>JAWNPP010000045.1:90000-1524839 GCA_035047445.1 Drosophila siamana
TTTAATTCGTGTGTACTTAGACATGCATGGCTTAATCTTTGAGACAAGCATATAACTACTGGCAGGATCAACCAGAATAATGTTTATTTCATTATGTAAATATAAAATATATTAACATAAATCTTCAAATATGTAAAATACATGACAACTCACAAATATTTTTGAATAACAATGATAATATTCATTATTTATATATATATATATATATATTAATATTCTATTTAACATGTATTATACGAATATGGCCATAATTATATAGCATTCACGTTCGTAAAGTAATTTAACAACTTTTCATATATATATATATACGCATATTTAAATATATAAGCATATAAATCGTTCAAAAATATATTTTTATTTCAACTTACTTAATATAATAAATATCACACATGCTTATTCTATTTTAATTCAATTAAAAATTGAAGAAAAATTGATTTTATTTTGATAACAAATTGATAATTTATCTAACTTGGCATTTACGTGTAAATCAATATTATATTAGTAAAAACCTTTACTCATTGCTGAGGAAAAGATTTCAATTTTTCATTTTCCAAATATATTATTTAGCTACTGAAAATATACCCTCAAGCAGAGAATACATTTTAAATTATATGCTTATATTAATTAATATAACCATATAATTTAGTTTTTCGGATGAGAATCACAACACTGATACAGTATTGCTGACTGTCGAGCGTCCACACAAACAACAACGCTATGTACCGACAGTCATAATTTTAAATAATTATCCACATTAAATTACATGCATCCAATACATATAATAGATGAGCACACACTGCTCATCATGTATAGGTTTTTTGACACGTTTTCTTTAATGCAATTATTTTATTTAGTAGTACCATCCAACTACTATTCTGTTGCATTCATTATATAACGCAGTTCAATATTTCATTATCTCTCCAAACATTACAAAACAAACGACTCATGCCGGCAAGACAACACTCCAAAAGTTGTATAATAAATGTTTCTATACGACATGCCTTGCACGACACCACTCCACCATAAAGGTTTCGTGACACGTTTTCTAAAATGCTATTATTTTATTTAGCACTACCATTCACCTTATAGAGTGGTCGCATTAACAAAATAATACGCCACTTCAATATATATGCCACATATATTATGTATGACATATACTTGCAAGACAATATTTCATTATATAAATTTCAATGAAATTTTTTTTTTATTTCTGCCCCCCCCTTTTTTTTTATTTTTACTCTATGTTCACACTTGGAACATACATTTTTAGGTATAGTTGGATATATTGTATGGTAATACACTAACATGTATATCCATACAACACACCTCTATGGTGCATTATATTTATAATACACCATTAAACTCAAGTATTTGTCTCATATTTATATAATATATGACATATACTTGCAAGGCAATGTGTTTGTTATATGAATTTCACATGTGAAATTTTTTTCATATAACTTGCCTTGAGGGCCGCCCGCATCCCTATATAGGTTTTGTGACACGTCTTCTCAAAGCAAGCATTTTTTCAATGTATATCTATACAAACTTCATTTTCGGTATAGCGAAATTTTGTATGGCGACATTTTCCCATGTATATGAATTTCACATGTGAAATTTTTTAAACCGTATATCGTATGACTATATATATTTTTTACGTTAAACGTACTTTATGCATTATTTTTGATCATGAATGTGATTAAAACACTAATACAATTACTCATTTGATAGTTAGAAGGAATAAAAATGACATTTTAAGAATTTTGAATTTTTGAGAAATTTAAACCTCATATCGTACTCTGCTACAATGCATTTAACCGAACCGAACAACACACCACTAAACCAAAAAAAATTTTTTTTATCTGTAATGATAAATATCGTCCGCCACTAATAAATGGACGAATCTCTCTCTTTGCTACCAAGATGATTAAATATATTTTCCGCCACTAATAAGATGACGATTCGTTTTGCTACCGAAGATAAATATGTAAGTATGTAGGATTGTTATATATATCTTCCGCCACTAATAAGAGATCTCGGATCATTTTGCTGCCAGATTATTAAATATGTTTTGATCTCCGCCACTAATAAGATGGCGATTCGCTTTGCTACCATAGATAAATATATTTGCAACATTACTATATCTATCTTCCGCCACTAATAAGATGGCGTTTCGCTTTGCTACCATAGGACAAATATGTATGTTATAGTAAGTAGGATTGTTATGTTTATCTTCCGCCACTAATAAGAGGAGGTGTCTCGGATCATTTTGCTGCCAGATTAAATATGTTTTGATCTCCGCCACTAATAAGATGGCGATTCGCTTTGCTACCATAGATAAATATATTTGCAACATTACTATATCTATCTTCCGCCACTAATAAGATGGCGTTTCGCTTTGCTACCATAGATAAATATATTTGCAACATTACTATATCTATCTTCCGCCACTAATAAGATGGCGTTTCGCTTTGCTACCATAGGACAAATATGTATGCAAGTAAGTAAGTAGGATTGTTATGTTTACCTTCCGCCACTAATAAGAGGAGGTTCTCGGATCATTTTGCTGCCAGATTAAATATATGTTTTGATCTCCGCCACTAATAAGATGGCGATTCGCTTTGCTACCATAGATAAATATATATGCAACATTACTATATCTATCTTCCGCCATATGAGTTGAAGGAAGGAATATGTTTTGATTTCCGCCACTAATAAGATGGCGATTCGCTTTGCTACCATAGATAAATATATATGCAACATTACTATATCTATCTTCCGCCACTAATAAGATGGCGATTCGCTTTGCTACCATAGATAAATATATATGCAACATTACTATATCTATCTTCCGCCACTAATAAGATGGCGCTTCGCTTTGCTACCAATTTATAAAGCTTTATAATAAATAATAGAACTTCTATAATTATTCCATTCTATATGATTATATTTTACACAAACATTATGCATGGTGTAAATATATAATATATACTTCTTGTATATTTTTGCCTTTTACCCATAAAAACATATAATTATATATACATTGATTACACAACGTATAATAAAACTATATTGTATTTTTCTTTGTTTATTTTATATATTACACATACATACATCACATTTGCTTAGCCAAAATAATCATTATATTAACTTCGCAATATGTGTTGTATATGCACATATTTTTTTTTTAAATACATATATATATTATAAATATATATATATATTTTTTTATCGAATCGTCAAGCAAAGGATAAGCTTCAGTGGATCGCAGTATGGCAGCTGCTCAACCACTTACAACACCTTGCCTGTTATAAAAGTCGTTTACAATTGATTCAAGGCTTTGTCATTGTATTAAATAATGTTTTAAAATATAACTAGCGCGGCACCAGGTGATCGAAGATCCTCCCAATTTACTATGTTATATGTAACATTGGCATCACATCCATCGTCGTCTATTAAATGAATAATAAACTTTTAATGGTTTAGAAGCCATACAATGCAAATTGCCCCTTATTTATCATTGCAGTCCAGCACGGATACGACCTTAGAGGCGTTCAGGCATAATCCAACGGACGTAGCGTCATACCACTGTTCGCTCGAACAAGTATTGTGCCATTGGTCCGTACCTGCGGTTCCTCTCGTACTACGCAGGAATGCTGTCGCAACAACGTTTTGTCATTAGTAGGGTAAAACTAACCTGTCTCACGACGGTCTAAACCCAGCTCACGTTCCCTTGCATGGGTGAACAATCCAACGCTTGGTGAATTTTGCTTCACAATGATAGGAAGAGCCGACATCGAAGGATCAAAAAGCGACGTCGCTATGAACGCTTGGCCGCCACAAGCCAGTTATCCCTATGGTAACTTTTCTGACACCTCTTGTTAAAAACTCTTTAAACCAAAAGGATCGATAGGCCGAGCTTTTGCTGTCCCTGTGTGTACTGAACACCGAGATCAAGTCAGCATTTGCCCTTTTGCTCTATGTGTGGTTTCTGTCCGCACTGAGCTGGCCTTGGGACACCTCCGTTATTATTTGAGAGATGTACCGCCCCAGTCAAACTCCCTACCTGGCAATGTCCTTGAATTGGATCATACCTGAGTAATTGGAGTTATACCAAATTTTTAATTCAAGAATACATAAATGCATTCTCTCATTAATGAATTTGTTTGCGATTATATAACAAACTCGTGATACTTTGATCAAGAAGCTTGCATCAAAACCCAATACCATAAGATATAGTAAATATATCCGTATAATGGCTAGGAAATGATACACGTTCCATTTAATCAAGTAAGTAAGGAAACAATAAGAGTAGTGGTATTTCATTGTCGATACTAAACCGAAATCTAATATCTCCCACTTATTCTACACCTCTTATGTCTCCTTACACTGCCAGATTAGAGTCAAGCTCAAAAGGGTCTTCTTTCCCCGCTAATTATTCCAAGCCCGTTCCCTTGGCTGTGGTTTCGCTAGATAGTAGATAGGGACAGGAATTAATAAATGTTTAACGTGAGCACCTGCCATGATGGCTCAATCTCACGGTGCCCAGCACAGAGGAAACAAATTAAGCGTTGATCAGCGCCCCTTTGGAAAATATCCGCAGGTACACATTGAAGAAACAACTGTTTGGGTTGTCACTTCCTCCTGTGTGAGGAGCGAGGCCTATCTAATACCTCTGCCGATCTATGGTATCACGGCATCCGGTTGTATTACGCAACTCCACGTCGAGCACAGCTCTTCCGCATTTGGATATTAAACCACAGCCACCACGATACTCCCCGAAGGGCCGCAACCAAACACCAGGACGGACATAAGTCCGCGGGCACCTGGTTCCCGTGGTACCAGAAAACCTCCGGTCAGGTTTCGTATCACAAGGATACTCCCAATTTTAACTCCAAACAGTTACGGGTTGGTGACCCAAGTGGAAACGCCAACATACACACGCTCCGATTCATAACACCCCCATTCATGCAACCCGATTCATACCTGCCTACCCTACATACACATTCACACACACACGTGGCATACTGTCATTCATTCGTGCCTTCACGAACGCACAAACGTCGTCTCGCAAAAATGGTGCGGGCAAACACATTCAAGTTCCCTACTCTTTCGCTTGTGGAGAGCGATTGACTCACGTCAAATTCCCCCCCAGTCTGCCTAATGCCTAAATCATCCAGCACACGTATGTCGCCATACAGTGGGCACTCACACAACACATGCTTGGCAGTCTCTGCTGCCGAACCGCACCGGCATTCCGGACCTTCGCTCAGGTTTCTCAAATGCAAGAATGCATTGAGAGAACCATGGCCAGTCAACAGGAAACCTAGACTCAGATTAAATCCGAAGTCTGGACGGTCAGCTGTGAAATTGACATTACGAATAAATTCGTAAGTCACCCGCCCATTCATACTTGCATCCCATCTGACCTGCCAGTCAGACAGAACACACTCTTTCAGCAAACTCTTACACCTATCCACTCCTAAACTCTCCACATCACTACCATATAACCATTCATTCTGCAGCAATGGCAGCCGCCTTTTGATCTTGAAAATCAAGGCTCTTCGCCTCACCTCCAAGTCAAGAGGGGCTGCACCTAACAGCACCTGCAAAGCTTCCGTGGAAACAGTGCGGCACACAGGCATACAACCCAACAGAATCACTCTCTGGCAAGCCAGCACTTTCTTTCTGCCAACAACAGTCATAGCTGCCTCATACCACACAGACGACCCATATGCTGCACATGCAACAAATAGTCCGCTATATATGGTACGCACAGCACGCCTGCTGAGGCCCCAGTCACTCCTCAAAATGCGGCGCACTTGCCCAACCACACCAAGCAACCGTACTCTGAGACCGGTGAGATGTGGCATAAAGCACATCCTCTCACCGAAAGTTATGCCCAGGTATTTAACCACATTGACATACTTTAAGCTGACATCATTAAGTCTGACAACCGGAGGTCGACTGGCAGACAATGTGCCCTTAAGCAGCATTGTTACCGTCTTATCCGTTGCCAAACTGACGCCGGCACTGTCGCCCCAGTCGCAAACAATGCGCAAGCACTCCCTAGCACCTGCCTCAATCACAGAGCGCGATTGCCCCTCAACCAATATGAGCAAATCGTCCGCATACGCACAACACTTGCAGAGCGCCTCGAGCTGTCGCAACAAAGAGTCCATCATCAGGTTCCATATAAATGGACCACAGATGGATCCCTGTGGACAGCCACGTACCACATCTACAGTGACACTCTCACACCGCCCTACTGCTATCGCACTCCTGCCAGAGAAGTAGCTCTGCCACAGAGCCACCTCTCGGCAGCCACATTCACTCAATTTCCTCATCACACTAGCCCAGCTCAAGTGGTCAAATGCACCCTTGAAATCTACAAAAATGCCTAGTATGTACCTGGAGTTGCTTGACTCAACTGAGTCGCGGACATATTGCCATGCATCCTCCGTACATCTACCCTTAGTGAAGCCATACTGTCTATCAGACATCTGGTCTTCAACTACCTCAAGAAGCCTTTCTATCATGACTCTTTCCAGCACTTTTCCAAGTACTGGCAAGAGACTGATGCCCCTATAAGATCGAGGATTGCTCCTGATCTTATCGGGCGACTTCAAGAGCACTACCATTTTCGCACATTTCCATTCACTAGGGAAATATCCATCACTCACACACCTTCCATACAATACATTCATATATTCTGGAATCGAATTCCAGACACATTTACACATTTCCCCAGTAAATCCATCCATACCGGGCGACTTTCTCGACTTTAACCTCTTAAAAGCCGCACCCAATTCACACTCCCTGAGCTGTTGAACCGGCTGCTCCACATGAAGTGGAACATCCTGTCCATCCGCCCTAGGGAAAAACACATTCAACAGAGCATTCATACAATCCCTCCACGCCGTCAGCTGAAGGCCTCCGACATTGAGGTTCCCTAGGCTAAACTCTCTGCCTTTCCCTCTCGCTATTTGATAAACACGACCCCAGGGATCGTGCTTATTGCGATCAACAAATGAACGCCATTCATCCTCTTTCACACTTACAAGCATTTGCTTGTACTCATTCAAACACCTACCATACTCCCGCCTGAGCTGGGCAGCGCCATCGGCGTCGGATATTCTAGCTCTTTGGAATCGCTTCCGCAGAGTTCGAACCATCCTCCGCTTGGCACTCAACTCACTCGTCCACCACTTCACACGCCTAAGATTCACCTTGCGGTGTCTCTGAAGCATGCGATCATTCACACTCGTTATCCACCTATTCACACACACGACTTGCTCATCCACATTCATGGCACTGAAGGTGCCAAGCGGAACTTGCGTTGCCGCCTCACATATGTAGAACCCATATTGGGCCCAATTCACACCGCGAGTGCACCACGAATTACCCCCAACACTTTCATTCCTTGTGGGAGTGTAAGCTAACACAATCTCAATAGGATTGTGATCACTTACACCTTCCCCACCCAGCACACTCCATACAAATGCAAACAAACGCATCGCTGCCTCATTCGCAAGGGTGACATCAATGTCACTTTTACCCATCGGACCATCAAAGGTATACCACACACTGGGTTCGTTAACGACCCGCACATCTTGGGACACGGCCCACTCGGCTAGCGTTTCACCCCGACTGTGGTTCTGATATCTAGACGATTGTCTAGACATCTTGCTGAACCACGCGGGGGACGACGCATTCGCATCAATACCAAGGATGATTGGATCGCTACTCGCCAGTAGTAGCACCTCATCCATGTACGCAATGTACGGTTCGAGGGATTCCCCGAACGCACAGTAAACACTCACAACCAGCAACCTGCCAAACTTGCCATTAAGGCACACACACACACCCCAGTTGGTCGAACACATCAAAGTGCATTCGATACCAACATCATTCACAACAACCGCAGCTTTGGCCCCGCTGTCCGTAAACACGCGCATGCTTGCGGGTAGGCCACGTACACAACCATTAGTTGCATACGGCTCCTGCAGCAGGGCCACAACACTGCCCCTTTCACACATCATATTGCCTACGTCACACATGACTGCGTACGATCGCTGGCAATTCAACTGAAGGACTTTGCAAGACATATTAATGTCTAGCGTTGGCCCTCGCGACAATCGCGGTGTATATTGGGGGGGCCTGAGACATCATTAGATGCTCTGGTGGCTGCCCCTTAAACGGGGAATTCGGGGGGGGAAGTGGGTTAACAAACTTGCCGGGGGGCCCCCCGGGGGAGAGGGGAGACATACGGGGGGGGGCCCCCCCCACCCCCATGGTCGAATCCCAAGCAACGGAAGCAGCTCAGAACCGGGTCAAAGTTCCGCAAGCGGAAAGAAAACCACTTGATGTAGCAGCGGCCAACATCCAGCAGAGATTGGATGGCCATGCCATCGCCCTCCAGCACAACATTGACCGCCGACCCGCCATTCACAGGCCATGGCTTGCTCACCATGCGGATGCCTTTCTTAAAGGCCTCAAGAGACATGGAGTCTCTGAGGTTCATCTCATACAGATCACTCATGAACTCGTCAGGAGTAATCTGCGAGTGAACACCCTGCACCACAATTTTTGGCCCCAGTTTCACATTCACACTGACCTCTAAGCCTACTTCCTTAAATTTGGCGTTTCCCACAATTACTCTGCGCTCAGCTACCGACGGTGTGCGAATAATCGCCCCACCGTCACGCAGAGGACGCACCTCATGCACTCGCACACCCAGGGTTGGCCCTACCTCCTTCACCACCTGCTCCACCACTTCCTTGGAGGTCTTCGCAGCATTCTTGCTGCGAACCACCAGGGACCATGTCTCCACTGGTTTGGGCCTCGGCGTCTCCGGGGTAGACGGCAATGCCGACTTGGGACCCCCTTTGGGCACGAGCGCACGCTGCAGAGTACCACCTACCGGCGCTGGAACCTGGAAGTGGCCCGACGGGCCAAATTCCCTACTCTTTCGCTTGTGGAGAGCGATTGACTCACGTCAAATTCCCCCCCAGTCTGCCTAATGCCTAAGTCATCCAGCAACGTATGTGAATCAGTGGGCACTCACACAGCACATGCTTGGCAGTTCTGCTGCCGAACCGCACGGCATTCCGGACCTTCGTCAGGTTTCTCAAATGCAAGAATGCATTGAGAGAACTATGGCCAGTCAACAGGAAACCTAGACTCAGATTAATCCGAAGTCTGGACGGTCAGCTGTGAATTAACATTCGAATAAATTCGTAAGTCACCCGCCCATTCTACTTGCATCCCATCTGACCTGCAGTTAGACAGAACACACTCTTTCAGCCTCCTTCCACTCCTAAACTCTCCACTCACTACCTATAACCTTCATTCTGCAGAATGGCAGCCGCCTTTTGATCTTGAAAATCAAGGCTCTTGCCTCATTCCAAGTCAAGAGGGCTACCTACAGCACCTGAAAGTTCCTTGGAAACAGTGCGGCACACAGGCATCAACCCAGCAGATATCTTGGCAAGCCAGTACTTTCTTTCGCCAACAACAGTCATAGCGCCTATACCACACAGACGACCCATATGTGACATGAACAAATAGTCCGCTATATAGGACGAAGCACGCCTGTGAGGCCCCAGTCACTCCTCAAAATGCGGCGCACTTGCCCAACCACACCAAGCAACCGTACTCTGAGACCGGTGAGATGTGGCATAAAGCACATCCTTCACCGAAGTTTGCCCAGGTATTTAACCACATTGAATACTTTAAGCTGACATCATTAAGTTTGACAACAGGAGGTGAATGGCAGACAATGTGCCCTTGAGCAGCATTGTTACCGTCTTATCCGTTGCCAAACTGACGCCGGCACTGTCGCCCCAGTCGCAAACAATGCGCAAGCACTCCTAGCTCCTGCCTCAATCACACAGCGCGCTTGCCCCTCAACCAATATGAGCAAATCGTCCGCATACGCACAACACTTGCAGAGCGCCTCGAGCTGTCGCAACAAAGAGTCCATCATCAGGTTCCATATAAATGGACCACAGATGGATCCCTGTGGACAGCCACGTACCACATCTACAGTGACACTCTCACACCGCCCTACTGCTATCGCACTCCTGCCAGAGAAGTAGCTCTGCCACAGAGCCACCTCTCGGCAGCCACATTCACTCAATTTCCTCATCACACTAGCCCAGCTCAAGTGGTCAAATGCACCCTTGAAATCTACGAAAATACCTAGTATGTACCTGGAGTTGCTTGACTCAACTGAGTCGCGGACATATTGCCATGCATCCTCCGTACATCTACCCTTAGTGAAGCCATACTGTCTATCAGACATCTGGTCTTCAACTACCTCAAGAAGCCTTTCTATCATGACTCTTTCCAGCACTTTTCCAAGTACTGGCAAGAGACTGATGCCCCTATAAGATCGAGGATTGCTCCTGACCTTATCGGGCGACTTCAAGAGCACTACCATTTTCGCACATTTCCATTCACTAGGGAAATATCCATCACTCACACACCTTCCATACAACACATTCATAAATTCTGTAATCGAGTTTCAGACACATTTACACATTTCCCCAGTAAATCCATCCATACCGGGCGACTTTCTCGACTTTAACCTCTTAAAAGCCGCACCCAATTCACACTCCCTGAGCTGTTGAACCGGCTGCTCCACATGAAGTGGAACATCCTGTCCATCCGCCCTAGGGAAAAACACATTCAACAGAGCATTCATACAATCCCTCCACGCCGTCAGCTGAAGGCCTCCGACATTGAGGTTTCCTAGGCTAAACTCTCTGCCTTTCCCTCTCGCTATTTGATAAACACGACCCCAGGGATCGTGGTTATTGCGATCAACGAATGAACGCCATTCATCCTCTTTCACACTTACAAGCATTTGCTTGTACTCATTCAAACACCTACCATACTCCCGCCTGAGCTGGGCAGCGCCATCGGCGTCGGATATTCTAGCTCTTTGGAATCGCTTTCGCAGAGTTCGAACCATCCTCCGCTTGGCACTCAACTCACTCTTCCACCACTTCACACGCCTAAGATTCACCTTGCGGTGTCTCTGAAGCATGCGATCGTTCACACTCGTTACCCACCTATTCACACACACGACTTGCTCATCCACATTCATGGCACTGAAGGTGCTAAGCGGAACTTGCGTTGTCGCCTCACATATGTACAACCCATATGGGCCCAATCACACCGCGAGTGCACCACGAATTACCCAAAACACTTTCATTCCTTGTGGGAGTGTATGCTAACACAATCTCAATAGGATTGTGATCACTTACACCTTCCCCACCCAGGGCACTCCATTCAAGTGCAAACAAACGTATCGCTGCCTCATTCGCAAGGGTGACATCAATTTCACTTTTACCCATCGGACCATCAAAGGTATACCACACACTGGGTTCGTTAACGACCCGCACATCTTGGGACACGGCCCACTCGGCTAGCGTTTCACCCCGACTGTGGTTCTGATATCTAAACGATTGTCTAGACATCTTGCTGAACCACGCGGGGGAGACGCATTCGCATCAATACCAAGGATGATTGGATCGCTACTCGCCAGTAGTAGCACCTCATCCATGTACGCAAGTACGGTTCGAGGGATTCCCCGAACGCACAGTAAACACTCGCAACCAGCAACCTGCCAAACTTGCCATTAAGGCACACACACACCCCAGTTGGTCGAACACATCAAAGTGCATTCGATACCAACATCATTCACAACAACCGCAGCTTTGGCCCCGCTGTCCGTAAACACGCGCATGCTTGCGGGTAGGCCACGTACACAACCATTAGTTGCATACGGCTCCTGCAGCAGGGCCACAACACTGCCCCTTTCACACATCATATTGCCTACGTCACACATGACTGCGTACGATCGCTGGCAATTCAACTGAAGGACTTTGCAAGACATATTAATGTCTAGCGTTGGCCCTCGCGACAATCGCGCTGTATATTGGGCAGGCCTGAGACATCATTAGATGCTCTGATGGCTGCCCCTTAAACGCGCAATTCCGGCAGTTAAGTGCGTTAACACACTTAGCCACCCGATGGCCCACCTGGCCACAGCGACGACATACATCGTGCTTGGCCTTGGAATCCCCAACTTTGTGGCCGAATCCCAAGCAACGGAAGCAGCTCAGAACCGGGTCAAAGTTCCGCAAGCGGAAAGAAAACCACTTGATGTAGCAGCGGCCAACATCCAGCAGAGATTGGATGGCCATGCCATCGCCCTCCAGCACAACATTGACCGCCGACCCGCCATTCACAGGCCATGGCTTGCTCACCATGCGGATGCCTTTCTTGAAGGCCTCAAGAGACATGGAGTCTTTGAGGTTCATCTCGTACAGATCACTCATGAACTCGTCAGGAGTTGAATAATTTGAATAAATTCACAGTGAACTTACCAAATTAAGTAACTACCGTTTTGAACAACAGTTAATCAGCGGCTACTATACACACACACACACAACTCGTGGTCGTTATCGCTTACACGCACACAGCGAATGAGCGACACAAAACAAACTCACGAAAGACACACCGTTACTTTGCCTATCAGATAACTGTTCACAGTTATGAAACCGAAAATGCGCAGGCACCCGCTAACACGTCTGTTCAGCTCAACAGTTGAAACCAGACTGAGTAGATAGGGACAGTAGGAATCTCGTTAATCCATTCATGCGCGTCACTAATTAGATGACGAGGCATTTGGCTACTCTGTAGGAAATGAATTTGCCCACGCAACAACATCATATGGGATGATGTGTCACATGACTGTTTTCCTATTTTCTTTGTACCCTTAAGATGTTGGTCTGGGTAGTCGACTTATTTGAGGAAAGTAAACATAAAAGTTAACCCACTCCTTGGCGAAATCCGGTGTGGAACATGAACGTTCTAAAGCCGTAGACTCCACCAGCTACCACCCTGGCACTGATAATATTGCTATCATCAGCATTAAGGACTCCCAGCGCTCTCAATCGTGTTACCGATCGATAACTCCAGATGCCCCTCCAGTTTAGCGTGGCGGAAACGACTTTGATGTCCGCATGTGCCTGATACTCCCGAATTAGAGCTGTTCGCACCTCTTGTCTGTCATAGATCTCAACCTTGCTACCTTGCAACCTTGCCTTAAGAGAGTCATAGTTACTCCCGCCGTTGACCCGCGCTTACTTGAATTTCTTCACTTTGACATTCAGAGCACTGGGCAGAAATCACATTGTGTCAACACCCGCTAGGGCCATCACAATGCTTTGTTTTAATTAGACAGTCGGATTCCCTAAGTCCGTGCCAGTTCTGAATTGATTGTTAATTGATAATCGTTCTAATTTAAAAGAACTAACTGGTTGCCCAATTAGTATTCTTAAAAATTTTAGCAAGAAAGTTCCACAATTGGCTACGTAACTAAACTATCCGGGGAACAAGAAACTACCATAAATGATAGAAACTCTATTTACCCAGAACGAGCACATAAACCATGTTATTGTTTAATTGTATAATTACACAATATAAGTTTAAATAAACATGATGCTTATTTTAACAATATGAAAGATACCATTATTTTCAATTGAAGGTCAATAATATTTACAACTTATTCTTTAACTCATATTCATAAATAAGAGGCAATTCTAGTTTATAAAATCACATATTTTATGCTAGACATTCCTCAGTATTATTTGAAATGATTAAAGAACATATAATTCTTCAATTCTCAATTATCATGCCACAGAGATGAATAGTATTTCCATTTATAAATTAATATTATGAACATTTTAAGTGTAAACTTTTACAAATTCCGAAAAATTTTAAACAACTTATTTAGCATAGTCTTACAACCCTCAACCATATGTAGTCCAATCAGCACTCTAAAATTAATTAAAGTACATAACAGCATGCGTTCAAAATGTCGATGTTCATGTGTCCTGCAGTTCACACGAGTGATTCACCGCTTAGAGTGATATAAATTTGTTTGTTTTATCTGTTTTATCAATCTGTCTTACACACTTATGTTCGGACCTGGTAAGTTTTCCCGTGTTGAGTCAAATTAAGCCGCAGGCTCCACTCCTGGTGGTGCCCTTCCGTCAATTCCTTTAAGTTTCAGCTTTGCAACCATACTTCCCCCGGAGCCCAAAAGCTTTGGTTTCCCGGGAAGCGACTGAGAGAGCCATAAAAGTAGCTACACCCAATTGCTAGCTGGCATCGTTTATGGTTAGAACTAGGGCGGTATCTGATCGCCTTCGAACCTCTAACTTTCGTTCTTGATTAATGAAAACATCTTTGGCAAATGCTTTCGCTTAAGTTAGTCTTACGACGGTCCAAGAATTTCACCTCTCGCGTCGTAATACTAATGCCCCCAAACTGCTTCTATTAATCATTACCTCTTGATCTGAAAACCAATGAAAGCAGAACAGAGGTCTTATTTCATTATCCCATGCACAGAATATTCAGGCATTTGAAGCCTGCTTTAAGCACTCTAATTTGTTCAAAGTAATTGTACCGGCCCACAATAACACTCGATGAAGAGCACTAATGCAGGTTTTTAAATAGGAGGAATACACAAAAAAATACAAGTACCTAATTGTATATAAGAACTCCACCGGTAATACGCTTACATACATAAAGGTATAGTACTAACTACAATTGTAAGTTGCACTACCCGTATGAAGCACAAGTTCAACTACGAACGTTTTAACCGCAACAACTTTAATATACGCTATTGGAGCTGGAATTACCGCGGCTGCTGGCACCAGACTTGCCCTCCAATAGGTCCTTGTTAAAGGATTTAAAGTGTACTCATTCCAATTACAGGGCCTCGGATATGAGTCCTGTATTGTTATTTTTCGTCACTACCTCCCCGAGCTGGGAGTGGGTAATTTACGCGCCTGCTGCCTTCCTTAGATGTGGTAGCCGTTTCTCAGGCTCCCTCTCCGGAATCGAACCCTGATTCCCCGTTACCCGTTGCAACCATGGTAGTCCTAGATACTACCATCAAAAGTTGATAGGGCAGACATTTGAAAGATCTGTCGTCGGTACGAGACCATACGATCTGCATGTTATCTAGAGTTCAACCAGTGTAACGATCTTGCGATCGCTTGGTTTTAGCCTAATAAAAGCACACGTTCCAGAAGGTCCGTGTTTTAATTGCATGTATTAGCTCTAGAATTACCACAGTTATCCAAGTAACTGTTAACGATCTAAGGAACCATAACTGATATAATGAGCCTTTTGCGGTTTCACTTTTAATTCGTGTGTACTTAGACATGCATGGCTTAATCTTTGAGACAAGCATATAACTACTGGCAGGATCAACCAGAATAATGTTTATTTCATTATGTAAATATAAAATATATTAACATAAATCTTCAAATATGTAAAATACATGACAACTCACAAATATTTTTGAATAACAATGATAATATTCATTATTTATATATATATATATATATTAATATTCTATTTAACATGTATTATACGAATATGGCCATAATTATATAGCATTCACGTTCGTAAAGTAATTTAACAACTTTTCATATATATATATACGCATATTTAAATATATAAGCATATAAATCGTTCAAAAATATATTTTTATTTCAACTTACTTAATATAATAAATATCACACATGCTTATTCTATTTTAATTCAATTAAAAATTGAAGAAAAATTGATTTTATTTTGATAACAAATTGATAATTTATCTAACTTGGCATTTACGTGTAAATCAATATTATATTAGTAAAAACCTTTACTCATTGCTGAGGAAAAGATTTCAATTTTTCATTTTCCAAATATATTATTTAGCTACTGAAAATATACCCTCAAGCAGAGAATACATTTTAAATTATATGCTTATATTAATTAATATAACCATATAATTTAGTTTTTCGGATGAGAATCACAACACTGATACAGTATTGCTGACTGTCGAGCGTCCACACAAACAACAACGCTATGTACCGACAGTCATAATTTTAAATAATTATCCACATTAAATTACATGCATCCAATACATATAATAGATGAGCACACACTGCTCATCATGTATAGGTTTTTTGACACGTTTTCTTTAATGCAATTATTTTATTTAGTAGTACCATCCAACTACTATTCTGTTGCATTCATTATATAACGCAGTTCAATATTTCATTATCTCTCCAAACATTACAAAACAAACGACTCATGAAGCAAGACAACACTCCAAAAGTCGTATAATAAATGTTTCTATACGACATGCCTTGCACGACTTCTCAAATCTGATATTTTACTCTATGTTCACACATGGAACATACATTTTTGGTATAGTTGGATATATTGTATGGTAATACACTTACATGTATATCCACACAACACACCTCTTTGGTGCATTACAATTATAATACACCATTAAACTCAAGTATTTGTCTCATATTTTTAATACACTTACATGTATATCCATACAACACACCTCTTTGGTGCATTATATTTATAATACACCATTAAACTCAAGTATTTGTCTCATATTTATATAATATATGACATATACTTGCAAGGCAATATGTTTGTTATATGAATTTCACATGTGAAATTTTTTTCATATAACTTGCCTTGAGGGCCGCCCGCATCCAAATATAGGTTTTGTGACACGTCTTCTCAAAGCAAGCATTTTTTCAAAGTATATCTATACAAACTTAATTTTCGGTATAGCGAGATTTTGTATGGCGACATTTTTCCATGTATATGAATTTCACATGTGAAATTTTTTAAACCGCATATCGTATGACTGTATATATTTTTTACGTTAAACGTACTTTATGCATCATTGTTGATCATGAATCCGATTAAAACACTACTAATATTGATTTTCTGTTGTTAAAAATATGGCGCCTCACGCCTGACGAGTCTCTTTGCTACCAGAAGATTAAATATATTTTTATTTTGTATCATATTCATTTTCTGCCACTAATAAGATGACGATTCGTTTTGCTACCGAAGATAAATATATAAATGATTATTATTATAAGTTGACGAATCACTTTGATTACCAGATTAAATATGTTTTAATCTGCGCCACTAATAAAATGGCGATCCGCTGTGCTACCATAGATATATATATATGCAACATTACTATATCTATCTTCCACCACTAATAAGAAGGCGATTCGCTTTGGAACCAATTAGTAGTATGAAAAACTTAATCCAGCCGCGAGTTAATGGGTGATTTGCCAACAAATCGAAAAGGGACGGGGTGCATACGATCATACATCGCCGTGGAACCGACGACGAACATGTGACGAAGCGCTGACTAATCGATAAGCGTAGGGGCGCAAGCGATCACGAACGAATAGAAAACGACATGCATCTCCCCAATGAACGAAGAGACACGATACGAACACTCTCATCTCCCACCATTTTTGTATGTATTCGAATGCCCATCAACTCAGCGGAAAACCCCTTGTGTAGTTGTGTAGTTCTTAGGAACTTTGTCAAAAAGTAAAATGTGGTTGAAATGAGTTAAGCCCATTGAGGCGACTAAATTAACGTCAGGGCGGTGTAAAGGAGAGAAAAGTGTGTCTTCGACCTTAAGACCAATGGAGTCAAGAGAAAATAAAATGTCATTTATGCGAAAATTCGGATTATAAAGATTAAAAAAAAAAAAAATTTTAAATGTCCAATCAAAAAAAATCTGAAAAAAGGAAAGAATATGTGCACTGTTAAGAGCTGTGAAACACGAAACAAGAATGAAGAGAATCAAAAGTGAACGATTAAAAAAAAAAATGTTAAAAGTTAAAAATTATCCTATTCAATATAGGAAAATTATTATTTGTAGTAAAGAAAAAGTTTAGAAGCTACCAGAGTACAATTTTATAAAATTATAAACAGAGAGTACAAGCAAGAAAATTACAACAAACAAAAAAAATGTAAACCAAAAGTGCTAAGAGTTGTAGCAGTGCATATTGAATATATTGTCAATTAGTATTTTTTTATAAATTATCATTTAGCGCACATGAAGTGCAACATTATACTCCATCAGAAGATCTATCGACCGTAGCGGAGCATTCTTGCACTCAAAAAAATTAATTTCAAGAAGTAATTAAAGCTTCTAAACTTCGAATTGTCCCATTGAAGTCACTCTATATTAAATAATTGGGAAAATGAATATATCACTTAAGCTTCGGTTATTATGTTTAGTTTTAAGAAAGTTATCAATTAAAAGAACATTAATATGAAATAATTTTCTTTTTGAAAATGAATATATCACTTAAGCTTCGGTTTTTATGTTTAGTTTTAAGAAAGTTATTAATTAAAAGAACATGAATATGAAATAATTTTCTTTTTTGCGAACTAAGCCAAGCAGTCCACAGTTGTAAGGTGTCATGGGATCACCAGAGGTAGTCTCTGATGCTGTGATCGTCGGTAGGGCGGAGCCATAGTCACATTTCACCAGTGATTCCTCTACCAAGGCTCTGCCTCTCTCTTTTTATCAAGTCTTAGTTTTTGTTTCGTTATCTCTCGTGGCTGTTTATCTAGCTCTCTAGTTTTTTTTTTGTCGCAGCACGCTCAATTCTTGACTTATTAATAATAATGGGCAAGGAAGAGCAAAGACATGCTGTGTAAGCAAAAGCACCACACCCAAAGTCGATGAGCTAGAGTCGGATACTATAGCATGCCCCGTACACACACGTACTTGGTTTCAAATGTTTCTAATGTTGCACGTTACAATTATGAATTAGAAGAGTGTGTTCCGGTAGTGTAGAATAGATAGAGGCAGGTCAAAGCGAGAAATTACGGAAGGGGCAACCCAGATTTTATATTTGCCGGCGGCACGATCACAGTTGTTGGAATACCACCGCCACGCCTCTAAAAGAAGAAACCGTCTGTCCGCGACTTCCGCGCTGAGCCGTCTCAGCTGAGCTTCGTCATATAGTTCGCGATGGCTCAGCGGGCAGAAGCAGCAGAAAGGGGCAGGCGGAGTTTTTTGTAGAGGGAAATTTTTGTCTTGGTCGCAATTTTCTTGACTTATCAATTCAACGCCGGGGAAGCCGTGATAAACAAAAAAAACCCGAAACATCTCGAAAGAACCGCTTCGATTAATTCCTGCTTTTGTTAAAAACCAAATTTTTTTTATATTTATAATATTTTGTTGTGATATTATATTTATCGGTAAAACCATGAAGGAAAGACAATGATGAGTTGTAGAAAAAGAGGTTTTTTTTTTGTTATTTTAAATTTGAAAATATTAAAAAACGTTCGAGGCGAGGGACTACGGTCTACATTAAAAAAATTCACTACAGCTTCTCTGCTACAATCGGCCCATCGTAAGCATCGAGGGATTGAAATGCAGAGTGAGTAATACTTTTGAATATTTTTCTTTGCACTTTTGTTTGGTTCTTTATTATTATATAAATTTCTTTTGAACACTTCAACCCCAATAAGAGAGGCTTGGAATATAGATATTAATTTATTAACTGAATTATTAAAACAAGTGGGTGTCCCTATGACTCATAGCAAATAATATGTAGTAACTAATCGGCTCAATGTGCGCGTAACAGAAGGGTAGAAAGTATCTTTATAAGGAGTGATCTCAAAAATATTCGAGTCACCAGATCGGGAGGGTAAGGACTGTAGGATAAAAATTACATCTAAATTGTCCTACAATCACCATCTGAAACTCTTGTCTATTCTATTTCCATTTTATTCTATTTTCTCTATTTTCTTTTATTCGAAATTGATTCCTACAGAACAGTTTTTGTTAGACTTATAAAAGCTGACATAATCAAGAAGTGCACGACCTCTAATATTTCCTATGCACACGAGAGCAAGGACCACACACACGCTACACCCTCACACTTGCACTTGTATCCCTATTGTCCCCCGCATCCCTTGTTTCGTTGTCTAAACAAAAAATTATCATACCTCATACTACAAACTATTAGGTAATAATTAACACTTTTTATGACCCTGACGTTTTTGAAAGATTGATTTTTTACCCTTTTGAAAGGAGACCGTAATTAAATTCGTAATTTATGGCACCCATTAACTAGCGAATATTTATTCCTATCGGCAGTAGAACTTGCCATTTCATAAATTGCAATGAATAAAACAGCATTTGATAAACTTAAGAAAGTAATCAACCCTAGTGTCGTAAAAGCAATGTATTGCTATTTCACAACACTGGACAGATTTCAACACGAGATCGTATTAACTTTTTCTATTTTCAACATTTTAACCCTTTATATGGCCGTGACGCATATCTGCAACACACCGTTTGAATTCAACTATTTCTTAATGCATTTCAAGAAAGTGAAATGTGTTAATTTGATGTAATGCTGCAACTAGCATTTTTTTAGATGTATGATGTGGTCACACTCTACTATGTGTTTGCACAACATGTTTGCTTTTCCCGCCAATTTTGTGAAATACGCACGTGACCTCCGCCTTAAACTTTGCATTAAAAATATTTCTTAAACTACAAGTGTTTTGTTTAAACAAAACTGCATAATTGAAAAGGTAATTATATTAGTAATGCATGTGCAGTCAAGTTATTATGTTTCTTATTGTGTGTTACGTAAAAAAAGTGAGTATCGTTGTGTTGCAGATATACATCAGCTTTGCTGAGTTGATTTGTGCAGCCTTTGTTTTGATGTAGGTAGGCAACATACATGTGCTTGTGTTTTTTATTATGTTTTATGCTAAGTGTTTTTTATGTTTTTATAATTATTTAGTATTTGTTGTCCTTGTCGTCCTGTTATATGTTCATCTATTGGGACCACAATTATGTTATTTCTCAAATGGTATTTATTATTGAATTACATAGGAAAAATGTCAGGAAAAGGTTTAACGCCTTCGCACCTTTTAAGGTGCTCAGCGGAGCACCCCTACAGTAGGGTCCGAGAGCGGACTTCTTAGAGCCAGGCAAGCGTAGCCCCTTCGTCAGAATCCAGCGGAGCACCCCTTTGGGAGTGCCACGCGGAGTACCCTTTCGTGTAGTGTTTAATAATGAATACCCATTGTTAAAAAAAAAGGAAAAAAAAAAGGAAAAAAGTGGAATGATCTCGGTCTAAGTGAAGCCTACAAAGTCGGCTAAAATAAAGTCAAGGCGGTAAAAATAGAAATGTGTGTCTCAGTCCTTAAGGCTAAAGTAGTCAAAAGGAAATAAACGTTCATTTATGCCTAAAGTCTGAATTTGAAGAGTTAAAGAAAAAAAGACGAAATTTTTAAATGTACAATCATGAATGATCATACGAAAAGAAACGAATATGTGTACAATTAAAATACGTGAGATACGCGAACAATAAGCAAGAAAATCAAAGTCAATAATAAAGAAAAAAATTGTTAAAAGTTTGAGAAAAAATTAGATCGTAAATTATATATAGGGAATTCCATATTTAAAACAAAGAAAATGTGTAAGGTAAAATTTTATAAAAAAATCGTAAACGAAGAATGGAAAAAAAAAGGAAACTATGTACTATGTAAAAGTGCGAAGAATTGTGGCAGTGCGGTTTAAACGTTGTCAATTAGTTTTTTTTATAAATTATTATTTAGCGCAACCTCAGTCTCCACCGGAAGATCGATCGGCCGTAGCGGAGCATGAACGTAAGTCCATCATTAATTTCTTTTTTTTTTAGCAAAGCACAAATTCTTGCACTAGAAAAATTATAATTTCAAAAAGTAATTAAACTAAAAGAAAGAAAAATATTATATATGTTTAAATCGTAAAATGCTTATAAATATTGAATTGCATTGAAGCTTTATATACTTTATATGAATACATTGAAAACACAAAAATAATATATACCTCTTAAGTATTCCCTTCGGTCAAAATGTTTAGTGTTAAGAAAGTAAGTGATTAAAAAAATGAATATGAAATAATTTTATTTTTTTATTAGCCGAACCAAACTAAGGGGTCCACAGTCATAGGGTGTTAAGGGATCACCAGAGCTAATCTCTAATGCTGTGATCATCGGTAGAGCGGGGACTTAGTCACATGTCACCAGTGAGTCCTCCTCTCTCTACCTTTTTAGCAGGACTTTATTTGTTTTTCGTTATTTCTCCCGGCTGTTTATCTAGCACGTTTTTTTTTTTGTCGCAGCACGCTCATGTCTGGACTTATTAATGATAATGCGTAACGAAGAGCAGGGACATTGTGTGTTAGCAAGACCACCACCCCCAAAGCCGACGAGCTAGAGCCGGAAACTAAAGCGTGCCCCGCACACACAAATGCCTGGTTAAAGAAATAGTTTCTATCGTTACACGTTACAGTGAATAGCGAGGATGATCTCGACTTTTCTGCTGATGACGAAAGCGATTATTATCCAGATAAGGAAGATTTGGATACCACAGATGACGAAGACTTGGAAAATCAAACTCCCAAGCGACTTGAATGTTTCAAGCAAGGATGTCAACAATGTTGCGACTTCTGACAAGAATGTAACGGGCACGGTATATAGCACTACTTCTAGCAAAAACGACCTAAGAAGGAATTTGCTATGGAGACAACGCAGTTTGATTTTGAATGAGAACCAACTTCAGCTGCTCACGAGCACTGCATTGCCCCCAGAACTAATGGACCTGTCGCAGCCTATACAATTTTTTTCGTATCAATTTCCAAAAAAAAATTTATAGAATATTTCGAATGATACTAACCTTTACATTCATCAAAAAGACCCAAACGCAAATATTTATTTTACTTCTTTGGATATTCAACAGTTTGTTGGAATTGTATTCTATATGTCCATATCACGTCTTCCAAAATGTGCCCTGTACTGGTCTGCGAGTATTGGTATACCGACTATTCCAAACATTATGTCGCAAAAAATATTTGAAACAATCAGACGTCAAATTCATTTGAACAACAATGATAATAATCTGCCTTTGACTGATCCCCGTCACGGTCGGCTTTTCAAAATACGGCCACTTATTCAGGAATTGAATAATAATTTTGTTGAAGTACCTAGGGAAAAGTTTTTGTGTGTCGACGAACAAATTTGTTCAACAAAAGCTAGATCACATATGAAACGGTACAATCCTAACAAGCCTCATAAGTGGGGGTATAAAATTTATGTTTTAAGCGGTAATTCGGGCTTCTGCTACAAATTTGAGGTTGATTCTGGCAATGAAAACGTTGTACTGCTTAACGAGCCAGATCTAGGAGCAGCATCAAATTGCGTTGTGAGATTGCCCAGAGAAGTCCCGAGGCATCAGAATTTTCGCCTTTATTTTGACAATTATTTCAATTCATTATCTCTAAGGAAGTATTAGGCGGAAAGCAGAATCTTAGCGCTGGGCACAATTCGAAAGAACAGGATAATATTAACCTAAAGAAAAATCCTCGCGGCACGTCTGTGGAGTATGTCGCTGATATTGGTGAAGTAGACATTTCTTGTACCTCATGGGTAGATAATAAAATAGTCTCATTGGTATCGAACTACACTGGAATAGCTCCCACAGACACTGCGAGCCGATTTAACAAGGCCAAAAGGGAATATATTCAAATTGACCGTCCATTCACAGTAGCGCAATACAACAGCTATATGGAAGGCGTTGATCTGATCGACAGTATAATCGGAAGATATAAAATTTTATTAAGAAGCAGACGTTGGCAAGTCAGAATCTTTTATCATTTACTGGACTTGACAGTCAAAAGAATAAGGTGCAAGAATCCAAACTGTGCAGGCTATTCTCAAGTCATGTGCAACAAATGTGGAATAGCTTTATGCTTCAATAAAAGAAAAAATTGTTTCAAAAATTTTCACTTAAATTAATCGGTATTTTGAGCGCATCATAGCACATATTATAATAAATTTAAAGTTATATCGAGGTAAACTGAGTAATTAAACTATTAAATATATTATGAATTCAAATATTTTATTAAGTGCGCTTAAAATATATAAAGTTTAATTTTTAACCCAAGCATATTTGATGTATTTATTCAACATATCCTTTATCCTTAATAAAAGTAAAAAAACATAAAAAATTGGAAAAACGAAAAACAAGTGTATTTTTTATTTTCTCGTATCTATTTAGGTATATATAAAGTTTAATTTTTAACCCAAGCATATTTGATGTATTTATTCAACATATCCTTTATCCTTAATAAAAGTAAAAAAAACATCAAAAATTGGAAAAACGAAAAACAAGTGTATTTTTTATTTTCTCGTATCTATCTAATAAAAAAAACCGCATCAAAATCGGAGTTTATGCCATATAAAGGGTTAAGAATTCTATATTAGACAAAACGGAACAAAGAAAGATAATCAGTACTATGCACACAGAGCCGGTTAGAAAAATACCAAACAAGTCTTTCTTGACTACTATTTTCCAAAAATAAACAAATTTATAATATGGCAAAGATAGGCTCACCAAGAAGCAATAACACTAGCTCCCTCTTACCCTGGAAAAATGCTTCATATCGACATATTCAACACAGATAGGAAACACTTTCTAACTTATATCGACGAGTTCTCAAAATTTTTCGCCGTTTATCCAATAGTATCTGGTAAAAGTCTCAAAGCCTCTTTATTTCAGTTATTAAAAGTATTCCGCGGCAATAGAACGCTGGTTGGGTTTTCCTAAATCCGAAGTTAGTTGGGCTTATAAAACTAAAACATTTTAATTTCAAATATACCCATAGGTATATAAATATGTATAAGAAATGTTCAACAATGTTATTATTAAATTACTGTTATTAATCTTCCTTAGTCGAATTTATTTAATGTTCACCTAATTATAAAATTTTAAATTATAAAATTAGCAATAATATTTTCTTAATTTTTCTTAATACTTTTTTAATCTATTAACATGATTTGTATTATTAACAAGGCAACTACGTTCCAATCGCTATTTTCACAAATGCTACCAACATTGAATGTTTTAACTTCATAAAAGAATACCCCATTTCCTACGAAGTAGGTCAAAATCGAAACTATTTAGATGTTGCGTTCGCATAACGTTCAAATTGCTTGCAAGTGTGTCTAGACTGGAGGCGTTGGTCAAATTGTATCTAAAAGCTTATTTCGAGTGTATTTGGTGCTAGAGGAATATATTCAAATTAAAGTATACAATTCCCAATTTAGAGAAATTAAATTAAATATCTCCTTCAATCTTCCCGAGATTTATCTCACAGAATTAAATGAACAAATCTAATATTAGACTAGCAGAGGAAGCCTGAGTCATATAATATGCAAATGCAACAGACACATGCTTATTAATAATTTTTGATGAAGAATTTACATATATTTCTGTGGGTTGTAGTATGCATTAAAAATCAGCATACACTGTTAAAGGGAGCACCAGCTATCGATTGTGATTGCTGAAGAACAGTTCCCCGCATCCAGTTTTGATGACTCAGTTACAACTCGTTGAATCACTTAAACATTGATTACTGAATCAACGTCTTACACGTTAGCTAATAATTTGCAATAAGAGTACACGCACTTCATTTAACCTATACGAGTATAACCTTGTTTCGCAGACTCGAGACCATTTTACTTTACTACTCAGCCTTCCGAAATCTAAGTGACTCTCGGCGCACTCTTCACCACAGAGTTCATATGAAAGCGACTACGAGACTGCAAAATTGCGCATGCTACTCGTTTTTCTTGATTTTATTTTCAGAAAAGGGCGTGGCTGCTGAAGCTAAGCAAGAATATAAGTTAACAAGCGTCACTCGATAGTAACCATTGAACTACCCTCGCAAGCTCGCACGACGATTTAATAGAGCGATTTAACGGATCTTATGTCTCAATACTCACCACTTGCGCTTGTGATTTATGAGGTGCGTTCCCTGATGGCATCTTGTCGAATGTCGAATGGTGCGTTAGAATCTTAATTGGTTGTCCAGCAAGAATTTCGTGAAATTTCATGATTGAAAGTGATGTTGTTGCGTTTTAAGGTATGTTTGTATAATAGGTGTGAAAATGAGCTTCGAATGTGTTTTAAAATTGGTAAAAATTATACTAAAACGTTTCAATTGATAAAACAAGTTTATGGCGATGATTGCCTATCCCGCAGCGGTGCACATGAGTGGTTAACGTTTTCAAAGAGATCGTGAGGGCTTAAATCACGATCAACATGTGGACCAATCCAAATTCGTGATCACCGAAAATTCCACCGAAATCAGCCGAATTCATAATTGAAATTCATGGAAATGGAAATCAACATAGTCAAAATATCGATTCATCGCATTTGTAGCGTCCTACTGTATCTATAAAAATTTAACGCTGCATCCCACTGTATGTACATCGGATTGTATGCGATGCGCCATATTGGAAGACTGCTGCTGACCGTTGTTGCCGTTGTAGGCAAAAGACAGACAGGGCGATTCCGAGATAAGTCACGCCAAAGTTTTTATAAAATAATATTTAAAGTAAAGAAATCCGGCTGGCACTGTGATCTTGGTGGTAATAGATATAGAGGCTGGCCAAATAGGGTCGCCGACTGAAAGTGCAACCAAAGTTATTTATGCTTGCCTGCGTCCTCTTCTCCAAAAAACAAGTAGGAAAGCTACAGTCGAGTGTGCTCGACTGTAAGATATCCGCTACCCAGCTCGAATACAATAAAATTCAACAAGAAGTATTTTTCGTATTTTCGGTATATTTGGTATATTTACCTTCCATCGCGTAATAAGTATCACATAAAATATAAAATATATCATTGTCCACCAGTAACAAAACACGGCTGCCTTTGAATTTCCGCATAGAAAACTGTTTCTTGAATAACTTCCAAGAGACTCTATCTTTAAAATTACGCTTGAAAATAGTTTTATTCGATTTTAGAGAGCTGTCCTCCGGGCGTGGCAAAAAACCAAAATAAATATTTCCTGGAGTCAGAAATTTATAATACCCTTCTACCTTATGCGAGTATAAAAAGAAAAAAACGCCTGTCCGCGACTTCTGAGCCACCGTCCCATTTGAGACTTCGTCACACAGCTCACGACGGCTCAGCGGAGAGAAACGGTGTAAAGGGACCGTGGATAAGCACTTGATGAAGTCGTAAAACTTCGATAGAAACAACTTTGAATACCGCTCTGTAACAGCTCTTGCTTTTGCTCAAATAAATTTTCTTTAAAGTTATGTATAGTTTTGAAAATACATTTATCCGCCCGAATACCTCTAAGAATTAGTGTGCTGTTAGATCAACAAGGAAAGAAATTTGTTAAGCTATGGTAATATGGAATGGTAATAAGATAATTATTTTTTATTTTTGTTAATTTCAATTTGCTTCATGTCCAAGACGAGTAAATGACTACTTATACAAAAAAAAATATATATATATAATAATATATTTTTAATAATAATAATATATATAAATTAAGCAAACTACAACTGATAGTTCGAAGCCTCATTTATTATGTATATATTTAAAAATACAAAACTAGGAAAAACAAAAAAAAGCTGCGTTGCTCCACTACAGTTTCAATACTACCATGGGTCCATCGTACTGATCGAGGGATTTGATTCAAAGTGAGAACTATGTTGAGTACAATATTTTCATTTTTGTGTTCAATTATTATTTTTGATGAGAAATCTTCTGCATTCAATAAAAGCCTCTTGGAAGGTATATATCAATTAATTGAGTTACGAAAACAAGTGACTGTCCCTACGCCTCATAGAGTAATTTCTTATTAAAATGAGAAGAGTACTAAAATAAGTAAGTATTATAAACTAAAATAAGTTACTAAATAAAATGGTTCATCGCCGGTATCTATCGGCCCAATGTGCGCATGACGTAAGTAAAAGACTCTATCTTTATAAGGGGTGACCTCAAGAATAATCGTAAGTCACCAGATTGAAAAAGTAGACACAGTAGGAAAATAACAGCCAAATATCCTTCAATCACCATCCGAAAACTCATCCATTATCGTCGGTCGTTTCAGTATATTTCCAATATTTCTTCCGAGATAGCATAGGTGAAAATAAAAAAAACGCTTACACCTTGAGCTTAAAGAGAACTACAGAATAATCTTTAATATTTTCTAGGCACCAACTATCCAACTCTTACCCCGGCAGCAGCATCACTACCCATGCTAAAGTCAGCATCGACGATGGCCCTATTGTATCATTTCAATGAACGCACCTCGTCAGGTGTGAACACGAAGCATGTAGCGGATCTAATGTCGCAATACTCACCACTTGCGCTTGTGACATATTCTGCTGAGAGGACAGTACTCTTCCACTGACCATGTTTAGCTGTACCTCTTAGTTCTTTACAAACTTAGTTTCATATTTGATTCAAACAAGCAAAGACTTGAAATGTGCGGCTCCGGCTAATTGGCGCAAAATGTAATAAACCTTTTATCATTGCTTTTGCCACGAGGTTAGCATATAGGAAGAACATAATCTTCTCATCATAATCATTATAAACTTGATAATGCAATACCTGGAGGATATAACTTAATAATTTATATATACTTTAAGGAGTCGGAAATGTTTCCTTCTACTTGTAATATACATTTCCTGGAGTCACAATGCATTTAATATCCATCTACCCTCTGGGTAGCGAGTATAAAAAGTTTTGAATATGCAAAATTTATAAAAAACTAACGTAGATTACATCTTTATAATCTATATATTGAGCTTAACGTTATCTGATATACTTTATTTAATTAATCGTTTATTTATATTTTATAGCGACTAAAAGGCAATTTACTTAGTGTTTGATATATTTAGTTTTGTTTATTAGATTTATAAGTTTTTCGTACATCGGCATTGATAAACTAAAATAAGAATTATATATATATTTTTTTTTTTTTTTTTTTTTTGGGCGATGGCGGGGTTGGTGGTATTGTTCAATCAACCTCCCATTTTAACTTAAGATCGAAAATTGGCTGTATTTAGTTTAGCCTCTCTAATAAGTTGTGGTCATCGTATAGTGAACGTAGTAATGTGAAGTAACTCATTGATGTGCTGAGAATCTGCAAAGAGCCTTGTAACCTTTGAGAATCTTATTACTTTATTTCAGACTTACCGCAGTGAAACTTTGAAGAGATAATGTTGAAAATTTAAAAGTCGTTATCCGGACTGGTTTTTGACTACACATTATCATAAATTTCAAATCTGTACGAAACTCTAAGTTTGCGAAGGTAGATATTGTGTTATCCTTATTTGGCAAGCTGTCCCAATCACAATTGTAGAGATGCCATGCGGTGATTGTCGACTAGTGGCAGTATTATCATGAAATAAATATTTTTAGCGTGAAATAATTAATTAACTTTTCGAGTAATTTTACGAGACAACATAAACATAGTTTGTACATTACTAATAATTTATTGTATTTATTTCAGTTCCTAATAACCACTCACAATCTGGTTGTAGTATGTAAGTTAACAACAAAAATTAATAAAAATATAATTGGGCAGAAACGCCGATTTTTCGGCATAAATTCCAATTTTAGAGATACTGGGCTCAAATTTTGCATATATGCTTGAAATATTTTTGTTGAATTTCATATTTTGTTGTTTTTGATATTTGACCACGCCTATGCCCGCCGCCCACATCAACAGTGGGCCATATGTTCATTTTTACTTACTTTTTTCATAAACTAAAGTTTTTAATAAATATAACTACAACTTTTTCTAAATATGCTTCCATTAGTTATTAAATTTAATATTTTTATTAAAATTTGAAACTTTATCTTCTATTTATCTTCTTGAGCTTGCAAATCGTTTCTTTTCTATTTTAGGGGGTGCACGGTATATTTTATACTTTATGCGAAATTTAGGATGTGATGGAATATGAATGTACAAATATACCAAAACTTTTTTTTAATACAGTATCAGCCTCGGTCAGCAGTCTAGCCCTTTGCTATTTGGATATTGAATTCTTGTTATTTTATCTCTGATTACTCTATCAATAATACTAAGAAACAAGTGAAATAGGCGGCTATCTGGAGGTGTACTCTGCATACAAGCCACACAACTTGAATAGGACAACTTTTAATTGTCATGCCTTATATTTATTCACTTTTGAGATGTCTTTGAAATATTTACATATATTTTTGGTTGTTCTGCATAGGACATATATGCATTAATACTGGTAGCATGTTTGGTATCTCAAGCTCTTATAATCTATGAGATCTAGATGTTTACGCAGACCGATTGAAAGACGGACAGAAGGGCATGACTATATAGACTCGGCTTTTGACCATGAAAAAGAATATATATACATATGGGATGATCAATTAGTTGACCTTAACAAAAAAATTAATATTTTGTATGCCCGCACTTAGCATCCGAAACGGCTTGGAGCCTTCTGGACCTACTCTTCACGAGGATTTGACACACTGTGATATAATAACACTTGTGTTTTGCGTGTTTGATTATTACAAGGTTTTTATTGATGGAGGAGCAGCAGAGGTGCCGCTCTCTACGTTCAAAGTGTCTCTGGTCTTTTACAATATTTTTAAGTCTAAGTAAGGCTAGGTCTCGTAGCTGCGCTGCTCGCAGGCGGCGGCAGAGAGACGGCTATGTACTTATGTATAAGGGAATATAATAATATACATTGTTATGCACTCTCAGGTGGAGGCGCAAGGGGTATGTATATGCTGACCGTTTGATGTGATTATGCCGACACTAGCACTTTCTGGTACTAGCACATATTTCGGCCACTTAGGGTTTATGACCGGGACTTGGATTATGTAAACATTGCAACAAAGTGTTACAGTGCGCACCCTTTAAGTACTTTCGGTACAGTGGGTATTCAATATATGTGCATACTACATCTCCCTCCTTTTGAAAATTAACGTAATATAATGAAGTTATTTTTATAATAAAAATACATCCTTCTTTATTTTTTTTATTATTTTTTTTTGTTGTATTATGTTATTAGAATCAAAGAAAATGAAATTATTAAAAGAATATGTGTATTTATTTATCTATGTATGTGTGTCTTTGTATGGCCATACTAAGTGCAATTTATGAAATGAAGATTTTTAATCTATCCTTATGAACTGTTTGTTTCTTGTGTTTATTATTTGTTATTACTATGTTATCTCTATCTCCTATTTCCGTTACTATATACGGACCTGTATATTTAGGATCTAACTTATGACCTGTCTCGTTTTTTAATAAAACTTTGTCACCTACTGATATATCTATATCTCTTACTTTATGATCGTATAGTAGTTTATTTCTATTCTTATTTGCTTCTAACATAACTCTAGCTCTTTTATATGCTACTTCTAATCTATACTTACTCTCCTTAGCATAGTCATCTATATTATATAGTGCTTCTACACTATCTATGCTATTAAAATGTTTTGGTAAATTACTTGTTTTACCGAATACCAGCTCATATGGACAATAAGTATGTGCCATAGAGGGGGTCGTGTTGAAACAGAAGACAAAATAAGAAGACAAATCCCAATCAGTTTTATCAACCGATATATAAGATCGTATGTACTCATTGAAAGTTCTATGATTTCTTTCTATTGTTCCAACTGTCTGGTGGTGGTGTGCTGTGGATGTAATATTTGCAATATTTAAATATTTGCACAAATCGTCTATAATTGAATTCTTATATTCTCTTCCCATGTCTGTAATGAACGTCTTCATTGGACCGTACTTCAGGATAAAAGATTCAAATATTGTTTTAGCGACAGTATTAGCATTTTTATTCGGAATAGGTATGGCAACTAAATACTTAGTTAAATCACATATTAAAGTGACTGCATACTCATTGCCATTTTCTGATTTCGGCAGTGGACCAATAGTGTCCACTATCACTCTGTCGAAAGCATTTATTGGTGTGTCTGTAATTGTTAAAGGGGTCTTTGTGTGTTTAGTTATTTTGGATTTCTGGCATTTTTGACATTTTCTTACGTACTCAGTTATATCTTTAGACATGCTTTTCCAGTAATAGTGTCGTTTTACTTTGGCCAAAGTTTTTGATATGCCAGTATGACCTCCTTGAATTGGATCATCATGAAATGTAGACAAAATTGCTTCTTTTTCCTTTAAATTTGTTATTTGGGTCACCGGGTTGAGTAGCGCTACTCTTAATGTTTTTAATATTTTATTGCCCATTAATTTGAATTTATCTATTGTAGTATATTCAAAGACATTTTCCCACGGTGCCACTTTGAGTTGGCTGATTTTATGTATACCGGCTTGCATTTCAAGCCTTTGGATAAATTGATCTAAATCAATAACTCCATTAGTATATAAATCGCTAACATCATATCTTGCAGTAATTTTTCTGCCTTGTTTAAATAAACATAACATATTTTTTATCTGCAAGGTCACTACTTTACGTACTTCATCATTGTTTATGACGTCGTATACGTTGGGCTTATAAGCTTTATTTAAAGATTGCCTTAGCAATTCTTGTTCTTTATTTTCCGCGCGGAATTTTTGTCTATCTTGATATCTAGTAGTGACTTTTAATATATTTCTAGTTATATTTTGTAGATCTTTGATGGTTATTCTTGATAACGCATCGGCTACGTGATTATCTTTTCCCTTTAAATATTCGACTGTAAAGTCGTATTCTTCTAGTTCGAGCCTCATACGTGTCAGTTTAGAACTGGGATTGGTCATTGAGAAAAGGTATATTAAAGGTCTATGGTCTGTTCTTATTACGAAATGTGTTCCATATATATATGGTCTGAAATGTAATATCGCCCAGTGAATTGCAGCTAATTCCTGATCAGTAGTACATTTGTTACTTTCACCTTTTGTAAATGCTCTTGATGCGTATGCAATGGGAAGTTGGCGACCATTATGGTTTTGAGTTAAAACCGCTCCACATGCTTGCTTACTTGCATCTGTTATTATACAGAAATCTTTAGTGAAATCTGGATATTGTAGCAAGGTAGGTTCCATAAGTTTTGTTTTTAAGTATTGGGATGCATTTTCACACTCATCCGTCCATTTAAAAGGAACATTCTTTTTACATAATCTTGTTATGTGACGTGAATAATCGGCGAAATTTTTTATAAAACGTCTATAATAGTTACATAATGCTACAAAACGTCTAGCACTGTCCGCGTCGTGCGGAACTGGGTAGTTCATAATGACATCGTATTTCTTGTCATCTGGGAGTATTCCTTTATCAGTGCATTTATGACCTAGAAAAGTCACTTCATGCATAAAAAACGAACATTTTTCTGGATGTAGCTTTAGGTTGTATTTCCTACATTTCTCAAAAACATCTGTTAAGTTCTTAAGCATATGTTTTTCGGAACAACCGATTACTATTAAGTCATCCATATAAAGAAATGCTTGAGAGGGTTCTAGACCAGAGAACGCAATAGTCATCATTCTCTGAAACGAATTAGGAGCTATTTTTAATCCGAAGGGTAATCGCGTGAAGCGATATGAGCCATTGCTCGTTGAAAAAGACGTTATATCTCTGGAACCCTTTTCTAGTTCAATTTGATGGAATCCTGACATTAAGTCAAGACATGAAAAGTATTTTGCTCGACCTAGTTGATCTAAAATATCATCAATTCTAGGTAATGGGAATTTATTTAGATAGTAATTTTTTATTAATCTGGCGGTAGTCAATTACTAATGGCCATTTCTTTACATTTGATCCGGGGGATGATTTCTTAGGAACAAGTAACAATGGGCAATTATATTCTGATACTGACGGTTCGACAATCCCGTCTGAGATTAATTTTTCTACTTGATTTTGTATTTCGTTCACCTGGCTGTGTGGGCTTCGATAGTTCTTTATATAAACTGGTTCATCATCTTTTAATCTCAGTTTCTGTTTATAAAAATTATTTGTGGTTATTGATTCGGTTTCCAATCCGAATATATCGCTATACTGGGTGCATAGGGTAGTAAGCTGAGTCTTGAACTGTGGGGGGAAGTTTTTTGATAGTTGTGATAGTACTGATTTTTCTCTAGTGTCTGGATTTGTGTTGACTACATCGTAGTTCGAAAGTGATTCATTTGTTAGGTTATCAGTACTGACTACTTGGACGGTATTTGTTGTGTTTAATAGTCTTATGAAAGCATTATTGGATGTTGCTATGGTATTTGCAACGTAAATACCATGTTGAATTTCCTGATTTGGAATTCATACACTGTCTGCGTTTGAATTAAGTTTAATTTTCCGAATAACTTGGGATCTTGCTGGCAGAAGTATTGAATTATTGCCAGAACTATGAGCTATTGGTACTTTAATTGGAAATTTTAAATTATTGGGTCTAATTATAAGCCAATCTTCAGATGGCTTGAAGTCTAATTAATAAAGTCGATGCCTATTATTCCATCGCATGGAATTGGGATATGTGAATTTAGTATATGAAAATCGTGTGGAATTATGTATTTAGTTGTCTGTATCTCTATAGAAACTAAACCTTTGGATTTGATTATTTCTTGACTTATGCCTTTTATGTCTATAATGTAATCATCTTGGATGTTTTGGAAGTTATCCGAAGTTTCTTTCAAAATGGAAATATCTGCACCTGTGTCTATTAAAAGGATAAGTTCTTTCCCAGTAGCTACATTGAAAAATGAAACGAATATATTTTGGCTGAGATTAATGGTGTGAACTCTGACTTCTTTTATTGTTGAATATTTAAAGGGCTTTGGGAGTTTTCCGATGTGTTTTGGTTATAATTTTGGGTCATTCTTATATTGCCTTGGTTATTGCCATTGTGGCCTCGGTTCGAGTTACTACTGCCTCTATAGTTTCCTCTATATGGGCCTCGTCCTCTATTGTTATTTTGGTAATTGTTGTTATAGTTATTGTTGTGGTAGTTATTGTTATTACAACGAAAGCTACCTCTATAACTTCCACGTCCGCGATTTGAGCCGTGCTGTGGATAATTCTTATAATATAGGACGGTGTTTGACTGCCCAGTTGCTTCAGTGCAACTATTGACAAATTTGGAAACGGCATGATAAGTTTTACCTTATCGATTGTGCAATTTTTAGTCATTGCTTTGACTGCATGCTGCATGGAATAACTCCTGGCTAGCTCTAAAGTTAAACCATCAGACATATATGCACCTTCTAAAGCTTTTGTCATCTGCTCAATTTCTTGTGTGTATTGGTTAGCAGTTTTATTGCGCTGCTGTAGGTTCATCAGCTTCGCTGATAATACCTCAACAGTTTCGCCTTTAACGTTGCTCCTTAGCCTGGAAATCACCTCAGTAATTGTTGTCTCATTACCGATTAGATTCCTGGCGACACCTTTTCATCAATGAAACTTGTTAAATTTTTCAGCCTTACCATCAACAACTGGTACAAGCTTAGATGCTGTATTAATAAAATCAATATTTGATTGTGCCATTGTGATGGAGTTACTTACTTTGTTTTCTATTACACTCGAACTATCTGAATCTGTAGAATTATCCAGATCAGTGTATACCGCCGGAATAGTGAGATTATTTAAATCTTCATCTTCTATTTTGGGGTGTACATTGGGAATCCCTTCTGACTCAGATTCGTTTGTTTCTGTTGATTCCGAGTCAGGTGCAGTGTCAACTGCTATTGGAGGGTTTAGAACGGTTGGGAATGATATTTCTAAACCGAACTTTTGTTTAACAAATATTAAATTAGATCGTAGTCTGATCAAAAGTTTCGATACTTGTGACCAATGATCTTGATTTAATCTTTCCCTATGATCATGTATTAGTATTCTCGCTTCATTAAAGCACTCTACTAATAATTCAACATGCTTCCTAACCGTGCTCTTTTGAATAGGTCTATTCTGAGTTAGCGACTTGTACGATTTGTCAAAATTAGTTTTAATGTTTGATAACTTCTCGCACAATCTGTTCCATTCCATGCCTTTAGTTTAGCCATACTTTGTAAGAAGAATTACGTAATATATTTTATATTTATTTTTTGTTATTTCACTTTCTTAGATTTGAGGTGTTGACATTTATGTGTATTAATTTTTGTTTGTGCTGTTTTTTTTTTTTTTTAGTTTTTGTCCAGATCATTTGCTTGACTCTGGAATTTTTTCTTCAAACATTTGTTGTGTAATTTATACAAATTTAGTAATACGCTTGCCAACATTATAATAACGATTATCATTAACAATATTGTGATTGTTTTAAGATAGATTTTTTCTGATTCAATTTTATTAACGACATTTGCCGTGGAATCTACAACTTTTGTATCTACCAAACCCATTTTATGTATTGTATCTATTTTCCTTTTTCCAATTTCTATTTTATTTTCATTTGTTTCATATTTTGTAATGTCTTTTAATGTTTCTAGGAAGTAATAGTCAGAATCATTTACTTGATCTGTTTTACTTATGCTATTACTTCTCATTAGAAAAGAAATTAAAAAAAAAATCCTAGTTTTTTTTTTACATCTTTTTCCTACCTATTATTTGTACGGCTATACGGGCCATACTTTCTAATTGGGCAAAAGAGGTTCCGCTCAATTTTTCAAAATATTATATTATATATAAAAAAAATATGCATCGTAGTGCAATCAAAAAAAATATGCAACGCAGTGCATGGGAAAAAAAATTTCAGCTTGGTTGGTTTCCTCTCTTCCTTCTACGTCAGCTGGTCGTCGCCGGTTTGGCTACGCTGACGCTCCCTCGGTGCATCAGGAGGTGGTGTATTCCCGCACTCTATTTACTGCTGATGCTGTCCGGGGCCTTTTGGGCTCTAGGCATTACCAGTGTTGGTCCACGTACAGGTGTGGTTGCAGTGGGGGCTGTCCAGTGGTCCAGGGCAATCCTTCGGGCATGTCTTTATATGTTTTGGTAAGAGCTTGGGTGATGGAGGTTTTGTTGCTATTAGTTCTTGAGTAATTGTTCTTATTGGCACTGAGTGAGTGGCGGCAATTTTTGGGCGTTTATTGCTTATTAATTTCTCTTGCAGAAAATCTAGTCCTGTCACGGTCGCCATGTGATATAATAACACTTGTGTTTTGCGTGTTTGATTATTACAAGGTTTTTATTGATGGAGGAGCAGCTGAGGTGCCGCTCTCTACGTTCAAAGTGTCTCTGGTCTTTTACAATATTTTTACGTCTAAGTAAGGCTAGGTCTCGTAGCTGCGCTGCTCGCAGGCGGCGGCAGAGAGACGGCTATGTACTTATGTATAAGGGAATATAATAATATACATTGTTATGCACTCTCAGGTGGAGGCGCAAGGGGTATGCATATGCTGACCGTTTGCTGTGATTATGCCGACACTAGCACTTTCTGTGTGCGGGCTAAACCATAACGATCGGTTCATATTTCGGCCACTTAAGGTTTATGACCGGGACTTGGATTATGTAAACATTGCAACAAAGTGTTACAGTGCGCACCCTTTAAGTACTTTCGGTACAGTGGACAGTGCACATTCAATATATGTGCATACTACAACACCTCTGGTGCTTCATCATTCCACGATGACTCAAAAATTCTCCACATTTCGTGCGCATTTGGGCCAACCAATGATTTGTCCACTAGGGCGCGTTTTAAGTGGCCCCCTTAATTTTCAATGGGGTGAAGGTCGGGGAATTGTGGCCAGTCGAGGACACAGTATTCATTATCTGACAGCCACTTCTTGCGATTTTGGACGTGTGCTTCGGGTCGTTATCCTGCTGAAAGATAACGTCCGATAGCTGTTTTTGTCATAAATCCATGCTGCCTTTTAAACAGATGTCCAATATGGCGCAATATTGGGCAGCATTCATTAGAGCTTCTATTTTAACAAGTTTTCCTATCCCTTCCATGGTCATGGATGTGGTGTTTCTGATATATTTGATGAATTAATATTCCATTACGTCCTAAATATCTCCTAACATATCTAACATACATGATAGTCGTATGAAAGCCTAATTGATATCATAAATTAACAATTTAATTAGGGTCGCCCGTTAAGTGGTAATAAAACCGACATGATGCAAATGTAATTTGTAGGAGCGATCGTGCTGCATTGGGCGATCAGGTTTAGTACCACAGTCTAGGTTGCGTATAGGTTTAGTACCACAGTGTCATTTCCAATTCACCAATCAACCTATAATCCACATGATGTAACTTTCCCAACAAGACAAAAACAAAATTTTTGGTTACTTAAAAAAATATTCAAAGAATTCCGAAAGTGCAATTTGGTATAAACATTTTTTTGTAAATTGTGTAAAATCAAAAATCAATATAACGACCACCCCCAAAAACACTGTCAAAAGCAGCACACATACCACCACAACCCATACTGTCAACAACACCACCACACACATCATTACCACGCACGCCACCAAAACAACCTCACCAGGAGCTATTCAATATAACCGCTATTCAATATAATCAATACGTTAGTTGGCGCGAATTATCTTGTGGCGCACTGAAAATGTATAGAGAAAATAGTAGAAGATATGTAGGAGCACTTACAATCTTAAGAAGTAAATTAACGGGAGAAGCAAATGATACTTTAACAAATCATGGTACAGTTTTTAATCTTGAAGCTATATCGGCCAGATTAGATTTCGCTTATAGTGATAAACTCCCAATTTACATAATAGAGCAGCAATTGAGTGTTCTGAGACAAGGTAAGATGACAGTTCTCGAATACTACAATTTAGTCAACAAAAAACTCACCCTTTTGGTGAACATAAACAATCATTACTTATGACGTCAATGTCAGTGTCATTACAGAAATAAACTACAAGAATAAAGACAACGCTTTGCGAATCTTATGGTTTTCTATATGGTTTTCTCTCAAACCACAAAATTTGCCTAATGCTTTGCCTAAGAGCTAATTTCGCTCAAAATTATTTTGCTAATACCGCTCAAAATTATAATATTATTGTTCCCGTAGGATATTAAATGAATATAACACCAAGAAACCTATATGAATACCTGTCAACACTAGAGAAATAAGCATATTCGATGTACGATAACTGATCAAGACGGGAATTTAGTTAACTTGCGTGAAGAAACTATATCCATTCGACTACACTTACGGTCAGTATTGTATTTACAATACAAAGTCTGGTCATTATCCCCCACCTCACATGAGTGAATCTAAAGTTAAAACGAAAGCATCAGAAAAAATATCGTCTCAGAGAGCATGCACTATCATTAAAAAATAAATTAATTTTAAGTCCACTGGGATATAATAAAGTATATGACCTTACCAACATTCAAATGAATGAGATTTTTTTTCGTTCAGGATAAGCCTCTCAAAGATGAGAGAATCACGAAAAAGGAATACCACACTTATTACCCAAATCACCAAAACTTCAAGACAAATTATTGGAGTTCGCACCACGATACAGAACCAAGATTTATATTTACTTCCGTGTAAGAATTTTCTCCACTTTGAAGGTACACTTAGCAAAATTACTAACGCAATTACAGAAGCAAGAAGTGAAGTTGCAGGTCTGCTCAAAAAAATTGCATGGCCCATTTTCTGGATGAAATGAGATATGAGATATGAGATGAATTGATGTGAAGTGGACACGGTTTACCGGTATTACATCAACTCTCAGGAGCTTTCTCTCAAACGAACTAGAGGTCATTTCAACTATTCTGTACCATTACGAATATTAATGAAATGCACTAAGGACAATAAAAAAAATTATATTAAATTGTAAACATGAACTCGATCTCTAACTATCGCCAAATACTGATGATAAAACCAGTTGGAATATTTTAACAAATAATTGACGTACAAAATATTAGCTAGAACGTCTCTCACATTGTTTCTAGTGATAGTACTAAAATTAAACTAGCATTTTGCAGTTGGAATTGTTACATAAATCCTTTACTGGTACAAGGGACACCTCACGTAGGAAATGTTAAACTGGGCGCAAATAGATAAGGTCCGTGGTTTGCAACCATTGCATTTAGAATGAATGGAAATCTAACTACAAACAATTTGAGAAATCCATAAGTATATCTAACTTCTGAAGTCTATCCCTATGAGGATTGAAGTGTTAAATACAATCAAAATCGGTGAAATAAGAATAGCATCAACTTTCAAAAAAATCATTTCAATGTCGAAAAAAAATTTTTAACTACAACTTTTAATGTTTTAAATGTATTGACTATTAAATATAAGAATAAACCTGAAAGTGGTGCTATTCTTGATTTCGTAGCTGTATATTTTGAGAATTTGGACGCGATCGGATAAAAAACTTGGAAGTTATTCAAGAAACAGTTTTGTATGGGAACATCCATAGGTAGCACGTGGTTTGTGACCATGAATAGTATATTTTATACTATACTGTATCTATCTATATTTTAGACTATTTAGTACGTGATGGAATATCAATATACCAAGTACAGTTTTTGATATATTGTAGTATATTAAAGTTGTGTAATTGGTATCTTACAGTCGAGCACACTCGACTGTAGCTCTCTGACTTGTTTTTATATATAATAGGATTGACTTTTTAACTCGTTTGCGAGGCTTTAATAATATATGTATTTAATTAATTATAAATCAAAGAATTCGAATTTGATTTTTATTTGTATTTCATTTGATTATTTTATTGCAAAGCAATGAAATGTAGATTCGTATAAGATGTGTTTTATAATCGTTTGGGAAAGAGGAGCAATCTTATAATTTTAGTTCTTTTCTTGTGAGTTTCATAACTTCCGATTCTCTAATGTAGCTATCTATATTTTATTTTAGTTTATTTACTGTGCTTTTACTAAGATGAGAATGTTATTTTATCAGTTAATTTTATTGCATAACCCTTTACAAAATCGTTAATCCATCTATTATCTTATATGAATATTTTGAATGATGTGTTTCCCTTGGAATACAATCTAACCTCTAATTTTCTAATGTAGTGAAAACGCGCAAATGCAACAACATTACGATATTTATATTAAAACTTATCTTATATATTCAGTGGTGCATAAAATAGAAAAGTTAACATCGTTTAATAAATTTGCCTTAATAGCCTAATTTAAAATTTTTTTTAAGTATTTCTAATTTCTTTTTACCAATTCTACACTTAAATACTTTTCAAATTTATGAATTACAATTCGCAACAAATTTAAATAATAGTTGTTGTCGCTTCAAATTAATTATTACCAATGCCTAAAGCTATGGTACTTTAAATCATCTTTTATTTGTGGCTTGGAAGAAATAAAATATTGAATACTTTGTTGTCATATATTCTTTGGAAAAACACTGCCCCAAATCCATCAGTACTGGCAACTGCATGTTACACCATTTCATCTTATAATATTTTATTCCTAACATCAGTGTTTCAATTGGCTATTTTTAAGGCTTTCAAAATATTTTAATTCGTTTGTTTCAAAATGAATTCCTTAAATTATAAATGAAACATAATTGTATAATAGTACATATTTTTTAAGGTATATTATATTAAAAATCTGCTAATCCTATTCCTATAATATTCTCTATTCCTTTCTTGTTCGATAAAACGTCTTAAATTGTTTTCATTAAACCTACACACGATTCACAATTGTCTATTTTGTAACTAGAAATGTTAATAAATGCATTTCGACATTTATTTATAAAGTAACATATGCATACATATGTGGAAGAAACAATGCTTCAGGTCTAATTTCGAAAATATAGGTGTGTTCACCAGTCTGTATAATTCACACATAACCTTATGTTATTGGTATAATAATTTCTCTTACTTTTTGCTTGAAGATTCTCTCTCTTATATATTTCTGTGTAAGACAACCGATTAGTTTAAATAATAATGGATTTCGAATCCTCTAAATTCATTTTTAACACAACTAACGCTTAGCTTATGCGGTCTTTGTTTATGAATATAATAATTTCTTAAACATTTTTATGAAATGACAATTATAAAAATCTTTTCTGGGTTTCCTAAGGTCAAGCAGTCTTGATAAAAACGTTGATTGTAACTCGCTTCCGCCGTTTAAATGATATAATTAATAAAAAAAAATTGAACTATGCATTAATATTAGTAATTTATGATAAAACAATGATAATTAAAAAAACAAAAACAAGTCAGAAAACTACTACTGAGTGTCCTCCACATTTCCAGGAAACCACTAATAAAGTCATGTATATTCGAATTAATTAATTAACAAGAGATGGAGACCAAGTACTTTCAGGTAATTTTAAGTGGTCTAGGGCAATAATCTGATCTTTGCCAGATTGTACTCCAAAAATAGCTTGGATTGCATGCAGGTTCTTTAGATATACATATGAATCAAAAGTTGGTGAAATGAATACACCAACAAGTGAGATACAAGCAAAAACATGAATGTAGTTATGTTAATGGCAATAAACGCTATATTATTTATTAAAAATAAGATGCCAAGTCGGACATATATTTTTAACTTTAGCTTTGTACTCTCTTTTGTCTAGCAAATACTAAGACCAGAAACTTTGCGAGCATATGGATTTAAAGAGTAAAGAATTGATACTAATCTTTAAAGATTAACAGAATCTAGAAAACGAAACGAGTAACGCCTTAATGACAATAAATAAGCAAACTTTTTTTTAAGTGACTTTTTTTTTTAATTGGAAAAAATACAAAAAAAATTAAATACCTACATTAATCATTCAAAATTATTTCTGTATTTTAGTACATAGGTTGCTCTTCATTTAAGTATCTTGTGATACACGACATTTTTTGTTTTATGATCAAGCGCAAAATCAAACAACGCAGATGATCTTCCGACATGTGAACATGCCACGTATAACATGCGAAAAACATGAATGTTCTAGATTTAAACCACCAACTTTTAAGGATTGGCCTTGTAATTTGTTGATGGTCATGGCAAATGCAAGACGTATAGGAAATTGAAGTCTTTTAAAATTCAAACGGCATATCGGTTGGGATCATCGGTATCATTGGAATGAGAACTTCCTCACCTTTGAATTTTCCTATCAGTATTGTAGCGTAAATTTCATTGTTCAACAATTTAGTAATCACCAAACGCTTACGGTTGCACAGTTTTAGTTGGTTTACTAGGTGGGCTGAAAAGTAAGCTCCTTGGAAATGAAAAAATTTGTTTTTTTTTTTTCTTTTTTTTTAGTCAATGTAGTCTTCTTTTAGGTCGATACACTTATTCCAGCGATTTTCTAACTTTTTTATCCCATCTGAAAAGTAATTCTCCGGAAGGTCTGTAAAATACTCCTCTGCAGCATTGATGCAGAGCTCCACGAACTGAATTTTTTATTGATGAGCCATCTTTTGAGGTTTGGGAAGTGGTAATAGTCCGAGCGAGCCAAATCGTGTGAATAAAGTGCACGAGGAAGCACTTGGAGTCCTAAATCGTTGATTTTAGTCATGGTTGTGAAACTCGTATTTTTGGTCTGGAGTCAGCATACGCGGCACCCAACGGCAGAATCATTTTTTCATGTGTAAAATCTCGCCCAAAATATGTCCTGAATGCTCATTACTAATCCTTGTGGCCTCTGCTAGCTCGCGGACTTTCACTTTCCAGTCAGCCAACACCATTTCATGCATTTTTTTGACATTTTCCTGTGTAACCTCATTGGAGGGCCTGCCACTGTGGACTTCAGAGATGGTGGAGATTCGGCCACGATGAAACTCTCGAAACCAATATTTCACAGTGTAATCTAAAGGGGCATAAGCCGCATAGTATTTATCCAACTTTTGTTTAGTTTCCGTCGATGTTTTGCCTCTCAAAAAATAATTTTTTGTGACGGAACGAAAATCGTTTTTTTTCATGATGTCAAACACGCCAACAACTATCAACTGTCAAAACTAAACTAAGGGCTGTATCGCGCTGAATTTCAACATGGTTATCTAAATATGAATGGACTATAAGGAACGACAATCATTTTTGCGATAGCAGTGCATTTCGGTGGTTAAGGAGGTTATTTTCAGCCCACCTAGTATGATTCGAAGCATGATTACTACGGAGCCAACCTTTAGGCGTAAATTGTGTGGTAGTAAGCCAGGCACGTCCAAAGAGTTTAAAAATTCAATTGGATAGTTGGTGGTGGCTTCATTTGTGACGCAGTCAATAGATTTGAATGAATGCATTGTTCCAACGATCATATTTTAAATTATGTAGCTTAGGTCATCTACATATTTATTTTTAGCCGCTAAAATTGCTCGCTCACTCAAAAATTCATTATTTTTGTAGTTAGAAATAGAAATGAATTCGCTCGAATCATCGACAGGTACTTGACCATTACCGATAGTCAGCAATTGGTCTGAGAAATCTTCAGCAGATGTATCATTAAGCAATGTAACTCTCATGTTTGTTGTCAGTTGCAGTTTCTTAACATTTGCGTTTTGTTATTCCAAGTCTGATTCTTTTTTGTTATACCACGTTTTATAGTGACTGACGTTTCATGTCAAGTCGCACGGGAATGCTGTCGAACGGGATAAAAAGTATCCTATGTCCTTCTCCTGGCTCTAAACTACCTTCCTGGCAATTTTCAGCTAAATTGGTTCAGCCGTTCTTAAGTTATAAGTGGAGCAACTAACACGACTTTCTTTTCTTTCTATAGATTATACTATTCAGCTAATTGTCCATGGATTTTCAAGAATCTGACAAGACAATCGACAATTTTCGTACTCAATTACTAACCAATTTTTTTGGTGAACCGTCTTTATTAAAACGGGTTTACCTGCAACTCATGCAGGGGAAGTGTAAAAACTTCTGTTGTTATTCTGTTTTCGGACAACATTCTTTTTACTTCCTGGTTTGCAGAATTAGAGGCCAAATTATTTAACATTCTTATTTTTCCTTTCCAAAAGTATGAATCTAGTCAGGGCAACAGCCGAACCAATATAGCCATGTCTAGAGATATACTAAACTTAAAATCACTACGCGTGTATTTCTTCGCAAATCAAATTTGTGTCAGATTTTCGACACATTTCTTTCCACCTCCCTAAATTTGGAAGACACGGTTAGCAAGCTTTTTGAAGCTAGAGTCTTAAAATTTGGTATACACAACAATAACTATAGTCTTGGATATTTGCATGCGGTCGGATAATAAACTTTGAAAATATTTTATACTTTATGATATATTTAGAACGTAATGGAGTATAAAATATACTTTTTATACTAAATATACATTTTATTTTTATTATTTTAGTATATTCGAACTTAGCGAGCACTGCTTTTTGACTTGTTTCCATTAAGAACGACATATAAAAAAAAAAATTGTTTGTACATTTTTTAGAGCATAATCTATAGCGATCAAAAATATTCTCTAAAAATTGTTGTTCTAAATTACATCATTGTTTTTTGGTTTTTTACTTTTGGAGGACGGGTGTGAGACAGGGGCAAGATTATGTCAAATGTGAAAATGCCTGTTTTGTGTTAGTAATTTTGTCAGTCGTGATTTGTTTTGAATGGGAAAAATCATACATAATGCTGCATTGCTCATGTGAGTGACAGGCTAAACTAGGGAAGTAACTAATATATTTATGTAGACAAATATTTCTTCATGACTTACGTGTTGTATTAATAAATCACCATTTTTGCAAATTATGTACAACTGCGATATTGCCGATGATATGTAAATAACAAACTTGATATAGTCTCCAATAAACATGTATTTACTCTTTAAAGAACAAATAAATTCAAATGTTATGAAATACATCTCAAATAAAAACTTACAGTTACCAGCTGAAATCCCACCATACATATGAGTAAAGCCGAAATTATAAGGTTAATAAGAAGGATGGGGCTAAAAAAATCTTCCAATCGTTTAGCGAAGCTGCAACAAAAGAAAGGAAATTAGGAAAGACATAGTGACCTAATCTATATAAATTAAGAAAAACAAGTAGGAAAGCTACAGTCGACTGTGCTCGACTGTGATATACCCGCTATCCAGCTCAAATATACTAAAATATACCAAAAAGTATTTTTGTATTTTATATTTGTACATTCATATTCCATCACATCCTAAATATTGCATAAAGTATAAAATATACCATGCACGGTCACATTGTTCACCAAAAACACTCCACGTGCAGCTACCTATGGATTTTCCCATACAAAACTGTTTTCTGAATAACTTCCAAGTTTTTCATCCGATCGCGACCAAATTCTCGGGAATCATCAAGACTGATATTATCTTCATATGTACGAAAACTGGAGACTCTATCTTTAAAATTGCGCTAGTAAATCGTTTTTGTCGATTTTTGGTAGCGGAAAGGGGCTTGGCAAAAATCTAAAATAAACTTGATCTGCGTGGGACATGCACCAATACTCGTACCAAGTTTGAAATCTCTAGCTCTTATAGTCTCTGAGATCTAGGTGTTCATACAAACAGACGGAAATGGCTATATCGACTGGGCTGGTGACCCTGACCAAGAATATATATACTTTATGGGGTCGGAAATGCTTCCTTCTGCCTGTTACATACATTTTCTGAAGTCACAAAGCTATAATACCCTTCTACCCTATGGATAGCGGGTATAAAAACCATATATTAATCAAGAGCAAATTACTTTTCCCGCCCATCTAGCTCATGAAGCTAAATGTTAGAGGGCTTAAATTAAATTTATCTAAACTCTACGTAAATAGTCTCTGCTTTGATTATAATACCTTAGTATTTACTGAATCTTGCTTAATGATATTTCGAACTTATTGATCTTTACTAATTAAAATATGTCTTATAGATGTGACCATCTGTCACGAACTGGCGTTGATATTGAAATAAAATGTTAAGATTCTGACATTATATTTGTTGCAAATAAGACAAATATTGGTAGAGCTCATTCTAGAGTTGTTAACTGCTTTGAAAAGCATAAATTTATAAATGTAATTTTCTGGTCAAAAATTTTGAAGGCTTCATTTATTTATTTATTTCGTGCGATTAGGGGCAGCACCTTTTCGTCAACCCTGAGACTATTCTGCAGCGTTGTGTTTTTTCTGGTTCTGTGGCCAATGTCCTTCTTTAAGTCTTGTCACTTGGCACATCTATGCGTAGTTGTACTGGATAACATAATCGGGTCTTTTTTCGATGATTGGATAGAATGACTCCTATTTAATGGCTACTAATAAAATCAGCCATATAGTGACAATTAAGTTTTTATCAATTTAACGAGTTCTAGCAAAAGTAATATGAAAACTTTCTACTTGAACAAAGAAAGAAACTGTACCAAAGCGGATTGGAATAACTTCATTGTTATTAACAGGGAAGAAGAGAAGTATAAATTGGTGTCGCACTTACTGCGAAATCCTTAAAGGACTGAAATAGTTTTGACGTCAAAGACTGATGTGGTTTTAAATTTCTCCGGTTCTATCGATGCTCTTATTCAGATTAGTATAAACTCGATTAAGTATACATCTATATTTTTTTACCGATACATATACATATACATATTCCCATTACCTACCTCATCATTGTGGTAACAATTATCCATACGAAGTTATTATAAGAGGACCCTAGTTTCTGTATGATTTAATCCTTCAGCAGATTCTCGACTTCTTTGTTAACAAAATAAGCTGCTTCAATGGGGTATGGGTAGAGTTTGACATATATAGGCTCCACATTAATTTTTTTATTGGTGATCACAACTAAGAAATATCTTAGCATTATAATAATAACGCAAAGGTTCATTGGGGTCTTTTTTTGGTTCCTTGTGGAAAGCTTTTATTTTAGAAAGAAGTTCGGCTGAGCAACCTTCATTGGTAAAATTGTCTTCACCACACATGTGGAAGGAAATTTGCTCAATTCCTGAACCCCAATTCAAGTTATCCTGAATCTAAGCTCAGATATATGAGCCTTTTATCTACTTACCAAATTTCTTTAGAAGGTGCAATCTTTTATTTCTTTCAGTGAAAATGAATTTCCGTCTGAGGTCGAAAACTAAAGAGGTATATGTAAATTGTCTGCACTATTCAATTGGTTTGGAAAGATGAGAACTAATCATGTGAACTATTGTGTTTAGTTCTATTATTTTTCCCAACCAGGACGGATTTATGAAATGCAGATCGACTATTACAAGTCTTTTTAAGTTTTATTTGTTCGTTAATAAAAGTACACTTAACACCGAGTTATTTTGGTCATTAACTTTTCATCCTCATAAATGGTAAAGCTACACTGTTGAAACAATCCCGCGTATTAGTGTACGGGGATGACATTAAAATTTTCTTGAAATGAAAGGATTGTTCATGTTCCTAACAATCGTGGTGAATTTAAATTTAACTAAATGTGGTTTTACATCTTATAATATTAATCCGGACATGACTTTTCAAATCGTATATATTATATTCACGACAATTTCCGGAATACATTTTACATGGTCAAATCTGTATGCAACTGCTCATGCTTAGTTGCTTTGATGGTTTACGTAGAAAAAATTGAAAATATGAAAATTTTCAATGTAGTGAAAATGCAATGCGATGAAACGACAATGACGCAAGTTTTTTTTATTTCCATCAACAGTAACAACTAATATTCTTGTGAATATTATGTTCCTCAGTGTTAATGTAACATTGTTAATAACGTAAATATAGAAATTTGTTGTTATAATCAAAATTTCTGAAAGGGGGTAGAAAGGGGCGTGGCCAAAATCTGAAATAAACTTGATCTCCGTAGGACATACAGCAATACTGGTACCAAGTTTGGTATCTCTAACTCTTATAGTATCTGAGATCTAGGTGTTCATACAGACAGCCAGACAGACGGACAGACGGGCATGGCTATATCGATGGTGACCCTGACCAAGAATATATATACTTTATGATGCTCGGAGATGGTTCCGTCTGCCTGTTACATACACTTATTGGAGTCACAAAATTATAATACCCTTCTATCCTATGGGTAGCGGGTATAAAAATACCTCTGATAGACGCTGTGTCGATTATCGCGAAACAAATGCAAAAACTGTCGCCAAATAGGGTATTTTTCATTAATTAAAGATCAAATCGCTAGGTTACGCGGAGCCGTGTTTAGATATGGCAAGTGTTTTTTCACCAAATTCCTATTTTCAACGCGCTATATCATGATCGTTTAACAAACTAAGGAAGAAGCATTTAATAGATTGAGAATGGGCTTTCCTTCAATAAAGCGAAATGCTATTTCCGCCACTATTTATATAGTCGTCACTTTGTTATATTTACCGTCTGTAATTGTTTAAAAGCCACACATAATAAAATTGATCTTACACCAAAAATACATCGCTGGTGGTCATAAATGCAGTCCTTCGGTTTTGCGGGCAGAAGCAGCGTAAGGGGCAGGCGGAGTTATTTTGTTGGGGGAGATTTTGTCTTGGTCGCAATTTTCGTGAAATAAAAAAGCTGAAACATCTCGAAAAAAACTGCTCCGAACAATTCCTGCCTTTTCTTAAAAAACAATTTTTTTTTAGTTATGTACATATATATTTTTTTGTAAAATCATATATGGTGGTCTGAATAACCCCAATCTTAACCATGTAGGAAAGTCAGTGTGAAGCCGTTGTAGAATAATAAGTTATTTTTTTTGCTGTTGTTCATTTAAATTTGCATTTCTAAGCCTCATTTATTATGTGCCCTTATTAAAATTATAAATCAGCAAACAAAAAAATTCACTACAGCTTCCCTGCTATCATGGGAGCATCGCACGCATCGAGGGATTGAATCGCAGAGTGAGTAATATTTTTGAATATTTTATTTGCACTTTTTGGTTTGGTTCTATTATTATTATATTCTTTTAATCAACACTTCAATCCCCAATGAGACAAGGCTATATATATTGATTTATTATTTGAATTATTAAACAGTGGGTGTCCCTACGACTCTAAGAGTAATTTTTTTACTGTAGATGTTAATAAAAATAATATGTGAAGTTAGTAACTAAAATGAAATCTAGAGGATTATTGTCTAATAAATTTGAGAATTAGCTAAGTCAACACGAAGAGTTAATTTAATCTTTCTTGGTTCGTCGCCGGTAATAATAGGCTCAATGTGCCCATAACATAAGTAGTAGATGGTATCTTTTTAAGGGATGAGCTTAAAAATGTTCGAGTTACCAGGTTGGGAGGGTAAAGACTATAGGACAAAATTACATCTACATTTTCCGACCCTCACCATCCCGAAACTCTTGCCCGTTCTTTTTTTTTTATTCAGTATTGATTGGGAGAGTACAGTTTTTGTTCGACTTTTAAATTTTATTTTATTTTTTTGTGCACTTCTTAGTATGATACTGTGCAGCATAGGCAAATCTTAGATCAAACATCCACACCCCATCCAGTGAGCTCAGTCTAAAGTGAAATAGTCAATAAGTGCACGACCTCTAATATTGCCTATGCACCCGAGTGCAAGTTAGACTATCTCACTCTCATCACAGGGCCACACACACATACTAATTGGCGCCTAGACGTGGAGCCTCACTACATAATCAGAACATCAGGCCACACTACATAATTAGAGCCACAGCGTGAGGACACGCGACATAGCTTTTTTCCTTTCTATACATCCAATCGTTAATAATTTGTGTTTCTCAAAGATATATTTACAACTTAGGATTAAACACCAAGAAATACAAAAAAATCGGCCTTTTGGAACGCGACATCAATTCAGTTGAAATATGCATTGGTCGTCAAATTCGTGTTTCGACGTGGGAGTCCTGAATGTAAATATACTTTTAAAGTGAAGTGTAAAATTGCTCTGATATGGGAAATACCTATCGATTTGATATTCGGTTTGTTTGACCGGAATAAGCTCTGCTAGTGACTTTACATGTCGAGTGAATCTTACAATTCATGACCCGAGTCTATTCATGTGTTCTGTGCTAACGCATACGGAGAAGCAAGCATCTTGAAAAGAATCTGTTCAAAAGCTTGACCGTTCAACTTCTAGTAAACCAGCGCCAAGTATTGAGTCGCCAGTGCAGTTAAGTGAGTCGCCAATGCAGTTGAATGAACCAATGAGGTCAGTGCAGGTTACTGAATCGTCCAACTGTCAATACCACATTGGCAAGCGGGGCGCAATTCCACCCGAAAAGATGGGAATAAGAGAGGAACAAAAGAGTTTCTGTATAGAGTCCGTTTACTGACCAGACAGAATCTACGAGGCGATTACTATTTAACCACCTTCACTTACTGTTCACAAACCGAGCCAATGATTGGTTTTGAAAATTCCACAAAGCCAATCCCAGTTTTACATAGGAACTGTTTTGCGATCATTTTCGTAAGAAATTGGAAGATATCGATACCGATATGGATAGCTGGGAGTCGAAAAACTCTAGAGAACATGGAGAAATATATATTAGTAGGCCGTTTACGAGAGAGAGATTTCGTTAGTGCGCCTCTTGATTAAACAAACATCGCTGAGGTATGAATTAATCCAATTTGGTATTAGCACCTTATCACGATTAAGAAGGAAAATACGCACAGTTGAGCAATTCTTTAGACAGCAGAAGCAAAGAGCGGGTTCTCATATCGCGCAGGTGTGTCCGAATTGGAAGACCGGCAGAGGTGTCGGCTATCCAAAGGAAGTCTTTAAAGTGTTAGAATTGTGGTCAGCCAGGACATCACTTTGACGATTGCTTGGAAAAGCGCACAATATTTTGTCATGATTGTGGCGTTAGGGATACATTCAAGCCAAAATGTGCCGTTTGCAACCCTACGGAAAACGTATTGACGGATGCTCAGAAGAGAGATCTTCTTGTATATCCCAAATAGTCATGAACGATAAGTCTACTCAATCTGAACCCAGTGTTGGTTCAGATCCGAGTCAGCAGGATGCATGCACTACTTCTAATAGTAAAGCTATCCTTGCAAATAATCATTGCCAACCATTCCAGATTCAGCTAGCAAAATAAGTGGCGGCTCGAAAGCGAATAACCAAAAGGTTATATAAATTACCTTAAGAAAAATAAATCACCAAGACGTTCAACTTTGCGTATGCGAGCAATTTGGAAGTGTGTTGCAATCGTAAGAAACTAATTTCATCACTATTTCTCAGCACAGACAATTGTAGTTTCACCGAACTTACAATCGAAGGCCACGAGTATGTCGCACTACTTGATTCTGGTGCCACCATAAGTTGCTTAGGGGCAAAGGCTGCTCAACAGCTGTTGGGACATCCGATAGTTAGAAAGTGCTAACAATTCGGAGTGTGCCGTAAGAGTTCGTTTAATTTCTGACGTGACATTTTGAGGAACAACTCAAGCTGTTGAGTTTTATATAATTCAGGATTTAAAACAAGATGTCTATCTTGGCGTCGACTTTTGGAAAGACTTTGGGTTGTTGTCGAGGATCATGAGTAATACTAGCGCCGAAGTAGATGATGGTAGTGAAGACGACGAAGAAGAAGATTCACGTTTTAAGTGAGCAGCAGCAAACAGTTCTAAAATAAGTGATCAACTTGATTCCGTTGTATGAGAAAGAGGGATTAGGTCGTACTGATTTGGTTGAGCATACAATCGATGTTGGCAGAACAGTCCCCATTAAACAGTGATATTGGTCGGTCTCTCCTGCTAAAGAGAAGAATATGTTTGATGTAGTCGAATACGAGTACATGTTGACACTTGGAGTTATAGAAGAGTCCAAAAGCCCATGGAGTAGCAATTGCGTTCTTGTCAAGAAAGGGGCTAAAGCTCGCTTATACTTGGATTCTAGGGAAGTCAATAAGTACACCCGAAAAGATGCGATCCCGCTTCCGCACATTGATGGAATCTTAAGTAGACTGTTACCAGCTCGTTTCATTACCGGCTTAGACATGAAACACGCTTTTTTCCCAAATTCCACTGGAGAAAAAGTTTCGCGAGTGTACGGCGTTTACAATTCCGAATCGTCCTTTATATCAGTATAAAGCGATGCCGATTGGGTTGTGCAACGCCGCACAGACGCTTTGTCGTTAGAAGTATGAAAACCTAACTCGGCCGCCAGTTAATGGGTGTCATAAATTACGAATTTAATTACGGTCACATGTCAAAAGGGTAATAAAAAGGCAATTAATTAGTGTTAGCTGTCAATCTGTCAAAAACGTCAATGTCATAAAAAGAGCATTTAATTATGACCAAAAAGTTTTTGGTGTGATGTGTGAAAATGAATTGATTAGATAACGGAAGTTATCCAATGGAGTCGGCGGACAATAGGGATACGATTGTGAGGGAGCGATCATGTTGCATTGGCCCGCCAACATAACAAAAAGGGTCGGGGTGCTAGCGTCTACTTGACGGCGACAAAAAGCGGGGTGCGATAGGGGAGGGAGCGATCAGGGTTGGGGTGCTAGCACCTACTTGAAGACGACGAAAAGGGACGAAAACGAAGTCGGGGCGCAAAGATGCATAACAGATTTGTCAACAAATCGAAATGGGACGGGACGCAAGCGACCACTTACCATCGACAAAACGAAAGGGACGGGGCGTAAACGATCATATACCGCCGACGCATCGCCGATGCACATTGGACGAAGCGCTGACGCTCTGAAAAGGGACGGGGGCGCAAGAATCACTAACAGATTTGTCAACAAATCCAAGAGGGACGGGCGCAAGCGACCACTTAACGCTGACGAACCGAAAAGGGACGTGGCGCAAGCGATCACGAACTAATATGAAAACAACATGCATCTGCCCAATGAACGAAGATACACGATACGAACACTCACATCAGTAGTATGAAAACCTAACTCAGCCGCCAGTTAATGGGTGTCATAAATTATGAATTTAATTACGGTCACATATCAAGAGGGTAATAACAATGCAATTAATTAGGGTTAGCTGTCAATCTGTCTAAAACGTCAGGGTCATAAAAAGTGCATTATGACCTAATAGTTTTTGTGGTGTGAGATGTGATAATCGATTGTTTATATAACGGAACGTCAACGGAGGCGGGGGACGATAGGGATACGGGTGTGAAGGAGCGATCGTGTTGCATTGGGCCGCCAATATAGCGAAAAGGGTCGGGGTGCTAGCGCCCACTTGACATAACAGATTTGTCAACAAATCGAAAAGGGACGGAGCGCAAGCGAGCAATACAGATTTGTCAACAAATCGAAAAGGGTCGGGGTGCTAGTACCCACTTGACGGCGACGAAAAGCGGGGTACGATAGGGAGGGAGCGATCAGGGAGGGACGCTAGCGCCCACTAGACGGGGACGATGCATAACAGATTTGTCAACAAATCGAAAAGGGACGGAGCGCAAGCGACCACTTGGTGCCAGCGAAACGAAAAGGGACGGGGCGTAAGCGATCGTTTTCAGCCAACGCATTATGGACGCATCGCCGACGAACCGCCGACGCACATGGGACGAAGCGCCGACGAACCGAAAAGGGGCGGGGGTGCAAGGATGCATAACAGATTTGTCAACAATCGAAAAGGGACGGGGTGCAAGCGATCATTTTCCGCTGACGAATAAGGACGAAGCGCTAACGAATGACGACAATGGACGACAATGGAGTCGAGGTACGAGTGGGACGGTGTGCTAAAGATAAGATAGAGCTGGATATTTGGTGGGTTAATAATGTGTATGTAAACAAACAACTCTCATATAATACCCCCCTGCATCCAGTTTCGATCGGGTGTATCAAGTGGAAAAATTTCTTGAACCCAAGTTAAAAGTGAAAAGTCAATGCACTTAAAAATGAAATAGTGAAAAGGAATCCGTGAATATTGGGATCACAATTTTGGTGAGTCTAGCTCTACTAACACAGAGCCTTAGAAATCATTTTTATATCGTCGTTCAATGCATGCACCGCGAGTTTTATAAAAATAAAATTTTATATATTCAAAGTGTTGAAATATATAGCAATTAATAATACGATGAAGTATTATTCCAGACCTTTCTATTAAATAATAAAACGCTTCTGTATTATATTTAATTCTCATTTAATTTAAACGGCACGCACTGACTTACGAAAGCAACTCAACAGACTAAAAAAAATCGAGTGTTTTTTATACACACCAACACATACAGCAAAAAGGAACGAGTAACAAGTGGAACTAAGTTCAGTTCCTTTTTGTGTTCCGTTTGGTATTTTGTGTGACCATATAAATGTGGCTTTTGCTTGTATATATTCAACACGCCACCTCAAAAGTTACATTAATATAAATTATTAACCATTATATGCATTGCTTTCGGCAGACAAGTCTGTGCGTCTTTTATATTGAAATTCTTTTTCATTTCTGGGGATAACAGTTTGATCCCGCATTCGCTGCAAAGGATTGGGGAAACCCAGTAAAACCCAACCAGATCAAATTAACATAAAAATCAAATTAAAATATAAAATTCAAAAATTAAACAATTAAACATTCAGATTAAACATTATTGAGCTTAGGCTTTCAAATTAACTTTGCTTCCATTTCAGTTTGGTTTTGTATCTTACTTATGAGTAGATAAATGAAAAATTAAATTTACGTATTCAGTTACTTATGTTAATAAAAATTAAAATAAAATCGTTTCAACATTGCCGAGTGTACCAAACAATTCTTCAAGCTGCTAGTAGATCCTCGGCTGAAGTCAAAAGAAATTTATTCTGAGAGCCCCAGTTGGTTCCTCAAGGTGACGAATCTGGCTGCTGGTAACGGCTTTGTCAATATGTCGGCCAGTTGATGATCTGTTGAAATATACTTAACACAAATAAGTTTCTTTTCAATTTGTTCCCTAGTAAAATGATATTTAATATCTATGTGCTTTGTTCTCTTGTGGCAAGTCGGATTGTTTGCAATACTAATACAACCTTGGTTGTCTTCAAAAATATTTATTGGACCATTTAATTCTAGTTTAATTTAATTTATCAGTGATTTAAGCCATAATGCTTCTCTGACACTTTCAAATAAGGCCATGTACTCTGCTTCTGTAGAAGAAGCTGAAACTGATTTTTGTTTCATAGTATTCCATGAAATTAAACAACTTTCAAATATTTTAAATAGGTATCCAGTAGTACTTCTTCTCTCAGTCTCATTCCCGGCCCAATCGGAATCGGCATATCCCACAAGTATACTATTATACTGAATATTTCATTTGAATGTTAGCTTCAAATTGACAGTTCCCTTTAAATATCTGAGAACCCGTTTAAGACATTGCCATAATTCCTTATTGTTGTTATTTGTATATCGACTTAAAATACTTATTGATGTACTTAAGTCAGGGCGTGTACATACATCCCGCATTCGCTGCAAAGGATTGGGGAAACCCAGTAAAACCCAACCAGATCAAATTAACATAAAAATCAAATTAAAATATAAAATTCAAAAATTAAACAATTAAACATTCAGATTAAACATTATTGAGCTTAGGCTTTCAAATTAACTTTGCTTCCATTTCAGTTTGGTTTTGTATCTTACTTATGAGTAGATAAATGAAAAATTAAATTTACGTATTCAGTTACTTATGTTAATAAAAATTAAAATAAAATCGTTTCAACATTGCCGAGTGTACCAAACAATTCTTCAAGCTGCTAGTAGATCCTCGGCTGAAGTCAAAAGAAATTTATTCTGAGAGCCCCAGTTGGTTCCTCAAGGTGACGAATCTGGCTGCTGGTAACGGCTTTGTCAATATGTCGGCCAGTTGATGATCTGTTGAAATATACTTAACACAAATAAGTTTCTTTTCAATTTGTTCCCTAGTAAAATGATATTTAATATCTATGTGCTTTGTTCTCTTGTGGCAAGTCGGATTGTTTGCAATACTAATACAACCTTGGTTGTCTTCAAAAATATTTATTGGACCATTTAATTCTAGTTTAATTTAATTTATCAGTGATTTAAGCCATAATGCTTCTCTGACACTTTCAAATAAGGCCATGTACTCTGCTTCTGTAGAAGAAGCTGAAACTGATTTTTGTTTCATAGTATTCCATGAAATTAAACAACTTTCAAATATTTTAAATAGGTATCCAGTAGTACTTCTTCTCTCAGTCTCATTCCCGGCCCAATCGGAATCGGCATATCCCACAAGTATACTATTATACTGAATATTTCATTTGAATGTTAGCTTCAAATTGACAGTTCCCTTTAAATATCTGAGAACCCGTTTAAGACATTGCCATAATTCCTTATTGTTGTTATTTGTATATCGACTTAAAATACTTATTGATGTACTTAAGTCAGGGCGTGTACATACCATAATGTACATCAAACAACCAATAAGATTTCTACATGGTGCGTCATATGATTCTTCAGATTGCAAAGCCTCATAGTTAAGTTTACTTGGGAGAGGTGTATTAACAGGATTGCAATCTTCCATGTTAAACTTTTTTAAAACATTATTTAAGTATGCTGATTGGCTGAGACATAAATGACCGTCCTGTCTGTCTATCTTAATACCAATAAAATATCGAATTTCAAGTAAGTCAGTCATTTGAAATTTATTCTGTAGGTAAACTTTAAAATTAGACATTGTATTAGATTTATTCGTTGCAATTACTACATCATCCACATATAACAAAATATATACATTTTCAGAAATATCTCCTTTATTCAAAATATAAATACAACGGTCTACTCCCAAATTTTCAAATCCAACCTCTCTTAAAACATTTTCAAATACCTTAAACCAGCATCGTGCGGCTTGCTTAAGGCCATAAATGGCTTTATTAAGTTTACATACTTTATTCTCATCCATATGCGTCCAGCCTTTTGGAACCATCGTATAAATTTCGTCTTTTAAAGTTCCATTTAAAAATGCAGTCTTGACGTCCATATGGTGTACCAATAAGTTGTATTGATTTGAAAGTGCCAAAAGAAATCTGAAACTTGAAATTCGAGCAACTGGCGCAAACGTCTCATCATAGTCAGTCATATATTCTTGTGTAAAACCCCGTGCTACTAGTCTTGCTTTATATTTTACTAAATTGCCAAACTCATCTTGTTTTATACTAAACACCCACTTGCAATCTACAATATTTTTATTCTTGGGCTTTTGAACCAAACTCCAAGTATTGTTTTGAAAATGAGAGTTTAATTCATCTTGTATGGCCTTTTCCCAGAGAGCTCTATCTTCACGATATTTGATTTCATGTATTGGGAATGTCATTTAAACACATTTGTGTATTCATTAGGCATTTTTCTAAAAATCTATATGACAGTTTTGGTTTACCTTTAATTCGTTCACTGCGTCTGATATCGTTTGTATTCTCTTCTAATTTATCACCAGTTTCAATAACTGGATCGGCATTCTCTAGATTTGTAGAATTTTCACTAGGTTGTACATTTGATCTTGAATTAACAGATTCATTGTTTTCCACCAATGGAAAATCCGACTCATCAGTTTCCGGTTGAGTTAGAGAGTCTTCTCCATGTACACCCCTAGATTTTTGCATGTTTATTTCATCCACCACAACATCTCTAGCTATCATAAATTTCCTCGACTCTATATTCCACAGTTTATAACCATTTGGCTCATATCCGACAAGTATAGTTTTTATTGACTTTTCGTCAAACTTTCTCTTTTGTACTTTATTAAGTGCATACACTGTCGAGCCAAATATTTTTAATTATTTTAATATGGGCTTTTTATTATGCCACATTTCATACGGCGTTTTCTTTATATTTATCAATGCTCTACTTGGGGATCTATTAATTAAATACGTTGCTGTTAAAACAGCTTCACCCCAAAATTGTTTACTCAGCTTAGCCCTTGCTGATAAAAGATCGAGCCTTCTCGGTGATTGTTCTAATCATCCGTTCTGAAACACCATTTAACTGCGGAGTATGAGGAACTGTTAAATGATAGCTGATGCCTTTTTCAATACAAAATTCACGCATTTCATTAGATAGGTATTCCCTACCATTATCGATATAAAGGTTTACAATTTTCAAATTGAAATGAGCCTCACTCTTTGCTATAAAATCTTTGAAAACAAAAAATACATCTGACTTATATGTTATTAGATAAGTTACACAGTAATGTGTGTATTGATCAATAAAAACTACATAATAATTTTTATTATCAATTGTAGAGGGTGTGATTGGCCCACAGACATCGGAATGGACTACAAACAGTGGTCTCTGGATATTTTCTTTATTTTTAGATTTTTCAAACTTTAATCTTGACTGCTTGCCATTTATACAAGCCTCACACAATTCTTTACTTGATTCAATTATTAAACTTTTCGCACTCCTTTCTGCCTTTTTAATTTCATCAGTTATTTCCGTATGTTCGTCGTCTATTACTTTTAATAGATCATTCTCTTCTAATAGACTTCTAATTCTAAACTTCCAAATCGAATATTTCTCCCCGTCAAACGGTTTTATATTCCTCTTTACTTTTTCCATTCTATTTTTTTCTCTACCACAATACTTAGCACGTGCATGCACGAAACGACGAATTGACAAGTAACTGTAAATTTTGCAGCGAATGGTGAAATACTTTTTCAAGCGAATTGCGTGGCGTCGGCGTCCCTCTTGTGAAATAATGTATGCTTGTTAAATATTTTTATAATTTCACTTATATATTGTTTGCATATAATCTTATTTGTTTTTCATAAATACACAATGTTTTTAATTTATATGTATATGTATATACTTCAATGTTTCACTTTAATATATTTGTTTTATTATCGAATAATCACAAAAACTTTTATTATTTAATAGTTGTATGTGTCTGGGCCCATAACCTGTTGAAATATATAGCAATTAATAATACGATGAAGTATTATTCCAGACCTTTCTATCAAATAATAAAACGCTTCTGTATTATATTTAATTCTCATTTAATTTAAACGGCACGCACTGCCTTACGAAAGCAACTCAACAGACTAAAAAAAAGCGAGTGTTTTTTATACACACCAACACATACAGCAAAAAGGAACGAGTAACAAGTGGAACTAAGTTCAGTTCCTTTTTGTGTTCCGTTTGGTATTTTGTGTGACCATATAAATGTGGCTTTTGCTTGTATATATTCAACACAAAGTGAATTTGTTTAAACATTTGTGTAAAATAAAATCAACACATCCACCAAACAACACCACCACCATCATCATCAACAAAAACAACAACACCTTCAGCACCATCACCACCACCATCACATCCAGCTTCACCAGCACCACCAACTCCACCATCACCACTATCATCATCATCACCAACCCAACATCCACAACCCAAAACACCACCACCACCACTACCAACAACCACAACAACAATATCATCATCATCATCATCATGAACTTCAACGCCAGCTTCAACTCCAACTCCATCACCAACTCCACCATCACCACCATCACCACCGCCAACAATGCATTTTATTGCCAATCGTGCCAGCAATTCCTTCCTGGAAATGTGCAATGGCATCATCATGTCCGCACTGAGTTGCATAAATATAATGCTATGCGACCAGTGAATGGACAAGTTAAACAAATCACTGATGTATACAAGGGACGTATCCTTCAATATATGTTTATAAATGCGGAAGCTGCTGTTAGGATTTCAGCTGAATTCCTAAGTGAAGCCGGCTTAGCACTGCTCCCGCATTTCGAAAGAGTGATGACCTTTCATACGGCATCAAAGATAAATTTTGAATTATTCGCAGAGTATATGCTAGTGAAAGAGCATGATACGCAAATAGATTTGAAATCGTTCCAAAGCAAGATGACCATGGCAACAATTAGTACGGATTTCAACGCATTTTATAACACTCACTGTGATGCCATATCAACAAAAATGAGTGAGTTTCAGGAGAAAGACAGTGGATGGACAATGACTCGCATCATAAGGCTGGAGTTGAACATGCTACAATGTGATCCATTGAAAGGATCCGCCGAACACTTTGCGCTCCCATTAAAATTAAAGAAGAAAAAGGGGATTATAAGTGTTCGAAATAATGACAGTTTCTGCTTCAAGTGGGCAATTATTTCCGCACTAAAACCATCAGACAGACCTGAGACTTGTAGCAGTTATGGAGTCAACGCTACCTATAATCCACCTTGATAACAACATCAAGGTGGATTTCACTGGATTGAGGTTCCCGCTGGAAATCCGTCAGCTAAAGGATATCGAGAAACATAACCCTCACATAAGTTCAAATGTGTTAGGGTATGATGAGGAACGTAATAAGGTAATTGGACCCCTTTTTACCAGTGGAGTGGAGCTAAAACATCATATCAACTTGTTGTTTATTGATGGACCATCCGCTGGTGTTCACGGACACTTTGTGTGGATAAAAAATATGTCAGCGTAAGTTTAAACATTGAAAACTCAATAATCCACAAATATCTAATCCCAAATTTCTCTAATTACAGTGTGTTATCTTCACAAATGGGAAGTCAACGCATTCGACGTTGGTTTTGTAACCAATGTCTGCGGTACTCCACGAGTGAGGAGAGAGCCATTCGACATGCGGAGAGATGTAGCCATGTCGTGACTGAACCACCAAAGACGGAAGCGTCGGAGCTATTTTTCGACAACTAGCACCGTCAACTACAAGTTCCGTTCACCGTATATGCAGATTTCGAGTGCATTTTGCAACCTGACGATAGCAATGTAAGTTCATCGACTCAAATTATTAATAAACATGTACCTGTAGCATTTGCATACTACATAAAGTGTGCCTTTGACTCAGGTTTAGATAAGTTTGTCATAAGAACAGCAAAAAATGTTGCTAGCACTTTCGTTGCTAGCCTTACGTCCGATTTGTCTGATATATATAAAAACCACATGAAGCGTGTGGTACCATTACAAATGAGTGCTCAAGACTCATTTGATTTCGATGAGGCAGTTAACTGCCACATTTGTAAAGGCGTTTTAGGAAAAGACAGAGTGAGAGATCACTGTCATTTCACTGGTCAATACAGAGGCTCTGCACATAGTTCGTGCAACTTAAAGTTAACGACATCCAATTTCATTCCTGTATTTTTCCACAATTTTTCAAATTACGACTTCCTCTCTTCGTCAAAGAGCTCGGGGAAATTGAAGGGGAAATAAAAGTCATCCCACTTAATAAAGAATTATACATTTCAATTTCAAAGTATGTTCCAGTCGGGGAAAATACTTTAGAAATCCAATTTTTGGACATAATTCGTTTCATGCCCTCTAGTTTAGACACCCTTGCGATCTCAATATCCTAATAAGGTAGATTTTGCCCTTCTTCGTAGGAAAGGTGTATTCCCTTACGAATATTTAGATTCGATGGAAAGGCTAGAGGAAACTTCTCTTCCACAAAGGGAAATGTTCTATAGCTCTTTATCAGAATAAGAATGTTCTGAGGCTGATTATGCCCTTGCCTGTAATGTATGGAATCATTTCAAGTGTCAAACACTTAAAGAGTATCTGGAGATGTATTTGAAAACGGATGTTTTATTGTTAACAGACGTTTTCGAAAACTTTAGAGTAATTTGCTCGAGTATCTATCAACTAGATCCAGCACATTATTTTACAACTCCCGGCTTGTCGTGGGACGCTATGTTGAAGACTACAGAGATTCGCCTCGAATTACTCACTGATATTGATATGATTAGATATATTCAGTGTGGAATTCGAGGTGGGTTAGTGCAATGTAGTCATAGACATACAAAAGCAAACCACAAATACCTTAAAAATTATGATTCTACTAGAGAATCAGAATTTTTAATGTATGTGGATGCTAACAATTTGTATGGCTGGGCCATGTCTGAACCACTGCCTTATGGTGGGTTCAAATGGTTGATATCAATAAAATTTGTGGGAATAGCGAGTATGGATATATTCTTGAGGTTGACTTGGAGTATCCATACTCGCTACACGATAGCCATAATGACCTCCCATTCTGTCCAGCCAATAAGCTCCCATCGTCAAAGTCGAAAACTCAAAAACTAATAGCCGATCTCCGTGACAAGGAGAAATATATAATTTACTATAAAACGCTTCAACAATGTCTGAAACACGGCTTGAAGTTGAAAAATATACACTCCATTCTAGAATTTAAGCAGAAAGCCTGGCTTAAAAAATACATAAGATATTAATACAGAGCATAGGACTAGGGCAAAAAATTCCTTTGAAAAGATTTTTTTAAGCTATTGAATAATGCTGTCTATGGGAAGACCATGGAAAATAGCGAAAAGAGGGTAGATGTCCCTATTGTGACAGAATTTAAGGAAGCCCTCAAATTGAATTATATGGATACCGATTCATTTATTTATTCGATTGAATCCAATGATTTCTATGAAGAAACCCGGGATGATGTCGAATTCAAATTCGACACATCTGAATATCTCTGGATACCGATTGATTTATTTATTCGATTAAATCCAATGATTTCTATGAAGAAATCCGGGATGATGTCGAATTCAAATTCGACACATCTGAATATTCGAATGAGTTGGCCTCCCCCTATAATTTCAAACAATGTAATAAGAAGCGTTTGGGCTTCTTTAAAGATGAGCTACATGGTAGACCAATGACCGAGTTTGTTGGTCTACGATCAAAAATGTATGCCTATAAGAGTGAAAATTGTGATAGAAATAAGGATACATGTATCAAAAAAAAATAAAGGGGTCAAAAGAAGTTGCCTTCAAAAAATAACCTTGAAGGTTATAAAAATTGTTTACAGACAGGACAGCAGGAGCGTGATAGCATGCTCATGTTTAGGTCTAGAGGGCATGAGATTAGGACAATAAAAATAACAAAAACTACACTAGATAGTAAGGATGATAAACGTATTATTTGTGAAGATGGTGTTTCAACTCTAGCTATTGGTCATTATAGTACCATTCATAATGAAATACAAGAATCAATATCAACTCTATAAACACAATCAAATATTTGGCACAGCCAAATTAGTGTGCTAGAGAATACTCAAAGTAATGCCAGTAAAATAAATAGACTAAAAAGAAAATTAGCAAGCATCGAAAGTGCTATATCAATTTATGAGGGCAAGCTACTATTACATTCTGTTTTATTAGATAATATTAATAAAAAGAATAGATATAAATAAAATGTAATAATAGTAATAATAATAATAATAATAATAATTATAATAATAATAATTATAATAATAATAATAATAATAATAATAATAATAATAATAATAATAATAAATTAAAACAATGTCATCAACTTTATTTAAAATTGTAAATTGTACAATAGAAATTTAAGAATAAAACTGTTTAAAAGAAAAAAAAAATGTTGTTTGTCTTTCAAATTTTTTAAAAAATTTCAGTTTTACGAACCCAACTGTCATCGGTCTTTGGAAAAGCCAACCACCGTACAAGAGCTCTATTTCCTTTATTTTTCAGCATTTTTTCTACCAGATAAGTATCGGGGAAACTAGTTTTTTTCAATTCTTCTTTGTAGAAACCTCCTTTAATTGGAATCCCATTAAAGTCTTCCAATAAGTATGTTATCGGATAAGTATTTTGTACTTTATTTATTCGAAATATTTCGGTTGTCCAGTTGGGTGTATATCCCTTTTCAAATACATGTTTGTATTTACTGATACGCACATTATCACCCATTTTTAGTTTGCTACCCGTAAAAATTTTAATATTATTATAGGCAGTTTCCAATATATGTTTCTCATTCTCACTACATACATTGATGGGTGCAATTTTTATTGTTCTATGTGGTCTGTTATTGTGAACATTAATTAGTTCTTTGTACACATCAATCCATTTATATGTTCCATTGAAGCTAAATTCCCATCACATGAGCTCTTTTAATGATCTGTTGAACCGTTCAACAATAGAGGCTTTTAGAGTACTAAATGTTGAGTAGTGGTTGATTCCATAACGATTACTCAATATCTTAAATTGAGTGTTAAAGAACTCTTTACCATCGTCTGTTTGAAGATTCTTAGGTACTCCACGTCCTGACTTAAATATTTTCTCCATTGCCTGAACAACGTCTTTTGCATGTTTAGATTTTATTGCTTCACACCAATTTCAACCAAATCAGTTTGCCACAAATCGTTTATTCCCCTTGTAATAACTCTACGTTGTATAAAATGCTTCCGGGAAGGAGCATGTAATTCATTAATAATGCTTCGTCTACTCATATTTAGGTGTTAGCGGTGTTTGTGTAAATCAAATCCAATTTTCATAATGTTAACAATTTTATTTGGGTTTCAAATCATTTGTAATTTTTTCATGGATGTTCGCAACAATGTTCTCAAGACTATTCAATCTCTCATCAAGGACGGTGATTGAGACTCTCATTCGTGTATAATCTTGATCATCATGATGTTGTGTAATCATTGTTGTTGTTAGAGATTTTCGCAACTCGTTTATGGCCCAATCCACATACTCTTTGATAACAATATCAGTGTTCCCTTTTGGTACACTTCCATTTTTTATTCGTTTTCGTTGTACATTAAAGTTACCATCCGTATCAATATAGAGTCCAGATAAAATGACTAGTGCTCTATTTTTCATTTATATAGTGTCCAAACTTGTCAACAGACATGATGATTATAAACACAATTAAATGTTAACACTCGAATATATATAGACTAACTTAGTGTATAATTTGAGCCTCCTTCAGTTCTTCAATTATTGATATAATTTCATTAGTGTGATTACTATTTCCTGCTGATTGAGAGGCCATTAAAAGTTGTAGACGTTCAACCAACTCATTTGGATCATCCCAGTACACATAATTGGGCTTATTCATGTCAAGTGTCATGAACCCAGATCCGGATACACTTGCTTTGGAGCGTTTGGGTGTAGACTCAGCTGTGGGTAATTTAGCTAAATGCGGTTTTATGATTTTTGTATATTTGAGAGCCCTTGTGCCTTTCACTTGACCATTTGGTTGAAAATTTCTTCGGAATACACTAGTTTTAAATAAAATTCCTCTATATATTGCTAATTCACTTGTATTATAATTTTCTGGATGATGATGGAATATTAATGAATATAACCGTCTAGTGAGCTGACAGTTTTGACCATCATCAAATTCAATCTTATTATTAGAAACATTTATGAGGCTATTCCCCAACATTAATTGCCCACTTGCATTTTTGTATGGCCCATATGTCTTATCCAATGTAAATTCTCGTGTCAGTTCACTGATATTTAAATTTTTTGGGGTCTGTTCATGGTGTGATGATGAAGTTGATATTGAAGCTGGTGTATGAGATGCTTCATATGTTGCGTCCTCTAAAGTAATTTCTCTTGATGGAATACTTAGGTTTACATTTTTCGAGCTATCTTCATGGTGGGGTACTTGATGTGTGTGGGTGAAGATACATGTGAGTATCCAGGACCCGGAAGCTTGCTTGATGTGCTAGGTGTGGATGCATCTTGTAACACAAATGATGTATCCTCTATAGCTGGTTGAGAATAGAATTGTTCATCATCATCATCATCATCATCTTCATCATCATCGTCATCGTTATATGCTAAAAGTTTCTTCTTTTTCATATGTGGTGTACTAGCAGTGGTGTTTTTTGGACTACAGGTTTGTTTAGTTTGTATTTCAGCTTTCACATTTTTAGGTATCATATATTGTATTTTTTTATTATCATTAACAAGTTCATTTAAGGGTTCAGTAATAGGCTTGAATGTTTCCTCCAATCCAATAGTGTTAAGACCTTTGAGTTGTTTAATCTCCGAAAAATTTTTTTTAAAGCCTTTCGACTCTTAGTCAATTGAGATAAAACTTGAGATGAAACTTGATAGAACTAAATCGGTTATTATAGTTCTGTGGTTGATTATATACTGAGAATATATATATATATATCTGGTTTTACAGACCAGGTCCTGTAAATAGACCTGGTATTATAGACCAGGTCTGGTAAATGGGCCTGGTTTACAGACCAGGTCTGGTAAATTGACCTGGTTTAATAGACCAGGAAAACGTTAAATTCCTCCAACTCAACCATTATATTTGTACCAAATTTACCCTTCACCCGTTTGGCTGACTGCACTTTGAATTCTTGATTATTAGGTAGCTCTTTTAATGGGAGTTTCCTTTTTAAGCGCCTTGACTTAAAGACGCTCATTAAGGGATCCTCCTCAATATCCTTCAGGAGAGCTTCGAAATCCTCCTGAGTGATTTCTAGAATAGGTATGTTGACCTCTCCGAAATCGATTGCCGTATCGATTGTGGGGGTGATGTTGGTGGTAATAGTGCTGTTGCTGGTACTGCTGTTAGTGGTAATGTTGTTTGTGGTGCTGGTGCTGGCGTTCATGCTGATGGTGCTGGTGATTTTACTGGTGATGGTGCTGGTGATGGTGCTGGTGCTGTTCACTGACTGATATTTTCTACAAGGAGCTCCCGGATTTTATACCCAACAAGGACAATGAATTTCCCCTTCCATCTCTATTTAGTTTGACGAAAATGTTCAAGTGATGAGATATAAAGGTTCAGTTCATTTCAAAAATCTCAAGTGTGTTTTTATCCAACACCAGCTTTAACTGCATCAAAAATTGAAGACACAAGTGTCCACAGTTAACAGTCCCAAATTTTTGGAAACGCTGATAATTATAGTTGATTTTTTTTCCTAAATATCTGACTACTTCTAGGGGGGGTTGTAAATTTCCAAAACTATCGAAATAATAAGCATTCAATCCTCATTTGTAAAAAGCCACCCAATGTGTTCCTTTTAATGATGAGTCTGCTAAATTTATTATTCCACACTCATTATGTAGTGGGTATTTGGGTAATTCATCTTTCATATAAGCCCCCCGAAAATGTGGAATATTTCTATTCGCAAACCTCATTATATCAAAGTTCGATAAAGCCGTTTTGTGTAGCTCGCTTATCAGTTTTTTTGACTGTGTTGTTTAATTTTTTTTTTTTTTTGATTATGTTTGCTCAATGATATTCCATATCCTTTTTTATATGGTTGCAAATACAATCCTGCCCCCAACGCAACTGTTTCCATTTTTTTATTGTGTCTCTTGTTTTCTTTTGCTCAAGATGTTGTTTTGCCATCTTTGCATTGTTAATAGATTTAACGATTGCAGCACTGCCTGACGCTAAACTACCCACAGCACTGAGGGCTGTTAAAATTGGTACAAGTGGTAAGAAACCACCTACTTTCGGTACATTTATAAAACGCGGAATTATCACATTTTTCTTACATCCCATTGAACTTGATATTGCTTTGCGTGCAACTTTTATGGCATTCAATATGTCGAGGGGTTTTCTCCACCATTAAAACTAAGTCAGGGAAAATCGTACACAAGAATAATTAAAAAAATTAATTACTATTTACAAATTATTGTTTTTACCGTCATGTCTCGGGAAGGCAACCATACTAGACTACACGAACTCTCAATTAATAACCATAAAAATTGGCCCCGCAGCTATTCAGAACAATTCATTCAAAATCATTCACGTTTTTAATATCAAAAAATACGAAATTCTCGAAAATTCCATATATTCATTATTCCCCAATCATCTCACACCATTCATTTCATTAGAACTAAACCAAATTAGAGACGATTTAAATATATTAAGAGCTAAAAACATAAGAACTAGAAGACCACTAAATATGCTCGGCTCTGCCTGAATATATATCTAGCTGGAAGCCCAGATCACCACGATCACGAAATAATTTTAAGCAAAATGAATGAACAAGTACAAAACAACAACAAACAAGTTATAATAAACAGACTTTTTAGTGACAAGATTAAAGAAATAAAAGAAAGCGCAAATGGCATATTGAAATTCACTCAAGAAAAATAATCAATTAATAATACAGAAATCGAAATATTAAAATACAAACTGAAAATCTTCAAAGAAGAACTAACAAATATGATCTACGCAATAAATTGGGCTAAGACGAACACAATTAATTCCATTCTATTCTCAAGTATCGAAATTCAACTAATAGAAAAGTTGGTACAAAATTCCAACAATTTGTTTATTAATATAGAGGAATTACTTGAGTTCGCCAAAATTAAAGTAGCTTCAAATGGAAAATATATTCTGTACATTATCAGTCTGCCCAAAATATAGGAAAATTTATGTCAAAAAATTATAATAAAACCTATAAAGAAAAGAACTATACTTAATAACATAAAATTTGATTTAATAATCCAATGTAAAGACACAGAATTTGGAATCAATGAAATTTGCGAAACCATTAATGATAAGACTTTATGTAAAAGAGAAAACATAATAAATCTAAGCAATAATACCTGCGAAGCTGGACTTCTGAAATCAAAGCAATGAAGCTTCTTGCAAATGAACAGCCAACACATCCCGGAACACGAGGAAATTTTGTTGAATGACTTTAATGCAACAGTCACTATTGATGAAGAGAAACTACATTTGCACGGAACTTACATTATCCAAGCCAAGAATGCATCGATTGATATAAAAGGAACTTCCTACATAAACAAAGAATATTTCCACGCCGATCCAATACCACCAGTGCTATAAATCGATAATAATAAGAGTATGGTAAAAGAAGTTCTATCATTAGAAATGATAAAAGAACTTAACTTCAATAATACGGCAAAAATTCAACAAATCAAGGAAGACCAAGATACAAAGGCAATCGCTAACATCAGTATTTACATCTTATTACTGATGCTCGTTATTACACTGTCAATCTAAGTTCTAAAATCAAGAACAGCTAAAGTCGTCATTAACCCAGTGAATAGCGAAACAACAAATCAAAGTTCAACTGGCGACCGAGGACGTCCGCATTTAAAGGGAGGAGTTAAGGCCACACATTACCGCAACCAACAACCACACATCGCCAGTGCCAATGCACCCGAATGCACCATAACAACACGCGCAACGATTCAGCAGAAGACACCATGGCAGCAACATAACCATCTCATCGTGCGCTGCATTAGCAGAATCAACTTGGAAGTTCAGCACCTTGTGTAACGCCCAAGCCGTGGGACCAGGTGCTGGACACCCAACACCTATCGCGACATCTGCAGCGGCTACATCCGGCAGCGACAGCGGCAACAGCGGCAGCAGAGGTATCATTTTAATTCAATAGATTGTTTAAGTTCAGGTCTTAAGAAGACTCCAATAAAAGCAATTGTCTTTTTTTAAAAAGACAAACCGAAAGCTTTGTTAATTTATATATAAGACTAAATAATGATTTCTTGTAAATCATCAAAATGTTGTTTGACGGTTTCTGAGAACACTATTTTGTCATCGACATAAATGTGACATGTTTTACCGATTTTATCTCGTAAAATATTGTCCATAACTCGTTGAAAGATTCTTGGTGCATTCGTTAGCGCGAATGGCAATCTTTCTTGATGGAAAACGCTGTTATTTTAATATCCTTGTTTTTCATCAAACGACATGAAGTAAATTATTCCTCTGGTTTGGTTAAACAATATTAAAGAGGCTAACATGAAATTATGAATGAAACTTGATCTACGTTGGATATACACCAATACTGGTACCAAGTTTGAAATCTTTAGCTCTTATAGTCTCTAAGATCTAGGTGTTCATACAGACAGGCAGACAGACGGTCAGACGGACATTGCTATTTCGACTCGGCTGACCCTGACCAATATATATACTTTATGGGGTCGCAGATGCTTCCTTCTGCCTGTTACATACATTTCTTGAAGTCGCAAAGTTATAATACCCTTCTATCTTTAGAGTAACGGATATCAAAATAAAATTTTTATAAATTTTAAAGTGAATTTGTTTTCAACATTCTGTGGATTGTGCATCAACAAAATCACCACAATTACCAAACAACACCTTCACCATCAACAAACACCATAAGCACCATCATCACCACCATCATCACCACCATCATAACATCAACATGAATTTCAACGCCAACTCCAACTACAACTCTATCTCCATCTTGAACTCCATGATCACCACCGCCAACAATGGAGTTTATGCCAGTAATTCTTACCAGGAAATGTGCAATGGCCACACTGAGTTGTATAAATATAATGCTATGCGACCACTGAATGGACAGGTGAAACAAATCATTGATGTATACAAGGGACGTATCCTGCAATACATGTTTATAAATGCGGGAGCTGCTGTAGGATCCTGACTGAATTCCTGAATGAGGCCGGTCTAGCACTGATCCCGCATTTGCAAAGATGACCTTTCATATGACATCAAAAATAAACTTTGAATTATTTGCAGAGTATATGATAGTAAAAGACCATGATACGCAAATAGATATGAAATCTTTCCAAAGCAAGATGACCATGGCGATAATCGGCACGAATTTCAACGAATTTTATAAAACTCGTTGTGATGGTATATCCTCAAAAATGAGTAAGTTCCAGGAGAAAGACAGTGGATGACAATGACTCGCATCATCAGGCTGGAGTTGAACATGCTCCAATGAAAGGATTCGCCGAACATCTTGAACTCCCATTAAAACTAATGAAGAAAAAGATAATTATAAGTGTTCGGAATAATAATGACAATTTCCGCTTCAAGTGGGCAATAATTTCCGACCTAAAACCATCAGAAAGACCTGAGAGATGTAGCAGTTATGCGGTCAACATTTCGCTACCTATAATCCACCTTGATAACAACATCAAGATGGATTTCACTGGATTGAGGTTCCCGCTGGAAATCCGTCAAATAAAGGATTTTGAGAACCATAACTTCACATAAGTTTAAATGTGTTTGGGTATGATGAGGAGCGGTATAAGGTGATTGGACCTCTTTTCACCAGTGGAGTGGAGTTGGAGCACCACATCAATTTATTGCTTATTGATGGACCACCCGCTGGTATCCACGGATACTTTGTGTAGATAATAAATATGTCAGCGTAAGTTTAAAAATTGGAAAACTCAATAATCCCCACATATCGAGTCTCAAATTTCTTTAATTACAGTGTATTATTATCACAAACGTGAATTCAACGCATTCGACGTTGGTTTTGAAACCAATGTCTGCGGTATTTCGAGAGTGAGGAGAGGGCCAATCGCAATGCGAAAAGATGTAGTCATGCAGTCATGAACCTCCAAAGACGGAAGCGGCGAAACTATTTTTCGAGATTCATCATCGTCAACTCCAAGTGCCATTCACGGTATACGCGGATTTCGAGCGCATTCTGCAGTGATAATAATGTAAGTGATAATAATGTAAGTTCAATAGCTTTCGTTGCTAGTCTTACGTCCGATTTGTCTGAATTATATAAAAACCACATAAAATGAGTGGTCAAGACTCATTTGATTTCGATCAGGCAGTTAACTGCCACAATTGTAAAGGCGTTTTAGGAAATAACAGAGTGAGAGATCACTGTCATTTCACTGGTCAATACAGGAGCTCTGCACAAAATTCGTGCAACTTAAAATTAAAGACAGCCAATTTCATTCCTGTATTTTTCCACAATTTTTCAAATTACGACTCCCTCTCTTTGTCAAAGAGCTCGGGGAAATTGAAGGGGAAATATAAGTCATTCCACTTAATAAAGAATTATACATTTTAATTTCAAAGTATGTCAAAATATGGAAAATACTTTAGAAATCAGATTTTTTGATTCAATTCGTTTCATGCCCTCTAGTCTAGACACTTTCGCAAGAAATCTAAACGAGGATAATTTGAATGTATTAAGATCTCAATATCCCTTCTTCGTAGTAAAGGTGTATTCCCTTATGAATATTTAAATTCGATGGAAAGAGAAACTTCTCTTCCGCCAAGGGAAAAGTTGTATAGCTCTTTATCAGAATCAGAATGTTCTGAGGCTGACTATGCCCATGCCTGTAATATGTAGAATCATTTTAAGTGTAAAACACTTAAAGAGTATCTGGAGATTTATTTCAAAACAGATGTTTTATAATTAACAGACGTTTTCGAAAACTTTAGAGAAATCTGCTCGAGTATCTACCAACTAGATTCAGCACATTATTTTACAACTCTCGGGTTGTCGTGGGGCACAATGTTAAAGGCTACAAAAAATCGCCTCGAATTATTCACTGATATCGATATGATTAGATATATTCAGTGTGGAATTCAAGGCGGGTTGGTACAATGTAGTCACAGACATACAAAAGCAAACCACAATTACCTTAAGAATTATGATGCTGCTAGAGAATCAGAATTTGTAATGTATGTGGATGCGATTAATTTGTATGCCTGGCCATGTCTGAACCACTGAAGTATGGTGGGTTCAAATGGTTAGAGCAGGAGGAAATAAAAACATTCGATATCAATCAAATTTGTGAGAATATCGAGTATGGATATATTCTTGAGGTTGACTTGGAGTACCCATACTCGCCACACGATATCCATAATGACCTCCCATTCTACCCACCCAATAATCTTCAATCGGAAAAATCGAAAACTCAAAAACTCATAGTCGATCTCCGTGATAAGGAGAAATATATAATTCATTATAAAACGCTTTAACAATGTCTGAAGCACGGCTTGAAGTTGAAAAATATCCATACAGTTCTAGAATTTAAGCAGAAAGCCTGGCTTAAAAAATATATAGATATCAATGCAGAGCATAGGACTATTGCGAAAAATAATTCTGAAAGGGATTTTTTCAAGTTATTAAAAGCATGGAAAGCATGGAAAATAGTGAAAAGACCGATTTCTTAAGGCTTTGTCGCTTTGGAGTTATCTAAATATAAAATGTATGACTTCCATTAAGATTACATGAAGCCAAAATTTAAGGAAGCCCTCAAATAAAGTTATATGGATACCGATTCATTTATTTGTTCTATTAAATCCAAAGATTTCTATGAAGAAATCCGAAAGAGTTGGCTTCCCTATATAATTTCAAGCAATGTAATAAGAAGCGTTTGGGCTTCTTTAAAGATGACCTATATGGTAATCCAATGACCGAGTTTGTTGGCCTACGATCACAAATGTATGCTTATAAAAATGAAAATTGGGATAGAAATAAGGATAAGGATAATAAGGATGCCTTCAAAAAATAACCTTTGAAGGTTATAAAAATTGTTTAATAACAGGACAGCAAAAGCGTGATAGCATACTCATGTTAAGGTATAGAGGGCATGACATAAGTACAGTGAAAATAAGCAAACGTACACTAGAAAATAAAGATGATAAACGAATTATCATAACCATTTTATTAGATTATTTTAATGAAAAGATAAGAATTAAATAAAATGTAATAATAATGTTAATAATAATAATAATAATAAAAAAATAATGTTAATAAATTAAAACAATGTCATCATCATCTGTATAATATTATAGTTTATTTAAAATTGTAAATTGTATAATAGAAATCTTAGGAAAACCCAACCACCGTACAAGAGCTCTATTTCCCTTATTTTTCAGCACTTCTATCTGATAAGTATCGGGGAAACTGTTTTTTTTTTTACTTCTTCTTCTTAGAAACCTCCTTTAATGGAATTCCATTCAAGTCTTCTAGTAAGTTTGTTGTTAGATAAGTATATTGTACTTTACTTATTCCAAATATATCGGTTGTCTAATTGGGTGTATATCCCTTTGTCACTCATTTTTATTTTGCTACCCCTACAAATTTTAAAAGTTTTCAAAATATGTTTCTCATTCTCACTGCATACAATGATAGTTGCAATTTTTATTGTTCTATGTGCTCTGTTATTGTAAACATTAATTAGTTTTTTCTACATATCAATCCATATATATGCTCAATTGAAGCTAAATTCCCGCCACATGAGGTATTTTAATGATCTGTTAAACTGCTCGACAATAGAGGCTTTTAGAGTACTAAATGTTGCTTAGTGTTTGATTCCATAGAGATTACTCAATACCTTAAATTGAGTGTTAAAGAATCTTTACCATCGTCGGATGTAGATTCTTAGGTACTCCACGTCCTGACTTAAATATTTTCTCCATTGCCTGAACAACGTCTTCTGCATTTTTAGATTTTATTGCTTCACCCCAGGCAAATTTCGAAAATGTGTCTATTACTGTTAGAAGGAAGCGATATCCATTATTAAAGTATGCTCATTTCAACCAAATCAGCATGCCAAAAATCGTTTATTCCATTTTAAATGACTCTACGTCGTATAACATGCTTCTGGGAAGGAGCATGTAATTCTTTAATTATGCTTGTGGTTAATGAACGAAACACCTGCATACATCAAGTGGAATTTTCATAATGTTATCAATTTTATTTGGGTTTCAAATCATATGTAATTTTTTCATGAATGCCAACAATGTTCTTAAGACTATTCAATCTCTCATCAAGGACTATGATTAAGACTCTCATTCGTGTATAATCTTGACAATCATGATGTTGTGTTATCATTGTTGTTAGAGATTCTCACAGATCGTTTATGGCCCCTTCCACATACTCTTTGATAATAATATCAGTGTTCTCTTTTGGTACACCTCCGTTTTTTATTCGTTTTCGTTGTGTATTAAAGTTACCATCCGTATCAATATAGAGTCCAGATAAAGTTTTCTCATTTCGTTTCAAATGACTAGAGCTCTGTTTATCATATATGTAATGTCCAAACTTGTCAACAGACACAATTAAATGTTGACACTCTAATATACCCATAGGGTATTATATTTTTGCGACTTCAAGAAATGTATGTAACAGGCAGAAGGAAGCATCTGCGACCCCATAAAGTATATATATTGGTCAGGGTCAGCCGAGTCGAAATAGCAATGTCCGTCTGACCGTCTGTCTGCCTGTCTGTATGAACACCTAGATCTTAGAGACTATAAGAGCTAAAGATTTCAAACTTGGTACCAGTATTGGTGTATATCCAACGTAGATCAAGTTTCATTCATAATTTCATGTTAGCCTCTTTAATATTGTTTAACCAAACCAGAGGAATAATTTACTTCATGTCGTTTGATGAAAAACAAGGATATAAAAATAACAGCGTTTTCCATCAAGAAAGATTGCCATTCGCGCTAACGAATGCACCAAGAATCTTTCAACGAGTTATGGACAATATTTTACGAGATAAAATCGGTAAAACATGTCACATTTATGTCGATGACAAAATAGTGTTCTCAGAAACCGTCAAACAACATTTTGATGATTTACAAGAAATCATTATTTAGTCTTATATATAAATTAACAAAGCTTTCGGTTTGTCTTTTTAAAAAAAGACAATTGCTTTTATTGGAGTCTTCTTAAGACCTGAACTTAAACAATCTATTGAATTAAAATGATACCTCTGCTGCCGCTGTTGCCGCTGTCGCTGCCGGATGTAGCCGCTGCAGATGTCGCGATAGGTGTTGGGTGTCCAGCACCTGGTCCCACGGCTTGGGCGTTACACAAGGTGCTGAACTTCCAAGTTGATTCTGCTAATGCAGCGCACGATGAGATGGTTATGTTGCTGCCATGGTGTCTTCTGCTGAATCGTTGCGCGTGTTGTTATGGTGCATTCGGGTGCATTGGCACTGGCGATGTGTGGTTGTTGGTTGCGGTAATGTGTGGCCTTAACTCCTCCCTTTAAATGCGGACGTCCTCGGTCGCCAGTTGAACTTTGATTTGTTGTTTCGCTATTCACTGGGTTAATGACGACTTTAGCTGTTCTTGATTTTAGAACTTAGATTGACAGTGTAATAACGAGCATCAGTAATAAGATGTAAATACTGATGTTAGCGATTGCCTTTGTATCTTGGTCTTCCTTGATTTGTTGAATTTTTGCCGTATTATTGAAGTTAAGTTCTTTTATCATTTCTAATGATAGAACTTCTTTTACCATACTCTTATTATTATCGATTTATAGCACTGGTGGTATTGGATCGGCGTGGAAATATTCTTTGTTTATGTAGGAAGTTCCTTTTATATCAATCGATGCATTCTTGGCTTGGATAATGTAAGTTCCGTGCAAATGTAGTTTCTCTTCATCAATAGTGACTGTTGCATTAAAGTCATTCAACAAAATTTCCTCGTGTTCCGGGATGTGTTGGCTGTTCATTTGCAAGAAGCTTCATTGCTTTGATTTCAGAAGTCCAGCTTCGCAGGTATTATTGCTTAGATTTATTATGTTTTCTCTTTTACATAAAGTCTTATCATTAATGGTTTCGCAAATTTCATTGATTCCAAATTCTGTGTCTTTACATTGGATTATTAAATCAAATTTTATGTTATTAATTATATTTCTTTTCTTTATAGGTTTTATTATAATTTTTTGACATAAATTTTCCTATATTTTGGGCAGACTGATAATGTACAGAATATATTTTCCATTTGAAGCTACTTTAATTTTGGCGAACTCAAGTAATTCCTCTATATTAATAAACAAATTGTTGGAATTTTGTACCAACTTTTCTATTAGTTGAATTTCGATACCTGATAATAGAATGGAATTAATTGTGTTCGTCTTAGCCCAATTTATTGCGTAGATCATATTTGTTAGTTCTTCTTTGAAGATTTTCAGTTTGTATTTTAATATTTCGATTTCTGTATTATTAATTGATTATTTTTCTTGAGTGAATTTCAATATGCCATTTGCGCTTTCTTTTATTTCTTTAATCTTGTCACTAAAAAGTCTGTTTATTATAACTTGTTTGTTGTTGTTTTGTACTTGTTCATTCATTTTGCTTAAAATTATTTCGTGATCGTGGTGATCTGGGCTTCCAGCTAGATATATATTCAGGCAGAGCCAAGCATATTTAGTGGTCTTCTAGTTCTTATGTTTTTAGCTCTTAAATCGTCTCTAATTTGGTTTAGTTCTAATGAAATGAATGGTGTGAGATGATTGGGGAATAATGAATATATGGAATTTTCGAGCATTTCGTATTTTTGGATATTAAAAACGTGAATGATTTTGAATGAATTGTTCTGAATAGCTGCGGGGCCAATTTTTATGGTTATTAATTGAGAGTTCGTGTAGTCTAGTATGGTTGCCTTCCCGAGACATGACGGTAAAAACAATAATTTGTAAATAGTAATTAATTTTTTTAATTATTCTTGTGTACGATTTTCCCTGACTTAGTTTTAATGGTGGAGTTACCATTTTCTGCAACTATTTCTTTTTTATGCCTTTGGGATGCTTTGGAGCCTAGTCTTTTGTTTATTTTAACGTAAACTTATTCTCCTATTTCGTATGATCGGGGGTTGTTTTTGTTTGCGTTATGTTAGTTCAGATCAGATATTTGTGTGCCTAATATTTTGTTCTTAATTTCTTCCCTTTTCTTTTCTATTGGTTCTGGAGTGTTTGCTATGTTACTTCTAAAAAATGTTTCAATAGGTTTTTCTTTAGTTACTGAGTGTATTGACTGATTATATTCTTGTGTTGTTTTAAATACTAGTTCTGTAAAGGTGATTTTGTTATGGTCTTTCTTGAGACATCTAATGATTTCGGTAAGTGAAGAGTGGAAACGTTCAACCTGTCCATTGCTGGTTGAAGAGTGAATACGGATATATTTAGGTGGTTTTCCAACATGAATTTATTAGATGTTGAGTTTAAAGATCTTTCGTTGTACATTACGACTATTTTGGGTATTCCAGAAGCTATCAACATTTTCTTTTATGGGATCATAATATCTTCAAAAGCTCTGGATTTCAAGATTTTTATTTGGGCGTATTTGGAAAATTTGTCGATGGCTGTCAAGACATTAGGTTTTTATACCCGCTACCCATAGGGTAGAAGGGCTTAATTATAGCTTTGTGACTTCAGGAAATGTATGTAACAGGCAGAAGCAAGCATCTCCGACCCCATAAAGTATATATTTCCTTGGTCAGGGTCACCAGCCAAGTCGATATAGCCATGTCCGTTTGTGCGTCTGTCTGTCCGTCTGTATGAACACGTAGATCTCAGAGACTATAAGAGCTAGATATTCCAAACTTGGTACCAGTATTGGTGTATGTGCTACGCAGATCAAGTTTATGTTAGATTTTTTGCCACGCCCCTTTCCGCCCCCTAAGATCGAAAAAAACTATTTACTAGCACAATTTTAAAGATAGAGTCTCGAGATTTGGGACATATCAAGATAATAACAGTGTTCATGGAAGTTATTCATAAAACAGTTTTGTATGGGAAAATCCATAGGCAGCTGCACGTGGCTGGCTTCTGGTGGAGAATGTGACCGTGCATGGTATATTTTATACTTTATGCGATATTTAGGATGTGATGGAATATGAATGTACAGATATACCAAATATACAAAATAATACAAAAAATACTTTTTGGTATATTTTAGTATATTTGAGCTGGGTAACGGGTATATCACACTCGAGCACACTCGACTGTAGCTTTTTGACTTGTTATATTATGCCATAGTAGCCCCGACTGAATTATTGTATGGCAAAGATTCGTCCGGATCTGCAAAAGCTGTCTGTCTGGTCTGGAACAAATATGGAAGGAGATTTGGTCGACTTGCGTACCCCACTTAATCTGACCTGAGGCAAAACAAAAGGATGCTCCTACCTGTGTTAGTAGATCACGGCCTATGATGCCATCAAATTTTGCTACGTCTGGTAAAATTATAAATGTCGCTTTCGTATTAAGCATCGACACAAAGCATTTTTGTATGAAGTTAGTTGCGCCATGAATTGAATGAATGATACGATTTTTCCCTCCCCGACTAACACCTTTCAATTCTTTGTATGGTCGGATGAAATTAAGACTTACCTTGCCTATCAATCAGAACTCTTAATGTCGCTTATCTTATTATTATTTTCTTTTTATTTGATGTGTAATGCAAAAAATAAATGCAATTAAAGAATTAAATAAAAACAAATTGTTTTTATTAATTTATTTTTTTTTTCTTACATGATTTTGAGACAGCTAACTAGATAGCAACTCTAGTCTTCGGCTCCCGAGTTATTAGTCTGAAGATTGGTATCCTTGTAAATAAAACTCCCTTTTTTTAGTTTTAGTAGATGATTGTTTACTCTTGACGTCCGCTCTTTTCTCTGGTGAAATTTTTACTAACTGAACTCAAACATATGAAACTTATATTTATATGCTATGTTGGTCTGGTCAAGCCGTGGCGTGATCGCTGGTGTATGCTGATCCAGCTCTTCTCTAGTCGTGGCTGTCGCACTTGAATTTTACTGCCGGGTTCATAGTTTATGGGCCACAAGTGGTTTGCTAGACTCTCGTCAGCAAATTTATGGGATGTGTCGCAAGACTTGAATACAATGTTTCAAGTGGCCTGCATAGGGTCAGCTTGCATTCAAGTGGCCTATATAGGATCAGCTCGTGTCGAAATGGCCTATAAGGAGTCAGCTCGTGGTGGTTAGGTTGGAGGGGAGTCAGTGGAAGTAGTGTTGGTAACTCCCGCACCGCAGTCTCCGCAGTCCAGATAGCTTAAGCGAGTTTTGTTAACATTGATATGTTAACATTTATTTAAATATAAATAATGTTAACGATCACTTTAGTTTTTTATAAAAGTCTTTATTTCAATGGATGTTCTTTCCTCGTTCATGTTCATGTAATAGTGTGTTAAAAAGCTCGAATAGCCGAGAGAGCTTCGAGCTTTTATGTATATGTCGAGCTTTTAATCTCTTACTGTTAAATGTAGGCGAAGGGATATATATAATATATAATTTCATAAATCCTTCATTTTTAGTTTCTACAAAATTTTCTCTCTTTGATTTAAAGTTGTAATTTGATGTTCTTTATATTTTACAATGTTATAATGTATAATTTTTTCATCACAATTTCCATATTTAATATGAATTGGTGTATTTTGTATTGCTGAGTGATAGCTGCTTTTATAATATTCTATAGCTTTACTAACTTTATACCTGATTGATAGATCTTTGTTTTCTTCTTTCAGACTGTTATGAAATCTTTCAACGTCTGCACTGCCGGTGAGGCTGTTCGGTTTCACAAAATGAACTTTTATATCCTCATTTCTTAAATATTCTTTTATATTTACACTATTAAATTCATTAATTTTTCAAAGTTGTTTCTTTGGGATTTGTACAAGCGCATTTTTTCGATTATAATATATCCTCAAGATAGAAGGCAGTAGCAAATTTTCGTCACAATTGTTAATATACTTTTGAATGTAATGTTGAAGTTTAGGAAAGTAAATAAACTTTTTTAAATTTTGGAAATTTTCGTTTATACCTGAATGACCAGTAATAAATTTATGGAGTCATTCAAGTTCTTTATGTACATCTTCTTCATTTTCAATGTATTTTGTGTGAAATGAGCATTTTACAAATTTAATATTTTTATTGCCTTCGAAAATTTGGATGATTTTATTTTGAAATTTATTGTATTGATGATCGTTATATTCACTGAATATTCCTACTTTGCCTTTTATGATATGATTATTAAAAATTTCTTCCATTCCATTTTCGAGATCATTTAAATTTAAATCAATTTTCTTATTTCTATTCTTATATTCAAACTCCATAGTTTTTTATATGTAAGAATGATTTGTATTTTCAATCTATTAACAACTGTTATATTACTAGCATCAGTATGAGCGAAAAATTCTTTTTCAAATCCGGATACTTAAGTACCGGTGCATCAGTTATTATTCTTTTAAGTTTGTCGAATGCAATCATGAAGCTAGGTTCTGTAACATCGATTTTAGCATCTTTTTTAAGGCATTTAATCAATGGTTAAACTACTTGAGAGAAAGCCTTTGTCAAGTTTCTTTAATACCCAGTGATTCCTAGAAACGCTTTAATTTGTTTAGCATTTCTCGTAATTTTAATCTGAAGAATGCTGTTAACTTTTGCTGGGTTAGGCTTAACTCCTTAGGAGGTTAAAGCATAAACCAAAAACTAAGTTTCTTTTGTAAAGAATTTGCATTTGTTGATTTAAATCATAAGATTTGCTTCAGAAAGTTTTTTAAAAATTGTATGAATATGGCTAATATGTCCTGAAAAACTAGTAGAAAAAATAAGAACGTCATCAATATGCATGACACAAATTCTATTTATTTCTTCTTTTAAGACTGTGTTTATAAAAGTTTGTGAGCCCAAATGGCATCCGATTAAACTCGTAATGCCAGTGAGGAGTAGAAAACGCTGTCTTGTCTCTATCTTGTTTCTCAACAAAAATTTGATGAGATCTAAAGTAGAAAAATATTGCGCTCTTCCTAACTTAGCCAATATACCTTCCAGATTTGGGATAGGAAACTTGTCATCTACTGTGTTTTCATTTAATTTGCGGTAATGAATAACTATTCGCCATCATCATTGAATCATTGAAAAGAAATTTCTGTATTCTATCATCTATTTTGATTGGTTCAATTTGATTTAGCTCATTAGAGTATGGTAAACTATTTTGAAATTGAGTAGCATTATTATTAATTGTAATTGTATTTAGATAAAAATCAATAACAGCATTTAATGGCTTAAGAATGGTTTGCCCTATAATAGCATCGAACGATTTGTTATTAAATGTTGTCAATTTCTAACTGATTTTAGCATCTTCTTAAAGTTTAAGTTGATTAGTAAGTATCAATTAAGGCTGTGACCATTTCACCGTTTAAAGTTAAGTTAATTAAAAGAAGTGATTTTTCGAGGCAATGATATGAAAATTTGCATGGCAGGAACAATTCTTTGGCTCAGGTATTGATTCAGAAGTAAAACTTTGATCTTGATTGTCATTTTTAAATTGGCTACAATTAATTTTATCTACTTCGATAGATTTTATCTACATGATAGATTTCCATTTTGAAATATGGCTTTGTTAGTTGGTAAAGTTCTGATTTGAATTTAAATTATTAGTAATATCGTTTTTGTTATTTAACATGCCATTCCACGACGGCTCGGAATTCTCGATGATTCTCACAACATGTAGAGCTTCGCCTTGAAAGGAAGGACGTAGACACTTGCAGTAGATGTGGGAGGTAATAATGAAAGTGTCATCTCCACTTCACGAATAAATATTGATAGTGTCCTTGAGTTGTCTCCTTTATACTCATGAATGTGGTGGGCATCCTTAAGAATGTCCCCAAACGATAAGGTAAAACAAGTAAAAATAAGAAACGTCAGCGAAAAGGCATTTACATATTTATCGCATAATCTACGAATTTTTATGCTTTTTTTGCCACCGTTTTTAATAAGAAATCTCCACTTCACGAATAAATAATGATAGTGTCCTTGAGTTGCCTCCTTTATACTCGTGAATGTGGTGGGCATCCTTAAGAATGTCCCCAAATGATAAGGTAAAACAAGCACAAATAAGAAACGTCAGCGAAAAGGCATTTACATATTTATCGCATAACCTACGAATTTTTATGCTTTTTGCCACCGTTTTTAAAAAAACAACGATATTAATATGCACATACATTTTAACAAAAAGCAAACAAATTTAGGCTCAACGACGTTTGGCGTTTAACAAACACTTCCAAAACGCTGATGCCGCCAATAACAAAACAACACAATACCAAGTCAGAAAGCTTCAGGCGAGTGTGCTCGACTGTGATATACCCGCTACCCAGTTCAAATATACGAAAATATACCTAATAGTATTTTTGGTATTTTTGGTATATTCGGTATATTTATTATATTTATATTTGGTTTATTTATATATCACATCCTAAATATCACATAAAGTATAAAGTATACCATGCACGGTCATATTGTCCACCAGAAACAAGCCACGTGCAGCTGTCTATGCATTTTCCCATTAGGTCATCTGTCGCAGCTTGTTGCACTTTACACGGCACTTATGTTTTAGGTAAGTGCTTCTTGAGCACTTCTGCCAATGTGTTTATTACAAAAGCAACTTTGTTTAGTTTCTTTAGTTTTATGCTTTTCTTTATATTTTTCTAGAAGTGTTTGGTTATTTTGTCATTTGACAACGTCATCAAACGCGAAAGATGTCTCCCAAAAAAGAGATTATTTTAGCCATTCGAAAATTGGTTGTAAATCACCGAAAAGAAAAAAAATCCTTTGGGGAAATTGGCAAATTATTAAATTTAAGTAAGTCCACGGTACAAACAATTTATAAAAACTTTAATAAATTGGGTACCCTTGAGAGTAAGCAGCGTAGTGGCCGTCCAAACAAACTTGCGTCGAGAGACATATCCTTCATTCGCAAGGAAGTCGCCCAAAATCCGAAGGTGCGACTACCTTGGTCGAAGAGCTGGTGGAAAGATCGCAGATCGAGGTTCAGCCACGGACAATAACAAGGACATTGAATAAATATGGATTACTCTGCCGAATTCCTCGCAAGAAGCCCCTGATAAGCGAGAAAAACCGTGTGCTTCGCTTAGAGTTCGCAAAAAATTTAAGGAAGAACATAGAATTCTGGAAGAAGGTTTTATTTACGGATGCGTCCAAATACAATATATTTGGATATGACGGGAAGGCCAAAGTCTGGAGAAAACCCAACACTGCCATGGATCCCAAGCGCCTGATTCTAACAGTAAAGCATAGTGGTGGGAGTGTTATGGTTTGGGAAGCAGTTGCAGCATCTGGAGTGGACAACTTGGTTTTTATTGAGGTGAATATGGATCGCAAAAGCATTTTAGAGCAAAATTTGATGCCATCCGTGGGCAAGTTGTGCCTTGGTGAGAGCTGGATCTTGCAACAAGATAATGATCCCAAACACAAGGCGCAAATAGTAAAAATTCGCAAACACCAAATAACAAGTGATCCAATGCTGAAAACCAAACTGAAGGAGGAGTGGGAGAAAATATCAAGAGAAGAGCAAAATAATTTGGTTGCTTCAATGCCTAGGCTTGTTCAAGCAGTAATTGATGCTCGTGATCGTCCAATCAAATCTTAATTGTTTTTTGTTTTTAATTTTAATAATATTTCTTATTTTTGTGAATCGTACGTTGACTTTTGTCAACGCCTTTTTTATGTTTTCTTTGAATAACTTTATAATTTTTGGGTTTTTGGCGTTAAATAATATTTAAAACAAAACTGCATCATTACATTTTCTTTAAAAGAGTTTGGATGGTAAAACTTAAAAAAAGGGGTCGTACGTAGAGTTTTGTCCGAGACTGTAGGTCAGCTATCGTTGTACTTTGCACGGCGCTAGTTTTTAGGCGCGTGTCGTGCTTATTTTATTTAGATTTTGTGACTATTGAAATAATTAATATAATATTATGAAGTATTATTATCCAGCAAATAAATAATTGAGCACGCAGTTAATTTATATTTTAATTAAAACGATCTGCACACACTTGCTGTCCGAAAACAAATGAATTAAAGAAAGCATAATTGAGAGAGATATGTATACTGACGAACGAGAGGGTGTAAGAGAGCGTACAAGAAACTCTATCTCTCTATGTTCTACTTTATTACTCTATACTGCATACAGTCAAATCAGTGTGGCTTTTGCTGAGATACACATTTTCAACAGAACTGTTGTATTTTAATATTCTATTACGGCCCAAATAACTAATAAAATTTATAAAATACAATTAACGGTCACGTTGTCCACCTGAAACAAAGCACACGCACCAAAAATGTTGCGTAAGCAATCCAAATGGGTGCCGGAGAATGAAAACGCGATGGGATGAAAAACTTGGAAGTTATTGAAAAATCAGTTTTGTATGGAAAAATCAATAGGTAGCTGCATGTGGGTTGTTTCTGGTTGACAATATGTCCGTGCATGGTATATTTTATACTTTATGCGATATTTAGTACTTGATGAAATATATTAATATTCAGAAAATACCACAAATAATTGTTGGTATATTTTAGTATATTCAAGCTAGTTAGTGGGTATCTTTCACTCAACTGTAGCTTTTTGACTTGTTTTATATGGATATATGCTTAAAGGACTGTATCCATAAGAGAAGAGGTAGAATATCGATACAGAGAGCATTTATGAAAATTAGTGAGCGAATAAGTTGTGTCTCGGTGTAACATTTAAGTAAAGTAAATCAATTCATAGAAAAGACGGAATACTTTACAGTTCAATTGTTAATTATCTCGAATTGCAGAGTGGTATGCCAGCAAAAAGTAGTTTCCTTAAGTGCTTTGATAGATATGGTGAACGCAAATAGCATATTTTATTAGATATTTTCTTCATTAGAAATATCGAAACACAAAATATACAATTTATAATAAGTAGTATATATTGAATTGTGTAATTATACTTACTGAATTATTTTGTTATGTTGCATGGCACAACGATGCAATTCTTGATTTTGTTTTCTCTGGAATTGGTTAATATCCTTTCTAGATAAATTCACTTTTGTCATAGGTACTAAACGATCGATGCGTTCATGAAGAATTCGAAATTGTCCACAAGTGTATGTTATAAAGAATCCAAATAGAGAATCCTCAGCAAAAAGGGTGGTGACTACACAAATACCGGCATACGAAGTAAAAAAATAGGTAGCCGCGTAACACATCCAATTTCCATAGGCATTGTACGGAAACACCATCTTGTAAGGAAATGGTTTATTCTCTGCGTTGAATCCAAAACCATAACAGAGTTGAACCAATGGAAGGGTGCAATACATAAGTATAAGGCAAGATAGTAACACAGTCATCACCCGAAAAGTAATCATCCGTTTACGACACTTCTTAGTAATATGAACATTTTTGTTACTATTGAAAGATAAAGGAAGATAGAAAAAAATCAAACAATTAATAAATTCCAAATCTTCTGTCTGTCTGATCGGATTTGTAGATTTGTGTCTGTCTGAAAAAAAAATATTTTTAAATGTAAGCCCCTTTATATTTTAAGTACATTTAGGTTTGTATATATTGAAATAAATGCGTTGCACCACTAACCATATAATATTGCTATTATATTAGTATCTAAAGTTTGTTAAAATTATTTTAAATTTGTGGTTTTTAGAAAATGGATATTGGCTGCACAAAGTGGTCACATTTGTGGAAGATGCACAAACATTTGCATCTTACATACAAGACAAGAGAAGACGTGGGTCAAACCTATGATATGTATATATTTCAATATTTATTAAATATCGTTTTATTCAATTAGATCCACAACGTTTGTCATTGTCCACCAAGTAGCTTCTAATTACAACATACAAGGTAACACTCAAAACATTACGAACTACAAATACCACAAGTCCAATAGACTCAGCGTTTGACCAACTTCCTGCACGCGCCGAGTGCAACTGCAAGATTCTGAGAAGACCAAAACCCAGTTGCTTAACACATCCGTCACATGCCGGTGCAAGCCATTCCAAGAACATCGCGTGCTGCGCAATCAGAAGGTGCATAGTCAACACCGCTGCTAAAACTCACAGGTTCGTATAAAGCTTGCTTCAGAATTAGTCTTTAGTCTCTAATTTGATTTCAACAAAAAATGATTCCAATCGGGACCTTAATCAAATATTTTTTGTAATTATTTTTAATCAAATAATTAACTTACATAATCATTTTTTAATAATGTGTGCCGAAACACAGAAAATTAATTTAATTTGTTTGTGCTTCATATAATTGCATCTAGACTTTTCCAATATATCTGTGGGCAAATTTGAGTTTAATTACTCCTGAGAAGTGTCGTCCCTACTCCTACCTATCATTTTAGTTTTTTATTAGCTTTTGTTAAAATGAGTAAGCATCACGTGGTTAACAAAAAAGACTCCACCTAAAAATAATATCAATATTAACGTGTAACTATAAGGACGTTCTATTAGGGCTTAAGTCAAGCCTTGTAGAACCTAGATTTTCCAATAATGCTGTAGATTCTAGCTATAAATCAATCTTCAGCATATAAGCCTGAGAGCCAATTCATCCGCGTACGCGCTACATAGTGCATGTAATACTGAATAGACACAAATTTTTATTTTATTTTGTTGCTTCTTATTAACAGACAATATTTGGTAACATTTAATTTTTAATATTATTTTCAACAATTAAATCAACTCAAATTTATAACGATTCGAGTATAGTATGCACACTTAACCAATAGCCATAACACTAGGTTTTTGATTTACAATTAATTATAGCGAAGTAAATGAATTTTGACTTTTTGAAATTAGAACGCATCTTTCCTTACCTATTCTAAGTTTCAGAATTTTGAATATACAACGAGAACTATAGTCTTGTTGCATACATTTCCTGCAGTCACAAAGTTATAATACCCTTTTACCCTATAGGTAGCGGGTACAAACATATGAGGTGTACTGGGTACGTGTGAGTTTCAAGCTGTCCGTCTTCCAGCACTTTGGTTTCGAGTTTGCTTACTCAACATCAACAACGTCAACAAAACTATAGTGTTCTTGTTTCAGGCAGAGTCGCGTATTGTATTTTTTAGAATTACTTTTTCTGATTTTTATCTTTGCGGAAAAAAAATAATAAAACATAAATGCAATATTACTTTTGCAGTTCCTACAAGTCGTTTTATAATTATTTACAGAAGTGTAAAACATAATAGCAATTGTTTCTTATTATGAAACATGAGTAGTATAAAACATCAGCAAAATGTACAAAATAAATGATTTAAAAATATCTTCTTTATTTCTTATTAAATATTTGAAGATAAGCAACACAAGCAGGCCGTCAATATTATTACAAATAAAATATTTTATAGTAGTATATTATAAAGGTATAAGGGCAACTTAAACTTTCGCATATAAAATTGTTTCGAGAGAATGTTTAGAGTTAATTATCTTAAATTTGGTAAATGTTGTTTACAATTCTTAGATGAATGTGTGCGGATACTTTTTGCATTAGGGGCTCTATACTGGAATTGATTAATTTAGTGTATAATCCATCTCCAGATGGGTTATTTTCTAACTTCTCTCAATGTTGCCAAAAATTAAAAGTTTTTATCGCTTGTCAATCGTTTGGTATAAGGCAAATTGAAACCATTTCGGCTTATGAAAATTTACAGGGTATTCAGATCACCCTAAAATCCTTTAATGGATGTTCGACTGCGGCTTTCGACTTGGATCATGTTGGTTTCCGAAATTTGCTCTGGGGGTTTCGATGGGTTCATTTTTTTGTGTTTTCATTTTATTTATACATTTTATTGCCATATATTTGACCTAATTTATAAATTATATTGTAGATTTTTCTTTAATTTTAACTTTTTCTTTATTTGCACTTTACATTTTTGAGCATCTTTCAATTTATGTTAGAATTAGTGTCCTGCATAAAACCAAAGATAATGCTGAAGCTAAATGAATTGAGAACTATCTGTTTTTTTAAATTAATTAGAAAATTAATAATTTAATTCATTTTATTAGAAAAATAATAATAGGCAACATTGACTTTACATTCAAATTTTGGTTACGATTTAAAATTTTTGTGAACTTTTTTTTAGGGGAGATTCCCCTTATTTACATATGTTCTTTCATTTTTGGAATTTTTTTTTTTTTTTTTTTGTTTAGCTGTAGCGTGTGCTGATTTATCGCTAATGCTTTGAAGCGACCACAGCTGCCGAAAAATTTTACCAAAAAATTTCCGTGAAAATTAAACAATTGTGCTTGAAAATTATTTTATAAAGAGTGTGGATTTTTTCAAAAGTAGATGTTGCTTACCGGCATCATTGGTCAGAAGAGGTTCGCAAGTAATAATTTGTTTCTGCTCATTTAGGCATGCGTCCGAAGGGATTAAACGAATTGAAAATTCAAAAAATTTGCGAATTCGATTGGTAAGATTGAAACGACGAAGATGAAAATGAAGAACCGTAGGATAAAATGGAACTTTTGGAGGCATTCATAGAAGAAAGCCTGCAGGATATAATACAACAAGGTGGAAATATTAAAGATGAGCTTATGAAAAGCACCGTGCTTAATTCGATGACAATCGACTTTGATGAAACAGTCCAACAAATTTATGAAAAAATCGATTTAAATAGTTTGAGATGAAGACATGCATCAAAAGGAAATGAGATAAACACAGAATGGAAAAGCCATGTGACTGCTGGCATTATAAAAAGTCCCGTTGAATACTTCAATTCATTTTTTATGATGATATTTTTGGAAAAGATATGCTTGGAATAAGTACGCCTTCAAGATAATGGAGTGCAGCTGAAGTGAGAGGTATGGGAGTTGCGAAAATTTATAGGCATACTGTTCTACCTAGGCGTAGTCAAAATTCCAACAATGCGTATGGCATGGTCAAATAATTTTAAATTATTAGCAATATCAGACGCATTGCGACGAAATAGATTTGAAAAAGTAAAATCATATTTTCACATAAATAATAATTTCAAGCAATCCGGCAAAGGTGATCATAACTATGACAAACTTTAAAAGATCCGTCCCTCATTAAATAAATTAAAAGATAAGTTTACAGAAATATCACAAGAGGAATACCAAAGCTGTGATGAACAGATGATTTCCTTCAAAAGTAAAAGTAGTTTACTTTATTTTGCAATATATGAGTTTTTAATTTAATTTGTATTTCAGGTCATCATAGTTTAAAGCAATATCTCCATAAAAAGCCACACAAATGAGGCTTTAAAATGTTTTCTAGAGCTGGCTCTAGAATTATATATATTATTTTCGCCTTTACGTTGGAGATGGAACCTGTAAGTCTTATGGATTTGGATTGTCAACAGATATTGTTTTGCATTTAGCTTCAAAAATTCCTGACAATCAACATTTTAAATTATTTTTTGAGAACTGGTTTACTTCAATAAGCCTAATGATAGCATTAAAGGAAAGGGGTATCTTTGCAATTGCCACAATACGCAATAACCGTCTAAATTGCAATGTTCTTAATGAAAAACAGTTAGCTGACAAAGGCAGGAGATCTTTTGACATAAAGGTCAAAGCCACTTATAACTTGATATGTCGCTGGTATGATAATAAATGTGTCCAACTTATTTCGAATTATATTCCTGACACACCAGTTTCTGACTGCATGCGTTGGTGCCGCGAAGAAAAAATCATGGTTAAAATGGTTTCTATGTGTCCCCAGTTTATTTTGGGCATTAAGGGTTAAATGGTTATTTATTGAGTAAAATCAATTTAATGTATTGAATGAGTAACTGAATGTTTTCTTCGATATATTTTTTATATCCGCCATCCATAGGGTAGACGAGTATTATAACGTTGTAACTCCAGGAAATGTATTTAACAGGCAGAAGGAAGTATCACCCACCACATAAAGAATATTTATATCGGAAGACACGATTGTAGCGCAGGAGATCTCTGTAAATCTTTCTCTTCCATGATTTAATTCCTGTGTGATGTTCACTCGCATTTACGGAAACTGACGGGCTGCAAGCTGTCACTCACTTTCTCTATATCGTCATTCAGCACATCTATTTCACCATTCAGCTCAACTATTTCATCATACTCCAGCATCACGCTAATCAAGTGAACAACACCGGGCGCCATGCTGAAAAGAGTTGTACTCTAATGATGCTCACGCAATTTAACAGGATGTCTACATACATCTTTATTTAATATAATTTCGGTTATTTTTAAACTTAACATAATTAACTTTTTGACACTACGATATATACATTTGACGGACAATGCGAGTCTTCATTGTTGATCGCTTGTTCGTTCGGTTCCTGATGTTTTATACTCAGTTCTAACTGATGCAGCAAGTCTTCGTAGCCTTTCTCACACGTATCCACCCCACGCCATCGGCCTAAAAGGAGAGAGACCAGACTTAGCAACGCTTACGAAGCCACACACAGTCTCATTTCGCAAACTGATTCCCCCCTCTAACAAAAGAGAGATGCTGCATTACCTACTCTCGGACACGTCGATTCTAACATAAAGAAGATAACTAAAGTTTATGTGCACTTGGTATTTGAAGGCAATACGACTCTAGTCACATTGTTTTCACTGGATAAAGTATAACGGCGGATACCGTTTAACAGTCAAAAAAACAGTTATTTTTCGTGTGGCAGCTATTTTTTCATTTCCCTTGTTAGCAAATAATCATGTAATCATGTTGTTGGTAATTTAAGCTCAAAGAGAACACAGCTGTTCTGCTCGTAATAAAAGCTCACAATACATAAAACTTATTTGGCGCCCAACTCGTGGTAACTAAACTCAATGAAGCGTTGAATAAACTAACTAAAATAAAACTGTACGAGTTACCAATATGTTGACAACAATATTGGTGTAGATGTTTCCTATTGATTAGTTATTCAATAAATACACTTTATTATTTATTCTTGTTTTCATTTATTTTTTCTAACGTCTGTTCAGTAGCGATGTTCACACTCGACTAACTCCTCCCCCCAAGTGCTGAGTGAGCTCCGGAATAGAGACACATCTGACGGTACGAACGAAGGTGTCTTCCTTAAAACGAGACCCTGCTCTAGTCTTAGATTAAGCATGGTTAGTAGTTTATTCGATTAATATAACATGAATAAGTATATTGTTATTGAAATATTGTTACTTTGCCTTATTAGATATATTGTAACATAAGTACATTTTTTATTGCGTTCATCGCCTATTCTATACATACAGTGTTTATAACTCTTATATTATTATACTTATTATTCTGAATTTTGAGCTTATATAATATAACTATTTTATATGTTTTTCTCAAAAACGATCAAATTATAAAAATATTAAGGCTTCATTATTTCATTCATTAACTTTCATTATTTATATTATATATATTTATATATATATTACTTTTGTAACAAACTTCATTTTTTTTTTTTTTTTTTTTTTTGTTTTAAAGGATTAGAATTTAAATTCTTTTTTTAATTTTTGATTTATGAATCTTCTGATTTTTGGATGTGGTAAGGGTTGGACCTTTATCTCGCAATACTTGATGCTTAGTGAATCTAGGTGTAAGCTTATTTCTTTTATTTTCTTTTCTAAATATTATATCATTATTTTCTAGTCGTACCGGATCTTGCCTATCGTTATTCAACTTATTGATTCTAATTTTCATTTTTCTTTCAACTTTATAATTAATCTCGGGATAAATTACTCATTCTGAATCTGAAAATCGTTAAGTTTTTGTAATATAATCATGTTCGTTGCTGAAAGTCGTCTTTTTGTTAAATAAATGTGGTCTACCGTAAAAAATCGCATATGGAGTGTATTTAGTGATAGAATGGATAGCGTTATTGTAACTAGTAAACGTTTCCGTAAGAATGATCACAATCCAATTTTTTCTCCTTTTTTTTATTTAATATAATGCGATATATTTCTGTTAAGGAGGAATGTAACCTCTCAACTGGTGAATTGCTTGATGATTGTTGGAAAGTCGTGAAATGTACTTGAATATTATATTGTTGGCAGAAGTCTTTAAATATTTTTCCTGAAAATTCAGCGCCTTGATCGCAGACGAGTTTTTTTGGAGTACCGAAGAGTGCAAAGAAATTTCTCATGGCTTTAACTATATTCAGACTATCCCTTGCTGGAATAGCATATCCAGCTGCAAATTTTGAAAATTTATCTATAATTGTTAAAATTATTTTGCAATTAATGCTGTACAAGTCGTTGTGTCAGATTTGCATAGGAAAATCTGGAATTTCTGTTTAAAGATAAGATAGTTTTTGTGGTTGTCTTTCATATTTTAAGGTTTGACAAATATCACAACTATTAATTGATCGGGACGTTTGATTTTTAAGTTGTGGAGTTTCTTCTATGCCTCTATGGTTGTTGTTTATATGATAATTTTGTATTTCTATAATTAAATCTGCAATATTTTCAACATCTTTCAGTATTGTAGTAGTTCTTACAATTTTATAAAGATTTGTGGGTAAGAAATATTCTTTTAATACATCTTGAATGATGGTGAAAATGTCATCTGCAGCAAAAATAGCGTATACTGTATTTGGTGTTAATATTGTTTTAAATATTTCTGTTATTTTTTTATTATCAAATGAACTATCCGTGACTACTTTCCTTATTTTATTTTTGAAAACAGTTAAAATTGTGTTTGTCATATAGATAAGGACGGTAATATTTAGTAGCCCATATAATGGCTAACATTTCTTTTTCGATGGTTGAATACTTTAATTCTGTGTCTGTAAGTGTGCGACTAGCAAATGATACTGGTTTTTCATTGTTAGATGTGCCTTGAGAAAGGACTGCTCCTATTGCCACATTACTTGCGTCTGTCGTAAGAGTGAAAGGTTTTGAAAAGTCCGGATATTTTAACAATGGATCATTACATAATAGGTTTTTACAATCTTCAAATGCGTTTAAGAACTCTTTGCCAATTTTGACTGAATTATTACCTTTTAATTGTTGTGTTAAGGGTTTGGTGATCGTAGCAAAATCTTTAATGAATTTTCTATAATATCCGAGCAGACCTAAAAATGATTTTATTTGTTTTCTGGTCTTTGGAAGTGGAAATGATTTTATAGCACTAATCTTTTTTGGATTTGGTTTAATTCCTCTGTCCGTAACCACGTGACCTAAATACTCAATTTCCTTTCTCATAAATTCAGACTTTGCAGGTTGCAGTTTAAGGTTAGCATTATTTAATTTTTTAAAGACTGCTTTTAAATCATTAATATGTTCTTGTAGAGATGCAGAGAATATTATTATATCGTCTAGATATAAAAGACAACATTTGCCATTTAGGTCGGCTAAAACGTTATCCATAACCCTTTGGAAGGTGGCTGGGGCATTTGTAAGTCCAAATGACATTCTTACAAATTCAAAGTGTCCTCCTTCTGTGGAAAATGCCGTCTTGTTTATATTTTTCGGATGCATCTCGATTTGGTGATACCCGCTAGCTAAATCTAATGCTGTGAAGTATTTAGCCCTGCCAATTCTATCTAACACATCATTGATGTTAGGCATAGGATATTTGTCTTTAATAGTTTTTTCATTTAATTTGCGATAATCCACAAAAATGGCGATTATTTTTTGTATTTAAGGCGTCCATTTTCTTTGATACCAGGAACGTTGGAGCACTCCATGGAGAATAACTATGCCTAATTATTTTTTGTTCCAGCAGGTTATCGATTTGTTTCCTGATTTCTTGTTTTTCTTTTTGACTATAACGAAAGGGTCTAGTGTGAATGGGAATTTCGTCTGTGGTTCTAACTCTGTGCTTTATTAAGTTAGTGAAAGGTAAGGTATTTCCGTCTATGAAAAACAGCATCGGAAACTAAGCAAAGTTTTTTAAGTTGGATAATTTCCTCATTATTAAGGTGCTGAGTTCGTATATAAGTATTGAAATCTTGATTATCTAATGTCGTTTCGTTATTTTCTGTTTGAATTAATTTCACTTCAAAATAATCTTGTTCTCTACAGTTTTGTACTTCTAAATATGTATCTAAGCAGAATTTTTTGTCATGGCTTGAAAAATTATTAACTTCCATATAACTAAGATTATTTTCGGCAGAATAAAGACCACCTGATATGACAATGTCTTCGGAAATAGTTGTGGTTTCAAACAAGAACATTCCATTTGTTACGTTTACTGGTAGATGAATAATCTTTTTTGATTCCTCTTCTATTGTATATATAGCAGAATTTGATTTCTCTTCTAGCTCAATATTTATTTTTGATGTTTTTGTTTCATGTATTTTTAACGGAATGTTTACAATAGCTTTTATTTCTTGCAATATATCTATCCCGATAAGTCCATCAAAATATGGATAAAAATCAAATAAAACAAATGAGTATTCTGACACATCGGAGAATCAAAGAACAATGGAATCATAGTCTTGTTATATAATTGGAATTGATTTAGTACTGTCTTAATGGCTATTGGTGTATGTAATTTAATTTGATTTTCTTTTTGAATATAATTAGGGTTAATAAAAGAAAAGGTAGCACCAGTATCTATAAGGAACTTGACAGTTTTATCGAAAATCTTGTTTACCATAATATATGGTAGTTTGGACTTGTTGTCTTTATTTATCAGGTATCCTGTCTGTTGTCTGAGGCTTCTTGTGGAAAATTTGCCACCCCATTAAAATTGAGCATTTGTGCTTGTTGATCAGCATTACTATTCGAATTTCTGGACTGATAGTTGGTGGTTTGTCTATTGGATTGTTTCTGTTGATTGTTATTGTTATAGATATTATCTTTTGGCATAATTGCTAACATATTATTTCTTTTGTAATTATTATCAATATTGTCATAATCGTTTCGATAACGCTTATAGTTACGTCTGTCGTCATTTCCTCTATGTATTTCCGTTTCTATCGTTTGAACCGTCACTACTACGTTTATGGCTACGTCTGTCATCATTTCCTCTAATATATTCTATACTTCTATTATAATATTGTTGGGATCCATATTCCTGTTTTTTATCCGGTCTTTTTATATTCTTTTGAGCGAAAAAAGTTTCTCTTTCTTTCAACACCCATTCGAAGGCCTCTCGGAGATTGGTCGGTTTCATAGATCTTATTGTAGCTCCTAATGGGCCTCTAATACCTGCTAAAAATGAGTTGCGACATATGTCAGCAAACAATGATTTTTTTGTCTTAACCACAATCTGGATTAGCATTTTGCTCTCCTTGATTCGAAGGGACGTATTCTGATGAAGAAGTAGTGGATGATTGATCGTCTTGTCGTATTACGATGGCCTATGTATTCTCAGATACGATGGTGTTGTTTTCAGTTTGACTCCTGGTATTTGGAGTATGGTTTTTTGCTCCACTCTGTTAATATAAAATATGTATTTTATATTTCAATTTTACGTGTAACAAAACCAAGTACGTATGTAAATATAATGTTGCATTTGGTCCTTAGGTTGCACCTAAATTTATACTAATATCATTCGAACATATTTCAACATGTTAAAAGGATTGATCACAGAAACACAGAACTAACTGCAACTGTCTCAAACATCTTCCACGACACGTTTGATCGGCTTGAGCACATATTGTTGCTCTTAGTCTGTGAGTCGCACTGAAACACAGAACTAACTGCAACTGTCTCAAACATCTTCGATGACACGTTCGATCGATCAATTAAATTATCCTCTTCTTCACCTATTGGTAACGCTCTACCTGGCCGTTTGCTCTACTCGCGCCTGTAGCAATTAAGTGTAGCTCAATCTTTTGGGAGGAACAAAATTCACGAAATCCAGAGCTTGCAAAATTACGACCCTGATCCGCTATAATGCGTGTAGGCACACCAAACAAGCACACGGCGACTTTAACAGCTTTGATTGAAGATTCAGTATCAATATTTAAGGTGTGATATAAGTAAACAAATTTCGTGAACGCATCTGACAAGACAATTACGTATTCCTTTAGGTCATTCTTTCCACTCATATTTCCCGTTATATCTATATGTACTATGTGGGATGTCGACCTTAGGAATCGAATGTAGTTCAGCTTGAATTTTTCCAACTGGTGGCTTAGCTAATTTGCAAGTAATGCAATTTTCAACAAATCTACGAACGTACTTTGACATATTTTCAAACCAATAAAAGCCATTGACTTTATCCAATGTTTTCTCCCAACCTAGATGCATAATTGATTCGTGAACGTGATTAATCACTGCCCATACAAATGCCCTAGGTATTATAGGCAAACATTTAGTCTTACCATTTCGTTGTATCTGTCTATATAAAACTCCTTTCCTTAATTCTTAGGCTTTTAACAAATATTCTGGCAAATCGTTATTTTTGAACTTGGCTACCTCAGGATCACGTTGTTATTCCGAAATCAACCAACTGTCAGTTACCTCAGTCAAATTAATACGTTTTTGGAATTTTACTCCAATGATTATTTTTATCGGAGACTGGATTCATGCGCCATACGATCACCCTTCCTGTATTCTATGTCAAAGACAAACGATTGCTAAAATGCCCACCACCTATGTACCCTCGGCGTTAAGTCTACCTTGTTGCGACTAGGCTTTAAGGAATTACAATCAAATACCATTGACTACTGCTGGCGTTTCTAGCTCGTACGAATGATATTTTGACTCAGCAGGCGACGTGCATTTACTATAATATTCAGCCACATGGGGTTTGTTATTAATTTTATGCAACAATACAGCACCATAGCCAATCGAACTTGCATCGGTGTGCAATTCTATTGCAACATTTCAGGTCGAATATACTTAATACAGGTGCCTGCATCAATCCTGTTTTAATTTTAGTCCTTATTTGCTCATTTTGCTGTTGCCAAAAAAAAATCAACATTTTTCTTGGTTGAGTTGATACAAGGGCTTAAGCGTTTCCGGGAATTTTGGAACGCACTGTCTAAAATACGAAGCCAATCCTATAAATTGTAATTGCGACACAGATTGTGGAGATTTCTCCGTTACTTATCTCAAAACCTAGGTACTCTTTGTTAGTTTTAAGAAAGGAGCACTTATTTGTGTTAAATGCAACGATTCGCAACCGTTTAAAAGCTTCTTCTTTAGTTTCGGTTATAACCAACACATCATCAATATAAACGATAGCGCATGAGTGTGCCAGTGTTCCCAATGCTTTTATTATGGCTCTCTGAAAAAAAAGGTGAATTTTTCAAGCCAAAAGGCATGGTCCACAAATCATACTGACCCTCTTGAGTCACAAACGCGGTTCGTTCAATTGAATTTTCGTGTACTGAAGTTTGGTAGAAACCACCAGCCATATCTAAGCACGAGATATATTTTGCACCACGAAGTCGGGCAATCTGCTCTGCGATAAGAGGCAAGGGATACCTATCAGCAATAGTATTATCATTTAACATCCTTATAGTCCACACACAGACTTTTTTTACTAACATCATTGGGCTGGCGAAAGGTGAGCAACTTCGACGGATTATATTTGCCCTTAACAAGTCATCGATTTCGCCAAGCCTATAGGGACGTCGTTGATCTATTAACTTAATTTCCAACAGCCCTGTCGAGACTCTAGTTTTTGGTATTCCGCTAATAAACCAATCAGAGTAGCATTTTAGGATATTTGTTAAGACAATTTTATCGATATCAACTAAGTCTGTATCAGAACTTATAAATCCTCATAATCAATTAATGTCACCATCTCTATCATTTTCGTTTTATATTTTGAAATTTATCAGCGTCTATCATTACGCCAAAGCCTTGGCTAAGAATATCTCGTCCAACTAACACATCATATTTCAAATACTTGTCTAAAATTACGTGTAACAAAATCTCAACGCAATATTGTTCAATATTTATATTACATAAAACTTGTTGAGTACTATAAATTGCATCATTACTTATGCCATTGAGTTTTACAACATTATTAACTGTTTTCCCTTTACATTTATGAGCAACACTTTCCTTGACCAGCGAGCCTTCTGCACCAGATTCAAAACAAAATGGAACAGACTCACCGGATGCCTTTATTGCTCCACTTTGCTCTGGCCCTTTTCCAAGCGAGCACGACATTCGGCGTATTTATGGCCAGACTTTCCACAGTAATTGCATTTCATCGGTGTGGGAAACTTGAACTTCTTGCGCTCCGAGCCTGTTGCATCGTCGTCCATACTGAGGTTTTTGAAAGAGTGTGCGTGTAACTGTTGTTGTAGCTCATTGCGAATTTTCACGTTGTTTGTAAAAACCCAGCGCGTCAACTTGTTGTCTATTTGCGCCATGTGAGCCAAAGTCACGGATACCGCTATTTCTTCCAAATCCTTGGCTTTCCATTTTGACATAAGTAGCGTCACAATACGGCTGCCGTATTCAGCGAAGCCCTCCTCCGGCTTTGATCGACCATTCAGAACATTTAATAGCATGGCGGCAGAAGTCTCAATTCCAACAAAGAGTTGTATAAACAGCTCCTTGAACTGCGCCCAAGTGATGCCGGCAAAGCAAATTTGGGAAAGCCACTGTGATGCGCAGCCTTCTAGTGCCTTGCTTAGGGCGATCACCAGGTTGCTACCCTCGAGCACGTTATCCGCAAAAATTAGATCAACTGTTGAACACCAAGAGGAAGCATCCGCTCCACCGATTTCAGGATTGAATTTTGGAAGAGTCACATATGACGCTTTTCCATCGGCTGGCGGTGCCCTTGGTGTCTGCATGTTTTTGATGATTTCCAGTAGGTTGCGGTTTTGTAGCTCCAACGCTGACAAATACGGATCGGTGGCATGAGCAGTAGGCAAAGCAGATCCCACTTCTGATGTCGGCGACAAGGGTATGTTATCCACAATGATGCTTTTATTGATTTACGCAGCTGCACAGCGAGTTCCGATCGGTTCGAATACCCAAGCTCAACTAACTATTGCATACACGCTCACGTCATAAACTCACTCAAGTCGAGCGTATACAGCCATCTCTGTCTTACTGAAGACTCTTGGTATCTTACCATCGAACCTCACTCAGCAGCAGAGCGTCTCTGCCTCTGCTGCCGTGCTTTCGCTCAATATCAACGAGTAAAGCAGAAGCAGGGAATTCCCCGAATTCCCAAATTATCAGAATTTACTAGGAATCATACTGCGACATATACATACGTATACACACAACTGTACTCAGGCAAAAAAATTTCGACGACTGTTCGTATTGAATCGAACGACCCCGTTATCTTTGTGTGCTTCACGCATTGTTCCAACATATTCGTAGAAAAACACAGAATAACGGAATTACAATAAGCAAATCATTTACTTTGCTTCACTGATATATGTTTTTTTTTTTACTTATTTTACTGAATTTCACCATTAATCTGTGTGTTTTCACTCGGAATTAATAAATCAAATACATACATGCATACATACATTTTATAATGTTGTGTCCGGCTTAATACCAATATGTTGACAACAATATTGGTGTTGATGTCTCCTATTGATTAGTTATTCAATAAATACGCTTTATTATTTATTCTTGTTTTCATTTATTTTTCGTAACGTCTGTTCAGTAGCGATGTTCACACTCGACTAACTAAACCGAAAAGAATCGCCACTTCGCGATTCTGTCTTCTCTTGTCTGTTTATAACGGTAGTTCCCGATTGTGTCCACTTGAATCGTGCCTCTTCGAGTTCGTCGCAGACTCTACATTTCTGCGAATAGGGTAGAAAGGGTAACTCACACGCCTAAAAACTAGGGCCGTGCAAAGTACAACAAGTTGCAGCCCACCCAGGCCCCAGCTTAATTAAACAAGAGGTCAGCTGCATCTAACCATACAAGTGCTCAGAGTAAGCAGCATAGTGTGAATCATGTTGCCCAAGACATACGAAACGGGTTAGAGTCGTATGCCACAGCCGCAGATTGCGCAGTATCGCAAATTGACGACGATGCCAACAGCGATGCTGGCTCGGATGCGCTCAATTTTTTAGGATCAGGTCCCTGCTTCCCCTCATCCGACTAAGAGTAGTGGGGACTGATATGAAGTTCCTTATCGACACGGGCTCATCCAAGAATTTCATCCGACCACACGAAGGATTGAATGGAGTTAGCCCGGTTGAAAAAAATTGTGTCATTCATTCAATCCATGGCGCAACTAACTTCACACAAAAATGCTTTGTGTCGATGTTTAATACGAAAGCTAAATTTTTTATTTTACCAGATTTAGCAACATTTGATGGCATCATAGGCCGTGATATCCCCTTACAATAACCCAAAATGGGTTGTAGATAAGATAGACACTGACGAGGTAGAAAATAAAAAAATGAGATTGGTAATGGACTTTCGTAAACTCAATGAGACCTCAAGTCTGGTTATCATCAGATTACACTCGCCGAACGCGACTGCGAGCATTTTTTAGAGAACCATTGACGACATAATGGGAGAGCAGATTGGCAGGTTTTGCTATGTCTATATCGATAATGTAATTATCTTTTTCGAAGATGAAGAGACCCATATTATGCATATGGACTGGGTCCTAAAGAGTTTGTACGAAGCAAGCATGAGGGTTTCATTGTAGAAATCGCATTTTATTTAAGAAAAGCTTGAACTTTCTGGAGTTCATAGTCAATAGTAATGGTGCTACGACCGATCCAGAGAAGGTTAGCCCGATACAAGATTTCCCAGAGTCCAAAACGTGTTTGAGGTCAGATCATTTCTGGGCCTTGCAAGCTATTTCAGATGTTTCATTAGGGATTTTGCAGCAATAGCAAGAACATCTTGAAGGGTAAAAATGAAACAGTTAGTAGGTATTAGTCCAGGAATATGAAGGTTCAGTTCTTTGAAGAGCAATAGCGGGCGTTTCAGAAGATGCGCAATAATTTCTCATCGGAAGATGTCATGCTCAGGTACCCCGGCTTTAAGAAGCCTTTCGATCTTATGACCCGCGCTTCGGCCCACGGTGTAGGTGCGGTCTTGTCTCAAGAGGCTCGCCCTATCACAATGATTTCGAAAACTTTGAAGGTCTGTGAGGTTAATTACGCAACTAATGAGAGAGAACTTTTGGACATTGTATGACCAAGCTCAGGCACTACATGTATGGGGTGAAAGATATAAACATCTTCACTGACCATCAACCATTGAACATCGCTATTTAGGAATCTAATCCAAATGCGTAGCTCAAAATATGGAAAGCACGCATAGATAAGTCTAATGAGCGCCTCTGTTATAAACATGGCATGGAAAATCTGGTTGTCGATGCCTTATCAAGACCAACAAGACATGGAATCTTGCGCGTTGGTTCAAAGCTATCCGGCCACGATGTTTTGGCACTGCAAAAAACCGTGTAGTGGATGTGTTTGTGGTTGAGGATAGAAGTTGGTTGGGGAAATCTTTACAGCGGAGCAGAACAAAGCTCATAGGTCTACGCAGCAAAATATTAAGGAGGTACTTTCTGAGTACTATTGCCCAAAATTGGCAAAACTAGCTAATGATATAGTACAAAATTGCAAAACGTGTGCTAGGGCTAAATGTAATAGGCACTCTATACAGCAGGAGCTTGGCGATACGCCGATTCCCTTTCTCTACTGACAATAAATACGACTCTCGTCACATTGATTTTACTGGAAAACGTATGGTGCCGGATGCCGTTTGACAATCAGAAAAACAGTTCTCTCTCGTGTGGCAGCTATTTTTTCATTTCCCTTGTTGTTATGTTGTACTAACAAGTTGTTGGTAAATGAATCTCATAGAGAACACGTCTGTTCTGCTCATAATAAAAGCTCACAATACATAAAATCTATTTTACACGTCATATTGTCTACAATAAACATCTCAGTTTCATTTATAATTTATAATTTTATTGAATACTTCAGAAAAACTTGTCCAAATAATCTTAATTTCATATAATATTTCATAACACTTTATTCTTAACTTTATTTCAATTTTTAACATATCTTAGGTTATTTTAACATATCTCAGGCTATATTTTCTTACAAACCATTTCTTTGATTTACATATGCAGGCAAGAGATCCTTTAAACGTTATAAAATTATAAATTAATCAGTACAAATCATTAAATCGTAATCCATGATACATAACTAGAATTTTATTAGCCAATTTTTTAATATCGATCGCACGCATCTTCAAGCAATTTAAATCGTCTATCGCTAAAAACATTGAATTCACGCATTTTTTTTAAACTCCATGCTCGACCATCGCCTAACACTTGGCTTCACGAATTCATCGAACACATTGCTAAACAACCCTCCTCAATCGACAATCACATGGCTACACGTACACTCTTCTGTTTCAAAAGACTTTTCCAACATACTTTGTTTTTTGTAATTGACATCATGCTCTTCTGGAATTTGCACATCTGCTAACTTTTGTAAGCTTTTGTGTGGATACATGTAGCGTCTTTTGTTCTGTGTAGACTTTTAAACATATTGGTCTCTGTTTAAAACCTCGGCCATAAAAAAATGTCCTTTGAACTTGGGATCGAAATTCGTTTGCTGTCTCTTACTGCTTTTAAGCAACACAAAGTCACCCTCACAAAAGCGAATTACCTAAGCCATATTTTAATCAAATATTGTCTATTCATATCTAGCAACCTCTTCCATGTTCTTAGCGGCCAGCTCCTTTAATTTAATACTGTCAATTTCAGTTTCAGTATCGCTAATAGGAATCTTCCCCGATGGACTCGCATCATTACCAATCAAAAGATCTAAAGGACTATACTTAGTGCTACGATTAACTGTACAGTTAAGGGCTAACTGTACCTCCTGTAATTGTATTTTTTGGTTAAAATAAAATCGAACAAACTTTGTACCCGTGAAGCTTTGTTTTGATCGTGTTGGCACGCCAATCTATGCGTTTATACAAGTATTAGTATCCAAAGAAAGGTGTGAAACTTATTTAGTAAAAGCGTCGATGTGTACAATGATATATTCTATACGATCAGCAAAAGGATTCAAAAGGAAACTAGGGATCAAAAATAATCAAAGTAGTGATTGTTTATTAATACACTAAAGATTTTACTACGAATTTCTTGATGCTTGTCAATCAAAACTATTCTTTTCAGATGTATTATTCTATTCAGGAGATATAAAGGCTTCATCTGTTGTGGAAGCACCGGAATGAATTGTCTTAAAGTAGCAACTGATTTCGGTGGAGGCCACAAACGATTCTATTTTGTTTAAATAATTACAAAGCAAAACTGCTGAGTGCTTTCCATAAAGCTTTTTGAAAAAAAATGGGTGCGTTGTTTAATCCAAAAAGTATAAAAAGAAATTCGCACTGCCCATCAAGAGTAACAAAAACAGTGCTTTCAATTGATTCATGGATTCTGATAATACCCGTTAGCCATGTCAAGAAATGTGAAATATTTAGCTACCGTAAGTGTAGCTATTTGATCTAATATCAACGGTAATAGAAACTTATCAGCTATTGTATTTTTATTTAATTCTCTATAATCAACACAAAATGTTAAATATATGTTAGCATATATCATATACATCTTGTATATAAATACGTCTGGCAACCTAAAAAAATCGGTATTACAAATCTATTAAATATCGGTCACACTGACGTGTGTTTCCGCCTCTTCTTTTGAAATTAGTCTTTCTATTTAAATAATATAATTTACAGGCTCAGCTAACAATAATTTACAACCCAAAGTGTTGGTGAACCATTTTTCTTCTTTACTAGTATAGTAATGCAAGACTAGCAAATGGTGAACTACTAGGCCTGAAATCTTTATATTCGAATATTTCTATAATTTTAGAACGCAATAACTACTTTTCACTTTTCCTTTGTGCAGTCTTTGCTGGGTTCAATCAAACTAATACGCATTTCCCCAGTAGTTATATGCGTTTGCGGAGTGCCTTCGGTAAAAGATTTTGAATGTTACTTTGGTAATGATATGCAAATGTCTGTTTAATTTCTAACCATTTCAGTTTCAATGTTATCAAAATCAATAAGTTTAATGGTTTTACAAACGTTCTGGAATTTGGAACAACTTTGGTTTGAGAAACTTCCACTAAAAACCCTTGAGCCGAAATACTTCTCCGTCAATTACAATATTACTTTTATACCAGCTACCTATAGCATAGAAGGGTATGATAACTTTGTGACTCCAGAAAATTTATATACCCCATAAAGTATAGCAATGAAATATTCGGAAATCATAGAGGCTACAATTATCTTCGTATATTTCAAAATTCGGGACTCTATCTTCAAAATTACGCTTGTAAATCGTTTTAGCAGTAGCGGTCTCAAATTTTGGTATTTAAGAAGATAAAATCGATGATTTCCGAGAATTTGGCAGCGAAAAGATAAAAAACTTGGAACTTCTTCAAGAAACAGTTTGGTATTGTTTTGTCCTTTATGAGATATTTAGGACGTGATGGAATATCACAGCCGAGAACTTAAAAATTACTTTCTTGTTTATTTTGGATGAATAATAAATATAGTTAAATACTATCTTAAAGCATATTGCCCTATGTTAAATAATGTGGAACGGTTTTAAATTAGAAATATTTATTTTATTAAAATAGTTAATGGCTGTGTTAACCCTATTTAATCTGCGTTTTGCTCTATAGGTCGTGATCAAGCAACAGACACTGACAAACATTCCCCAGATTTTTATAATGTACATGCGCGTGCTTCTGATCAAATACTGTTCTTGTTAAATAACATAAGAAACATTTATCAATTTTTCTTTAAGTTAAAGGTCAGCGCTAAAAGATACATTTTTTACGGGTTTCTGTGTACCTTTTGCTTATCCTGTTCGGTAACGAATCCACGCACTGAGGACGCAGAGCATTCTGGGCGAACGCCCAAATAATCCCGCCGGCAAGCCAGGTCGACGGAAAGCTCAACGCCGCGTTATCAAAAAACTCTCGAGGGAGTAGGTCTCTAATGCCTCAGGAACGGCCAACTGGAATGTAATTGGTGCTACTAAGAAGAAGCGGGAGTGCGCACGACAGGTTTTATTCACCGATAGCCAGGTAACGCAAATAATGTGTTGGCTTTGCTCGCCTTGTCGCCGCAAACACCTTGGAAGATATGCACTCCACAGTTTGAATGCTATAATTTGTACTGAATCGTAAAGTATATTTTTTAATTTTTTTAGTATATATATTTTTTTTTTATTTCATTTCGCTTAAAATATCTCATAAAGTATAAAAAATACTCTCCAAAAAATATCACACTATCCACCAGTAACAAAGCACGTGTTATTGCATGACAACAAGACAAGGGAGTTCTAACAGCATGCAGTACGTGCTAGTAGAATTATTTACGCTACAGCTAGTCCGAGGATCGTTGTTGCTTTTTGCTGGAGCTAGAAATTGCAATATGCGTGGTTTGCAAAACTTTTCGCTGGCATTCAATATTTAACACACCTCTTCAAAATTAAATTTAAAGTATACTTAATAAATTAATTAAAAAGAACATATGTAAATAATCTCTTATTATGTAAGTGCTATACATTTCTGGGGAGGATATATTCAATATTCAATATATTTTAAAGAGCATAAAATAAATCACACATGGATTCATTGTTCCCTAGAGCAATTAAGTTCCAACAGCTGCATATATGAAATTGTTTCTTTTAGTTCATCATCTATAGTCTATAGTTAGTTAGATTTTATGGGGCAACGATGTAAAATAAACTCTCTTATACATATTCTCTGACGAACATGTCTACCGGGGAAAGTAGGAACAATTATTCAAGAAATTATAAAAAACAAGTAACAAAGCTACAGTCGAGTGTACTCGACTGTTATAAACCTTCTACCCAGCTCAAGTTATACAAAATATTCCAAAAGAATTTTTGGTATATTTGGTAAATTTGTACATTCATATTCCGTACGGTACGGCACGCAAACGATCATATACCGCCGACGCATCGCCGACGCACATTGGACGAAGCGCTGACGAACCGAAAAGGGACGTGGCGCAAGCGATCACGAACTAATATGAAAACAACATGCATCTGCCCACTGAACGAAGAGACACGATACGAACACTCACATCTCCCACCATTTTCGAATGTATTCGAATGTCCATCAACTCATTAAAGACGAGAAGGATCAACATGATTTTCGCCTTTGATCGTTACGAAGGAGGGATGAAACGGAGGGAGTGCACCAATTTCACCATTTCCCAACAACATAATTAATTAAAAATACATGAATATTTGTTTTCTTAGTAATACGATTTTATTTTATTTATATTTTTCTAATTCTGTTTAGAAACTATGTTCTAAATTTAAATACATTTTTATAATTTTTAGAGATTTTTGACAGCCTAAAGTAAAGAAATAACAGGAACATGTATCCAATCTAAGCTCTGCCCTATTGGTGGTCCAACAACAAGTTTTAAAATGCTCTCCATGTACATTAGAGACAACCGTCCTATCACTTAATCTGGCATGAAAATAGTTTAATGATTCTGTCAGGTATTCCCTGTCCTCCGGGATAATTTTGTCTTTAAACATTTTCTCATAATTATTGATTCTGGTTACAATTTCTTTAATTGTAATGTTGCTTTTGTTAGGAGTGATAGTTTTGTTGTTGTTGTTGATGTTGTTGTTCATGTTGTTGTTTATATTCCCGCTACCCATAGGGTAGAAGGGTATTATAGCTTTGTGACTTCAGGATATGTATGTAACAGGCAGAAGGAAGCATTTGCGACCCCATAAAGTATATATATTCTTGGTCAGGGTTACTAGCCAAGTCGATATAGCCATGTCCGTCTGTCCGTCTGTCTGTATGAACACCTCGATCTCAGAGACTATAAGAGCTAGAGATTTCAAACTTGGTACCAGTATTGGTGTATGTCCTATGCAGATCAAGTTTATTTCAGATTTTTGCCACGCCTCTTTCCGCCCCCTAAAATCGAAAAAAACGATTTACTGGCGCAATTTTAAAGATAGAGTCTCCAGAGTTTTAGTACATATGGAGATAATAACAGTCTTGATGATTCCCGGAAAACAGTTTTGTATGGGAAAATCCATAGGTAGCTGCACGTGGAGTGTTTCTGGTGAACAATGTGACCATGCATGGTATATTTTATACTTTATGCGATATTTAGGATGTGATGGAATATGAATGTACAAATATACCAAATATACCAAAAATCTTTTTTGGTATACTTTAGTATATTTGAGCAGGGTAGCGGGTATATTACAGTAGAGCACACTCGATTGTAGCTTTCTTACTTGTTGTTCTTATTCTTGTCGGATGAAAACATTTCTTAAAAAATTTATTTTTCCTCTAAATCCGTGAATACCAAAATTGAATGAGCAAAAGTTTCTCAAGTCCTCACACGAGACGTTGAACTAATCCAGTCAACGGAGTGTATTCAACTAGACGATCATGAATGAGAAGGCAATATGCTTTTGTATTCATCTCGCTTGCTGCAGTTAGTTCGGTGGAAATTTTAACATCAATCGGTCCTGACTTGACTGTCTCATTCTGATACGATAGATCAACAACAACCATAGATGCCTTTGACTTAAATTCCAATGGAGATAGAAGTGCACGAGCCTCCCTATTATAGTAGCTCTCTTGAAATCTCACACACATATCATACAAGACAGCGAATCGATTTTCATCGAATTTAACATTTAAATTCTCATAGGGATAGACTTCAGAATTTAGATATACTTTTGCATTTCTCAAATTGTTTGTGATTAGATTTCCATTCAATGTAAATGCAATGGTTGCAAACCGCGGACGTTCTCTATTTACAGCCAGTTTAACATTCCATACATGATGTGTTCCCTGTACCAGTGTAGGATTTATGTAACAATACCAACTGCGGAATGCTAGTGGTAGCTTAGACATTTTAATTTTAGTACCATCACTGGGAACAATATGAGGGACTTTCCAGCTAACATTATGAATGTCAATTTTATGATGAATATTTCCAACTGTTTTTAAATACATATCATCAGTGTTTTTGGACAGCAAGAGAACGAGCTCATGTTTACAATTTAGTATAACTTTTTTATAGTCCTCAGCGAATCCCATTAACATTTTTAATGGTACAGAAAAGCTGAAATGACCTCTAGTGGGTATACTCTCTCCTCCGCTCCACCCAGCATTACGATAAATAGCACTTTCCTGTTGTCCGATTGAGAGAAAGTTCTTGAGAGTTGATGTAATACCAGTAAACCGTATCCTATCTACTTCACATCCATTTAGCTCATATCTTATTTCATCCAGAAAATAGGCCATGCAATTATTTTGGAGCAGACCTGCAACATCACTTGTGCTGCTTGCTCCTATAGTTGCGTTAATAATTTTGCCAAGTGTACCTTCAAAGTGGAGAAAACTCTCACACGGGAGTACATACAAATCTTGGTTCTGTATCATGATGCGAAGGTTTCCGTCCTGATCAGTTATGCGCACTTCAAGCGAGCATATTTCTCTAGTGTTGACAGGTAAATAAATTAGGTTTCTTGGTGTTATATTCATTTTATATCCTGGAGGAACATTTATTCCAAATTCGTCAAGCACGTGATTTGGTCTATTTCCCACATATGAACCACTGATATCGTTACATTCCACTCTAATTGTGTTTATTTTAAAAATATTGACTGGATTATCCGAGGTGTAAATTTATTTATAGTAGTATGAAAACCTAACTCAGCCGCCAGTTAATGGGTTTCATAAATTATGAATTTAATTACGGTCACATGTCAAGAGGGTAATAAAAATGCAATTAATTAGGGTTAGCTGTCAATTTGTCAAAAACGTCAGGGTCAGGTGACCTAATAATTTGTGGTGTGAGGTGTGATAATCGATTGTTTAGATAACGGGACGTCAACGGAGGCGGGGGACGATAGGCATACGGGTGTGAGGGAGCGATCGTGTTGCATTGGGCCGCCAACATAGCGAAAAGGGTCGGGGCGCTAACGCTCACTTGACGGCGACGATGCATAACAGATTTGTCAACAAATCGAAAAGGGACGGAGCGCAAGCGAGCACTTGGCGCCAGCGAAACGAAAAGGGACGGGGCGCATGCGATCGTTTTCAGCCGACGCATCGTGGACGCATCGCCGACGAACCGCCGACGCACATGTGACGAAGCGCTGACGAACCGAAAAGGGGCGGGGGTGCAAGGATGCATAACAGATTTGTCAACAAATCGAAAAGGGACGGAGCGCAAGCGACCACTTAGCGCCGGCGAAACGAAAAGGGACGGGGCGCAAGCAATCGTTTTCAGAAAACGGATCGTGGACGCTTTGTGATGAAACGCAACGGACGGGGCACAAGCGATCGTTTTCAGCCAACGCATCGAGGTACGGAGCGCAAGCCACCACTTAGCGCTGGCGAAACGAAAAGGGACGGGCGCAAGCGATCGTTTTCAGCCAACGCATTATGGACGCATCGCCGACGAACCGCCGACGCACATGGGACGAAGCGCCGACGAACCGAAAAGGAGCGGGGGTGCAAGGATGCATAACAGATTTGTCAACAATCGAAAAGGGACGGGGTGCAAGAGATCATTTTCCGCTGACAAATAAGGACGAAGCGCTAACGAATGATGGACGACAATGGAGTCGGGGTACGACTGGGACGGTGTGCTAAAGATAGGATAGAGCTGGATATTTGGTGGGTTAATAATGTGTATGTAAATAAACAACTCTCATATAATACCCCCCTACATCCAGTTTCGATCGGGTGTATCAAGTGGAAAAATTTCTTGAACCCAAGAAACCCAAAGTGAAAAGTCAATGCACTTGAAAATGAAATAGTGAAATGGAATCCGTGAATATTAGGATCACAATTTTGGTGAGTCTAACTCTACTAACACAGAGCCTTAGAAATCACTTCTATATCGTCGTTCAACGCATACACCGCGAGTTTTATAAAAATAAAATTTTATGTAGTCAAAGTGAATTTGTTTAAACATTTGTGAATTGTGCGAAATAAAATCAACACATCCACCAAACAACACCACCACCATCACCATCAACAACAACAAAAAATACCATCAGCACCACCACCATCACATCCAGCTTCACCAGCACCATTAACTCCACCATCACCACCACCATCATCATCGCCAACCCAACATCCACAACCCAAAACACCACTACCACCACTACCAACAACATCAACAACAATATCATCATCATCATCATCATGAACTTCAACGCCAGCTTCAACTCCAACTACATCACTAACTCCACCATCACCAGCGCCAACAATGCAATTTATTGCCAATCGTGCCAGCAATTCCTTCCTGGAAATGTGCAATGGCATCATCATGTCCGCACTGAGTTGCATAAATATAATGCTATGCGACCAGTGAATGGACAAGTTAAACAAATCACTGATGTATACAAGGGACGTATCCTTCAATATATGTTTATAAATGCGGGAGCTGCTGTTAGGATTTCAGCTGAATTCCTAAGTGAAGCCGGCTTAGCAATGCTATGCGACCAGTGAATGGACAAGTTAAACAAATCACTGATGTATACAGGGGACGTATCCTTCAATATATGTTTATAAATGCGGGAGCTGCTGTTAGGATTTCAGCTGAATTCCTAAGTGAAGCCGGCTTAGCACTGCTCCCGCATTTCGAAAGAGTGATGACCTTTCATACGGCATCAAAGATAAATTTTGAATTATTCGCAGAGTATATGCTAGTGAAAGAGCATGATACGCAAATCGATTTGAAATCGTTCCAAAGCAAGATGACCATGGCGACAATTGGCACGGATTTCAACGCATTTTATAACACTCACTGTGATGCCATATCAACAAAAATGAGTGAGTTTTAGGAGAAATACAGTGGATGGACAATGACTCGCAATTATTTCCGCACTAAAACCATCAGACAGACCTGAGACTTGTAGCAGTTATGGAGTCAACGCTACCTATAATCCACCTTGATAACAACATCAAGGTGGATTTCACTGGATTGAGGTTCCCGCTGGAAATCCGTCAGCTAAAGGATTTCGAGAAACATAACCCTCACATAAGTTTAAATGTGTTTGGGTATGATGAGGAACTTAATAAGGTAATTGGACCCCTTTTTACCAGTGGAGTGGAGCTAAAACATCATATCAACTTTTTGTTTATTGATGGACCATCCGCTGGTGTTCACGGACACTTTGTGTGGATAAAAAATATGTCAGCGTAAGTTTAAACATTGAAAACTCAATAATCCACAAATATCTAATCCCAAATCTCTCTAATTACAGAATGTTATCTCCACAAATGGAAATCAACGCATTCGACGTTGGTTTTGTAACCAATGTCTGCGGTACTCCACGAGTGAGGAGAGAGCCATTCGACATGCGGAGAGATGTAGCCATGTCGTGACTGAACCTCCAAAGACGGAAGCGTCGGAGCTATTTTTCGACAACTAGCACCGTCAACTACAAGTTCCGTTCACCGTATATGCAGATTTCGAGTGCATTCTGCAACCTGACGATAGCAATGTAAGTTCATCGACTTAAATTATTGATAAATATATACCTGTAGCATTTGCATACTACATAAAGTGTGCATTTGACTCAGGTTTAGGAAGGTTTGTCATAAGAATAGGGAAAAATTTTGCTAGCACTTTCGTTGCTAGCCTTACGTCCGATTTGTCTTATATATATAAAAACCACATGAAGCGTGTGGTACCATTACAAATGAGTGCTCAAGACTCATTTGATTTCGATGAGGCAGTTAACTGCCACATTTGTAAAGGCGTTTTAGGAAAAGACAGAGTGAGAGATCACTGTCATTTCACTGGTCAATACAGAGGCTCTGCACATAGTTCGTGCAACTTAAAGTTAACGACATCCAATTTTATTCCAGTGTTTTTTTCATAATTTTTCAAAATACGATTCCCATCTCTTCGTCAAAGAGCTCGGGGAAATTGAAGGGGAAATAAAAGTCATCCCACTTAATAAAGAATTATACATTTCAATTTCAAAGTATGTTCCAGTCGGGGAAAATACTTTAGAAATCCGATTTTTAGACACAATTCGTTTCATGCCCTCAAGTCTAGACACCCTTGCAGGGAATCTAAACGAGGATAATTTGAGTGTGCTACGATCTCAATATCCTAATAAGGTAGATTTTGCCCTTCTTCGTAGGAAAGGTGTATTCCCTTACGAATATTTAGATTCGATGGAAAGGCTAGAGGAAACTTCTCTTCCACAAAGGGAAATGTTCTATAGCTCTTTATCAGAATAAGAATGTTCTGAGGCTGATTATGCCCATGCCTGTAATGTATGGAATCATTTCAAGTGTCAAACACTTAAAGAGTATCTGGAGATGTATTTGAAAACGGATGTTTTATTGTTAACAGACGTTTTCGAAAACTTTAGAGTAATTTGCTCGAGTATCTATCAACTAGATCCAGCACATTATTTTACAACTCCCGGCTTGTCGTGGGACGCTATGTTGAAGACTACAGAGATTCGCTTCGAATTACTCACTGATGTTGATATGATTAGATATATTCAGTGTGGAATTCGAGGTGGGTTAGTATAATGTAGTCATAGACATACAAAAGCAAACCACAAATACCTTAAAAATTATGATTCCACTAGAGAATCAGAATTTTTAATGTATGTGGATGCTAACAATTTGTATTAATGGCCCATGTCTGAACCACTGCCTTATGGTGGGTTCAAATGGTTAGAGCAGGAGGATATAAAAACATTTGATATATTTGATATTAATACAGAGCATAGGACTAGGGCAAAAATTTCCTTTGAAAAGATTTTTTTAAGCTATTGAATAATGCTGTCTATGGGAAAACCATGGAAAATAGCGAAAAGAGGATAGATGTCCGCATTGTGACAGAGTGGGATGCTCCAGGTGTAGGCCCACAAGGCGGGCGACCTAAATTATGTGCCCGAGACCTTATTCCTAGATCGAATTTTCATAGTGCTACAAAATTTAACGAAAGCATGTATGCAATCCAAATGATAAACCAATTTATTTGGGCTTTGTCGTTTTGGAGTTGTCAAAATTCAAAATGTATGACTTCCATTATGATTATATAAAGCCAAAATCTAAGGAAGCCCTCAAATTGAAGTACATGGATACCGATTCATTTATTTATTCGATTGAATCCAATGATTTCTATGAAGAAATCCAGGATGATGTCGAATTCAAATTCGACACATCTGAATATCTCTGGATACCGATTGATTTATTTATTCGATTAAATCCAATGATTTCTATGAAGAAATCCGGGATGATGTCGAATTCAAATTCGACACATCTGAATATTCGAATGAGTTGGCCTCCACCTATAATTTCAAACAATGTAATAAGAAGCGTTTGGGCTTCTTTAAAGATGAGCTACATGGTAGACCAATGACCGAGTTTGTTGGTCTACGATCAAAAATGTATGCCTATAAGAGTGAAAATTGTGATAGAAATAAGGATACATGTATCAAAAAAAATAAAGGGGTCAAAAGAAGTTGCCTTCAAAAAATAACCTTGAAAGTTATAAAAATTGTTTACAGACAGGACAGCAGGAGCGTGATAGCATGCTCATGTTTAGGTCTAGAGGGCATGACATTAGGACAATAAAAATAACAAAAACTACACTAGACAGCACGGATGATAAACGTATTATTTGTGAAGATGGTGTTTCAACTCTAGCTATTGGTCATTATAGTACCATTCATAAAGAAATACAAGAAACAATATAAACTCTAGAAACACAATCAAATATTTGGCACAGCCAAATTAGTGTGCTAGAGAATACTCAAAGTAATGCTACTAAAATAAATAGACTAAAAAGAAAATTAGCAAGCATCGAAAGTGCTATATCAATTTATGAGGGCAAGCTACTATTACATTCTGTTTTATTAGATAATATTAATAAAAGGAATAGATATAAATAAAATGTAATAATAGTAATAAGAATAATAATAATAATAATCATAATAATGATTACCCAATATCTTAAATTGAGTGTTAAAGAACTCTTTACCATCGTCTGTTTGAAGATTCTTAGGTACTCCACGTCCTGACTTAAATATTTTCTCCATTGCCTGAACAACGCCTTTTGCATGTTTAGATTTTATTGCTTCACACCAAGGAGATTTCGAAAATGTGTCTATTACTGTTAGCAGGTAGCGATATCTATTATTCGAGTGTGCGTACTTGCCCATTTCAACCAAATCAGCTTACCACAAATCGTTTATTCCCCTTGTAATGACTCTACGTCGTATAAAATGCTTCCGGGATGGAGCATGTAATTCATTAATAATGCTTCGTCTACTATTTGGATTTAATAAACGTGTATTATTGCCGGATAATCCAGTCAATATTTTTAAAATAAACACAATTAGAGTGGAATGTAACATTATCAGTGGTTCATATGTGGGAAATAGACCAAATCACGTGCTTCACGAATTTGGAATAAATGTTCCTCCAGGATATAAAATGAATATAACACCAAGAAACCTAATTTATTTACCTGTCAACACTAGAGAAATATGCTCGCTTGAAGTGCGCATAACTGATCAGGACGGAAACCGTGGAGAAACTATATCCATTCGACTACTCTTACGGCAAGCAGGATGATTATTTATAATAACAAGTTAGTGAATCTAAAGCTGAAGTGAAAGCATCGACATCGTCTCAACGAGTCTTACATCAACGACCTGCACTAACATTAAAAAATAAATTAATTTTAAAATCGCTAGGATTTAATATTCAATAAAGTTATTGACATTACTAAAATCCAAATGAATGAAATTTTTTTCGTGCAAGATAAGCCTCTCGACGATGAGAGTATCACGAAAAAGGAATACCACACTTATTACCCAAATCACCAAAACTTCAAGACAAATTATTGGAGTTCGCATCACGATACAGAACCAAGATTTGTATGTACTCCCGTGTGAGAGTTTTCTCCACTTTGAAGGTACACTTGGCAAAATTATTAACGCAACTATAGGAGCAAGCAGCACAAGTGATGTTGCAGGTCTGCTCCAAAATAATTGCATGGCCTATTTTCTGGATGAAATAAGATATGAGCTAAATGGATGTGAAGTAGATAGGATACGGTTTACTGGTATTACATCAACTCTCAAGAACTTTCTCTCAATCGGACAACAGGAAAGTGCTATTTATCGTAATGCTGGGTGGAGCGGAGGAGAGAGTATACCCACTAGAGGTCATTTCAGCTTTTCTGTACCATTAAAAATGTTAATGGGATTCGCTGAGGACTATAAAAAAGTTTTACTAAATTGTAAACATGAGCTCGTTCTCTTGCTGTCCAAAAACACTGATGATATGTATTTAAAAACAGTTGGAAATATTCATCATAAAATTGACATTCATAATGTTAGCTGGAAAGTCCCTCATATTGTTCCCAGTGATGGTACTAAAATTAAAATGTTTAATGTGGTTAAAAGTGGGTCTAAGCTACCACTAGCATTCCGCAGTTGGGATTGTTACAGTTGGGATTGTTACATGTATGGAATGTTAAACTGGCTGCAGACGTCCGCGGTTTGCAATCATTGCATTTACATTGAATGGAAATCTAATCACAAACAATTTGAGAAATGCAAAAGTATATCTAAATTCTGAAGTCTATCTCTATGAGGATTTAAATGTTAAATTCGATGAAAATCGATTCGCCGTCTTGTATGATATGTATGTGAGATTTCAAGAGAGCTACTATAATAGGGAGGCTCGTGCACTTCTATCTCCATTGGAATTTAAGTCAAAGGCATCTATGGTTGTTGTTGATCTATCGTATCAGAATGAGACAGTCAAGACCGATTGATGTTAAAATTTCCACCGAACTAACTGCAGCAAGCGTGATGAATACAAAAGCAATTTTGGTATTCAATAGAAGCAGACGTTCACGGATTTTGGAAGAAAAATAAATTGTTTAAGAAATGTTTTCATCCAACAAGAATAAGAACAAAAACAACAACATGAACAATAACAACAACAACAACATCAACAAAACTATCACCCCTATCACAAGCAACATTACAATTAAAGAAATTGTAACCAGAATCAATAATTTCCTGAAAATGTTTAAAGAGAAAATTTTCCCCGAGCACAGGGAATAGTTGACGGAATCATTAAACTATTTTCATGCCAGATTAAGTGATAGGACGGTTGTCTCCAATGTTCATGGAGAGCATTTTACATCTTGTTGTTGGGCCAACAATAACGCAGAGCTTAGATTGGATACATGTGCCTGTTATTTCTTTACGCTACGCTGTCAAAAATCTCTAAAAATTATAAAAATGTATTTAAATTTAGAACAATTTGAAAATAATAATAAATAAAATCGTATTACAAAGAAAACAAACATACATGTATTTTTATTTATTTATTTATGTTGTTGGGAAATGGTGAAATTGGTACACTCCCTCCATTTCATCCCTCCTTAGTAACGATCAAAGGCGAAAGTTACGTTGCAATCAATGAATCAATGAAAGACGTGATCCCTTTCACCTTTAATGAGTTGATGGGCTTTCGAATACATTCGAAAATGGTGGTAGATATGAGTGTTAGTATCATGTCTCTTTGTTTATTGGGCAGATGCATGTCGTTTTCATATTCGTTCGTGATCGCTTGCGCTCCGTCCCTTTTCGGTTTGTCAGCGCTTCGTGTCATGTGTGTTGGCGGTTCGTCAGCGATGCGTCCACGATGCGTTGGCTGAAAACGATCGCTCGCGCCCGTCCTTTTTCATAATGCACTTTTTATGACCCTGACGTTTTTGACAGATTGGCAGCTAACCCTAATTAATTGCATTTTTATTACCCTCTTGACATGTGACCGTAATTAAATTCATAATTTATGACACCCAGTCCAGTTTTCATATCATCATCCTTAGAGATTAATAGAAATTAAAATTTTTCCTCCCAACATTTTCGTGAGATTTCCATAAATGAATCATAATCATGTCACTATTTACATGATCTCGATAGATGTGTTGCATATTTAAATCATCTTGTTTAAACATTATAATGAAATTGGCAATATCACGTATTAAATGTTTCGGTATATGCGTATACGTTTGACACAAATAAAATGAATCAATATTCTTATGTCGACCCATACAAAAATAGCTTCGGATATTATCTTGTTTTTCACATGCTACATCATCAAATTGTATAATAGAATTATTTTTAGCTTCCTACGGTGGTATAACTGTGTCATTTGCAGAGTATGCGTAATAACTCATTCCTCGTATTGGTTTGATAAGTGTTTCCAAATACTCGTATTTCGGTTGGTGTAAGCTCTTTGAAAATACATAAATGTTTTCAAATTTGAGACCATTCGGACTCTCTATAAGACTGAGCATCACATTGGTTTTCCCACAATTTGATAGCCCAACAATCAAAGCCCGAATTGTGTTGGGTAGCAATCTACTATGACGAGGATGTTGATTTTCCTTACCATATCCACCACCCTCAATGTTTCGAACTATGATACTTTTATTTTGCTAAATAATCGCATGTTAATGGATAGAGTTCTTCATTCAATGAAAAACGTTTGATGATTGAGGTCGTTATAAAATGGGCAAACATTTTTAGAATCGGTTTAATCCTGAATCGAATATCAAAGAGGGCAGTGGTCTTGTAAACAATATTATAAACGCTCTAACCTTTGAGGCTTACAATTTCTATAATCCTGGCACAAAGTTAGCAGAACGTTTAGCACGCGGTATTGCATATTCAAAGATTAAGGACTTGAGTGAACGACATAAGGCTGACTCGGTTTTAAGATAGCGAATCGTGTAAAAGCGTGGGATAGTAGTCTTGGTGAGAGAGCAACAGCTAATTTTGTAACGAATATAATAAAAGCGAGCAAAAAAAGTTTGGAATGGGGGTAAAACAGGAGAGAAGGAAAGGAGCAAAAAAGTCTCTTGCTACAATAATCAAAAAGGCTACCAAGGAGTTGAAAAAGAAAATCCCCTCGACATATTGAATGCCATAAAAGTTGCACGCAAAGCAATATCTAGTTCAATGGGATGTAAGAAAAATGTGATAATTCCGCGTGTTATAAATGACCGAAAGTAGGTAGTTTCTTACCACTTGTACCAATTTTAACAGCCCTCAGTGCTGTGGGTAGTTTAGCGTCAGGCAGTGCTCATTTGGAATATCATTAAACATCGCAGTCAAAAAAAATGATAAGCGAGCTACCCAAAAGGGCTTTATCGAACTTTGATATAATGAGGTTTGCGAATGGAAATATTCCACATTTTCGGGGGGTTTATATGAAAGATGAATTACCCAAATACCCACTACATAATGAGTGTGGAATAATAAATTTAGCAGACTCATCATCAAAAGGAACACATTGAGTGGCTTATTACAAAAGAGGATTGGAAGCATATTATTTCGATAGTTTTGGAAATTTACAACCCCCCCTAGAAGTAGTCAGATATTTAGGAAAAAACATCAAGTATAATTATCAGCGTTTCCAAAAATTTGGGACTGTTAACTGTGGACACTTGTGTCTTCAATTTTTGATGCAGCTAAAGCCGGTGTTGGATTCATAAACACTGTACGTACTACTTACAAACACACTTGCGATTTTTGAAATGAACTGAACCTTTATATTTCTTCACTTGAAGAACATTTTCGTCAAACTAAATAGAGATGGAAGGGGAAATTATTTGTCCTTGTTGGGTATAAAATCCGGGAGCTCCTTGTAGAAAAATATCAGTCAGTGAACAGCACCATCACAGCACCATCACCATCACCAGCAGCATCAGCATGAACGCTAGCACCAGCACTACCACCAACACCAACATTACCACTAGCAGCAGTAGCAGCAACAGCACTAGTACCACCAACATCACCCCCACATTCGATGCGGCAATCGATTTCGGAGAGGTCAACATACCTATTGTAGAAATCACTCAGGAGGATTTCGAAGCTCTCCTGAAGGATATTGAGGAGGATCCCTTAATGAGCGTCTTTAAGTCAAGGCGCTTAAAAAGGAAACTCCCATTAAAAGAGCTACCTAATAATCAAGAATTCAAAGTGCAGTCAGCCAAACGGGTGAAGGGTAAATTTGGTACAAATATAATAATTGAGTTGGAGGACTTTAATGCTTTCCTCCCCCCAAGGTTTGATGATATTGATGAGGATATCCTCAAAGACTTTGAAATAAAAAAATGTTATTTTTTAACAAAAATGGAGTATGAGAATAATGATATTACTTTAAAAATAAATTTATAATTTCTTTATTGTATTACAAATTATATAATAATAATAATAATAAAAATATATATATATACATAAATTTAAATCTGTTATTAATTTCAACACGTAATTAGGAACTTAATCAAATTTCAGCCCAAAAAAAAAAAAATAAATAAATAAATAAAATAAACTAAATAAATAAATATATTTTTTTATTTGTAGGGGTATATGGGTATTTTATTTTCAGAATTTACCAGACCTGGTCTATGAAACCAGGTCCGTTTACCAGACCTGGTCTATAAAACCAGCTCCATTTACCAGACCTGGTATATAAAACCAGGTCCGTTTACCAGACCTGGTCTATAAAACCAGCTCCATTTACCAGACCTGGTCTATTAAACCACGTTCGTTTATCAGACGTGGTCTATTAAACCAGGTCCGTTTACCAGACCTGGTCTATAAAACCAGCTCCATTTACCAGACCTGGTCTATAAAACCAGGTCCGTTTACCAGATCTGGTCTATAAAACTAGCTCCATTTACCAGACCTGGTCTATAAAACCAGGTCTGTTTACCAGACCTGGTCTATAAAACCAGCTCCATTTACCAGACCTGGTCTATTAAACCACGTTCGTTTACCAGACCTGTTCTAATCAACCTGAAAATATATATATATATATATATATATATATATTCTCAGTATATAATCAACCACACAACTATAATAACCGATTTAGTTCTATCAAGTTTCATAATTTCAAATTTGAGTACAATGAATAAAAATATTTTATCTCAATTGACTAAGAGTCGAAAGGCTTTAAAAAAAAAATTTCGGAGATTAAACAACTCAAAGTTCTTAACACTATTGCATTGGAGGAAACATTCAAGCCTATTACTGAACCCTTAAATAAACTTGTTAATGATAATAAAAAAATACAATATATGATACCTAAAAATGTGAAAGCTGAAATACAAACTAAACAAATCTATAGTCCAAAAAACACCACTGCTAGTACACCACATATGAAAAAGAAGAAACTTTTAGCATACAACGATGATGATGATGATGAAGATGATGATGATGATGATGAACAATTCTATTCTCAACCAGCTATAGAGGATACATCATTTGTGTTACAAGATGCATCCACACCTAGCACATCAAGCAAGCTTCCGGGTCCTGGATACTCACATGTATCTTCACCTTTAAACACACATCAAGTACCCCACCATGAAGATAGCTCGAAAAATGTAAACCTAAGTATTCCATCAAGAGAATTTACTTTAGAGGACGCAACATATGAAGCATCTCATACACCAGCTTCAACTTTATCATCACACCATGAACAGACCCCAAAAAAATTAAATATCAGTGAACTGACACGAGAATTTACATTGGATAAGACATATGGGCCATACAAAAATGCAAGGGGGCAATTAATGTTGGGGAATAGCCTCATAAATGTTTCTAATAATAAGATTGAATTTGATGATGGTTAAAACTGGCAGCTCACTAGAGGGTTATATTCATTAATATTCCATCATCATCCAGAAAATTATAATGCAAATGAATTAGCAATATATAGAGAAATTTTATTTAAAACAAGTGTATTCCGAAGAAATTTTCAACTAAATTTACATCATTACATCAATAATTGAAGAATTGAAAGAGGCTCAAATTATACACTAAGTTAATCTATATATATTAGAGTGTCAACATTTAATTGTGTTTATAATCATCATGTCTGTTGACAAGTTTGGACACTATATAAATGATAAACAGAACTCTAGTCATTTAAAACGGTATGAGAAAACTTTATCTGGACTCTATATTGATACGGATGCTAACTTTAATGTACAACGAAAACGAATAAAAAATGGAAGTGCACCAAAAGAGAACACTGATATTGTTATCAAAGAGTATGTGGATTGGGCCATAAACGAGTTGCGAGAATCTCTAACAACAACAATGATTACACAACATCATGATGATCAAGATTATACACGAATGAGAGTCTCAATCACCGTCCTTGATGAGAGATTGAATAGTCTTGAGAACATTGTTGCGAACATCCATGAAAAAATTACATATGATTTGAAACCCAAATAAAATTGTTAACATTATGAAAATTGGATTTGATTTACACAAACACCGCTAACACCTAAATATGAGTAGACGAAGCATAATTAATGAATTACATGCTCCTTCCCGGAAGCATTTTATACGACGTAGAGTCATTACAAGGGGAATAAACGATTTGTGGCAGGCTGATTTGGTTGAAATGGGCAAGTACGCATACTCGAATAATGGATATCGCTACCTGCTAACAGTAATAGACACATTTTCGAAATCTCCTTGGTGTGAAGCATTAAAATCTAAACATGCAAAAGACGTTGTTCAGGCAATGGAGAAAATATTTAAGTCAGGACGTGGAGTACCTAAGAATCTACAAACAGACGATGGTAAAGAGTTCTTTAACACTCAATTTAAGGAATTGAGTAATCACTATGGAATCAACAGCTACTCAACATTTAGTACTATAAAAGCCTCAATTGTTGAACGGTTCAACAGATCATTGAAAGAGCTCATGTGGCGGGAATTTAGCTTCAATGGAACATATAAATGGATTGATGTGTACAAAGACCTAATTAATGTTTACAATAATAGACCACATAGAACAATAAAAATTGCACCCATCAATGTATGCAGTGAGAATGAGAAACATATATTGGAAACTGTCTATAATATTATTACAATTTTTACGGGTCGAATAAGTAAACTACAAAATACTTATCCGACGCAGCAGAAGCAGCGGCAGCAAGTCTTCATTTTTAAGTGTAGCATTGTCTTAAATTAGTTCTAATTGGGAATTCAATAAAGAAGCAACTTGCTTTTTTTATAAATCGAGCAAAACGACTTATTAATTGGCGCCCAAGCAGGGTTGTTAAAGTGAAAGCGCCTTGAGTAACCACTAATTAACAACCGCGGGTAATAGTGCCGTCAAAACAAACAGCACCGCGAAAAAATAGAACGTGGTCCAACAAAAAAATAACTATCGCTGACGTCCTGTAGTAAAAATAAGAAAAGAATAAATTGTGAAATAAATAATTCAAGAAAGTAAAGTAAAGTAAAAACCTATTAAAAAGTAAGTGAAGAAAACAAGAAACGAAAATTATCAAACCATTTAAAAGCAAAAGAAAAACTTAAACTAAATATTACGCAAAGAAAAAAACTAAAATAATATTAGAAATATCAAAACATTTTAAAAGAAGAAGAAAAATTTAAAAACTAGATATTAAGTAAAGAAAGAATTGAAATAAATACTAAGTGAAGTAACAATTAAAACGGCTATTAAGTAAAGAAAAATTTGCAAAGGAAAGTTCGCCAATAATACACTAAGAATAATACAACCGTGTTTCGCGATCATAAAAAATATAGTGAAACTGTCCTTCCGATTAAATAAAATATAAACCAGCATAATGGCAACAGCAAATGACCTAGCGGAGTCAATTAGTAACCTCCAAATAGGACAAAAAAGGCAAGGCAGGCCAAGGACTAGTACTCCAGTCACTAGCCCAGAGCTTAGGGAAGCCATTACCGGAATAATCAATGAAGTAGTAGTGGTAGGATCATTAAACAGGTAGTTAATGCCGACGAAAGACCAGAACTCTTAGCAGATTTACCAGTTATTAGACCCGGTCCAGGGGAAGAGGACCACAAAGTACCAGATACTATTCGATTGATTAGGGAATTCTCTGGAACCAAGTTTATACTATCCACCCGGTTCGAGACCAAATTGGAGAAATCGACCACAATATTCTTGGACAAATACAGCTCCCCAACCGAGCCCTTATGTACCATTTGCTTCAAGACATTATACCCCTCCAACACATTAAGGAGCCATGTATAAACCAAAACTTCAATCCACCACCACGGCCATTTGCTCAAAAACCAGAGCCCAAACCAGTACCAATGGAAGTGGATCCGTCTATTTGAACCAGACATGTCAATTATATGAATAGACCCCAAAATAATGATATGATTGGGAAACGGTCACCTATGTCTGTACAGCATGGTCAACCACAGAAATTGCAAATGCATTTCAATATCGAGACTGGTGCCTTCGAAGGAGAACCAGAAATCGAAGCGAATGTGGGAGAGGAACAGGAATACTTTGATCAAGTACGTCTAGAAAGAGTTACTGACTGGGACGATCTGAACCCAATAGAAGAGAAATACGGGTCCGATACAAGCCCAGCAGACGCGTCAGATGTTTATTTTTTAGATTAAATAGTTATTCATTGCCGTACATCCAATGCGTGATGAAGGACGGGACTAGATTGAAATTTTTGATAGATACGGGATCCAACCAGAATTACGTCCAACCTCATTTAGTAAAGAATCCAAAGATCAATAATAACCCATTCTTTGCAATCTCAGTAGGAGGGAAAATAGAGATAACACACCATACCCTCTTAAAACTCTTTGACATTAGAAGTCCAACATTCAAATTTTTTATTTTGCCCACCTTAAAAACATTCCACGGCATCATAGGGAACGACACCTTAAAACAACTCGATGCAATAATTGACATAAAAACTAACATATTAATCATAAAAGGCGGACGGAAAATAAAAATTCTACAACTGAAAACACAAGACGTAAACAATATTCATATTCGGTCCGACCACATGACACTTGCACAAAAACAAACCATGTCTCGATTAACAAATAAGCATTCAGAACTATGCGCGAACCCAGACAAATAACTGACCTACACCACATGAGTTGTTTATGAAATTAGAACCAACTCTGACACACCAGTCTACAGCAAACATTACCCGTACCCCGCTTCTTTACGAACAGAAGTAGAAACCCAAATTCAAGAATTGCTACGAGATGGCATAATAAGACCGTCACGGTCTCCATATAATGCACCCGTTTGGGTGGTGCCAAAAAAATTAGACGCATTTGGTAAAAAAAAAGTTTAAAGTAGTTATCGACTACCGAAAACTTAATAACGTAACTATTCCGGATCATTACTCGATCCCAGAAATTGGCGAAATAATCGCACAGTTAGGCGAAAACAAATTATTTTTAGTTTTAGATCTGAAAAGCGGTTTTCACCAAATTCCATTTTCCGAAAGAGACAGCATTCGCTGTTAATGGAGGGAAATTCGAGTTCACAAGACTACCATTTGGTCTAAAGAATTCACCCTCAATATTCAAACGCACACTAGACGACATATTAAGAGACCACACCAGCAAGATTTGCTACGTTTACATCGATGACATAATTATGTTCAGTAAAACTGATACCGATCATGGTAACGATTTAGAGAAAGTCTTCACAACTCTACAAGATGCGAACATGAAAGTTCAACTCGACAAGTGCGAGTTCTCCAAAAAGAAGTTAACTTCTTGAGTTTCACCATATCAGCGCAAGGGATAAAAACCAATGTTGATAAAGTCAAAGCAATACAGGACTTCCCCAAACTACAAACACTAAAAGACCTCCGGTCATTTTTAGGGTTATCTGGTTACTATAGAAGCTTCATAAGATATTATGCAAAGTTAGCGAAAACTCTCACCACACTTCTAACATAAGAGGCGAGCCAGGTAGACTTTCGAAAAATATCTCAAGCTAAATTAAAGTAACATTAGACAAAGAGGCAATGGAATCATTCGATAAGATAAAGCGAACACTAACTTCAGATGACATGTTACTAGTCTATCCAGACTTCAAAGAGGAATTCCACTTAACAACTGACGCCTCTAATTTTGCTATCGGATCGGTGCTAAAGCAGAAAGGTAAACCGATTACTTTCATATCGCGAACCCTTGCCAAAGCCGAAGAGAACTATGCAGCCAATGAAAAAGAAATGTTAGCTATAGTATGGGCTTTGCAGAATCTTCGTATGTACCTATATGGCGCATCAAAGGTGATCATCTTCAGCGATCATTAACCTCTGACTTTCGCACTTAGTAACAAAAACCATAATGGAAAACTGAAAAGATGGAAAAGCTATCTCGAAGAGTTTAACCATGAACTTAGGTACAAACCCGGAACATCAAATGTGGTAGCAGATGCGTTATCACGAAATCCACCAATTTATTTTACGGAGAGCTCAGCTGCGACAACACACAGCGACGAAAGCTCTTCACACAATCTCATCCAAAGAGTAGAAGCTCCAATAAATGTTTTCAAAAATCAACTTTTCCTATTCACTTCAGACAAAGATTGCTATACTTTTAAATTACCATTCCCGAGTTACCATAGACATATAGTTTCTACAACACACAACACTTAAAAAAGGACTAGACCCCAAATTAGTAAATGAACTATTCACTTCAGAACGATTATTGGGCCAGATTCAAGAAATATACCCTAACCATTTTTATAACTATAAAATAAGATATACATGGAGGCAGGTAATAGATGTTCCGAATGAAAACGAACAGAATGAGATAGGAACTAAAGAACACGTACGAGCACACACAAAAGCAACAGAAAATAAACAACAAATTTTAAATAAATACTTCTTTCCTGCATTAGCCAAGAAAATTACCTCAATAGTCAAAAACTCCGAAACATGCAAACTTACTAAATACGACAGACACCCACAACAGGGGGAAATACAATCCACACCTATTCCTAAATATCCAGGTGAAATAATTCACTTAGACCTGTATCTAACGCAAAAGCAAGTAGCACTCACAGCCATAGATAAGTTCTCAAAATACGCCCAGGTGAAATTGAAATCAAAAGAGGCCCATTCCACTCTCTCAGAAATTATGAGGTGTTTTAAAAGGGAAAATGATTCAATATATTTCGAGAACTTAATTTTCAAAGCAGTACAGGGTTATAACGGTTCAATTCATTCAATCACCAAAAAGAAACCAATTGAACTGTTCTTCGGAACAAGAACAATAACCAATCCACTAGAAGTAGAAGAAGCTAGCAATCAGATTAGCAACAATATCAAAAGAAAACAGGAGGAATATTTATTGTATCATAATTCAAAAAAGAAATTAATAAAAACCTATAATAAAGGAGAAGTTATTTACGCTAAAATAGACAAAAGGCTAGGATCAAAGTTATCACCAAAGTTTAGAAAAGAAATAGTATCAGAAGACAGGAACACGACAGTAAAAACACAATCAGGCAAATTAATACACACAAATAATATCAAAACATAATATCCGTTCACAGATTTTTCATGCCGTTATGTCACGGGTTAGCCACAATTTTAGACTATTCAAACTCCCAGTTGATCCCTATAAAGACTGGGGTAGCAGCAATACAGAATGGCGCATTCAGGGTCATTCATATTTTCAATATAGAAGAGTATGAAAACATTGCATGGAAACTAGAAGAAACACTGGGAAATGTGAGCCACAGTCACCAGCTTTACCCATTTCTAAAATATGAATTGAACAAAATTAAAATCGAGTTGCGTCGACTCAAACCTAGGAGAAGAACAATAAGATCCATAGATTTCTTAGGGACAGCTTGGAAATGGTTGGCCGGCAAGCCGGACCGAAATGATAATGAAATAATAACAGCTAAAATAAACGAACAACTCGAAAACAACAATAGACAGGTAGTAATAAATAAAGAATTGAATGTAAGAATAAACGAACTAAGCATAAGATCTAATGCTATACTAAAAGCAACTTTAGAACATAAGGAACAAATAATAGCTCTACTAAAATACAAAATTCAAATTTTTAAAGATGAAGTAACTAATCTCATACACGCAAAAAAATGGGCAAAAACTAACACCATAAACTCTGTAATTTTATCAGAATTAGAAGTAAATAAAATCGAACAAATATTAGAAATCGAAAAGATAATGTTTATAAACGTCGAAGAACTATTAGAATTTGCAAAATTAAAAATAGCTTCAAACGGCAAAGAAATATTGTACATGATAAGCATACCACTGTTAGAAAATCAAATTTGTAATTCAATAAAGATAAAACCAATAAAAAAGGAAAATGTGATAAATGTAATTAAGTACGAAAATATTATTAAACGCAGTAATATCTTGTATGCCCAGAAAAACGATTGCGAATCCCACAACGATAAAATGATTTGTCATAGAGATAATATTGTAGATTTAAGCAAACGATACTTGTATAACCCCTTTGCTGAACCACTCCAAACCCTACTGCAACACTGTAAACAGCCAACATGTTCCAGACCACGAAGAAGTATTGACAGGCACAATCCTCCTAAACGACTTCACCGGCAGCATAAAAATAGACCAAGATGTAGTGGACTTAATAGGAAGCTACCTCATACAATTCGAAAACTCCGCAATAAAAATTGGCAACGAAGAATATGAAGCCAGGGAGGCAAGATTCGCTGAGGCAATTCCACCACTCTTCCAGATGATGGCAGAAAAAACCAGATCCGAGGAAATACTATCACTATAGATGTTAGAAGAACTTAACATCAACAACACTCGAAGACTGGATATGCTACGAACCGACAACTTCAAAGCAAACTCCTTCAGTTTTGCACTTTCCAGTGCATTTGTTATAACTTTCACTATACTAGTTGTATTGGCATGGAAGCTCAAATCCACTCCAAAATCAGAAAAATCCCCAGAAGTCCAAAAAGATGAAACACCAAACAATGAAACGCAAAAACGCTTCTACATTGCGTCCGAGGACGTACGCGTTTAAAGAGGGAGGAGTTAACAACAATGTAGACGAAAAGCCGAAATGTCGCTGAGCGCATTGACACCTGCAATGCACTCCAACGTGGCACCGCCAGCAGCGACGGCAGCAGAAGCAGCGACAGCAAGTCTTCATTTTCAAGTGTAGCATTGTCGTAAGTTAGTTCTAATTGGGAATTCAATAAAGAAGCAACTAAAGGAAATAGAGCTCTTGTACGGTGGTTGGGTTTTCCAAAGACCGATGACAGTTGGGTTCATAAAACTGAAATTTTGTAAAATTTTAAAGAAAAACAACATTTTATTTTTTTTCTTTTAAACAGTTTTATCCTTAAATTTCTATTGTACAATTCACAATTTTAAATAAACTTTAATATTATACAGATGATGACATTGTTTTAATTTATGATTATTATTATTATTATTATTACTATTATTACATTTTATTTATATCTATTCTTTTTATTAATATTATCTAATAAAACAGAATGTAATAGTAGCTCGCCCTCATCAATTGATATAGCACTTTCGTTGCTTGCCAATTTTCTTTTTAGTCTATTTATTTTACTAGCATTACTTTGAGTATTCTCTAGCACACTAATTTGGCTGTGCCAAATATTTGATTGTGTTTCTAGAGTTGATATTGATTCTTGTATTTCTTTATGAATGGTACTATAATGAAACTCCATCTTCACAAATAATACGTTTATCATCCGTGCTGTCTAGTGTAGTTTTTGTTATTATTATTGTACTAATCTTATGCCCTCTAGACCTAAACATGAGTATGCTATCACGCTCCTGCTGTCCTGTCAGTAAACAATTTTTATAACCTTCAAAGGTTTGTTTTAAGGCAACTCCTTTTACCCCTTTATTTTTTTTTATCCATGTATCCGTATTTCTATCACAATTTTCACTCTTATAGGCATACATTTTTGATCGTAGACCAACAAACTCGGTCATTGGTCTACCATGTAGCTCATCTTTAAAGAAGCCCAAACGCTTCTTATTACATTGTTTGAAATTATAGAGGGAGGCCAACTAATTCGAATATTCAGATGTGTCGAATTTGAATTCGACATCATCCCGGATTTCTTCATAGAAATCATTGGATTTAATCGAATAAATAAATGAATCGGTATCCATATAATTCAATTTGAGGGCTTCCTTAAATTTTGGCTTCATATAATCATAATGGAAGTCATACATTTCGAATTTTCACAACTCCAAAACGACAAAGCCCAAATAAGTTGGTTTATCACAAATGTTGTGTAACCTTTTCATTTGGATTGCATACAAGTTTTCGTTAAATTTTGTAGCACTATGAAAATTTGATCTAGAAATAAGGTCTCGGGCACATAATTTAGGTCTCCCGCCTTCACCTGGAGCATCCCACTCTGTCACAATACGGACATCTACCCTCTTTTCGCTATTTTCCATGGTTTTCCCATAAACAGCATTATTCAATAGCTTAAAAAAATCTTTTTCAAAGGAATTTTTTGCCCTAGTCCTATGCTCTGTATTAATATCTATGTATTTTTTAAGCCAGGCTTTCTGCTTAAATTCTAGAATGGAATGTATATTTTTCAACTTCAAGCCGTGCTTCAGACATTGTTGAAGCGTTTTATAGTAAATTATATATTTCTCCTTGTCACGGAGATCGGCTATTAGTTTTTGAGTTTTCGACTTTGACGATGGGAGCTTATTGGCTGGACAGAATGGGAGGTCATTATGGCTATCGTGTAGCGAGTATGGATACTCCAAGTCAACCTCAAGAATATATCCATACTCGCTATTCCCTCAAATTTTATTGATATCAAATATTTTATATCCTCCTGCTCTAACCATTTGAACCCACCATAAGGCAGTGGTTCAGACATGGCCCATCCATACAAATTAATCGCATCCACATACATTACAAATTCTGATTCTCTAGTAGAATCATAATTTTTAAGGTATTTGTGGTTTGCTTTTGTATGTCTATGACTACATTGTACTAACCCACCTCGAATTCCACACTGAATATATCTAATCATATCAATATCAGTGAGTAATTCGAGGCGAATCTCTGTAGTCTTCAACATAGCGTCCCACGACAAGCCGGGAGTTGTAAAATAATGTGCTGGATCTAGTTGATAGATACTCGAGCAAATTACTCTAAAGTTTTCGAAAACGTCTGTTAACAATAAAACATCCGTTTTCAAATACATCTCCAGATACTTTTTAAGTGTTTGACACTTGAAATGATTCCATACATTACAGGCAAGGGCATAATCAGCCTCAGAACATTCTTATTCTGATAAAGAGCTATAGAACATTTCCCTTTGTGGAAGAGAAGTTTCCTCTAGCCTTTCCATCGAATCTAAATATTCGTAAGGGAATACACCTTTCCTACGAAGAAGGGCAAAATCTACCTTATTAGGATATTGAGATCGTAGCACACTCAAATTATTCTCGTTTAGATTCCCTGCAAGGGTGTCTAGACTAGAGGGCATGAAACGAATTGTGTCTAAAAATCGGATTTCTAAAGTATTTTCCCCGACTGGAACATACTTTGAAATTGAAATGTATAATTCTTTATTAAGTGGGATGACTTTTATTTCCCCTTCAATTTCCCCGAGCTCTTTGACGAAGAGATGGGAATCGTATTTTGAAAAATTATGAAAAAAACACTGGAATAAAATTGGATGTCGTTAACTTTAAGTTGCACGAACTATGTGCAGAGCCTCTGTATTGACCAGTGAAATGACAGTGATCTCTCACTCTGTCATTTCCTAAAACGCCTTTACAAATGTGGCAGTTAACTGCCTCATCGAAATCAAATGAGTCTTGAGCACTCATTTGTAACGGTACCACACGCTTCATGTGGTTTTTATATATATCAGACAAATCGGACGTAAGGCTAGCAACGAAAGTGCTAGCAACATTTTTTCCTGTTCTTATGACAAACTTATCTAAACCTGAGTCAAATGCACACTTTATGTAGTATGCAAATGCTACAGGTACATGTTTATTAATAATTTGAGTCGATGAACTTACATTGCTATCGTCAGGTTGCAGAATGCACTCGAAATCTGCATATACGGTGAACGGAACTTGTAGTTGACGGTGGTAGTTGTCGAAAAATATCTCCGACGCTTCCGTCTTTGGTGGTTCAGTCACGACATGGCTACATCTCTCCGCATGTCGAATGGCTCTCTCCTCACTCGTGGAGTACCGCAGACATTGGTTACAAAACCAACGTCGAATGCGTTGACTTCCCATTTGTGAAGATAACACACTGTAATTAGAGAAATTTGGGATTAGATATTTGTGGATTATTGAGTTTTCAATGTTCAAACTTACGCTGACATATTTTTTATCCACACAAAGTGTCCGTGAACACCAGCGGATGGTCCATCAATAAACAACAAGTTGATATGATGTTTTAGCTCCACTCCACTGGTAAAAAGGGGTCCAATCACCTTATTACGTTCCTCATCATACCCAAACACATTTAAACTTATGTGAGGGTTATGTTTCTCGAAATCCTTTAGCTGACGAATTTCTAGCCTGAACCTCAATCCAGTGAAATCCACCTTGATGTTGTTATCAAGGTGGATTATAGGTAGCGTTGACTCCATAACTGCTACAAGTCTCAGGTCTGTCTGATGGTTTTAGTGCGGAAATAATTGCCCACTTGAAGCAGAAACTGTCATTATTCCGAACACTTATAATCCCCTTTTTCTTCTTTAATTTTGTGGGAGCGCAAAGTGTTCGGCGGATCCTTTCAATGGATCACATTGTAGCATGTTCAACTCCAGCCTGATGATGCGAGTCATTGTCCATCCACTGTCTTTCTCCTGAAACTCACTCATTTTTGTTGATATGGCATCACAGTGAGTGTTATAAAATGCATTGAAATCTGTGCCAATTTTCGCCATGGTCATCTTGCTTTGGAACGATTTCAAATCTATTTGCGTATCATGCTCTTTCACTAGCATATACTCTGCGAATAATTCAAAATTTATCTTTGATGCCGTATGAAAGGTCATCACTCTTTCGAAATGCGGGAGCAGTGCTAAGCCGGCTTCACTTAGGAATTCAGCTGAAATCCTAACAGCAGCTCCCGCATTTATAAACATATATTGAAGGATACGTCCCCTGTATGCATCAGTGATTTGTTTAACTTGTCCATTCACTGGTCGCATAGCATTGCTAAGCCGGCTTCACTTAGGAATTCAGCTGAAATCCTAACAGCAGCTCCCGCATTTATAAACATATATTGAAGGATACGTCCCTTGTATACATCAGTGATTTGTTTAACTTGTCCATTCACTGGTCGCATAGCATTATATTTATGCAACTCAGTGCGGACATGATGATGCCATTGCACATTTCCAGGAAGGAATTGCTGGCACGATTGGCAATAAATTGCATTGTTGGCGCTGGTGATGGTGGAGTTAGTGATGTAGTTGGAGTTGAAGCTGGCGTTGAAGTTCATGATGATGATGATGATGATATTGTTGTTGTTGTTGTTGGTAGTGGTGTTTTGGGTTGTGGATGTTGGGTTGGCGATGATGATGGTGGTGGTGATGGTGGAGTTAATGGTGCTGGTGAAGCTGGATGTGATGGTGGTGGTGCTGATGGTGTTTTTGTTGTTGTTGATGGTGTCGGTGGTGGTGTTGTTTGGTGGATGTGTTGATTTTATTTTACACAATTCACAAATGTTTAAACAAATTCACTTTGAATATATAAAATTTTATTTTTATAAAACTCGCGGTGTATGCGTTGAACGACGATATAGAAGTGATTTCTAAGGCTCTGTGTTAGTAGAGTTAGACTCACCAAAATTGTGATCCTAATATTCACGGATTCCATTTCACTATTTCATTTTCAAGTGCATTGACTTTTCACTTTGGGTTTCTTGGGTTCAAGAAATTTTTCCACTTGATACACCCGATCGAAACTGGATGTAGGGGGGTATTATATGAGAGTTGTTTATTTACATACACATTATTAACCCACCAAATATCCAGCTCTATCCTATCTTTAGCACACCGTCCCAGTCGTACCCCGACTCCATTGTCGTCCATCATTCGTTAGCGCTTCGTCCTTATTTGTCAGCGGAAAATGATCTCTTGCACCCCGTCCCTTTTCGATTGTTGACAAATCTGTTATGCATCCTTGCACCCCCGCTCCTTTTCGGTTCGTCGGCGCTTCGTCCCATGTGCGTCGGCGGTTCGTCGGCGATGCGTCCATAATGCGTTGGCTGAAAACGATCGCTTGCGCCCGTCCCTTTTCGTTTCGCCAGCGCTAAGTGGTGGCTTGCGCTCCGTACCTCGATGCGTTGGCTGAAAACGATCGCTTGTGCCCCGTCCGTTGCGTTTCATCACAAAGCGTCCACGATCCGTTTTCTGAAAACGATTGCTTGCGCCCCGTCCCTTTTCGTTTCGCCGGCGCTAAGTGGTCGCTTGCGCTCCGTCCCTTTTCGATTTGTTGACAAATCTGTTATGCATCCTTGCACCCCCGTCAATTTTCGGTTCGTCAGCGCTTCGTCCCATGTGCGTCGGCGTTTCGTCGGCGATGCGTCCACGATGCGTTGGCTGAAAACGATTGCTTGCGCCCCGTCCCTTTTCGTTTCGCCGGCGCTAAGTGGTCGCTTGCGCTCCGTCCCTTTTCGATTTGTTGACAAATCTGTTATGCATCGTCACCGTCTAGTGGGCCCCAACCCAGCTCGCTCCCTCTCTACCGTACCCCGCTTTTCGTCGCCGTCAAGTGGGTGCTAGCACCCCGACCCTTTTCGCTATGTTGGCGGCCCAATGCAACGCGATCGCTCCCTCACACCCGTATCCCTATCGTCCCCCGCCTCCGTTGACGTCCCGTTATCTAAACAATCGATTATCACACCTCACACCACAAACTATTAGGTCATAATACACTTTTTATGACCCTGACGTTTTTGACAGATTGACAGCTAACCCTAATTAATTGCATGTTTATTACCCTCTTGACATGTGACCGTAATTAAATTTATAATTTATGACACCCATTAACTGGCGGCTGAGTTAGGTTTTCATACTACTCCTCTACATGCCCCTTGTGGGCAATCTTTGTGGAGCTCGGTTGCTGGACAACGCCAACATTTATTATGTAATTTGTACAGTATAATCAAGTCAGAAAGCTTCGACAGCTGTGTGCTCGACTGTGACATACCCGCTTCCCGGCTCAAATATACTAAAATATACCAAAAAGTATTTTTGGTATTGTTGGGTATATTTGTTGGTGCATAAAGTATAAAATATACCATGCACGGTCACATTGTCCACCAGAAACAAGCCACGTGCAGCTGCCTATGGATTTTCCTACACAAAACTTTATATGTTAATTGAAGGAGCAAGCCAGTTACTAACTTTAAAGCATCATCCTGATTAAGTGCACTTACACTAAGCGCTTCATGAAACAAAACCCAATCATTCATGATTAATACCAAGCCATATAAATATGGTCATGAAGGATACACTCCAGTACGTGCAATGCCACTATGAAATCAGGAGGTATGTCAGTTTTACAAGACAATACGGAACAGATGGCATATACCGATTCCGAGTTAGGAACAGCGGGCATATAGTTCCAATGAAAATTATTTTCAACCTTTCTTAATGAAAATCCAAATCCCAATAAAGATATGTTTGAGGAAGTCAAATCCCTATTACGTACCACACCTTCCTAAACCTCTTCATGCCTCTTATGGACAATCTTTGTGGAGCTAGGTTGCTGGACAATGCCAACAAATCAGATCCGCCCACTTAAATTCGAGTACAATTGAAGACTTTTAGTGGTAAAAAAATAGAAATGAACCATTATTTATTATACTAACTATTCACAACACAGACACCCAGATTACATTTTCAGTACACAATGTGTTGGTAGAAAATTTAATATATTTGAAAGATTTTGCATAACCAATGTTTTTCGAGCAAAAATTGTCTTCCATAGACAACACCGTTGGCAAATACTACTCTCTATGAAAATTAACAAAATCGGCTTAACGACAACCCCTTAGACAGGTTCCAGTTCAATCTCCTAGCGGTAAAATTGAAAAAAAAATTAAATGTAGTACCTATCCTTGATCCTATTTGTTTCCAAAAATTTATCTCTGGGTAGTGATACGTTTTATTACGCTTCCAGGTATGTGCGTTAAATTTAAACCTGCATACTGTGGAGCCAATAAGGCTCCTACTTCCCTTATATATAATCGTCATACTTTGCATTGACGTTTGGTATATTTTTAATGTGCTATCTCTGTGGTATTGAGATACTTTTATGTTGAATATATTATGTCACTTAATTAATAAATAAAAAATGTGCATTCACGCAAGCTAACTAGTATATAAATTACAAAATGTATTGGCAGAAATGTATTGGTATCTAATATTAAATTCGAGGCAATGTATAATCACTACTATTGGCGTTAATATGCGCTTTTTGTGTAACTGGTGATTGTTCCAAATATAGCAAGAAGCGCTTGTTGTTTTAATATTTTCTATTTACTTACTCAGGTATCCAAATGTCACTTACAAATTCTTGAACTAATTTTCGAAGCATGTTCTGGTTAAGGCGTAAATGAATTAAGCGAATAAAGTTCAAAACACCCATTAAGGTAGTACAGCAATTTTCCGTAATCATGATAATGTCTCCAATGTGGTGTATTAAAAAGGATGTCTGGAAATATATTGTTATTCCCACTGATACAATAACATACCACGACCAACACGTATAAGCAATGCGAAATAAAATTTTCCGACGACCCGTATGACTTTCTATGTTATTTTCAAGCGGCCATGAGCCGTTTAGTTTTAGCCAAATACATTGAATCGGTAGGTAAAAATTTGAGGTGTGAGCGGATTGAGGTTTGAACATTATTGATTGAATAGTTTTTCATTTCTAATATAGCAATACTTAGTAGAATTCTTTTTATAAGGACTCTTGTCCACACAGCTTGAGTGTTTTAAATACAAGGAGAATAAGTAATAAGACAATTACCAATTACTTCTTAGTTTAAGTTCCTTTTTTAATCATCAAGAATATATAATTAGAATATCAACAACAAATAGAATAACTAATTTTTCATTGCTTTGTAAAGTATAAATTAAATAAAAAACAAGTCAGAAAGCTACAGTCGAGTGTGCTCGACTGTGATATACCCGCTACCCAGCTCAAATATATTAAAATATACCAAAAAGTATTTTTTGTATTTTTATTGTTTAGTATTTACCCATAGGGTAGAAGGGTATTATAACATTGTGACTCCAGGAAATGTATGTAACAGGTATATATATTCTTGGTCAGGGTCACCAGCCTAGACGATATAGCCATGTTCGTCTGTCCGTCCGTTCGTCCATCCGTCTGTCTGTCTGTTTGTATGAACTGATCTCAGAGTCTATTAGAGCTACAGATACCAAACTTGGTACCAGTATTGGTTTATATCCTATGCAGATCAAGTTTATTTAAGCCATGCCCCTTTCCCCCAAGCGCAATTTTGAATATAATGTCTCTTCACGTGGTTTGTATCTGGTGGATTAAGTGACGGTGCATGGTATATTTTATAATTTTTGCGATATATAGGATGTGATGGAATATGAATGTTCCAAATATACCATATATACCGAAAATACCAAAAATACTTTTCGGTATATTTTAGTATATTCGGGCTGTGTAGCGGGTATCTCACACTCGACTGTAGCTTTCTGACGTTTTTTTATTTACGCATCTGTTTTATGCATCGCGATTGCTACATACATATCCATTTAACTATAGTGATGCTTTGCCAGGTAGAAAAATATCTTAACCTACTGTAGTAAATAAGGATTGCTGGTATTGTTTTAATTCATTTTTTGAATTGAGAGTAGCGAAGGTGCCGCTCCCAATGACCGATTGGTTCTGCTCTTTACATATTTCCTTAGGTTCTAAGTAAGTCTATGTCTCGTAGCTGCGCTGCCCATAGTTGGTCAAGCAGAGAGACGGCTATGTATATCTTATATATTATATGTTTACAATTATTCTCGGGGTATTATATCTCCGGGTAATGATACGTTTTATTACGCTGTCCAGGTAAGGTTTTGCTAACAAATTTAAACCTGCATACTGTGGAGCCAATAAGGCTCCTACTTCCCTTATATATAATCGTCATACTTTGCATTAACGTTTGGAATATTTTTAATGTGCTATCTCTGTGGTATTGAGATACTTTTATGTTGAATATATTATGTCACTTAATTAATAAATAAAAAATGTGCATTCACGCAAGCTAACTAGTATATAAATTACAAAATGTATTTGCAGATATGCCATTTTTCAAACATTTCTAATTGGCTATATATATTTTATAGTGCTATATATTAAATTCCAGGCAATGTATAATCACTACTATTGGCGTTGATATGCGCTTTTTGTGTAACTGGTGATTGTTCCAAATATAGCAAGAAGCGCTTGTTGTTTTAATATTTTCTATTTACTTACTCAGGTATCCAAATGTCACTTACAAATTCATGAACTAATTTTCGAAGCATGTTCTGGTTAAGGCGTAAATGAATTAAGCGAATACAGTTCAAAACACCCATTAAGGTAGTACAGCAATTTTCCGTAATCATGATAATGTCTCCAATGTGGTGTATTAAAAATGATGTCTGGAAATATATTGTTATTCCCACTGATACAATAACATACCACGATTAACACGTATAAGCAATGCGAAATAAAATTTTCCGACGACCCGTATGACTTTCTATGCTATTTTCAAGCGGCCATGAGCCGTTTAGCTTTAGCCAAATACATTGAAGCTGTAGGTAAAAATTTGAGGTGTGAGCGGATTGAGGTTTGAACATTATTGATTGAATAGTTTTTCATTTCTAATATAACAATACTTAGTAGAATTCTTTTTATAAGGACTCTTGTCCACACAGCTTGAGTGTTTTAAATACAATGAGAATGAGTAATAAGACAATTGCCAATTACTTTTCAGTTTAAGTTCCTTTTTTAATCGCCAGCAAGAATATAGAATTATTTCTTGAATAACTTCCAATTTTCCGATCGGGAACAAATTCTCGGGAATCATCGAGACTGTCTTTATCTTGGTATGTATCAAAACTCGAGACTATCTTCAAAATTGTGCTGGTAAATCGTTTTTTTTTTTTCGATTTTAGGCGGCGAAAAAGGGCGTGGCAAAATTCTAAAATAAACCTGATCTGCGTAGGACATACAGCCATACTGGTACCAAGTTTGGAATCTCTAGCTCTTATAGTCTCTGAGATCTAGGTGTTCATACAGACAGACGGACAGACGGACATGGCTATATCGACTCGGCTGGTGACCCTGACCAAGAATAAATATACTTTATGGGGTCGGAAATGCTTCCTTCTGCCTGTTACATACATTTCGTGAAGTTATAAAGCTATAATACCCTTCTACCCTATGGGTACCGGCTATAATTAAAGTAAGTATTATTAAAGTTATTAATGAAAATAAGAAAAAATCAAATCAACTAGCTAACAGTAGTTTATTAAACTTTAATTGTAAATTGAAGGAGCAAGCCAGTCACTAGCTTTAAAGCTAAAATTAATATATATATCTCAAGAATCATCCTGATCAAGTGCACTTACACTAGGCGCATCATAAAACAAAACCCAACCATTCACGATTAATACCAAGCCATATAAATATGGTCATGAAGGATACACTCCAGTACGTCGACGGTTCATCCTGAATAAGACGTATAATAACCAGACGAACAGAAATACAATGTCACTATGAAATCAGGAGGTATCTCAGTTTTATATGATAATACGGAACAGATGCCATATACCGATTTCGAGATGGGAACAGCGGGCATACGGTTCCAATGAAAATTATATTAAACCTCTTCAGCCTTTCCAAATTCCCCATAAAATTATTTTTTTTTAACTTTAAAAATTTTCTATGGCATCCTTGGTAATGATACCTTGAAAAAAAGTAATGTTGTTATAAATGGCAGAAATTATATTTTAAGAGTCAATGGTGATGCACAATTCAGAATTAAGCAACTTCCATCTAAGTCTGTCAATAATATCAATACCCGAACGGATCATATAACAGAAAGCCATAGGGTAACAATATACAATCTCGCATTAAATTTTAAACACTAATGATGGAATCATACGAGAAATTAAAAGACAATATCAAATCGTAATCGACTACCGCGAAGTTAAAACTCTTTGTCTGCATTAATCGCGCTATCATTCCCACAGTCCACACTCCACTACAGTTCACATGCTATAATGGATCTAGAGTACGCGTCGGTGGATGTAAACTTATTGTGAATAAAATTTTTATTATTGATCGAATATATAAATTAAAAATGCTTTCTTAATGCAATAAGAGTGGCTTATAACAAATAAATAAATATATCGATGTAATGCCGAAAAAAATGCCTGCCCCTAATTCTAGTTCATACAAAAAATTAAATGCGAAGTAATTTAGAACACATGAATCCTATCGAATCGTTGTAGGAAATAAATCAGGTTATTAGTAAAATCAACATGAGTCATAATTTTATTTGTTTTAGATTGTATCTACATAACGGTATCTACATTAAGGAATGACCTCTAAAATGTTCCCGAGTCACCAGGTTAAGTGGGTAGAGACGGTAGGATAAAACAACAGCAAAATATCCTATAGTAACAATTAAATAACTGAAAAGCCGGGTGTCCAACTTGAAATATTTCCTAAAATAGCAATTCCAATTCTATATTATATTTGGTTTGGTTAATCGGAATGGGACCTGCTTGTGATCGATTCGATCTTACAATTCATGACACGAGTCTATTCGTGTGTTCTGCACAAACGCGTAAGGAGAAGCAAGATTCTATGAAAGCTTGCCCTAAACATAAGCCTGTTCCCAGGGTAGATAAATAGTTCAATTTGATTTTTTGACGATAAGAGTTTTTCGATCAGTTATATGCTCTTTAAAGAAAGTGATGAAACAAATTTTATGATAAAATTCTTTCATAAAATTATAATTCTTGTAGCGAAAAGTTGCCGCTCTTCGAGAACAGGAGTTCTTTTGTATAGTTTATTTCCAAGTAATTTCGTGGAGTGACCTTTCCGCAGTATACCATGCAAGCAACAGTTTCGCCACATTTGCATCATTGGGGAACACAAATAAGTGACCACTGTGAAAAAAAGTTTGTACGCCAAAGCAGCTGTTAAGGAACAAGATATGGTTTATGTAGCGAAGATTGTCCACGAATTGAGGTGCTATTCCACCTGAGAAGGTGGGTAATATTATTCAGCGTTTGCGCTTGAAGTTTGATGGTTCCAAAGAAGGTCTGCAAATAGAAGAATTTGTATATATATCCCGTTCATTGGCCATACAAAACCTAATTTGGTATATGACCATCTTCAAGTATTGTTTGCAAACAGAGCCGATGATAATTGCTGTGTTATGGTTGTGGCGCTAAGAACACATTCAAGCCAAAATGTGCCGTTGCAACCCTGCGGAAAACGTGTCGATGGATGCCGATCAGATCAGCGTCAGCACGTATTCTAATAGTGAAACTATGCCTGCAAATTATCGTTGCGAACCATTCCGCATTAGGCTAACAAAATATTTGGCTGGTCGGAAGCGAAATTTCTGTCATATAAAGAAACATAAATCACGAAGATGTTCTACCTTGCAAATGCGACTATTTTGAATGATCTCTTCTATAGTTTTCTGCACAGACAATCACATTTTTAGCAAAATTAAAGTCAAAGGCTACGAGTATGTTGCACTACTGGACTGGTGCCTCTATAAACAGCCTGGAGGCAAAAGCTGTAGAGGCTGTACGAAAGTTAAAAAGTGTTCAGGTCAAAATCGTAGAGTGCAGTAAGAGGTCGGTTAATTTCTGACGTTACATATCAAGGTACTACTAAATCAGTCCGAAACTCCATTGAGTAGCAATTGTGTTCTCGTCAACAAGGGGCTTGGATTCTTGGGAAGTCAATAAGTGCACCCGATAGGACATGTAGCCCCCTCCGCCCATAGATGGAATTTTAAGAAGGCTGCTCCCAACTTGTTTTATTACTATAGAAATGATGCGCCCTTTATTTTGGCAATTTTCGCGAGTGTACGATATTTACAATCCCGGATCGTCCATAGTATAATGCGATACCGTTGAGCAACGCTGCACATACGGTTTATCGCCTAATGGTAACCGCATTTTCGTACTAGAGTTTTCGTATTCCTTGATTTTACAATATATACTAGCGCAAGACAGTGATGGGACTTAGATGCCAATAGCGTATATGTCCATCAAGTTACCAAAGGAACAACGTTATTAGGCGATAAAGGAACTGGAATGGCTGGCCATGATAACATCGCCGCTGATACCTTGTCAAGTCGAGCTGAAGAGACGCTAGAAGACCTTTCTGACCTTGAATCGATTTAACTTCCAAAGAATTTGAGTCGTCAAGTCAAGCAGAATCAGGCAAGACTACCAGATGTATAGGCCGCTGATATGTTTGAATATAAAGGAATGTTCGTGAATTCATGAGTGGCGATGCATCGAGTAGTGGTACCGGCAAAATGAAAAAATCTGTAACAGAATTTTTTTTTGGCCTGGAATGGTAACGCAAATCACAACTTATGTATCAAATTGTACAGTTTGTCGTATTACAAGTAGCCCAATTTATAGACTAAGACCACCTATGGGGAAACCTCAAAAATATGTACCAAGACCACAACACCAAGAAAGTTCGTTTCTCCTCGGATTGGACAGCATGCGCGGACTAGCAAAGGCAAAGATTAATGAATCTCACGAAAACAATGCCCGTCATTATATATTGCGAGTGATGCGAAAAGAAAATTTAATAGGAAGTTGGCACAAGTATTTAATGAAACAAAATTTTTACGTATACTCGGCCACTAATATTATCTGAAGTATCTAGCTGCCACAACCTAGTTAGGCGTAATACTGTGTCTGCAAAAAATTAATGATGCGTCCTACTGTGTCTGCATCATATTATATGTAGAAATCGCGCCTATGATTTTTTTTGTCTGACGTACAGATAAACTATTTAATCAAGCGAATATTAACAGCGATTAAACTAACTAAACTTCTAAGCTGATTGGACTTGTACAAAAAGTTTTGTTTTACATAGAAGGTTATTTGATAATTTCTATTCCCGTGTGCCATTCCGTCGGCTCGAAAAGCCACATGACCGCAACTTTTGTGCTGAGCCCAACAATGCCAGACTAGACTCCGTCACACAACTTGCCGCACAAGATCCATCAGATCTGCGAAGTTTTTCTAACTGGCTAAAAATTTATCTTCCCTTGTTCGCATAATGTCACTATTTTGAGCCGCTATCTATCTATGTATCTAATTTGAAAAATTGACAAAGCCAGTACGTCGCCATAATATATATAATATAATAATTCCTGCTTGTGCTGAACATATTTTTTATACTGAACATATTTTTATACGCATAAGGTAGAAGGGTATTATAAATGTGTAACTCCAGGAAATGTATGTAACAAACAAAAGGAAGCATCTCCGACATATAGTACATAGAGTAGAGATTCCAAACTTGGTATTGGTGTATGTTCTACACAGTTCAAGTTTATTTATTATATTAAAAAAAACATTTACAAGCGCAATTTTGAAGATAGAGTTCCGAATTTTGGTACACTCGAAGATAATAACAGTCTTGATGATTTAGCGCGTGGTTTGTTTCTGGTGGAGAATGTGACCGTGCATTTTTAATTTTATACTTTATGCTCTATTTAGGATGTGATGGCATATGAATTTACAAATATACCAAATAGACAAAAAATAACAAAATTACTTTATGGTATTTGTTTGTTTTATTGAAAATACATTAAGCTAAGAAAATTTAACATTCATTACGACAGTGGCGATGACATGTGTCACTGATAACACACAATACAATTGAGAACTGCGTAGAAATACTTGGCGCCTGCAAAACTAATAGTTAAAATTTTAGTATTGAAGATTTTACCTAATTTAATGTAATATGCGATATTTTTAAATATTCTGAAAAAAACCGAAACTATAAAGGTAACTCAGACATAACACTGCAGTGTAAACAAAATCAACGAGTACAATTCCCAATTAATAAGCTTATTAATTCGCTTCTAAATAAATCATAAGTGAGCAAAATAAAAATCACAAATTTTATTTGTTGGGCAAACGGAACAATTTTGAGATTATCGAAAATATCGATACTCTCTTGCTGGGCGAACGACATGACATATGTGTCATTAAAGAATATTTTTTAGAATTGAACTTTTTCCTTAATTCTAAAAAGTGGACAAACGTAGGCAAACGAATATTAAACGATTCCTGTTGGAAAAATTAAAAAAAAAAAAATTTTAATTTTTGCCTGTAATTTTAGAACACAATGGTTCTTTGTTAATCCTGGACTAACGATTGGCACGTTTACTTATGCCAACAACCCAGCTTTTCACTATAATGAACATTATGTAGGTGATCACCAAGCGATTTTTCTTAATTATTCATCCATAGGCAATTAACTAATGTTTTTAATAGAATTTACGTATCAAATTAACATACACATAATAATAAGTTCACCAATACATACAAAAATATGCGGTAAACGTTTTTGATTTGAGCTCTCAGACTTACTTTCGCAATAACAACAATAGCAATAATAAACCAAGAATGTCGTAGGTGTTTCAATTAAAAACAGTGGAAATAAATTAATAACTCCATGACGAATCAATTTATTTAACTTCAGTCATTTGTATTTGTATTTGTATAAAAAGAATAAATAAATATGTTCGCAATCTCGAAAAGTTCAACTATAACTTGTGCATGAAGAAATCAATAAGACTTCTAATATTTATTTCACCATTATTATGAATAGGATTAAAATATCTCAATAACTATTGACAAAATAAGTTTTATGTATTGTGAGGTTTTTATTTACCAACAACTTTTTAGTAAAAGATTATTTGCATAAAATCTAACAAGGGAAATGAAAAAATAGCTGTCACACGAAAGGGAACTGTTTTTCTGATTGTCAAACGGTATCCGGTATTCATTATAAAGGCTAATGGCTACGAATTTGTATCGAATTCGTTGAGAGTTCGATTTAGAGGTGAGTTCATTGATTCTTTGCTCAAGCTGTGTATTAACTATGACCTGCTGATTATTACTATTAATTCGATTATTGAGGTTTTTTTTTAAGCATAACGAGATCGTTATGATCAGGGCTGCCTGCTATATATTTCCAGCCTGAACCTAACTAGTTTAGAGACCTAGCTTTTCGTTTGTTCGGGGAATCTGATATTGTTTTGAAATTTTAATTTTTGCCTGTAATTTTTAAACACAATGGTTCTTTGTTAATCCTGGACTAACGATTAGCACGTTTACTTATGCCAACAACCCAGCTTTTCACTATAATGAACATTATGTAGGTGCTCACCAAGCGATTTTTCTTAATTATTCATCCAAAGGCAATTAACTAATGTTTTTAATAGAATTTACGTATCAAATTAACATACACATAATAAAAAGTTCACCAATACATACAAAAATATGCGGTAAACGTTTTTGATTTGAGCTCTCAGACTTACTTTCGCAATAACAACAATAGCAATAATAAACCAAGAATGTCGTAGGTGTTTCAATTAAAAACAGTGGAAATAAATTAATAACTCCATGACGAATCAATTTATTTAACTTCAGTCATTTGTATTTGTATTTGTATAAAAAGAATAAACAAATATGTTCGCAATCTCGAAAAGTTCAACAATAACTTGTGCATGAAGAAATCAATAAGACTTCTAATATTTATTTCACCATTATTATGAATAGGATTAAAATATCTCAATAACTATTGACAAAATAAGTTTTATGTATTGTGAGGTTTTTATTTACCAACAACTTTTTAGTAAAAGATTATTTGCATAAAATCTAACAAGGGAAATGAAAAAATAGCTGTCACACGAAAGGGAACTGTTTTTCTGATTGTCAAACGGTATCCGCCGCCATACTTTTTCCAGTAAAAGCAATATGACGAGAGTCGAATTGCGGCCAAATACCGAGTGTACTTCAACTTTAGTTAACTATTTCCCCGATTTCCACGATCGGTGAATACGACGAGGTGCGTGCCATGAAACCAGGCTATGAACGCTATTATCATCTGCACTTCTGCTGGCTTGTCGTTGATAATTATCATTCCCTCGTCCACTTGTGTGATCGGCTCTATGTTATTCGGCTGAATTTCACAATGAGCCACCCCACAAGCGTATAACTCTCTTGCGCATGAGCTCTCCTTTAATGATTTGCAAAACATCGCTCCAGAGGATGCGGTGCAGTACTCAAGGGCACGAATTTTCCCATCGCACTCTGCCATAATGTTAACCATTAATCGCAATGTGAAGCCTTATGAATTTTGAAGGAAATTGTGATCCTCTTACATGCAAACTTAACCTTGGGATTTTAGTGATGAAATGTAAAGCGTTGTTAGACTGGAGTATCTTAACGGATGAAACGGCCAAAAGTTCTGCAATGGGGGTGTCGGTGGGCTCATCATGCCAAACTGATTTCAAGTCAATATGGTCTAAAATATTTGGACTAACAATGTTTACTTTTGCCAAAGTTATGGCGAGCATTAAATTTTGTAACTATTATAATCATTATTATGTTTCTAGCCAATAGCGTTTTATATAAGTGGTCAGTGTTCACTTGCGTATTTTTTGCGACCTTGAGAATCTGATTGATAGTGAGCTAATTAATTTGGTCCTGCACCTTATTATTTATCTCTACTTGTTTATTGTTTTCGCATATTAATTGTAATTCCGTAAATTTAATTTCTTTTCAAATCTTGTCTTCTGGCTCCCCTATGGTGTACGCCTGACGCCTCCAACAAATCTTGTATGCGAGATGTGTCCACCTAGAGCTTAAAATGAAAGTAAACACTATTACTTAAGGTCTATAATAAATTAGCAAAAGCACACCAAGCGTTAATAGCTTGGCAATAGCTTTGGCCTTTTATAAGGACCTCCCTTTAATAAGGACCTCAGTCCCCAGGTCTGCTTCTATGGGTTTCTCTCTTTCTGAGTTTGTTTTCGAGCCTCCGGTTGATCTTGACCAAGACTTTGTCACTGACGTTTTCCCTGGATTTGAGGGCCGTTTGGGCGTCTCTAATCCAATATTCTTTATTATCTTGTGGATCGTCGATGACTAAATGGATCGACTTATTGCACTCAGTTGTAGCTAATAAGATGAACTCTACTTTGCCACTTATTCCTCTGTCTAACTTTATTCATCTGGCTAGTTCCGATAGAGTGTTGCCAAAACCCTCAGTCTGGCCTTTAAATTCCTAACCCCATAGTTATTTGCAAGCATAGTTACAATAGTCTGTGAATTTAATGATAATTCATTGTCACAATATGTCTCTATTGGGATAATAACTCTGTGTGAATCGCGCACTTAGTATACAGTTTTGTAATGTCGATACACGATTTGATCGAATTGTTCCTTTGCGCTCTTCAATACGCGAACTTTCCGGTCCCTGTTCTGGCGCCAGTTAATTATTTGATTAGAAATAATTTAAAAAAAATATTTGATTTAAGGTTCCGATTGGAAACATTCCTTATTTAAATCAAATTACAAACTAAATACTAATTCTGAAGCTAGCCCTATATAAACCTATGAGTTTCAGCGTTGACTTCGCGGCGAGTTTGTGCAGTTCTCGATGTTCTTGGAATGGCTTGCACCGGCATGTGGCGGATGTGTTGAGTTACTTGGTTTTGATCTTCTTGGAATCTTGCAGGTGCACTCGGCGCGTGCAGGAAGTTGGTCAGACTGAGTCTGCATATTGGACTTGTGGGATTTGTAGTTTCGTAATGTTTTGGGTATTAAGTCTTCACCCTCTAATTCGTGCTTATCCCAAGCCATTTTTTTTTTCAAAAGTATGGGATTTACCTGAACTGAGGCAGCGGAGATTTCCGTAAATCCTATTCCTTGCAGAGAGATGACTTTAATGTTTCTGACGGAGCTGGTGTTGGTCCAAGTTGAAGAGTAATGGTGTTCTTCTTCCGACTGCAAGTGTGAAGACCTAATGCAGTAATCACGATGATGACAAAGAGCGTTAACAGTGTACTGCTGTTGACCATGGAGTGCGTCTATATGTATTGTAGCTTGTTGGTGTTATTAAGATGGAGCGCTTCCAGTGCTTCGAGAGATAGGATCCTTAGACGTTTGGTCTCCTCTTGTGTTATTTGTAAGATTGGCGCTTCTGGTTGCATAATGCGTGGCTCCATATTGTTGAATAATCGCTCTTAGATTTGTATTGAACCGTTAGATAGGTGGATAAGGAAGGTCCCTTGTATGTGATTTTCAGTTCCATTCCAGACCAAATTGCCATTGAAGTCATTGAGCAGAATTAATCCATTGTTAATTTCCTCCGGGATGTGATCCGCGTTGCTGAAACTACACTGTGCTTTCTCTCCCTTAACTAATTTCGGAATACAATGTCTTTGGCTTATATCAATGACATTCTTTTTTTCACAAAATTTTATGTCTAAATATATTTCCTATTTTATTATTTCTTCTTTTAATAATCTGATTTCATTATAAAGGCTAATGGCTACGAATTTGTATCGAATTCGTTGAGAGTTCGATTTAGAGGCTTTGCTCCAGTTGTGTATTAACTATGACCTGCTGATTATTACTATTAATTCGATTATTGAGGTTTTTTTTTAGCATAACGAGATCGTTATGATCAGGGCTGCCTGCTATATATTTCCAGCTTGAACCTAACTAGTTTAGAGACCTAGCTTTTCGTTTGTTCGGGGAATCTGATATTGTTTTGAACGTGTTAGTAGTCGCAATTATCTCATGATGTATTGTCGAGTATAACGGGCTACGCTTTAAACCCTCTTCAGTATGTCTGTTAATTAGGTCCAGCGCATCATGAATTTGGATCGGGTCTATTACGTGTACTAGTTTTGTTGTGGATGTCTGTATCTTTCCCAGTCCCCCATGAATAGTCACTGTATGGGCGTTCATGTAGTTTGTAATGTCCATCGTAGCTTTGGTCATTGTCCATAGTAGTACCCTGTAAATATTATGATTTAATATTGCTTTTATGTACTATTTTTCCGATTCTGTTAGGAGTTTCGTATTTTTATCTTCTTTAACAACTTCTTTCTTGAATCTAGCGGAAAGTTTTGGAATCTAAACGAGTGTTTACCTTTACATAATTTCTTGTCCTGACTAATTATTTCGTTTCTACTTTTATTTTGGAATCGTAAGTTTTTGTTCTGTGTTAATTTGAGTTTTTCAATATTGTCTTGTCTAGCTTGTTCGTACTGGTCTGGGTTTGTCGTGACTGTCCTTCCGAAGAATACCTCTAATGGTCGCCTTTTTGTTGTCGAATGCAAAGAGTAGTTATATTCGTATACGGCTCTATCTAGGAGCTCTTCAAAGGTTCTATAGCGATTTCTTTCTTCAAGCATCTCACCACTTCAGAGAGTGTCGAATGAAAACTTTCCACTTGTCCGTTAACTGTACTCTTATATGGCGACGCAGTGTAATTTGCAATATTTAATTGATCGTCATGAACTTTATAGACCTTGAATTGAGAGTTTTATTCATTATCTATTACAACAAACTTAGGTACTCCATAGTAGAAAATTATGTCCCTAAGTGGTATTCGAATGGGTTCTATTGCTTTAGAATTGATTATGCGTGCCTGTGCTAATTTTGAGAGTTTATCTATTGCTGTGAGAACTAAATGGCCTTTGGTTGAGTAGATGTGATGTGATGTGAATAATGTGACCTGGATATTCTGGTATTGGAGTTCTTCTTAATTCCGGGTTAGGAGGATGTCTGTCGTATTTGGATTCCTTACAAATGTTACATTGCTTTACTATGTGGCTTATTTTTTGTTTCATTCTAGGGAAGTAGAATTTTCCTAATTTTGCTAATTGAATTTTATTTTCCTCGGCATTACGGTGTGCTCTATTATGGCCTTTGAGGATTTCTTCCTCTTGTCTAGATTCATTAGTGAGGTCTTCAGTCATTGATTGGGAGAATCGGGTTTTGATATTTTTGAAATGATTAGGAAATAATAGTTTTATTTTTCCCATTATATCCTCAGTTGTTGCATAGGTAAGATTTCCATCTGGAGTTTCCGTTCCAACTGCTCAAAGAATGTGTTAAAGGTTGATGTTCGGTAAATATTTTGACTTTCGCTTTCCCATACAAGTAATTTTTAAGACCAGATAATGGCCAACATTTCTTTTTCGTTAACAGCATAGTTTTTTTCTGCTTTCGACAGTGTTCTTGAAAGGAATGAAATTGGTTGGTTGTTCTGCGATAGGACTGCTCCTATTGCATAATTAGATACGTCTGTTGTCAAATGAAATTTTCTAGTGAAATCTGGATACCGAAGGATTATTTCCTTTGAGATAAGACAACTTCGCAATTTTTTAAAGGTCTCCAATGCTCCAGAGTTAAGCATAATTGATTTTTTTGATGACACATTTTTGGACACGTGTCCATCTTCCCCTCTTAAAAGAGACGTAAGGGGTTTTGCAAGTTTGGTATAACTTTGAATGAATCTTCGGAAAGTCTGAGAAAGGACCTAAGTTCTATCAATGTTTTTGGGCAGGGATAATTCGTTATGGCTGCGACTTTACTTGGATTTGTCTCGAAGCCTTTATCGAAAATGACAAAGCCTAGGAATTGACTTTGTTCTTTAAGAACTCACACTTGTCCAACTGACATTTCATGTTGTTATCTTGTAGAGTTCGAAAAATTAATTCCAAGTTTCTATAGTGGGGTTCATAACCTTTGCTAAATATGATGATGTCGCCTATATAAATGAAGCATATCTTACCGATATGTTCATGAAGTATGTCATCTAAAGCTCGCTGAAATATAGCGGGCGCGTTTTTGAGACCGAAGGGGAGTCGTGTAAACTCAAATTTGATGGAAACCACTTTTAAGATCTAAGACCGAGAATACCTTATTATTGCCTAACTGTGCAAGTACTTCACCTATCTCAGGAATGGGATATTTATCTGCGACAGTTACTCTGTTTAACATGCGATAGTCTAATCCGACGCGATATTTCTTCGTCCCTGAAGCGTTAGCTTTTTTGGATACGATCCATACGGCTGAATTGTATGGGGACCGACATGGTCGAATAATTCCGTTTTCTAAAAGCTCTTTTATCTGTTTATTTACTTCGTCTTTCAGTGTCATTGGATACTGATAAAACTTGGAATATACAGGGTTATCTGATAATGTTCTTATTGGCGCCTGTACGTTCGTGGTGTAGGTCAGTATCTGGTTTGGGTTGGCGAAGAGATTAGGAAATTTTTCCAAGAGTTGGTTTAGATTTATTTTTTGTGGATTTGAAAGGTGGGTTGTTCTTGGGACTATTGTACTTATTGCCTCGAAGATTTGTTCTTTTAAAGGGATTTTTATTTTGTTTCTGACACTCATTAGGTATTTACTAGGATTTATTTCTGATCTTAATTCTTTTAAAGTGTCGATACCTAAAATAGCATCAAAGGTTTCTAAGTCTTTTAATAAGAAGAATTTTACCTCTGTAACATTGAACAAATTGGCAATTCTGTGGTGAGTTATAATTGTATTGTCTCCTATAAAGATGGCATAAATAGGTTTTTTATTTGGAACGGGGGTTTCTGCGAATTTTGGTTTATACAATTTCTATTGGATCCGGTGTCAATGAGAATTTTAATTATTTGGCCGTTCCTTAATCTTCACATGAAGTATGGGGCAAAGGAACTCTGTATTCTGAAAAATGAAGTGAAGAGTAGTCATAAAATTCGCAAGTGTCGTCATAGTTGTTGTCATAGTGGTATGTTCGTCCATTGTTTGTTTTACGTCAGTGTGAGTCAGTGTATTCAGCGATGGCTTGTTCATAGCTAGTTGTGGTAGCGTATGTTTCTGCAGAGGCTTCCAAAATTTCGTCGTTATTTGTCTGTATATTAAAGTTTCTCTGTCATTTCGTCTGATAAAGGACAGAGCGGTCTTTTTCCAGATTCGAATCTTGGTCTGTTCATGTAATTGACAAATTTCGTTTGGACGCTGGAATCCACATCCATTGGTTCTGGGCACGGGAGCGGTTGCCATTGGCCTAGGTGGTGCAACCTGTTGAGAAGTTGTGGCAACGGTGTATTGCCGTGGGTAATCAATTGGCTGGTACCCAGAATTAAGGAAATTTTGTCTTGGTAGTAAAGTCGGCGGTTGTTGTCCGTAGTGTATGTATTGCGTTGGCTGTTGTTGTCTGAAAGGGATTGGTGGCGGTTGTCTACTTGAGGAGTTGACATTGCGTAGGACTGGTATGGATCTACCACTAGAGTTTCTGAAATGTGTCGTTTGTACTTCAAAAGTTGCATGTTTTGACCTAAAGGCTTGGTTTTCCATTTAAGCAACAGTGGAGTGCAGTGGGTAAGTCTGCTGGCTCTTTCATGTGTCTAGTGCCTTGTCTCTGTATAATTTTGTTAACATTGCTATTCCATTTCTATCAATGTCCATGCTACTTGTTTTATTCAGTATTAGTGACAGATGTCTGTAGACATCTATGTGTAAATCTTCTACTGACTGATTTGGACCTTGTACTAGCGTAGTCATTTCGTATTCCAGGATGTTCAAATGTCTCTCGCTGCTCTATGCATATAAACTGTCCCAGTTAAGCGGTACCTTATATGCTTCTAATGCTTGGTCTGCACCTTTCGTTATTTAATCTCGTATCGTGTGATACGAGTTGTATGCTGATATGAGTTATATGCCTGCAAGATACGCTCAACGCTTTTCTTCCATGAGCTAAATTCTTTAGGGTTTCCGCTAAATTCGCGTAAACCTATAGCTATGTGTAAATCTATCAAATTTCTTTGATGTTCTGATGTTCTACAGGATTGGGATGCTGTCTTAGTAGTCTTGGCAGTTGTTCAGCCAATATTTCGCTTATAGCGGCTGTTAAAGTGGCTCTATTGACTTCGTTCATGATGGGTCTGTTCTGTTGATGTTCTAGCTGCCTATTGTTTTGTCTTTCTAATGTACGCTGTCTTTGTGCTTCACTAACTTGTTCTATTTCTTCAATATTTAATATGTAAGGCCGAATTAGGTTATTACGATTGACCATAAGAGATAGGAACGAATTTAGACTATACTTCTTATCCTTCCTTTTTCTTTTTTCTTTCGATTATGTTTTAGTTTATAAACAGTGTATGGTCTTTTCCTTCTACTTTGAAGGGTCACCTGGGAATCGCAAGGTTGGGATAGATTATATTACCGTTGTGATCTTTTTTTTATTTATCGTTTTACACAAATTTATATATTCTTTTACTGATTTTATGTATTATATTTGAGCTTCACATGCTTTCGTAATTTCTTTTAATTTCTTATTTCCATTTTCACTTTTGATTTTGTATATTTTTTTTGATTATTGTTTACGTCGTATAAAATTTCTTTTTTCTAACTTACATTAGCAATGATGTGGCCACCTTTCCTGACGCGACGGGTTGTTCCTTTTTGCTGCTGTTACTCGGGCTCCGTGATCCATACCTCCTGAGGAGTATTCTGAGAACGGATCTGGCAATTTCACCTTTTTCACTCGCTAACTTAATGGCTTTGGTATGGGCTTTTGTTGGCTAACTTAACTCCCGAGAGAGTTTGTGCTGTTCCTTCAAGTGACAAACTTAATGGTCCTGAAGGTTTTGCAAAATTAATTGCCATTGTCACACTGCCTGCTATATATTTCCAGCCTGAGCCTAAGCAGTTTATTGACCTAGTTTTTCGTTTGTTTGGGAAAGCTGTTATTGTTTTGAGCGCGTTAATAGTCGCAATTATCTAGTTATAAATTGTAGAGTATAACAGACTACGCTTTAAACCCTTTTCAGTATGTCCGTTAATTAGGTCCAGCGCATCATGAATTTGGATCGGGTCTATTACATAGACTAGTTTTATTGTGGATATCTGTAACATTCCCAGTCTCCTATGAATAGTCTGTCTTAGCGTTCGGTCATTGCCCATAGTAATACTCTGTGAATATTATGATATAATGTTGCTTTTATGTACTATTTTCCCAGATTCTGTTAGGATGTTCGTATTTTTATCTTCTTTAACAACTTCTTTCTTGAATCTAGGGGAAAGATTTTAACCTAAACGAGTGTTTACCTTTACATAGATTTCTTGTCCTGGCTGATAAATTATTATTTCGTTTTTATTTATACCCGCTACCCATAGGGAAGAAGATTAATACTTTTTGACTTCAGGAAATGTATGTATGTGCATAAGAAAACATCTCCGACCTCATAATGTATATGTCGGAGAGTAAGTAATGCAGCACCGGCACATTGTTACAGCGCAGTTGTAGGTGCGTCTTGGCACATTGACACTGCATAGTTGTAAGTGCGTATCGGTACATTGACACTGCGCAGTTGTGAGTATGCATGTTAATCCATCGCAGCCACAAAATTATCCTGATGCCAAGTGGCAGTCAATTTTGGAATCCCAAAAAAAAATTATAAATGAATTACTAAAAGCAGTACAGTCAACGCCGGCATCTAATTCGCGCACTGATTTTGCAGCGTTGCCAATTTTCAACCCAGAGACCGTAGATGTCCGACCAAAGCAGGATAAGTGTTTGTCAGTATATGGTAGCCATTTGGTGACGTCACTTCTGGCAAAATGGAAAAATATGAATTTGGAGGAAATAGCTGTATCGGTCGTGTTGGCTCATGCAACCCAAATTGACAACAGACTGCAGCGCCTGCTATGTACTGTATTTACTACAATCATAGCTACACGAAGTGAATTGCAACAACAGCTGAAGGCATTTGCTTATGGCAAATATGAGCATTCGGGAATAGAAACGGGACCAGAGCGAAATGTGCAAAAGATGTCGAAGCTGATTAGATGCCATTATTGCGGTAAATTTGGACACAAAGAAATATAATGTCGAAAGAGGAATGCAGAAGATAATAACAAGGCATTAACAGTTAGACGAAAAGGACCAGCGAATGTGAGAGGGAAGAAAAACGTAATTTGTTTCAAGTGTGGCAACGCTGGCCACATTGCATCGAATTGTGAGAGAGGACCGCCTACAGCTACCCAAAGCAGCAGCGAGAAGAGAGTGAACGTGAGTGCGGAGTTGAAACCCAAAGGCGTCTTGATTCTGTTCGGTGAGCTCTTTCCATTTTTCTTTGATTTAGGTGCAGAGTGCTCTCTTATTAAAGAGAAATTAGACAATAAGATTGCTGGCAAGAGATTTAATAATTTGGTATTGCTAAGAGGAATAGATAAAAGCGCAGTACTTTGCAAATATTATCGACTGTGCAAATTTCTGAGTTTAGTTTGGAAATTTTGTTTCATGTCGTTGCGGATAATAGTTTGTCATATGACATAGTAGTTGGTCAGGACATACTGCAGCTTGGTTTTGGGGTTATGGTCGAGGCCGATAAATTTAAAATTTACAAGACAAAAATTGTTAATGTCGTACGCAATGAAGCCAGCGCAAGTAATGTTGAACATTTCATTGATAATGATAAACACTTGAGCAATGCGGATACATCTGAATTAAAAAATATTTTGGAACAGTACAGTGAGTATTTTATTAATAGCATTTCGAGTAAACGTATAACAACCGGGAAGCTGGAAATACGATTCTTAGATGCAAATAAAACAGTGCAAAGGCGTCCGTATCGCCTCAGTGCTGATCGAAGGCTGTTAGTTAGAGACAAGATAGAAGAAATTATGGAAGCCAATGTAATCCGATCGAGTAATTCACCGTTTGCTAGCCCTATGTTACTGTTAAAAAAAGATGGTAGTTATAGATTGTGCATAGATTTTCGTGAGCTTAATGCCAGTACGAATTTCTAGTCATGCCATTTGGAATGAAAAACGCGTCGGCTTTCAGCGTGCAATAGTTCGTGCTTTGGGCGACTTGGCAAACTCCTATGCTGTGGTCTACATTGATGATGTGTTAATTGTTGCAACTGCAAAGGAGGAGGCATTTGAGAGATTGAAAAAAGTGCTAAATGTATTGTCAAAAGCAGGATTTTCGTTCAATGTCTTTCTGCGCACCGGAATTGAGTATTTAGGGCTTTATATAAAAAACGGAAAGATAAAACCAAATCAACTAAAAATTCAAGCTTTGTCAGTTCTACCCAGGCCAGATACAGTGCCACAAGTGAGGCAATTTATAGGGCTTGCTTCATATTTTAGACAATTTGTTCTTGGTTTTTTCGAGCAAATGAAGCATTATATCAATTGATTTCAAAATTAAATAAGATTGTTCGTCAAAAGATAATTCGAATACTCACAAGTGAACCGGTTCTAACCATATTTGATCCTCAATACCCAATTGAATTGCACACAGATGCAAGTGCCATTGGATACGGTGTTATGCTTTTACACAAAATAGATGGTAAAGGTAGAGTTATAGAATACTATAGCAAATGCGCAAATCAAAGTATCACCCTTACGAATTAGAAACTTAAGCTGTATATAATGCAATAAAACATTTCAAGCACTATCTTAGTGGAAGAAAATTTGTGGTACATACAGATTGTAACTCCCTGAAAGCAAGTCGTATGAAAATAGAATTGACCCCACGAGTGCATAGATGGTGGGCGTACATGCAGTCGTTTGATTTCAGTGTAGAATATCGAAAAGGGACTCGGATAGCTCATGTAGACTGTTTATCACGTAACCCAATACCTGTAATAGCGCCAAATAATAATTGTAGAGCAGTTGACGTTCGGGTGGATTTGGAAATAAAAACAGACGATTCGCTAAAATCAGAACAGCAACGCGATGAAAGTTTAATGGCAATCATTACAAGGTTGAATAAAATGCTGACGGACATACCCAAAACATATGAAATCAGAGGGTGGTCTCTATATCGTATAATTCAGAGAAATGGCAAGACCAGGTGTTTACCTGTAGTAACACAACCATTTAGGTGGTCCGTAATTAACCAAGTTCATGAGGCTATTATGCATTTGAGGTGACAGAAAACTTAAGACAAAGTTTACAAGCAATATTGGTTCGAAAATATGACCAAATATGTAAGAAAATTTGTTGAAAATTATATGACTTGTAAGATGTCTAAGACGATGAGAGGAAAATGCAAATGGAAATACATCCAATACCTAAGGTAGAGACCGTAGGTACCTTGGCACACAATCCATATTGATATTAGTGGCAAATTAAGTGGTAAGAATGAAATAAAGCAGTATGTCATAGTACAAATAGAGGCCGTAAAATCAGGTTTATCACTTTTTGGAGTACCTTGTCGAATTATAGCAGATCAGGGAAGAAGCTTTGCAAGTAGCGCATTTCAAAAGTTTTGTGAAACAAATAGAATTGATTTACTAATAGCGACAGGTGTCAGCCGAGCAAACGGTCAAGTTGAGCGTGTTATGAGCACGCTGAAGAGTCTATTAACAGCAGTGGAAACAAGTGAGCGTTATTGGCAGGAGGCCTTGCCAGAGGTTCAGTTAGCCATTAGTTGCACAACTTACCGAGTGACAAAGTTCAGCGCACTAAAGTTGTTAATAGGTAAAGAAGCAAGGCCACTGGGAATATTGGCTATAAACGAAGTAAATCAAGTCAATTATATGGAAGCGAGAACAAAAGCGAGTGAGAATATGGTTAAGAGTGCTCAATAGGAAAAAGAAAGAGTTCATCAGAAAAAGGCTCAATTCGGAAAACATAAGATTGCTGATCATGTGTTGTTGAAACCTGAAGAACGCCATCAGACGAAATTGGATCCTAAGTTTAATGGACCATTTGTCGTGCTTTCGTAGCTAGATGGTGACTTTTACTTGTTAAAGTCATTAAATAGTAAGCGAACATATAAATATCCGCATGAGAGCTTGCGAAGACTACCAGATGAAGAAGTCATGTCTGAACTAGTTGGTGATCTTGACGGCGGTGAAAAAGACGTCGGTCAAATGACAATTTCTGACACACAAGAGAAGTGCAGGGCACATCATACACAGGGGCAAGGTTCAAGTAGCAATCGTGACATTGTACTGTGAATGGTTGAACTAAGAGTGGTTCGTGGCACATTGGTGCATAGCGTCACAAAGTTGTGGCAATAGCCCTGGAACTGTATAATGATAAAATGGCTAGCCAAATGTTCGGGTTTACGCAGAAGAGTACAATCTACTGAAATTTGTGAGAAAGTCTTTCATTTGAAGATATGATAAATATAAGCGAAGTGTTGTATATGAGATTAAATAATAAAGTCAAAGAAAAGAGCACTGATACCAAGTCTTATGCTCTATGGCAAACACGAGGACGTGTTAATGTCAGAATGGCCGTGTCGGAGAGTAAGTAATGCACCATCGGCATGCGTCTCGGCACATTAACACTGCGTAGTTGTAGGTCCGCATTGGCACATTGACACTGAGTAGTTGTAAGTGCGTATCGGCACATTGACACTGCGCAGTTGTGAGTATGCATGTTAATATTGCATCATCCTTTATTTGTGCTGTGATTGGTTGTCTGCATTATGTAGCTTTGAGAAGTACCGTTAATGCGGAGCTACAGCGTATGGTCGCTGTCGCCGAGTGAGGTTCGATGGCTCAGGCCTAGACAGTAAAATGATCGAGTGAGCAGTGAGCTCTAGACATCGCCTGTAAAAGCATCGGAACCCGCTGCGCTGAAACGGATGATCAGACTTTCGCAGAACAAACTTCGATATATATAAATTTACAAATCCTTCGGTTTGTCTTTAAAAAAAAAGCCAATTGCTTTCATTGGAGTCTTCTTAAGAACTGAACTTAAATAATTTATTGAATTAAAATTATATCTCTGCTGCCGCTGTAACTTGCCGCTGTTGCCGCTGTCGCTGCCGGATGTAGCCGCTGCAGATGTCGCGATAGGTGTTGGGTTTCCAGCACCTGGTCCCACGGTTTGGGCGTTACGCAAGGTGCTAAACTTCCAAGTTGATTCTGCTAATGCAGCGCACGTGAAGATGGTTATGTGTGATCAATATTTGGTCGTAGCCCCCATGGTGTCTTCTGCTGAATCGTTGCGCGTGTTGTTAGGGTGCATTCGGGTGCATTGGCACTGGCGATGTATGGTTGTTAGTTGCAGTAATATGTGGCCTTAACTTATTCATATATACCAGCCGAGTCAATACATGTGCGACTGTCCGTCTGTATGAACACCTAGATCCCGGAGACTATTAGAGCTAGAGATTCCAAACATGGTACCCGTATTGGTGTATGTCCTACGCCCCCTAAAATCGAAAACAACGATTTACTAACGCAATTTTAAAGATAGAATATCGAGCTTTGGCACATAATAACAGTCTCGATGATTCACGAGAATTTGGGATGATGACGATCGGATGAAAAAATTGGAGGTTATTCAAGAAACAGTTTTATATGGGAAAACCAATAGGCAGCTGCACATAGTTGGTTTCTGGTGGACAATGTGACCGTGCATGCTATATTTTATACTTTATGAGATATTTAGGATGTGATGGCAAATACTTTTTGGTATATTTTAGTATATTTGAGCTGGGTAGATGTTATATTACAGTCGAGATCACTCGACTGTAGCTTTTTGACTTCTTTTGTTATGGAATTGTAAGTTCTTTTTTTGTGTGAATTTCAGTCTGTTAATATTGTCTTGTCTAGCCTGTTCGTACTGGTCTGAGTTTGCCGTGACTGTCCTTCCGAAGAATACCTCTAATGGTCGCTTTTTGGTCGTGGAATGGAAAGAGTAGTTATATTCGTATACGGCTCTATTTAGCAGTTCTTCAAAGGTCCTATAGAGATTTTCTTTCTTCAAACATCTCAACACTTCGGAGAGTGTCGAACGGAACCTTTTTACGTGTCCGTTAACTGTACTCTTATATGGCGGCGCAGTATAAATTGTAATATTTAATTGTTCGTCAAACGTGAACTTTATGGACCTTGTATTGAGAGATTTTTCATTACCTATTCCAACGAACTTAGGAATTCCATAGTACAAAATAATGTCTCTAAGTGGTATTCGAATGTCTTCTATTGCTTTAGAATTGATTATGCGTGCCTGTACTAATTTTGAGAATTTATCTATTGCTGTGAGAACTAAATGGCCTTTGGTTGAGAATAATGTGACCTAGGTATTCTGGTATTGGAGTTCTTCTTAATTCCGAGTTAGGGGGATGTCTGTCGAATTTGAGTTCTTTACAAATTTTGCATTGCTTTACCATGTCGCTTATTTTCTGTTTCATTCTAGGGAAGTATAATTTTCCTGCTAATTGAATTTTATTTTCCTCGGCATTGCGGCATTTCCTCTAATGTGGACTGTGAGGATTTCTTCCTCTTGTCTAGATTCATTTGTGAGGTTTTCGGTCATTGATTGAGAGAATCAGGTTTTGATATTTTTGAAATGATTAGGATATAATAGTTGTATTTTCCCTATTATATCCTCAGTTGTTTAGATGCAATTTATAACTGAAGGGTTGAAGTATTTTTTAAGGATTTCTTCTAATTCTTTTTCTTTTAATTCTTTTTGATATATTTCGTGTCAGTAAAACGTGGGGAATGTAATAGAAAATTTATAGTCAGCTTTATCTGATTTGTGAAGAAATATTTGGCTTTTAAAATCATTAATGGTAACTTCCATACTGGATATTAATTCATGACTTGAGCTTTCCGGACTATGCTGAGTTGAGGCTATGGAATGTATTTGAACTGTTGGTATTCTTGAAAGTGCGTTAGCTACGACATTCTTTTCCCTGGTTTGTAGAATATTACATAATCATATTCTTCTAGGTAAGATTTCCATCTTTATACCCTCTCCCCATAGGGTAGAAGGGTATTATAATTTTGTGACTTCAGGAAATGTAGGTAACAGGCAGAAGGAAGCATCCGACCCTATAAAGTATATAAGTTCAAACTCACTTTTATTAGAAGATATTTTTAAACTTAAAGTTCCTTCTTTATTGATGATAGTTTTCCGACTGTTTTACTTAGATCAATTCTCCCCTAAGCTAAGCTGTTGTTATGCTGTTGGCGGCGGCAACGCTGCTGCTCATTGATAAACAACTGCAACTGAAACTGCTTATTTCACACTTTTGGGCTGTTGCGTCCTTGAACCACAACGGGAACTTGTGCTGAGTTAACTTATATACTCTTGGTCAGCCGAGACGATATAGCCATGTCCGTCTGTATGAACACCTAGATCTCAGACTCTATAAGAGCTAGAGATTCCAAACTTGGTACGCGTATTGGTGTAAGTCCTACGCAGATCAAGTTTATTTTAGATTTTTGCCACGCCCATTTCCGTCGCCTAAAATCGAAAAAAGCGATTTACTAGCACAATTTTAAAGATAGAGTCTCGAGTTTTGGCACATACGAAAATAATAGCAGTCTCGGATGAAAAACTTGGAATATATTCAAGAAACAGTTTTGTATTGGAAAATCCATAGGCAGCTGCACGTGGTTGGTTTCTGGTGGACAATGTGAGTATGTGGTATATTTTAAACTTTATGCGATATTTAGAATGAGATGAGGCTTGAGATGATATTATCCATGTCATGTAGCGAGTATGGGCACTGCAAGCCAACATCAAAGATATGTGTACTCGCTATTCTCATCAATGCTCTCAGCAAATTACACCTTGATTTTATTGTAAATGTGGATTGTATAGAATTGATATCATCGGTCCCTTGAAACAGATAGTGCCGTTATATCTGATACTGATAACTCCCTTTTCTATAAGCTTAAGGGAATACCAAAATGCTCGACGGATCTATTCAGAGGATCACCTTGGAGCATATTCATCCATTAATTTTGGTGTTATAACATCAGATGCGCTTTAAATATTTCGCCTAAATTTTATCCGATCATGGTCATTCTCATTTTACTTTGAAATTTTTTCAAGTTTACTTGACTATCATGACCCTTAGCAAGGAGCTTACTATTTACTTTTGAAGCCAAGTTAAAGGTCGTCACATCATTAAGGAATTCATCCTGAATTCTTACAGTCACTCCGGAATCCATAAACATGTATTGTAGAATACGTCCGTTGTATCCATCAACAATCTGCTTTACTTGTCTATCCACTGGTCGTGTAGGACTTGCATTCATGTTGTTGGGGGTGTTGTTGCTGGAGGTTGAGTTGGAACTGGCGTTAAATTAAAGTGCACGGGTACTTTTATTGATGATATTATTGGTGGTGTTGGTGTATTATTGTTGGCAGTGATGTCGAGGGTGATGATTGTATTGGTTTTTGATGTTAAACAGTTCACAAAAAATGTTTATAAAAATTTTACTTTTCAAATTATTTGTTTTTTTTTTAAAGTTAGTTTAGTAATTAATTAGACTCTAGAGTACTGGGCTTCATTTTCATCTTCAAGTGACTTTTCACTTTCAATGTGGGTACATAGTATACGGAAATTATGTAAAATCTTTTCATAGTTTTCCAGCAAATTTGACACTTGATACACCCCACCAAAACTCGATGCACGGTGTATTAAGTTGAGGTATTTGTATAAATACACATTATATAGTCATTGACGTTATTAGCGTCTGTATAACTCTTTAATTTCCGTGACTTAAGTGGTGGAAGATGTGGAGTGTCCGTACCGCTCTGTTCGTTTATTTGTGATCGTTTTTGTCGTTGATCGTCCTTTTTTCGCTCCGTATATTTTCTTCATGCACGCATCTCGTTGTTCGCTTAAGTTAAGTGAACTCTTCATTGTGTATTAAGCATTAAAGTGTACTTTCCCCATTTTGTCCATCCACCTTTCGTCGTCGCTAAGTGTCCCTCAAGTTAAGTGTCCCCTTAGCGCTGACCAGCAACGCTAAGAGATCGTTAGCGCCTCATCTCTTTATGACTGTCTCCGACCCAATAAAGTATATATATTCTTGCTCAGGGTCACCAGCCGAGTCGATATAGCCATGTCCGCCTGTCTGTCTACCTGTATGAGCACCTAGATCTCAGAGACTATAAGAGCTAGAGATTCCAAACTTAGTACCAGTATTGTATGTCCAATGGAAATCAAGTATATTTTAGAAAACGATTTACTAGCGCAATTTTAAAGATAGAGTCTTGAAATTTGGTACATACTAAGATAATAGCAGTATCGATGATTCCCGAAAATTTGGTCGATCGGATGAAAAACTTGGAAGTTATTCAAGAAACACTTTTGTATGGGAAAATCCATAGGTACCTGCACGTGGTTGGTTTCTGGTAAGCAATGTGACCTTGCATGGTGCATTTTATACTTTATGCGATATTTGTGATGTGATGGAATATGAAAGTACCAAATATGTAAAATATACTAAAAATACCGAAAATACTGTTTGGTATATTTTAATATATTTGAGCAGGATCGCGGGTATCTCACTTTTCGACTTATTTTTTCATGTGTGTGTTGACCTTTACTCGAGCCCTGACATCACAAACCGTTTAGAACCAAATTAAATACACATTTTCTGCTCCTGACGTTTTGACAAATTGACAGCTAATTCTAATTAATTCCATTTTTATAACGCTTTGAGAGGCGACTCAAATTCGAATTTTGATTTATGACATTAACTGGCCACTGCATTGGGTTTTCGTACTACTAATTTTATTCATAATTGAAAATAAAGAAACGTATAATATAATAGGTGTTAAAATTGTAAGTGAGAAACCGGTGAAAACTTCACAATAGAAAACACTACTTGATCGCTAAATACCACTGGCTTATGAAATAACGGAAAACAATGTGTGAGCTGAGAAAATCTAAATACCCAAGAAAAAGTTTATTAGACTGCATACGGTGGACCAAAGAAAAACAAGTAAGAAACCGTCGAGTGGGCTCGACTGTGATATGCTCGCTACCCAGCTCAATTATACTAAAATATACCAAAAAGTATTTTTGGTATATTAAAGTCCAACTTAGTTGAAGCCTACTCCGAGAATTTATCGACCTCCTCGGTGCATTCACCGCCCATCTTCAGCAGAATGTACAGAAAGCTGGATCACATTTAGGTGCAATTGATGATTGCGAAAACAAAAAGTAACTATGATTATGCCGTAGCAATGATCACTGGGCTGCCGTCCGTTCTAAACCTTGTGTTTTAGTTGATACTCAAGATTCAATCTACAAGCGAAATAGTTTGTCTGAGTAGGGCAAGAGCCTGCACCGCTTACGTGCCTGTGCACAGATGTCTTGTGCTGTTAATCTACAGCAGATGCGAATGTTGTTGTACGCATTCTTTAACTGCAAGTACATCATTGTTGCATTCGATTATGGTGTCATCCTGTAACTGTAGTGTGACACAAGGTATTACAGGGGATACATTAGTACAGCTGATTACAGGGTTGGCTTTGAATATACGAACTATGTTTCTGATTGTAGGACCTTATTTTTAATGATTCAGTTAGGAAAACGATGGAAATCCCCATGGTGTGTTGTTTTAAAATTGTCTCCAAATCGTCATGATCAAATAGTGTGATTTATTACTCATGCTAAGTGCAAATAATTTTGAAAGCGGTATGTCAACCAGCTCCTTCCGTTTTCCTTTAAATATTTAATTTATCGTATCTGTGAGTTTAGACTTACGTTTGTTCCTATGGACCCTCCCTTCAATAATAACAGACGTCTTCAAGTCTGCTTGAATCGTTTCCTCTGTGCAATGTAGTGTTAACCTTTTATTGCTTTTTACTAACATTGCTTTTAGGAGTTAGAAAACAACACCTACTCAAAAAGACTCTATTGTGTCAATGAGGGTAAAATCTTTAATTTTGGGCATTTTTAATGGTACGCCTGAGTTCGTTTGTGACCAAGTGGATGGATTGATTGTAGGCTATTATTGCCCTGAAAATAAACTTGACTGTGTCTTCATCAGATTTTAAACAATTGTGAAGTGGTTGTGCGTTCACAATATCTATGTCGTATCCATTCTTTAGAAGCGATGTAATTGTCTGCGAATTAAAAGCTGCTCCATTGTCGCGAGACACGATCGGTTCCACAACAACGAATTTCGAGATCTTGAAGACACAAATAATGAACGATTTTTGTCCGTTGGAAATATGTATGGACCACAAGCATTGCAAGCTAAGGTTTATCTCGAGTATAGACTAATTAGAAGTTAGAAAACTGAAAACGTCGCCATTAAACGCAATGTTTGTGTTTGGATGAAGCCCTTCTGGAGCAAAAGAGCAATAATTAACAGCTCCTTTCTCATTAGTCGCCTCACTCTGGCGGTTTGTGGCGAAACACTCCTTTTGTCGACTTTTTGGATGGTTTATTTTGGGCTTTGAGCTTCGCAATCTTGTTTGCCGAATCTGGACATTATTTATCTATTGAATCTTGCTCTCCATTTTAGAGAACATAGAAGATTTTGATGTTCGCACGACTTTTGCTGGGTGACACTTGGCCACATCTCTTGGAGCCATATTTACGATCGTCTAGAAGAATGGCAACCTCTACTTATAGGAAGTGCTTTGTTTTCGTTGGTATGGGGAATATAACTCTGCTTGCGCGCCAAGTAGCACACTCCGAAGCAATTGTTGGCCTCTCGCTACGATGATCACTTATTGCTGGCTGGATTCATATTATTGATTAAAATTATGGAGTCCAACCAGTTCCGCCAAATCTGCGGATGTTTCATAACAAAATTAAAAAATAAAAATACATTCCACTGTTAATTTCCATCATCAAAACTTTACTAAGTTATTATAAAATTGCACTTAGTCTTAGAAATCAAAACAATTAATAAGTTAGTTTTAGTTCTTCATAAAATTAATAATATTAACTTAAATATTTTTAACTTAAAATTAAATTGCAATTGTTTTACTTTCTGGTGAAATGGGAGCATAAAGGGTATATATAGAAAGTTACATTTAGGGTCATCGATTTCTTATAAGGCAATCAACACCTTAAGCGTATATATTGGTTGCTCTACGTATTCTTCTTTCTTTTTCTTTTTATTAGCTTTGTGTTTTTTTAAGTAAATTTGCATCGATAGTGTCGATAGTGCCATCGATAGTATCGATGGCGGCATCGATGGCGCAGCCCAACAAAAAAATTTATTTTACAGGAATATGAGATAATTACAATTTATTTTAACCAAAGGTTTCTATTTAAAAATAAAAGAATATTAACATTTAGTATGCTAGATTCTGTTTGTTTAATTTCCAAAGCAGGATGAAACCTTTTCAAGTTTGTCTTGTCTTGTACTCTATTCCGCAGTCAAGACATTTTACATATTTTTTGTCGTCGGACCACTTGAAATACTTCCATACAGTTGACACTTTACATTTTTTGTATATAAGTTGGCAATTCAATTGATAAAGCTGAATTTGAAGACCAAATGATATATTACAGACCAAAGCCAATTTATAGCTTGTTCCGATGGTGTGAACCTCTTCTGCAAACTGTGAACTGTGTTAAAGTTGCAATCGAACAATAAAGTTTGTTCTGCAGAAGCATTCAGGATGATGTAAGACAGTGGTTCAACGTAATGGAAAACATTAAAAGCTGACTAATATGGCAAATAACGCACATCACACATCTAAAACAACAAAGCAATTGCTAATACCCAAAATATCTTCAAAATAGTTGCGAAACGGCAATACTACTTTTCTTGATGCAAATGCTAACGAAGTTATTGCAACCTTAAGAAAAACTAATATTTGTTGATTCGAAGTTTTATCAAATCACAACTGCTGCAGTCACGATTATTTTTTTCTAGAGACATTCAAGTGAACGAATCGATGGCTAATGTTCAGTTACGTCACGAATATTCGATCCACAAATCAATGTTGGCAGTCAAATTATAAATAAATCGGTGGAGATAAAAATTAGGGGTTCGACGCGTCGCCACAGTAGCCCAAACCAAATTCAAGAAAACTGAAACTTGCACCATATAATGTGGAAAGATCAATCCTGTAATAAATTAACTTAAAATAATATGCCTAACTATATAATATTTCACTATATTTTATTATATCTATTTCTATATTCTACACATATTTAAATACAAATAAAATTATGTGACTTAGCAACCTTTTGACTATTACAGCAGTATCTTACTCGTACCATATTTTTGATCTGTATTTCTCTTTGCTATCTGTACATCCAGACTAAAATTGAATTACCAAAAGTAGTGCCAGCAAAACTATGTAGAACCATCCAATGAATCAACCAACCATTCAGTAATTAAAATGAAATCATTATTTTGCTGATATAGATGTAAGTGTTCGTTTCGGCTGATGTCGGTGATAATGAATGTTTCTATACATTCCTTTCAAGTTCTTCATAGGACCACAATAAAATGAGGAGTCGTAAGGGCTATAGATATTATCGTTTAGCATTTGTGATTTAAGTTTTATTACTCACATTTTTTATTTAATTTATTACTGTCACTAAGTTTGATTTGTTTATTTATTATAATAGTCTTTGAAATCGAGGTGTTCATATCTAGAGCTCAACTTTTGAATGGAATGCGAGAAATTTCTTACGCTTGGTGTATACATTGGTATTGTTTGTTGGCACAAACTTAACATACCCAAGTATAATAAATATATGTCACACAATATATTAGATAGTGTAGTGTAAGTCTTGCAATGTATTTAAATAGTATATTACAGAAAGTTCCCAATAACAGAGAATTTGTTTGGATCATTGTTTTTTATTTGGATATTTAAGACAAAACCTTATCTGATCCGATTTTTTACTAATCTAATTTGTTAAAAAAAATAATAAAAATATTTACAGTCCTTATTTTTTGATATCGTGTTTGGACTTATACATTAATTTTATTATTAATTATAGCTCTAACTATTTTAAACAATACATAGCAATAATTTCTGTTCAGAATTAATGAACGTTATTTCGCCAATAATTTTTCCTTAAAGTATATTTACACATTAAACTTGGGGCAGTTAATTTTCGGTAAGGGTGTTAAGTGAAATCAATCAATGCTTGTTTTTTAGAGTTATCATTTATTTCGCATATAATGAAAATGATTGGAAAATGTAAGCGACATGTTCCAAGGTCGAAAAGTTATAAATATGAAATCTATATCTATATAATTCCCCATAACTGATTTTTGTAAATATAGTCATAATTTATATTTTTATTATTGTGGAATTTTCACCCACTCTCTTCTTTTCTCGACTTCAAGTTAAAATTACTAGCATTAAAAAAACTAACAATGCGATTCAATTGTCACAGGTCTCATTAAAATACTCATTACAGAATTTAATATATATATTAAATAAATCTGAAGCATATATAAATACGTCAATTATGCCTAAAAATGTAATAGGCATAAATCTATGCAAGCATGATACTTCCTCTCTAACTTCAAGCAATATTGAATCACGTCAGATGTTTTCTTAAGACACCGATACCTAAACTTAACGTTCTTGTCAGACCCGTTTGAAATCTGCATATTTATCACAAAATTAATGCAGATGTAAATTATATAGCACTAAGGGAAATAATTGATACAATAAAAAAATTTATATTATATACTCAAATTTTTTGTTTTTACCGAGTATAAAAATTTTGACGGACTTACATTAGAAATCCGTTTTCAAATAAATCATACAACACTAAATATAATGGAATATTTATGTATTTATACATTCAACTCTGAGTACCAAATTTGGACAATTAAATATATTAAGAATATGAATATATTGCTTAAATATACGAAATTTAACTTTACATGTAAATACCTGTATAATATAAAGCATTACACAGGCCACACTATGTGTGATGTATTTTATCGTATAAAATTTATCCAAATAAACTAAAACGCTCAATAAGCATCTGAAAAAATTACCTTTTTTAATGACAATATTATATTTGTCAATTTATCCTACATAACGGAATAACTATGATTCTTTAAATTAAAATTAATATTCTAGTAATAAATATTGGTCAAATATAACTCAATTATTTTTGAATGCATATGAAATTAAATATTTTGAGTTTTTACTAAAATAAAATAGAAAAAATTTTAAATTTCGGTGACAGTTTCGTATGGAGGTGATCGATCGTGATTAAAAAATAACTGAGTTAAAAAAAATGTATATATATATATATATATATATATATATATATGTATGAATGTAGTTGTTTAAACTCATGGTTGGTACTGAATCACTTATTTGGGCCAACCAGATAGGTGTAATAGGTGTATCCTGTGTTCTCTTTCTTCCATTGAAACGCAACAGTTTTACTCCGTAGCAAGCAGAGAAAAATTCTCAAAATTCATCTTACCTTGTACTGATTCATCATCCAGATCATCGGTGCTACTTGTAATACGAGCTACAAAATTTACAAAATATTGTAAAGGTTTTTTTTACATCGAATCATAATTAAAAATATAAGGACTAACCTCTAGAACCCTTTGAGGAACTAAGACCACCTGTGCTGTTAGTAATACCACCATTGCGATTATATAAAACATTCTCCAAGTAAGTCAACCCATTATTATTAACAATATTCAAGCCAAGACACGTTTCAATTTGCTTCCAGCGATGAAGCCGTTCCTGTAATTCATTAGTTACCTCTCCAAGAGCATTGCGTGCTTCAACAATCGAACGGTCTACGTCATCAATGCTCTTCCCATGAGTCGAAACAAAAGCGCCCACCAAACTTGATCGCTTTTTACGAAGCTTTTCACATGCTTCCCGTGCAGTTTGCAGTTGTTTTTCAGCAGACACTCGCTTTTTTTGATGATTTTTGTTTTCCAACTCATATGTGTATTGTAGCCATGACTGCAATTGCTGTGGCGGCGCCCAACAATTATCTACAAGCTCGAACTCGGCCCGCGTGAGTTCATTACGAAGCATTTCAATTTCTTTTTTTAGTTGTTGCACTTCCAGATCTGCGCTTGTCGAACTTATTACGGGAACTTCTTTTAACCGGCGTTCAAGATCCATTTTTTCAGTGGCAACATTTTCCTGTTCCATACGAGCAAGTTCCAATTCCTAAGAAATACCAGTAAGTAAGAATTAATATATTACCACCAATTTTAAATGAGTACCTTTTGCATCTCTTGTAGACTCTGTTCAGCTCGTTGCAATCCTTCCATATCTTGCGCCATGCGCCTTAAATGGCGCTTGGCATTTTTGTTTTGTTGGTAAGCATACCAGCATCCAATAATTGCACTTAATAGAAGTGTAACAAGAATGTAGTCTTTCCAGCGAGTGCCTGTTTCTGTGAATATGAATTGATTTCCAAACATAAATCTGATTTGGTGAACTTACATGCAACATTCATTATTATGAATCTACTAACCTCGCGGCGGTCCAAATAATACCACATCCATTGCTTTAAGTGATATTTTTTGTTTATGTATGGGATCTTTAATACCAAGCACATTACTGACATAATGTAGATTATTAACTGCTAATCTAAAAATACAGGTTTGTTTTAAACCATAATATAATATAATTTAAATATGTTGGTCCATCACATATATTAAAAAATGTTTTTATATTATTATTAGCATGTTGGAACAGTAAAAGACATGCGATGTTGAATATGCTCGAAAATAAGATACACACTACCACATTCAACAGATTCAAAACACATGCTTTCAAAACATTTTTATTTTTACGATCAAAATAGAAAATACGCACTGTGCAACAATCTGTTTTTAAGTAATAATTTGAAACATTAACCATTATAAATGAAGGAAATACCTACCTAGGCAATGCAGCACCAGTAACCTTGTGTAATTTAAAGAGGTCAACATATTGTGGAAGCTGAACTGACTGCGATAGCCAGTCCGTTGTTTGCTCAATAGTCCAATTGTGTACTTCTGAACGCAACCAAGCATTCCAAAGTTCTTTAACAGAAATGTGCATATCATCATTAAAATGAAATGCCTTTTGTCGTTTTTCGTATCCAGAATCATACTTCAGCTCTTCGCGAAGGAACTATATAAAACAAATTACATGTATTAATTACATATTCCAATTTTTTTTCTTTAGGATTTTCGGGCTATCCAGTACTCATTAAGTTCACATACATATACATCGTTTAATAGCCTTAACTGGTACCGTCATAATAGACAATTATACAGCAAAAAAAATTAAGTTAAGTATTTAGTAGTAGTAGTATTTTTATACCCTCTGAACAAAGGGTAGAAGGGTATCAAAACTTTGTGCAATCAGAAAATGTATGTAATAGGCCAACAGTCCGGTCGGTTAACAAAAAGGGTTTTGTACGAACACTTTTATTCATCTCAGAGGCTGAATAAGGCCACAGATACTGGGGACAGTACTTATGTACATATGTCCTAAGCAGATCAAGGTAATTTCTGATTTTAAATTAAATTTTACCAATAAGTTCATTTTAAATTTTGTGATCCATTAATTTGAATTTCTACTTCAATTATTTTTATTTAACTTTATTAATTGGCTTTTGTCATGAATGAAAGCAAGGTATATAAAGTTGATCAAATTAATGAGGGTTGTATTTAATTATAACATTAAATTTGCATTCATAACGTATTGAATTTTCAATCTACACAAAATATAAATAGAATATAATTATAAGTAGTCTTCAATTCATTAATAACTATAGCCTTGATGATCCCTAATTTTTGTATCGCTCTATCGCCTTAGTGAACAATGTGACTGTGTATGATTTATTTTACTCCATGAGATGATTTGTATATAACATAGATGTATATAGTATATAGATATGTAGATTTCCAACTTGATTATTTTAATACCCATTTAATGAGGAAAATTTTCCGCTAAGCAATGGCTAAGGGTTAACAACTATATATGTAGGTGCTTATGAGAGTTAACAAACTATATATGTAGATGGTAACCCTTATCAAGAATAGATGCTCACACCGCAATAGATGTTTTTGTAAAGAGACTTGCTGTATGTATGCTGATAACTCATACAATAAATATGCAATACATTATATATATATGTAGTTAATAATTGCATTCAGTGTACAGTTTCGATTTATTTTATAGATCTTTTTGGGATTATGACCATTTCATAACTATGGTATTGTATCATCGTACATCTGTACTGTATAACTATATTCCCGAATAAGTAGTTCGCAAGTAATCTGCAAACTGTAATTGCTTTTAACGCTTTAACAACATAGCTTTACTTACGTCATCCGATTCACTTAAGTCAATATTTCCATTATCGTCGTCATCTAATTGACGATGTAAACTAGCAATAGCTTCCATTCCTAAGCGATCCTGAATATTTCCGTTGTAACAATCAAAATCGTCAGTATTACATGTGTTGTCAGTGGCGCTTATGGGACCTATATTAGGGTACATACATTAATTATATTCAATAAAAAAATATATAATTTTTATTGTAGGTTTAGCCAAGCAGCTGCAGTATTGACATTTTTGTTCTCTTACGCCTTTTGAATCCAAGAGTTATATAATATCAAAAGTGATTGTATGAGGGCCTAATGATCAATATATACATTTGGCATGCTATTGTTATGATCATCTGATCATCTTTGCAAAATTAAACTCCAAATTTGCTGAGAACACACACATATTTTTTTTTAATGTTCTGTTGCATATTCTCAGAGGTAGAACTTTAATTAAACGGATAACTGGAAACGTTCTATTTTACATTAGGTATAAATAATATATGTGAAAGCCGTTCAGCCACTGCCTACTTTGCGAACTGAATTGACAGTATTAAGAAATGCAAAGAATATATTATGGTTATGAACATTTCATGCCCCGACCAGAAAGAATAAAGCAGGAGACCTTACAACAGTTATAGTTGTACAACGAATTTATCCAACTGTAATGTATATATTACAATTATAGTCATTTAGTTTGTGTTATTAATTTAGTCAGTCAGTCAAGACAAAAAATTGTATATATAGTGATTATAAGACAAACATTATTAAAAAATATTCCGTAATCGTAAACTTTTACAAAACCAAAATTAATAAAAGCTAAAATATTGGCACTTACTGAACTCGTTGCTAACTGCCTGGGACATTGCTTCACTCAAAAGATTGTATGAACTTTTATGATGATGTTGTTCAAAATGCGGAGAATTATCCCCGTTTACAGAATAAGACTGTAGTGCCTCCGAATGCGTGGCAGCCATATGGGATGTTGAAGTCGTATGCACATTAGAGTCGCCTTTTGTATTTTCTAGCTGTTGGCTTAGATCGGTATCTGCACTAACACTAGATACGCTGCCGATGGTCACACTAATAGTGGTTTCAGATATACAGTATAGAAATACAAGCAGAAAGTAATTCGAAACCGCAAACATTTTGTTTAGCAGAGTTAATTTAAATTAAATATAAGAAATCCTTCAACCTGACATTTAATTTATTTGATTCTCCGGATATTTTAGAATCTGTTGTGAACACCTGCAAATTAAAATGAACAATTATTAAGATTAATTCATGAATAAAATTTAAAGGCTTTTATAATTCGTTGAAATTCGAGCTTATTCAGATTAAACTTGAAACAAAAATAGTGATTTTATATATTTTTAATCAAAAACTCAAGCTACACTTTTAAATTTGACTTTTCAAGCTCTGTGTACTATAATTATTTCAATAAACTTATACAAGTGTGATTTTGTGGGCACACAAAGCGAGTTACCTGCTACCCAGCTTGAGAATACTAAAATATATCAAAAAGTATATTTGGTATTTTTGATATATGATATGATACATTTATATTCCATCACGTCCTAAATATCGCATAAAGTATAAAATATACCATGCACGGTCAAGTTGTCCACCAAAAACAAACGATCTTCAGGTGGCTATGGCTATCCAGAACTGTTTCTTGAATAACTTCAAAATTTGATTATCATCAAGACTGATAAGAGAGTCTAGCTTTAAAGCGCTTGCAAATCGTTTTTTTTTTTTTTAATTTAAAGGGTCGTGGGCAAAATTTAAAACAAACTTGATCTGCTTAGGACATATATATACATATATCCGCATAGTCGGACAAACGGTTTGGCAAATACATTATACAATTTTTGTGATATGTATCATAAAGTACAGTATAAGTGTAATATAAAAAAAATTAATTAATTAATTAATTAAAATAATTAACCAGGTAAACCATTTTCTGCTTAATTTCATCAAAATATTTATTTAAAAACAAAGTTCTTTATGTTGGCTGGTGCAGCTATTAAGCTGCAGTGCAAACGGCAGCACCTAGAAGGTACAGTCCTTTGTAATAAAATAAAGTAAACAAATCAGAAAGCTATCGTCAAGTGTGCTCTACTGTGTGATAACCGCTACGTAGTTGTACCAAAAATTAGTAAATGCCGTAAATATGTTATATTTATATGACACGTTTACAATATATAATAAAGTATAAAATATACCACACGTGGTCCAGTTGTTCACTAAGATGACTAAGCGCACATGTTTATTGAGTTCGGAAAATAAGGCTTCCATCCGAAACGTAACCAAATACTACTAGTTATTGTGTGCACCGAAACTGGAGTTAAACTTCTAAATCTTTATTTCGATTTCAGGAGGCGATTAAGGGGCTTATCAGATATTTAAAAAGAAGTCACAATGTTATAATACCTTACCTAATAGCAAGTAAGTTTGCATCGCATTTTGAAAACTCAATTTCTATGACAAGCTAAATGAATCAAGTGCAGAAAATGCAAAGGACGTTATTTTAAACTTGAAAGTCGTACTGGAAAATGTATTTATAAGGAAAAAATAAATCTAAGACCCATATTATATATTGAAACCACATTGAAAGTTTATGAATCAAGAACTGAAAGGCTTGACAGTTCCATATATAAAAACACTGCTCGTTGTGAATGATTAGCTCATTAGCCATTGAATGGTCATTTTATTATCATTCGGATTTCATATTAGTTGTCAATAATAATTAAGAGCTTGTTAATAATCGTTAAAATTATCATTAAAAGTTTGATTGATTTCATCATTCAAAATCAGTTATATGTAATGAACTTATCAACGAATATATTCAATTGATTTCATTCTATAAGTTTTTATACCCGCTACCCATAGGGTAGGAGGGTATTATAATTTTGTGAATTCAGGAAATATATATAACAGGCAGAAGGAAGCATTTTGGACCCCATAAAGTAAATATATTCTTGGTCAGGGTCACCAGTCGGGTCAATATAGCAATATCCGTCTGTCTGTCTGTATGAACACCTAGATGTCAGAGACTATAAGAGCTAAAGATTCCAAACTTGGTATCAGTATTGGTGTATGTCCTACGCAGATCAAGTTTGTTTTAGATTTTTGCAAGCCCCTTTCCGCCCCCTAAAATCGAAAAAAAAACGATTTACTAGCGCAATTTTAAAGATAGAGTCTTAGGCACATACGAATATAATAACACTCTCGATGATTCCCGAGAATTTGGTCGCGATCGGATAAAAAACTTGGAAAATATTCAAAAAACAGTTGTGTATGGGAAAATCCATAGGCGGCTTCACGTCGCTGGTTTCTGGTGGACAATGTGAGCGTGCATGGTATATTTTATACTTTATGCGACATTTAGGATGTGGTGGAATATGAATGTATAAATATACCACAAATAATATTTGGCATATTTTAGTATATTTGAGCTGGGTAGCGGGTATATCACAGTCGAGCACACTCGACTGTAGCTTTCTGACATGGTTTTTATTATGGCAGAGAATAAAATCTTTCAATTAAAAAACGAAACACTTGAATATTGCAATGGCACACAAGTTTTAATAGTTCATTGAAAGCCTCAAACACAACATAGTATATATAGACAGACACCAGTCTACACAAAGTGGACCAAAATATATCCATATATTTTCGTTGATAAAATGTACACAAACTTATCCCTTTTTGCTTTTTAAAGACTTTGTCATCCAAAACCCCATATAAGGAATTGTCATACATTGGTTTATCTGCAAAATACCAGTTAATTGTTGTTAGTTACAACTTTTTGACAATAACTATTTAATTCGATCCTGTAAATACGTGTATGTAAAACAATGTACATACATACATACAAATGTATGTGAGTATATACATGTACAATATTACTTATTTAGTGTTTCACAAATTACATGACATTCGCACAACTCGCTTATAATATTACTATACCATGATACAAATGAACAGATACAAAATACATATTTATATGTATGTATGTATATCTCTACATATGTACTAATGCTTCTGACTACAGATACGTTAAGTTGACTAAAATATGGTGTAACATTTAAAACTGCGTTAGGCAATTGAATGCAGTTCTGATTCATCCATTTTGTTACTTATGTACATACATACGAAAGTATGAAAATGGTATGATAACATACTTACTTGCATATGTACATAGGTACTTTGCATGAATATAACCGAAGCTTTTTTAGAAAAACAAAAAGTATATAAAAAATGAATATGGAATTATTAAAATAAATATTGTATTTGAAAGAAAAATGTTTAAACAAATTTACATACATACAACACAACGTATGTCAATACAAAAACAAAACAGAGATGCTTTCGATACCAATTTATATAACTATAATAAAAATTAAAATAGCGTCATTTTGAATTGAACGAAAAAAGAACACCAAAAGCATTCAATCGTATTTCGACCACAAACACGTTCGCGTTATAATTAATTTCATCCGGCACATTCATATTAAAAAGCAAAAGCATATGAATATGAAATTCGATTCTTTGATTAACTCATTTACTAGCTGACCAAACGATAAATACCATGAAACTTAAATTTCTACATATGCATATACTATGCAAAAATATATACAAAAAAAAACTTTAAGTGAAACTCTATGCTGAAATTTAAAAGGAAATTAGTTTTTAGCAAAATGCGATAGTATCAATTTTGATCAATGACTCGCGTGGGAAGACTTGAAAGCGAAATAGGCTAATAACAAAATATAGGGTATATTATTAATACTATATCGCTAAAGAATTATTAAAACGTCCATTAACTTCGCTCCCAGTCATAACAAAAACTTGCAAAATGACCAACATTGGGGATTAATTGCCATAACTTTTGCATCCTTTCACCCAGCATAGGCACATTCCCAATTGCTTGATACGTATATTAGGAACATATAACAAACAAGTAAGAAAGCTACAGTCGAGTGTGATCGACTGTGATATACCCGCTACCCAGCTCAAATATACTAAAATATATCAAAAAATATTTTTTTTGGTATTTTTTGTATATTTGGCATATTTGTACATTCATATTCCTTCACATCCTAAATATCACATAAAGTATAAAATATACCATGCACGGTCACATTGTCCACGAAAAACAAGCCACGTGCAGCTGCCTATGGACTATCCTATACGAAACTGTTTTCTGAATAACTTCCAAGTTTTTCATCCGATCGCGACCAAATTATCGGGAATCATGGAGACTGTTATTATCTTCATATGTGCCAAAACTTTAGACTGTATCTTTAGACGGACAGACGGACATGGCTATATCGACTTGGCTGGTGACCCTCACCAAGAATATATACTTTATAGGGTCGGAGATGCTTCCTTTTGCCTGTTACATACATTTCCTGAAGTCACAAAGCTTTAATACCCTTCTACCCTATGGGTAGAATATTTTAGTATATTTGAGCTGGGTAGCGGGTATATCACACACTCGACTCTATAGCTTTCTTACTTGTTTTGATTTGTTTTTATGCTTTTATTGCACCAATAAATATATAAAAAAAAAATATAAATATATAATAGCTTGTATATATACATATATTTATATATATATAAAATTCCTTATGATTTTGAAGGCAACAACCCACGTGAGAAGAAAAAGGAAAAATTCAAAAATTTAATGTTAAATTTAGGCGATCGCGTATTTCGCATCCGCACATACATTACGCTGCTTTACATCTTCCAATGTCAATGTTAAACAAATTCCAACTAAATTAAAATACTTTGAATATTGTCTTGACTAACAATAAATATTTTCTGCCGCTACTTAATCTAAGACATATTAAATGACAAACATTAGAAAGTTACCAAAAGATAAAGTTTAACCACTTTACAAAAACTTTAATTTGTGATTAAAAATAAAGACAAAAGGTATTTCGAAAAATCGTTTATTGTAGCTTGGTCAATTTTTTAAAAATTATATTGCGGAAAACTTGCACCCTTCTCGTTCACCATCAGGATTACCCCAAGAAATTTTATCATCAGTGTGGTCAACGTGGTCAAACAATATATGTACATACATAAATGCTTAGATATACATTTACGTTACATATACGTTCTCCAACAATGTTTATCTAATTGTTAATAATAATAGAAAATAAAAAAAAGTACAAAAACTTGTTTAGAGAAACACCGCCCGCCGAACCATAAAACGAACATGAGCACCTTCACACGCGAATCTGACGAACTACCAAAACGCCACATCGCTTCTTGCGTGGACGTCGGTAAATTCTCAGCTTGTATGGCCAAATAAATATAAATTTTGAGGCTTTCGTCGCGAAATAAGAAAAACGACTTGCGCTAACTTCTGGTTGCGCTGTTGCTAATTTTCATATGTATACACACTTATGTGCGCAAGCATGGGCATACACATACACATACATAGAAACGAGAGCACAGAGCAACGAAATACACCCATGCTCATCGTTCCGTTGTCGATCTACGACTGAACAGCGTTTGTGACGTTCACTGTGCGCTGTGTTCGAACTTCGAATTTCGAAACGAGCCGAACGCTCTGGGGTTCTAATCGCAGCGCTCGGCTTCTCTGGGATCGCAATAACGCTGTTGCAAATGAAACCACTTCGCTCTATGAGTTGACACATCTATGTATTCTATGGTTAGTGTTATAATCTTGTGCAGCACGAAAAGTGGAAGTTATCTTTATACTTGTGATTTTCGTTGCGAAAGAACAAGGACTTGCGCTCACCGTACCGCTACAGTTGCGCAACTTCGTAGACACAGCCTTACCAACTCACCCATCTTTACCGCTATCGAAATGCGACAGACTACAGTTTGTGAAGTTCGGTGCGGCATTAAAATTTTACCAGCTTTTATAGATTTTGTACATCATTGTACATTGGACAAATGTTTCAAACTTCATCATTTATGTAAAAGTAATCACAAATATATTTTTTCATTAATATTTGGAAATAATAATTATTAATAATAATTAATAAATAATGAAATAATGATTTTGATTTTCCAACTTGAGTAATAAAAATTATATATTTACACGGAATCACCCCAAATCACTGTAGAAATGCCTTAACACAATGTATCGACATCGATACTTCATTAATCGATAGATAGATTAATCGATGATAGAGTCTGTTTTAGTAATTTATGTGGCATATATATTTGCCATATTGATATAAAAGAGTACTTAAAAACTTTAAGGCATATAAGTACTTTTATTTTGTATTTATTTAAAAAAAAAGTGCTTGTTTAAAAAGCGGTTCCTTTTTGCAAATTAATCACATCAAATTATTATTATCAAGGCGTACATCGTACATTCAAACGGAGGCCACATTGGTTGCACTTTTTTGTTGAATAATATATTGTTTTAGTTCTAGTGTCAAAATGACGCCTAATCATGCGTTGATTACTGATGCTTTGGGATTAAGTATAACGCAAAAATCTATATTTTCCGGTACGTAAACAAAACTTCCTAGATTAGGACTCTTTTTCTTACAACGTACATATTTATTAATATGTGTAAATATAAATAAAAGTGAATGTTTTTGTAATATTGCAGCCATTGGGAATGAAGGATTTTTACTGGACCCCAATATGCGATTGAAATTGCCACATAGATCTTATCATAAAAAAGTTCACGGCATTGTAATGAGTCCTGCAAATGCTTCCACACGACTTCTACTCCTAAATAGTGAGGCGGAATTTTCTCTGTATAAATATGATGCTAACAAGAAAGAAATGTTTTTCCAGCTTCTATACGTAGGAGAAACTCAAGACTGGATAAATGCATCGAGTTTTTTAAATAACAGCGGCGGAACTAATGAGTTCGTACTACACATGTCCCATGGAGCAATATTGCATTTAGAATACGGTAACACAAACAGCAGAATGGCCTCCGAAAGTTGTCGTATATTGGAATTGGCAAGCTGTAGTGATTATTCGTTGCTATACCATACGGTATTATTTGGCTCTCAATATGCTGAACTCATGATTATAAGTGGAAACGGATTTGGAGAGATATTGATTTGGCAGCCTCGCGGTGCAGTTAGTTGTAATCCAATTAAAACATATCCCCTATTGTGGCATTTGAAGGCACATAACGGAGTTGTGTTTTCTATAGATTATCACTTGACTACCGGATTAATGGTCACTGCTTCTGATGATCGATCTTTAAAGTTTTGGAAATTTCATGAAGAGAAAGAGTGTACAAAAGCGGCCGTAAGACCATTATTCAGTTGTTTTGGTCACAGTTCGCGAGTTATGTGTACTATTATTATAGAATACGGTAAGTTATGTCAAAATTCATCACTGCTCATAAGCGGCCCACTCACAAATTTGTTTTGGAGTTGTGCTTGTGTGATTACAAATTTTCAAAAATCAATTTAAACCCATCATAGAAATATATCTACAAATAATCTTAACCTTAATTATTACATATGTATATATATATAAAGCAAGTCATTAGATATAACTTTTATATAGAAACATATAAAATAGAGAGCGTAATCGTTTGGTATAACTTTTATTTTCAAAATTAAGTTTTATCAGCAGCGACGAGCTATGTCCCATATATCTCAGACTATAAGAGTAACTACTTGTGAATGTCCAGTTTGTTTTAGATTTTGACAGCTTCCCTTTACATCATATTAAATAAAATAATTCGATTAACGAGCATATTTTATAGTTCCGGGAGCACACATTAGCAACTATAGTCTTGATCGCTAAAAGTTTGGCTGCGATTAGGGGATAAAAATACTAATAATAATAATTTCGCGATCGGATGGAAAGTTTGGACTTTATTCATGAATAAATTTTTACGAAAATCCGAACGTTTTTATTTGCCTTGTGGACAATGCGAGCCTGTATATTGTGTTTTATATATACATATATATATGTTTACATGATATTTTGAACATAGTGGACTATCGATATACCTAAAAAAATTAAAAATTTGATAGGCGTACTGTTACCTTCGTATTTTTTTGTCAATTATTTATTTTGATTTTTGTTTTAACAATAGTTAACGAGCATTTTTATACCCGCTAGCCGTAGGGTAGAAGGGTATCCAGGAAATGTGTGTAACATGCAGAAGGAAGCATCTCCGACTCCAAAAAGTATTCTTGGTTAGGGTCGCCACCTGATTCGATATTGCCCAGTCAGTTTGTTTGAACACCGAAATCTCAGAGATTATAAGAACTAGAGATACTAAACTTGGTACCAGTATTAGTGTAGGTCCTACGCAGATCAAATTTATTTTAGATTTTGGTCACGACCCTTTCCGCCCGCTAAAATTGATAAGCAATTTGCAAGCGTGAATTTTAAACTCGAGTGTCGTATTTTGGTATATACAGCTACGAAATCAAAAAAAGCACCACTTTCAGTTTTATTCTCATTTTTCAATTTTATAATCTTAAAAGTAAAAAAAATATTTGTCCCTTATGTAATACAACATAAATTGGAATTTTAAATATTACCAATTTTTTTTTACTTTAGTTTTCTTTAGTGGGGAAAATAAGAATAGCATCAATTTTCAAAAAAATCATTTCAATGTCGAAAAAAATTTTTAACTACAACTTTTAATGTTTTAAATGTATTGACTATTAAATATAAGAATAAACCTGAAAGTGGTGCTATTCTTGATTTCGTAGCTGTATATTTTGAGAATTTGGACGCGATCGAATAAAAAACTTAGAAGTTATTCAAGAAACAGTTTTGTATGGGAACATCCATAGGTAGCACGTGGTTTGTGACCATGAATAGTATATTTTATACTATACTGTATCTATCTATATTTTAGACTATTTAGAACGTGATGGAATATCAATATACCAAGTACAGTTTTTGATATATTTTAGTATATTTGAGTTGTGTAATTGGTATCTTACAGTCGAGCACACTCGACTGTAGCTCTCTGACTTGTTTTTATATATAATAGGATTGACTTTTTAACTCGTTTGCGAGGCTTTAATAATATATGTATTTAATTAATTATGAATCAAAGAATTCGAATTTGATTTTTATTTGTATTTCATTTGATTATTTTATTGCAAAGCAATGAAATGTAGATTCGTATAAGATGTGTTTTATAATCGTTTGGGAAAGAGGAGCAATCTTATAATTTTAGTTCTTTTCTTGTGAGTTTCATAACTTCCGATTCTCTAATATAGCTATCTATATTTTATTTTAGTTTATTTACTGTGCTTTTACTAAGATGATAATGTTATTTTAATTATCTTGTAGCCTTATCAGCAGCTCTAAAATCTGGTGTTTATTAATAATCTGGTGTTTATTAATAATAGTAATATATGTTTACATATAATACGACCTTCTATTATACATTATAACAGTGTATGGGATATCCCCTGTGGGATATTTTTAACGTTTTGATATATATATTACTATATCAAATATTTTGAAAAAAACAACTATTTTTTTATATATATTTGAGTATTTTTAAACTGGGTAGCGGGTATTCGACAGTAGCTTTATGACTTGTTACCCTTGTATCAGTTAATTTTATTGCATAACCCTTTACAAAATCGTTAATCCATCTATTATCTTATATGAATATTTTGAATGATGTGTTTCCCTTGGAATACAATCTAACCTCTAATTTTCTAATGTAGTGAAAACGCGCAAATGCAACCACATTACGATATTTATATTAAAACTTATCTTATATATTCAGTGGTGCATAAAATAGAAAAGTTAACATCGTTTAATAAATTTGCCTTAATAGCCTAATTTAAAATTTTTTTTAAGTATTTCTAATTTCTTTTTACCAATTCTACACTTAAATACTTTTCAAATTTATGAATTACAATTCGCAACAAATTTAAATAATAGTTGTTGTCGCTTCAAATTAATTATTACCAATGCCTAAAGCTATGGTACTTTAAATCATCTTTTATTTGTGGCTTGGAAGAAATAAAATATTGAATACTTTGTTGTCATATATTCTTTGGAAAAACACTGCCCCAAATCCAATGTTACACCATTTCATCTTATAATATTTTATTCCTAACATCAGTGTTTCAATTGGCTATTTTTAAGGCTTTCAAAATATTTTAATTCGTTTGTTTCAAAATGAATTCCTTAAATTATAAATGAAACATAATTGTATAATAGTACATATTTTTTAAGGTATATTATATTAAAAATCTGCTAATCCTATTCCTATAATATTCTCTATTCCTTTCTTGTTCGATAAAACGTCTTAAATTGTTTTCATTAAACCTACACACGATTCACAATTGTCTATTTTGTAACTAGAAATGTTAATAAATGCATTTCGACATTTATTTATAAAGTAACATATGAATACATATGTGGAAGAAACAATGCTTCAGGTCTAATTTCGAAAATATAGGTGTGTTCACCAGTCTGTATAATTCACACATAACCTTATGTTATTGGTATAATAATTTCTCTTACTTTTTGCTTGAAGATTCTCTCTTATATACACTGACGAGCAAAACTGTAACACGAGTTCATTGTTTCAACTTCAAAGGTCTGTATCTTTTTTTCTAATGCACGTATTTTGAAGATCTTAGTCTTGTTTTGTAGGTGATATCATTTAATACTATTAAGTAAAATTACAAGCCATTTGATATCAGTTAAAGAAAATGACACGCCAAACTGTAAAAAAAGTCAAATGTTACAGTTTTGCACTCGCAATGGCAAAGCATTGCTTTTTAGTTCTAAAGCTTAGTTAATCGTTAAAGTTCAATTGTTTGCATTTTACTCGCTGAGCTTTGATCTTTTAAAACCACATGGTAATTGAATATGTTATGGATAGCGAAAAAAGTAAGAAAATTCTTGATTTACTGGAAGCTGGGGAATCTGTCCGAAAAGTGGCTAACAAATTCGGTGTTAGCCATATGACTGTGCAGCGACTCAAAAAACACAGTTTAGGAAACATTCCAATAAATCCAGGAGTCGACCAAGAATTTTGAGCGAACGTGACACACGCCACGTCGCTATCTTGGTAACAGGTAATCCTGAGATCACACCAATAAAGGCGGCGTCAATGCTTAATTTGAATGCCAGTGCTAGGACAGTTCGCCGAAGTCTCAACAAATTGGGTCTTAAAAATAAAGAAATGAAAAAAAAACATTTCTAACAAAAAGACATATAATGCTGCGTCCAAATTTTGCTGTAGAATACACAAATTGGACAATAGCGTATTGGGATACTGTAAGTCAATGCTACCAGTGTCTAAAAATGCAAACAACTCCAAAATATTTTTGTTTCCAAGGTTATATGGTCGAATGAAACAAAAATTAATCGCTTCGAGTCAGATGGACGCTCTTGGTATTGAACTAGAGATCCTACGATCCAGTCACCAAGGAATGTGCGACAAACCGTCAAGCACGGTGGCGGTTCCATCATGGTTTGGGGGTGCATTAATTCAAATGGAGTTGGTCCCCTGGTGTTAATCGATGGAATAATGCGGAAGGAGCAATATCTAGCCATATTAAAAGAAAATCTTCCTAAAGTTATTGGGAATATGGGTCTTTGTGCCGAAAAATGCGTTTTTCAGCAAGACAACGACCCGAAGCACACCTCCATATTGGTGAAAAATTGGATTTCAAAGCACAAATTTGAATGTATGAAGTGGCCACTACAATCTCCCGACATGAATCCAATTGAAAACTTGTGGAGTCATGTGAAATCGCAACTGGCGAAATATGCAGTGCCTCCAAGTGGAATGAAGGAGTTGTGGGAACGGACACAGGACGTATGGAATGCTATTCCCCCGGAAATGGTACAACGGTATACCCAAAGTATGCCAAATCGCATTGAAGAGTTGGAAAAGTCCAAGGGGATGTGGACACATTATTAAAAAATCATTAATAAAAATATTTCTTAAAAAAATAACCAGAGTGCAAAACTGTAACATTTGACTTTTTTTACAGTTTGGCGTGTCATTTTCTTTAACTGATATCAAATGGCTTGTAATTTTACTTAATAGTATTAAATGATATCACCTACAAAACAAGACTAAGATCTTCAAAATACGTGCATAAGAAAAAAAGATACAGACCTTTGAAGTTGAAACAATGAACTCGTGTTACAGTTTTGCTCGTCAGTGTATTTCTGTGTAAGACAACCGATTAGTTTAAATAATAATGGATTTCGAATCCTCTAAATTCATTTTTAACACAACTAACGCTTAGCTTATGCGGTCTTTGTTTATGAATATAATAATTTTTAAACATTTTTATGAAATGACAATTATAAAAATCTTTTCTGGGTTTCCTAAGGTCAAGCAGTCTTGACAAAAACGTTGATTGTAACTCGCTTCCGCCGTTTAAATGATATAATTAATAAAAAAAATTTAACTATGCATTAATATTAGTAATTTATGATAAAACAATGATAATTAAAAAAACAAAAACAAGTCAGAAAACTACTACTGAGTGTCCTCCACATTTCCAGGAAACCACTAATAAAGTCATGTATATTCGAATGAATTAATTAACAAGAGATGGAGATTGGATTACTTTCAGGTAATTTTAAGTGGTCTAGGGCAATAATCTGATCTTTGCCAGATTGTACTCCAAAAATAGCTTGGATTGCATGCAGGTTCTTTATATATACATATGAATCAAAAGTTGGTGAAATGAATAGACCAACAAGTGAGATACAAGCAAAAACATGAATGTAGTTAAGTTAATGGCAATAAACGGTATATTATTTATTAAAAATAAGAGGCCAAGTCGGACATATATTTTTAACTTTAGCGTTGTACTCTTTTTGTCTAGCAAATACTAAGACCAGAAACTTTGCGAGCATATGGATTTAAAGAGTAAAGAATTGATACTAATCTTTAAAGATTAACAGAGTCTAGAAAACGAAACGAGTAACGCCTTAATGACAATAAATAAGCAAACCTTTTTTTAAGTGACTTTTTTTTTTAATTGGAAAAAATACAAAAAAAATTAAATACCTACATTAATCATTCAAAATTATTTCTGTATTTTAGTACATAGGTTGCTCTTCATTTAAGTATCTTGTGATACACGACATTTTTTGTTTTATGATCAAGCGCAAAATCAAACAACGCAGATGATCTTCCGACATGTGAACATGCCACGTATAACATGCGAAAAACATGAATGTTCTAGATTTAAACCACCAACTTTTAAGGATTGGCCTTGTAATTTGTTGATGGTCATGGCAAATGCAAGACGTATAGGAAATTGAAGTCTTTTCAAACGGCATATCGGTTGGGATCATCGGTATCATCGGAATGAGAACTTCCTTACCTTTGAATTTTCCTATCAGTATCGTAGTGTAAATTTCATTGTTCATCAATTTAGTAATCACCAAACGCGTACGGTTGCACAGTTTTGGTTGGTTTATGTTTCGAAGCATGATTACTACGGAGCCAACCTTTAGGCGTAAATTGTGCGGTGGTAAGCCAGGAACGTCCAAAGAGTTTAAAAATTCAATTGAATAGTTGGTGGCTTCATCTTCATTTGTGACGCAGTCAATAGATTTGAATGAATGCATTGTTCCAACGATCTTATTTTAAATTATGTAGCTTAGGTCATCTACATATTTATTTTTAGCCGCTAAAATTGCTCGCTCACTCAAAAATTCATTATATTTGTAGTTAGAAATAATTTATGGATATACATTGTTGATAAGTTCGTCTTTTGATAGTACAAAATTACAGAAATTATTTGGAAATTATATGATTCCGCTCGATTCATCGACAGGTACTTGACCATTACCGATAGTCAGCAACTGGTCTGAGAAATCTTCAGCAGATGTATTATTAAGCAATGTAACTCTCATGTTTGTTGTCAGTTGCAGTTTCTTCACGTAGCGCCATAGATTTGACGATTTGAGGGCATCGTTTATTTCGTCGGCAGCCGTAGATCTTGGAATTACTGGCAGTATTTGGGGGAAATCGTCAGACAGTAAAATCAATGCTCCTCCAAAATATCTCGAGTCATTGCGTAAATCTATTAATGTTCGGTTAAGTAATGCACGTTTATGCGCCATTGTGCATTCGTCCCAGATGATGATTTTCGATACCGCTAAAACTTTGGCCATTGATGAGTGTTTTGCAATATTACACGTTGGTTCTTCAATAGTTTGAAGATTTAACGGTAATTTGCTGAATGTGCCGTACGGCATCCTTCTAACAATGTGGCTGCTATTCCAGAAGAAGCAACTGCAACCGCTATGTTAGATCTCGCCCGAACAGTTGTTAAAAGGGACATGAGGAATGTCTTGCCAGTTCCACCAGGGGCATCTAGGAAATATAAACCACCATTTTCATCATCGATTGCCTTCATTAAAGTATCATAAACTTCTTTTTGTTGGTAATGCAACAGGGGTACATTCGTTTGAACTACTAAATCTAATTCCTGGTGATCATATTCACGTTCCCGTTCCTATTCTCGATTAAATGCGTCATTCATTTCATGATATGGTGCTGGCATTCCTAACCTGCACTGCCAACCGAGCTGTTTCACGGGCTGTTTCACTTTGCTCTCGTGAATCAGAACCACAGGAGAACCACGAAGTCGAGCCATACTATCGCGGCGCTGTTCACGTGCTAGTTCTTGTTCTTCTTTAGTCCTTTCATTTGCTGTATTTCGTATTTTTCTTTCAGCACGGCTCTCTCGGGAAAGATTCGATCGTCTTGGTCGCGGCATTATTAATTAAACTTCACTTCACCTAAAAACTCAACTTTATAGTTCACTTTACTGTTTATACGAATTATTTTATTATTGATTTCTTACAAATATCAAATTGTCATCCATACGTCAGTACATAGCTGGCTCTAAACTGCCTCCCTGACAATTTTCAGATAAATCGGTTCAGCCGTTCTTGAGTTATAAGTGAAGTAACTAACACGACTTTCTTTTATATATATAGATAACTTGGATATTTTTTGTGAGATTAGGGGCAGCACATTTTCATCAACCCTGAGACTATTCTGCATTCCATTTTTAAGGTTCTGTGCCCAATGATGCGTACTTATACTGAATAACATATTCGGTTCTTTGTCTTAGTGGAATGCCTGCTATTTAGTGGCTACTAATAAAATCACCTATAAAGAGACACTTTTATCGGACTTGAATCTGTGTTAAGAAAAATTTAGCTTTATCAACATAATTTAGTATCATAGAACTCAATTCATCGCTGACTTATCAATTACCCATACGGAGTTATTATAAGGGGAGATTTCTGTATTATTTAATATCTCAGCCGACACAAAACTTATTTGTTAACAAAATAAGCTGAACCAATGGGGTATGGATAGAGTTAGACATACATTCATTGTTTAATATAACTCAAACACGCATTTCACAGCATCCAGCATATGCTTGAACTCCTAGAGGAGTAATATGCGCTACCACCATCATGGCTGTTGATCATCTAAAGCATTGCGTCCGTTACTAATCCAAGGTGTTCTAGGCTTCATATCGAAGCGGTCGTAAGAGCACGTCTTGTGACAAGGATTCTGATACAATCAGGGAATCTAATAAATCTGATCTTGAATTGTTTCATTATCTTGAAGAGGTCTATATTAGGAAAACTGCAATTAATGAAACGCATATAAGTCAGCAAAATACGAAATATTTATTGCGATAATTTAATAAATGTTGCCTCCTAAGAATATATATTTTTTATGAGCGTTTAGAACGGAGCCGATATAGACAGGTCCGCTTCTCCTTCCAGATACATGTCCATTAGATACTATGAGAGGTGGAGATGGCAGTGTTCGTGTATGTCGTACGTAAATTTTTTTAATGTTGGCCTTTTTTGCTCAATTTTGTTGAAAGTCCAGCATACTTTTTTGTTCTTTATCTCTGAAAGATCCAAGTTTAGTCGGTATAGTTTCTAATTCCACATAAATTGGCCATTGGGACTGGTTTGCTTATCTGCATTTCAAAACGGCAATCTCATTGTCTGTGTATGTTGTTCTTATCAGTTAAGTCTTCATCTTATCCTTCATGCATTTCTTACGAAATTTTTAAAGCTAATTCTGTTTAGTTAATTAGAGATATTTTGACTAATTTTTTAAATCCTTTTTCTTCTATCTATTCTAACGTGTCCTATACCTAAAGTTTGTCTGTATTAAATTGTGTCTAAGCAAAGAGTCATTGATTGAATATCTTCAAATGGCTATTAAGCCGGTATTAACCCGGCCCATATTCAGCTGTCTACTTCGGTACAGTATCGCGTTCTAATATAGATAGTTACTAAAACTGTTTGATTTATCTATCATTTGAAGTTTTGACTTTTTCCTTTATTTGGAAGGTGAAAATATATATCAGTTTATGGTGAAAAACTCCAGACGGATATGTCGTTCGTATTCAATTGGCTTGTGAATATTAGAACTAATCATAAAAGTTCCCTTAACATCGAATAATCTCGGTCCTTGACTTATCATCTGTAAAGTTACACTTTTAAGACAATCCCGAGTATTAGTGGACGCGGATGAAGTTAAAATTTTCTTGAAATCTTGAAATGAGATTTGAATTCCCAACAATCGTGGTGAATTTGAATTTAACTAAATGTGTTGTTACGTCTTATAATATTATTCCGGACATGGCCTTTCAAATTGATTGAGGCGCTAATTTTTAGTGGTAGGACCGGAATTTTTTAATACGAGGGCAATGTAATACACGATAGAAAATTTCTCTTGCGTACGTGACGCCATCGGGAGGTGAGGCTGAGTACTTATCGGACTGCCCTCGTATAGTAATGTTTAATATTAATGATTCCCGACAATTTCAAGAACACGCACGAGCAGCGTGCTTAGTTGCTTTGGTGGATAATAAGACTACAAAAAATAGAAAATATGAAATATTTTCACTGTAGTGAAAATTCAATAAGTATATTTTAGTGGATTTTTTCGATCACCATGCTATAGCTTTGCTACTTATTTTAAATGTGTTTTTTTTTTTAATGTATTGCTTTCTGACTTGAATTGTTTATATTTCGTGGGGCTCTGTCCAACCTGCTTAGCAAGTTGGATTATATTAAGTAGTAATGATCTACAAATATACATTTATCCGCCGTAAGTATTTGAACAAAAATAAACAAGTGAGCCACAACGAACAAATAAAAAGAAATATGTACAAATCTTCAGTTCAGCTAACCATTTTTTTTTTGGTCCGTTTATGAACAAGCCAATTAAAAATTCGAAATATTTTTCTAATATTCCTCCCCATATACAATGCATTTTTTAAGTTAATGTGAGACTATCAATAACGTAAAAATAGAAATATTTTGTTATAATCAAAATTTCTAAAGAATTCCAATTTCCCAGTATTTTGTGTATATTCTAAACGCTCACGTTACTTTTTATAGTAAAGTAATAAGGATTTCTTTTTTAATTCTATATGCTTTTAGGTGGACAAGTCTTTGTTATAAGCGGCGGTGAAGATTCATACATTTGTGTTTGGAGCCAAACGGGAGATCTGTTATTAAAGCGACATCAACAGTTTGGCGCTTCCATTTGGCGATTATGTTTTGACCCTGAGAGCTGCACGATTTATAGCACCGGCTCTACAGGCAATTTCGCCTCCTATAATTTACATAGTGTTTTAATGGATAAACAAATGCATTTAACCCGATTGATACCAGTCATTTCAGAAAATGAGTTTTTCAAGAAAATTAAATATTTGGACTTCAGTTCTTCTTTAATCATTGGATTAAGTAGCAAGAATCGCTTGTTTTATACGAAACTATCGAAATATACATCAGAAATAATCGATGTTTGGCAATTAATTGAACTTGATTTCCCCCCGTACAAATCTATATGCTTCAATGTTTTTGATGGAATTGTTTCTGTTTGTGGCTATCGACGCTTTACACTTCTCCAATATAATGCTGAAATTAATGGCTTCGAAAAACTCTACGACAATGGCTTAATACTCGATTGTATGATCAAATCATTTCATTTTCTAAGCAAATACAATTACCTCATGTCTGATGAACTTGGCAATTGCCAGTTACTATCGTGGCAAGCACTTACAAATTCAATGCAATTTTGCGGAAGCTTACGAATTTCGAATGGACGTGAACCATGGATAACAGCCACATTGTTTATAGCATCGAAATATTTGTTGTTAAGTACCCGGAACGGGCATGTTATGCTCTACGCTCCACAAAATGAATCCCAATTGGAGGACTTCGAATTAAAGGATACTCTCAAATCTTTGCATGGAAATATGGGCGCGAATCACCTTAAGTTTTTAAAAAGTGATGGCAACTCTGCATACGTACTTAGTGTCGGACACGAACCAATTGTTAAAATATTATGCATAAGCTTTATTAATTGTGAATTGAGTATATTACGATGTGAGTGTGTCCCTTTGTCGTGGGTGCAAGCATCGCCTACACTAAATATATTGATTGGTTTCAATGACAATCACTTTGTGGTTTGGTCCCGTCAAAATGGTGTGTTATTGCAACTACAGTGCGGTGGTGGCCGTCGATGCTGGGATTATCAACTCAAGGCTAACCAATTAAATATTATATATATTAAACAAAAGCAGCTATATTGTCGCAGGCAGTCACTTTACATGAACTCTCCCGATCGTTTACTGCCTCTGACTTTACAAACTCGTTGGCACAAACGCAGTTGCAACATCATGGCACTTATACATCCCACTGATAATCGTCCGTTATGTATATTATCGGCTGGCGATGATAATACTATCAAAATTAATCAATTTCGCAGACAGTCATTTATACAATTAGCTGAATTACATACACACATTTCAAGTATACGACATCTAACAATATTTTCTATTAACGCTGAGATTGATTGGCTTATATTTTCTGTAGGAGGCCGATCACAGCTATGCATCAATCAACTTAACTTAAATGGTCAAATTATTCGCGAATTATGTTCTCATACTATTCGCTCAAATACTTCTGTTGATGCTCGACTTATGGCGATTCAAGTTTTACGGAATAGTACAAATGGATTATTTTCCATATACATAGCGAGCGCAGATGGACAAATCCGTTTGTTTCACTGGTGTCTAGAAAATCTTTCAGAAATGCATTTGGAATATGCAATCGACATAAAACGCTGTCCACTTAATCTTCAATTGATTAATGGAAGCAACCTATTGCTAATTACTACTTCAAATGGTATGCTTTATGGATACGATCTTACTCTTAGATTCAAAAAGTTGCAGCACCAGCTGCACAAGGCTGGGGTCAGTGCATTTAATGCCGTAGTCGACGAAACCTTTTTACATGTCTTATCTGGTGGGGACGATGAAAACTTAAAGTATACAAAAATTAAGTTAGCTGATATGACCACAAAACTAATTGCAGAATTTCCCAACTTACATAATGCTCAAATCAATGCGTTGACTCCTATTTTAGTCTGTCAAAGTCAAGTGTTCGCTTATACGTGTAGTAGTGACAAGCAAATATTTAAAGTGAATTTAAGCACTCGGAAATGCACTCGGATTGGATTTACTTGTATTTCTGATATAAAAGGCATGTTGGTTTCTAACAACAACGCAAATATGTATATTTATGGTTCTGGCCTGCACGTCTTGCCTCTCTATAAAACTTAATGATCAGTAATTTATATTATTAACAATGTTTAGTATAAGTAAAATAGAATTGTCTTGTGGCAATGTATATGTATATTACGAGTTGGTACACTAAATTAAAGATTATTGTTTAAATCAGCTGTTTGTACATTGATTGTGTTTTTATGATTTATCTCTCAAATTGAAATTAACAGACAACAGTCGACAATGATCAGCTGTGATACAACCACTTCCCATTTTTATACGCTACCCAAAGCATAGGGCATTATAATTTTCTAACACCTGGAAATGTATGTAGCCGGCAGAGCAAAGCTACTCTGATATATTCTTCCTCAGGGTCAAAAGCCAAATCGATTTAGCCTATTTTTGTGTATGAGAACATAAAATAATCCGATATTTAGTGTTGTGCGTTAAACGTTAAACAATTACCAAAGCAAGAGAAGTAGCAGGGAAGCACCTTCGGATTTTAACAAAACTGGCTGTGGTGCGCTATTACGCTATTTAGAATTGTGTTTTATTGCAACGGTTAAATCCCGGCAGCATTAGTGTTAAAAGGTTGAGACTGTTGCGTGGGAGAATAGGATTGTAATTTAAATTGTAAGAATGAGAGTGTTATTTTTCACTACAAATTCTGAAAAGATTGGTAAGGTCCTTGATCGCATGTGACAATGAAATAAATGAAACAACAACTACTTCGATGTAGAGTTGAAAGTCAAAGCGCACACGCTCTACGGTTTTGCTATGTTTTCATTAATTTGTCTTCGACGATGCGTTGCGGATGTTAAAATCAGGGCACAAGCGCAGTCTCACAGACGTGCTCTTTGAGGTAAGTCGCTAAGAATTACCGCTGAAGTAGTTGAGTCTAACCACCAAAGATTTGGTGATTTTCCGGGAAACTTTGCAACTTTGAACAGGAGACTTGACACGTTTCGCATCAAAGGGGAACCTAGTCACACAGGGCATTGCATAAGGGACCTATACGAATGCTGCATTTTGCATATGACTCTGCGGCTATTAATTTTTACGGGCAAATTCCTGTTATCCTTAATCAGACAAAGATGTCGTCTGACATCAGATCCACCTTATTAAGGCTGAAAAGGCGTTCGCCCAGTAAAATCATTTTTCGTGATTCATTCACTTCATGGAAAAACTACAATCATTCAGAAATGTTTAGTCTCTATACTAAAAATTAAGGTGACCTTTTTCTTTTACCCGACCCATCAACATTTGATAAGATACTCAGCCTTGACCTGTTAAAACAGGCAGGGGCATCGCTGTCTCTGGGCTCAGGGCTGCTTAAATGGGGGGCGGAAGCCGAGCGAAACTACTTCCAATCTTACTATTGATTGTCCAGACGTCCTCCATCCGTAATAGGCGCACTCAAATATTCGCCGACCCCAATAATACCTCGGTGGTAGCTGCCGTCAGGACTATAAGCGAAACTAGAATTATATTCCAAACACTTAGCGCATAAATAGTAGACGACATTTATACTATCACCATATCTCTCTCGTTGAACTCGATCGTGAGAATACTTGTTTCTCAATAAACCCTTTGGTCCGAAGAATGCTGCCAGGATTTTTCAAGGTACGATCGACGATAGCAGATCAGTAGATTTTGTTACGTATATGTCGTTGATGTGATCATCAAGAGAGCCTCCATGAGGCAAACATTAGGGTGTCTGTAAAAATCGCGTTTTTGTTAGGAACTGTGAGTTTTCTTGGGCTTATAGTTACCTGCAACGGTACAAAAATAGACCGGATAAAGTGTAAGCCATTCAACGTTTTCCAGAACGGAAAACGGTATTCGAGTTCATGTCGTTCCTGAGTTTCGGGAGCTATTAAATATCTTTCAATACATATCTCAAATATCTTAGAGAGAATGAAACAGTCAGTAAGCACAGATCGCGAAACATCACGATGCAGTTTTACTATTACTATTACTACTATTGGCTATCATTTGTACATTGGCCAAACTACGGACCTACATGTATGGGGTTAAAGATATGAACAGCTTTACCGACAATTAACCGTTCACATTCCCAGTATCGAAATCCAATCCGAATGCAAAAGATGGAAGATGGATATATAATAAAACCCATAGTTCGGCTTAAAAAATAAGAAACAGATATTAAACAACTGTCTGAATATTAATTACCTCACGCTTAGATCACGCTAAGGCACAGAGAGAACACCTTACGGTAAAACAGAGTATTTGAGGAGGCTTTGAAAAAAGAACTGTTTTTCATTAAAGGCGGGTAGGTAATCAAGGACAACCTAAAATTATGCTTTCAACGCGACAACATAACTATTTTCTAAATTTTTTAGTAAATCGTTAACATTTTTTGCTACTTGTCATCGCTTTTTGTTAAATCATTTTTGATGGTGGGCAACCTCTTTAGAAACAGTAACAAGAGTGATTGTAATCGTTGGAAGCACACTATAGCTTGGTTACATTTAATGGTTGTGGTGGGTACCCTCAACGCCAGTAACTTAAAAGAAATCAGGCATACATTTAAAATCGATTTGGTTAGAACCGATAACACCTTATACCTTATTATAATATTCCCAAAAGTCGAATATTCCGGTCATACACAAAGACAAAGACGGATACCGAACAAGGTTATAATCGAATGAGATGGGGCGACCAACAGTCTTCAGGGGTGTATTGTCTTTCAGGGACCTACATTTTTTCGTATACCGACAGAAAGATCGTATGCTAAGGTGCTCCACGGTGGAGGCAACACGCATTGCGAGATCTAACCAAGCAATTTGAGATCATCATTATCTTCGACAAGTCAGCAATGGTGCAAGTGGACAATGGTGCAAGTCACGCACCTCATCACATTCAACAATAGCGTCTTCAACTACAACAATGTCCAAAATAGAGTATTTGGAATTCCCAACTCTCCACTTTTTAATATAACAACTAACCGCGATGTTCTCAACCTCACGTACCATCATTGAACGAATGAAATTTGGCGAATATCCAGGGGTTTAAAGAAGGAACACGAACTAATCGTGCGTAATCAATGATCGCTGATGCAATCCATAAGCTTTGCGCCAGATGTCACTGCTAAGCATAAGTGAGTCATCATGTTGCACTGGAGCTTAAAGGTATTTACATATGCATTGCAACAAAATATTACAATGTATTTATACATTTAAGTTAATAGATATGTTGTACTGCACTGAATTATAATGGACATTTGATATGTGCGCATCCCACAGTTCTCTGGTTGTCGTTTCGAAAACACTTATTCATTATTTGCAACACCGACAAATTTGTACATTTGATGAAAAAGCTTAGATATATGGAATATTTCCTTGTCGGAAGTTATTTAAGAAGCAATTTTGTATGGAAAATCCATATGCAGCTCCCCGATTCTACTTGTCTTAGTAGACAATGTGACTGTGTGGTGTATATTTTACACTCTATCAAATATTATGGAACCAAATATAACAAAAATGTATACGTAATAAACGTTTCTTCTTTTTCTTCTATAACTATGTATAACTATTTATTACTATCTGACCCGACAGACAATGTTCTGTCTTCTTAACTGTGATTGTTGAATTCTAATTGGTATATTACTAAATCAAATTTATACAAAAAAAAAAGTATTTATTATTCTAATGCTTTATGATACACAAAATTCTTGGTTTTATTTTCTATATAAAAAGTGTTGTTGGTATTCTGACGCGGGAACAGGCGACATATCACTGGCGATGTAAAAAACATGAATTTTTAAAATTAATGCCATAAACACTTAGCGACTGCCCTTGATTTATTTATTGACATTGCACATGCTAGCCGCTCTGAACATTGTAACCGTTTAAAGTCGAACGGCATGTCGTTCGGAATTAGAGGAATCCGTGGAATTAAAACGTGTTGCCTTTGTACATCCCTTTCAAAATTGTGGCTTCTATCACGTTATTCATTAATCTCTTCACCGCAAGCAATATAGGGGTTAAACGCAACACTTATATTTTGTTGGTTCCGGTTCCATTGAATCTGTTCAACTTTATTACGCGTTTTAAGTTGCTCATCAGTTTGATTTGCTCCTGTGTTTCTACGACTTGCAGCATAACAGGTTCTGCGATGTACGTCTAACTGCCGGCATTCTTAGAAACAAAAATTCAACTGAAAATAAAAAAATACTATAGTACTTATACAAAATGGTCTATCACAACTTTCCAACACTATATTAATTAAATTAACCTTGTTGAACAAACACTTCAAAAAAAAAAAAAAACACATTGTACAAATTATCCTGTAGAAGCCAATAAAAATGAATTATGTATGTTGGTATTTTGTTATTATAACTCCGACCACAGACCAATTCCGATCGATATATTTGCAAAGATCATGAAAACTAAGTTATGTACTTTGTTTTAATGGCAACTACATAATTATTATAATTTATTTATCAAATTATTATTATTTTTTTGTATATAGATTGTCCATCTATTATTTGAGTAACTGAGCTGCGACATTCTCATTAAAAAAAAAACTTAAGGCGTCTGTAGTACCAGCAATTACTTGAAGAGCAAGACCCAGGAAGTCTAAGCTTCCGACGAACTTTTAAAGCCGATAATTGACTTTTTAATAAAGCATTGACATGATTATCGAATTTAACATTTCGGAACCCCTTTTATCATCATCAAATTTCGCTATATTGGATACGTATTGTAGACAATCCCTTAGTTCTGAAATCAACACGTTTTCGTCTCATACTAGTACTCCTCTCCACTAGGGAATTTTGGAAGTATTTTTCTAATAGCTGCACGATGGCAGCAACACTGCGGTGTGTCCAATATTTTAGACCAACTTGATCTGCGTAGGACATACACGAACACTGATACCAAGTTTGTTATCTCTAGCTCTTATAGTCTCTTAGATTTAGAAGTGCATACAGACTGACAGACAAACATAGCTATATCGACTCGGATGCTGACCTTTAGAATATATACATTAATTAGTTTTGTGATTATTCAGCAATCGTGGCTGGTGTCGTCTTCAGTTCAACATTCTTGAGAACGTTGACTTCAGTTAACTATTCCCCCTTCAAGACCAAGGCCGCCCTGGCTGAATCTAATCCAGTGACCACCTCTCTTAGCCGACTCGCAGACTTCCTTGTCACGATGATTCGTTGGTATAAGAAGCCAAGACAGATGAGAGCGCAGCATATAGCCACCATGATGAGCATCACCAAGTACGTGCGATCGGCTTAGGTAGACTCTTTAACTCTCTGGACTTCCTCCAGATTACGTTTATTTAAACGCTGAAGATTAGGGAGGCTAAGAACATCTTGGTTGACAGTGATGTTTAGCAGAGGAGATATGGCACTTACTGGGACTCTGTTGTGAATGTTATTGACGTAGAGAGTTCCATTGATCGTGGCCCGGTCACTGAAGGTGATAAGCGTGTATCCAGACCGTTGTCTGTACCTTTGCAGGGCTGTCGTTGACGATGATGATTCCGTCGTCCACCTGGGTGATGGCATCCAGATTACTTGGCTGAATCTCGCAGTGTGCTGTACCTCCGGCATGTATTTCTTAGGCACGTGAACTCTTCGAAGACAGGCGGCAAAATGTGGCTCCAGGTGAATCGGTGCAACCTTCGAGAGTGTGAATTACTCCGTTGCATTCGGCTATGACGTTGTCTGGTAAGCGTAGTATGAAGCTCTTATGGGAGTCCGGGAAAATGGTTATTTCCTTACACGCGAACTTAATTGGAAATTTGACGATAAAATAAAGCATGTTAACAGATAAAAGAACCTTTACGGACAAGACGGACATAAGATCCCCTATGGGAGTGTTTTTGGCTTCCTCCAACCAAACTGATTTTAAATCTGCGTGACTGGGATATTTGGGCTTACAATGCCTTACAATGACTTTGCCGGTGTTAGTCGGTATCGAGTGTTCCCGCCACTACTTTTAACATAGATCCTAAAACATCTAAACTTCTGACGACCCTATGGTGTACGCCTAAGGCTTCCAATAGATCCTGGAGATGAGCTGTATCTACGCTTAAAAGTTTTTTATATGCGACTGCTAAATTGATTTTCTTCCACCACACGCATGTACACTGAAAGGTTTGCTAAATGGCTGACGTAGGCGCATTCTTCCCACACTAAAATTTTACCGTCCACGATGGGAATTTACTTAGCATGTGAATAATTTTTAATGTGCGCTGAGGCCAACGGGCCTGTGGAAAGGGGCAACCCAGCACCAAACATAAATTTGAAATAAGTAAAGCCAAGTGGCCAGAAAAAATGAAGGAAAAATTAATATTATCTTATATTAATTTGCCTAGTGGCGGATAAAAAAAAAACGGGGTCGCTTTGCTGATGTTACTTTATATTGTCTTTGTGGACCACCCTCCCTTTAATGACGACCATGGTCCCCAGGTCCGCCTCCACAACTCTTTCTTCGCACAAAGGCGTGAGTTTGTTGCCGAGCCTACGGTTGGATTTGACTAAAACTTTTTCACCAACCTCAAACACCCTGTTTTGCCATGCATCATTCTCTCTGGCCCTGAGCGCATCCTGAGCATTTCTAATTTTGCCTTCTATGGCCTCTTGGGGCTCATCCGTGCTCGCCTGAACAACGTCAACTGGTCTCCTGTTGTTAACGGAGTGAATTGACTTTTTATACTCAGTTGCTGCTAGCAAAATGAGTTCCACAGTGTCACTGATTTTTTTAATAAATTTTGACACATCTGGCGAGTTCTAGAAAGGTGCTATGAAAGCGCTCCACCTGTCCATTAGAGACACTGTGTAGGAGAGGGGCATTTGCAATGCCAACTCCAAAATTGTTATCCAACATTGTCGCAATTGTCTGAGAATTCAATGCTGGTTAATTGACACAGTATACCGTCTTCGCTTTTGGGAAAAAATTAATTAGCTGAAGCCCCGCTGGTTTTAAGTCCTCTGTGGTTCTTGAAGGAACAGGCTGTACAACAGCGAATTTTGAAAACTTGTCTATACAAGTTAAGAAATATTTTTTGTCGGTAGAAAAGATGTGTATGTGTAACATCTCTCCTACTTGCGATGGGACTGGAGTCATATTTAGCCCTAGCACATGTCTTGCAATTTTGTACTATTTCCTAATTTGGACATTTTGGGGAAATAATATTCGGATAATACCTTCTTCACATTCTCTTGAGCTGACCTACGAGCTGTATTATACTATGTAACAAGTATTTCCATTTTTTCCCCAACCGCGAATATGTCAATTACATTTGTTTTGCAATGCCAAAACTTTGCAGCTGGGAATCTTCGGACCATTTCATCCTGTATCATTGCGAATCACAATGGATGGCGTTAACAACGTTGGGTGGAATTGCGTCTTCAAGCTCATCTAGTAAGGACTCCTTACAAAAGTGCGCTTTAATGCAAAACGGGCCTCAAACTGATTTTGGAAACAATTCAGTCTGTTGTTTCAATGGTGTGAGTGAGGGACATTTCGCTGTGGACTGTTACAGCACAAGAGTATATCTAATGTTGATCTACAGCGTTAAGCTGTTGTCTGGACAAGGCGCGCAACAAGGTTCTCTTTGCCAGGTTTGTAAAAAATCCGCGCATTGGATTCGTCAATGCGCGCTTTCGACCTTTTTATTTTCGCATTCGGATTTGATTCCGATACTACAAAGTCTGATGGTCAGTAAAGATGTTGATGTCTTTAATTCCATATAAATAGTGCCGCAATTTGGCCAATGCCCAAATTATAGACAATAGCTCTCTCTCATTTGTAGCATTATTGACTTCTCTGTCCTTCAATGTTTTTAAGATCATTGTAATAGGACGTCGCTCTTGGGAAAGCACTGCACCTATGCCATATGCTGGAGCGTCTATCGTTAGATCAAACGGCTTCTTGAAGTCGCGATATCTAAGCATGACATCTTCAGATGCCAATATCTTGCCAAGCTTGTGAAACCCTCGTTGTTGCGCTTCAGTGAACTGCACCGGAATGTTCCGAGACCTATGCCTACTAACTGATCCTTTTCGCCTTTCAAGATGTTCGAAATGGGTCTTGCTATTGCGCAAAATCTTTAAAAACGTAATAACTGGCGAGACCCATGAACGAGCGGATCTCAAATACCGATTTTGGTTTTGAAAAATCATGTATGGCTTTGATCTTTTCTGGATCTGTTGTTTTTCCATTGCTTGTTACAACAAATTCGAGGAAGTTCACCCTTTTCTTAAAAAAAAACGCGACTTTTCTACCGAGACCCTCATGTTTGCCTCGAGTAGCCTGTTTAGGACCCAGTCCACATGTATGCCATGGGCCTCTTCACTCTCCGAGAAGATAATCACGTACTTTCGTACTGGCTGCTCATCAACCGTCCTGATAGTGGCTACCACCGAAGTGTTGTAAGGTAAGGATTCGTTGGGGTCTGCGAAGACCTTGTTGCGAAAAGAACATCGGTAAGACTACGTTTGAGGCCTGATATGAACACTTGTAATGCATCATCCCAGAATTTCTCGCATAAGCCCATTGCCATGACTGTATGTATGACATGTTAACCTTTTTGGTTAATAGTGTCAACTTCTTTTCTACTTCATCGTAGTATTGTAAAAGCGATTGCCCTCCCTGTCTCGATATGTGAAATCGAGACGGCAAATAATTGCGGCGAAATTTAAAACTGTTCCGAATGATGACAAAACTGCATCAGCGGACCCCCTATTTTACTTCTAATAATAATGACTGCCTGATAGTGGCGAGAACAGCAATTATAAGGCTTAAAAATGTTGTAAGCGGCAACCGCTGCCTGTCTCCAGGCGACAACTAAATCTTGTGCCCTGTTAAATTCGGGTAGGCACCTGACAGCGTCCAATGGCTCATCACACTGTATCTCATTTGCGATGTCAATAGCACTGTATTCTTGAACTACTAACTTAGATGCATACCGATTATATTCTTGAACATTAACTGCAATATTTTGTCGTTCTTTATTAAATTATGCAGTTAGAGGCTTTGATAGGTTTTAGCAAAGCCTTATATCTATTTCAATTTAGGTGAACAACCCATTATGCGTGCAATCTTGCGCATCTTACATTTCAAAGTCCTTAACCAATAAAAGAAATTATAAATATGCACATGAGGATTTAAGAAAATTACCACAGGGGCAAGTGCCCAAGGAACTAAATGTGTGCAATGATTATAGTAGTATTGTTGATAGTAATATAAGTTAAAGCCAGACATTCTACGAAGTCATGTCCACCACAAAGTCGGTTGCCATGAACCTTTCTCATGCCCAACGACACGTGCGCTGCGTCGGCACTTTTAGTCCAGCAACACTTGCGCAACTCCACAAGTGCAATGCTCAGACTTTTCCGCCCATCCGTGGGATCGCTGGATCAGCACTTCAACCAAGGTGAATTACGCGCACCACGCGCAACTCCAAGGGACACCCGACACCAGCGGCTACAACAAAACCCAAAGCGACAACGGCAGCGACAACGGAAGCGACAACGGCAACAGCGGCGGCAGCAGCGACAACAGCAGCGGCTTCTTAGCATAATGTAGATTGTTTAAGTTTTAGTTCTAATCCAACTCCACAATAAAGCATGTGGCTTTTTTAAAAAAACAAAATTCAATCAATTTTGTTAATTGGCGCCCGAGCAGGGACCCGTTCATCGCGTCGTCAAAATAAATTTGTTAAAGTGAGAGCGCCTCAACTAGCCGCTAGTTAACAACCGCGAGTATTAGTGCCGATACAAAAAAACGGTGCCGCGAAAAATCGAACGTGGTCCAAATAAAACTTTGCCGCTGACGTCCTGTTGTGCCCGTCCGCAGGACACCACGAAGAAAGTGTCACCGAGGGACCCTAGTAATCCACAAGTCGCTGTCGCCACAGGATAAAAAGGATTCACCCAGAGGACCGTCGTGGGAGATTCACCGGATGTATCTTTTAGCGTAAGCATAGTGATTAAGTGATTAAAGAAATATTAAATACAAATACAAATGTGAAAAAAGCAAAACAAGCAACAAGCAAAGAAAATAACATAACGAAAAAAGAAAATGAAAATTGAATTTATTAAAAAAATATAAAGCTAAAAGTCAAACAAAAGAAATATTTGAAAACAAAGAAAAATTAAATAATCAAATCAAAATTAAAATTAAAATAAGAAATATTTGAGAGAAAAAGTTAATACTAAGTAATTAATAGAAAAAATGTCTTATAACGTGCTAAACACACGACAAAACTAAATTAGTTTTAAAAACAAAATATCAATAAAAGTAAAAAGATAACAAAATATAAAACCCTTATAACAAACTCCAATCTTGCGATTCCTACGGGACCCTCGAAGATAGAAGGAGCAAACCAGCCACTGGTTTTAAAATAAAAATAAAAAATTATACACTGTCTCAATTAGACCTGCATAAACCTAACCATAAACCACATCTCACCTTCATCGATATCATCAATCGTGCTATTCGTATTCTTCCTCTGAATTGTTCAAAAAATAACCGAGAGAAAATGCAAGAAGATCTGTCCGAAGCAATGGCACTGTTAGGTATTGCAGGCACTAGTCGACCGAAAGCTGTTCCGATCATGGCCAGCACACCTATAGCCACTCCAGAGTTAAGGGAGGTTATAAGAACCATGATTACCGACACCCTTCAGGGAGGTCAAGTTATTAGACGAGCTTTAGGAGTAGAGGCAGAGGAACCATTACCTGACATACCGTACGTAAGCCCCACTCAGAATGGTGAGTTAGAGAAAGTACCAGACGTAACGCGTCTAATCAAAGAATTTTCGGGAGACAGAACTTCTTTCGGATCTTGGAAGAAAAATGTCGACAGAATTATGGCTATGTTCACAGGACAAGAGCGTACGCAAAGATACTACTTAGTTACGTTAGCCGTATGTATGAAAGTAGTAGGCGAAGCGGAAACTGTGTTGGAATCATACAACACTCCCTTGAATTGGAAAGCTATTTCCAAATGCTTAACAGAACACTACGCGGATAAGCGAGATCTAAAGACTCTCGAATACCAATTGTTCTCGTTAACCCAAGGCAGATTATCCATTATGGAATATTACCAAGCAGTGTACCACCAACTATCCTTGATACTCAATCAAGTTAGCGTACAAGAAGATTCTGCAGACTCCATAAGAGCTTTGACGAACAGTTACCGAGGCAAAGCCCTTGATACTTTCGTACGAGGTCTCAACGGAGATTTACCCCGTCTTTTAGCCGTTAAGGAACCTCGAGACCTTAGCTACACATTGCATCTGTGCAACCTACTCGACAATCAGGATCACAGAAATGCTTTCTTGCCAAAAGGTAGGCACCCAGCGCCACCAATACCACCTAGGCAATTTACAAGCCAAACGTTTGCTAAGCATACAGCGATCAAACCGATGCATAACAACAATCAGAGTCAATGGCGAAATTTCGATCCAAGACTTTATTATGCACCGCGTCCCGCTAACCAACAATATCAATCAAATTCCAATCAGGCAAGACCTTTTTCTCAATTACCACAACAGCAGTTTCAGTATAGACCACTATACTCAGCGTCTCCGCGCCCACTAGCTCCAAAGCCAGAACCAAAACCAATCCCAATGGAAGTCGATGGTTCAATCCATTCAGCTAGGGTAAATCATATGAATCGCCCACAACAAGACTTTACCGCTGGAAAACGTCCACTTCCGTCCTCCACTTTCGGGACCACCTCGAAAATTCCAACGTCAATTCCATATCAATACAGGAGAACCAACAGAACAGTACGCTGAAGAGCAACAGTATATTGACTACCCAACAGAACAAGAATTAAATGCAGACGCATATGCTTACAACAGTGGTGAACAAGAATATTACGCATGCATGGAATCAGCAGGTTTCTCTGACTCATACGACGATATGGAACAAACCCGTCATGAATCCGAAATAGGAACGACAGACTTGTCTGATGTTAATTTTTTAGTTTAAACCGTTCCTCACTACCATACTTTCAATGTAGAACGAGGGACGGAAGACACCTTAATTTCTTAATAGATACCGGCTCCAATCAGAACTACATTCAACCTTCATTAATAGATTCCCCTAAACCAAAAAAAGAAACATTTTTCGCAAACTCCATAGGAGGTCAAATAGCTATCACTTACCACACATTCTTAAACCTGTTTGGCCTTCACGATATTCCAATTCGATTCTTTTTACTACCAACTCTAAAAACCTTCCATGCTATCCTTGGCAACGATACCATGAAACAACTTAACGTTGTTATTGATGTCAGAAACGACATTCTTAGAGTAAATGGTGACAGACAATTTCGCATTCAGCAACTTCCAGCTCAATCAGTAAATAATATCAAAATTCGGACCGACCATATGTCTGAAAATCAAAGGACAAAAATAAACAAATTGGCCGCAAACTACAGAACTCTATTTGCAGAGCCAGACGAAAAATTGACATACTCCAGTAAAGTAGTTGGAAAAATTCGAACTTCGTCAGATAAGCCAATTCACACCAAGCACTACCCATACCCTATATCGCTCAAACAAGAAGTTGAAAGGCAGCTTCAAGAGATGTTAGACGACGGTATAATCAGACCTTTTAGATCCCCGTACAATGCCCCAGTTTGGGTTGTACCAAAGAAAGCAGACGCTTCGGGAAAGAGAAAATACAGAATTGTAATTGATTACCGTAAGCTAAACGCCGAAACAATTTCTGACCGATACCCAATGCCTGAGATAGGAGAAATCATCGCGCAGTTAGGGAGCAACAAGTTCTTCACAGTGCTCGACCTAAAGAGCGGGTTTCATCAAATTCTGTTAAGAGAACAAGATATTGAAAAGACAGCATTCGCAGTCAATGAAGGAAAGTTCGAGTTCACTCGCCTTCCCTTCGGACTTAAAAATTCACCATCCATCTTCCAAAGAGCTCTGGACGACATTCTAAGATATCATATCGGGAAGATCTGTTATGTTTATATAGATGATATAATCATCTTTAGCAAAACAGAGGAGGAACATGCAAACCATTTAGGACAAGTCTTTTTAACGCTGCAAAGCGCGAACATGAAAGTCCAAATGGATAAGTGTGAATTTTTTAAGAAACAAGTCAATTTCTTGGAATTCACAATATCTGAAAATGGCGTTAAGACGAATCCGGAAAAAGTAAGGGCTATTTCCGAGTTCCCTATACCCAATTCCCTAAAAATATTATGATCATTCTTAGGTTTGCCTGGATATAACCGACGTTTCATAAGAGACTATGCCAAATTAGCAAAGCCTCTTACCGCACTTCTCAGAGGAGATAGCGGTCGAGTCTCAACAAGAATATCCGATAAAGTAAAGATTCAACTAAACCAAGAAGCCATCCAAGCTTTCAACAAACTTAAATTATCTCTTAGTTCAGCAGATGTTATCCTAAGTTATCCGAATTTCCAGAAGGAATTTCATCTGACAACAGATGCATCTAACTTCGCAATCGGAGCTGTACTAGAGCAAGAGGGTAAACCAATCACGTTTATTTCTCTTACCTTGTCAAAAACGGAAGAAAATTACGCCGTTAACGAGAAAGAAATGCTAGCAATCGTATGGGCATTGCAAAGCTTGAGAACTTACCTATATGGTACTGCTAAGGTTGTGATATTCACAGATCACCAACCTCTCACCTTTGCACTAAGTAACAAAAACCATAACGGAAAGCTTAAGCGTTGGAAAAGTTACCTGGAAGAATTTAACTACGAGTTAAAATACAAGCCTGGCACTTCTAACGTTGTAGCAGACGCATTGTCTAGAACACCAGCAAAACACGAGATAAACACTCTATCCTCTTCAGCAACGGTCCATAGCGACGATAGCTCGTCCCATAATCTGATATACTCTGTAGAAAGCCCCATCAATGTTTTCAAAAACCAGTTATTCCTACTCACTGATGATAATCCATCATACAATTTCGAAATCCCATATCCCACTTATCACAGACACATAATAAAAAGACCATCTTACACAGAGAAAGACCTCATAGAAATAATGAAAGAAAGATTAGACCCCAAGATACTTAATGGAATTCATACATCCGAAAATATCATGGGAAAGATTCAAAACTTTTATCCATTACATTTTATTTCTTATAAAATCCGGTTCGCACAGGGTATAGTAGAAGACGTAAATTCAGAAAGCAGACAAAATGATTTAATGATACAGGAACATAAAAGAGCGCATCGCAACGCTAAAGAAAATAAAGAACAAATCCTCAGAAAATTTTTTTTCCCCAGATGAATAAGAAAGTAATTGCAATAGCCAAAACATGCTTAACATGTAAAGAATCGAAATATGATTGAATTCCTCCAAAAGGCGCTATACAATCCACTCCGATTCCGCAATACTCCGGACAATTGATCCATATTGACATTTATATCACGGAAAAACTCAATGTCTTGACAGGCATCGACAAATTTTCCAAATATGCTCAAGTGAAGGTTCTAAAATCCAGAGCTTCCCAAGACATAATGATTCCACTGAGGGAAATGTAAATTGCTTTTGGGATACCCAAAATTGTCGTAATAGACAATGAAAGAGCCTTAAACTCAGCATCTATCAAATTCATGTTCCAACTAAATATATCTGTTTTCACGACACCGCCGTATTCTTCTACCAGCAATGGACAAATAGAACGATTCCATTCTACACTGACCGAAATTCTTAGATATCTTATTCTTCTTATCTTAGACCATGACGAACTTACCTTCACAGATCTACTGTTTAAAGCAACCCAAGAATATAACCAGTCAATACATTCAATAACTAAAGAAAAACCCATTGAAACTTTTTTCAGAAGTAATATAACCAACACTCCAGAATCAATAGAAAAGAAAAGGGAAGAAATTAGGAACAAAATCGAACGTACACAAATAGCCGACCTAAATTACCATAATGCCATCAAAAACACCCCCAAATCATATGCAATAGGAGAAGAAGTTTACGTCAAGATCAATAAAAGATTAGGCTCTAAAATTTCTTTGAGATATAAAAAAGAAATAGTTGCAGAAAATGGTAACTCGACCATTAAAACGAAATCAGGAAAGATAGTTCACAAAAATAATTTAAAAAATTAATTAATATTTACAGATTGTTATTTCTACCGTCATGCCTCGGAGCGGCGACAATTTTAGATTACACCAATTCAGAACTGGTGACCATCAAAATTGGGCCCGCAGCTATTCAGAGCAGCTCATTCAAAATAATACATGTCTTCAACATTAAAAAATATGAAGAAGCATTACAAATACTTGAAAACTCCATCAACTCATCTCTTCCGAATCACCTCACCCCGTTCATTACTCTCGAATTAAATCAAATAAGAGACAATTTAAATAGGTTAAGACCAAATAACATAAGAACACGAAGGTCAATAAATATGCTCGGCTCCGCCTGGAAATGGTTAGCCGGAAGCCCAGACCACCATGATCATGAGATCATCCTAAATAAAATGAATGAACAATTAGAAAATAATAATAAGCAAGTAGTAATAAACAGACTTTTTAGCGACAAAATTAAAGAAATTCGAGAAAGCACTAATGCAATACTAAAATTAAGGAAAGAATGTCAAGCAAACAATAATATCGAAATAGAAACTCTAAAATACAAATTGAAAATTTTTAAAGAAAAACTTACAAATATGATTTATGCAATTAATTGGGCTAAGACAAATACAATAAATTCCATTCTACTATCAACTATCGAAATTCAATTCATTGAAAAGTTAGTGAAAAATTCTAACAATTTGTTCATAAATATAGAGGAATTACTTGAATTCGCAAAAATTAAAGTAGCTTCAAACGGGAAAGACATTCTTTATATTATCAGTCTGGCCACAATAGAAGAAAACCTTTGTCAAAGAATTTTAATAAAACCAATAAGAAAAGAAAATGTAATTAATAAAATAAAGTTCGACCTAATAATTCAATGTAATGAAACAATATTTGGAATCAAACAAACTTGCGAAACAATTAATGATAAGTCAATATGTAAACGAGAAAATTTAATAGACCTAAGTAACAATACCTGCGAAGCTGCACTACTGCAAATGAAACAACCCAATTGTCAGCGAATAAATAGTCAACACATCCCGGAACATGAAGAAATCCTACCCGGAATCATCTTATTGAACGACTTTGATGGAAGAATCAACATTGACCAAGAACAACTACATCTGCATGGATCTTACCTTGTCCAAACCAAAAATGCATCGATCACAATAAAAGGAACCTCTTATACAAATAGAGAGTACGTCCACGTTGATCCCTTACCACCCATGCTACAAATCGTTGGCAACAAGACCGAGATAGAACAAGTCTTTTCGCTGGAAATGGTGAAGGAACTCAACTTCAGCAACACTGCAAAAATCCAGCTTATGAAGGAAGACCAAAAGATAAATACAATCACCAACATTGGTATTTACATCTTCTTGCTGATGTCCATAATCATACTGGCAATTCGAGCTCTAAAATCAAGAGCAGCGAAAGTAATCATCAACCCAGTAAACAGTCCACCAACAAATCAAAGTCAAGTTCAAATGGCGGCCGAGGACGTCCGCATTTAAAGGGGGAGGAGTTAAAGCCAGACATTCTACGAAGTCATGTCCACCACAAAGTCGGTTGCCATGAACCTTTCTCATGCCCAACGACACGTGCGCTTTTAGTCCAGCAACACTTGCGCAACTCCACAAGTGCAATGCTCAGACTTTTCCGCCCATCCGTGGGATCGCTGGATCAGCACTTCAACCAAGGTGCATTACGCGCACCACGCGCAACTCCAAGGGACACCCGACACCAGCGGCTACAACAACAGCCACAGCGACAACGGCAGCGACAACGGAAGCGACAACGGCAACAGCGGCGGCAGCAGCGACAACAGCAGCGGCTTCTTAGCATAATGTAGATTGTTTAAGTTGTAGTTCTAATCCAACTCCACAATAAAGCATGTGGCTTTTTTAAAAAAACAAAATTCAATCAATTTTGTTAATTTATAGCCGTCACAGAAGAAGGTGAAGCGGGCGAAAATGCAAATACTGAGAGTATTGAGAGTATTGAAGAAGAAAGTGAAGTACACCAAGAAGGGTGTCGAAGTTGTACTGCTGGCCATAATGTCGTTTTAAGAAGTGCCGTTTTAGTGGGGCGACAGCATTGTGTCGCTGTCGCCGAGTGTGATTCGAAGGCATACACATAGAAGCGATTCGAACTACAGGACAGAGTGCTGCCGTCGTCGTTTGTGTAAACTTCGAAACGTGCTTCACTCTAATGAAAGACGATCATAATTCAACATCCGAAGTGGGATCTGGCCATCTGCCTTCAACACTAGATGAATCATGGCGTACCATGATGGAATTGCAAAATAAAAACTTAATTGAACTAGAGAGAGTATCAAAAAAAACTGTACCTGATGCAGGGCAGAACAACACTGTGCAACTTAAAAATTCAACCGGGAAAAGCGAGTGGAGCAGTGCAGTGTTGCAGTACCTAAGGGATGCCTGAACCATAGAGGCCAAATTTTTGATTCGATTCTGGATCGAAATGCTCGTTGATGAACGAAAAGCTAAGTACCAAATTTTCTGGTAAAAGATTCAATAATATTGTTATGCTATAGGGATCGGGAGTAATGGAATATGTAGTACTGTACAAATATTAAGTAACATAAAAATTAACGATAATTGTATTAAAATTTTGTTTCACGTAATAGGCGATGATGATATGCAAAACGTCATTGTAATTGGTCGTGAAATACTAAATCAGGGTCTTGATATTGTTATTTCATCAAACCAATTTAAAACTTCAAGGATCAAAGAAGTTAATTTATGTATTGGCAATGAGCCAGCCGATATTAATACTGAGCTTGAGGGACAAGATAAAATAAAACGATATTCATTGTTGGCAAAGTACTCAAATTCATTTATAACTGGTATCCCAATTACTAAAGCTAGTATTGGCGAAATGAAAATTAGGTTGCTTGATCCAACAAAGAACAAAGAAGGCCATATCGTTTAAGTCCAAGCGAGCGAGATTTAGTTCGGGAAAAAATTAATCATCTGCTAAAATGCAACATAATTAGGCCAAGCTGCTCACCTTATGCAAGCCCTATTTTATTTGTTAAGAAAAAAAATGGTTTGGATAGACTTTGTGTTGACTTTTGAGAGCTGAATTCAAACACAGTCGCTGATAAATACCCTTTACCACTTATACAGGATCAAATCAATAGGCTTGAAGGAGTTAATTACTTTACATGTCTAGATATGGCTAGTGGATATTACCAAATTTCTTTACATTCAGATTCTATCGAGTACACGGCGTTTGTAACTCCAGATGGTCAATACGAATTTCTATCTACGCCATTCGGGCTCAAAAACTCACCTCTGTTTTTCAACAAGTAGTAATGCAGGCGCTAGGAGATCTAGTGAATTCCGTCATGGTAGTTGCCTCAACAAAATGCGAGGCGCTAGAAGGATTACAGATCGTTTTAGATGTTTGACAAAGGCTGGGTTTTCATTCAATCTAACAAAGTGTTCGTTCCTGAAAACATGGGTTCAAAATTTGGGTAACAATATAAGTGCGGGTGAAATTAAAAGTTGTAGCGTTGACTTCTCTTCCGCCTCCCGAGTCAGTCACTTCACTTGGACAATTAATTGAGCTAGCATCCTATTTCCGACAGTTTATTAAGGGATTTTCACAATTAATGAAACCGTTATATTTCTTAACTGCAGAGAACCTATTTATCCAATCGAATTACATACAGATGCAAGTTGCAGTGGCTACGGTGCTATTTAATTACATAAAATTAATAACAAACCCCAGGTAATAGAATACTATAACTTCTTCAGCGGCAGAATGAATATACTACTCGTACGAGTTTAAAACCTTAGCTGTTGTGAACTATCTTAAACGTTTTCGACATTATTAGTTGGACAGGAACTTGTCGTTTATACTGACTGCAACTCGCTAAATGCGTCAAGAAATAAACAAGATTTAACCCCCAGAGCATAGCGTTGGTGGGCTTATTTGCAGGTATTCACATTCGATATTCAGTATAGAGAAGGAAAAAGAATGGCACATGTTGACTTTTTATCGAGAAATCCTCTTTCACCAAAGTCTACTTCGACCGCAAAAATAGTCGAAGAGAAAGAATAAATTTAGCTAAAATTTCAAGCAACTGGCTTATTACTGAACAACGTCGAGATTCGGCCATAATTAAAAACTTTTCTCTGCCTGAAGATATTGCGAAAACGTATGAACTAAGGGCAGAAGTTCTTCATAGGAAAATACAGAGAAATGACAGAACACCAGTGTTTACCAGTGCTGCCACGAGCTTTGAGATGGTCTGGTTTAAATTAAGCTCATGAGTCAATAATGCATTTAGGTTTTTAGAACATATTGGATAAAACTTACGATTTCTACGTAATGTTGGACAATATGTCAAAATACGTAAAAAAAATTGTCGACAACTGCACTTGCAACGACACTTGCAAAAGTCAAAATCCACTTTAGTAATAATACAGGCTTAGTTGCACCCAATACCAAAAGAAACTATTCCTTGGCACACTATCCACATCGATATAACAAGAAAATTATGTGGCAAAAGTGACCAGAAGAAGTATGTTATTGTTCAGGTAGACGCGTTTACCAAATATGTCTATTTTAGTCATAGTCTTAAATTAGACAGTCAGAGTTGCATAAAAGTCGTTCAATCCGTTTTACAGGCGCAAAGTTCAGTCAATTTTGTTCAGATCAAAAAATAAACTTCCAGTTGATAGCCACTAGTGCAAGTCGAGCCAATGGTGGAGCGAACCATGAGCACGTTGAAGAATATGCAAACGACGGTTGAAACTGGAACACAGTCTTAACTGGATGTGCTAGGAGAGGCGCAGTTGGCAATCAATTGTACAACCAACCGCAATACGAAAGCAAGTCTCTTAGAAATGTTATTGGGAAAGGTAGCACGCCCATTACGATTACTTCCACCTAGTGACATAATGTTATTGATCTGGCAAACGTAAGAGCGCAAGCTGTAAAGAATGTATTAGACAGTGCAGCTTATGATAAACAGCGATTTGATAGAAATAAGGCAAAAGTAACAAAGCACAAAGTTGGAGATTTTGTGTTACTTAAAAGCGAAGACAGACACCAGACCAAGCTCAAGCTAAGTCCGAAATTAAAGTGGCCTTTTGAAATAGTAAAAGTTGTAGAAGGTGACAATAAAAGAAATTATAAATATGCACATGAGGATTTAAGAAAATTACCAGAGGGGCAAGTGCCTGAGGAGCTAAATGTGTGCGATGATTATAATAATATTATTGAAAGTAATATAGTCCTTACAGAAGAAGGTGAAGAGAGCAAAAATGCAAAGAAGGTGAAGAGAGCGAAAATTCAAATACTGAGAGTATTGAAAAAGAAAGTGAAGTACACCAAGAAGGGTGTTCAGTTTGGGACTTTTTTCGTTTAAAATTGAAATAAATATATTAAATAAAATTTTAAAAATTAATTGTTTTCGGATTTTATAAGTTAATATAACTAATAAACTGCATTTAAAGAGTAATTACAAAAAATATAGTTTAGCTGTAACAGCGGTTGAAAGTTTTGTAAACGTGCTGGTTGAAATAAGCTGTGAGCCACTGTATATGTGAAATGAAAATAAAATGTGTTTTACTGCTTAATTGCGTGTTATATATTCATATGTATTTTATTTTAACGTTTACAACAAAGGCATTACAACTTTTATATGTATTTGAGATAGTTCATCGTTCATACATTCAGTATAATATATTTAATAGTTTTGCGTTTGGATTAATTATACCCGCTACCCATAGGATAGAAGGGTATTATAACTTTGTGACTTCAAGAAATGTATGTAACAGGCAGAAGAAAGTATCTCCGACCCTATAAAGTATATATATTCTTGGCCAGGGTCACCAGCCGAGTCGATATAGCCATTGCCGTCTGTCTGTCTGTCTATCTGTATGAACTCCTAGATCTCAGAGACTATAAGAGCTAGAGATTTCAAACATGGTACCAGTATTGGTGTATGTCCTACGTAGATCAAGTTTATTTTAGATTTTTACCACGCCCCTTTCCGCCCTGTCCGTAAAAAAACTTTTTGGTATATTTAAATATATTTGAGCTGGGTAGCGGGTATATCACTGTCGAGCACGCTCGACTGTAGCTTTCTGACTTGTTTTTATTGGTTTATTAATATTTTTTGACAAATGTTGTCTTCTATTGTGGGTAAGCTGAAAATATAAAGAATGTCTATTCAATTTAAAGCTACTCAACTTTTGTCGAATTCGAATAGTTCCTCTATATTTATGAACAAATTGTTGGCACCAACTTTTCAATGAATTGAATTTCAACGGTTGACAATAGTATGGAAATAATTGTTTTTGTCTTAACCTACTTAATTGCGTAAATCATATTTGTAAGTTCTTTAAAAATTTTCAATTTATATTTTAGTGTTTCTATTTCCATGTTATTTGTTGATTGGCTTTCTTTAATGAATTTTAGTTTAGCGTTAGCACTTTCTTTATTTTCTTTAATTTGTCGCTCAAAAGTCTATTTACTATTACTGGCATATTATTACCTCTTAATTGTTCGTTCATTTTGTTTAGGATGATCTCATGATCAAGGTGGTCTAGGCTTCCGGGTAACCATTTCCAGGCAGATTTGAGCATACCTATTGATCTTCGCGTTCTTTTGTTATTTGTTCTCAGCCTATTTAGATCGTTTATTATTTGAGTTAATTTAAGTGTAATGAATGGTGTGAAGTGATTGGGAAGAGGTGAGTTGATGGATTATTCAAGAGTTTGTAATGCTTCTTCATATTTGTTAAAAACATGCATGATTTTAAATAAGCTGCTCTGAATAGCTGTGGGACCTATAGTAATGGTTACAATCTGCGAGTTGGTGTAATCTAATATAGTTTCCGTTCCGAGGCATGACGGTAAAAAACCTGTAAATATGTAATAATTTTTTAAGTTATTTTTGTAAACTATTTCTCCTGATTGGATTTTAATAGTAGAGTTACCATTGTCTGCAATTATTTCCTTTTTATATCTCGAGGAAATTTTGGAACATAGTCTTTTGTTGATTTTGACGTAAACTTCTTCTCTTATTGCGTACGATCTGGGAGCGTTTTTGCTTGCATTCTGATAGTTTAAATCGGATATTTGTGTACCTGTTATTTTATTTCTAATTTCTTTAATTTCCTTTTCTATTGATTCTGAAGCGTTTGGTTATATTGCTTCTGAAAAAATGTTTCTATTGGCATTCCTTTAGTTATGGAATGTATTAAATGATTATATTCCTTAACAGTTTTGAAGATCAAATCTACGAAGGTGCCTATGGCTTCGTCTCTTTTGAGACACCTTAGGATTTCGGTCATAGTTAAATAAAACCTTTATATTTGGCCGTTGCTTGGTGGTATCGTGAAGACTTCCATTTTTAATTGATCTTTTAATAAGCAATTGTTAGATGCTGCATTTAAAGCTTTCTCGTTGTCCATTACAACAAGTTTTTGGATACAGAATGCTATCACCACTTCCCGTAGAGGGCTTTTTAAATCTTCGGTTTCTTTTGATTTTACTATTTTAATTTGGGCATATTTTGAAAATTTATCTATTGCTGTGAGCGCTGGATTCTTTTGAGTTATATATAGATTTATGTGATTAATTTTTCCTGGGTAAATAGGCTGCATTTCTATATATCGAGGATACCTATCGTACATAGAAAGTTAGAACGTGTCACATTATTCTTCGAAAGCGGTTACTTTCTTTCTTAAACCAGGGAAAAAATATTTACTGAGGATTTGAATTTTGTTCTCTATTGGATTCGTATGGGTACGAGTATGTTCTGTAGTTATGATCTTATTTTTCTCAGATTCTAAGGGAACATCTTTCACCTGTGTTTGGGTGTATCGCATTGTAGAATCTTTGAGTTTTGTAGAATCTTTATCAGAGCTGGTTCTGAATAATCGCTTTTCTTGACAGTATGTCTATGATACTGTGGAAAAGGTAATTCGAAATTATATGATTCTATATCTGAGGTCAATAGTAGTAGCTGGTTTCTGAATACGTTAATTGGTATATTAACGCATGGTATTAGATTGATGAACTCTCATCACTATGTATTGTAGCCGTGGTATTATGGATCTGAGTAACTGGGGAGTTTATAGATAGGGCGTCTTCCACTATATTAGAAGTTCCTGGCTTAAAACGGAGTTCGTGATTAAACTCTTTACCTTTCCCACCTTTTGAGATTACTATTATGATTTTTATTGTATAGTGCAAAAGTTAATGGTTGAATATGATAACTTTAGAGGTAGCGTAAAGGGACATACGTAGACTTCGAAAGGCCCATACTATGGCCAACATTTCTTTTTCATTTGTTGCATAGTATCTTAACACCCGCTCTTAAGATTAAATACTATGAAGAACTTATTGTTCCCCAATTGAGCGATGATTTATCTTATCTCAGGCATTGGGTATCGATCAGAGATTGTTTCAACGTTTAGCTTACGGCAATAAATTTCGATTCTGTACTTTCTTTTCTCAGAAGTATCTACACTCTTTAGTACAACCCAAACTAGTATTTGTGCTACAGGTTACATGGTTACGTATACCAAAAATACTTGTTGGTATATTTTAGTATATTTGAGCTGGGTAGCGGGTATATCACAGTCGAGCACACTCGACACTTTTCTGGCAAGTGTATACCCAAAATCCTAACTTTCTTTCCCATCATCAACTTGTTTAAATTCATCTACAATATAGTACTTTGTATACGTTTTGAAGCTAATCTAGCAGGCGTACCAACTAATTTTCCTCGATGAGGAAATATGACAACCAATAACCCCGTTAAGAGACAGAAGCCAACAGACAGTGGACTATCGAAAATGGCTATTACCGAAATGAGATATCATGAAGGAGTAATATTTCAGTCTGAATATTCATGCAGCTATTACTACTCCTATTGTCACAAGCAACATTACAGAACAAAACCATATTTAATCAGACCATTCATAACAACAAGATCTCATACTTCTAGAAAACTCCACACTTCAGAAAAGGAAAGGCAAGGCAAGGCGATGCGGTTCCTGGGTATCCAGATGTGCGTTCTACTGATGCTCTTGGTCGTATGTATACAGTTCATCCAAAAAGTAATGAATGTTTCTATTTGCGGTTGTTGCTGGTAAATGTGCGTGGGCCAACGTCATCTGAGTCATTACGAACTGTTAATGGTGTAATATTCTAAACATATCGTGCTGCATGTGAAGAATTGAAATTATTAGAAAACGATAGTCTTTGGGATACGACAATCGCTGAAGCCATTATTTCTGCATCTCCAAGTCGCAAGATACGCACGTTATTCGCTATCCATGTAACCTGTAGCACAAATACTAGTTTGGGTTGTACTAAAGAGTGTAGATACTTCTGAGAAAAGAAAGTACAGAATCGAAATTTATTGCCGTAAGCTAAACGTTGAAACAATCTCTGATCGATACCCAATGCCTGAGATAAGATAAATCATCGCTCAATTGGGGAACAATAAGTTCTTCATAGTATTTAATCTTAAGAGCGGGTGTTAAGATACTATGCAACAAATGAAAAAGAAATGTTGGCCATAGTATGGGCCTTTCGAAGTCTACGTATGTCCCTTTACGCTACCTCTAAAGTTATCATATTCAACCATTAACTTTTGCACTATACAATAAAAATCATAATAGTAATCTCAAAAGGTGGGAAAGGTAAAGAGTTTAATCACGAACTCCGTTTTAAGCCAGGAACTTCTAATATAGTGGAAGACGCCCTATCTATAAACTCCCCAGTTACTCAGATCCATAATACCACGGCTACAATACATAGTGATGAGAGTTCATCAATCTAATACCAAGCGTTAATATACCAATTAACGTATTCAGAAACCAGCTACTACTATTGACCTCAGATATAGAATCATATAATTTCGAATTACCTTTTCCACAGTATCATAGACATACTGTCAAGAAAAGCGATTATTCAGAACCAGCTCTGATAAAGATTCTACAAAACTCAAAGATTCTACAATGCGATACACCCAAACACAGATGAAAGATGTTCCCTTAGAATCTGAGAAAAATAAGATCATAACTACAGAACATACTCGTACCCATACGAATCCAATAGAGAACAAAATTCAAATCCTCAGTAAATATTTTTTCCCTGGTTTAAGAAAAAAAGTAACCGCTTTCGAAGAATAATGTGACACGTTCTAACTTTCTATGTACGATAGGTATCCTCGATATATAGAAATGCAGCCTATTTACCCAGGAAAAATTAATCACATAAATCTATATATAACTCAAAAGAATCCAGCGCTCACAGCAATAGATAAATTTTCAAAATATGCCCAAATTAAAATAGTAAAATCAAAAGAAACCGAAGATTTAAAAAGCCCTCTACGGGAAGTGGTGATAGCATTCTGTATCCAAAAACTTGTTGTAATGGACAACGAGAAAGCTTTAAATGCAGCATCTAACAATTGCTTATTAAAAGATCAATTAAAAATGGAAGTCTTCACGATACCACCAAGCAACGGCCAAATATAAAGGTTTCATTCAACTATGACCGAAATCCTAAGGTGTCTCAAAAGAGACGAAGCCACAGGCACCTTCGTAGATTTGATCTTCAAAACTGTTAAGGAATATAATCATTTAATACATTCCATAACTAAAGGAATGCCAATAGAAACATTTTTTCAGAAGCAATATAACCAAACGCTTCAGAATCAATAGAAAAGGAAATTAAAGAAATTAGAAATAAAATAACAGGTACACAAATATCCGATTTAAACTATCAGAATGCAAGCAAAAACGCTCCCAGATCGTACGCAATAAGAGAAGAAGTTTACGTCAAAATCAACAAAAGACTATGTTCCAAAATTTCCTCGAGATATAAAAAGGAAATAATTGCAGACAATGGTAACTCTACTATTAAAATCCAATCAGGAGAAATAGTTTACAAAAATAACTTAAAAAATTATTACATATTTACAGGTTTTTTACCGTCATGCCTCGGAACGGAAACTATATTAGATTACACCAACTCGCAGATTGTAACCATTACTATAGGTCCCACAGCTATTCAGAGCAGCTTATTTAAAATCATGCATGTTTTTAACAAATATGAAGAAGCATTACAAACTCTTGAATAATCCATCAACTCACCTCTTCCCAATCACTTCACACCATTCATTACACTTAAATTAACTCAAATAATAAACGATCTAAATAGGCTGAGAACAAATAACAAAAGAACACGAAGATCAATAGGTATGCTCAAATCTGCCTGGAAATGGTTACCCGGAAGCCTAGACCACCTTGATCATGAGATCATCCTAGACAAAATGAACGAACAATTAAGAGGTAATAATATGCCAGTAATAGTAAATAGACTTTTGAGCGACAAATTAAAGAAAATAAAGAAAGTGCTAACGCTAAACTAAAATTCATTAAAGAAAGCCAATCAACAAATAACATGGAAATAGAAACACTAAAATATAAATTGAAAATTTTTAAAGAACTTACAAATATGATTTACACAATTAAGTGGGTTAAGACAAAAACAATTATTTCCATACTATTGTCAACCGTTGAAATTCAATTCATTGAAAAGTTGGTGCCAACAATTTGTTCATAAATATAGAGGAACTACTCGAATTCGACAAAAGTTGAGTAGCTTTAAATTGAATAGACATTCTTTATATTTTCAGCTTACCCACAATAGAAGACAACATTTGTCAAAAAATATTAATAAACCAATAAAAACAAGTCAGAAAGCTACAGTCGAGCGTGCTCGACAGTGATATACCCGCTACCCAGCTCAAATATATTTAAATATACCAAAAAGTTTTTTTACGGACAGGGCGGAAAGGGGCGTGGTAAAAATCTAAAATAAACTTGATCTACGTAGGACATACACCAATACTGGTACCATGTTTGAAATCTCTAGCTCTTATAGTCTCTGAGATCTAGGTGTTCATACAGATAGACAGACAGACAGACGGCAATGGCTATATCGACTCGGCTGGTGACCCTGGCCAAGAATATATATACTTTATAGGGTCGGAGATGCTTTCTTCTGCCTGTTACATACATTTCTTGAAGTCACAAAGTTATAATACCCTTCTATCCTATGGGTAGCGGGTATAATTAATCCAAACGCAAAACTATTAACGACTGAATGTATGAACGATGAACTATCTCAAATACATATAGAAGTTGTAATGCCTTTGTTGTAAACGTTAAAATAAAATACATATGAATATATAACACGCAATTAAGCAGTAAAACACATTTTATTTTCATTTCACATATACAGTGGCTCACAGCTTATTTCAACCAGCACGTTTACAAAACTTTCAACCGCTGTTACAGCTAAACTATATTTTTTGTAATTACTCTTTAAATGCAGTTTATTAGTTATATTAACTTATAAAATCCGAAAACAATTAATTTTTAAAATTTTATTTAATATATTTATTTCAATTTTAAACGAAAAAAGTCCCAAACTGAACACCCTTCTTGGTGTACTTCACTTTCTTTTTCAATACTCTCAGTATTTGAATTTTCGCTCTCTTCACCTTCTTTGCATTTTTGCTCTCTTCACCTTCTTCTGTAAGGACTATATTACTTTCAACAATATTATTATAATCATCGCACACATTTAGCTCCTCAGGCACTTGCCCCTCTGGTAATTTTCTTAAATACTCATCTTAACGGGGTTATTGGTTGTCATATTTCCTCATCGAGGAAAATTAGTTGGTACGCCTGCTAGATTAGCTTCAAAACGTATACAAAGTACTATATTGTAGATGAATTTAAACAAGTTGATGATGGGAAAGAAAGTTAGGATTTTGGGTATACACTTGCCAGAAAAGTGTCGAGTGTGCTCGACTGTGATATACCCGCTACCCAGCTCAAATATACTAAAATATACCAACAAGTATTTTTGGTATATTTGGTATATTTGTACATTCATATTCCATCACATCCTAAATATCGCATAAAGTATAAAATATACCATGCACGGTCACATTGTTCACCAGAAACAAGCCACGTGCAGCTGCCTATGGATTTTCCCATACATAACTGTTTCTTGAATAACTTCCAAGTTTCTCTTCCGATCGCTACCAAATTCTTGGGAATCATCGAGACTGTTATTATCTTTGTATGTACTCGAGACTTTTCCTTTAAAATTGCGATAGTAAGTCGTTTTTTCCATTTTTAAAGGACGGAAAGGGGCGTGAAAAAAATCTAAAATAAACATGATCTGCGTAGGACAGACAGCAATACTGGTACCAAGTTTGGAATCTCTAGCTCGTATAGTCTCTGAGATCTAGGAGTTCATACAGACAGACAGACAGACGGACAGACGAACATGGCTATATCGACTCGGCCGGTGACCCTGACCAAGAATATATATACTTTATGGGGTCGGAGTTGCTTCTTTCTGCCTGTTACATACATTTCCTGAAGTCACAAGGCTATTATACCCTTCTAGCCTATGAGTAGCGGGCATAAAAACAAATTAAGATTAATAATAACTAATAACTAAGCACGATTGCTTTATGGATGATATGGATTAGAACAAAGCATAAACAAATTAAAAATTAGTTCAAATGCATTAAGAGTATAATATTCCAAAATATACCAAACCAATATTTTATATATGCTATTTTTGGAATATTTCGTATATTTATATTCCTTAAAGTATTATTTTGTTTACCAAATTAAAGTATCGAGATTTGACGGCATCAATAGCTATAGAGGGATATGTAAATTGTCTGTAATACCCAACATGTATAAAGTTCAATTATATCTCCCAACTAGCACGAATTTATAAAATATAAGTCCATTATCAAAAATTTCCCGAGCTTTCTTCCTTCGTTTACAAAGGTTTCTTTAATAATAAGCAAACTTATATTATCTATATGGATTGTAGTCAATCCTTTCACCCATTTAATCAAGAAAAGTGTTTTCAGTAATGTTGACTCATCTTTGGTGTTACACAGAATAGCGCTTGCGGCTCTTTACTTTACATCTTCTTTATTAATCATATATCCAAAATTTGGTTTGACGTTAAAATTTAATGGTGCATCGTGAACTTGTTGAATTTCAATTTTCCCAAATGGTTTCTTTTTACTTCTACAGATCTAGTTGGTTACTTACTCATTAAACTGCGACGATCTGAACAGAATCACTGCGGTTGATGATCTAGGCATTTATTCTTGCATCTATGTCTGTTCTCAGTATTACTTAACCTGTATTATTAAAACTAATTATACTTCTTACAATGATTTGTGTAACAAAACCCGCATTAAAACTATAAAAAAAATTAATCTTTGCTTTGAGAGGTTTGAATTGTCATGTTTAAGTAAGACTGTTATCATAGAGTAGTAAACCTCATTTAATACACCTTATCTCGTCACGTTCTATCACTTAAGCTTTGATCAATATTTTCCGCTTAAAATTTATATCTGTTTAAATTGTTTCTTCTATCCACGTTTTTTATGTTCGCGGGTATATCACAGTCGAGCACACTCGACTGTAGCTTTCTTACTTGTTTATGTATGTATAACGAAAAAACGAATCGGGTTCTTTTCACTATACCTTTAAGTGAGCGGTAATCAAAAGTGTCTGGGCAAACGGTTAAGTTATTTAGTTAAATGTTTGTATATCAACTGAAAATTGTATATTCTTTTTTCTTATATAACTAGTTTAATTTGTGTTCTCTGCTCTTCTGCAATTGCGTTTCATAAATAAATAAAGTCGGAAAGCTACAGTCGAGTGTGCTCGACTGTAGGATAACCGCTACCCAGCTCGAATATACTAAAATATACCCTAAAGGATTTCTGGTATTTTCAGTATATTTGATATATTAATTTTCCATTACGTACTAAATATCGCATAAAGTATAAAACATACCATGCACGGTCACATAGTCCACCAGAATTTTCCTATGAAATTTTCCATGCAAAAGGCTGTAGTTAGCGTTCAATATACCAGAATTGGAGACTATCTTAAAAATTGCGCATGCAAAATATTTTTTTCGATTACATGGTGCGGAAAGAGGCGTGGCAAAAATCTAAAACAAATTTTATCTGCGTAGGACATACACCAATACTGGTACCAAGTTTGGTATCTCTAGTTTTAATAATTTCTGAGATCTAGATGTGCATGCAGACAATATGACAGATGGACATGGCTATATCGACTCGGCTTGTTCCCCCTGACCAAGAAAATATATATTTTATGGGGTCAGAGATGCTTCCTTATGCGAATTACATACATTTTCCGGACTCACAAAATTATAATACCCTTCTACCCTATGGGTAGCGGGTAAAAAAACATTTGTAACTTTAAGAAAACCATCCGTATTTGTATTTATGTGTGTATGTTAACTTATATCTGTTATAGTTCCGTTAGTGAATAAATGAAAACAGATCCAGATATATAAACAGTCCATCCGCAAAAAAACAGGACTGTTTTAAAATAAGAGCATAGAGTGGTTCTTTTTGCCAATCATTTATTTTTTTGAAAATAATCCCTTCCGCTTCGAAACACTGATTTGCAAGCCTTAATTTCGAAGGCTCCCCGTAATGGATCGGGGAATCTCAGTACACGCCTTTTGGATGGCCGGAATGTCCACAAAGCGCATGGCTTCTCCGGCAGAGGATAGACAATTATCATCATAAATTTGTTGCATCATCTTATGCATTTCGGTAATGTTTCTTAATATTGAGTCTTTGTTCAATGCTCATTTTTGTACCGACAACGCATAATTACATGACTTTTTTACTGGAAGTATGGAAACAACATGGCTTTCCAACGAATTTACATGAAGATGACCGCCAGGAATTTTCTAATTGGAAAAAACCTGTTAACTTTGACTGTGTATATAACAGTAAATTAAAATTAAATAGTATTTTATTTCTGTGAATCTATATTTTCCTATTCAAATTATTATTTTGGATATGACTGGTGTAGAAATTTATTATTTGTGCAATTATTGTTATTTTTACGGAAACATTGGGTTTAGTTATTCGGCTACCGCGTTCGTTGTCATCGTCGGTCATAAATCCTTTAGAATTGTACTTTTGGCGGTTTTTAATTTATCAAGCCGCTTTAAAAGATGGTTGTTTGCAGTTTCTGCTTCTTCCAGACGCTCCAGAATCTCGCGATTCTGTAATAGACATAAAAAAATATCGGAAATAATATAGCTTAGGCCGTCTAATATATATACTAAGGGACAATAACAATTAAAATTTTGATTAAAAATAACGAAGCGATTTTTGGTAACTACAAAACATCGAAGAATACTAATTTTACCATTATGTATGTAAAATATGATTTGTAACTCAGAAAATACACTTAGATTTAAGAGTCTATGGAATAACAAATGTCTATAGACTCAAGAATCCCAAAAATTTAATGACGATCGGATAAAAAAAAAACTTGGAATTTATAAAAACATTTTTTGATGTTAACTAGTGATAACTAGTGAGTTATCTTGATCGCGATAATAAAGTAAAAACAAGTCAGAAAGCTGCAGTCGAGTGTGCTCGACTTTAATATACCAAAAAGTATTTTTGGTATATTTGTTCATTAATATTCCATCACATCCTAACTACCACATAAAGCATAAAATATACCATATACCATACCTCGAGACTCTATCTTTAAAATTGCGCTATTAAATGTTTTTTCCATTTTAGGGGGCGAAAAGGGGCGCTGCAAAAATCTAAAATAAACTTGATCTGCGTAGGACTTACACCAATACTGGTACCAAGTTTGGAATCTCTATCTCGTATAGTCTCTGAGATTTAGGTGTTCATACAGACAGACAGACAGACGGACATGGCTATATCGACTCAGCTGGTGACCCTGACCAATAATATATATATTTTATGGGGTCGGAGATGCTTCCTTCTGCCTGTTGCATACATTTCATGAAGTCAGAAAGTTATAATACCCTGTGCCTGATATAAAATACAAAAAAGGTATGTATATCAATAATGTATATATTAAGTATTAAGCAACCTTCACACCTATTTTATAATCACCAATCACTCATACGCACAAAGCTTTGCCGAACCGAATTCTTCAGTTCACAGTCGAACAGCTGCTGTTTAATTAAGCCAGCAACAGGCCTCTTAGCCTAATCAACCCAAATAACAGATGTAACTTTGAGCCAGGAATCCTAAATTGCTATAAATATAATCATCTCTCGAACACCCATTCATTGGCACCCAACGGATTACAATATCATCCTTGTAGAAATAAAACCATGTGCTATGTTTAAATTTCAAGTGATTGTGAATTAGAATTCCAAACTTTCTTATCAAAATCAAATACAGTTGCGGTAGCATGATTTGATCAACAGCGTGGTTGGCAATATTTTTTAATTTTTGCTTGTAGGGTATCCGCGCTAGTGGAAAACTCTTTTTTATTGTCATTACTCGATTTTCGTTTGCATTAGAAGCCAACCCACATAGTAATGTTGTATTGCAAAGCCACATATTAACACTTTTAAGCTATGCACATTGGGAAATGAAGCAAAAATATTGGATTAAGGAAAGCCTTAGTTTAGAAAACGAGCAAACCAAGGAACAACAACAATTGCAAGCCTTAATCGAAGGTGCAGTAAACAGTGTCTTGCCATAAAAGAGAGTCGATTAAAACACGTATTAGGAGAGAGTCAACCGTGGACGCATAAGAAAGTTGACTATTCGGTATTATTTATACTCGGTACGTAACTTAGCTGATTAATAATCACTGAGTTTAGAAGTAATTCACTTCATGCGTTCACATCGAGATTAATATGATCCCAGAATGCCGTAAATTTCCCGGGGTGTCCTAAAAACGCTGACGCTTTAGTCCTAGCCATAAAAGCTGAGACGAGCATCGAAATTCTTACTCCAAAGCAAGGTACGGAAAAGTTCTTCTGACAGAATAGGCTATCTAACCGGCAATACAATAGGCTAGCAGGAAATATCGACCACATTCGGGGAAGAAATCCACAATATGTAAGAAGGCAAGGTCAGGGTAGCCGGTAGCAGAACAGTACCAATCAAGAAACCAATTTATTATTATTATTACTATTATTATTATCATTATTATTATTATTATTATCATTATTATTATTATCATTATTATTATTATCATTATTATTATTATCATTATTATTATTATCATTATTATTATTATCATTATACCCGCTACACATAGGATAGAAGGGTATTATAACTTTGTGATTTTAGAAAATGTATGTAAGAGGCAAAAGGAAGCATCTCCGACCCCATAAAGTATCTATATTCTTTGGTCAGGGTCACCAGCCGAGTCGATATAGCCATGTCTTGGAAGTTATTCAAGAAACAGTTTTGTATGGGAAATTTCATAGGTAGCTGCACGTGGTTTGTTTCTGGTGAATATCCAAATTTGACGCTTTATTCTGTTCTAGTGGTGCTAACTGAAGTTTTCGTATATTTCATCTTTTACCACCGAAATATCTATTCTACATCTAATTATTATCGCATCGGAACCCTTACCCCTTAAAACCCATCATCAAATTAAATTTATGTTTATTAAATTAAGTTATCATGGTGTATGCGTATATCTTACAAGTTTTTTTTTGTATTGAATTGTTATCCGATAGAGATCATATTGGTATTGTTCTTAATTTACCTGGAGCTAATTAGTCTTCATCTTCGAATTGACATATATTTAATGATCATTTATTTGCAATTTTAATTCATTAATTAAAATATCTAATACACAACTTTCATTGCCTGCATTTCGTAGTAGTTTGTGATCCAACCAACCTCTGTTAAATTCGAAGTATATTTGTTTAAATCTGAATTTTGGGATCAAATTTTGCATATCAGCATCTAATTCGGTGATCTAGATTATTGAAATGTATGGAGTTTCCGGAGCAGTGGCAACACGCAAATAGTTGCTGCAATTTTATTCTTGATGGCATGTTTTATCGAATTTACTCTGTATTTGGAGTCAAAACTGTTGAATACTACGTCATAATAAGTCACTTATCCACGCTTTTTCCCTTCATGTGCGGAAATAATAAGTCTGAAGGCTACAGTCAAGTTTGCTTGACCCGCTACCACGCTGGAATATACTAAATTATACCAAAAGATATTTTGATTATTTTTGGATATTTTGAATATTGATATTCCATCACGTCCTAAATATAGCATATGGTATGTGATATAGCCATGTCCGTCTGTCTGTCTGTATGAACACCTACGTAGATCTCAGAGACTATATGAGCTAGAGATTCCAAACTTGTTACCAGTATTATTGTAAGTCCTACGCAGATCAAGTTGATTTTAAATTTTTACCAAGACCATTTCCGCCCCGTAAAGTCGAAAAAAACGATTCACTAGCGCAATTTTAAAGAGAGCATTTCGAATTTTCGCACACACGATGATAACGGCAATCTCGATGATTCCCGAGAATTTGGTCGCGATCGGATGAAAAACTTGAAAGTTATTCAAGAAACAGTTTTGTATGGGAAATTCCATAGTCAGCTGCACGTGGCTTGTTTCTGGTGGACAATGTCACCGTGCATGGTATATTTTATACTTTATGCGATATTCAGGATGTATGTATGTGCAATATGAATGTACAAATATACCAAAAACACCAAAAATACTTTTTGGTATATTTTAGTATAATTGAGCTGGATAGCGGGTATATCACAGTCGAGCACACTCGACTGTAGCTTTCTTACTTGTTTTGTATGTGTTAGTGAACTTTTTTCTATGTGTATCTGCATATAATGCGTTTGTGAAGTCTATATGTATGTAGATGTAATTGCGAAACGTCGCTTCTTAGTGTTCACCTCTCAAATTAACTTTAACTCACTGCCACATAATGAACCTTTTAGGCGCCACCGTTTCGAATGTAGCTTGATAGAATTCATCATCATCAGAACAAACAATATATATTTATATATAGATAAATATATCAAAAATACTTCAAACACACCTAAAGTATGTTTGGTATAATGAAGTATTTGTACCATGTTCAAGTAAAATATATGATGCACCATTCGACCAAAATATTCCATAGATGTTAATTTATCAAACGAACTAGGAGATATCGTATGTGCTTTTGACTATGATCAGGAATATGTGCAATTTATGGGGACGTAGAGGCTGTCTTCTGGTTACAAATGGTGGTTACTAAAATCCGTATATCGCTATTATGATACCTATGAAAAAGATTGGGAAAAACTAACTGACTTTACAGAAATAATTTAACGTTTCACATAAAGACTTAAACCGTTAGGCAATTTACAAAAAAAAAATACATTCATGTCGTGCTTATAACACACGCGCATTATCATATCTGAATATAGGTCTGTAAGCATACATATATGCGCCCAAATGTTCTTGGGAAGTTTTATTAATTGTTTTATGATAAATCTACATAAATTCATTAAAATCAGCAATGCTATAGAAACGCAAAATCTATTTATGCTGGCTGTTTTGCTCAGTGATTAATTACTTAAATTAAAATTTAATCAATATAAACACACCTCTCGTTGTAATTTACGGCGTTCCAATTTCAACTCGGCCTCAACTTTTTCCGCTGCTTCGGCTGTACTTTTGTATCGGATGACTTGAGACTCTGAACGTGACAAGCTTGCTTGCATATTGGCTAATTCTTGCTCAGCTTTTTGCAATTTGTATTTATAATCTGATATGACTTTATTTGCTTCTCCTGTGAATTACACTAATAAGTAATATGAATTTATTTAAATAGGCATATTATAAACATACTTTGAACATCATAATCATCGTCATAACTCATAGAGCTGTTTAACGAACCACATCGACCAGCTTTTCCTTCGCTTTTATAAGCATCTAATTGTTCATGCAAAACTTGGACTTGCATTAAAAGCAATTGCTTTTCCTCAGCAATTTTTTTAAGTCTTACATCTGAAAGTATATTATATATAATTATATTCATACCTCACTTATGATGTTAACTTAAACAGAACATAAAGGTCATTAAAAAAAAAATGGTAAATGCAATAAATATTATATTACAATATAAAACTTTTTGGGGTGCTTTTAGTTGAAGTATACATGCATGTACTTATTTTTAAATTTCATATTTAGATATATATAAAAATCCCACTTTTTTAACGGTCTCCTCGTGGAGACCGGGAGGTTTATTAACCTGAATATCGGTTAAGTTGTATTAATTTAAAGTAAAATCAAACAATTTAAATTTTATAGCAATATACATAAATGAATCGTCAATGACAGCCAAAATTTTATTTCGACTTGTTTTTGATTTTGCTTTGAGCGTTAATGCAGAAAAATGCACCAAAATTTCCTTATTACATTTTAAATGTATCACTAATCTAGTTGAGAGTAAGTGAACAAGATACAATGCTTAATCACTAAAATCTATAGTGAATGATCACTAAAATGTATCATCAGTAAAATATACCAGCAAAACATAGTTAAACTTATTTCACGATAAAAAAAAAACTTTAGTTGGGACCGGAACAGATGTTAGGTACAACCGTACTGGTTTTGTAAATTCAGTGTTTCAGTAGTATGTACATATGTATATGAAATATATGTATCAGCTCACCAATTGATCCTTGAACGGTAGCCAAAATATTGGCGTTTTCAACACTAACTAATGCCCGTTTGGCATCACTGCCGTCCGTATTCTCAATGGCAACAATAACAAGACCATGCTCTGCAATTAACGCATCTCGTTCGCTTAATTGACCTAGAGCCAAACTCAATTCAAGTGTTGCACGGTCGAAATTTCGTTTAAGCGCATTACAATCTCGGATTTTATTTTTAAGCTCACGTTGCAGTTGGGCAACCGACTCCTGCATCGTTTCTCTCTTATCTTTGAGCAATTTAACCTCATATGTTTGAGACGAGCGATCATTATCCAATTGTGCATTTGTTATCATGGCCTTACGAAACCGCTCCTCCACTTCCTGGAAAATAAACAAGACTTATAAATGAAAAAATGTGTAGTTGAATTCTGATAAATTGATCTATTTATTTGTTTCTTTGTAAATATCACTATTAAGAGGTAAAACGACAATTGTTAGTTAGCCAGCGAACCTAGATACCGTATATTCTACATGCCACGTACCCCACCGAGGAATGCACCACGAAACGTGAGGTTACAGAAGATCGTAAACATATCAATTAAATTCAATCTAAAGAAATAACATAAAAGTAAAGTTTATAAAGAATAAATTAAAGTGGAGTTTACCTCTAAGTGCAAAGTAAAAAATGTAGGGTACTTAAAATTTAAAAATGTAGTGGAAACCACATCGTTTTGCAGTTCTGAAGAAAAAATAATTTAATAATTAAGTCAATAAAAATTCCAAAACATCATGAAGGCAGAGTAGAAGCAGTCAAAAGCTCTACTGAAGACATTATCAGTTTGCATTCAATGATGGAATTACATGAAAGACATGAATTATTGCGGGCAAACCTATTGTAGTAGAACAAATAAATCAAATCTTAATATTAAACAAAAACACAAGAGATACAGTCGACTGTAAAAGACCCGCCAACAATTTGGTGATTTAAAAATGGTTTGATCGCTAAAATATGCAACTTACTATAATAAAATATGCCAAAATGTATTTTCGGTATATATTCGTATAATGGTATTTCATTACTTTCAAATAATCGCATTAGGTTAAATATGTACGTTGTATTTTTGGCCACCAAAGCAACTAAGCAGCATTCCAGTTCCGATCGTAACCAAATTTTTGTGAATCAATAAGACAAAGTTATTATTTTTCTGTGTATTAACATTTATTTATGGAGCGGTTACCGAGGAGGATTTGAGGAAAGACCACCAATCATTCAAAGAAAACAATTTTATATTAAATGACATACTGAAATAAAAAGTAGTGAAAAATAATGATAGAGGTTTTAAAAAATACTTAGTTAAAAATACTCTCCCCTTAAGTCAGAAAGCTACAGACGAGTGTGCTCAAGTGTGAAATACCCGCTGACAAGTTTGAATCTACTCAAATACATTGGCACTAATTTTAAAGGAGCGCAATCTTTCTGATGCCAAAAAGGTATAGTTTTAAAGGATACTATTAAAAATCTCGATTGATTGCTTATTCTAAATCTTTAATAGCGGTAGCTTCTCAGTCTTCTTCGTCCATTATGAGACAAAAAAGAAAGGCCACAATTTGATATACTCTATGAAAAAAATGTATTACAATCGTGGATTAGAAGCACAAGACACTCTACACTACAGACGCTCAATGCCAATAAGCGCCTCCGCCTACAAATCCAAAGTAATTTTTAAAGCGGGAAGGAAAATATATCGGAAATAGCTGAGCTGCCATAAACAAACATTGTGTAATTATGAATAGGGACAATGTTTGTTGACTTATTGGAAAAGGAATCCGGCATCTACGAGCGGTCCATAATTTCGTATGGAACCATATGATATATATGTGTTATTACCCAAAGTTGAAATCTGTTAATACGTATGTAAACAAACCATCATCACAAACATACATTCAATTTTGCATGAACACCTGCCCGTAAAAAAGGTTTGTTCTCGTTGGATCCCGAACAATTTGACAATCGCTCAAAAAAAAGCTCGTGTGAATTGGTGCACAGCAATTTTGTTTATTAGATAGTCACAGATAACGAATAGTGGATATATACGTATGAGAGCGCTAAACAAATCAGCAAACGACTGGGTCTACGAGGACGAGCCGAATCCAACAAAAGTTTTTCGTGGAAGAAGCACTTCGAAGCAAATGGTCGCCTGTTTCTTCGGTAAAACTGGTCATGTGGCGACTGTTTCGCAACGTAGATTGGTCAATTCTGAATGGTAAACCACAATTTGTTTGCTTGAAGTCTTTGCAGAAATTCGAAAAACGAACAAGAGAAGACGGATAATTGTGCAACATAACAATATGAGCTCTAACACTGCAGCTCAAACCTGTGCCTTTTTGGCTAAAACGTCAAATTAATATGTCATCCGCCGTATAGACCTGACTTGGCACTTAATGACTTTCTATTCACGCACATTAAAGTCGGCAGAAGATGCTATTGAAAAGTTCAGAAACCATGTTTTGGAGGTGTCTCAATCGGAGTGGGAGAATTGCTTTGACAATTGGTTTGTGTAAGACTATAAATTTTGCTGGAGAATACTTTGAAAAAAAAAAAATAAAAACCATTTTTGCATTTGTATACCCGCTACTCATAGGACAGAAGGGTATTATAACTTTGTGACATCAGGAAATGTATGTAACAGGCAGAAGGAAGCATTTCCGCCCCCTAAAATCGAAAAAAAACTATCTACTAGCACAATTTTAAAGATTGAGTCTCGAGTTTTGGTACATACAAAAGACAGTATCGATGATTCGCGAAAATTTGGTCGAGATCGGATGAAAAACTTGGAAGTTATTCAAGAAACAGTTTTGTATGGGAAAATCCATAGGCAGCTGCTCGTGGCTTGTTTCTGGTGGAAATGTGACCGTTCATGGTATATTTTATACTTTATGCGATATTTAGGATGTGATGGAATATGAATGTAGAAATATACCGAATATACCAAAAATACTTTTTGGTATATTTTAGTATATTTGAGCTGGGTAGCGGGTATATCACAGTCCAGCACACTCGACTGCAGCTTACTAACTAGTTATTATTAGGCCGAAATATATGTATACAGCACCCTTCGTATCTGCAAAAAGTATCTCATTTTGAGTGTTTGAAATCAATTTGAAAACTCGCGGCCTCAAGAGGCATAGCTTACAGTTCCGCACACCTCGCAGCAAAACGGCACTGCAGATCGTTTCAACAAAAGCTTGGTTGAGATGGCTTCATGCATGTCAAATCTTGTAGCAAACACGTATTGCGCCTGCATATAAAGGCTTTGTAAGGGCTTAAGTGATATGAGAAGCTAAACATCTTTCTACTGGAGTTAGAGTTCATTTGATGCGGAAGTGAAGCTTGTCTGTCGAGATGACCAGCAATTCAGCAAATTTGTTGTATGCAGGTTGCTGAGCTCATAATATTTCGGCTTTATTTTCAGCGGAGGATGCGAACATGGGAGTCCATAAAGCAAAGTATTGTAGCAGTAGTGCTGAGGCTGAGTACGTGACTATATAACACCGACTTGAAGGGTTATTATTATTATTATTATACATATGTATATCAACAAAACAGTTGAGAAGATGAACTTTGCGTAGACGACAACGATAATTATGTAAGCCTGAATGCTAAGAAATATAAATTTTAAGATAAGTTATAAAACCACGATTTAGTTAAAGTTGAAAAGAAGAGGTATTTAGTATAATTTCTTAGAAGCAACGTTCATGTATATATTATTAATTAAAAATTAACTCGTCGCCATTAAAACTTTGAACGCGAAGTGCTAAATTTATACAAAATTATAATTGATTAAGAAACCGAAATTTCAATTCTCAGAAATTGCAATTCCCAGTTTTTAATTGTTAATTGCATTTCTAAATGGCTTGGACAATAATTCAGGAGAGACTTGTGGGTAATTACAAATAATTTCGTGTACCTATGATTTTATTCATTTCTAAAACAGTTAAAAAAACAGATTATTTATATATCTCTATAGTTTTAGACTGTAAACTTCTCTGCTTTTATATACTCGTAAAGGATTTTAAATGTTTTTTCCATACGCACTATAAGTTATTTAATACTACAATATATTCTTTGACTATTTGGTGATCCTTCCACAGTCTCGTCGTTCTCAATATCACAATATTAAAATAAGCAAAATTATTTTTACTTTCCAATCGATGATTCTAGCTATAGGGTAGAAGTTCATTATAACTGTGTGTCGACAAAAATGAATGCCAGAATCAGACACAAAACAAATCAAAAAGCTACAGTCGAGTGCGCTCGACTGTGATATACCCGCTACCCAGCTCAAATATACTAAAATATACCAAAAAGTATTATTGGTATTGTTGGTACATTCGGTATATTTGTACATTCATGTATATTTGTACGCATGCAGCTGCCTAAGGGTTTTCCCATACAAAACTGTTTCTTGAATAACTTCTCGGGAATCATTGAGACTGTTATTATCTTCGTATCTGCCAAAACTCGAGAGTCTATCTTTAAAATTGCGCAAGTAAATCGTTTTTTTCGAGTTAAGGGGGCGGAAAGGGGTGTGGCAAAAATCTAAAATAAACTTGATCTGCGTAGGACGTACACCAATACTGGTACAAAGTTTGGAATCTTTAGGTCTTATAGTCTCTGAGATCTAGGTGTTCATACAGACAGACAGACGGATATTGCTATATTGACCCGACTGGTGACCCTGACCAAGAACATATTTACTTTATGGGGTCGGAAATGTTTCCTTCTGCCTGTTATATACATTTCCTGAAGTCACAAAGCTATAATAAAGCTTCTACCCTATTGGTAGCGGGTATAAAAACTTATAAAATGAAATCAATTGAATATATTCGTACTGTTGATAAGTACATTAAATATAACTGATTTTGAATGATGAAATCAATCAAACGTTTAATAATAATCTTTACGATTATTAACAAGCTTGAAATTTCTTAATTATTATTGACAACTAATATGAAATCCGAATGAAATAATAAAATGACCATTCAATGGCTAATGAGCTAATCATTCACAACGAGCAGTGTTTTCATATATGGAACTGTCAAGCCTTTCAATTCTTGATTCATAAACTTTCAATGCGGTTTCAAATATATCCATAATATGGGTCTTAAATTTATTTTTTCCTTATAACTACATTTTCCATTACGACTTTCAAATTTAAAATAACATCCTTTGCATTTTTTGCACTTGATTCATTTTGCTTGTCTGAGAATTCGTGTTTTCAAAATGCGATGCAATCTTACTCATTATACTTGCTATTAGGTAAGATATTATAACTTTGTGACTCCAGGAAATATATGTAATAGGCAACAGCAACAAACGAGACGATTTAGTCATGTCAGTCCGTTTGAACATGATCTCAGAGACTACAACATACGCAGAGCTTTTTCCAAATATCTGATAAGCCCCCTAATCGCCTCCTGAAATCGAAATAAAGATTTAGAAGTTTAACTCCAGTTTCGGGTAGGGGTATAAAAATGTCTGCGTTCCCATAAAGTATGTACAAATATTCCAAATTAGTGTGAACAGCGAAAGCGAGCAAGGCTACAATTATTGTCGGGCAAAATTCTACAAACTCTAACTTTAAAACTTAACTCATTAATAGTTTTTTCGTCGATTTGAGGAGGTAGAACGACTTGTATTTCACGAAAAAAGTGTAACATAAGAAGTGGATATTAGAAACTATTAGTGAAAAAGATGTCAATAGCTAACGTGCTAATCAAATAGTCCAACGAGCTCAAACTTTATTTCACGTATAAAGAAATATTATCTTTCGCAAACGATTGCTTTTACAATCGACGAACAGCTTTTAAATTTACTATCTAAAATTAGGCCAGTACAAATCTATTCACATGCTATAATGCGGATGTTGAGAAAATAAATAAATAAAAATCTTTTTATACGAAAAAGCTTAAGTGAGGATGATTTGCTTCCAAATCGCACAAAACGACTCAACTGGAGAAGGGAAACTGTAGCTAGTCAGTTAATTCACCTGCCCCTTGAAGTAGCATTTAAAATCAACTATGCAAAGGAAAGAGCTGACAAAACACAAAAAAAATTATTTTCAGATTTTCATTATTTTTCATACAATGGTTGCAATGCAAACAAAAAATAAATTGTATACATTTTACTTTCAAGTTGTTAATTATAATAAAATTAATTTACAACAAAATCCACAACATTGATTTAAAAGGAGAATAAAATTGAAATTAAATTATATTCTATATAAAAAAATTATGATATGGAGATATATTACTTACTTTAAGTTCATATTTAATGTCACGTACGCTACGTCCCTCTTCCTCCAAAGAATCCTCACTACTGCGGCGCGAAGCTGCTACACGCGTTAAATTTAGTAGACGAGGTATGTCATGAATTACACTGCCACTGATATTTTGCATATCGAAGGCACGATCGGCGTTGTGCTCTTGTTCTTTTTGTTGACGCTCCAACTCTCGCATGCGTATTTCACGAGCTTCTACGCGTGCTTGACGACGAGCTGCAAGACGTGCCTCAGCCTGCGCAAAAATAAAGAAAACTATATAAATTCCATTACAATATTGATATATAAGCTCATTAAATGGTTCATACAGAATATAAAACACAATAGATTTTACGTAAATATGTGAGTGACAAACCAATACAATATTTGCTATTATGAATTACGCGGTACGATTATATCGAAATTAGACGCTGCAGCTTTGTTGTTTCTAATGACTAATTGACACTATAATTCCAAGAACTCCTTTGATGTCCCATAAGGACTATGTTAGTCCAGTCACTAAAAGTTAAAATGCTCTTAAGATGACGAATCAAGTCTGTACGTACTAATGACCACCTGGAGCTTATAAGCTTCAAAAGCAAGAGACATCATATTAAGTTACAATATTATTGTGGACTAAAGGTGTCAAAGAATTTTAAACCGAATTTTTTGGAAGTATCAAAGTTAAAACATAAATTACCTCCTTTGTAATTTGGTTGAGTGCATTATCCTCGGCATTAGCACAGATATTGTTTCGTCTCCGACCTGTGGTACTTGTGGCATCCATGGTATTCATAATATTAATAAAAATCTTTCTGCTTGTTTCAAAAGAATCCTTATGCCATTGATAAAATATGCATCAATTGTTTGGTTTGTTATGGATTAATACACTCTTTTAAGTATTAATTGTGAAGGCAAATAAATGTTGAAATCTGCAAAGGAAATACAATTTAATGAAATAGGAAAGTTTTACATTTAGGAAGTCTAAGTACAGAAATACAATCAAATGTTCATTCATACAAATATATTTATGAATGTCATATATTTATATTTATTTTCACATATAGATAAATGTATAGAAATATGAATACACATGTACACATTAATCGATATGGAGCCTAAATTCCTTGCAACGACAAGTTTGTGTTTTCACCATTGTGCACATACATATATACAGAATAAATGTGTTATTTGGGTAGTCTTGCGTGTACTGACCGCCTATGTAACATACAAATTGAAATCGAACGCAAATTCTAGGAATTGCTGCCAATATTACTATGGAATTATATTATATATTGATAATCGCGGAATTATTATATTCTATGTATTCCACAGTGATTTTACTATCCATACAACTTGTGTGAAGTTGTTCAGTTGCTCGTTAGGCTCATTGAGTCACATATGTGCTTATGTTTCCACTTTGCTCACGTCCACGTCCACAAAAATCGATAATAGATTTTAGAACGATCTTCCCAGCTGACTTATTTTACATAATTTCCATATAAAAAATCCTTGGAGGTTTGGTCAATTATTGTTATTATTATTATTATTATTATTATTATTATTAATATTATTATGAATATTATTATTATTATTATTATTATTATTATTATTTTTATTATTATTATTATTATTATTATTCATTCCGTTCCACCACCCCTCCTACAGTCTATGTCAAAGTCTAACAATTTAGGCGATTCGCCATGAAGTCTGTACATGCGACACAATTTACATCCATGTTGCAAGCAGGGACGGATCTTTCGGATACCATTGACTCCTTTTGGGTTTTCATTTCATACTGATAACATTTTCATTCCGCAAGATACGAGCAATTACTATAATATTACTATAAATGCTTCTTTTTTATGTAATAATATATAGCCACTCTAACTTGTGTCAGCTTGAAATTCTATTGCCTATTACAGATCGAATGAAATCAACACTGGCAAACTGGCTGATATATGAAGCTAATCCTATGAAATAGTGTATTAATGACACAGGTTATAGAGATGTTAAATCTAAAAATACTTTTATTACATTATGCAAAATGTCGTCATTGCATACTTCGAATCGGCGACACATATTTCAAGTTTGAAGAAAGGAGTACGAAAATCTCGACTTCCTTACTATCTCTAGTACAATACGCAACCGTTTTAACGCGCCAGTTTTATACCTGCTACGCAAGGGTAGAATTGTTTTGTAATTTTGTGACTCCTGGAAATGTATGTAACAGGCAGAAGGAAGCAACTCCGACCCCAAAAAGTAAATATGTTCTTGGTCAGGGTCTCCAGTCGGGTCAATATAGCAATATCCGTCAGTCTGTATGAACACCTAGATTTCAGAGACTATAAGCTCTAGAGATACCAAACTTGATACCAGTATTGGTGTATGTCCTACGCATATAAAGTTTGTTCTGATATTTATTAGAAACCGCTTACCACATCTAAGGACGAGAAATATTTGGACCCGCGAAAGCTGGTAACTAATATCTTTATAAACAGTTCAAATCACAACATCTACTTTTACTTTATAAATTTGAAATTAATCAGAGTTTATTGATTGTTACACCAAAGTCCTGGCTAAGAACTTCACGACCAACCAACTCATTGTATTTCAGGTACTTGTATATAAAAAAATTCAAACAGTGTTGTTAAATATTTATATTACATAAAACTAGTTGATCGCTATCAATTGCATCATAATTATTTTATTTTATAACATTCTTTATTATTTTCCCTTTCGATTTACTTAAGCTGTTTTCCCTTAACAATAAACATGCTGCACCAAAACCGGTCAGAAAACTACAGTCCAGTGTGCTCGACTGTGATATACCCGCTACCCAGCTCAAATATACCGTATATAACAGCATATTTTGTATTTTCGGTATATTTGTACATTCATAGTCCATAACATTCTAAATATCGCATAAAGTATAAAATATACCAAGCACGGTCACATTATTCACCAGAAACAAGCCACGTGCAGCTGCCTGTGGATTTTCCCATACAAAACTGTTTCTTGAATAACTTCCAAATTTTTCATCCGATCGCGACCAAAAGAATCATCGAGACTGTTATTATCTTCTATCTGCCAAAACTCGAGAATCTATCTTTAAAAATGCCCAAGTAAATCGTTTTTTTCGAGTTAAGGGGGCGGAAAGGGCGTGGCAAAAATCTAAAATAAACTTGATCTGCGTAGGACATACACTAATACTGGTACCAAGTTTGAAATCTCAAACTCTTATAGTCTCTGAGATCCAGGTGTTCATACAGACACACAGACAGACGGACATGGCTACATCGACTCGGCTGGTGGCCCTGACCAAGAATATATATACTTTATGGGGTCGGAAATGCTTCCTTCTGTCTGTTACATACATTTCCTGAAGCTATAAAGCTATAATACTCTTCTACCCCATGGGTAGCGGGTATAAAAATCAACTAAAAACTAATTACAAAGGTTCTTATATCGAAAGCTAGTCCTATGCTGTTAAAGTTCTAACCCGGCGCCTCGTGTATGGGGTTGTGTAGCCGCTGCTTGTAACACAGTGCATCGACCGCTGATTATGACCGCTGGTTATGCTGGCCGAAGCTCTGCTCTTCAGACATCGTCGTTGTGCAATATCATCAGGTGTGCAATATCTGCGGCTGGCGTTGCATTGTTCTCACGCTGGAACTTAGCTAGTGCCAGATGCCAGAGTTATCTTGTTTATTTCCCGCAAAATTCAAATCGGATTTTCTTATTTTACTGTATATCTCCAAACGATATGTATGTTCTGAAAAGAAGCTTGAAAAAGTCATTACCATTCATCGATACTTTGGGGAGGTTTTCAAAGATTTGCCTATAATTTGCCATTAGCCGAAATGGGCGACAATTCTTCAGAACCGAGATATCGTCCAAAATACAACTACCCCAATTTTTTAAACACAAAATATTGATATATATTTATTCAAACATAGTTTTAATAGCAAGTAAATTTTATTTTCTATCAATTTGAAATAAAAATGTGTTTCACAACCGATATTTTTTATTATCGATATTTGACGATAAGTAGCGCATTATGGACATTACCATCCATACTGCTCAAATTCTAATAAACGTGAGAAATTTGTACAATTAATTTGCTTCTCCGAATAAAAACATCGTAGAGAGACAATGCCTCAAAGTAAAATTTCTAAAAAACGAAAACATAATTCGGCTTTTTACAATCGGCAATCAATGGAAACTGATCAAATGTTTGAGAAAATAAACAAACTTGCAGCAAAACTAGACATTATGGAAAAAGATCTAGATAATGTAAAATTGTTTAGACTACCAGCTCTCAATACAGACGAACAGGTCAAACTTGACATATATTTGTCTTATTTAAATAGCACGTTATTTTGGATGCATTTAAAGCTAATCGGATCGAATTTGTCCAATGTAAGCCGCGTTTACTATATTTGATGCACATAAATTTAATTGAAATTTCCCTATACACAGCATTACATTTTGCACGATTTACGACGGGCAAAAGATATGTTAGCACGTGAAAAGGAAATAAATGATTCGTTAACAGCACCTCGTTTGGATATCTTGGCAACTAAACGATTTATTGCATCAGGAATGCATACACGCTTCATAGAAATGGAAGGTATCATGGTAACCAAGGAGCAATATCAGCGCAGCTTAGCGGAATGTGCTAATATTAATTAAAAAATCCAACTCGGGTTAAGTGAACTATTTTTATTAGTTTTTAAATACTGCGTCATTACAACGCACAGTTTATAGTATTAATTTAGGTAAAAACAGTTGATGTATGAGAATATAAATATATCTGATCGGTTTTTTGCTATTTGCGGACTTCTAATTTTATAAAGCTAATGCCGACCAAATCAGTCAACATAAAAACAATCACCACATTGTATCTGCTCCGCTGACATCTGGTGAGTTCTTCGCTTTTTATGCAACTAATCGTTTCCCACGCAGAGATTTGTGTCCCAGGTACATCATGCCTGTCCTATTGATTAGTTCATAGACCTTCACCCAGGTGATCACCAGTAATTTAAAAGATCCCTAGAATTTATCGTCATGGTTATTTTTTGACTCTCGAAAGTATTTTGGATGCTGTTTTCATGTATTTTATAAATTTAATATAAAGTTGAGATTTCCCACGACAATTAAATCCTCATTCAGGTTCCTTCTTGCTTCTACACAACAACTCGCCGTGAAAAAATGCGTCCTATACTAAATGACGCGTCTTGCACTAAATAGAGGAATAGAGCTAGAAACTAAAATAAAACAAGGCCAGCGAACAGACACGGAACAGCGAGAACATAAAATACAGATAAAGGTCATGACCAGAAGTGAACTTTGGGAAATGTAACTTTGAGCTTCGCAAGCATGAGCTGAAGACACAATGTTAGGTTATAACGACAGCGCCGATAATAAGTGTCACCATGACTTGAAATATACAGTTGGAAAGACATTAGCTGTTACTCAACGAACAATTTTATATTTTTGCTGGGTAGCGGGTATATCACAGTCGAGCACACTAAAGTTTTCTGACTTGTTAGTTGTTCCTTTATTAAAAACTTAATCGATGCTGCGTTTAGAGCCTTTTCGTTGTCCATAACAACTAACTTTGGCATACCAAATGCCATCATTACTTCCCGTAAGGGGGCTTTTAGATCTTCAGCAGTTTTTGATTTTAGTATTTTAATCTGGGCATATTTTGAAAATTTATCTATGGCAGTAAGTACTAAGTTCTACATATGTGAATAATATCTCCTGGGTATGTAGGTATTCGAGTTGGTTAAATTTCCCCATGTTGAGGAACATGCTTAAAAAGTTTGCATGTTTCGCATTGTTTTGAAATAGCCATTACTTTCTTTGTCAAAAAATATTTGCTGAGTATTTGAATTTTATTTTCTATTGGGTTTCTATGAGCACGAACATGCTCTTTGATGATGATCTCGTTTTGATCAGATTCTATAGGAATGTCTTCTACTTTGGTTTGCATGTATCTTACTTTATAAGTACTAAAATGAAAAGGGTAAATGTTTTGAATTTTTCCCATTATTTTGCAGAGGAAACAAACCGTTTACAATCTTTGGGTACAGCCTTTTTTAAGATTTTTATCAGGTCTTCTTCGAAGTATTCCTTTTTCTGACAGTCTGTCAATGATACCGTGCAAAGGGTAATTCGAATTCAAAAGGTTTGGTATCTGAAGTCAGTAGTAATAATTGGTTTTTGAATTCGTTAATTGGAATATTAGCGCAAGGTATAAGATTGTGTGATGAATTTTCGTTGCTATGAGTTGTGGCTGTGATGCTGTTGATCTGAGCACCTGGAGGATTTCTAGATAGCGCGTCTGCCACTACGTTAAAAGATCCCGGCTTGTAACGGAGTTCATGATTATACTCTTCAAGGTAGCTTTTCTACTTCTTCAGCTTACCATTATGATTCTTGTTGCTTAACACAAAAGTTAATGGTTGATGATCTGTGACTATAATAACTTTGGAGGTACCGTAAAGATACATTCGTAGACTTTGAAGAGGCCATACTATGGCCAACATTTCATTTTCATTTGTGGCATAGTTCTCTTCAGTGCTAGTACGCGAAATGAAGGTAATCGGTCCACCGTTTTGTTACAGTACTGCGCCGTAATTTGAAGCATTTTTTGTGAGTTGGAATTCTTTCATGAAATCTGGGTATACACATAGTCATTATCCGCCAATTGTTCTACCTCTCCTGTGGATACATGGAATTGCCTTTGATACTTGAGAAGCTTGTTTGCTTGTGAAAGCGGCTGTGACCGTGAAGTTATTATTTGGACGATTCATATAATTCATACGATTCGACCGAATGGATGTATCGACGTCCATTGGTACTGGCTTAGGCCCTGGGTTTGGTCTAATTAAACGAGAAGGTGACAACTGACTGGTGACATGAGGTGGGCGTGGTGTTTGGTATGATCCATGTTCCATTTGTGGTTGTTGCCTAAAAGGCTGATACAACTGTGGCGGAGTAGGTGGGCTTACCACTTGGATGGTAGTAGAGTCTAGGGTCAAAGCTCCAATGATTTTGGCTGTTATTCGAAGTTTTAACGCTCATTGATAAAGGTTGTCTTGGAGGTTGCCTACATCTTGGTGCAAACATATTTCTATGCTCTTGGTTTTCGAGTAATGTAAAGTAAATCACCATTGATACCTCTCACAAAGATGTCTAGAGCTTTTCTACGATAACGCTCTTATTGCTTCCTGAGATTCCTCCGTTGCTCCAATCTGGTTTAAGATCAGTGAAAAATTGTAATAAATTGCCTGAAAAAATTGGTGTACTGTCATGTGTCTTTGCTTCAATGAACACATCTGATATTCAAGAGTCTTCAAGTCTGTTTTGTCTGCGTAATGTGCTGAGAGGCACTTCGAAATTGCCTTCCAGTTTAATGGGGTATTATAGGAAAGACCGTCAAAGACCGTCTCGGCTTCGCCGACTACTTTGATTAAAATGGCAAGAGTAACCAGATAAAATCTGTGTGAATTTTCTTGTCCTACGAACAAGCCTATAATTCGGTCAACGTTCTTTTTCCAAGAATTGAACATTGCTCTATCTCCTAAGGACTCTTTGATTAACTTCCAGACATCTGGAACTTTGTCTTGATCACTTCCTGGTACGGGACTTACATATGGTATGTCGCTAAAGTGATCATGGCCATGAGCTGTTGACTCTGGCGGGAGTGCTTCTTTACACACATACACACGCACATATAACTTCTCTTAATTCTGAGCTAGTTACTGGGATGCTAGTGACACTTGGTTCGCCCCTTCCTGATCGGGAAGTACCAGCTAAATCGAGGTTAGACATGGCAGTTGATAGACCATCGGGCATTATTTATTAGAAAGAGTTTCTCAATTCGGGCGATATGTAACACTGGTTAATTTCACAAGGACCACCTTCTTTGAGGTTTGCTTAAGTTTCAGTTCGACATTTGAACAGCGAAATTTTAAATGTTATATTAGAGAAACTCATTATTTTATTAATATTCCAAAAAAATTCTTTATTATTTAATTAAGTTTTTAAAATTTTTTTTCTAAATTTGTTTATTTTGTTTCTTCTATCCTATAGGGTCCCTTAGGAGTCGGAGGATTGAAATATGTTATACTGCGTTAGCACTGTTTTATTCTTTGCTTGTTATAATTTTACCTCTTTTATATGGTTTGCTTAGATCTTCTTTATTTGCTAATTTATTTATTTACTTTTGCTTTCAATATTATATATGTGTATTATATATGTGTAATAGTAAAACATTCGGCTAATCTATCCCGCGTCGGTCCTTCGGATGGCTCCTTTTCCTCCTGCAGTAGCTACTGGGGATCCTAGGTGACACTTTAACAGTTTGACGGTTGTCTGCGAACGGGTACTACAGACTTTGTCGGCGGTTACTTTTTACTTTTGACTAAGCGAAATAGTTCGATTAATTCGCGAAGAATAGATTTTATTCCTTATAAATCGCACTCACGTCGTCGCTTTTATAAAAGGCACTTATGGCGAGTTACACTGTGTGGCTACTTGAGGCACTGGTACACGACGTGAATGTCTTTCGTTTTCTATTCACTTGGTCGTTCCAATTGGCTCGGTCGCCCATTCACAAATCTTTAGATGAGATTTGGAAAAAAAAGCAATTTGCTTTATTAAGGTCTGATTTAGAACTTACTTAAGACAATGCTAAGTCTTAACAAGACATCTGTGCACGGGCACGTAAGCGGTGCAGCCTCTTGCCCTACTTAGACAAGCTATCTGAAGCTATTTCGCATGTAGTTTGAGTATCCAGTAAAATATAAGGTTTAGAACGGACGGCGGTCCAGTGATCATTGCTATTGCATAAACATAGTTACTTATCGTTTTCGCAATTATCAATGATGGCCGGTAAATGCACCGAGGAGGTCGATAAATTCTCGGAGTAGGCTTCAACTAAGTTGGACTCTAAGATGCGTGATGATTTCGGCCACCACTGGGGCCTGCCTTTGAGTTGTCAGCACACCACTGCTGCTGCTGCCAACCTGCGTGAGTCAGCTTTCATACATTGAGGGGGGAGTAGTTAACACATAATCCAAACATATACTGTGACCTGACCACTGGGTCCACTGCTATCGTCCGTCATTTGGCTATGCTGCAAATGTCTGCTTTATAGCTTATGTTGATTTGGCTTTTTATACCCGCTACCCATAGGGTAGAAAGATATTATTACTTTGTGATTTCAGGAAATGTATGTAACATGTAGAAGGAAGCATCTCCGACCCCATAAAGTATATACATATATTGTTGGTCAGGGTCACCAGCCGTGCCGATATAGCCATGTCCGTCTGTCCGTCTGTCTACCTGTCTGTCTGCATGAACACCTAGATTTCAGACTCGCATAAAGTATAAAATATACTAAGCACGGTCACATTGTTCACCAGAAACAAGCCACGTGCAGCTGCCTATGAATTTTCCCATACAAAACTGTTTCTTGAATAACTTCCAAGTTTTTCATCCGATCGCGACCAAATTCTCTGGAAACATCGAGACTATCCTTATCTTTGAATGTAATAAAAGTCGAGACTCTATCTTTAATGGCAAATGGCGTGGCAAAAATCTAAAATAAACTTGATCTGCGTAGGACATACACCAGTACTGGTACCAAGTTTGGAATCTCTAGCTCTTATAGTCTCTGAGATCTAGGTGTTCATACAGACACACAGACAGACGGACATGGCTATTTTGACTCAGCTGGTGACCCTGACCAAGAATATATATACTTTATGGGGTCGGAGATGCTTCTTTCTGCCTGTTACATACATTTCCTGAAGTTACAAAGCTATAATACCCTTCTACCCTATGGGTAGCGGGTATAAAAATAATACCATGTAACAAAATATTTGGTATTTTTACTACTTATTGATAAACATTAAAGTGTAATCGTTTAATTAGATAACGTAGTGTGAAAACAAAAATGCTATGGGATTCACGTTTGAACAAGATACGAATCTTGTCAGGTGTCGTATTAAAGCGATCGTCTCGAGTGTTCTGTCCCAAATGTAATTTGATTTAGTATTTCCCACGTATATTTTAATGCATAAATTCAATTAAAAACGTTAATGTCTGCCAATTATATTTTATTATTAGAATTGAAGAATACGGCACTTTAATGTTGTAGTTCTGATAATTTAAACTTCTGGTAATCATTTATTAAGTAATTTGTATATGTTTGAACGGATATGTTTCTTCAGTTTGCACACCACTATGAGAAGTTCAACAAATTTTTGTTGGTTTTAACTATTTTGGTTTTGAATTTGGTATAGTGGTCATAACTAACTATTTTAGATAAAAACTAATACTTTAAAATTTGATAACGTAATACATATAAGGTAGTGGTGGATTTCATAGCCAAAAGAACGAGGTTTAAGTGGTGTTGTTAAGAAATAGCGAGTGAAAAGCTTATGTTGATAAGATAGACAAGAGTTAGCATTAATAATATGATGGGGGGCTTCCTTTCAACTCTCACTTCAATAGTTTAAATCTTATGGATGATTGTCCAAATCGTAAAAATTTATCTTCATGTGACTGCTAATAAGAAGCCAGCTCAATAAAAACTAATCTTTGTTTCAAGTCTTACCTTGATCTCATGTTTGATGATGTAAGGCCTTCATTATAACCAAAGTGAAAGATGCCATTATGAAGATTAAAATGGACACGTTTAATCTTTCCATATTCGTATGATACATGCACTCTTCAAATTAATGTACTTGTTAAATTTATGGCCTATGTATTTGGTAGTAACGAAGTACAAATGAAAACTAAAAATCGGCGTACTATTAGCCTTTACCCTAAAGAGTATGACAATTGCAAAAATTCCCTTCATTTATTTTAAATTTTACATTAAATTTGTTTTGTCTACATCTCCAGACGATCCCTACCATCGATATCTGCATTTAATAATCAAATTTAATAGATCTGTTGCAAAGATCCTAAAAAGTTTTTTTCAATCATTTTGTCTCAAAAACATTCCGAGTTCTGTTTAATCATGGTACGCTGCGAAATTGTCGAACTTATATTATACTAAATGTTTTATTATGTCCTCCTATAGAGTAAATATCTTCGATCTGGACAGAATTACTGCGGTAAATGATATAGAACTTCTCATTGTTAATAAACTTTAATTATCTGACCACATTTCTAAAATGTTCATTGCCTGGTTCTGTGTTTATTAAAAGGTGGTCAAAGAAATTTGATGATTCTTATAAAACTATAACTTAATATACTTTCCTTGACTGTCTGATTCATGGTTTCTGTATATAGGAGATTCTATCATATATTGTCGATTAGTAACACTATTTGATGCTGGGAAACCTTCTTCCTTAATGATTAAAGTAAATCTAACTGACTTGTGTCAAATGAATTGCAATTATTTTCAGCTATGCGCTTAACATTAATGTTCGTTCCATATCCACCTATACGAACCCATAAACTATATATGTATATATATCGGGGTGAACAGCAGAGTGGGTACAGCGAAGTCCGTTAGTTTGTCTGTCTGTATAAACACTTAGTTCTCAAAAAGTATAAGAGTATAATAAGTATAGAAATACCAAACTTTGTATCAATAGTCGTGTATGTCATATGCTGATCACGTTTGTTGCAATACATGTTTGCAGTAGAACAATAACTATAATCAGGAAAATATCCGAAAATTTGGTTGCCATCGGAAGAATAACTTGAAGAAGAAATAAGGAAAATCCATAGGTACCGAAGCCTGTCAAGTCAATCTTTGTTCTAGAATAGTGTTGATGGGTATGTATGTATGTGTTAAAATGGGTATTTAATGCCATAAACCGAAGATAAATCGCTTGATTTGTTCTTTGTCTTATTTTTAGTCTTATTTATATCCTAAAGAGAAGCGTTATCTATATCTTTAATTGAGTCATTTTTCGTATTTGGCTCTGGTGTACTCCGCATCATCGCTGCCTCCACGTTATACGATGGACTTTTCGGTCCAGCAATGGACACCTCTACCTCGTGGACTGTCAGCTTGAATGGCTACACAAAGAGCATGAAACGAACCGTCCTGCTCGACTATGTATTTCATCTTAATCGCTCATATGACGTCATGTGATAGAGTCTCAGAACCGACGAAAGCTAACACGTGTGAACGCAATGGACATTTGTTTTACAAACAATACGACCTACATTGCTCGATTAAACTGATCTATCAGCTGCGACAAGATGTAAAAAAAAGAAAAAAATACATAATAAATATTCAATAATTAATAACGCTAGTATTTTACAACAATCCAAGAATACACTTTACAATATTTATTCAACCTACTGAAATTACACTTAATATAATAAAGATTGATATTTGTCTTCAATGAGATTATATTAATATGTAAAAATTGCCAGCCTCCACTGCCCGATTGAATTTGGGTTGAAGACAATATACATATATGTTGTCCCGGTGAGATGTCATGTTGACTTTGGTGTCGTCCAGTGACACTTTCGCTTCGTTTTTACGTATATACGAACAGGGAAATCATGCCTTTATCGGTGGCACCCTCGCTGTCGCGGTCAGCCACGATGTCACCGATAGGGAAATTTTTTTTCGCGGGTTCATTTTCTGATGACATTTCAAATTCCTTTATAATTAATAATATAAAATACAAATACAAATATATATTATAAATAACTTAACATATAATAACATTTAATATAAATAGTAAAGGTCATCTATCCTTATGATTCTCTCTTGACTCCCTTGTATTGTGAACGCTATTTTCAATGTTGCTAAAGTTCCACCTTTAAAAATTAAAATAAGTCGTATTCATTAAATTGGGATAAAATAACTATTATACATCGCAATATATAAGAACTTTTTAAGTAATTATATGTAGAGCGTCATGCACAAAACTAAACATGTGAGAGAAAAATGTAGAGTCCGCGAAAAAAAAATGGACGACGGACAGACGAAAAACACCGAATACAGAAAACACACATGTCAAAACTGAACTCTTGACGGACCATGTCACTGGAACTAATTGCGCAGTAATTTTTAAAAAAAAGGAAATTTTATTTTGAGCGGCGATGACGTCGTTCGGTGAAACTTAGCCTGACTCTGGTGACAATTGTCAGGACCTGACATTGGTCACCAAAATTTACCGGGACAATGCCTATGACTCGAGTCACCGGTATCGAAAAATTCAATTGGGTAGTGCTACGAGCTTGTTTTGTTGGCGCGGAGTTGCGCAACCAAGGGCATTGTAGCTCGCGAGATATCACTTTTGCAGAGTTTTTTAAACGTTGCGATGGAATTATTTGGAAGTGTAAGTGTTATAGGGATAAAGTGATCTAATATTATAACGAAACGAAAGTCATGTACTAGCATTTCTTGCTGGTCCTGGAACTAATTTTATTGTAGATAATGAATGTGAGCAAAAAGCAAACAAACAGCGGAATCTTGTTGGTCGTGGTACTAAGCCTGGAATACCATAGGAATACAAGTTACCATTTTAAGTTTGTTTTAGATTTCGGCCACGTCCCCTTTCGCAATTTTGAAGCTGGAGTCTAAAATTGCGATGTTTAAGTTAAAAACTGAAATTTCAAACTGCAGATCACAGAGTAACCAGTGTATAACGATTATGTAAACAAGTTAATTGCATTTGGCCAAAACTCGATCAAGACTTCACATTCGTCACGTGCGCTGCATTTTCCGATATTCACCGCGGAACCAATAACAAACACCTTGTGCAACGAACACCACAGTGGGACCGACATTTGGGGGTATTTGACATCCAAAGCGACAATACATCGAGAAGGCACAACGACAACCGCAGCGGCGACAATACCAGTCTGCATTTGAAGTCTGCATTTACAGTCTTATATTGTTTAAGACTTTAGTCTTAATAACACTTAACAATATAACGGCCATATTTTTTTATAACTGCTACCCATAGGATAGAAGGGTGTTATAACGAGATAATGCATCCAGACTACGCTAATCAAATTTAAGTTTTTAAACAAGCAGCGTAAATAATTGTAATTTACAAATTTAATCTGCACCATGGTCTTAACTAAATAACTAACTTATATTAAGTTTTCTATGTAAAGTTTAGTCCCAAATTAGCCATCCAGCTAAATCAAAAAATAATTCTTTAATCGAAATAACATCTATACAAATGTGATTGTAAATGCTACAACTTTACTCAACAATTTGATAATTCCTAAAATACGTTTTATAACTTTCTTTAATCATTAATTATTACGATTCTGAAAGCGTTAAACTTTGGTTTTGCATATCATCAGCATATCCGCGGATCCGCGGGAACCTAGGTTGAAGCCTATGGTATATTTTGCTAAAAATTTAAATATAAATAAAACGATTTTAACTTTCTGGGGTGCTTGTGATTTTCACAAGAAAATTAGCTGGACACTGGCTTGCAAGGCGGTTTCAAGTTTTCAGCTATAAATAATATGACACAGTACCGCCTAGTTTGAGCGCGCTATCTTCTTTATTACTTATTTGAAAGACCTCAGAGAGAGTTCCCGTGATGAATTGTCTCGCTGTTCTTTGGGGGTTAGCTCCACTTTTGATTATTTGGGTTAAGTGGTGCAACGACCAACGGGGTTCACCTTGTCGTTCCCATTTTGGCTTTCGTTTGTGATGTACAACATAATTAGTTTAGTCGGGATTAGCGATCAGCGAATAGAATTTCAGGTTATGGGAAAAGCTACCTAATAGAATACCGGAACTGCCCACAGTTCCAAGTCAATACACCTCGTGATCTTATTATTATTAGTTAAAACTGGGAATTAAATTATGAATAATTAAATCCAAAGTCACCATTGATTTACATAACCGGGCAACAATAACTTTTCTCGATTTTATTGAATTTGCTCCATTAGGTACAGGTGCTAATACCAATTGTATTGGTTTAGCTTTTTACAAAAGATTTCATTTATTTTGGTCAGTTAAAATCAATAAGTAAAAAAGTATGAACAGCTGCAGATTATTCATTTATTGCATGTTACTAAGATCCCATTAGCAGTGACTGAGAAAGTTGTTTCCAAGTTTTTATAGAATGCTGATACACATCCGATACCTTTTTAGCTGCTGATACAATAAGCCTGCTAGTCTGATAATAACATTATTTAATTTCTGTGACCATTTGGTCCACTGGTATCCGATCTAATATTATTATTATCGATGTGTAAGATTAAGGTGTTGCTGTGGCTAGTAACTGTTTGCACTCTAAGAACTATTTCATGTTGAGCTCGGTTGAAATGATTGTCGTCTTTTTATCTTTTTGTTACCAGAAACTAGTTACACAAATGGTCATTCATAAACATCAAAAATTCTTCTATATATTGATCATTGCAAAAATTATCGAAATTGTTTTTACACTGTGGATTGTTGGAAATCTTTTATGTTGTTCTCTTTATTAGACAGAGGTTTAATACTATAGGAGTCAACTGGATGTTTCAGAAATTTGAGTTTATAAAAAAAATATAGATATTAAGCGATGCACACTTTCTGGTTTATCGTGTGAAAGTGTGAAATTCTGTTACCAACATTAATAATTCTTCTTCTTTCTGATGGCTGCCAGTACGAATCCGTGCATTTTTGGAAAAGGGCTCACAAGCATCCTTTATCATGGAGAAAGCAGTTCAAGAACTGCGACTTTGCAATGCAGGCATAACAGAGGCAACTGCTGCAGTAAAATAGAAAATGATTATATGGCAGCAAGGTAAAGTATAAAGTCATCTCTTACAGTCTACCAAGGGGAAGCAAGAAAGTGTCTGATAGGCGAATTAGTGGGTCTAAATGGCAACATTTAAATCTTGTCGATCCTAATTTTTTAACTCTAAAAAGCGTCGATTTATTACTGGGGAATTGAAATTTATGACCAAATCTTTCTCGGCAAGAACTAAACGATGATCTATTGCTCATTCAGTTGGGATATATCATTTCGACCAAGGCAGATAAATCAGCAATGTCAATGTGTGCGTATACAATGCACGTACAATGCTTGGCGACGAATCTGAATCTGAAGGCAAGTGGTTTGACCTACACTAAATCATTTCGTATCAATCGCATGGCCATCCGAGCATCACATTGCTTCGTATTGGAACGCCGCTTCAGAATGGATGCCCCGGGTCACCTAAAGATCGAGTATGGTATATTATTTTATGGGATATTTTGAACGTAATCTATTTGGTATATTTTGGTATATTCAAAGTGGGTAGAGAGTATTTTACAGTCGAGCTCACTCGTCTTCAGCTCTCTGTCTTATTTATTACAGTGGTCATATTGCTTACCATTCTCAAGAAAAAAAATATTTTAAATATGAACGAGAAAATTGTATGTTCTCTAAAAATTGTCAAAAAGCTGACAACTTCTTCTCAAATAAGTATTGATTGTTGCCTCTATAATAACATGATACACATTAAGTATGTCGGTTGTTCAGGGCTAGTGTAGTATCATTAATCGTATCGATAAGTATAGAGTTAAATGCGGGTGTATATGAGACAGAGAAGAGATGGCCTAATAATCTGATCGAGGTTTTCGATAAGGTACATGAGTAGTTTTGTACTTTGAACAAAATTGAACTTCTTTTTCGTATCCAATGTTTTCCCTTTACTATCGTCATCGGAATGTCCACCTTTTAATACCCCTAATAATATTGAGTTTATTGCTGTAAACTTCTACATACATGCAATTTTTTTTTATTTCGCTTGTTCGTATATTCTTCGGTCTGCCAATTCGTCTGTATAAGTTAACGTGATGAACAATACTGACGTCAGAAACAGTCAGGCTTGGGACACTGACTTTCCAGACGTCGAAAGTTAGGCTTTGGTGAACGTCGACGGCGGCCTTAATGTAATAAATTGCCGATCTAGAGCTAGAAAGCTGAGAGTGCAGAGCCTCGTGGGATTAGTTTTTTTTATGCTCAAGTAGATGGTATTAGAAACTCGAGCTCTCAAGAGCAAGAACACATCAAATGAAAAAATAAAAAATTAAAACATAATTACATTAACTGGCGCCCAACGGCAAAAAGACCCAAAACCAAAAGAAGAAAACATAAAACAGCATCGGTAGCTGCAATATTCACCGCCGGACAGCAGAGCTGGAGAACCTCACCAAATCCGCAACTGCTGCACCAAACGCTGGACACGTGCTTACCCACACATAAGAACTGGCAAAGAAACGAATTTAAAATGACTTACATAAACGAAAGCTTATACCGATGAATAAATAAAAGAGCGCAGTCCAGATTTTCATTTATGTCGGCATTTACATAAGCAAAAGCTCAATTAATTCTTTTTGCATTTATTTCAATATTATACTGTTCAATACGTAAATAAATAAAAAACGTATTATTCCATATTTACATTTATTTTAATTTTTACATAAGCAAAAGCTTATGTTGCACAATAAAAAAAACAAAACCCATATCGTTACCTATCTATTGTTTTTTCATAAGTTTATTCCACAACATATGGAAAAAATAAAGCTCATTTCCATATGTCCAGCGACGAAGAACTTATCAAAAATTACAAAGAAACTTTAGCGAAAATCAATGAATTTACCCAACCATTAAATTCATTTAAAAAAATAGTCCGAAAATAGAGGTCTATCAAGAGATCACTATTTCTAATGATGTTATATCCAACAAACCCCTCGATATTGTAAAACCTCTCTGTGAATTCGATAGCAAAGAAGAGAACTATGTTTTTTGGAGACAATCCGCAAACGCAGCGTATAAGGTGTTTGAGCCTTACAATGGAAGCAGCTGGCATTGCCAAACGGTTGCCATACTTGAAAATAAAGTCAGGGGACCAGCCGATGCCGTCCTTGCCTCTTTAAGCACCGTGTTGAATTTTAAGGCGATTATTGCAAGCTTATTCAGACAAAACCCCAGTATATGTTATCCAACAAGAGCTGAATTTACTACGGCAGGGCGAGAGGAGGCAGAATCGAGCAACGAAAGAAGCATTTTTGCCGCTGGCTTCGCGAAACATAACGCAGTGAATGCAGAAAAGTGTGATTCAGCGTTCAAACGGCTGACCCCATTAGTCTCAACATAATTCTGAGAGTCAAAGGAATGAGGGCTCGAGAAAGAAACCTCACTTCACAAAAACCCAAACACCAGATCATAAGCTGGGCACTTCAAGCTGGGCACAATCCAAGTAACATTCATCGACGGAAGCACAAAAATTAGTCATAAGTGCTTGGTATCACTTTTTCAAGTTAAAACATATTTCTTTATACTTGACACACTTAAGATATTCGGCGCAATAATCGGCTTAGACCTTTTCAAAAAATGTCAAGCAAACATTAATTTGATTAAAAATATAATCTCAACGGAGCATACCTTTGTGCCCACCCTTTTTGTGAGCTCTTAATATGTGAATCTTATCCATATAGATGACGCTGACGTACCATGTAATCATATAACGTAAATATTATTGCTACAATCAGAACAGATGGAGTTCCACTGTACTCAAAACTATATGCACATCCCAGGGGCGTGTTTTGGTTATGCAGAAGTTAAACAACTTCTAGCGAATGGCATTATTCGGCCTTCAAGATCCCTTTACAATAACCCCACTTGGGTGGTTGATAAATAATGGATTGATGGAAATGGACATAGAAAAAAATGGGTTATTATTCATTTCAGGAATGAATTAATCAAAATACTGTGGACGACAAGTATCCAATCCCTACAATTTGGATAATACTATCGCATATGGACAATGCTAAATTTTTTACAACTCTGAATTTTAAGTCTGGATTTCATCAAATTGAGCTTGCCGAAAAGAATAGGGGAACAACAGCTTTCTCCGTGAACAACGGGAAATATAAATTTTAACATATTAGGGACATCGAATGGGTCCTCAAAAGTCTTCACGATGCGGGTATGAAAGTATCACAAGAAAAATCTAAGTTCTTCAAAAAGAGCGTAGAATATCTATAGAATATCGAGCAATAAAAGCGTTTCCGATCCCAACCACCCTAATCGACCTCAGATCATTGTTGGGCCTTTCCAGCTATTATCGGTGCTTCATAAACGATTATGCTTCCCTAGCCAAGCCCCTCACGGAGCTACTAAAAGGTGAGAATGGCAAGATCTCAAAGAATGACTAAAGAAAGTTGAAAATAGAGCTGAAGGAAAATTATCGTCGGAGGATGTCTTGTTGGCATACCCTGACTTTAAAATGCCTTTTGATTTAACAACAAATGCTTCAAACTTCGGCCTCGGGGCCGTATTGTCACAAAATGGACTCGTTACACTGATATCGCGAACACTGCGCGACAACGAACTAAGCTATGCGACAAACGAAAGAGGACTCTTAGCTATAGTTTGATCATTACAAAATCTCCGTTTCTCAGATCAGCAGCCGTTGACGTTTACTGTATCCGATAAGAACGCGAACTCGAAGATAAAGCGCGGCAGCATTTGAATGCACTGCACAATGATTCAGAATCAGATGTTGCGACCATCCATAGTGATGAATCCCTAACTTATACGATTGAACAAACCAGACAATTGTTTCAAAAACCAAATAGTTATTAAAGAAGCGGAGACGACCTCAATAAAAACAAGAATCTTATTTAGAGATAGGATCAGCCAAATCATAAAGGTTTCCGAAAGGAAAGAATTTCACCAAGTACTTGTGGATGCAGTAAATGAAGGTGTTGTCTACGCTATACACTGGACACTACTAATATTGGCCTTTATTCAACATAGGTTAGTCCTGGAGTTTCCTTCTACATTTTTCAAATTTTCCTTCTAGGAGTACTAAAATCTAAATTGGTAAATCTCTTTCCTAAAATTACTGCGATAATGAATAATCATTAAATTCAGAAACCATTAGAACCACCTTAATGAACCATTTTGAAATAAATGTGGTAAATGCATCACCATTGCACAGCACTTCTAATGGTAAGGTAGAACGGTTTCACAGTACCTTAGTGGAAATCGCACGTTGTCTAGAGATTGAAAATAATTAAGCAACACAGTACAACAGCACCTTTCATTCAGTTACTAAAGAAAAACCGTTTGAGATTATTCACGCAACTCCCATCGACTTTCAAAACAAAAAATTACAAGTCAATAAAGATCGAGCTTACAAGGAGTATCGCGTGGGCGATTAAGAGGAATAAGAGACGGGGAAATAAAATATCCTCATTATCCTCCGAATAGATTGTCGAAGCCAATTTAGGAACGACGATTCTAATTAAGGGGAGAGTGGTCCATAAGAACAATTTATAATAAAAAGCTAGACTAACAAAAAATTTCAATTATAAAAGTTACTTGCGGGGAATAAAGTAATAATTTATGATATGGAAAACTTAATAAAATTTATGGAAAACTCATTAAAAAAAAATTAATAATCTGGAAATAAATAAATAAATAAATCTCACCATCGCCGATATTAAAAATAAACATCTCACAAATCTTTGAGTAGGTGATTTAATATAGTATATGTATCTAGCATTAAGAGTATCCAAATAATAACATATTGAACTTTCTAATAAAAAATATAAGGTTACAAATTTCAGTATGAGCGGATAGTTGAGACGGCAGAAATATCATCGCTGAACGTGGTTGCACCACCACTTTCGCTATGGAAAATCACACTGGACTCATCCGCTCTACGCTGAGCAAGGATCAACATTATGCGCTCGAGAATTTTTATCCGGAGTGAAAGCATATCGCGGCACACGACTCGGGCTTTTAGATACTGCAGTGGTGGTCGACAATGGAATGCTCACCCTTCGATCAAGCTTCTATCAATGGCGGCTGGTTGAAAACAACAAAAGACAACAAAAACCAAATTGTCTTTGCAATCTCAACTAATGTGACATCGCACAGAGGAAACTGAGCCTGCAATTCCTGCACCTACTGAGAGATGAGATGAGCTTAGAAAGAAAAACCCTACCAGGAGCAGTATTGCAGTCAACGTTCCATTCTGTTGCTGTTTAGTTATTCGGCTTAATTAACAACTTTATGCGAAACACCAAAATCGAGCACCGAATTGAACCATCGTTTCGTAGAGTACCTAGGACGCCCTCGCTTAACCGGGGGAGGAGTTAACGTGCCGAACAATACTGATGTCACAAACAGTCAGGCTGTGGACACTGACTTTCCAGACGTCGAAGGTTAGGCGCATACGGAGCTTTGGAGAACTTCGACGTCGGCCTAAATGTACTAAGCTCGAGCTCTAAACACACCAACTGAAAAAATAAAGGATTAAAACATAATTACATTAACTTATACCAGAAACACATGGATGCAAAATTAAACTATATTTGCATTGTTAACCTTTAAATAACATTCAGAAACACATGGATGCAAAATTAAAATATGTTTGCATTGTTAACCTAACCGATTATTGTCCTAGATGACATAGTTCATGTGTCCCAACTCCTTTGAATATACATGACTTTATTGACTCTATTCTAAATTAGTGCTTTCGTCAATTATACCTGTGCTGTTTATTCGAATCAACCAACGTAGTTTTGTTTCTCATATGTCGGCTAATCGAATTTACTGCTGTAGAAATTGTTAATTCGGTATTGGAGCCGATGCCTTATATAGACCGTTGCTAAAACTACTTGATTTATCGCTTTATTTCTCTCAATTAAAAGGTCAGTGAGTCTGAAGCCTTGATCTATAGTGGAATATGTAAATTGATATATTAAAAATATGTAAGAAGATTATGACTGTTGATTTCTAACATCTATGTAGTTCTATTATTTCTTCCTACACGGATTTATGGATCGCAAAGCTTTATTCGTTAAAAAATGTTTCCTTATTGTTTTCTGATATACAAGTTTGACTTCATTGGATTTCAAATTATTTTGTTTTACTCATTCCGATATTCGCCTGAAGTTCCTAAAGAGTTCTTTAGGGTTATTTTTGGCTTTATACTCTTTACATTATCCTTAAATGATCTAGTAACCATTTCGACATAATCTCAAGTGCTGTTGTCTGCTGATAATGTTAAAATTTCCATGCTATACACTTGCTGAATGTTGTCGACTTGGGCAAAATTACTGTCGTAAAATATAGCAACATTTTCTGACCATATTTTTAAAATGGTTAAAATATGTCTGTGCTTGGACATATATATTATTACAAAACCATTTATACTTATTTTTGCTTGTTCGATTTTGGAATAAGGCTATTGTGTATCTTTACCACATTATTCTGTACACTCAGACCACATTGAACCAAGAAAATTTAATATTGGCTTCGCGTGGTTTGAATTAGAACATTGCATTGAGACTTCCATCATATAGGAATGGACTTGCTTTAGTTAACCTACTACACTTAGCTATAAGTAGAATTAGCTTGTCATTATTTTTTTGTATTGACTTATTATTATTATTATCACAATCGAACTTTACTTTACCATCTCTAGTAAACTCCTATTTATCTTCATTTATATAGATCAAACTATGCCTTGCGTGACCCTATTATATTCTAACTATGTATGCCATATACACATTTTTTATTTTACTTACCACTGAAAATTATTACCACATTAAAGCTACAGTCAAGTGTCCTCGACTGTGAGATACCTGCTACCCAGCTCGAATATACTAAAATATACCAAAAATTATTTTTGGTATTGTTGGGTCTATTTGTACATCCATATTCCATCACATCCTAAATATCGCATAATGTATAAAATATACCATGCACGGTCACAGTGTCACCAGAAACATACCACGTGCAGCTAGCTGCCTATGGATTTTCCCATACAAAACTATTTTTTTAATAACTTCCATGTTTTTCATCCGATCGCGACCAAATCATTTTCGCAAATCATGGAGACTATAATTATCTTCGTATATAGCAAAATTCAAAACTCTATCTTCGCTTGTAAATCGTTTATTTCGATTTTAGTGGGCAGAAAGGGGCGTGGAAAAATTCTAAAACAAACATAATCTGCGAAAGGCAATATACCAATACCGGTACCAAGTTTAGAATTTCTTACCAGGTACCAAGTTTAGAATTTCTTGCTCTTATAGTCTCTGAGATCTAGGTGTTCATACAGACAGACAGACGGACGGACATGGCGATATCGACTCGGCTGGTGACCCTTAACAAGAATATATATACTTTATGGGGTCGGAGATGCTTCCTTCTGCTTGTTACATACATTTTCTGGAGTCACAAAGTTATAATACCCTTCTACCCTATGGGTAGCAGGTCTAAAAAAAATTCTGAATAAAGAGTCAAATCGATTGAATCTTAACTCGGACGTGGTGTCATATAACCATTTATTTATTTAGTTTTTTTAAGAAGCTAAGGTCATGTGATTGTAAAATTTACTTGAATCTTGCGAGTATAAGACATCATAATAAGCACCCAACTATTAGTAATTATGATTCCACATAAAATTATAAACTAAAACATTTGCATAGCGACAATAAAGTCAAGACCACTCTGAAGTGACTGAAATACAACTAAACTATTAAAGCTGTGCAGTGAACATCGGCAAACACACAATTAACGGGGCGTCCGTAAAATGAATTTATAAAGTGCATCCGCCGCTCTGATTTGGCAGCGGCAGTGACTGGAATCAACCTCGTCTTTTGTTACAATTGACAGAGGTACCTTTAAAAGCAATATATTTATTTATTTATACCCTTCGTGTTTGGGCGCACGAGCTTGTCATTTTCACGTTTTAGAAACACTCTGCATTATTTTAGCGACTTTGTATCAGACTCTGTTAGTCATATTAGAAACAGAGTTGTCAAAAATATAAGTGCTGTTGTAAATTCCAAATAAACACCCCGAAAAATTTTTATTAGTAGTGGAGGTATCTGGTAGCTATTAAATACCATGAGCTTTCTTATAAAGCATCAATTAGCTGCCTGGACAAGTAACGACTGCTCGCATTGCGCCTCAATTGCAGTCCTATGCTTTTATCGACATTTGGGATGAGGTCCACTGTGACGAGCCTCTAGATGCGGTAGAATGCTTGACCGAATTTACTTGGGTAAAGGAATCATATAGCTCTTGGAGACAGGCGGCGATTTTAAAGACAGTTTGTGCCACTACCAGCAGTCATAAGAATAGAAGTAGAGGTCTCGTTGATTCGCTTTTATCTTCATTCGGCCAATACATGTCATAGAGCAGGATTTGGACACTCTCAGCCAGGGTGGACTTCTGTTCTTTAATTCTATAATGAAGTAGAGAAAGAGTTTGTTGTTATGTTAATTTGTCAAGAGGACACTTCCAATCATGAAAGATCCGCGTTCGCACTTAATATTGCAAAAATCTTAGAGAGCAAACACTGCAAGCCAAATCCAAAACTACAATTACAATAGACTGATGCACATGCTAGCGGTGCAAAGAATCCGCATATTTGTAAACCGATCAAGTCATGGGGCGGCATTCACACAAACTAATGAATTCTTGCCTTATAACAACTCTGTTATAGCTTCCATAGTACCACTATTAGGATGAGGATCCGATTTATGCCAAGCTTTAGCCATACCCAAGAGCAGCAGCAGATTTTGTGTAGAATTAAATCCAGAAACTGTTGAAGGATGGCATAAAGTAAAACATCAGTCTCCCCTTATTATAACCCCATTTGAATGGTAGAGAAGAAGGGCACTGACAAAGCTGGCAATTAGACATGAGGTGGGTAATGAACTTTTGCAAGCTTAATAAAAGGACCATAGCCGATAAGTACCAAATATCTCAATCCCGTTTGCCATCAAATTATTCTCGATGAACGCAACCGTCAAAAAACTCCGGTTTTTTTTTAGTCTCATAAACTCTCCTTCCGCCTTTAAAATGCCGCCAGCGTCTTTCATAGAACTATTGACATTTTGCGAGGACAATGAGCCTATTTGGGGCAAATATGATGGTCTCGGAAGACAATTTATTAATTTATTAAAATTAACTTTTCCAGTACAACAAGTAATCCGGAGAAAGCGATAACCATACCAGACTTTTCATAACCGAAAACCGTAATCGAGATCCGGCCGTTTGAAAGAATTTATGGAGATGGGTTTCTCCCATGCGAACAAACATGTCAAAAAGCTACAGTCGAGAGAGCTCCCTTCTACGGGCAGTGGGTTTAAAAATAACAAACGCAATGGACATAAATTTTAACCGTTAACTTCTAAAGAATTACAGATCATTGCCTACTTCTCCATTCATTTTTTTTTCCCACTAATATTATAAATTTGTACCTTTAGGAAATGTAGTTAACAGGTATATTGTATATTGAGCAATAACATATAGTTTATGGGGTCAGAGATGCTTCTACACTATGGCAGCGGATGTAAAAATAGTTACAAAAATTTCGTTCCCTATTTCCGTTTGAATTCATACTCCACTTCTCATTATCACGCTTACGTCAAACTCGCCTAACTCAAACGTACACCTACGTCAATCATTTAGCAAACGTTTCGGAATACATGCAAGTAATGCAAAAACGGTCAATCTAATGTTTTTGCAATCACACATAAGTAAACTATAGAGCGGAGACAGAGCTCATATCCTGGACGTTCTAGAAGCCTGAGGTGCGCACCATAGAACATCCTTGGATCCATGTTAAAATTTACACCTATTGTAGTCTTAACTATAATCTTGTGAGCACAAGACTTCATAAATTATATAAAATGCATGTTCATGTTGCCAATATCACATCAAGAAAAAGATCAAATACCGTAGAATTAATTATACACAATTGAGCAACATTTTATTTATAATAATTATGAACTATGTTTTTTTTATGGATTTAAAATGTTACTATTTGAGAATATATTATTGAATCTCTTAAAGTTGAAACAACCTTTTGATATTTAGAATTCCGATAGATTTTCAATTTGCTTAACTCTTGATAAATCGCTCTTTTCTCGGGACTGCACTCAAAAATGTAATCAAATCAGAAAGATTAGTCGGGCTGCGAGATTCGTAGTAACCAAGCTGAAATATTCTAAAATGTTCCAAGAAGTGTTTTTGGTAGATGCAAAATGCCTCAAATTAATACTTTGTTTTTTATCCAAATGTATATCGAATATATCGATATGTTATGAACAATTGAAAGGAGTACATTTCTATCGATATTAATCAGGCAAAAGATGATTCAATCGATGTATTTTCATACTCTTGGCCTGCACCCTAAATTTCTGAAAATTGCACCATGCTCTAAATAAAAGAAATTAAATATATATTAGACAATATGGTAATCAAAATAGTGTTGTATCCACAGAATGGAATACATTTTTAAAATCAATTCGTGTTTTTTTTTATGCTGTGGTTCCGCTAATTTTAGTGACTGAAACTGCTGTGCGAAAAGTGTTCATTGGTTATATGAGATGACAATATGCTGTAGGCGGTGAATATTCGTGTAGGATGATTACAACAAATATTTAAATATATGTTTATACATAGATGAAAGTGTAAGTAAAATTCAAATCATGACAACTGTAATAGTCAACCTTAGCATTTTTCCAAATTGGATTTATGAATGAATAAGCACATTCATTGGTCATGTTCATTCACATGTGTCTGTATGTAAGCAAATTGGCCTCTATGTATAGTCATATGGAAAATAAGTGCATATTTTTTCTTAAATGATATATTACAAAACACATAGTGGTTTATTTTCGTTTATGTTATCAATTCATGGGACTTAGATACATATATGTACATATACATACATATGCGCATCGGAGATATACATATGTACACATGTACTTCTTTTTAATTTAAAATGTATGCAAACCTGTTCACATATGCATAAACATTCATAAGTATATTTTTTGTGTGGTGGGCTCTACTGCATTAGTTAATGCAAATTAACAAAATCTTGGCAGATGCTACTTCATGAAAATTACAGTTTTTGAATTAATTTCCGTAAAACATTTATTTAAGTCATGTTTTTTTCGGAGCCCATTGTAATAAATAAACATGTCCTGTTGGCTATAATATATAAACTATATATATATATATATATATATATATATATATATATATAAATATAAATAAACATATACACATACCTTGAATTTTTTTAAATAAAAAATTACAAAACACATAAAACTTATTATTTGAATATTTGTTCATTTTATGTATAGTATAAATAAATAAATATTGGAAATTGATTGATATATTTTGACAAATTTTACAACACCTTGATGCCAGCAGTAACAAACATACAATGTGCACGCCACTATATATATATATATATACTAGTCGGCATAATTATTTTGACGAAAAACAAATGGTTAAAGTTTTTAAGTAGCTTTGCAATGGTTTAATATAACTTAATGAATTTTTTTGCTGTTTTACTTAGTGCTAATACAAACTTAAAAATAAAGAATTCAACATTTTATCATATGAACTTGGAAAAATATAAGCCTATGTAATTTTCAAGTGGTGGCAGAAGTATTTTGACAAGTGTATTTTAATATGAGTAACAAAGTTTAAACTTAAACAAAACTAAACGAAAAAAGGTATTTAGTAAAAAATATAATTTTCTTTAGTTTCAATAACTTTTTCTAGGCGTTCCGGTACTGAATCGATTAAATTTTGGATGATCTCTGGAGATATCTCTTCCCAAAGGGAAGTGACCTCAGAAATTGTCTCCTCTCTGGTTTTATTTAACGATACTGTTCTTTTACGTTTCATAAGAGACCAGATGTTTTCAATCTTTTAAATCAATATTTAAATCTGGACTTTGAGGTGGCCAGTCCAAAGTGGTAACACCAACATCCTTCAAAAATGTTGTGATCATCTTGGTTTTGTGGCATGGGTCATTATACTGCTGCAAAATAAACGATTGTCCAATAAGCCTGTCTCCAGAAGTAAATGCATTATCATTTAAAACCTGTAAATATTGGCCTTGGTTCATCGAGCCAGTGACAGTAACGAAGTCACCCAGTCCATTGTACGCTACACATCCCCAAAACATCGCAGAGCCTCTTTTCTGCCTTGTGCCCTTGGTAATCTTACAAAAATTTTTTTTTGATGAATTATACTCAAAGGCTTTCATCTGTCCATAGAACGCTCCTCCAGAACTCCTTTGGCTTATTGACATATTCCTTTGCAAATGACAGTCAACTTCTTTGACTTTATAAGTCTTAAAATCATATTCTTCTAATTGTCTGCGGACTGTGCGCTCACTAATTGGTGTCTTAGCTGACAAATTAAATTGATCTGCTGCGGATTGGGTCTTTAGGAAAACATTTTTTTTTAATTCTCTTAAAAGAACTCGGTCTTTACAGAGATCTGTTTTGCGCTTAGCACCTGATCTTCTCAAATTACGCAGTTCATTATGCTTTTTAAATTTTTTGATTTGGTAGTGCACAGTTTGACGCGACACATTATACTCATTGGCAATGTCTTGGACTGCTATTCCAGCGTTAAACTTTGCTACCATTGAAGATCTGGTAACCAAACTTAGCTCAGCCGTTTTACCCATAATAGTTCATAATTTTTAATAACTTTCTATTTTAAAAACAAACAATTATATTGCTCAAAGTCAAACACTGAAGTTTATTGATTAAAAGTGTAAAAATATTTCCATAATATGCTGTCAAAATACTTGTGCCACGCAAAAAGCCGTTGTCTGCGTGCATTCTTATCAGCAGAAAGAGTATACAAAAGGTAAACGACATAAAATTTGCCATGCACATAGCTAAAAATAGATTCTTCGTTTTGCGCCTCATTTTCAGACCGTTATTTAACGGTATTAAGCAAAGCAAAGATGATAGTCAAAGTAGGATTCGTCAAAATATTTATGCCGACTAGTGTATATACATAATGTAAATAATATAAGATAAGTGAATCTAAAATGTATTTTTTATAAGTAATGCAAAAATAATTTTACACGAAAAACAACAATTGGCTATATCACCTACCACTTAAGCAAATTGTTTAAATTTGGATATTATATAAGGAACAAATCCATAGGGGCTCTACATGTAAAAATCAGTTTTAAAAACAGTTTTTAATTTTCCGAAAATGATGCTTCTAATGTAAAGTTCTGAAAACATTGATTATTGATTTATTGTTACTCTGCTAAATAATTATTATTTAGGGATTAGACCGTAGCAATCGGTGCACATGTTGAATCCTATGTTTTAGAATTCATATTTGCAGCTGGACACAGTAATAAATAATAAAGTTGACGAAAACCTTTCTGGTTAAAATCAAAAATTTTATTTGATACAAAAATTTGAATCAAAATTTGTTAGCTAATTTGTATAATATTCTTTTTGTGGGTCCACTTTTTACATATTATCATGACCATTAACAATAACAACGGTGTTTTCGTGCACTCGTAATATTTTGATATATAGTATATTTGATACTTCTAACGTACCTAAAACGTGCCTCGAATACGTAGGTACAATAGAAGACTTGTATATGCTGATCTGTTATAACCAGCTTTTTGCTACAATTGTGAAAAATCCATAATTTACTTACATATAGAATAATACCAATTCATTTTAAATATACCGACTACCCATAGGGTATAAGATTATAATAAATTTGTGACTCCAGGAAGTGTATGACACAGGTAGAAGGAAGCATCTCCGCATAAGCATCTCCCCATAAATATATTATTGGTCAGGATCACGAGCCGACTCGACATAGCCATGTCCGTGTGTCTGTCAGTTCAAGCTCTGAATTCAGCCAAACGTGATGGAAAATTTGAATGTATTATGCATAAATTGAGCTTAATAATTTAATATATTTGATTTGAAATATTTAGTAAATTAAATTCAAATCACTGCCGCATGCGTCGTTTTTTTTAGTCTTTAAGTAAATTAGAAGAGCATATGATTTTTTTTATATATGTACATATTTTTTAAATCTTTTAACAATGGTCTCCACATTTTGTACTGCTTTCGCCAAGTCCTGATTACAATTGTAAGACTCGGATTGTTGGCGAGCGAAGTATTTTTGGCGCCACTCGCGTTGTCGTATGCGATCATATTTCAGTTTTTCTTCAATTAGTTTGTCATTCAGCCAGCCTTTTCCACGTCAGTCTAGCATTTTGCATTCTTTCATTGTTTTTAAATTTATACTTTTACATTTTTGTTTTATCATGTTTTATATTTTCTCCATCGTTTGTTTTTTGTCCTTGATTTCATTTTAAAAAAATTTTACTTACCACGCGACAAAATTATAAAACATTTAAAAACAACGCTACGCTATATTCAAATTTTATTTTTTTTAATTTGGTGCCCAAATATATGTTTAACATAATATTGGATACTCAGTGAACAAAAACTTTAGGTGAACTGATAACAAATGTTATTTTTTAATGTCTCACGTGACAGTAATAGAAACTGATAAGCTATTGTAATTAGCTATAGTTTGTTTTACATTTTTTTTACTAGAATATAAACTGAGATTTAAAAGTGCGAATATCGACGAACAGTGCAGATATTAGTGGATTTTAATATTTCCCTATAAAAAAACTTTTATAGACTTTTTTGGCGGCGGTTGATCTTTCCGGAGAATTATCCATATGTTGAATCTTTATTACTCCCGATATTTACTTTTCTACTTGTTTAATTTTTTTCTAATATCAACTAATTGCTAATTTCAGGAAGAACTCATGAATTCAAATATGATAACATAAAGAAAAAAAAACATGTCCTAAAAAAATGTTGCTTAAAATAAATTATTATCAGAAAAAGGAAGGATATTAAATACATTTTCGAGCGGCAGTGGTTTGATTGTAAGTAAAGCAAATGGGAGCAAATAATTCCAGCGGTGGCTATCCCATGGCCACACCTGCTGATAATGCAGGTTCAAATAGTGAAAACGGCACAGGAAATGCATCAGTACTTCAATCAATTACAACCACAAGGATGGGCTCATCCGGTTCAGGAGGAGGCCCTGGGACAAGTATAGCTTATACCGGAATTCACTACCTTCATCGAGATCAACGGCGAAAGCGAGTTACTGGATTTGCTACACTGAAAAGAAAATTTATCCGTCGGCGACGTTCATCCAAAGCTTGCGATCACGCACGTGTCCTGCGCGATTTTGTATCCGACTGGACGCCCCTTGAATTGGCAGCACTCTGTGAGGAATTTGAAGCATTGTCAGCTCTAAGGGATTTATCTGTAAGTATGGATGACAAAGACATTTTTTTCATCCTCTTATTTATTTTATTTTTTTTTTAAATAGTCGATTTTATTTGTCGCCGGAATCGTTCAATGCCATTTGAACATAACCGTGCGATTAAATGATGGGGATGGAAATATGGTGCATATGGGATATGGGCCTTGACTACATCCTCTTATTAAAATAGGAGCAAAAGTGTATTAGGCTTGTACGAAATAAAACTCCATGAAATATATATATACCAATTTCGTAACATTACATTCATTACCAATTTCTTAACATTCATTCAAATTATCGTAAAATGAAAAACTGTATCAACTGCAAGTATTTCTTTACGCTTCAGCAGCATCTTCTGGCGACGAAAATTATTGACCCCTCAAATATCGCATAAAGTATAAAATGTACCATGCACGGTCACATTGTTCCCGTTCAAAACTGTTTCTTGAATAACTTCCAAGTTTTTCGGGAATCATCGAGACTGTTATTAACTTCGTATGTAAAAAAATTCAAAGTTGCGCTTCTTAATTGTTTTTTTTTTCGATTGTAGGAAACCGAAAGGGGCGTGGCGAAAATCTAAAATAAACTTGATCTGCGTAGGACATACACCAATACTGGTACCAAGTTTGGAATCTCTAGCTATTATAGTCTCTGAGATCTAGGTGTTCATACAGACAGACGGCCATGGCTATATCGACTCGTCTGGTGACTCTGATCAAGAATATATATACTTTTTGGGATCGGAAATGCTTCCTTCTGCTTGTCACATACATTTCCTGAAGTCACAAAGTTATAATACCCTTGTACCCTATGGGTAGCGGGCATAATCATTGGTGCTAAGTCAGGGCTGTACGGCGGATGACAGCAATTCGACGTTTTACCCGTTCAAAAAGGCGCAGGTTGGAGTTGATGTGTGAGAGCTTGCATTGTTATTGTGCACAATGATTTTTCGTCACTCTTGTCGTGGGAATTTATGAAAAATTATTGCACGAAAATGTTCACGATTTAATTTCATTTTTTTGCCAAGTTGATTTTTTCATTTCATTGTAAACAACATTCCGAGTACGTTTACGCTCAATGGAAATGTCACAGATGACGCCAGATAACATTTAGTGTGGTCTAGGCCAGAAATATATATAGCAATCTTTGTATTAAAGGTAAATTATTATTATAATTTTGTATCAAAAAGGAAATGTATGTTACAGGTAGATTGTATATTAGTCGTAAAATCAGGCATGCCATCATTTTTTTAAAACATGTATAATGGTATTTATTTGTTCAGCTTTCAAGCGTTGGCTATTTAAAATAAAAATATCAAGGCGACGAAGCATGAGGAATAACAGCAGAGCGGTGATAAGTTTGTTGCGTTGTCAACCTGCGTGTAATCGCAGTAACAACATTTTTCATCCTTGATTAGCGATATTTAACTGCAGATCGCTAATCCAAAGAAAAAAAACAAATAACAAGTATATTTGGGAATTTTTGGAGTTATTCGTTAACCATTTTTATAGGGCAAAAACCAAATGCATCTGTACGAATTTAGTTGCTTTGATTGCCAATGTTACCTTGTGTGGTAAATGTTGTGCTCTTTCCAATAACTTGAACGCTATGGAATATTAATATACAAAATATACTTGTTGACAAGTCTGGCATGTAATTATCTGATTTTGCGATTTTAGCGATCAAACCGCGTTCTATCGCTTTTTTGCACTAATGTTTTTTCGCACTACCCATAGGGTAGTATTTATATTGTCGCAAATGTTAACAGCCGATAGGAAATAGCTTTGTCCGTGATAACCTAGTGACACGTAAATCTCAGAGGTCTAAAGATTCAAAACATTGCGACCCCACTCGTGTAAGTCTGACGCAGATCAAGTTTGGTTTTGATTTTGGCTACGTCTTTTTCTGCGCCCTTAAAGTAAAAGAAGAGACCATCATGAGTGCAGTTTTAAAGATAGACTTCAATTTTGGTAATACACAACTAACGTTGTGAATATTTAAAATTTGGTTATCATCGAATGAACTATTCATCAAACAATTTTGTATTGTATGCTGTATAAAATATATTTAACGCAATGCATTTTCGATATGCCAAAAGCCCCAGCCACCTTGCCACGCAGCTTTGCCCGCATTCTAATGACAATACAACATAAATATTACAATCAATACGGTGTTTGTTGGTTTGTGATAAGCTCTTGACGCAGTATATTTAAAAGCTACAGTGGTCTTGTGTACACGATATTCGTTTAAATACTATCATTTCCCTGTGCCCTGTATGATGTTATTATTATTATCTGGCAAAAATTTTCTTGAAAATATAAGTGTTTGGACCATTATTATATATGTATACAAAATATATAATTTTATTGTTAGATTTTAATTACGTCCCACTGTGAGTGACAAAAACCAGCAAAGTACACATCTTTTTATTAAACTGTTATTTTATTACCTGTTAAACCTGATCTTGGCTCCCGGCCATTCGCTTTATGCCTTGGGTCCTAGATGATTTCTGAAAACACAGATTCTTGTACATAAACCCTTTAATGATATACAAAATGGAAATTACATTTTTGCGTATTAGAACAAACAATATTGCAGAAATGTAATCTATTTATCCTAGTTTTAATATTAAAACATACATTGCTACTCTTACTTTGGACCATTGCCCGCATTGGCTCCAAGTATCCCAAAGTCGATAATACTTATTTTAAAAATACATTTTATCAGTGAAAAACAATAAGTATTTCAAGAAATCACTTCTTTCTGCGCGATGTTTATGTTAAACCTTTGAACTTTATGTATGTACATATGTATATATTAGTGAGTTTGCGCCGCAGCTTCGGTAGCGGATTAAAATTAATTATGCCTCATAACATTTTATTTGAAGTTTGGTAATATGGCGATCAGATGTGATAGCCATGCTGTTACCTATTTCATATTAAAAATCAAAGTACTGATAATGTACATTTTTGACAACCATCTGTTAATTAATTCGTATGTGTATGCTTGCAAAAAAAATATGTATCAAATTGCACGTGCTCGTGTTAAAATAAAAGTGAAGTAGTCGAAAAACAGACTCACAAGTATTTCTCAACTTGTTAAGATGTATGTGCTACACATGTCTATTTATCGTCAAATAATATAACAAATATAACAACATTTCTAATGCTATTAAAATGGTCTATGAACCAGAATATTTTGGAATACTTGTAAGAAGAATACCCGAAACTTAGTTCGCTGTTTAACACGAATTTACAATCTATTTATCTAAAGATAATAAGTAAATGGTTTAACAATCGGAATGTCAGGTTTTTTACATGTAGGGTATATTTACAATGTAATGTGAGTTACCACTCCACGGTGTCCTAAAGGAGGGGATATCGAGGGGGTGGTGTCTTTTCAGACGTCGGCGATGCTGGCTATTGTCAAGCAGGTTGATGGCCAGTGCGTTGCAATGTCGCTCTAGTCTCTCCTGATATTTCAAACTGTACTTTTTAACTCTTCGGTTACTTTTGAAATCCTAAGGTCCTTGTGGATCACCTGGTGTCTTACATAGAAAGGTGATTTGACTAGTCTTCGCAGAGTAATCTTTTGGAAGCGTTGCAGTATTTCGATGTTAGAACTGTTAGAACTGCCCCATAGCTGAATCCCGTACTTCCATATGGGCTTGACTACCACTTTGTACAGCAGGACTTTGTTACTAAGGATCAGTTGGGATCTGTAGCCAAGCTACCACCTCATCTGCCGAAGTTTCAGACTCATCTGTTTTCTTTTTGCTTTGATGTGTTCTGCCCAGGTTAATCTTCTGACAAATTCTTAACTACAGGTAGTGTATTGCCATTCAGACGGACTTCTGGGCAAGTTTTATGACGGGTTGCGAAAGTTATGTGCGCTGACTTGCCTTCGTCGACGACAACATTCCATTTTAGGAGCCACGGCTTCAGTTTTATGATGAATATGTTGCACAAAAACTGTAGCCTCTTACATGCTTTCTGATAGTACCAATTTTGGCAATCAGGTTGAAGTTTAAAACGGAACAACTACGGCATTAGGTATATAGTTGTTGTTACTGTGTAAGCAAGTGCGAAGCGAAGATTTAGGAGATGGCAAGCACTAAATTCCCACCGCTGTTTGTGTTTCTGTGTGTATGTGAATTTAATGCGCAGATTCTCTAATTTTAAATCTATTAAATGTACTTGTAGATGGTATTCTAAGAAAACTGCATCTTTGCATGCCAATACATAGTTTATTTTAGTTTATTGTCAAGGAATGAACATCCTAAGTTGTGATGTTTACGCCGTAGTTGGTTAGCTAGTCACTAATCATTAATGAGGGGGCGCTAAGTGGGCATTTATTTCGAAAGGTTAATTTTTCCAAGCATTTCATGGAAATGGAAGTGTACTAATGTGTCAGAATCGTGGCATGCGCCTATGCACACATTCTTTCATATATTTATAAGTGTGAGCTTAGAAAAAGTACAAATTTTATTAACTTTGCATATTTAACTTCCAAGTTTAAATTTAAAAAGCAAAAAGCGACGTAAAGCCATTTATTATAATTTTATCGAGAATAATGTGTGCATAATATCGCAAATTTCGTACTACAGTAAATATCTTTAATATTGGTTTAAAGTTTGATTCAGTTAATATTTAGTTGAGTACATGAAAAGACAATTTACATTTAGGTATTAAAAATAAATATTCATGTGATTATTAATTGGAAAAACCAAGTTATTTCCATTAAAATATATATTATACTGGCATCTTTAGAAATAATATTCATACGATGTGGATATTACCAATCAATATGTATCATTAACTTCATAAATATATACATATATTTGTTTTTCATGTATTTATTATTTTTTTTTTAGGTACAAGCGGAATTGGCACGACCTCCGGCTACAACATATAAACAAGATTTGGCTGCATTATATGACTTAAATTTGTGTACAGATTGTGATCTTGTATTCCGTGGTTCGATATTTCCCGTACATCGTTCCATATTATCATCACGTTGCACATATTTTCGTGACTTACTGTCAGGCTGCCCTGGTTTTGGTGCACGCATATGTCTAGAGTTGTCGGCGTCGCCAATCGATGTGCAAATATTCTCATCATTGCTGCGATACTTGTATACTGGTGATCTTTGTCCACATGATCCAACGATTAATATAAATTTGCTACGTCAACTTGGTGATGACTTTGGCACGCCGAATCCTTTAGAGCATGATTTGCGTTATTTGTTGGAATCTGGTGATTATGCCGATGCTGCACTTGTTTTCACAGCGGATGGATCCAATGACAGCTGTTTGCGTCAGGACGCGGGCACCTCTGAGTACGGCTTTCGACCGAAATTAGAGCTGCCATGTCATAAGGCCATCTTAAGTGCCCGCTCGCCATTTTTTCGTAATTTGATTGCCCGCCGAACGCGTAACATTGATGAATACATCGAACGATCGACTCATGTGCCCACACGTATAGTTCTTGATGAATCTGTTATACCGAAACGATATGCTCGAGTTTTACTTCAAGCCATTTACTTAGATACTGTTGATTTGACACTAATACTGAGAGGTGGAAGTGGCACTGGTAATTCAGTTAGTTCTCTTGGCTCTCTTGGTGAGGTGCACGCCCTGACGAATACGGGTCGTGTAAGGCCAACGACATTAGAAGAAGCAATGGAGTTGTATCAAATTGGGAGGTTCCTGGAACTCGACATTTTGGCACAAGGTTGTGAAGACTTGATACTCGAGTGGTTGTCATTGGATACATTATCAATGGTTCTAAAGTGGGGATGTCAACCCCATGGCTCCGCTTGGGTATTTCGCCAGGCATGTCAATATTTACGCGAAGAATTTGCTGCCGTCAGCGCTTCTCCAGTACTTTGCCAATTAGATAAGGGACAACTTGTGCACATATTGCAAAGTAACTTTTTGCAAGCTTCGGAATTAGAGATCTTACAAGCTGTGTTGAAATGGGGTGAGCAGGAGCTTATCCGGCGCATGGAAGATCGCGAACCGAATCTTTTATCACATACAGCTCACTCGGTCTCAAGGAAGGGCGTTAAACGACGTGATCTCAGTGACATTGAACTGCGTGAAATTCTTTCCGAATTACTGCCTTTGGTGCGAATGGATCACGTGTTACCGCCAAACAGTGAAGTCCTATGTCAAGCCATACGACGTGGACTTGTCAGCACACCACCATCGCATATGATTAGTGATGAACGCGAAAATTTGCGTGTTAACGCTTGGATCCGCGGTGGCAAGAATCAAGGTCTTTTTGTACGCCCGCGGCTTTTTATGCCGTATTATGAGGAGGTAAAAGCCCTGCTCGAAGATCGTATGGCCACATCACATCACCAAGTTGAACTTCAGCGGATGCGTCGGTCACGACATTTCCCCGATATACCCGATACGCTGTACATGGTCTCACGTATGAATGCTGCGTCCACACATAGCGGCGGTTTTGCTGTTGGTATAGGTAGCGACAATGTGGATAAAGTTGGTCCGACCGTTTTACCACCGCCAGATAGTCTAACAATTTCAGCAATGCGAAAGCGTGAGCATAAATTGCGACAGTCGCCAATGTGTCAAAGAGCTTTATTGCTGCCATTATCATCGCGACATGAAATAGACCAACAAATTCGTTTACGCGTTGTCAGAGAATTTAATTTGCCAGATGAAGTGTCGAATTTATTAGAAAGCTCCCTGTTAACTAACAAGGGAGATAACAGCAGTCGAGAAGAATGTAATGATGTTGCGTCGACTACACATCAAACAGACTGCCTATTGGAAGATCATGATGACCAAAGTCCACCACCGTCGCCAGCAATTACAAACTTAGCTACTCGCCATACGGTGACAGCAGTTAGCGCTTCATTCTTGTCGACTACGACGTCATCATCAGCAGAGTCTTCTGTGTGTGCTACAGAACAATGCTACAATCGAAATTTAACGTTTCCTCGTCATCAGCAGCAGTCAAGTGATTTCGTTGGTGTTGCGAGTCTATTGGCAAATAATTCCGGTACGGGACGTCTACAATCAAGTTACGCTCGCTTATCGGCAGCAGCAATGCATCGGAATGAATTACCAGCATTGATAACCGAAGGAGATTTTCGTTTTCCGAATGGAGCTAATGCTTTGAACTTGGACAGAATAGCTGAAAACAGTTCAAGCGGATTAGTAGACACTAATGGTGGAAATGGCAATGGGCATCTCTCCGATATGATGCCCGATGTGGCAATGGCAACAGCATCATTGGGTCAACTGCATCTCACTACTGGAGGAAGTTCTACCTCTGGTTGTTCAAGTAATCATGGCAATAATCGTCTCATGGGTAGCAGCAACAGTGATATGTCAGAAAGTTTGCAACTTGATTTAGGAGATGGTCCAAGTCCTCACATAATTGGTGGTGCTGCTTCTGCTGGTGTGATGAGTTTGCGCAATTTACAAGTGAGTACATATCTCAATATACTGTAGATATTGGCTATATTCATCAGTGTTAATAATTATTAATAATAAACTCGAACAATTTAACAGCAAGTCTTATTTTTAGAAGACTGATTTTTCTACAGAACGATAATTTACAAAATTTGCTTTGAACGATTATTCAACTTTACTTATAAACACTGCCTCATATACCGATATATACTGTATAATATTTTAAAAAATACATAGTAATAATCAATCTGTATAGCATCAATTGCCGCAAAATAACTACCACCACCACATCATACAGCAGCGTTCCAACTCGCCATTTGATATACTTCGACAGGGACTGCACTCGCCTGCTCCTCCGCAGCACTCGCATCCACCATCAGGTGCGCTGAATTCCGGGCCACCTCGATTTTTATAGAGGTTAGAAGTGGCTCCCGATAAGGGGCTTTATTTTAGCACTCCTTTCTAATAAATAAATAAAAATAATATTAAAATTTCAACAAATGATATAGTTAAATTAAAAACAAATTAATGTAAGCAACACAAAATTTAAGAACTTGCGTTTTTAGTGGCGATTTGCGTAACAACATTTTAGAATTAATGGACGTATGTACAAATGACATAAAAATTATGAATATTAACATACCACGATTTGTCCCAATTAAAATTAAATAGTTTTCTTTATAATAATAATGGTCTAAATACTAGCTTTATATGTATGAATGTGGATATATAAATATATATTTAGGCAGATTTTCGAAACCGGGTCCAAGTGGAACAACGGTTTAAGTTTTTATTTTAATTAAAGCAGATTACGACGTTTTCGTCTTTGCTTTTCTTGATTTTTTAAGCAATATAAATAACTAAAAACTGTTCCACGAACCGAACATAAGTTAAGTACTCTGGCTAGACAGGATCAATTCATTCATATAAAACAAACATAAGCGCTCATAACAGTCGGAATTTACGAAATATTCTAACAAAATATCGCCATAACATTTTTAGTTGAAATACTTCTCTTAGCTGCATTAAGATATTTTATTATTGTCAGATTTTATTTATATTTTCCAATTGTGTTTAACTTCATTTTTGTTAAACCTCTTACAAAAGAATTTGTAAATATTTATTTTTAAACCAGACCCAGCTATTCCATCGTATATTTAGGGATACAAAGGTTCTGAGTAATCGCATTTCATTTGCTGCCGCGGAATGATGTTGCCAGTGATCTTGGAAAGCTCTGAATTTAATTCAACCATCATTACAAAATACCATATAGATAAGCCTCTACGTACGATTTATGAGACTCATTTTATAAAATTTGTTTTGTGAGGACATTCTTATCATCATAGTCTTATTACGAGACTCTTTTAGCATTAGATTCGGATGCTCGATGACGCTTACCAGTTTTTTTTTTGTAACATACATTTATCTGCCATAATGTATGTATTTATATTTGTGTACTAAATAGAATATATATTATATATGTAGCTGTCAAATATTTAATTTACAAAAGCTTATTCAAAATATTCAGTCTTAAACAGATATAAAACAGATATTCAAGGTTAACTAGCTTCCGACATGTAGCTGTCATTTTACTGCGTATGACAGATTGATAATGAACAGAACTGATTACTAGTAGCAGTGCAGGTTAAAAATAATATTACAAAAATGGGTTGAAACATAATACATAAAAACAAGTGTAATAAGGTAACTAATTCGGCAATTAACCATATAATTATGTGCATATTTTATCGGATACAATGGGAAAGTCTAATAAAATAAATCTTGCTCATATTTGCCAATTGTGTCTTCAATTTGAAAATCTCATTTTACTCGAGAAGCTTAGTTGAGTTTCTATACTCTTGACTATATGCTAAAAACGGGAAACATATTGCATGACAACATAGTTTTAATCAAAACTTTTGAATAGAATAATGCACAACTTTGAAATGCGGAAATGGTTCTTAACGAATCTGCTAAGTGGGCGTGGTCAGCCAGAATAGCTTTTCAACAAATGTATCCATTATAATTAGATGAAAGCAAAAAAGTATATATATGTTATTTACGTTCAAATATATATCCACAAAAAAAAAAAGGAATGATATATCAATTTGGTATAGCAGTAGTCAGAACTTACCTTCGGACCGCAACCGTAAATATAACAGCGAAATTATCTGCGACTTCTATATTCATTCTTCAGCATACTATAACCCATGTAATACGTGAATTTTAGAAAAATTTAATGTTGAGCCACTCGTATTATTTGAATTTCGACTGGACTATTTGACTTTATAACGTATTTAACATTCTTAATCTTCATTTTTATTCAAATATAGTAAGTTTTCTCGTCAGCCTCGATCACATATATAGACATTTTTATTTTTTTGATTAAAGAGGCTGTGACGTAATGCTATCATTTATTTGAGGAAAGTGATTGCAGCTAATCTGAATGTGCGTTACTTCCTATTAAATAAAATATGTTTTCTTTGCAAATATCAATATCTACAATGAGAATTGATGTTGTTTTGCAGAAATGTATCGTTTTACTTTTTTTTTATAGTTGCTACCCATAGGGAGAAATGGTATCAAAACGTTGGGCTAACAGGTAATGTATGTAACATGTAGAAAGACACAATAAAGTATATATTCTTCTTGCTCAGCATCAACAGCCGATATAGATATATCGGTCCATAAGAACATCGAGATCTCTAAGACTATAACTAAAGAAACCAAAATTGATGACTATAACTAAAGAAACCAAAATTGGTGACAATACTCGTGTATACCAATTTCACTACTTAAAGCCTTGATAGCCACTGAATGTTTGGTTCTGATTGGACGAAAAACTTGATAGTTATGGAGCATACAATTTTGTATGGGGAAATCCACATGCAGCTTCACGTGCTTAGTGACCAATATGACAAACGTAAAAACTACTTTATGTATTTTACCAAAAATGCTTTTTGGTATATTGTAGTATTTTCCAACTAGGTAGCGTGTATCTCACAGTTCAGCACCATCGACTGTAGCTTTCAGAAATGCTTATTAATATAGACTTTGAGCATGCATTGATGTATTGCAAAAGATTAATTCAACAATCGATTCCAAAAAATTTACAAATTTTGAAATAAATTCTTTTTATTTCACAAATTATTTGGAAATAAATAAATAACTACTATGAAACGACATTTTAATAGCGAACAATACGTATTTTCTGTATATTATGCCTTTTTTGTCATCAATCAATTTTTATAATAATTGATAAATTTAGTAGAATCTGACTAGATTGCTGCAACGGACGTTATTACTGAGCGAACGGTGTTTGTCCATTAATGGCGTTCTCTCCTATTTAAGTCTACAGGTATTCACCACTATATGGAAAAGGGAACGACAGATAAAGTATTGTCAGAAACAGAATTTGGGTAAGGTAAGGAAAGAAATAGCGAGGTTCGACGAACTAATTTGAAAGCTGATCTGAATGTTCGCGGTCTTTACAACATTAATTTTCCAATGGCTCCAGGTGGAAATAAAGCAATTGTCTAGCGTCGAGATGAATCAAATGGCGCTTTGATTTTCTTGACACGTTGGTGTTTCACATGGATACTATAAGCGCTTCCTCACGAATCATGCTCGGATGAGTCGCATATTTGCAGGAGTCTCCAAAATGAACAATTGACCGCATTTTTTCTTGTAGGCTGAGGAAAATGTCTGTAGTTCTAGTCGCAGAAAAACGTTGATTAGTGCTCCAGTTGAGTGATACAACTATTTGAAAGATCTTTAAGAAGTCCACAACAGTAACCATCTAATTCAGATTAAAGAAGTGATCGGTGTTGAAGAGTCACTGCATCAGACATCCAGAGTGGGCTTTCATCCTAATTGTGAGTGACCAGTTTTAAAATCTTGCAGTACGTCAATTAACGTAGTGTATGTGGTCTCTGCTGCCATAAATTTAACCGTCCTTTGATAAATTTCTGCTTCTTAACTGAGAGAGCAGTTTGATTAAAAAGTTGGAAGATGTTGTCCAATCGACAGGAGATTCTTGCTTTGGCGAGATTGTGCCAAACACTATGCTAAATTAGACTTTTTTTGCGGTCAAACCCCATTTTTTTATAATCAGAAAATTATATTAAAATAAGCCAAACGTATTCACAATATCTTTAATGGTGTGTACCAGAAATTGCATAGTTGGCACCACTGTACATATAAAGCTCAGCTGATAAGTTCAGATATTTCATTGCAAAGCACGTGGCGTAAAATTAAAAAATTGCTAGTCAAATTAAAGCGAATTTTTCACCTAGATAGAGAAAAGAGCTATAATAGTTAATTAGTTCTGTTGGAAGTGCTGAGCAGTACAAATGCGCGGAATTCATTTCTTTAATCGTTTTTCTTTTATGCAGAGCCTCGCACTCTTTTGACTTGTACTATTACAAAACATTGTACTATTTTAAAATTAAAGAATGGTTCTACAATAGAATTTATTTGTATATAAAAAATGGCTGTACCTTCCATCAATGGTCTAATTCTAATATGTACATATATGTATGTAAATATAATGTCTATGTTAACCCAAAGCGAAAATAAATAAAGTGCAATATCTCCCTCTATTCTTGAGTTATATTTGCAAAAATTTGTAAAAATGCTACCCATACGGTTGAAGATATTATAACTTTGTGCATCCAGGACATGTAAACTAGTCGGCATAAATATTTTGACGAAACCTACTTTTGACTATCATCTTTGCTTTGCTTAATACCGTTAAATAACGGTCTGAAAATGAGGCGCAAAACGAAGAATCTATATTTAGCTATGTGCATTCCAAATTTTATGTCGTTTACCTTTTTTATACTGCTTATAAGAATGCATGCAGCATCTTTATGGAAACATTTTTACACTTTTAAGCACGCGAGAATCAATGAACTTCAGTGTTTAACTTTGAGCAATATAATTGGTTGTTTTTAAATTAGAAAGTTATTAAAAATTATTAACTATCATGGGTAAAACGGCTGAGCTAAGTTTGGTTACCAAATCTTCAATGGTAGCAAAGTTTAACGCTGGAATAGCAGTCCAAGACATTGCCAATGAGTATAATGTGTCGCGTCAAACTGTGCACTACCAAATCAAAAAGTTTAAAAAGCATAATGACCTGCGTTATTTGAGAAGATCAGGTGCTAAGCGCAAAACAGATCTCTGTGAAGACCGAGTTCTTTTAAGAGAATTTAAAAAATGTTTTACTAAAGCCCCAATCCGCAGCAGATCAATTTAATTTGTCAGCTAAGACACCAATTAGTGAGCGCACAGTCCGCAGACGATTAGAAGAATATGATTTTAAGACTTATAAAGTCAAAGAAGTGCCATATATAACAAAAGCAAACAAGCTCAAAAGACTGTTATTTGCAAAGGAATTTGTCAATAAGCCAAAGGAGTTCTGGAGGAGCGTTCTATGGACAAATGAAAGCTCCTTTGAGTATAATTCATCAAAAAATAAAATTTTTGTAAGATTACCAAGGGCACAAGGCAGAAAAGAGGCTCTGCGATGTTTTGGGGATGTGTAGCGTACAATGGACTGGGTGACTTCGTTACTGTCACTGGCTCGATGAACCAAGGCCAATATTTACAGGTTTTAAATGATAATGCATTTACTTCTGGAGACAGGCTTATTGGACAATCGTTTATTTTGCAGCAGTATAATGACCCATGCCACAAAACCAAGATGATCACAACATTTTTGAAGGATGTTGGTGTTACCACTTTGGACTGGCCACCTCAAAGTCCAGATTTAAATATTGATTTAAAAGATTGAAAACATCTGGTCTCTTATTAAACGTAAAAGAACAGTATCGTTAAATAAAACCAGAGAGGAGACAATTTCTGAGGTCACTTCCCTTTGGGAAGAGATATCTCCAGAGATCATCCAAAATTTAATCGATTCAGTACCGGAACGCCTAGAAAAAGTTATTGAAACTAAAGAAAATTATATTTTTTACTAAATACCTTTTTTCGTTTAGTTTTGTTTAAGTTTAAACTTTGTTACTCATATTAAAATACACTTGTCAAAATACTTCTGCCACCACTTGAAAATTACATAGGCTTATATTTTTCCAAGTTCATATGATAAAATGTTGAATTCTTTATTTTTAAGTTTGTATTAGCACTAAGTAAAACAGCAAAAAAATTCATTAAGTTATATTAAACCATTGCAAAGCTACTTAAAAACTTTAACCATTTGTTTTTCGTCAAAATAATTATGCCGACTAGTGTATATAGTCATGTACACCCACACATACCCTAATTTTACAGTATGTACACGGCAGCTAAGCTTTCACTAAAAAGCTTGAAGCCTAGCTTATGCTGAGAGGAGTAATTAAGCAGACTTGGAACAGTACGCTTGTACAAATAAATTAATTGTAAGACTGAACTGAAGTCTTTTTTTTTGTGAAACCTTTCAATTTTCAATCCAACTATATAACAGGCGGATAGAAGCATCTCCGACGCCACAAATATATATTCTTGATCAGGGCCAACCAGCCGAGTTGATAAGCTATGGGCTGTTTGTCCGCCTGTCTGTATTAACATCTAGATCTCAGAGACTGTAAGAGAATACCAAACTTATTTCAAGAATATTTGGTGTGTTTATATCCCATTATGATTATAGTGTCTTTTAGAATATAAAATATACTAAACAAAAACAAATCACATACACAAAATTTTTTTTTCGACTTTTTGATTTGATTGCAACCAAATAAAATCTATTGTTGTGTATCTTGAAATTGATCTGCGGCTTTAAAAATACACTAGTTAACTGTTTTCTCTTTTACGTACAATTTGCGTAGATATACACGGAACTGATAACAAAAATGTATATGTCGGAGAAAAATACGGAGAAGTACACAGAATTTTCTTATGCGCAAGACATCGCAGAAGGGCCAGTGATAGTCTCTGCTGGTGAGTGAGGTCCATTGACGAGATACCAAAAGTCCAGAGAAGGAAAGAGAGGACTATGTAGGCTCATCTTGAGTAAGAATGATGAGAGCGCAGGATTGAGAAGATTGAGCGATCAGAGGTGAGTCAGTTGAGTTATGGTAATCAACGTGAACGGAACTTGATGACGAAAGAATGGTTGTAACTCCCGGACTCCCAACATCAGAAGTGGGATCGGCTTCGCCAAAAGAGCATCAATATGTGGCAGCGTTGCAAGAACAAAACAAGAACCTCATGGAAATAATAAAAGCCATGCAGACCGGAAGACCACGCATGTGACACTGCCCAAATTTAATCCCGAAGGTGCTGGAGTAGGTGCATCAGCATGGAGCACTACGATCGATTTAATCTTAGCAGATAATGCGCTTCAAGGCAGTGGTCTTGTAATAACACTAAGCAAAGGAATGGAAGGCAGTACCTCGCAAGTATGCTTTGCAGGCATCACGTGCATTCAATTCAAGGAATTGTTCATTCAGCGATACGTGGGCATTGAGACATCGGCGGTCGCACTAATGAGTATTGCAGTCGTATAGCTATTTGGAGAAGATTGTGGTGTCAATAGCGTTAGACCACATGGCACAAATTGACAATAATTTGCTGCGTTGGGTTTTCACCACCAACGTGACGACGCGTAATGAGCCACAGCGGCAGCTGCAGGCTTACTCCTTCAAGAAGGGGATGGATATTCACCAAGCTCGGATAAGAGGAAACTACGAATGCAGTCGCAGGTAAAATGCCATTATTGTGAAAAAATTGGCCACAAATACGCCCAATGCCGCGCTCGAATGGAGAGCTCATCCTACACCAAAAGAAATAATTACAGTGGAAGCGGAGTGAAGGATCGTCCAAGCATAGTGCTAAAAATGTGATGAAGTTGGACATGTTGCTTCTGTATGTCCTAAAGTTCGTACCAGTAGAAACGAAAAGTACAAGAAGCGCGTTGACGTATGTATGTCAAGTGCTTGAGCCTAAGGGCTTGTTCTATCAAATGGGTGATCCCTTCCCATGTTTTTCTTTGACTCGGGCGCCGAGTGTTTTTCGATAAAAGAAAGAACATCTAGAATTGCTGGAAAAAAAATTAATAATTTAATTGTATTAAGAGGAAATGGCGACAATAAAGCCATTTGCGAATTTTGCCCACTGTTCGCAATTCAATTTAGAAATTTTGTTTCATATCATATTTGTCAATTAGTTACAGCATGATATTATGATTGGCCAAGAAATATTTCAGCTTGGTTTTGGTGTCATGATTGAAGATAAATTTAGTATTTACAAAGTTAAAATTTGTTAATGCTATACATGACAACACATACAATTTGCAAAATTTACTTGAAATAGACTTAGATGAGAATGATAAATGTTATCTAAAAAACATATTGGATAAATATTTTGATAATTTTGTAAATAGAATCCCAATTAAGCGCGTTACTACAGGTGTATTGGAAATTCGATTAATAATTCGCCATTTGCAAGTCCACTGTTATTAGTTAAAAAGAAAGATGGCAGCTACAGATTGTGTATAGACTGAGCTAAATGCAAATACAATTTCTGATAAGTACCCATTGCCATTGATTTCAGATCAGATAGATAACTTGCGAGGCGGCCATGGTGACCTGATGCATAGATTTGCATGGCAATGTTGAGTGCAGTTGAATGAGAAATTTAAATTAATAAAATTAAGTTAAAAACAAGTCAGAAAGCTACAGTCGAGTGTGCTCGACTACTTTATGGGGTCGGAGATGCTTTCTATTGCCTGTAAGATACATTTCCTGGAATCACAAAGTTATACCATTCTTACCCATAAAAATTGAAATGAATGAAGGAATGCAAAAATCGAAGCCTCTATTCGCGCCTTCTGTTACTTAAAGTTCAAGTTATCTAATATCGTATAATTTCAAACACAACGTATGCATGAATTCTAGTTATTTTATGGATTTGGGAGAACTCACAAATCTAATATAATATGAAGCCTGACTAAAATCAACGAACAAAAAGGATCAGAAATGTTTAATTAACATTTTTTAAATAAAAATTTAATAATACCTTTTATTTTCTATTTTTTAGTAAGGAAATTAAATTCGTGAATTAAAAATAATTTGAAAATAAAAACGTGTGAATAAAAGCTTATTCTCTTTATGAAGAACACAACACATGTTTTTTCTGGTGTTCCGGAGAACTTTTCGGGCTTCAATTTGACAAACTTTTTCCACTATTTCAAAAGTTAACAGGGGTTTTTTTTTTGTATGTGCATATTATTAAAACATGTATGATTTGCAGCTAACATATGTATGTACCTGTTTACTTTTATATAAAAATAGTATTGATTTTTTGCAGTACTTACATTTGTCTTCATACATCATTGTATTCATATCGAATACATAAATGCATATTTGTTCACATTTAAGTTCTTGGGATGTCAATTTATTGCTCGAAATACCTACATACGTTACGTCACATACATCTTAATTCCTCATTCCGCCCACCAATGACAACATACTAATCTTAATCAACTAGCTCCCGAGCTGCTAGTGGGTGCCACATATTTACTTATTAAAATTAAAGTACACTTTCATTATAAATGCCGAATGAATCGGATTCAACATAAGTGATACATATATGTATGTATGTAAGCAAAATGTATTTTTGAGTTTTAATGTAATTTTAACATGAACATGTATTTTTCGTTTTGTTATCTATTAGTTTATTGATAATACCATAAGCATTTTGTTATTTGTTGGGTTACTTTCATTGTTTGATGAATTCAGCTAATTACAGACATTCATTTTATTTATTACTTTTGATTTAGGTATAAATTGTACATAAGAAATCATAAAAAAATTACAATATTGTACGTATGCATTTGTGTGGATTATGTGGCATATACATAGTAAGAATGTATTGCATGTGTAGTATCTTTTTAAATTTACATATAAACATATAAATTTGTATAAAGATTTGACATTAACATAATTAATATATGGGGTTTTCTTGTAATGTGATTTTTTAACCAGAAAACATTTAAAGAGTAGTTTTTTTCGATAAGCATTATCTTCAATTTTTACGCGTTTTCAAAGTTTGACGAATATTATCAAATTTTTTGCATATAACTAACAATTTTCTTTTTTACTTATTAATTGTCATCTAAACGAAAATGGGTTTTATGAAGATTAACTGTTTAAATTATCTGTTTAAATCTCTACGCGCACAATACAACTATGATGTTTTAATAGAGGTCATGAACAAGTTTATTTTCTGGAATTTTCGTTCTTTCGTACCCTTGAACGGAATTATGCTCATTGTCTGTTTGATTGCAGGCTGTTTCATATATGCACATAACTGAGTTACCTTTTATAATATTAAGAATAAACTCTTTCGTCTGATGATTTTTTATTTTTTTTTTGTTTAAAGGTATTAACTTTTATTTCCACTATAATAAGGGGGACCAGTCATTTTTACTTAGTACCGTGTGAATATTTGTATGTTACTGCGTGCAAGCATTTCGTTCCAGTTAAACTAAAAAATATTGAAATTAAATTATTTTTATTGACATATAACATATTTAGCTATTGTTTTCTTGCCTGTTGTGATTAATTGTTTTTTTGAGTTTTGCGGGTACATAAACATAAATACATTTGGAATATAAGAAGCTCATACGTGTCTTACGATCAAAAAAATAACAAAAATACAAGTGAAATCGCAATTCCCAAGTTCTTAAGTTATTCATAACGAGATCGCGAGCTCACTATTCCTGTTTACAATTTTGATGAAGTTCATACGCCAGTCATACGTTTGATTCATCATCATATCAAACATTGCTAGTTATTAAAAGTGGAAAACTATCGATGGCACTAATGGTACTCTCGATGGTTGGGAGCTATTGTCAACTCTGCCCTACTATTGTGGACGATAGTTTCGGGAATTATTGATCAATTCTAAAGATTGTATGGGATACATAATATTCTTTAAAAGGATCTTAGGCATCTGAAGGAACTTCTCTACATAAACGCTTTAAGACCAACTTATTTTTAATGAAAGCAATATTAACAAATATGATTAAGTTAAAATGAAAAATTTTTAACAATTAAATAAGTCAGTTTAAATTTTTAATTGAAAGCGCTATGGATAATTATCGATTTGTTATTGATAAACGACAGTATATTATCGATTGTAACAACTATCGATAGTAATCCATCTCTACAAGTTGTGCATTTTGGTTGAGTGTTGTACTTCGCGATCGATACTTTTGTTAGTCTATATGTTAAGATTTCGTTAAACATTTATAAATTTTTGTTAGGTTTTAAAGATAATTTTTTTCATTTATTATTGTAGCTTATATGGCCGTCAATTATATGTAAATAGTTTTGTTTTTGTTCTCTAATAATTATGTTATTTAAATCATTCTTCTTTTTGTTTGTATATAAATTAAGGACTTAAATGTTATAAGAAAAATGTTTTATAAAGTGTATTTGTTGTTTACGGTTTTTTTTTAATTTGTTCATTACATTAAATTTTTTAATTTACTCAATATTTTCTTGCCTTTTTCTTTTCTATCTGTAATTTTTGTTGTAAATGCTTTAAATTTATTTGACTTTATTTCATTAAGAACAACTTTCTGCCGTGTATGTATATATGTATATATATGAAGTCATATAAGAATTTTGTTTAAGTTTTGATGTCTGACAAATTAAAGTGAAGTGCCGTCGTCACCCCATCGTTTTTCATACAGTTGTGTACGGGTAATACAGTACAGTCATGTACGGTGCTATCATAGTAATCAACAATGGTGCACACTCATTTTCAATTTCAGTTGACAATATAGCAGCAGCAGCAGACGTCGCCGACACTAAATAGTGTATATAACTATATACGATTTGAACTAACTTTACGTACTTTAAACTGTAGCTGTTATATCTTTTCATTTGACTTCTGATCAATGACAGCTCCACCTTCAGTATCATTATCATCATCATAGGTTTTTTGTATCGAATTTTCATTTACACTAATAATATTCTTGTATGTGGGTGTATATGTCTAGTTGTGTGTTGCATGTTTTCTTTTGCTGTGTCTGTGTGTATTAGTTCTTGTTGTATAAGTATAATAAGTATATAGCAATATAAATAATTTGTATATAAAGTTCTTGTTTTTGCTGTGGTCTTTGTTGCAGTCAACGTTGTTTTCCCCCGTCATTAATCAAGCGCTTTAAACTTATTCTGCCGGCTCGCTTTTGTTTGTGTTTATTTTGTTTAGCTTAACAACAGTTACAAGGAACCATTTTAACATCCACATTTTTTGTGTTGCTATTGTGCTGTTGTTATTGTCGCTGGCTGCTACTACCGCTAAACGTTGACTGCCTGCAGCCACTGTGCCACGTTGACCCTACATCATTCCCTACTACCATCACCACCCATATTTAGTTCCACACGCGCAAAAATGAGTCCCAAGATCCTGTTGCCACTGCCATGCCATTTTCGGTTACACCCAAACATGATACACGGTTATCATGGCCAGCCAGAATGCCGGAGCGTTCCGCTTTCATTGTATCCCAGACATTACAATTAAAATCATCATAGCCAGCCAATAACAGACGACCACTTTTTGAAAACGCGACTGAGGTAATACCACAAATGATGTTGTCATGGGAATACATTGCCAACTCTTGATCAGCGCGTATATCGAACAGGCGACAGGTGGCATCATCAGACCCAGTCGCAAAGGCTTGTCCATTCGGAAAGAAGGTAACGGCATTGATATCCGATTCGTGGCCAGGAAACGTTTGTTTACAAACACATTCGCGAATATCCCACAACTTTGCGGACGCATCACAGGCCCCCGATACAAAAGTTTTACACTGCGGTGCCAGCGATAGAGCCATCACATCTCCCGTATGGCCCAGAAACGAATTGATTTGCAAGCCCGTCTCAATGTCCCATAAACCGCACGACATATCACCGGAGCTAGTCACAATTTGATTGTCGTCGAGAAAACGACAACATGACAGATAGCCACCATGACCGGGCAACTCTCGCGACACACGCACATTGCCCTCGCGTGTCTTTAGGTTGTAGATTGAACACATGTTGTCGAGGCCACCGCAGGCAACATAACTCCCCGATGGAGCGTACGCACAGGTCATCACCCACGACGAACGCAATGGGATGGCGTGCACTTTGTTTGTGGTATGCGAGTCCCAAACAATCAGTTTACCATCCTGTGATGCGGATACCAGATTTCTCGAATCATTGCCCCAGTGCATGGCATAAATTTTGGCCAAGTGGCCTCGCAGTGTGCGTCGTGTGCGCATTTGTATACGGCCAATTGGTTCCAACGAGGCGGCCGCTTGCAACAACGATGTATCGCACGCCGCCTTTCTTGCATCTCGTATGGCATTCTTGAGAGATTCAGCTTCTTGTCGCAGACTGTCGAGTTCATTCATCTTTATTTGCTGGATGAGGTTCGCTCAAATTTTTTTGTTGCGAGTTGGTTTCGTTTGTTATTTCCTTCTCGATTCGATTTCTTTGCTGTTGCACTTTTGCTGCCGAGTTTTCACAACTAGAGAAAAACAAACATCTAAAATTAGCTTCCAGTTTTTGCTATGGTCAATCAATAAGTATACTAGCAGCGTTCCCGGTTATAATGCTATATTTCCAAACCGACGTGGCGACTCAACAAAAATGAAAATTAAAGTATACATAGGTACCCTCTTTTCATCATTCTTTAACGACTAGTTAATATAAACAAATGTTCAAATACATCCTCTTTTCATCAATCGTTAACGACTAGTTAAAATAAACAAATGTATAAAGACTAGTCGCCTGAATTCGGTTTGAAAACATACAATAACAGTCACGTCACTAAAAAGGACAACTTACTGATTAAATTTTTTTTTGATTTCAACGCTATATCCTCAGCACTTCTATTGATTGTGGTTTGGTTTCACGTCGTCATACAAATAAATGTAATATATATGTTCCTAGAGCATTCACAGATTATTGGCGATGTTGACTTATCTGCAGTGTTTCTCTTACAGCCAAAATTTTCGTTGGGTTTTATCTTTGGAGTTATTCTGCTTATATACACTTTTTTCCGACTTGCTGACAATTAAATTATTTATATTTTATGATTTATACGTTTTGCGCATTTGTTTAAATTAAAACTATTACAATACGATGGTTTTTTTTTTTTGGTTTTAAAGCTTTTTAGATTAAGAGCCTTATTTCGTACCTTTTTTTAGCATGCACCCTTTTGGAAAATATAGTCTTCTAGTGAAGTATTTCGGTTGATGGACTATAGACGTTGTTCTTAGTTTAAACTTGAACAAAACTGTTACTCCGCTTAGGTATTTTTTTCTTTGTTTTTAGTTTTAAAGCAGTTTTTCACACTGATAATAAAATTGATGTTGGCTGCTCGCTTGTTTGGTCCGCCTGATTTCAGCAGCGCTGCTGTTGCCTTCCTTTTGGTTAGACGATTCGGTTTTTTGGTACACCAAAATTGCAATTTTGCACCACCGCTGTCAATGGCAACGAACTAATAGGAGAAAGCAGTACAACCAGTGTTTCATGTTGTGGCAAGTATTGGTACGAACGTAAGCGAAAGCAGACTCGAACGTGACCACACATTGCAGCGGCGCGAGAAACATAGATAAATGATAATGAGTATTTATCCCATTCGCACCAATGAAAAGTGATGTTCCATTACATTGATAAAGCGAGAAAGAAATACAAAAGAAAAATCAATTTGAAATACTGAAATATTATTTTATACTACATTATTTAATTTCTGCATGTACAAATAGATGTATATATCAGTAGCAAATAAACCAAAATGTCTTCTTAACGATTTTATCATTGTTGAATAGAATAAATAGAATTCAAAATCATATTTAATATAATATATATGACGTTTTATATATACATATGTGCACATATACGTCTCTGAGCTATTTAAAATAGTTCACCTGGGTACCTGGTCACGTTTGAGTTGCTTTTCTAAATATTTGTTAATTCCAAAGACAGCTTCAAATCTTTAGTTACTCGTATTTATTTATTGTGAACTTATCGTCCGCAGACAACTTTTTCCACATATACCAATCTTAACACAACTTTTCATTTGCACTCTACAATTGGCAGCCAACACCTAGTATTTCAGGAATGCAATAGGAAAATCGATCTTTTCTTTTTTATCGATGTATTTATCATTAAAATTAAATTTTTCGTTTATACGGAAATACATTAAATTATAATATTAATGAAAATAAAATTTTGAAAGCTGAAATTGTAGATATTGTATTAACTTTTTTCATTATTACAAATGGAACAAACGGAAGAATAAACTTAAGCCTATGCAGCAAATCTGTCAACGTTAGTTTTACAAATAATAATTTTATTTTTGCAAACAATAATATATACTTTAAAATTAATTGATTAAAATTACGCACGATCATTTTTGTAGGTTGATTTAAACAATATTAAGCGTTGATTTTACAGGGATCGCCAAGAGAGCAATGTAACACAAAATTATTCTCTAACAATATTGCATACAATATATTGGGTGTATCGAGATAAAATGTTTAAAGTTTAAATGCCTTTTAAAAAATTTACCTTTTCAAAATAAATGGATTGAATGAATTTAATAGATTTAATATCTTTCACAATATTTCATTTTTGAAATTTCGGATTCCAAAAAACATAAACCCTACTTTAGAATCAGGGTGAAAACCCTTGTTATTGGAATACAGTTGGCTAATTAAAATTTCCCTAAAGCTCTACTTAAACATCTTGGGAATCTGTGGTAATTGTTTATATAAACGCAACGCGTAGCGGCACAGAGAAATTGTTTAGAAAAACTAAGAACAAGTGTAATTTAAAACCTATTATTAACAAATTCAGTAAATATAGAAGTGCGATTAACTCTTGATTTTGTGCAATTATTTTAATTTTTTCATAACTTCCGATATTTTTTGCTTTGCAAAATAACGCGAATTTATTGAAATACAAGTGTTGTAAGTGGTTGGTAAGAAAAACATATCAGTAAGTATCACAATGTTCCATATAGTTATTTCTGATTCTTTAATTAATTATTGCATACTACAGTTCAAATTATAGGAAATTAAATCTATATCTTTTACTATTCTAAAATAAATAGAACCTGTAATAATCTGTGACCGTCAACTAAATTCGATCTTGAAACTCACCAATAGTCTTAAGTTCACAAAAATTGCGTTTAAATACAAATATATGAATATCATTGAATTATGGTTTGCATGCTTCAGATTTTCTCGTTTCTCTGATTTTCTGAAATTCATTTATATTTAAATGTCTATTACAGAAACGGACTTTAAAATTATGAACTCGTGCTGTAGATTTTCATATGCTTATGGTAAACTTGTTTTAATTGATTATAATTTATCGAATGATATTACTAATTATCATAAATTGTATAAGCATTAAAATTTTGTAATCGATATTGGTATCAAATTAATGGATCCCTATTTATACTTATAAAAACTTTTTCCTTTGGTAATCAAGTCATAAATATTTAATCATTTTCCATGGAATAGATAAGTGAAGAATCAAATTAATTACAATTTATCGAATGATATCACCAATTATCATCAATTATATAAACATTCAAATGTTGCAATCGATATTGTTATCAAATAAATGGATCCCTATTTACACCTATAAAAATTTTTCCCTTGGTAGTCAAGACATAAATATTTAATGGATTTTTATGGAATAGATAATATGAAGAACCAAATGAATTCGTGTTTACAAGAGTTTCTAATGTATATATTGTAACAAAATATATTTCAATGTGTTACTTGTCGTTCATATTAGCATATTATACCTAAAAAATACTGCGCGTGCGCCAGATATATGTAAGCCTCTGTAAACACATACATATATGTATACAGTTTATACAATCAAATGAAAGCCAGAAAAATTGTATTTAATTCTACTAAGTGTATGGAGAATATTCATATCTCCTTACAATCTGTCCTACATTGCTATCTATCTTAATTTATATAGTGTTTTAATGAACGTGATCGCGGGTGTTGTAAAAATCAAGATACGATAATTGTCAATGAATTGGGTATTGTTAGCTCGCTTGCATATTGTGGTTCTCGTAATTGCAGGTCAAGTAAAAGGCCCTAAAACTGAAGCCAAACAGAATATTGAAATGGCTAATCAAATTTAACGTGTCCTCCAAATATTGAGGAAAAAATGAATATACCTAATTCAATGAAAATCAATAAAGTTTAATAAAGACATTAAGAATCAAGTACATAACTCTACGTCATGCTCTCCACATCGTTGCCAACTGGAAAGTCTGTCATTGATTCACGAGAGGACATTCACATTGACAATATGATTATTTCCTCGCCAGCTACGGCAATAGCTCCCAGCAAGCAGCAAAATCAAATTCTTTGTCAAAAACAGCAACGCAACAAATTATCTAGCACTTTGTCAGATTCGTTAATTATTGATGCACCATCCGATATGAGCAGTGTATCAACAACAACAACGACAACAACACGCTCGTTGCATACTCATCATCACCCTTCATCCTTGACCACTTGCAATAAAAGTCCACCCATTATAGCGACCGTCCATCACCAACAACAACAGCACCAGCGACATCCACAATATGCACTCCAAAAGCAATCATCTTGGTCTGGAACAGAGAACAGTTCGAAGAACAATAAAGAGTGGAAAGAACGACAACAAAATACAACACTTTCATTAGAAGCTCCAACATCGCTTTGCTGTACTACTGCCATGAAAGCCAATGGAAATCCATTGATTGTACAAAAGATGACACGAACTATACCATCAGATAAAGTAAGTGTTATATATATATATATATATATATATATATATATATATATATTATGTTATACTATATGTATATATAAAGTATTTTGTGTTATTTCATTCACTAATTAAACATTAACGAACAGTCTTAATGGTGGCAGTTAGGAAGTTATAGTTTTCGTTCAGGAGAGTTGCTCACTCTTAACTGTCACATACGTCTGTGTTTTTTTTTTTAATTTTCTCTTTAACCCCTATTAAATGACGATTAAAATCCAGCTCAGCCTCTCCGGAGTACTCAAAATTTCTTCCATCAGTCATATATTATATATTATTAAAATGAGAATCCATGAGTGTAGTAGTATTATCACTGAATATCAAAAAATGGTCTATATGCCAGTTAAAGCAAATAAAGCTGATGCCCGGAAATTCAACAAGTATACTCTGTACCATAATTGAATAGTAGTTGATATGACTTAACTATCTTTATATTATATTGGTTGCAAATGTTTACTTCATTCACGTACATATTGCATTAGTACTCGATCAGAATTCATTTGAGAAAAAAATTATTGTAAATAATTTTTAGGCCTCTTACTTACTGATGTAACTTTCAAACATATACATCAATTATAAACATGTCAAAAAGCTACAGTCGAGCACACTCGACGGTGGCTTTCCTTCTTGCGATTAATTTTTGACACAACTTCATCGTTATAGATACTCTTAACAAACAAGCTCTTATGAGAAGGTAACCAAATAAAATATGATAAACATCATCCAAGACCACAAAGAAATAGTGACTGGCACTCTCCTACTTAATGATTTAAAAGGAAAAGTACACATAAAAAAATAAGAAACTCAGCTAAAAAATTTTTCTTACGTTTATACAATTCCAATATTTCACAATTAAGGTTGGCGACGATGAGTCCGATGCAGGGAAATCAAAATTCGCACAGGCGAGGTCAGTAGCGGCAACACCAGCAGCAGCAGAAATCTTTCAGCTAATTTCTAGATAGTTTCCGTTTAGTTTAAATCCTCAACAATAAAGCTGTAAAGCTTCTTAAAAAAATACGGCAACTAAGGTTGTGTAGCTGGAGATAAATTTTGAATTAGTCCTTGCTGTAAAAATTAAAATTTTTGATCGTATTTTCCCATTTTTGGAAGCGTTGCAATGATTTGAAATAAAAATTTGCGTATTGCTACCAAGTAGGTCTAACAGTTTCAGATACAATTTAGTCTGAGAGCCCAATTTCTTTTCGAGTAAACTTATATTTAATATCTACGTTCGTGCAATGTTCTTTTATGACTCTGGCTTGGATTATTGACCATACTTATACGTATCTTAAAAAATATCTATCTAATCATTTAATTCAATTTTAATTTAAATTATTTATAAAAAAGCAAATAAAGCAATAAACTATTCTGCTTCAACGGATGTCGCAGGAAATGGATTTTTGTTTTACGTCATTCCGTGAATTGCAATGTTTCATATACAATTCTCTTAAAACTTTCTTGTATGCAGCATCTTGATGTTTGATTAGGGCCATCAAAATCGAATATTGATTTGAAATTACCAAGAGATTTTTTTTAATTTTTGTGAATATTTAAACACTTTTGAGTATTCATGAGACATAGACATATCTAAAAACCTATACGATATTTTTGGTGTGAGTCTAAAATCATTTTCATTCGTATCTTTTTTTAATTTATGACCAATATCATTTACTGGATTTGTGGAATTTTCGAAAAAATTTACATTCTATTTATATTTATTATTTTCCACCATTGGAAAACCCGATTCTACTTTTTATAGAATTATTATTTGGATTACTATTTTCAATTCAATCCAACAAGTGAATCCTCTACATTAGCACTCATTATAGATTTTAGCATATTTTGTCAATCATTATCCTTCACAATAAATCTAGCTCTCATAGATTTTCATTGCACAATTTATATTTATTTAGCTTACACATATGTTAACGCCAAAATAGCTTCAACCCAAAATAATGTAACTTAACCATTGAACAGACATTTTCGATACACACTTTATTTGTGAAGTGCGAGGAATCTTTAAAATATTATATATTGTATGTTTTCCCAATAGTCAGTATTGGAGTATGCCCTCCACGTCCCTTTCCGCCCCACCAAAAACGATTTGCAAGCATGATTTTGGAGATAGTCTCGACTTTAGGTATATAGGACGATAATTATAGTCTTGATGATCTCCGAGAACTTGGATGGGACCAAATTAAAAATTGGAATTTTATTCAAGAAATAGTTTTGTATGAGAAAATTCATAGGCATCTGTACGTGGTTTGTATCTGGTGGACAATGTAACCGTGAATGGTATATTTTTTACTTCATGCGATATACCGAAAATGATTTTAGGTATATTTTAGTATATTGAGCTCACTCTCAGTCGAGCGTGCTGGACTGTTAGACTTGACTTGTTTTAGTTTGTTAATGCCATAAATAAAACAAGTAAAACAGCTACAATTAATTGTGCTCGATTGTGAAAGCTAATTTTTGAGAGTAGATATATTTCAAATATTCAGCAAATTGGTTGCATTTACAAAAAAGAAATAGATTAAAAAATAGTGAAATATTAAGAAAAAAAACCATCTGGGATTTAAACTTTAGATTTACTAAATGAATTTAAATGTTATACATTTTTTATATTGAACATTTTACGTATGGATATCGTAAACGGGTGTGTGGATGCAATGTTTACGCTCTAAAAACTGCGCCACGGAATTACTAAATTAAAAAAAAATATTTCTATTACCGTGTATACTTTGCAGCGACACGCAAAATAAAACTGTATATTTATTCTGAAAAAATAAGAACAAAAGATATCCGAAAGAATGTGACGAGGCTTTCCAGTCCAGCTAGCTTCATTTGTATGAGATGAGAATTTGAATTAATTGTGTGTACAAGTACAGATATTTGATTTTGTTAAATAATAAACATTAAACATTAAACTTGATTAAATATATATTTTTGTAATGATTTACTAAAGTTAGTTTGGGTATGTTTTGGTTACGATATCAACTCCAACCATGAAGGCTACTAAATATAATATGCAGGTTAATTATATATTTAATTTTGATTGGTAATATCTATTTACACATATTCTAACTTCACATTTCATAATTTTTACTCTATCGTGACCGATTTTGAATAATATTGAATGTAATTATCAGAGTTGAAATAATAACAACAAACGTTAACCGTTTGTTTTCACAATTTAGACTATCAGACCCAACAACAAGTTAGTAATTGAAGTTGTGGTCAAATACTCCGACTTATTAATATTTCTCAAGGTTTTGATGTTCAAGTTGTCATTATTCTAATTCCCCCAATAATCAAGTTATTTGTTAAAGCAGAATGGATGAATGGATTAAGACAATTTAGGTAATTTGTCGATTTTTAAGGTCGTTAAAAAGGCGACTACAAAACTCAACAAGTCAGAAAGCTACAGTCGAGTGTGCTCGACAATGATATACCCACTACCCAACTCAAATATACTAAAATATACCAAAAAGCTTTGTTGGTATTTTTGATATATTTGGTATATGTGTACATTCACATTTCATCATATCGTAAATATCGCATAAAGGATAAAATATACCATGCACGGTCATATTGTCCACCAGAAAAAAACCACGTGCAGCTGCCTATGGATTTTCGCCTACAAAATTGTTTCTTGAATAACATTAATCTGAACGCAACCAAATTTTCGGGGATAATCAAATCTTTAGATATTATTGTACATATATACTATATTAGTAGCAGGTGTAAAAATTGTGCTTTAAGAAAGTATAGTAAATGTTAACTTTTGTTGTTTAAGTCATGTGTGCACATGTAGCAAAATGTTAAAAGGTAGTCCTAAAAATCAACAACAATACTTTTTTACTTAATAGTCGCATCGAAGTTAATAACTACTAATAATTTGATTTCAAGACAATTATTAGTTTGGTCCCTTTTCATATAATGTTTAATAATGAATTATTTAACGGTGAAGAATATTTATGTAATGTTACACCTAGGCTCATTAAAGTATTTGAGCTAAACATTTGTTTCTATTTTTTGCAGATAAACTTACGTTTAATACTTGTCAGTGGAAAAACAAAGGAGTTCTTATTTAATCCATCCGATTCCGCTGGTGACATTGCACAAACTGTTTTCGAAAATTGGCCTACAGGTAAGTAAAATATATCTAAATTTCAATATAATATTTCAAGAAGTATGCTCTTTTCCAAAGAGCTGTCGTCACCATACGCATACGTTCATTTTTGATATGCCGCAATATAAAACAAACCTAATAAATGTTTTTGGTGCTAATTACATTAATCGTTTATTGGCTAGTCCACTTCACATATACATATTTCTGTTTAACTATAGTTAATCATTGTTTAAATTTATTATAAAGACGAATATATTTGCTAGCTAGAATCGCTAGCTTATATATAAAGTCATGATAGGTAATTTACTTCAAATCCGACAAGCTAAGCTATAGTGCTCAGTCAATTAAATTATTACTTTGTTATACCCGCTACCGTTAGGGTATTATATCTTTGTGACTCCAGGAAATGTAAATATGTAATAGGCAGAAGGAAGCATCTCCGATCCTACAAAATATATATATCCTCCTCATGATCAACAGCCGAGTCGATATAGGCATGTCCATCTGTTTTATAAGAGCTAGAGATTATAAGAGTTATGAGAAAAAAATTTGTACCAGTTTTTTTGTGTATATCCTACGCAGATACATTTTTTTTTTGGCTACGCCCCATTCCGTCCCTTAAAAAAAATACGATTTAATTTTAAATTTAGAGGTTCGAATATTGGTATATACAGTGATAATTATAGTTTTGATGATCCCCGATATCGGATGAAAAACTTGGAAGTTATTCAAAAAATGGTTTTGTATGGGAAAATCCATAGTCAGCTGAACGTAGTTTCTTGCTAGAGAAGAATGTGGTATATTTTACACTATAAGATAAAGGATGTAATGAAATATTAATGTACCAAAAATTCTTTTTAGTATATTTTAGCGTATTCAAACTGGGTAGTAGGTATTTTACAGTCGAATGCTCAACGTAATACATATGTTGCTAACAATTTAAATACTGTTATTGTTTTAGTAATACAATTTTACGTAATTATCATTATCGTCAAATCAAGCCAGCAATTTAGTAATTAAAAAATATTAATATAGTAATGTATTTCAGTCTACATCTGATTACAGCTGCTTTTGATCAGAAGCATACACACACGAATGTACATACAGCTGTATTCAATCAAATAGCAGTGCTTTTGAGCCTTACATTTAAGATTGAAGAATACTTTTATAAACATTATTCTGAGACAAACTTTGTTTATAACACATTAATATATTTATTTATTAATAATTTAGCACCTTTCAAATATTTAAAATCTCAATATTTTTGAAAATATGAGCCAAATTCAATTAAAAGGGGTAAATTATGCTGTTCACTGAAATAGCAGTGGAAACAAAGATTTTTTTCAAAATGCATCAAAACTCTAAAATATGTTAATCCCACTAAAAACGTAGTTTGGTTATGGCCTAATAGATGGTTGTATATCACTCATTGGCTATTACAGCTCCACTCCTTCACGCCATGGAATCCACCGAGTCCTGGTAACGCTTGAGGGGAATATGCGCCCTTGTGTCCTGCCGAACTGCGGCTTTGAAGTTGGTGACGTCTTAGATACATATCGCTTAATGTCTCCCCATAAGTTTTCAATCGGATTTAAATCCGAAGACTGCTACCCATGTCATTAAGCCAATATTCTCTTGGTAAAACCAAGATTTAGCCGATTTGCTTGAGTTTATATGACCGTTGTCCTGCACATAGCAAATGTTAACATACAATTTTCGACTATATTTGCATACTTGTGCTGTTTCATGATCCCATCAATAATATGTATGTGATCAACACTGGTGTATGAATGTGAAGCCAATACCACGACTTTGAGGCTACCGCGAACAATAGCCTTAACTGAGTGGTTGGGATGATATGGTCTTTAAATGTCCACAGACATATTTTCTTAACTATTCTTCACCAAAAAAGGCAAGTTTGGAGTTATCTATCGAAAGAATACCAGGCCATTTGGATATAGGCCAGTTCAAAAGGCGCTTGGTGTCCTCCATGCGAACTTTGACATGTCTTTAATGAAGCAAGGGCACTTCTCGTGGGTTTGCTTAAGCCCACCATACGTTGGTCCTCTATATTTGGTATTTTATGAGTGGCACCAAGTTCTTTGAGCTTTTATTCCTAATTGAATACCAATTTGGGAGAACATTTAAGATTTTGTAAACATTTTTTGATTTTTCTCTCGAGTCTAAGCTTGAGAAACAAATTTTTTCCTTCCTAGGAGTAGCTCTGTTATCTACCTACAAATTCAAAAATTTCATTTAAAATACACTAAATTAAACTAAGCAACGTGACTTAACCCACTTTTCGCAAAATGTTTTATGTTTTCGGAATTTTTCACCGAAGATAGTCAAAAACTGCTATTTCAATGAACAGAGAAAAACACGTTACCTTACGGAAAAATACGAAGAAAAAAAAAGATGTCAATTCTCATGGGATTGTCAGTGTTTTCCTATCTGTATATTCTATTCTACAAAAAAGTGTAACCGATCGACTAACGACAAGAAATATTAAAAACAAAACAACATATGTTTCATATTTTCTATAGCGCTGCTATTTCATTGAACACTGCTGTACATACAGCAGCCCCAAAGCTAGGCAACTTTGGTAAAGTTCCTGTAGACAGATCTGCTACTCCGAAGCGATCAAACTTACCACCATAATTCTAATAATTATTCTAAATATCAAACATTTCCATAGCAAATATTTATAATTTAATCAACACCAGTAGCATTTGATTTTAAGTGGACACCAGCCTTATTTTGAAGACCAAGTTCATATGAAGTATAAGGCAAAGATGTAGGGATAATTCTAGCAGGGTTAATGATCAATCGGTGCAATAAAGCATCACATTGCATTAAAAGTAAAATAAGAGTGTGTTGCTCGTTCAATGAATAGTGTAGCTTCCTTGTTTTACAAAATTAATCGAGAAATTATATTGGAATGTGCTCGACTGGTTTAAACAAAAACCAAATGCTTATGAGATTAACGGGGTGACCACTAAAAAATATAAATAGTTATAGAAGGACGGACGGACAGGATATGGCTATACCGTCTCAGGTGTATATACACTTAATATAAATACGTATTATGTTTGTAAAATAAATATTTATTATATATTTATGTAAAAATGTTTGTCCTTATTTATTCACTAATTAGACAACATGAACATTAACATCTAACGGTAAGATCTACAAGGTTAAATTATACAATACGTTTACATATCGGGAAAATGTAAACTTTATGGAGAATATTTAAATCTTGGCAACACCAAAAACAACTTTAGCATTTTTATACCCGCTTTCCTTTTTGCCATATGGTATATAATAATGATGTAGCCATATCCTTGTCAGTATGAACAACGAGATCTCAGAGACTACAAGAGCTAAATAAACTAATTTTGGACACGCCCTCTGAAAACAAAAAAGGAAACGACTTACGAGCGTGGTTGAAATTTCAGCACACTTAATAACAACTATAGTTTAGTTGCGATTTGATGAAAAACTTGGAAATTATTCAAAAAACAATTTTGTAAGGGGAAATTAATCCATACGCAGCAGCAATTGCTTATTTGCTTTAATTAGCGATATTACAAAAATAATAAAAATATTAATATAATTGCAGTATTCAACCATGAATTAATTTTATTTTGATGCATATTTTGGTTATTTTACTGGTCAAACAGTAATGCGTAGGCATGTGTGGAACAACTAACCCATATAATATTTAAGAAACAGATAATAGCGGTGTTGGAGCCATTACATGAAAATTGACTATGGCGTGCACACTGCTTCCCGATTGAATTTGTGCCGAGGATAACACAGCATATGTCCCGGTGACATATCTAGTTGTCACACATACCGTCTGATGACTGCTGCGTATATGCGGAAAATTCACCTGTCCCGATCCATTATAATGTCACCGAAAGAAAATTTGTTTTTGGCCACCCATTTCTAAAGACATGTCAATTTCCTTGGTTCACCAGAACATTGGCGCGTCAGTTCCAGTGACTAATCCCAAAGCCTGTCCCACGCCACGTTTACCCAGGCGTTCAAATTAAATTGAAATTGGATTGATATATTTCGTTCTAGTGCATTTATTTACAATTATATTTCTTTATAAGTAATATAAATACAAATATATAATATAAATGGCATAGTACATAAAATCCTTCTATTCTCATGATTCTCTCTGGACTCCCGCAAAGATATTCTGAATGCTTTTTTCAATGTTGCTAAAAAAAAACTATTAACTAATTGTAGTATAACCTACTTTTACTTAATGCACATGTTCGAGTAAAAGAGTAGATACCAAACAAAAAAAGACGACGGACAGCGGAACAGAAAACACACCAAGCAAATACTCTGCACTTTAGGCGAGCCATGTCAACTAATTGCGCAGTGTTTTTTTTTTTAGAAAAAAGGGCGTGAAGGAAATTATACTTTGAGCTGCGATGACGTCAGGACACTATGCCAGACTCTGGTGACAAATGGCACCTGACTAGGGTAGTACCGATGAGATGTGTCATCGGTGACAAGAAATTCAATTGGGTTGTATAAGAATATTATTATGGTTGGAATTGTTTATATTCTTAACAATTGTTTTGGGTGCAAGTGTCGTTTAATTTGAAATGCTTGAGATATGTTTGTAAAAAATGTAATACATTTTATAAAATAACATGCATAAGGGAGTTTGGTAAATTTGTGGCTAATTATATATACAATTATACAATTTTTTATATTCATACGCAAACAGGTATATAATAATAAAAAATTTATAATTGGGTAAAATTATTATATTCTAAGTGAAAATTAGGAGATCCCAATGTTTTTACCACTACTTAATGAAAATCACTAGTATTTGTATAATTTTGTTTATGTATATTTCTATATTTGTTTACATATAAAATTCAGTTGCTCATTTCACAATTTTACTTATTCTTTAACTTATATAGTTTGAATGTTGCTATTGGTTTTTAGTTTCGTTAAATTAATTAAGCTACAATTTCTGAAATCTACTATTTATATCCCATACATATGCTTGAAATGAGTTTCACATTTGGTTAACATTTTTTTAGATTGGTCACAAGAAGCCGTAAGTAAAGCTGAAATCTTACGTTTAATATACCAAGGTCGATTCTTACACTGTAATGTTACATTGGGAGCATTGGGACTTCCGCAAGGAAAAACTACTGTTATGCATTTAGTGCCCCGTGACAATTTACCGGAACCTAATTCGCAAGGTAAGTACAAGTAATGTATGTATATGGAAGTGCACTTAAGTAATGTTTAGAAATGAAATAACGCATTTCACGTGCTATGAGGAAAACGGCCAACAATGTGTGAGTTTTGAGCTCTCCGTTTTCGAGCACTTCGATTTTGATTTCACAGGGACAACAAAAATGCAAAATCGGAGTATTGTAGTTGTTTCAGTTTACTCGTGGTGGCAGGTTTGAAATAAGCATATGTACCCGCGGTCCAGTCACAGTACCAACGTGCTGGCATAGAAAATAGTCACACACACGCACGCCTCTTCCATCACATGGAATCGAAAAAAAGAAACGTTTTCCAGGCGTAATTTTTAAGTTCAGAACTTTAGTACACATAATTACAATCAATCAATATAATCAAAACAATCTCAATAATCCCTAATAATTAATTGCGATCGAATGAGAAACTTGGAAGCAGTTTAAGAAACAATTTTGTAAAAAGCTACACGTTGCAACCAAGCACATTCGACTGTAGATTTAATTTTAATTTGTGCTCTTAGACATTTGAGTATCAGATTCAGCGTGACAATCTCAAAACACTCCTACTTAAAGTGCATCCTTGCATTCAATCCGAAAATAGATATATCTATAATTTTACTTTATTAAATTTGCTTAAACTTCACGGAGAACAAAAAGCAACTGTACATCACACTTAAAACACATGCTCGTTAAAAAAGATTAAATTGAAAAAAAAGTGAATCAGAAAGCTACAGTTCTCGACTATGAGAGACTATGAATATACATAAATATATTCAAAAGTATTTTTGGTATTTTCGTCCTAAATATTTCATAAAGCTTAAAATATACAAAAAGAAAACAAAAGCCTATGGGATCGATTTTCGCGGATCGTCTTTTTCGCTTTTAGAGGGTGGGAAGCTACGTGTCCAAAAATTAAATCAAATTTAAGCTGCGTAAGACCAAGTTTGGTAAATCCAACTTTTATAGTTTCTGAGATCTAGGTGTTCATACAGACAACAATAGGCGGACATACGGCAATATACATATATACTATATATATAAGGTCTTCTACCTATTACAAATATTTCCTGGAGTCTCAAAGTTATAATAGCCTTCTACCATTTACCATTTAGCTTATATATAAAAACATCAATATGATAATTTTTTAAAGTTTTAGTAGTGTTTATAAAATACAGCCCCTCGTAATGTATATAGAAATTATAACGGATTCTTGCTTCCGCTTGCGGTACAGTACGGTAAATTATTAATTTTTTTAAAACATGAATTCCGTAATTCCATGCAACCGCAACGCGAGAAGATTTGGCGCATTTTTCACATGTTTTTCTATATTTATTAACCACGACAAAATATTCTTAATGTATTATTGGAAGGCAATAAAATAAATTTGATTTCGCTTTTGGTACAAAATGTAGCTTTACGTTTGCACACATAATATTATCGATCTTCGAAACGATATTTTTCAGAAGTCGATTTTGAGTAGATGAAGCTTAATATTCATTCTGAGAAGGACTTCAACACAAATCTTAACATCGATGCTAGACTATTGATAAAAGATTGTTATGTGGATTGTTGTGATGACTGTGGCTGAAGAAAAATGCTACATTGGCGTTACTTAATTTGCAAATTAGTTCATCTATGGGTTGCCTGGATGATTCAAAGTACCCTTCGTTTTATTGACCGTAACTACCAGGCCTCGAAGGTTGCGAGATCTTGTAGTATTATTATTGATTCTTTTCATATGCCATTTACGATAGTGTCATACCCTCTGTGTTTTTAATTATTCCGATTTATTTAGACATTTATGCGAAATTTCGATATTTAACGACCGTTCACTGTTATCTTTTATCTTAATAAATTTTCTTTTGTATTTTCAGATCAAAGACAGAAAAGTAAAGGTGGATCTGGACGTTGCTGTTCTAATTCTTGCTGTATTTTGTAACTAAATTGTCGTATAGTTATAAGAGTATATTATTAAGTTTAATGAAAATATACAACAATATAATTATTTGCAGGTAGCATCATTTGTTTGTTTTAAATATACCAATTTTTTTTATATTATATAAGTATGCTTGACTGCACTAAATATTGTACCATATACTCTTAATTGTATGTTATTAGAGGTCTTAACTAAAAATGTATAATTATTTGAAACTGTTTAGATTTTAGGTTAAGAAATATAGAAGAATATAAAGAAAATAAAATAAAAGTGTAAATTGAACAATTTGTTTATTATTAATGTATTCCGAAATAAAGTGTCATTCTTTTATCTTGATGTTTCTAGTTATTCACATGCGCTATCATCTCAATCTATTGTAATATATTTTTTCTATTTGTATTCACCTCATCCAGATATAACTAACAGTCTTAGCCTCTGCCAAAAGTTTTATTTTTCCGAACTCAAAAAAAAAATGTCTCACCTTTTTCTGATTGGTTTCACAGAAGGCTGTGAAATTAAAAAGAAATTTTCTAAGTTATAGTATGTAGTTATATATTATATTATGTCCTCACTCATTCACCAATTAAACACCACCGAACAGCCTAAACAATAAATGGTGGAAGACTGAGATTTGTACACAATATAATTACTAAAATACGATAAGCGGCTTTTTCTTATTATAAGCATTCTAATTATCTCTATTCACTGATTAAAGTACTTAAAAAATGAATTTTGTCTTTAGAATCTACACCCAGTAGATGGGCAAAGGTCAAAGTCATAAATCTTTTCACCAGATTGTTCCAGCTTAAATTCCAATACAAATATTAGTTTTTTACCCGCTACCCAACGAGTAGAACGGCATTATAACTTTGTGTCAGGAAATATATTTAACATCTCACGCCTCATAAAGTATATTCAGGATTAACACCCGACTCGATATGTCCGTCTGTCTGTATGAGCACATAGATCTCAGAGACTATAAAAACTTGAGATACCAAACTTGGTAAAACTATTGGTGAATGTCATACGCAGATCAAATTTGTTTTAAATTTTGGACATGCCCTTTTCCGATCTAAATCAAAACAAATTATTCGGAGACATATGAAACAGAGACTATGAAACAGTCGCTCACAACAACTTGTAAATATTGTAATTTGTTTTTTTTTTATTGAATATTGTTAATGCATTGTAATTAGTACTCCGAGCACAATCCACTTCAACAAGTCAAAACCTATCAATGCGTTAATATAAAGGCGGTCTCCATGTTCACCGTTAAGTTTTCAGAATACGGTTGTGATCACTTTTAAGCGCCAACTAATAAACAACAACAGAAAAGAAGTACATTTTGTACATAAGTAGAAATTTTTAGATTTCACGTGCCAATCCTTCAGAATATCTGTCATATCTACAATTTTAAACTTCAGCAAGTCAATAAGCTAAAGTCAAGTGTGCTTGACTTATTTAATAAAGTATAAAATATACTATACACTGTCATATTGTCCACCAAAAACAAACCACCTGCAGCTGCCTATGGATTTTCCCATACATAACTGTCAAGCGAACCAGTCGACTTCGTACTAGTCATTTAGTGATTAAATGTTACTGGTAGTCAACACAGTTAGTTATACTAAGTACATCTTTGATACATGCTTACCTTTGTGGCGTCTAGAATACAGGTCGCTCTCTTATCGACTAAAGATCATGGGCCACCTTTATATCCGATGAATTAATCAACTAATGACGAATTCTTCTTCGTCACATTTAAAATGGTCTCCAAATCTTTGTTTACGAAAAGAGATGTGCCCTCCCAAATCGCTCCAGCCTTTGAGTCTAGCGGGTTGGCTTGCTCCTAGGGCCATATGGGTTAAGGTATTTATGCGAGAAATCTGGTAAATGGATGCTGCTAGACTTTATTCCACCACTTGCCTGCTTGTGTGATTCACGCATCTACACATTCATGCACGTGATCCATTCCCGCAAGCTACAGACCCTATTGATGGCTATTGACTACCTTCCAATGATCAGGTTGACACACTCCACTCACACACACCACTCAACGAAATCCATTTCACAGCTACCACCAATCTAACAATGGAAAGAATTTTGCCAGCTTTTTCTCGGTACATGACAATTCGTGAGTGCCCTCTTCACATGAACTCTGACAACCGCAAAAGATTCGATGAAGCTTCTACTATCCCTTCCAAAGATCTTCTGGAGACAAATTGAGATCTAGTACACGCGAAGGACTCATCAAGTGTTAATGGGGGAGGTTTGTGCGAAGCTGGCGTCAAGAGACTCAACTCATAATTCTAAACAAGTCAGAAATCTAAAGTCGACTGTGCTTAACTGCGAAATACCCGGTACCTAGTTCGAATATTCTAATATATACCATATTCAGTATTTTTGGTATATTTGATGTATTGATATTCCATCAAGTCCTAAATATCGCATAAAGTATAAAATAAACCATGCAGGGTCACATTGCCGACCATAATCTAAATACGTGCAGCTGCCTATGAACATTTCCACACAAAACTCTTTCTGGAATAACTTTTAAGTTTTTCTTCCGATCACAACCAAATTCTCGGTGATCATCAAGACTGTAATTATCGTTGTATATATTTGGCTCTAGCTTTATTTATGCTATTTTAAATAATTTATTTGCTTTGAGAGTGTAGAAAGGGTTCAAAATCAGATAAGTTGAAAGAGTTAATTATTGTTCATAAAAAATGAAATAAAGTTGTTAATGTTTCATACTGATAGATCACCTTTAATATACCAGTGTGTTGTAATCAGCACAGATGCCTCGAAGAAGTTAATGTTGACTATAATAACTTAACATATGTTAGGGAATACGGGTAAAAATTTCATATCTATTTATTGCGACCATCAGGGAAAAGTACTTATAATGAGGAAATTACTAATTTTGCAATAAGTATAAGACCAAAAATAATATGATGGTTAGTTAATCGACATGAAGCGTAAGTGAAATGTTTTCGTATAAGGATCATTACATTGAATGATCATTGATTCGATGATCCCAATAATTGCACAGCCTTATTAACAGTAATTGTAATGTGTTTATTAAACTTCAGTTTAAGATCAAGAAAGATTCCAAAAAAGGCATTTGGCCATTAATCAAATGATTGAACAATTAAAGATCAATATGTCTACACTGTAAATTACCAGAAAAATGTGTTTTTAAGTTCGATTATTACTATTGTCAGATACCCACAACAGAAAATTATTCGGAAAGCCACTAATGTTTAGTTTGTTAATTAATAAATAATGTTTAACGGAGTCAAATGCTTTACTAAAGTTTGAATAAATAACATGAGTCGGCAATTTATTCTGGCAACCTTTGATGGCCTGTCGTGGTAGATCGCCGTCGTACAAGTCTGTGTTAATAGGATGATGAGTCGAAAGATCTACTAAAATGACTCAGTTGAAATGTGATAATCTGCTTAAGGGCATTCGGTTAAGCGGACAATTTGGAAATACTTCTATAGTTATTAACATTATGTTTTAACCCGTTTTTGTGTAATGGATGATTCCTTCTATCTCAACAGATACAAAATGCAATTTATGCGCGATCAAATATAAGAATTCTGCGCAGGACGTATTTACACAAACTTAAAGCACTGTCAGGATCAAGCTAAAATACAGGTTTAATTTGATTAAGAACATTAAGTACTTCACCTTCAATAATCATAGGTTCCGGAATGAGGTTCGACTTTTACAAACTACTTGTATAAGAATAAGATGTCTCAGGTGAGTAGCACTAATTGAATGTAGACAAACTGATCAGAACATAAAGTCTAATTTTCAAATTAAACTGAGAATTGTAATGAAAATGGAAGCTAAAATTATGGAACAGCCTAGCATTTGACCAAACTGATCGAAGAGAATGATTATTTGAGTGAAAGGCTTTACTATAATCTGTATACATAATATTTTATGATGCTTAGAAACCTTTGTCATTTAAAAAAAACAAGCTTGAGAAGGTTGGCGATTGTAGATCAACGTTTCATAAATCCGTGTTGGTAGTGAGGAAAAATACAACTATAATAGGTAGTGTAAATGATTGGTAACAATATTCTCAAACACTTTAGGTATAACAGACAATTACTCTATATTTATTGCTTATTACTTACTGCAATTTTTATGGAGAGAATTTCAAATCCAGAAAAAGCTCGTAAACCCAAGTGATAAATCAAACACATTTATCATTCGTTTGCATATGGCATGTTCTTTATATGTTCATTGGGATCTCTATCCGTAGCAGGTAAATGTACCGGCCGTTAATCGTTTAAAAATATCGAATCAACGACTCGTCACTCAACGAGATCCTGATGATTCAAATAAATCTAGACAGACTGTAGGAAGAATATATACAAGTGTATGTGAATTAAAAAAAATGTGGTAACAAGAATAGCAATTGTCGGTAAAATAGGCAAGTAGAAACAATTTAATCTTTCGCTTGGAGGTACCAAAACTAATGAAACTGCCTAGGTTTGAGAACCGAATTCACTCATAGCGGGCTCATCAGAGTATTGCTCATTAGGCTTTCATTCTTTGCTACTAGGAGACACGAACACTTCTCAGAAAAATTTGATTATCTTAATAAAACAAAATCCTGAAAAATTCGACACAATGTCGTTCATACCGTAAGGACTTTTCAAAAAATAAGACTAGATATTATATTTAGTTTATAATTTCTTTCATTTAATTTAATCTTTTACGCATCTTCTTAAATTATTAAGCAGTATAAAATGCTTGCAAATGTTTTTAAAACAAATTTTGTAGTTTTTTATCTCATACTTTCTGAGATTTAGTTGTTTATACAGACAGACTGCGGAAAAAATTAATTAATTTTCCGATAGCCGGAAAAATCTGCTATCAACATATTTTAATTTAATGAAATATTTAAATTCCTGTTTGTCGTTCAACGAAAGCGAATTATCATTCCTTCTTTATTTAGAAATGTTGTTCGCTTAGAAATATATTAAATATTACTTTTACGAAATAAAATTATATGTATATTGAAATACATACATTTTTGTATACAAAATGTTTTTTACAAAAATCTATTAAAATCTTTATAAATATCATTTTACTAACTCAAAACTATTTGTACAAGAAACAATTTTTTTTTAGAAAATAATTAAATATATTTATTGTGTACAAAAACGTGAAGTTCACGCAACGATCAAAGTATTTATGTTTCATCTTTTAATGTAATGTATTATATATTTTTTAATGTATTTTACTCATTTTTAATATAATTTGTAAATTATACATTTAGATTTCTTTTGTTTTACAATCAGTCTATTTTGTTATTTCCTCCGTGTTTTCTTATTGAATTTAAATTTAATATACATTATTCATTAAGAAATATTTATAGTTTTAGATGCATTCATAAATCTAGACATATTTAAAATATAAAAAATATAGCTTTATGTAAGTTCATGGAGGAAATTATAAAATGTGTGAAATAAAAAATAACTAATGAATACAAGTTTTTGTCTTATTTATTAATATAGAATAGTACGATTCCATTTTTTGACACCTAACTATCTGCAATAATTTTTTTAAATATAACTTGTACACACTTCCAAATGCTTGAGTCATATATGTTAAATTATTGTTAATATTAACGTGGTTCAGTCAGGAAAAGTTTATTAAACAGCTCAAGTGTATGAAGTTATCAAAACTCAATTTCATGTAATTCCTTAGCACCCTGTGCTTGCATCTTGCACGTCTGCGAGAAGTTTGGCATGATTGACATGAGGGACTTTTGATACTGATGATACTGTTGATGTGAATAATGATTGTTATAATAACCTGTTAATGTTTGAGGATTCTCAATAGTCACAAAATATGGGTTGAAGTTCTGACTGTGCTCTTTAAATATGGCTTCCATTTGCTTCATACATTGTTGAAGTTGCTCCTAATGACATAGAACGTAAATTAAAAATAATCAACTATAAAACATATAACTTATATGTCTTCGTTCATAATCTCACCTGCCTCACACTAGTTAAATCAGTTAGTAGGTTTAATAGAAAATGAATGTTGTGCCCAGTACTCCGATCCAATTTGAAGCCACAAATCGATGCAGCGATGCTGGATGCAGCTATTGTACTAGCTGGGTACGTAGCAAACTTGTGTTCTGTATAGTGTACAATAAAATAATTATATTAAACTATATTATCACATAATAAGTTAATTTAATTTAGCTTAGTAATATTGTGCATACGTTTTCACAATCTTGTTCACAAAAAATATGTTAAATTTTGCAGTGCAATCATCTAGTTTTGATATGTGAATATAAATGCTCATTGAATCCGCATATGAACTAAATAACAAACATTTTATTTATATTTTATTTAAATGACAAAGACATAAAACAGAAATTATTTAAATGATGATTTCACATAGAAATCTACAATGAACAAATTAGATTGTTTTAAAATAGCTATATTCCTAAAATAATATTTGGTATGTTAATATCCCATTAAATTCAAAATTGCAGTTCAAGCAATTAAGCTCGTCTAGCTGCATACGGGGTTTGCAACACGTAATTTTTGGTATATTTAAGAAATCGAACCGCATTTACGCATTTACGTAAGTCGTTTGTTTTTATTCAAAATATGTAGCGGATATGCCTTTATTGTGGCATTTATGACAATAGCTGATTTATATTTTGCATAAAAAGTTATTTGATGTCACTATCCTTCATATTTTATCTACCAGGATTTGACATTGATAATGTGAGTACGTAGTACATTTTCATGTTAACAAATTTCATAGCATGGCACAAAAATTGTAAAATTTTGCTTACCTTTGGCAGCTAACGATATGAAAGTTTGGGCGTGTTGACGCACTTTATTGATGTTCAGGCCCGAAAAGTTATTTTTAAAAGGCAGTCGTATAATTAAGAGCTCTAGAAAATCTAAAGGCGTCACTGATGATAGATCCCAGTCCAGACGGCTTAGCACAAAAAGTTCCCATTTCTGATAAAGAAAAAAAACAATATAATTAAAATTGCACATATTTTATTCACATCTTTTCAAAAATATTAGTATACTGTTAAAAAACAATGTGTCATTACACACATAGTAGTTTATTTACTGACATATGTTATATAAATGCGTCAGAAATCATTCTTATTAACTCCGTTAAATTATCCACTACAGGTTATATCAGACTTACTGGAGCAGCAAAAGTAACAAGTTTTCTCTTGCGAATTTAACCAATTTGCTGAATAATTAAAATCTATTTTTTTCCGGAAATACCTGAAATATAAAACTTTTCAAACTACTTTCAGATAATAGGTAAAACATATTGCGTTTGCAATTTTCTTACTCTTTTTAAATGTTGAGCGACTTTCAATATATCTCTAAAGTTTTTTCCAGATTAACTGATAGTTAAGAACAATTTGTTTTTTCAATAACGGAATACTGGGATAAGCGCTATAGACGACTTTAATATATACATATGCACTGTGTCACATTAGAAAATACAGTTGCCGACAACCATTCAAAGCACTGCATATATAAAATGGTAGATCGAAAAACCTAGGATTGTGTATTGGGTACTTTGTACAGAAACTAGTTTTATTTTAAACATAACTTTATGACACTTTATTTAGATATTCAGAAATCGTCACCAGTCCAGACTTTGCCCGATTGCGGTAATGGGATCTATATTTGTCATATGCACTAACGTTTGGGATGGATTTCATTGACATATGAATATTGTTGCGAATGTATGTCTTATGTGTTTAAAGCAAATTATTTGCTGTATTATTAAATTGAAGTCAGAAAACAACTTTTAAGTATATATCTATCTCTATTACCATATATTAAAATATATTGGGTACTGATTAAAGGTTCATTAAACGTGAGCGAGACTGTGTTACAGTTAAATTTTTTACTATTATTTTCTGAATTGTTTTATTTTGTATCTGAGGAAAATGTGTATGAATTTCCCTAGCTATTGTCAAAGTCAATACCATTTCGTTTATATTTCAATAATTGGAGAAAAAATGTTATTGTGACAACTGTTGCTTTTGATCTCAAGCGTGAGGGACTACGTGTCATCAAGACGGCATGAACTGATTCGGGCAAGAATTTTCCGACAGACAGGTTTTGAGGATTCCTAAACCAATTTTAAACATCTAAATATATATTTTCTGGAAGTTCTTTATTCGTAGTTATTTTATTATTATTTATTATTATTATTTCTTGAAATTAGTAACATTTTACAAACGAAAACAAGCATATTTGTAAGTTTTTAAAATTATGCTCGTTTTCCGATTTTTGATTTAGTGAGTCGAAAAGGGTCGGAGTGATAATTTAAAACTGATACGAAGTATGGTATGTCTAGTTTTTTTCGTCTCTGAGATCTAGGTTTTTTACAGACAGACTCACCTCAACTGATACTTTCTTTCTGGCTGTTAAATACATAACCTAGAGGCACAGGCACAAGGTTAGAATACCCTTCTATCCCATATGTAGCGAGCATAAAATATGCATTCGTGTAGGTGTATATATTGTAGCACACTAATGTATAATAAAAATCATATTTTAAAGACAGTCACGAAAAAGATATCACAACATTAAGAAAAAATTAAAACAAGTCAGAAAGCTACAGTCGAGTGTGCTCGACTGTGAGATACCCGCTACCCAGCTCAAATATTTTAAAATATTCCAAAACATATTTTTTGTATATTTGGTACATTCATATTCCATCACATCCCAAATATCGCATAAAGTATAAAATGTACCATGCACGGTCACATTGTTCACCAGAAACCAACGATGTGCAGCTGCCTATGGATTTTCCCGTACAAAACTGGGTCTGAAACAACTTCCAAATTTTCATCCGATCGAGACTCTGCGCTTGTAAATCGTTTTTTTTTTTTCGATATTAGGGGGCGGAAAGGGGCGTGGTAAAAATCTAAAATAAACCTGATCTGCGTAGGACATGCACCAATACTGGTACCAAGTTTGAAGTCTCTAGCTCTTATAATCTCGGAGATCTAAGTGTTGATACGACTCGACTGGTGACCTTGACCAAGAATATATGTACTTTATGGGATCGGAAATGCTTCCTTTTGCCTGTTACTTACATTTCCTGAAGTTACAAGGTTATAATACCATTCTACCCTATGGGTATTGGGTATAAAGAGTATTTCGTTAGTACCATATGCTTTACATTTTTGTTTGTCGACAATTAAATTGCAGAAGTGGTAACAGAGCACGTCATGGACGTAACTATCTAAATTATAACAGTAACCATAATAAAAAAATGTGTAGGCTAAGCAGGTACTCAAAAGGAATATAATTGTTGATTTGGTTTAATGTGTTGCCAGTATACAAATGTGGTCCCGCCCCAGAAGCGGGGGATTCTAAGGAAGAGCAGATTGCAATTGAAAAAAAATATTGCAGGCAGAGGAAGCCGCAACTATCAATAACACAATTTGAGTTGTAAAACAACATTCTGAAACATTTCTACATACACATTACGCATTTAAATTATGATGTGGTGCTTCGATTATGTGCTTTTTCCGCAGTGAAGCGCTGTGCATATTATTGGTGTGACTTAGGGAGGATCATCGAAAAGCGTTGTATAATCGTAAATTCTGAGGGCGATACTAATTATATTAGACATGTAAGCATTATTGATGGTATCGAAACAGTTCATAGACAATAAAGTATATGACATACTGTCTATTATTCACTAAGACTCTTCATATATATTTTTCTATACAAATTTGTTTCTTTAATAGCTTACAACTTTTAATACCACACAAGCAAAATTTCCGTGACTACCAATACTAAAGGTATTAACATGTATGGTATGTTTCGAAGTTGGAGAGTCTATCTGTAAAATCACGTTAATCTTTTAATTCATTTGAGAGGACTGGAGAGGCGTCAAAAAGATTTAAAACATCTACCCTAGGGGTAGCTGGTATAAACATGTTTCAAAAAATGACAGAAAAGTAGATATCCAACCTAGGATGTCTGGAATATAAAGCTCTAGAGAATTAGTATATCAGCAGGATAGGTTTTTATTGTACCTGAAAGACAATTTTAATGTTGCTAAGGCTCCTTAATTACAAAAAAACAAGGAGGATCGGGAGTGATATTTTATAGGAAGATCACATTTACATCGGCTCTAATATTTTTTAATGTAGATGATGAACGCTTTCTTTTTATATGTGAATTTAATTAATAAATTCAATTAAAATATTAATTATATGCACTTGTGTATGGAATTATCACATAAAAAATATGCACAAAATAATTTCTAGACATCTACCAAATTTAACTTCTCGTGAAAGAATCTTTTACATGACGTTTAGACTGTTATGTGATAAGTCGTCAGTCACTAATCGGGACAAAACTATTTTATATATTTAAAATGATGTAAGTAGGCCAACAGACCGATAGCTTCGCCCACTGAGCTATCCAAACTTTATGTCTGAATCAGCAAATTTGAGCTAAAAGAAACAAAAAATATAATAAACCTGCCGTTATTGTTGGTATTGTGTAACCAATTAATAAAAACTGATTCTTAGCAGTTACCTTTGGGCTCAAGCTTTAGAAATCTACATAGATATAAAACTATAACAGTTTAACGATTTTATAGAAGCATAATTAATGGTCGATTTATACATCACTATATCGAGATGAAAATCTTTCAGAAGGCTTTTTATACTTCTCCTTTAGTTGGAAGTAGTACAATAACTTAAACAACTAAAATATCAAGTCACTTTACGATTCTGTGCTGCTTAACTTAAATGTGATCAAAAATATTACTAAACTTACTATTAAATCATCTTTGTTTATGCTATTGTCCGTGTAGAAAACTAAAAGCTCGACAGATAGCGCATAACAATGAGGTTCACGAAGTTTAGAAGCGAGCAGTAAGCAAGCAGCGGCTAAAATTTGTAGATGTGTTTTGCGAACCGATTTAGAAAATAGTATTCGATCCATGTAGCCTAATGCTAATAGAACAACTTCTTCTTGGCACTTCTCCTCTGTACACACCTGAAAACACATACAAAAGGCAATAATATGTTACCAAAATGGTTTTAATGTTTGGTTTAGCTATTATTTATATTTAGTTAATCGATACGAAATATATATTATATATTAAATATTTATATATATATTTATATTCCATAAGGTTAAAAATATGTCATAGAGTAAATAACATATGGAAACAGCATGTGCAGCTGCATATTATTTTTTACAAAATTGTCTCTTGAATAAAATTAAAATTTTTGATTCGATACCAACTACCTTTTTTCAACAAACAACATCACAGAGATTATCGAGACTATAATCATTTTTGTGTGTTCAAAAAAATACAACACTCAAGCTTTAAAGTAATAGTCATTATTGTTTTTTTTTACTTTTATGGTCGTAAAGAGGCGTGGTGAAAATCTAAAACAAGTTATATATGCGTCTTGCGTCCTCGAGTACTGTGAAGCAGTTTGGTATCTCTAGCTCAGAATTGCCGCAGACATAAGATCTATAGAAAACTCAGAAGTTATTCAAGAAACAATCCATATGCATGCGCATGTGCTTGATTGCTGGTGGACAATTTGACCGTTTATGATATATTTCATACTTTATGAGATATTTTTGGTTTTTTTTTTGATTTTTCGTGGTCACCTACGTAATTTACTTTAATTAAATATGACGAAATAAAATTTGTAAGTGCAGTCGATTGGGCTTTAGAAAAACAGACATTTGTATAAATTGAAAAAGTCAAAAAGTCAATTTGAACAAGTTAGAAAGCTGTGAGCTGTGAGATACCCCCTACCCAGCTCAAATATACTAAAATATACCAAAAATGCTTTTTGGTTGCATCATATCCCAAATATCGCATAAAGTAAAAAATATACCATGCATGAATATGCTTGAAGATGCTTCCTTCTGCCTGTTACATACTTTTTCGGAAGTCACAAAGTTATAATACACTTCTACTTAATGGGTAGTGGGTATAAAAATTCGGCCAAGCCAAGCAACCCCTCTCCAGTCTACCTTATTGCTGCTTTTGCCAAGATCATCTGCTTTTTGATATTATGAGACTTGACCATGAGATATGTTTTCAGTATGCGGCGAATTGTATTTATTATTAAAATTACGCTCAAATCGCTCCATCAAGTTTTAGAACCAACACACGTGACACTGGACTGACTGTTTTAGTAAATACCTTTAAAACATTTTGTGATGCTACCAATATCATTTTAACAAGTTATAGTTTGATAAACGAAAACTTTAATTACTTCAAGGTGTTTTTCAGCTCATGAACATTTGCCGTTTTTTAATATTTATTTTCTGCGGTGCAAAAATAGTGTGATTAATACTTTAATTTCAGGTTGGAATTGAAAAAAACATGGATTTAGTTTATTGCAACGTTTTAATGCAATTGAAACGATATATGTTTAAGCTTCCGTTGGAAACGTTTTAAATAATTTTGTAAGCGACTTGCACCTATGCTGACAGGTTAAATTCCAAATTAACAGAATTGCCACATTGATAGTGCACAATACGCTTTTTTTTTGGTTTAAAGCTCATAATAAATTCAAGAAATTCATCGGTGTCAAAAAATCCGTATAATAAAAAATATTTTGCATATATTTTGAAAATAAACCAAAACAAAACAAGTCAGAAAGCGCCACCCACGTCGTATATACTAAAATATACCGAAACGTATTTTCGGTGTATTCGGTATTTTTGGTATATTGATATTCCACCACTTCCTAAATATCTTTTAAAATATAAAATATACAATGCGCAGTCTCATTGTTCACAAGAATTGATTTTCCCGTACAAAACTGTTTTTTTAATAATTCTCGGTGATCAAGACTGTAGTTATCGTTGTATATACCAAAATTCGAGACTCTAGCTTCAAAATTTTTTTTCGATTTTAAGGGCCAAAATCTAAAGTAAATTGAATTATTTAGGACATACACCAATACTGGTACGAAGTTAGGTATCTCTAGCTCTTATAGTCTCTGAAATTGTGTTCATACAGACAGACAGACAGACGGGCATGGCTATATCGACTCGGTTAGTGACCCTGTCCAGAAGATATATTCTTTATAGAATGTTTCCTTCTGCCTGTTACATACATTTCCTGGAGTCACAAAATTATAATACTCTTCTACCCTATGGGTAGCAGGTACAACCGCAATATTGTATTGGTTTTAGACGCTGATTAAATATACATATTTAGTACTGTATGGCACTTTTGTGTTGCCAGAAACTCATAATACCAAGAATTATTGAACGGTTGGAGGATAGGTTAATAAAAGTATGTTCACCACTATATGCGGCTAGTCTCACATCAATATGCCAATTAAGGAGGCTCAAAACAAAGATTATACATATATTTTAAGCGGATGAACTTAAGATGTATAAAGGTTTTATTATTATTAAGATCAATAAATTCCTTCTCAATAAAACTAAGACTAGACATAAAAAGCTTTATCGGGCATTTTCGAAAGAAAGTGAAAAATTGAAAGTCTTAGAAAATCCGCGCACATAATAAAACAATATGAAGAGAGGAGGCCCAAGATGAGTACCCTGAATGCATTGGAGACTAAATTATTAAAGACGAATGATAACTATCGGCTTAGATATTTGAAATCCATCATAAACAAGTTGGAAATCTAATGAAGTCAAGTTTAAATAAAATACATACATGTACATATATATTATGGAACAAGGAAAAGTGGGTTATTTATACATAAAATAATCATGATCGTACCACTATTGATGATACACCACTGCCTGGGGGCGATGAAGGGCTATGGTTTCAATATCATTTAAAAATGAATATTTTAAAGAATCACAACTAAACTTTTTGTTGATCTTCCTTATAACAAACAATGCATTGCATTTGTTCTGGTATATACTCTTACTGCAATTATTCATTAATGTGGTGTTTTTTTTAAATATAACAATTCTTAATAATATAAAATTTACTCACCTCCATCATCCATTCTGCAACAATCTTACGCATAGGGGGCGTTATATCTTTTTGAACTGTTTGAAAATATGTTTTGGTAATTTTCTGTCGATGTTTCTCTTCAGTTTTTAAGGCATTTTCTAAGCAGCGATCAGTTTTGAATATGGGATCATTAACAAAAAAATGTGCATTTACATATTTACTATGAATATCTGGATCTGGATCAACGGCATTGTTATTGATTGTTGATAACGATTTTGTAGGACTGTTTGTGTTTGCGTTTGTATGATCAGAAGCGGTTTGCGTATATGATTGCTGCTTGGCAGATTGATAATTTACTGACTGCGTCTTTTGTTGAGGAGTGTTTACTGTTGTTGTTTCAGCAGTGGAAGGACAGGTCGCAACAGAAGAAAATACATAATCCAGCTGGTTCATTTTGAAAGCAGAACAACCTTCAATTATATTACTCTCGGCGGCAACGGAAGTCATCTCAAAGCTTGGTCGGTAATTGCTCAAAGGGCAATGCGGAGGGTTGACACGAATATTAATATGTTGTGTCTGACTTCTTTGGTTTTTAGGCACAATAGTTAAGGCCTGCTCGGAATCAGTTAGTAAACTCTCCGCACATAGTAAATCCATGTTTGTGCTAACTTTATGTCCGTTTTTGGTTTTTGCGATTTTCGTTTTTAAAAAAAGGTAGATTTTACAACATATCAACTAAAAAAAATTTAAATATTTTATATACATAAGTATTAGCAATGTATACATAATTCAAAATATATATAAATACAGAAAATATTTAATAAAAATCAATAAAATTTGAGAAAACATAAAACACCCGAAGTGCACCATAGGGAGCATTTGTTTTCTCAATTTGTACTACATAAATACACGTGTTCTCCTCAATTTCTTTTCACTTCATTACTTTCATATGCTTTCGCAAGGGTACTTCCAGAATGCTTATTTATTATATTTAGCATATAATCATAGTAAAATATGTATTTGCAAAAGCAATCTGAAGACAATAGCTAATTCAACTTAGTTTGCAGAGTAACTTTTATAACTCAATGATCTAAATCAACTTTTGTATATTTTCAATTTTATTTCGTCTGTTATTTAGTAAAATTTACGAAAACATTTTCTAATATCCACGATACTTATAACAATCAACGATTATTAAAACAATATCGATATGTCTACTGTTTGATTACACGATCGCCTTATCGGCTATTATTTATTTATCGTTTTATGGTGGCATACAACACGATCAAATACTGAACGTTTATACTAGGCAGCGTTCAATACATATTGATAGAAAATTAACTTTCGCTGAACTCTGTTCCAAAACGCGCCGAAAACAATTTCCTATATTTATTTAAAATCAATTCGAAAACGAAAGCCAGTTCTCAGATGAAATAAATTCATTAATTATTTATTAAAAAATATATATCGACTGAATTCAGCTGTTCTTTAAGCTCAGTTCTTAGATAACTGAAATAATTTGTTTTGGCTGGTGCTATACACTCCTACAAAATCCTTAATTTTCAGTGGAAATGTACATAGAAGTAATAAATTTGGAGCGACAAAAAGTTAAAGAAATGTTTAGGTCGTATCAAAAACCATAAAAAAAATTTAAAAGAAATTCTTTTAATATAATTGTGGTAAGAGGTTTCTTAATAAATGAATAGCTGTATTAAACAGGGGGTGTTTTTGACAACATATTTCAAAATGTCATTGCAACACGTAATTATTTTTTACTTTTGATATTCCACAAACATTTATTTATTCTCCTACACAAACTTAATTTAAGCCATTTTCTATACATTTTCTGTTCAGAACTGAGTTTTAAAAATGAAAAATTGTAAGAGCCGATTTATCAATGTCTCAATAAAGTAATGCAAAGTTGTTGTTATATAAAATATGTTGTATAAATTATGTATCTACTTATTTAAATTAAATTAATTGGTGGCTCTCCGTAGCGGGTGCGTCTTCTAAGTTGTCACGGTAGCGATGGCCTACGGCTAATTTTGCGCCACTGTCTCGAGACCGCACGTGTGTTGTCCACCACGTGAGTCAAACCAAAAGCAAATTGCAAGTCTTATATTATATTGTTGCCTAACTGTGGGCTGCTTATCTTAGAATAAATAGCCTGTCTTATTATAAGTTAAGTCCATGCTTCAGCTTTTCAAAGCCCTTTTTATTTCTATTCTAAGTACCGCTTTTCACCGTCAACCAATACTGCCTGAGAGCCGACGAACATTGGAATCGAAGCATTAATACACCAATGGATTTGGCATTGGGAGCATAGAGAACCAGATAATACAATAGCCGGTTGACCATGGTTAACTACTCCCTCCCTTAAAATATGGACGTCCCGGTTAAGTTCTTATTGGTTAGGACGTGGTCCACACGAGTTAAAGTAAACAAGAGGTTTCCACAAATTTCGCATATAGTCAAATCAAGTAGCCTTTGTCGCAGTTAGTCGAACGCGCTCAATTATAGCCGGTAATATCTTTGAGCCAGGTCAGCGACATATGTTGTGAAACCTTCATTAGGTGATGTGCTAATGGCGTGGGTGACTCGATCGTTACACAAGATGTAATTGAATCTTACAAACTATTACATAACATTTCACGCTGAAATTTTCTTCATAATCGCTACTAGTTTGCTCAAATCAACTATGTTTTTCGTTTTAATTTTGCAACTTTTAAGGCAATCTCTAAATATATTGAGAAAAGTTAGCTAGTCTCGCGTGGGTGGGTCGACGCCGTTTAAGTGAAAAATCAAGATGATCAAGAGCGCCTACGAATAGAAGGGAAATAGAAGTTAGATGAGTGACAAAAAGGAATTTACCTGATATTGTCCTTATGAACTCTCTTTTATGAGAGCGGTGGTTCCCAGATCAGCTTCAGTTGTGTTCTCTACGTACAGTTGGGTAATTTTGTCTCCTAATCGTTTGTTGGATTTTACCAGAACCGTGTCGCCTATCTCAAATACGTTGTTTTGCCAAGATGAATTATTTCGATTCAGCTGTTCCTACTTTGCCTTCGTAAACTTACCAACTATGTTCGGAGCCAAGTCAGCGCTTGGATAGACAGTCTTAACTGGTTTCTTGTTCGTTACCGAGTGAGTACCGGCCGTTGAGAATATATCAATGTGTAACATCTCACCTCCGCGCGCAGGTGTTAGAGTCACTCAAAGCTCCTGCTTTCTTGGATGTCTGTCGTATTTCACCTTATCGCAAACTCTGCAGTTTATCACCACTTCGGTTGCTATCTTGCCCTTTTTTTGCTCGTCCCTTCTGACGGAAATAGCTTAGGCACTCCCTTTCGGGAGTGCCAGTGGTTCCCTTTGCCAACGGTTGTTGCTACTAGAGTAGCAAACTAAATTAAATATGAACACAACGATGTATCGGGTCGATCAGACGATGGTAGAGGTACAAATTTGCAAAAGTAGATTTTTTGCGTTTTGGCGACTTAGTCGTAAGTTTTATATATTTGAGATGAGAATTAAAAGCACTAAATTGATCGTGTATTGAAGCCACCTATCTAACTATTAAAGATTACTTTTGTCGCATTTCATTTTCAACTTTTCGACACATCTCACAGCACCAGTTTAAGCCCCGATCTTTTGGATATGGCATCGGCTACCAGCCCTGAATAACCGACACACTTAATGTGTATTACGCTATCACAGAGCCAGAAACTAATACTTACTTGAGAAGCTGTACTCTGCTTTTAACACACAATTTTGCTTTACAATTCGAAATAAAATTAATTTTACTTAAAACAACAAATGCCCTCTTGTACCAAAATCTAAACAAAACCCAAGACTGTAAGATGCCTGCTACCCGGCTCGAATATACTAAAATATATCAAGAAGTATATTTGGTATATTGATCTCCCATCACGTCCTAAAATATGTTGTATAAATTATGTATCTACTTATTTAAATTAAAATTAGGTTGGTGGCTCTCCGTAGCGGGTGCGTCTTCTAAGTTGTCACGGTAGCGATGGCCTACGGCTAATTTTGCGCCACTGTCTCGAGACCGCACGTGTGTTGTCCACCACGTGAGTCAAACCAAAAAGCAAATTGAAAGTCTTATATTATATTGTTGCCTAACTGTGGGCTGCTTATCTTAGAATAAATAGCCTGTCTTATTATAAGTTAAGTCCATGCTTCAGCTTTTCAAAGCCCTTTTTATTTCTATTCTAAGTACCGCTTTTCACCGTCAACCAATACTGCCTGAGAGCCGACGAACATTGGAATCGAAGCATTAATACACCAATGGATTTGGCATTGGGAGCATAGAGAACCAGATAATACAATAGCCGGTTGACCATGGTTAACTACTCCCTCCCTTAAAATATGGACGTCCCGGTTAAGTTCTTATTGGTTAGGACGTGGTCCACACGAGTTAAAGTAAACAAGAGGTTTCCACAAATTTCGCATATAGTCAAATCAAGTAGCCTTTGTCGCAGTTAGTCGAACGCGCTCAATTATAGCCGGTAATATCTTTGAGCCAGGTCAGCGACATATGTTGTGAAACCTTCATTAGGTGATGTGCTAATGGCGTGGGTGACTCGATCGTTACACAAGATGTAATTGAATCTTACAAACTATTACATAACATTTCACGCTGAAATTTTCTTCATAATCGCTACTAGTTTGCTCAAATCAACTATGTTTTTCGTTTTAATTTTGCAACTTTTAAGGCAATCTCTAAGTATATTGAGAAAAGTTAGCTAGTCTCGCGTGGGTGGGTCGACGCCGTTTAAGTGAAAAATCAAGATGATCAAGAGCGCCTACGAATAGAAGGGAAATAGAAGTTAGATGAGTGACAAAAAGGAATTTACCTGATATTGTCCTTATGAACTCTCTTTTATGAGAGCGGTGGTTCCCAGATCAGCTTCAGTTGTGTTCTCTACGTACAGTTGGGTAATTTTGTCTCCTAATCGTTTGTTGGATTTTACCAGAACCGTGTCGCCTACCTCAAATACGTTGTTTTGCCAAGATGAATTATTTCGATTCAGCTGTTCCTACTTTGCCTTCGTAAACTTACCAACTATGTTCGGAGCCAAGTCAGCGCTTGGATAGACAGTCTTAACTGGTTTCTTGTTCGTTACCGAGTGAGTACCGGCCGTTGAGAATATATCAATGTGTAACATCTCACCTCCGCGCGCAGGTGTTAGAGTCACTCAAAGCTCCTGCTTTCTTGGATGTCTGTCGTATTTCACCTTATCGCAAACTCTGCAGTTTATCACCACTTCGGTTGCTATCTTGCCCTTTTTTTGCTCGTCCCTTCTGACGGAAATAGCTTAGGCACTCCCTTTCGGGAGTGCCAGTGGTTCCCTTTGCCAACGGTTGTTGCTACTAGAGTAGCAAACTAAATTAAATATGAACACAACGATGTATCGGGTCGATCAGACGATGGTAGAGGTACAAATTTGCAAAAGTAGATTTTTTGCGTTTTGGCGACTTAGTCGTAAGTTTTATATATTTGAGATGAGAATTAAAAGCACTAAATTGATCGTGTATTGAAGCCACCTATCTAACTATTAAAGATTACTTTTGTCGCATTTCATTTTCAACTTTTCGACACATCTCACAGCACCAGTTTAAGCCCCGATCTTTTGGATATGGCATCGGCTACCAGCCCTGAATAACCGACACACTTAATGTGTATTACGCTATCACAGAGCCAGAAACTAATACTTACTTGAGAAGCTGTACTCTGCTTTTAACACACAATTTTGCTTTACAATTCGAAATAAAATTAATTTTACTTAAAACAACAAATGCCCTCTTGTACCAAAATCTAAACAAAACCCAAGACTGTAAGATGCCTGCTACCCGGCTCGAATATACTAAAATATATCAAGAAGTATATTTGGTATATTGATCTCCCATCACGTCCTACATATCTCATAAAGTATAAAAAATGCCATGCACGGTCACATTGTCCACCAGAAACAAACCACGTGCAGCTGCGTATGGAGTTTTTTTTTTAATTACTTTCAAGTTTTTCATCCGACTTTTGAAGTTATTATGTGTATGGTAATTATTCGTCCTTGATATTCAGGCATCGGAATTGCTTTTAGTTGGGGATTTGTTGGATGTTGGTCATATTTCTATTCATAAAAATTTTCTAATGTTTCATTAAGATATCTACTTTCTTCATAATTTTTATACCCGCTACCCATCGGGTAGAAGGGTATTATAACTTTGCGACTTCAGAAAATGTATGTAACAGGCGGAAGGAAGCACTTCCGACCGCATAAAGTATATATATTCTTGTTCAGGGTCACCAGCCGAGTCGATATAGCCATGTCCGTCTGTCCGTCTGTCTATATGAACACCTAGATCTCAGAGACTATAGGATTTTGGTACCAGTATTAGTGTATGTCCTACGCAGATCAAGTTTATTTTAGATTTTTGCCACGTCCCTTTCCGCCCCTTAAAATCGAAAAATAACGATTTATTAACGCAAGTATATTTTATACTTTAAGCAATATATAGGACGTGATGGATTATGAATGTACAAATATACCAAAAATACTTTTCGGTATATTTTAATATATTTGAGCTGGGTAGCGGGTATATCACAGTCGAACACACTCGACTGCAGCTTTCTGACTTATTATATTGTGGCTAGAAATTTGGTCACTATGCTGAGTGCTGGTTGAAGTAACTGAATTTAGCTCCTTTAGGCTTGCTTTCCGAGATAAAGTGTCAGATATTTTGTATAATTCGAAATCAAATTCTTGAAGATGCGCGTTCCATCTCTTTATTCTAGGAATTCCATTCCAACTACTTAGTGAATGACGAAGCGGACGAAGCCAATTGTATATACAATGTTCGAATGTAGTGAAGGAATTTTCAAAAATAAATAGCATTTGTGTGAATTTAATTGAAAACGCTATCTTAGTTATCGATTTGTAAAGCTATTGTCGCGAAATAATAGCACCAAATATGCTTTTTGGTGTATTTGAAAATATTCAAGCTGGGTAGAGGGTATCTCACAATTTAGCACACCCTGCAACGTGTCATGCAACTAAGTAGCTTTTTGCAGGATTGGCCTCTGCTAATTGATTGAGCTGTTAGTAATAGGGCGTGAGGCAGTGCCATATTAACCGTTAATCTGGACAAAAACTACAAAATGATTTATGAATAAACAAATTTAGTATATCACGCATATCGGCAGAGTCACAAAAAAGAACTAGGAATGTAGTCAATCTTAGGTTTCAAAATTCTTGATTAATGCTTCAATATCTTATTCCTAGGGAAAAGAATTTTATTACCCATATACCACAAAAATACATTTTCTTTTATATTAGAATTAACAAAACTGTATCGAATGTCCATAAAATGAATTTATTTTACTCGCGTTAAGAGGCTTGATCTGAGTTTCTAGTGTTGATCTACGCTCCTAGGCTTCCTAGTAGTCTTCCTTAACTTAATTTTATTTCATTAGTGAAACGTAATATGCCGAGTTATTTTTATTGTATATTTAATGAATGGTGACATTGGATCTTTATACCCACCTAGGCAAATAAACATTTCAATGGTTAGTCCTCTGTGCTGATTAAATTACTCCCTTTGGGTTTAATGGTATCAGAAATAAATATTAATAACTCTATTTTATCTTTTTGTTATAACATTGTATGGATTACTACAAAAAAAAAAAAGACAATTACTTCACAAAGATTCTAAATAATCTGATTGGGCTTATTCTTATATTATATTATATATTGTTAAAATATCCCTACAATGTTAAATATAAAATATTCAGTATAATTTTAAATTTTATTTTTACTATTTTACTTAATATACAACAAGGAAGCCTTCCCCGCCTGATATTTCATAGATCAAATACTGCTGTTGTTCAATAACATAAGAAATACTTACTATGCAAAGTTTTAATTCTTCTCTGGACATTTTAAAAAATGTATTCGCTTTTTATTCGTGTAATAAATATAATATGTAGACTGATATGCGTAATCCCATGGGATTGGCCCAGTAAACTTCTACTAATCAAATAACAGTTAAAAAATTGTAAACACTAATCTGGGCTGTTTAAAAATGAAAAATCGCTTACATATTCTGTTGAGTATTTAAATTAAAACATTTTTTTAAATAAATAATTGCATGGACAAAATACTTCGGCATGTATACTTCGATGTAAGTTATGCAAGTCATCTGCATAATAGCTTTGCAGCTCTGGCCTTTGGTCATTGCTGACGCACAGCAGCGGCCGTAGAACAAATGCCACTGAAAAAATCAATATACATATATATATATATATATATAGGATATAAAACACATCAAGCATGATTTCTTAGAAGATATGTTATGAACATACAAAGTTGAACAAATTTTCGTTGTTTTCGCCAAGAACGCAAAACTTAGGTTAATCGGCCCATTCAGGTGGAATAACACAACTAGGTACTCAATTGCCAATGATTTTGCTTCCAGTGATTGGTGTATTCAGTGCTTATACAATACCATAAAAACGTTGGGATCTGGTGACTCTTCCCAAAATATGCATTTGTGGTTTTCTGAGATGTTTAGTTTGTTTTCAGAAATTACGTATGCTAGAACATTTTTAAATATTACAATTTATTTATTCGCTTATTTCAAGCTTTACAACAATATTTAAATTGAAATTTACACTTAATTACATAAAATACAATTATAATGTAGACATACAAATAAATAATTTTATTATATTTGATGCTCTGTATACATATATAGATTAACTGTAATTAACCAAATCTCCATACCACTGTAAGAATAATCACAATAAGTTGAATATTTATGCTTATCTCCTCTTTATATTCCACATCTTCAATTTTTTTTTGAAGCAAGACTCCAAGGCTAAATCTATGAATTCCCGACTAGAAATTTTTCTGTTCCCAGTTCTACTTATTTATATAAACATGCAAAATTGTTAACGCTACTTGCAATTATGATCGCTACTGTAAATTAAAAATAATCGGGTTTTAATTAATTCATCGATGCCAGAAATTCATTTTATTTTTTTTTTTGTGTTTGTGTTTGTATTTTATTAATCTAAGCTTGGTAAATCTTTGCTGATATCATACAAGTAAGTTGACCATACGGACGGACCGACATGGCTACATATATAGTATTATAATTGGACTTTGTTTTTACGATTTGATTTTACACTTTTTACATAGCATAGTTTTTGCATTGACCCAAAAATATTAAACATGTTTTTTAGATGTAATCTATTCAGATGTAAGTGTAAATTAATTTTGTTTGTCAACCAATTTACACGATTTTGTACTAAGCTAAATCGTAGTGAGTCATGTTTATTGCGAAATTTTTTAAAGGTACTATGTATCGACCAGCCTTTAAATTCTTTAAAATCAAGCTAAAATTTTGAAACAATCAGAAACATTTTTACCAAAAAGTTTGTTCTGATAGCCCAGTTGAAAAATATTCAATTCGCTTTGCCGAGTCAGTCACATTGCCAGCGTTTCTTTGATTATTTTTTTCATAGCATTTCCCATTGACGGAACTGCCGAACCCGTGGTGGAATAATCAAATTTGAACAAATATGGCTGGACATCGGGAAACGACGTATCGAAGATTAGATCGAGTTCACTTTGACTGGGTGTCTTTGGTACATAGTCGTGTCGATTCATGAGTTCCGTTATATAGATAACTTTCTCAGTAAGCATGTCGGAAACATTTTCGCGGCAAAGCTGACGCTCATCTTCGTTCTCATGCTTAATTAAGTCGAGATGGACGGTCCACACTTCCCAGGGGATAGACTCTTGTGGAAATAACCAACGATTTTTCTTTTTTTGAAAGAACTCCAAACTAATTTGGCCTGAACCGCAGCTTTCATTTGAACGCAACTTTTCGCTAAATAGATTGATGGCACGCTTCACCCTACGCGTCAAACTTTCGGATGTGCAACACACGTATGTAAAATCGATAAAGTCACAGTCCACATCGGAATATCCAACAGTGCCGATTGAGTATTGTGCATCACCCGTATACATATATTTGCCTAAACATCGATGGAAGAGAACTGTATGAAAAATGCTGGCAACCGCTTCGTCTACTTGCCGTCCCTCCATTGTAAGATCAAATACCTGAGACCTTGCATTCATCTTAATAAATTGTTAATTAATTGAATTTTATATATACGGTTTAAATTAAATTTGCTTTTCCGATATTGTAATTTGTGTATGTATTTATATTATATCGGTGAAACTAGTTTAATTTTAAATGAATACTTAAAATTTTCTTACAAAATTTGTCTTCCCAAAGTTTTCCGCTGCAGTTTAGTACAGAAACTGTTACAATGTTTATGATTATTTTAATGATTTAACCAAATATATGTTAATGTTGCATAAATTGTACATTTATTGAAATCGACTTCCATTCCAATGGCTTCCTGTTGAACTATGCCAGAGTTATACTGAAATTTAGAATACACAGAAAAAATTACAATTAGTGTTATATTAAAATATGGTCTTATGTTAAATTATGTGCGGACTGAGAGAAATAAATTCAGAAATGTTCATAATGCTAAATAATTGTGTATCGGCATGTTTTTCGTAATGATTTGACCCGTCACTTAGATGTTAAAGATACCATGCCAACTAAAGAAATTTAGATTTTATTGTAGTTGACCATGCCCCTTTCACCATGCAAAGCCGCAAGCCATAAATGAATTAGCTATTAGCTTAAGAATAATAATAATATAATAAGTTAAAATATTTGTAATAAATACATTTCACATCTTGTAAGTAGCACATTAATTTGGATGCATTCAAAACAAAATGGGTCGAATTTGTCCAACACAGGCAGTATATTTGATACATATACATATATTTAACTGACATCCCCATCAGGCACTACTACTACAACGATCTCTGGCAAGTAAAACATTTGTTAGCACGTTAAAAAAAAAAACATTCGTTAGCAAAACCCAGCTCGACATGTAAAGGATTTATATAAAAAATCAGCTTTAATTAAAATTTGAACATCCAATCAGAACAACAAATTGTTTATTACAATTAGTAATTTAAATGAGAAAGCTACAGTCAAGTTTCTTGGATTGTGAGATATCTATTTGTAATATACTAGAATATACCAAAAAGTATATTCGGTATTTTTTATATATTGATATTCCAATTCCAACGACGTTCAAAATATATCATATAATACAAAATACGTGCAGCTGCATATGTATTCTCTAATACAAAATTGTTTTTAGAATAACTTGATCTGCGTATGATATGGTACGAGTACTGTTAGCAAGTTTGGATTCTTTGGCTTTTATAGTCTTTAAGAACTTATTCAAAGTATATAAACAATAACCACTTTTTATTACTTGCCTTTTTAATATTTTTTCAATTTACAAATTTTCCTTCCTAAAGACAGAAACACAAATCCCCGAACAGTCCCCAAAAACTACTTAAAAAAATACAATAAAATGTAGAACGCGAGTGAAATAAATAAAAAACCTCTACTCCGAGGATCGGTAGTCAGTTTAATGAAAAGAAAATAATTGATTTGTTGGTAGTAGGGGAATCCGAACAAAAAATTGGTAACAAAATGTACCCCATATGACCATACAGGACAAAATCATTCCAGTGAGCCACGTTAAGTCTGCTAAGAATCTTGAGTCACCGTGACACAAGCCCAGTGGCCAACTTGGTGACGAGTAATAATAAAAAGCAGCAGCGATGTTTAGTTTGAATGCCACCGCACGGACAATCAGCCATAGTGTGGACAGATTGGGACTTAAGAAAAAAGAAACTTAAACAAAAATCTGAAAAATTAATAAAAAATAGACATAAAATTGCGTAGAAACTTTCCTGCAACTCGTCGTGATCGTGGTCTTGATTGTGTTGTTGTAAGGAATTAATCAATGATTTAAAGAATTATAACATTCGATTTCCACCATAAAGCAGCATAAAGCAATCGCCAGGATCCACATAAATTTTTATGGAGTCAAATCATAGCGTGCAAAATATTTGATTCCTCCAAGAGGAATGCTGGAGCTACGGCAAAGGACATAGAAATTGGAAAAATGTATTACACGTAAATTACGGTACATCAAAAGTATGTCAACAGAACATATACATACATATTTCATTGAAATTAAAAGGCTGCACACGTATTACATAAAGCAATAGTTATTATAGTATCCCGAAATTGTAGTAAAACATTATAGTGGATAGAAAAGAGTGACGAAAATCAAAAATAAACTTTATGTGTGGTGATGTATGTGTACGTGTAACTCTTATGAGGTCTAGGTGCTCATATAGACATACCGAAATGCCTATATGTTGTTTCGAATATAGGTATATATACTTTACAGGGTTGAAGATGCCTGTTACATACATTTTGTACTAAAGTATTTAGTTTTTTAATTATAAACCTAAATTTTCAAAACGAAAACATTTATTTATTCATACTTCTTTGACAACTTGGCAATGGATTCTGTTGTCATTTCACTCTAACTCATTTTATAAGCATGCCATTTCTGTCAAAAACATGTTTAAAGAAATTATATTTCATTCACCTTTCTGCTCAAAACATACCTTAATTTCAAGCGAAGTCTAATTAAAATTAATAATAATAATAATAATAATAATAATAATAATAATAATAATAATAATAATAATAATATTAATATTAATAATAATAATATCGCATTGATATGGAGCTGCGACTTTGGTGAAACGTTTTTTGTATTATGGTCATATTTGTATTTTAATATATTAAGCTTTGCTATTAACTAAGTTTTTCACCCAATTGTTACCAAATTGAAATTTAAAAACTTTATAAAAAATATAAGATTAGTTTTAAAATGAGTTCCGTTTTAAGTTAGATAAGGTAGAAGGGAAGGAAGGAAGTAATATAACTTTCTGACTCCAGGAAATGTATGTAACAGCCCCTATCCGTCTGCCAGTCTATATTAACATATACATCTCATACATTATAAAAGCTAGAGATACTAAACTCAGTACCAGTAGATTAAGTAAGTTTCAGATTTTAGTGACGACTCTTTTCGCCCCCTAAAATCGAAAAAAAAACGATTGCCAAGCACAATTTGAAGTTAGTCTCGCGGTGTAGTTGCTATCGGACTTGAAGTCGTATGTTGTATGTGAGTAAGTAATGGTGTAAATTCATTTCGAACGGCTTTTGATTACATACCAGCTGCGGCATAGAGTGATTTAGTATCAATGTGATGTTGTTGGTGTTGGGTGCAGTGGCTATTTGTTACAAATTTCAGCAGATGCAAACGCCGCCAAAATGCTTCGGACTGTTTTGGTGTAATTGCACCTGAGTTTTTATCTCGTTTAAAGTATTTACTCACTGCCGTCTAGCATTTCTGAAATACTAAACTAAGACGTCACTTCATGTTTACAGTTTATTCACGTTGTTGTCAAAGTTGTGTTTTTCCTTATTGTATTTATTTAAAAAAACACGTTGATAAAACTATTTTCATTAAAGTAGAAAATCCATTCCATAACTTTAAAATAATAGAATGTTAATGAGATTTTCTTCTTTTACTTTGTACTTTATTATTTATTCTACGATAAAGCAAATACAGTGTGGAATAAGATTAACTCAATAGTATCGGAATGTCTTTATGATTTCAAATATCGATATTATTACGTACCTCGATACATTTTGTTCTTGAATTAAGAATTTCCACTGCACTGACATCAATTCTACATCGACATCGACTCTTACATATGTAGATGAAATTTCACCAAAAATAGTCAACATTTTTGAATTTCAGTTAATGCTATTTATATAACCAAAAAAATAATGTCAATAAGATGACAATACAAAGCGAAAAAAGATTTTTAAATCACACCGAAGACAATATTGAATGAGTTTTTGTTGTTGTTAAAAAAAAAAAATATTAAATTTAACTTTCACTTCGGCATTACAATATTTTTATATTCTATATTTATTTCAACAAAAGCAAAGGTCAACAATGTTAACGTTATTAGAAACCTTTGTATGCTTGAAATTAATTATTATTATATCTTAAAAATAACAATGTATTGAATTATACTCGTATACCACTTGGCAGCAGAACTTGCTCGTACACTTGTAGAACAAAGCTTTACATTCATTACCACAAAACAGTTCATAAAAGCAAGATCTGCCTGCTATGGAATTAACAACCTCAACACTTAATTAGAAAAATGTTATAAAATTTATTATTTAAGAAATTTGAATAATCTTATTGAGAACATCTATTTTAAACGATAAATTATCTTGTTTTTGGAGTTTGTTGAATTTTCTTTTTTCTTTCCGCTTTGGGGTGTTTTGATTTGATACATTATCGTTTCTTGTGTATATTCGTGTGCTATATACATATAAAAGTTTAATCATATTTATCAAATAACATATTTTATAAAAATATTCCTCTTACAATTAATAATCATAAACCAAAAAATATGTTTGGTAAAATCGCAATACTTGGCTATCGACTCTACACACCATCACATACTAATTTAACCAACAATCAAATTGAATTTTTTATCATCGCTGTCTCCTTGACTGTGATGACAAAGTCAAGCAAACTGTCCACGCCTGACGTCATAGCAACTCAACCATTGACTTGTCACAGCGGCTGTCCCACGCTACGATCAGCCAGGCATTCATATGGTAATTATACCCACTACACATAAGGTAGAAGGGTTTTATAACTTTGTGGATTCAGAAAACTATGTAACAGGCAGAAGGAAGCATCTCCGACCCCATAAAGTACATATATTCTTGGTCAGGGTCAGCAGCCGTGTCGATATAGCCATGTCCGTCTGTCTGTCTGTCTATATGAACACCTAGATCTCAGACACTATAAGAGCTAGAGATTTCAAACTTGGTACCAGTATTGGTGTATGTCCTACGCAGATCAAGTTTATTTTAGATTTTTGCACCGCCCCTTTCCGCCCCCTAAAATTGAAAAAAACGATTTACTAGCGCAATTTTAAAGATAGAGTCTCGAGTTTTGGCACGTACAAGGATAAAGACAGTCTCGATGATTCCCGAGATTGGTGGCGATCGGATGAGAAACTTTGAAGTTATTCAAGAAACAGTTTTGTATGGGAAAATCCATAGGCACCTGTGACCGTGCATGGTGTATTTTAGACTTTATGCGATATTTAGGATGTGACCGTGCATGGTGTATTTTAGACTTTATGCGATATTTAGGATGTGACGGAATATGAATGTACAAATATACCAAAAATACCAACAACAACTTTTTGATATATTTTAGTATATTTGAGCTGGGTTACGGGTATATCACAGTCGAGCACACTCGACTGTAGCTTTCTTAGTTGTTTTTGTTATGATTTTGTAAATTGATCATAGTACCAACTTTTTCTCTGTTGAAAATATGTCGATGTGCAAAGTGTGTCCAAGGAATTTCGATATTGGAGTTTCTGTAATCTCTTGATTTGGTGGATTTCAATTGTATTTTCCTTCTTTACATACTTGATTTAAATAATTTTTTACGTTTGCATAAAGATCGTCGTCCGTTCGTTGCGAAGTGGTGTGTCTATGGAATGTAGGGAATGGAATAGTGCCCTTGTAATCTGGTGGGTGTTCTTGTAAAATGAATATTTGATTTTTGAATGTATTTATCGGCACTTCAATGCTATAAATAAGACTATGTGAAGAGCTTTGGGCATTGTACTGAGTTCCTGTTATTGAATTGACTTTACTCTGCATGGACAATCTAGAAATTGCATCTGCTTCTACATTTTCCTTTCCTCGTTTGTGACATAGGTCTTTGTTATATTCATCTAGATAAGATTTCCACCTCCTAACCTCCTAATTGCTATTCCGACTTTCTAATTACAACTATGTGTAAGTGGCTCATGATCGGTGTAGATTTTTACTTTAAGCCACCATATAGGTAACCTCTAAAAACTTACATGGCATATAGCGTTTTTCTTTTCGCAGTTTCGTAGCTTTCTTCAGTTTTTGATAGAGCCCTAGATATAAATGGTCTAAATTGGTCTGTCTGCATTGCTCCTATTGAATAGTCCGTGGTCAGTATAAATTCTTTTGTGAAATCGGGGTATTGTAAGATTACTTCCTATGATATTATTGCATTATTAATTTGTTCGAATACTTTCCTTGCCTCGTGGTTTAGTTGTATTAATTTTCTGAATGAGGCTCTCTTTTATGTACATCCGTCTTCTCCTCTAAGCAATGTCGTAATTGGCTTGGCTATTGTGGCGTATCTATAGTATCCTTAGAGTCCGAGAAATTGTCATAGTTCTTTAAGGGTTTTGGGAAAAGGGTATTTGGCTATGGCTTCTATTTTTGTTGGATTCGTTTTTATTTCTATGCCTGAGATTACAAAACGAAACAAAATCGACTTTAGTTTTAAAGAATTTGCACTTGCCTAATTGATATTCAATGTTAGCTACGTTCAATGTTTTAAATATTATATGGAGATTTTTACAATGTGTTTCCTTGGCGAAAGACAACAATGTCGCCGATATAAATATAACAGATTAGTAGTCTCTAAGAATGTCGTCAAATGCGCGTTGAAAGATGAATTCATATCTTGTGAATTCATATTTCCCATTATTCACAGAACTGTTTTCTCTATATCTTTTTTTTTTTAGAAGGATTTGATGAAACCCGCTGAGGTCCAATTCGGAAAATAGTTTGTTATTATCTAATAGTGGAAAAGACTCTGTTGATGCCTGGTATGGGGTATCTGTCTACTATTGTGACGCTATTTAATTTCCTGTTGTCAATAACCATTCTAAATTTTTTAATATTTGGTGCTTCTAAATTTTTTGGGAGAATCAACACAGGTGAATTGTATGGTGATCTAGAAGGTCGTATTATATTGTTATCTAAAAGTTCCTTTATCTCTTTATTAACCTCATCCTTGAAAGCCATTGGGTATTGATAGAATTTTGAATATATTGGTGTATCTGTATTGGTGCGTATTTTCGCTTTTACGTTAGTTGTATAGGTAGTTTTTCCTTAGGATCTGTAAAAACATTTAGATTTTTTTTTAAGTTATTTTAATTCAATTCATTGATGATAAGTCAAATGGGATGCTTACATTTACTGATTCAAACTTTCTTTGTTTAACAGCTTGTTTAGTATCATTATTTCTTTATCAGTGTCAATAGTAGTAGCACTAACCATAGAATACTATGGTTAGTGGTAGTAGTAGCACCATGTCCTTTAAGGCTATAGGAAGAATTGTACTATTGCTTTTGGGTCATTGAAGAGGTTAGCCATTTTGTACATCGCCTCCTACAGAGACAGCATGAAACTATTTTTCATTAGGAAGGGGATTTGGAACAAAATTGGATTGGATGTAATTTCTGTTGGAGCCGGTGTCAATTTGAATGGTTTTTCCGCTCCTCACTTTTCATTCGAAGTATGTTAGTGAATCTAAAACAATATTTAAGTATCAATATTGAAAACTGTCAAAATCAGTTTGTAACCTGCGACCAAATTAAGAATCAATTGCCGATAAACAAAGTTTTACTAATAATGGACGTTCAAATACACATACAAATTAACTAGCCATCAAAATAATTAAGTTTGTTTGGTATAAAAAAAAACTTCACTTAATAAAATAGAGTGATAAAAACAACAACACCTTTAGAAATCGAGAAAAATTCAAAAGAAAGTAATGTACAAACTTAAATGTTATGTATCGGAACGTAGTTAATCAATTGAATTGCGCGATCAACTATTTAAGCGAATGGTTAGGTGCTACAAAAGGTGAATCCTTTTGGAATCGTTCAGCACTAAAAGAGTGGGACGACTGTATATGCAGTCGTCAGTATGGCTCAGTGTTGCGTTTAGAGAAAGAGAGAACGAGATGATCACGAGTAGTAGAGAACCGAGTTGCGTTAAATTGTAAAATTTGAAGAGAACGCACACCCTGACACTCGTAAAATGTCTGACAACGACTTAAATCCTCAAGACAATGTGTGCGTAACTCAAAATTACAGTCCCCTCCGGCGCTAATTTTCGAAATTCAAACCTTATTGTCAGCGATTGCAATAGCCAAAAGAACTAAGCATCAAATTGTAATAATACGAATGTATAGGGGTTGTGAATCGTTTTCAAGGCAATCTATGAGTATTCTTATATATGTACATATGTATATTTATTCAAAGTTCGTAAATAGCCAGGACTATTTCAGAGAAATTCGTTATGCAAGCAATGATGCTCTTGTTGCTAATAAAAAAATAAAACAAAAAATGAGTTGTATAGATTCTGTACAGTGCTGATTTTAGAAATGGGCATTTTTTCAAGCCCCCGGTAAAACATTCTAATTGCATTTTGTATTGGCGAAACGTCGACATAATCGAACATATTACCTTACTTGTAGTTTTTTTCGAGAACAGCTGGCACATTACTATCAGGAGAACGGATGTTGAGCTCATCATAAGCAGGGTATTTACTGAAATTTTTAAATTTACTGATATTTTGTAAGTTAACAACATTGCTCAGCAGCTAATTTATTTGTTCACGTATTAAGATAATGATAACTAAGAGAGCGAGCCAAACTGAGCACATTCTGTTAATGTAAAAAAGTCAGCATTTGCTCTCTCAGCATATGTTACATGAGTAACTGAATAAGGCAGAGTTAGTTTAGATTGTAAGTAATTTTGTAAAATGTAATTAGACTGAATTTGGAAGAATAAAGTGATAGACTTCATTGTTACCCAAACCACGGAAAGAAACCCGAATTTAACCCAACTTTTGTATTTTCCACAAGGAAACTATAAAAACCATCCATGATTTATTAAATCAAACCATAAGCCCCTTGCACGATATTGAAAATTTATTCTGGCGCGACCACTGCTATTTGGATCAACACTGTCAAGGCAACGAAGAGTCAAATCATAGAACTCCAGCCGACAGACGGACGCTCACTTCAATAAGCACTTAGTCAAATTTATTATAAGAAAAAACACGTCAGTAGAGTGGTTATCTAATATATACAAATAAATAAATATAACGCGAATCCTTGCGAGAATTTTAACCCAAAGAAAAAAAGACGCTTGTGATAGTGAGTTGGATGATTCAGTGTTTAGTGGTCTAGAACAATATTCTACACAATCACAGCAGATACAGGCTAGTGAAGGAGAATATTGCAGGTTCGATCAAAACTTAACAGCAAAAATGTCATTCGCAAACAAAAATACTAAGGCTCTAATTGAAACTGTAGTCAACGCAACGCTTAAAATTCAAGCCCAAACTTTTGAACAATAGCTAAAAGATATTGAAAATAAACAGTCAGTGTATCAACAGTAGAAGTTTTTAAAGTCGCGGAAATAATACCAGGCGAAAAGTATGATGAGACGTTAGACATTGTACAGTCAGTACCTGATTTTGAGGAAAAACTGGAAGCATATGTTTCATTGCAAAAAACCGCACATACTGCTTTCAAAGTTTTTGAAAATTACGAGGGCAGCTCTAAACACTATCAAGCACATGGGATTATTAGAATAAAATTAAAGGACCGGCTGATATGGACTTCACATACGCAGAGAAACGCCCGATTTATCTAATCAAACAAGAGCTTTCAACTCTGCGTCAGGGAAACCTGACTATAATACAATATTACGAAGAAATTGAACGAAAACTGACTCTTCACATAAACAAGACAATAATGACTTATGATGGCGCCGTAGCTGCCTAGCTCAATGAAAAATATAGAACGGACGCGCTAAGAGTATTTATTTCATGCACGAACAAATCTTTGAGCGATATTCTATTTTTGGCACGTCCAAGGGACTTGCCATCAGCACTGGTTGCGTCTAACCATGAGCGATTTTAATTTGCAAACAATTATGCAAAGAGTCTTGAAGGCAGAGCTCAACGAAATGAGCAACGACAACAAAGGATTTCACTTTCTAATGAGAACAACCCACAGACAGGTAAAACCCCATTTTTCAATAGACAAAAATTCCAACCTCAAGAACCACCATAACCAATGGACATAGACAGTTCATCCTGACTCAGACAACCTAATAGCTATATGGGCAAAAATGCTTCCAGCCATATATTATCAAATCCTACACAGAAAAGGGCGAACAGTGGCACTGCTAGATACACGGCCCCTAAACAACAAAGAATTAATAATCTTGTACAGGAGGAAAGCTTATTTTCTCAGGATGAATTGGAATATCAATATATCGCAGAATCGGAGGCAGTAAATATAAAAAAGAATACGACGAAATCAATTTTTTTGAAATAGTGCCTGCTACCGTTTGTAGAGCGAACGATAGCAGGTAGGACAATTAAACTACTGACACAAGTGCTTCAAAAAATTATATCAAGCCACGACAACAACTTAAAAATGTAACCACGGTACAGGAATCTTTCATGGCTAAGTCACTTCATGGATTCAACTCAGTCCTAAAAAAATGTCCAATGCATCTTAACACAACAATCACATTCTTTCTACTTCCAAATTTATCAACATTCGACGGTATAATAGGACTCGATCTGCTTACTAAGGTAAATACCACATTAAATTTTAAAGATAAAATACTAAAAACGGAATCCGGGTCTGAAGTAATACAGTTTTTAAAATGCATAATTGTGAACTTCACGGAGGTAAAGGTCATGTGGATTCACCAGGAAATCCAGGAAAATTTGATAGATATGATAGACCAGGGAGCAGCCGTTTTTTGCCGATCCTAATGAAGTACTTCCTTACAACATCAATATCGTTGCAACAATAAGGACTGAAACTCAAGATCCCATATATTCAAAGTTATACCCATACCCAATAGGGGTAGCCGAATTTGTAAACAACGAAACCGATAGCCTGTTAAGAAAATAATTAGGCCATCTAGATCGCCGTACAATAACCCAATATGGGTGGTCATAGATTCTCGTCATAGACTCGTCATAGATTTTAGGAAAGTTAACTCTAAAACAATCGATGACAAATACCATATACCAAATATAGCTGCCATACTCTCGAATCTCGAAAAAGGCAGGCACTTTACGACACTGGACTTAAAATCCGGATTTCACCAAATATTGCTTGCAGAAAAAGATCGGGAGAAAACTACTATCTCTGTAGCAAACGGAAAGTATGAATTCTGCAGATGAGACACATTATAAGCTTTTCTGAAAGGGAAGAACTGATGCTAAATATATATAACGCTGTCAGGAAAGATGTGGTGAACGCAATTTATTTCGAACTACCAATTTTGGCATTTATTCAAGATAAACTGGTAGGAAAATTTCCGAGAGCAAAATTCTGGCATTCAAAAAGGTTAGTCATAGATGTTATTGACAGAAATGAACAAAAAAAGATAGCAGTTACAGAACATAATAGGGATAATAGAGCGGCTCCCAAAAATGACTCATTTAATAAATGAAATAGTCGCGAAGTGCAAAATTTGCAACAAAGCAAAATATGACCGGCACCCTCAAAGACAGGATATCTCCCAAACAGGCGAGATACTTCATATTGACATTTTCTCAACAGACAAGAAATACTTCTTAACCTGCATTGACAAATTCCAAAATTTGCTACTACCGAACCTATAGCTTCTAGAACAATAGCTAATATCGAACCAAAACTGTATTTTATGACAACGAAACATCCATTAACTCTACAATAATAAAATCACTTCTAACTAATTTTGACACTCACATCGTAAATTATAATGACAATTTAGGATAGGCTTACTTCTTTTTTAATTAAATAGAACTAGTAATTTAAATTTAAATTGGTAAAAAATTATAATTTAACTAAAACTGTAAATAGCATTTAGCAGAAACAGATTGACACTGGCCACCAATACGAAACTCATGAGGCATACAACTCTGATTTCCGAATTTTGAACAATGAATGAACAATGTAATTAATCACACTCGCAAAAGATTCAAATTATTCTTGATATCACTATTATTTATTAAGAAGATTTGAAGAAATTATTAAATCAGCACTCTACCATAGTAACAATAACAGACTTAAAATTACATGTGTTAGCATTTTAGTAGATCAAAACCTTTCCTTTATAGCTAAATATTTAGATCATAGCTTACTATGGAAAACAATAATTTTATTCTCTGTTCGACATAATATCAAAGAATATTTCGCTGAGAGCACTACTATCGCAGACTGCAACAACAGGTACATTCCAGCAACACGGAATACTACAACACTCGACCCAGCCATCTGAACTGTTAGAAGTGCTGGCGGTGGTGTCATCATAGCAAGCGAGGCGTCAGTGACAGTAAAGGACGACAGCCCAGAGAACCTTGCACATGAGCGACATCAGAAGACATCTCGGATCTACAACGTCAACGTCCCGAAACGTTCCCAGTCATCGGGAAATCTAAAAATCTGCTTCATATTGGCCACATCAGTCGCGATCGAACACTCTCTGAGTCAAGAATTCTACGCGGAAGCTACGCATAAGCTACCAATAACATTTACGCGAATTTCGAAAACAAAACAAAACAAAAACATAACGGTGTTTGCTGATAAGACCAAAAAGTGTTGTTGTCAACATGAGCAATAAAGAAGACGACATATCGCCTTGGAGGTGGCAAGAATAAAACGTAAACGTAGAATAAAACGTAACCTGCCAGGCCACCTATCTTCTTATCGGATGTTAGTGATATAAGTAGTATGCTAGCCTACCTCGAAGAGAAAATTAAAAAAGAAAATTTTCTTTATAAATCTCAACGAGATGTCAAGTGAGAGTTATGGTTAAGTCTATTGTTGAATACAGGTCTCTCTCTTAAAATTCTTGCTAGTGATTTTGTCAAGCTCCACACATACCATCTTAAATATGAAAGAGCATTTAGGGTTGTTGTAAAGAATTTGCACTTCTCCACGGATATTGAAGTAATTAAACAAGATGTGGAGTCCAAGATGTAGGAACATAAATAACATTAAAAGGCGTGGAACTAAAGAGCCACTAAACCTATTCTTCCTGGAAATTGAGCCCAACAAAAATAACAAACACATATATGATATTAAGCACATTAGTAACGTAATTGTTAAAATAAAACCCCCTCATAAAGCAAAAGACATTGATTAGTACCACGGTTGTCAGGAATTCGGGCGCACAAAATCCTATTGCTCCAAAACTCATAGGTGCGTAAAAAGCTCTCGTAAGCATCCCAGCGATCTATATCCAAAATATAAAGAACAACCGGCAAAATGTGCGAATTGCAACGAAGATCACGCTGCCAGCTACAAAGGGTGTAGAGTTTATAAGGAGCTCATATCTAAAAAACTAGCTACTGGTCGAAAACAGATGCTTTACAAGGACCATACTAAAAATGAGTCTGCAATTTTTCAATCACCTATTGTGCCGACCCAACAACCAAAAGTCTATCAATCATACGCCTAACTTGCTGCAGGAAATAATAATACGAAAAACATACTTAATATGTTACTGGTCAATAAATTATGCAAATAAGTCTAAACTTAGGAAGCTCGAATGCCAATGGGCTTTCCAACCATGTTAATGAGATATCTCTATTTTTAAAAACAAATTCAATCGACATCATGCTTATTTCTGAAACACACTTCAACAGTAAATCCTTTTTTAAAGTAGTTGGATATGACACAATTAGAGCTGATCATCCGTCTGATACAGCCCCTGGAGGCGCATCAATTCTTATTAAGAAGGGTCTGAAATTCAAAATCATGGACAGCACTAGAGAAAATGCTATGCAGGCTGCCACAATTGTGATTAAATGCATGCACGCAGATGTGTCAATCTCAGCAATATTTCTCCCACCAAGATTTACAATAAAAGAGCTCGGTTTTAAGAACTTTTTTTAAGGACTGGGGACAAAGTTTATTGTTGAAGTCGACTTCAATGCCAAACATCCATGGTGGGGTTCCAGATTAATTAACCCAAAGGGATCCGAATTATATAATTGCATACGAAACAATAATATGACAACTCTCTCAACTGGTAAGCCTACATACTGGCCTACAGATACTCGAAAAACTCCAAACTTGATTGACTTCGTAGCAATCTATGGTATCCTACAAACACACATGCGCATAATGGAAAGTTTTGATCTTAACTCAGATCAATCTCCGATAATAGCGACCTATAGCACAATAGCTCATATGCTTGACAAGCCCTATAAAGTCATCTCTGCTTTCACAGACACTAACGCGTTTAAAAACTACCTAGAAGATGCCATAAGCTTAGACATTTCGTTAAAAACAGGAGAGGAAATAGACTATGCTGTGGAGCTTTTCACAAATGCAATTCACAAAGCGAGCTACTTAGATACGAATCATACCCACAGAAACTAACAACCAAACCAATTGTACCTTTCCTCTGAAATTCGAGAAAAATTCAACACAAAATGGACCTGAGAAAGCGTTGGCAAGAAATTCACTATCCTACTGACAAAAGGTTATAAAACAGAACTGCATCTGACCTTAGACAATTACTGTCTAACTTACGAAATTAATCTTTAGCGGCATATATGAGAAATTTAGACCCTAATTCTACCAACAAAGAGTATAACCTGTGGAGAGCAACTAAATTTCTAAAGAGACCAGCAAAAAAAAACTTCATCATCCGCAAAAACAATGGAAAGTGGTGTAGATCTGACGATGAACAAGCTGAGGCATTTGCACAACACTTGCACTGTGTTCCAGCCAAACGACATTAACAATCTTATGACAGAAGCTGAAATAGAAAACTTTCTTGGGTCCCTGTCAAATGAGCTTGCCTATTAAAAGAATTCACTTTGACGAAGTAGTGTCAGAAATTAAATGCTTAAACAATAAAAGATCACCAGTCGTAGATAAGATAGACGGCAGTACTCTTAAAACTCTACCATTAAAATGCTTACGATTTCTCACGCTAGTATTTAATGCTATTCTCAGGGTAGAGCATTTCCCAAGTCTATGGAAATGTGCAGAAATCATTATGATCCTCAAGCCAAACAAACCAAAAAATGAACTACCACCTTACCGTCCCATTAGTCTGTTAACAATATTCTCGAAAGTATTTGGAAAAATACTACTTAAGAGGATGTTACCAATTTTGGACGATCTTGCCATCATTCCTGAATATCAATTCGGATTTAGAAAAGGCCACGGCACCACTGAGCAATGTCATAGAGCTATCAATGAAATTGTATCTGCACTTGAGAACAAAAAATATTTTACTGCTACGTTTCTTGATGTTCAACAAGCGTTTGATCGTGTTTGGTACAATGGATTCCTCTACAAGATAAAGAAATGGCTACCTGCCCCATACTATCTATTACTACTTTTCTAAGAGATGCTTCTACGTGCAGCACAGAAATGAAACATCAACACTATTTCTCATAAACGCAGGCGTTCCTCAAGGGATTGTACTGGGACCAGTTCTTTACACTCTATACACGGCAGATATGCCAGCAACAAACAACTGCACCATTGTAACATATGCTAACGATACAGCCATTAACGCAACAAGCTCATCTCGAGAGGAAGTATCTCAACTCTTGCAATGTGAGCTCAGTCTGATTGAAGATGAAGACAGGTTTCTTCGCTGGAAAATTAAAATTAATTCCCTGAAATCTGTCCAAATAACTTTTGCACTAAGAACAGGAAGATGCCCAAATGTCACACTTTACGGCTCAGAGATTCCACAAGATACCTGTGTGAAGTAACACATGGAATAATAAATGCGAAATATCAACAACTCAAAATAAAAGAAGTCAGAAAGCTTCAGTCAAGTGTGCTTGACTGTGATATACCCGCTACCCAGATTAAATATACTAAAATATATCAAAAAGTATTTTTGATATTTTTGATATAATTGAACATTCATATTCCATCACATCCTAAATATCGCATAAAGTATAATATATACCATGCACGGTCACATTGTCCACCAGAAACAAGCCACGTGCAGCTGCTTATGGATTTTCCCATACAAAACTGTTCCTTAAATAACTTCCAAGTTTTTCATACAATTGCAACCAAATTCTCGGGAATCATGGATGCTGTTATTATCTTCGTATATACCAAAGAGACTCTATCCTTTTCGATTTTAGGGGTCGGAAATGGGCGTGGGAAAAATCTAAAATAAACTTGATCTGCGTAGGACATACCAATACTGGTACAAAGTTTGGAATCTCTAGCTCTTATATTCTCTGAAATTGTGTTCATACAGACAGACAGACAGACTGACAGACGGACATGGCTATATCGACTCGGCTGGTGTCCCTGACCAAGAATATATATATTTTATGGGGTCGGAGATGCTTCCTTCTGCATGTTACATACATCTTTTGAAGTCACAAAGCTATAATACCCTTCTACCCTATGGTAGTAGAAAATCAGCAGCCACTTTGGATATCTTGATTCTCATATACAAAGCTATTTTGAAGCCTGTTTGGACCTACGCTATAGCTCAACTTATAGAAGACTCAAAAGATTTCACATTCTTGATCTTCCTGAAAGGTAAATTTAAGTAAACAGGAAGTTATATTTAATAGCAGGTTTCACTGGAAATCTGTTATTCCTGTTATGTAAAATATTAGTCATAAAATTAACTTATTGTCATAAGACAGATTGTAAATAAAAAAAAAAATATATTCATCCTCCTGATCCTAACTGATTATTGTATCGGAATGGAGAAGAGCCAGTCGGCAAGCCTCCTTAAAGAAAATCATCGACAGGAAGGAGTTAACACCATTGCTCAGCAGTTTATCGAGTTGTTCACATATCAAGTAAATGTTATTAGGTTACATCTTCGCTCAGAAGCTGATTGATTTCTTCGCGTATGAAGAGAATGATAACTAAGAGAGCGAGCCAAACTGAGCACATACTGTTAATGTAACTAAGTCAGCATTTGCTCTCTCAACATATGTTATATGAGTAGCTGAATGAGACCGGGATAGCTTAGATTGTAAATAATTTTGTAAAACGTGGTTAGACTGAATTTGGAGGAATAAAGAGTTTTAATTTGTACACGAACTTATTAAATTAACTTCATGAAATGTCTGCGTAGTTTCATTGAATAATATACGTTAGAAATCACTCGATGATCAAGATATGAGATACAAAGTTAAAGTTAATGATGCATTATCTTCTGAATCTGATTCTTAACAAATTCTCTTACCAATAATACTAAACATTACATTCGCTAAAACTATGCAATGTAACCAGGTTTCCAAGTTAAAGTGCTTTATAAAAATGTTATTTAAAAAGTATTTATAATAGGAAAAACTCGTTAGCTGCATAATTGTGTAGGTATTTTTAAACATTTTTCTCTGTAGATGTGAATCCGATGCGAAAATTCCATTAAAAACGTTAATTAAATGTACTTGGATATGGAATTAAGGTTAACCGTTTAGTACTCATCTAATTTTAATTTATTTTCAAGGAATGGACGAACCTTCTGCCGTTTGGGAAGTATATATATCTGTATATAAATACAGATAAAATAAAAGTCGAATATATAATATGCAAGTTTATTTTCAAATATATCTTTAGCATTTTCTTTTATGATTTTAATTAAATTTTAGAAACGGGTTTCAAACCTAGGATGTTGAAACATTTTCTCAAAACGGCGGCTGTTGCCTCGCATATTAAAATGCGGCTTCGATTTACTTTCACAATTTCACCCGCTTTGTTTTTTTCAATGCAATAGCAACTATCATAGAACTCAGTGAATGCAGTGCAAACTTCATAACAAAACTCACAAAGAAAATGGAGGTATAAGCCACTAGAACATTTGATAATGATGTCATAGAATTTTAGCAATGTTTTCGCAAGCTTCCATTCTTTTTCATGATTTAATACAATATTAACGGCGTCCAACATCTCTGCGGTATTACTAAAATCTTCGCCAGAACTACGAGCAATTGAACAAATACGTGAGTATGTGTATAGTAAATATACGGCAGTATTTCCCCGATCATCTAACATTTTTTCAAATGAAAAAACATAATCACTAATACGATTATGGCATAGATCGGCATATTTGATACAACCGTAAGCAACGGATTGCTGAGCATCGCTCAACTCCTGTGGAGTAAGTATTCGATCACGTCCTCGCTCCTGCAACTGTTTCAATGAACATTTCATACCCTCGTCCAATAAATCAGATAACTTAACGGTATCGCCGGAACGCGTCTTAAATTTTTTGCCATCTTCTCCTAAAACCACGCCAAACTGTACATGGTCGATACGATGTTCAGTGGGTTTAACAATGCCACAACGCTGAGCAGCTTCAAAAATGGAATTAAAGTGTGTGCTTTGTCCAGAATCCACAACATATATAATCCAGTTAACGCATTCTTCTTCTATGCGGTGTCTAATTGCAGCCATATCTGATGTATCGTATGTAAATCCTCCATCTGATTTGACTATCGTTAACGGTATTCCTGTCTTACTAACGGTCGGCCACATAATGTGACGCCCATCGTCGAGTTCCAAGAGATTCTTGCTTCGCAAGAACTCAACGATTGATAGCATTCGTGATTGATAAAATGATTCGCCACGTTCTTTAATCGTAACATCCAATCTATTGTAAATTTTTTGAAACTCTTGTCTCGAAACGTCGCATATTAGTTGCCATGCCTTTCGAGATTTTGGATCACCTGCTTGAAGAGTAACAACGTGTTCGTAGGCCCGCGTTTTAAAAAGTTGATCATCATCAAATCTGAATTCAAAATAAAAGAATATAAATAGATTATTATAGTCACACAAATATTTTATTGACAAACAATAGAGGTATAATGTGAAAATCAGGTAAGTAAGAAAAAGTGTTGTAATAAACATTGGCAAATACAATTACAAACCGAAATTGATTGATTTCCGTTGTAATTGATGAATACAAGTATGTATGCACAAACATACAAATACAAAAATATATATACTAAACCAACATATAATAACAACAATAAAACAGTAATTGATTCTTACCGCTTTTTCGACTCTTTGTAAAATGCTTGTAAATCTCCAATTGGTGGACTTTCATTTACGAAGTTAGGAAAACAATCTTCTAAATGAGCAATTAGCATACCGAACTGTGTACCCCAATCGCCCAAATGATTAATTCGGAGAACATCATGTTGTAAAAACTCGAGAAGGCGGCAAATTGACTCTCCAATAATGGTAGATCTTAAGTGGCCAACATGCATTTGCTTTGCGATGTTTGGGGATGAAAAGTCAACAAGAACGCGTTTCTTTGTCACATTCGGAGGGCTGATGCCGTGTCGCAACAGATTGGATAAGGCACGTACAACATGCTGCCTACAAAAATAAAACTTATATATTAGATGCATTATAAACAAATTAGATTCGACAAATAGTGCCTTAAGAGCTTAATGAGCGAGCATTACAACTGGATAACTCACGCATATAGGGTGATCAAGGTATAAGATTGGAAATAATTACTTGCTGAGAAAAACATTGACGAATCCTGCACCAGCCACTTCTATTCTGTCGATTATCGGCGAAGCAGGACAACATCTGCTGATCTCTATAGCAATGTCACGCGGTGATATGTTAATACCACCTTGTTTCATTTTCTTCGCTAATCCCATGGCATTGTTGCATTGGTAATCGCCGAACTTGGAGGACACACTAGTCACAGCTGCAATAATAACTGGCGTTTTACTGTAGAGTGGATAAGCTTCAGCAATCGCTTCCGAAAAGATCATCTCTAGATGATCCATTATCAGGACCACACTATTCGACTCATATTCTTGCAACACGTTCCTTTTCTCTTTGGTTATTGCCTATTAAAATTATAAACTGCAGATACAGAATGCATAGAATCATATTTAACATACTTGTTCAATCATGACAAGACGATGTTTAAGCTTCGCGTTCTCGTTCAGCAGCTTAATCAGGGTGTCATCAGATTCCATATATGGCGACAAATCCCATTGCGACGAGTGTTTGATTTTCGCGTGTAATTCTTTTGTGACTCGTTCCTATAAGACAGAATTAAAAGAGATTGTACATGACAAACACATTTATAATTCTTTAAGCAATAAAGTACCAAACCATTAAGTTTTATAAGCTCTTCCATAAGTTCAGTAGACATCTCGCAGCTATTAAGTCGTCTCTCCACGTTGCAATTCAGACACGAAAGTCGTTATATTACAGATAAACTATCGTTATTCTGAACATTTTTAATAATTATTTCTAACATTTCCACTTGATGACATTGCCGCATGCAATGCTGACGCGGAAAACTTTAAAATTCAAGTTGCATGCTTTAAAATATATAACTAAAAATATTTATTATAATCACAATCTATTATAGAAAACATACTAGAAGAACAGTCGGCACAACTACTTTAAATCGGCGATTTGTTATTAATACCATAAAAAACAGCCTGTAAAACATTTTTAATAAACAATTCGTCTATATTCCCAGCATACGTCATACATAACTTGATGTATAAAAGCTATAAATATTTTTAATATTGTTAATTTTAAATTTGTTGATCTAAACAAAATTTTACAAAGATAATTTTTCGCAAGCCGTTGAAGATAACATAATGGTTCCGAACACCTTAAAACGTTTTAAAATATACAGACTTTAGTAATTCACCATTTCGATGACCATAACTACTATATGCTTTAAATATAAAATTCTAAATAATAATTATATTTAATATTATCTTAATTCGCACAAGAAATAATATATATTGGCTACATAAAATGATTTATGGCTTGTGCTGTTAACTTAAATGTTTGTCACACTTCCCAAGAAGAATTCAACAGCTTCCATGTTCCTAAAAACGGTCACACAGAGATATATGCTAAATAAATAGCGTTATTTATTACGCAAGATTTACAAATTTCAGCGAAATAAATTTAATAAACGTTTACTTAATGTAACACAGCAACATGAGAAAATTAGTTGTAGGAATTGTAGAAATTAGTTGTAGTTGTAGTTGAGAAAATTATTAATAATTCTTGTTATTGTGATATATATATAACCGTATATATAAATATATATACATATATATATATATAATTAATTGAGCGATTAATCATTAATTTTTAAACCAAATGACAGAAATTGATAATAATTATAATTTTGACATATAACGATTAGAGTCACAGCAATTAAAATATTTATTAAATTGGAGTAAATATCGTTTTGTAAAAGGTATTGCCAATAAAACAAGCGACTTTATATCGATAATAATATTGTGAATTTAGTGTATTGTATATCGATGCATTTACGTCTCTATTCACTGCACAGATTGCTTTGTTATTGCAGTTGGAGGATTTAACGTCGTTTTGTTAAAAAAATAGAGATTTTTTGGAAACTGCTAATTTTAAGAGTTTACAGCTCTTTGAGGGCAATTATTAATGATTTATTAAAATACTATAAAGACATTGTTTGTACTTTGTCTTTAAAACATCATTATGGTATGTCGTCCAACAAGATCTTATGTTTTCTATTTCATTTCTAATTTTAAATTAGATAAATGGCGGACGTATATTTGTAATACATGAATATTTATAATTTAATGTATAAGTGCATTGATTTTATAAATTAATTCGTGTATTTTTCAGTACAATCCAAAACACAATTTTCCTTTACTTGTGGTTTGCTTACAATCATTAATGTTAAGTAGTTATAGTATTTTATTTAAGATAATTATTATACACTGATTTGTATGTCAAAATTGTTGATTCTTCTTTTTATTATTGAATTACATATCTTTATTTTGCCATTGCTTGAATTTGTTTGTTCTAGTGTATAAAAATTTTATCAAATATATATTTGTATAGGATATTCAACAATTGGAAATACTATGCAAGCAACTATATGAAGCCACAGACGCTACCATTCGAGCGGATGCTGAAAAGAGTCTAGTGTCCTTTATTAATAGCCAGGATGCCTTACCCAAGTGCCAATTGCTGCTGGATCGAGCTGATTCAAGTTACGCCCAGTTGCTTGCTGCATCGACCCTGACAAAACTAATACAAGGAACTACCTTAGGACAGCGTATTGATATTCGCAGCTATGCTCTTAACTACTTGGCAACTAGGCCCAACTTGCAGCACTTTGTAGTTCAAGCACTCGTTACGCTACTTGCGAAGATCACAAAGTACGGTTGGTTCGATTCATACAAGGGTGAACTGATCTTTCAAAATCTCCTTGAAGATGTCAAAAAGTTTTTGCAGGTATGGATGAAATGCATATATGTTTCAAAGTGAACTTTCATTTATGTATTTGTTTTGATTTCATTTTTTACTGCATTTCCTAAGGGATCGGTCGAGCACTGTACAATTGGTGTACAGATTCTCTCACAGCTTGTATCCGAAATGAATTCAATTGTAGAATTGGATGCACATCTATCGTTTTCAAAAAACCGTAAGATTGCCACATCTTATCGAGACCAACAGCTCTTCGACACTTTCCTACTTTCTTGCTCGCTTTTGAGTACAGCGCGCGATAATAGCAAAAACTTGAATTTTATGGACGAATCCCAGCAAGCGTAAGTTTATATTTGATTTGATTAAAATTGTACCAATTCGACTGAAGCTCATATTCCATTTTTTTCCGGAAAAATTATATTTCATATGTCAATATCAATATACTCTTTAATAGGTAAAAGGCCAAATCTATGAGATGATCTTTATCTTAAGAATTCAGCATCGATAGCCATGTATGTCTGACTATATAAAATATTTAGATTTCCGCTACTATAAGATAGAGGGATCATTCTGCAGTTAAATAGAAATGTATTCTTTTTTTCAAATAATCATTTTACACTGATTTTATAAAATTTTATACTTTTCGGAATATACCTATTAAGATTTTCGAGAAAGTTATTACAACGCCAAGCAAGTCCATGACAATTATATTTACATGCCGCAAAGTTTGCTTCGCAACTTCGATTGGCGATATTAAATGAATTGTGCCACCTAGTAAATCCATCATAAGAGCATTTTACGAATACGGATATCAAATCTGATGATTTCTATATAAAAGGCAAATCACTAACAACTTAAACTTATGGTAACTATTTGTTTTAAAGAATATGTGTCATATGCAGATTTCTCAGGTGGAACCAAAAATTAGGTGGGGCGGATCTGCTCAGTGAGCGTGGTCAAGCAAATTATCTCACAAAGATTGTTTGTTGACTTCTGATCAAATGCTGCTAACAAAGCAATAAGACGACTACTATTAAAACATAACTGAAACATCAACAACACGCTACTCAGTCCAACGCTTTATAGTTTCCATTTAAGGCCACACGCTCAGTCCAACGTTTCTCCAACTGTTCGAAGCCTTTTTTTGTAAAATGATGCGTTTTTACCCTCAAAATAGGCGTAAGTATCAATTCCTTATCTGACTGGGTTCTCTTGTCCTGGGAGTATGGCTGTGGCCAAATCTGGATAATAGGCTGGAGAAGGCAGTAATTTACAGCTCAATTCTGTCCATTTAACTATTGTTGCCATTACCTTGTGGCACTTTGCCATATGTGGATATTTATTTTCGATAGCATGGTCAAGTCGATCCAACAATGTTATATAATATTTACTGTTGATTGTTTTACCTTTCTCTATGTAGTTTATGTACAAAATCCCATATGCATCCCAAAATACAGACGCCACAAGGTTACCCACAGATATTTGTGCTTTGGGAAACTGCACACGGCTTTCATCGGTTGACACCCATTTAGAAGACTGATGCTAAATTTTATAGTAGTATAGTAATGTATCCATGTTTCATCCATGGTTACGTGATGGCGAAAAATTTGTCCTATTGCTTTGGTCTGGTGTGAGCAATCGCGGCATCAACTTTGAGCAGAGCTTTCTAATAAAAACCTTTTTATTGGATTTTTACTATATTTCCTGGCCAATGCATTCAGCATCTTAGCTATCCATACGATCTTTTATAAGCTCGTACCTGTCTTCGATAGTTGATTTTCTTGGGAAATACTTTTGTAGCCAGTAAAACTGCTTAATCAGAACACAAAATTTCTTTTCTCCATATTGAAGAAACCGACATGTTGTCTCTTCAACGTTTATAATTTAAAAACACGTGGTCGCTGAGTTGTGAAAATTTTACACAAAGCTCTGATAATTGACAGTCGATAAAAAAAATAAATATTTGTCCTCTATAGGTCAGGCCAGGGACTTTTTAAGCAGTCTGTGTTATATACTCTATTTATATTTTTCTTAAATGATGTCTTATATGTTCTTATACCCATTACCCATGGGGTAGAAGAGTATTATAACTTTGTGCCTCTAAATGTATGTAACATGCAAATGGATCCATCTCCAAGCCTTTAAATTATATATATTCTTGGTCAGGGTCAACAGCCGAGTCGATATAGTCATATCCGTATGTCCGTCTGTCTGACTGTCTGCGTGAAGACCTCTCAAATACTATAAAAGCTTGATAACCGATATTTAATATCAATGTTAGTGTATTTCTTACGCAGAACAAGTTTGTTTTAGATTTCGGCTACTCCCTCGACCAATAGGCCATCAGAATTTTGCTTGAGTTGGATTATCTTAGGACATACAACAATAAATATAGTCTCAATGGTCCCTTAAGATTTGGAAGCGATCGGATGAAAAACTTGAAGGTTAATCGAGAAACAGCTTTGTATACGAAATCCATAGGCAGGTGCACTTGCTTTGTTTTTGGTGAGCAATTTAGGCGTGTATAGTATATTTTATACTTAATTAGATATTTAGAATGTAAATATACCATAATATAAATATACCATAAATAGATGACATTTAAGTACATTCGACTGTAGCTTTCTGACATGTTTTTATATATTATATTATCTTTATTATTTACTCAGGTTAATATCACAAGTACTACGTCTCACAAAGAACTGCCTGAGCTTCGACTTTATTGGTAGCTCTACAGATGAATCGGCTGATGATATGAACAATGTGCAGGTTTATTGTTCATCCTGTAAATGATAATGAGAACAATGTTAATTTAATTAATTTTAGATACCGACAGCATGGCGTCCGGCATTTCTTGATTCTAATACATTAAAATTGTTCTTTGATCTGTATCAAATATTGCCAAATGGTTTGGCGAGTTACTCACTATCATGTCTAGTACAAATGACATCAGTTCGGAGATCACTATTTAGTAATTCGGAGCGAACAAAATTTTTGACCCATCTAGTTGAGGGTGTCAAAAATATACTGACCAACTTACATGTAAGTGTGTATGCAAGTTATTCAAAATAAAAATGATATAAAATGAAAATAATGTAGATATAAGTTAAGGGACAAGCAATTAAAATAATGGATTTCCTATTACCATATGGCCATTTTCAAAATTACATTACGATGGTACAACAAAATATGATTGTTGCATAATAATTATTTGTTTACACTGTAAAAAATTGGGTAACACTTTTTTATACATTTTTTTTGCATCATTCCGATGGATCGTAGTTGATTTGTTAAATTAAGTTGATAATAATTAGATTTATTATAATTTAGATTTTGTTTATTGTAAACAATTACAATAAATAATTGTTTTTTTTAAATCATTTATCTATACAAAAATAGAAAGTAATAGGTATATAAAAATTACATTTTTTTGGCTTTGTGTGCCTTTTTTTTGGTTAAAGCAGCTTAAATGCGGACATACATACATATGTCTTGACTGACCGTCTATGTTCATTTTTTATCATCTTCCACAGGGCTTAAGCGATCCTGATAATTATCATGAATTTTGTCGCTTGCTTGCACGACTTAAGTCCAACTACCAACTGGGTGAACTAATTGCTGTTCCCTGTTATCCAGAAGCCATAGAACTGATTGCAAAATTTACTGTACAGTCTTTACATGTAAGTGTATAATTCCCACAATTCAAATTTTGTATATATATTTTGAATCGTAAATACATATAAATTATATCGCATCATCAGATGTGGCTGTTTGCTCCGAATAGTGTGCACTACTTACTTACGCTTTGGCAGCGAATGGTTGCGTCAGTGCCATATGTTAAATCGCCCGATCCTCATTTACTTGGTACATATACCCCAGAAGTGGTAAAGGCGTATATTGAGTCACGTCTGGATGCTGTGCCTTTAATTGTTCGTGATAATATGGATGATCCTTTAGATGACCTATGCATGGTGCAGCAACAACTTGAACAGTTATCGGTCATAGAACGTTGCGAGTATAACAAAACCTGTAATTTTCTAGTGCAGCACTTTGATCAAAAGGCACGGGAATATGAAAATCTTATACAGATGCCAAATGTAAATCCTACAGATATTACTGTACATGAACTACAGTTAACGTGGTTGGTATATATAATTGGCTCAGCCATTGTGGGACGACTTTCGGTAACAACCAGCGACGAACATGACAATATGGATGCCGAACTTGTCATTCGTGTATTGCAATTAATGAGTTTAACTGACTCCCGTTTACCGCAGACTGGTTGTGAGAAACTAGAGTTGGCAATCCTAAGTTTCTTAGATCAGGTTCGGAAGATGCATAGCAGTGACCAAGCTCAGAAAGCAACTGTTTATAAACGGCTAAGCGAAGTGTTTGGGTTAAACGATGAACAAATGCTTCTCAGTTTTATTAACCGTAAAATGTAAGTGTTTATTTTTTACCACTACAAGGACTGCAAATTTAAAAAATTTAAAGTTTAGGAGTTCGATTCGGCCTTCAAAATCCCAAGTTTCATAAATCAAATTAGGGATGGCTTCGGTTAACCGTAGATCAGTTCAGCAGCGGTTTGCAGACCTTTTATTTATTACAATTGCAAATCTGGAAATCACGAATTCTGTTTATTTTACAGCATAACAAATTTAAAATTTTGGGGTCGTTCTGAGCAAATAATAACAAAAACATTATTGTTATTATCGGACCTTTCGGTGCATTTCAATTCAGTTCGCAAATTGGCACGTTTGGAGGAAGTTCAATTTATGTTGACACATCACACAAGCGAACACTTTCCATTTTTAGGCACGAGTTCGTCATTAAATGAAATGCGTTGTCGCACCATGTTTTACACATCTCTCAGTCGTTTGTTAATGTTCGACTTGGGCGAGGACGAAGAGCGTTTCTACAACTTTTTGACACCACTTACAAGTAAGTTGACTGCGTTTAGTAAAATTTATACTAATATCTTTTATAAATTTGATTTCTCAGATCAGTTTGAATCACTTGGCAATGTGTTAATGGACAGCAAATGCTTTCCTAATGAAGAAGTGAAAAAGGCGATTATTGGTCTATCAAGGGATTTGCGCGGCCTCGCACTACCTCTTAATGCTCGCATTCAATATACCATGCTATTTGAATGGCTGTATGTATTCGCATATTAAATATACTATATTATATATTATTTACTAACTCTAAGAACTGATATTACATTGGCCTTCCCTCAGTTTGTACTTGCGTATATCTAGATCTTAAAGACCATATGGACTAAAGCCACGAAATAGAGTCGTATTGATCATTTTTGCCCAAATAAATTTTAAAAAAGTTTACTAAATTTAATTATTTCAAAAACAATATTGAATTATTCACAGTTATGTAGTTTTTCTAGTACTGATCGAAAATTTTGAATGTTCCTATGATATCAGGTTTCCATATACAGTTGCTTAATAATTGTTAATCCATATTTACAGCTACTATACAGATTACTTGCCAATACTTCTACGTGCTGTCGAGCTTTGGGCGCACGAACCTGCCATCACTACACCTGTGTTAAAGTTGTTTGCCGAATTGGTACATTGTCGTACACAACGCTTAGCAGGCAATGTGTCAAGTCCAATGGGGATTTTATTGTTTCGAGAGGCATCAAAACTGATTTGTATTTACGGTAATCGTATTCTACACCTTGAAGTTTCAAATGATCAACTATATCCGATGAAACTGAAAGGGATATCAATATGCTTTTTAATTTTAAAAAATGCGCTTGGGGGTAATTATGTTAACTGTGGGGTATTTAAATTATATGGAGACGACACATTGCACAATGTTCTCGATATCATAGCCCAGTTAATTCTTTCTATACGTCAGAGCGATTTATTGGTAAGTTAAATAACTGACAAACAAAGTACGTATCCATATATATCTTTAATACACATACATTTTGTAGGAATACCCAAAACTGGCGTCCGCATATTACAATTTATTAAATTGCCTGTCTCAAGATCATGTCACATATCTTGCTGCGTTTGAACCTCGTGCGTTCGTCTACATTCTCGAAAGTTTGACAAAGGGGCTTGCTGCCTTGGGTAATTGCATTTATATGTTTGTCTCTAAGCTAAAATATTAATTTCGCCGAATTTTAGATTCAGCAATTTACATTAGCTGCTGTACTATTTTGGATAGCATCGTTTCTTATATCTTCAAGCAACTACAATTGAAAGGTAAATTATTGATCTACAGCTGGCCCTTTCTTAAAACTATTTTGGTATAAAATATAGTCCTTTTCCTCTTTTAACGCATTGAAACTCATCCTAGGGCTAATTTAATATATCGAATATTGATTTGCTTCGAGAAAATCTTGAATACCTATTTTGTCGCTTTTTTTATTAATTCGTGAGTATTTTCGATTTATTTACATATGCTGAGCTTTTTGCCAAATAAATGTAGCAGTTATTTGAAAATGAAGTTTACATGAATTTGAATCATTATAATTAATTTTGCAATAGATCTTGCCTGACATAATTCGCGAACATTAGCATCGTGTTAAGTAAGGGCCAAGTGTATCATATTTTGTAATGTATATATATATTTTGTTTTAAAAACTTAATTTTTCTAGTTTCAACATTTCCCAATAAGAAACTACGAAGATTGACACGTGAAAATTCGCAATTTCTTAAGGTTTGTATGGAACACTAAATGTCTGCATGCTAAATGTCTGTATGAATTTTTACAAAATAGTAACAATTGTTTGTATTTGAATTTTGAATTAAGGTATTTCTTAGTCATACCAAATATATCCTTACTAGTGTTATTTTCTTTTTAAATAGAAAACTTTTGACTTTTCACAATACCATTATATTACGATCGAATATAACTGAAATATTTATGACAGTTTAGGACAATACCAAAAAACAGGTTTCTTTGAATTATGACAAATAAAAAACTAAAAACCTTCAATTGTGTATGATTGCATTAAATTTTAGTGAATTTATTGTTATTTTTATCTCTTTCTGTTCCTCTCTTTCTATTTGGTGTTTACATTGACATGAATAAAATTAGAATTGTGTGAATTCTATAGCACTAGAATTATATATTTAAAAAGTTTACAATACATTTAAAACAAATTAGAAAGATAGAGCCAACTTTGCTCAACTGTGAGATATCCCTTATCCATTTTGACTAAAAAACACTAACTGTGAAGATACGGTTGCCATATATTTAGTAAATAAATCATAATTATTCATTGTGTTTCTCTTTTGTAGACAAATTGTAGTTTCACGGATTATGATTCCAGAGTTAATTGATGGATTTTTAATATGTTTAGCAAAAGTAATTGTTCAAAATCACAAATTAAGGATTACCAAAAAATTTTATAATTGAATTTTCCACATATAGATAATTTACTTCGAAAGGGAATACAATGGAAAACTATTTGAATCATTGACAGTTTTGTCCATAAGCTGTACAAAAACTCAACTAAAAAAATTCAAGCTGAAAATTAGCGGGTTTGTTTTCGTTGTGCTATATCAATAATATATGCATCTATTTTATAAATTTGGCGATGCCCCCCTCAGCTTTTTCATACACTTGCCTTTGTCTCTTTTGCCATCGCTGATTATGTTTGGGTAATTTATTATTAATCTGTATAGAACATCATTAGAGAGGTGAAATAAAATAATGTAATTTTATTTTATCAATATTTCTTCCTAAGTAAATTGTCCATTATGTTTAACATTCATAGGTGGTTGAATTGAATTCAGAATTGTTACAAAGTATGATGTCTTCTTTGTTAAATAATGTACTGGCGGAGGATGGTAGAAACCAATGGTCTATGTCTCGTCCCCTTTTGGTGCTTATTCTGCTTTATGAAGACTATTACCGGTAATTATACTTTAAAATAAACTATCAATAACATTTACATATACATTTCTTTTTCGTCATTGAAAGATCATTGAAAGAAACAATAATACGAACTCAACCTGTAGAAAAACAACAAACAATGGCTCAATGGTTTGAGGACCTAATGCTTGGCATAGAACGTAATGTGTCCAGCAAAAATAAGGAAAAGTAATAATAATGCTAATGACGGATACATTTTTCGGTCATGTAAAAGAACATTAATTTATATTTTGCTTTAGGTTCACACAAAATCTATCCACTTTTCGGCGAGATGTAGTTAATTTACCAAAATCAACAGCATACTCGACAGGTAAGACTATTGATAACTTTTTATATGTTATCTATAAGATGACAAGATGCACAAGTCAGAAGGCTTTAGAAGGTGTGCTCGACTGCGACATACCTGCTACCTATTTTGAATACATTATATTTGGTATATTATTATTCTATTACGTCCTAAATATTTTATAAAGTATAATCGAGCCTAGCTTTAAAACTGAGTATGAAAATTGTATTTTTCGATTTTAGGGGTTGGGAAGGGCCATGGCCAAAATCTAAATTTAACTTAATCTGCGTAGCACACATACCAATACTAGCAGCAAGTTTGGTATCTCTATCTGTTATAGGCTAGGTGTTTCTACTGTTGACCTTGACCAACAATATATATACTTTATGGGGTCGGAGATGCTTCTGCCTGTTACATTAATTTCCTGGAGTTATAATAACCTTCTACCCTATGGGTAGCGAGTAAAAACATACACATGGACATGTAGAAGCAGAATTGAGTTGTACAGAATTTCTTCAGATAATTAAATAATGAGTTGAGATACTTACTATATGTAATGAGCTTACAGCTTTGTGTGTTTTCAATTGATTGATTATTAATATTCGCAAATATTTGCGAATATATCACTTCGTGCACACATGAGTGTATATTTTTTATTTGTCTATTTAGTATATATGCTGGAAATTATTATTTGGAAACACATAATTATTTATTTATATTAAATGCTTTACACATATCTTTAGTACAAATATAACAGTTCCTATAAAGTACTCACGCAACATTATGAATTTGTCCATATGCGGATCAATAATTTCTCCAGGCGCAAGACATTTGTATTTTAAATTCTACGTATAATATGGTAATAATATAATTCTTATAATTTTTGTACAGAAAATTCATACCAGGTGTATACTGAAACAAACTACTCAATATCGGTATAACTGTTGGATTCGGATTTTGTTTGCTTACGTCTACTGGTATTACCTGTCAACAAGCTGTCATAACACAATTTTCTTACCATTATCTTGTATATGTATATAAGTAATTCATGATTATAAATTTATAAAACAAATTAACATAAATAATTGATAAAATAAACAAATCATTTAAACTAAATGTCATCAAAAATGGTTGCACCTATTAAGTTAATTGAATTAATAATAGAGAGGAGTGACAAATGAAAACGAATTTTATTAGATTTTGGCGGTTTCTCAAGTTTTTCTTTTAAAAATATTTTGTAGTAATTATATTATAAAGATACATTTCATAAAGAAACTACAGTTTAATATAATAGTCAAATTTTTTTATTGTATTCAAAAGATTAACACAATACATTTTCGTATCGTCTCGCCAAATGAAACAAAAATCAAGTCAGAAAGCTACAGTCGAGTGTGCTCGACTCGAGACGGTCTCTGTGTTCGGACGGACGGTGTTCATACGGACAGACGGACAAACGGACATAGCTATATCGACTCGGCTGGTGATCCTGACCAAGAATATATATACTTTATGGGGTCGGAGATGCCTCCTTCTGCCTGTTACATACATTTCCTGGAGTCACAAAGGTAAACACATGCGACAGAAAAGTTACTTAATATAATTTTCTCAGTTTTGCAGTCGGAAAACAAAACCAATTTTCATTTTTGATCTAATTTTGCTAATAATTTTCAGTTCGCTTGATTTAAAAAAAATTCTTATATTGGCACTCAACTACTATAAAGTTATACCTGGTTATTAGTTGTTTGCATATTGTTAATATTTTTTTTTGTTAGTATCTCAGTTGTTGAAATATCCATGTAAAAAATTATATTTGTTTCCCATATTAGCTGAGATACAATATTGATGGAAAAATGATCATGTATACACACACTGACGAGCAAAACTGTAACACGAGTTCATTGTTTCAGCTTCAAAAGTCTGTATCTTTTTTTCTAATGCACGCATTTTGAAGATCTTAGTCTTGTTGTGTAGGTGATATCATTTAATACTATTAAGTAAAATTAAAAGCCATTTGATATCAGTTAAAGAAAATGACACGCTAAACTGTAAAAAAAGTCAAATGTTACAGTTTAGCACTCGCAATGGCAAAGCTTTGCTTTTTAGTTCTAAAGCTTAGTTAACCGTTAAAGTTCAATTGTTTACATTTTACTCGCTGAGCTTTGATCTTTTAAAGCCACATGGTAATTGAATTTGTTATGGATATCGAAAAAAGTAGGAAAATTAATTTTACTTAATAGTATTAAATGATATCACCTACAAAACAAGACTAAGATCTTCAAAATGTGTGCATTAGAGAAAAAGATACAGACCTTTGAAGTTGAAACAATGAACTCGTGTTACAGTTTTGCTCGTCAGTGTATATTGATTTGGTTGTTGAGACTGATTCATTATATACATAAATACGTAAGCGGTAGTGTTACGTACATTCGGTTTTTTAATGGAAAAATATAAATTTAGTTTTTTATATGAATTTAAATAAAATAAATTAATAATGGTGAAATGTATTCAAGTACAAGAATGCGATCTAATTTGTAATAAGCATGCTGCAATTAAGAACGATAATTGAAATGATTTCTTAAAATTGTTTGAATCAGATATTAAACATGGAAATTAGTGAACAAAATATAACATTTTGAAGACTGTAAAAATATCTAATTTTCTTACTCTTGTTGATTAAAGTCTGGCCAGCGAATCGATTACCCTCGACTGTCATTTGCACTTTTTTCTTCACAAATTTTATTTATCTAGGTTTTCTATATATTAGAATGTTACAACTTGGTAAATTAAATTAAATATTTCAATTTAAGTACATATCACAACATACCCATATAACAACATATTGTAATTTCAAAGCAAGAATCGAAGCACGTGCTTAACTTTAATCATCATTCCTATCAACAATGTCAATTGACAATTGTTTTGGTAAATGATCGGGTAAGTCCTAAAGATTTCCATCTTAATCTGCGTACGATATACACGAGTTAAGCATCTACATTTTATCATTTAGAGAAGTGTAATTTTTCTAGGTGTCACTTCACTCGGCTGTAGCTTATTCTGGAAAATTGTATTAATGTGTATATTATATTTTTATCGAGTTCCTAATTAATTTCAAGTCGGTCGATATTTGACTTCGAAATTTAATAGCTTATGTGGATCAATAATTTGCATATGGAGCCTAGCCAATGATCACAATCATCTACTTCATGCTTATGAAGTAACCTTTTTTGCTTGAATAAAGTTTCATTAGATCGACGGCCTAATATCAAACGGTATCAGTATGCAAAAGGCGTGGTTATGTGGATTTTCGAGTAATATTCTTGTAATATCGAATTTTATAAAGATTCCTTAAAAGATTAAATCCAAGTTTGAAAAATTATTGATTAAAATTCACTTTACAATTTATTTCAAAATTTACAATTTTTTTTTGTTTACGAATTATATCATTCATATATTATTAGTGCTTATCGTTCCAACGGTACAATTCAGATTGGCCAATCACTTATTCGTGAAATAAAATGAAGAACCAATAATAGCATTATGAGTTAAGCAAAATCATTGTTTCACGAATGACTTCGGTATAAAAACAATCATTATTTACAAATTTATTACATTTAATTTCTTCATTTGGCTTTCAATATTATTCACCAAAAATATATTGAATACTATGATTGCAAAGATAAAAACATTAAAAATGTTTTTTTCTTTAGTATTTCTTCAATTTTATTTGTTTCTAAGTTGTAAGCCCTATTGACAAGTTTGTCCCTGCTTTAGTATGTGCTGGAATTATATATATTTTTAACTGATCAATTAAGTGTTTATATGGAAAATATTGTCATTAAATAAATTGGAAATTATCGATATAATAGTTTTATTTTTCTATGGTATACATTGATTAAGAACTTATTTTTGCTTTTCAAAATTTAACGACCTTGGCATTAAGGCGAGATTCTCAAGGCATGCGTGCGCCTGCTCTTCCATGAAAATTTGATCTTTGGTTTTTCCGCAAGCAACCCGAGCCCATTTCGGATCTAATAGATGATCGTTTGAAGAGCCACGAAGTCGATAACAATATGGCCGATTCTCTTTTTTCCCCTCATCAAACAGCAGATCCTGTCCACCGCATAACGAATCTTTCATAATGTTGCTTGGCGAAAAATGAGCAGGCGATTGCTCCGACGATAAAAATTTACTTGGTGTTTCAGTTTCAAACGGTAATATTTTTTTTCCACATTGTATATTGATGCTCCAACTAGGAAGCAATGATTTCCTTGTACGTTTTGGCGCTGGGGAATTCACGCTTCTAAGTGGATTGGGACCCGCAAATTCCGACCGATCATCGCGTTCAACGTTTTCACCGGTACCTTTGCTGCTATTGTTAAGGTCTGAGTCATTCATTTGCTCTTCGTTGATAATTTCGGCCAGATCCTCAACCAGACTCGATGGGCTAGAAGGAATATAGGAGCGCCCGTCTCGTTTCTCACGTTTGCCAATGGCTGCGAGTGCATTTTTAAAAGGAGTTGGAGTTCGCAGTGCAACAAAATCTACGGAGAGAAAGAGAAAGATAACGGGAAAGAGAGAAATAGCGAGTGGGTTAGAACATGTTAGTATAATCGACGATTATGTACGATTTATAGATATTGTATAGATTAGCTGCCTCCATTAGGTTTCAGTGTTTGTGTCCGAGGTACCCTGCACATATAACACATATTCTAATAAAATAAATGTTCTGCCTGCACGATTACTGCAAAAATGTACAAGTTTGAACCGAAACTTTACAACCAACAAATAATAATTGCATTAAAATCACATACATCTTGCATTTACCAGAATATTCTGCAGTCTTAACAGGCATACCAGTATACGCAATAGCTATGGCAATATTCTCTCAACTTTTGGGGTTTGGTTGCGATCATCCGCTTACTTTTCAGTATATTGAAGAATATTACAACTGTTTAGAGGGTATCTCACAGCGACTTTTTCTACATTATTCTGACATATAGCTAAATTTTTATCTGGCAAGCATCAAGCAATGCAGCTTTGTGTGTGTTAGTTTAGTTATTTTGACCGTTATACACATTATTACAGAACTGTAATAAATTTTTTCCATTTCTAATAATAATAATCAGAATGTACTTACTTTTATGGGGCGTTTCAATTGATGATGATTCCAATTCCTTCTTAATTTCCATGCCAACGCGATTATAGACTTTAGACACTGGCGTGCTTGCTCGCAAATTCATATCTTCAAATGTGGTCAAACAAGGTGACTTTAAGAATTGACTTGGTGAAAAGGGTAATGATTTAATTGGTGTTATAACTGGCGATTCGGGCAGCTTGTTTTTATAGTCGCTCTTTAAATCAATATTTGGATGTGGCGCCGTTGCTTGCATGTCTATAGCATTATGCTTACGGGATCGTTTCAGGATATTGGGTGTTGGTCTACTGCCGAGTTTTAGATCCGAGTATTGCACAATCATTTGCGGTGGAACGCAAAGGAGTTTGCTATGTCCAACTTCCTCTGCAGCATTCTCTTTAAGATCCTTCTTGCCAATGTCCCCCTCAATGCGTAAGCCATTTGTAGGGGGTATATTCGAATTACTATTTATTTCGTTTAACTTACAATAGACAGATTGTTGTTGGGAACACTTGCCACCACCACCACCGACTCCACCCGATTTTATTAAAGTGATGAGATGCGTCCGAGAACTCTTCAAATCGCCGGTTGTAATAGTATTTACCGATCTGCGTTCCGCATCATATTTGCGACGCATTGTTGAATTCCAATGATTTTTAATCGCATTGTCTGTGCGCCCTGGCAAAAGTTTTGCAATCTTTGCCCACTGGTTACCAAGTTTAATGTGAGCATTGTAAATTATTTTATCCTCCTCCTCGGTCCAAGCCGTTTTCTTAATACTTGGATTGAGATGATTATGCCAACGCTCTCGACATTGTTTACCTATGCGACCATTTAAATATCGTGCAATTAATGTCCACTTTTTAGGACCAAAACGTCGTACCAATTCAATAACTTTGTCGTCTTCATCTTTTGTCCAAGGGCCTTTGATGAGCTCAGGATTGAGAACTTTGGCCCAACGTTGCTGCACTTGTTGCTCCAGCCGATCTTTAAAGTGCGAGCCAATGATGTCCCAGCGTTCACCGTGTTTCTCCACCAAGGATTTGAGCAATGTATCTTCGGATTTGGACCAACGCTTGCCAAAACCATAGCTTGGATGTCCCGTTCTCACAATCCGTGAATGTGTCTGTAGTTGTAATGGAATTGTTTTGCCCTCGGTCATATGTCGTTCTCTATAATCATTATTGTCACGACTAGAAGTACCGGCAGGGTCCAATGGCGATTCCAATATTGTTACTTTAATGTCTGCTTCCAAATGATTATCTCCAACTGCAATTGCATCTTCGTTGCCATCCCCATTTTCATGATCAGAATATTCCGATGATTCCGAGTCTTCCGATATCGGATCAAATTCTAAGTTCTCCTCGGCAAGATCTGCATTACACATATCTGCCATACTTGCGATACTAATTGTGCGATTACTTTCGTGGTGAGCAGTAATGAAAGATTTCTGTTTGCAATGTGATACCACCGTCGCCACTACAATGTCTATTATAAAAATGAACTCGTCTACGACAGTACAAACACTTAATAGCACTGGTGGGCGGAATTGGATGATGGAAATAATGTTCGCAAATATCAATGAATGTGTTGATTTTTATTCGCTCTTTACAGCTGAGGCACTGTATCAAATCCTCCGGATATTGATCTCCAAACAACGGATGCGTTGCATCACTCTCGGAGCGGCTAAGGTCGGTTCTACTTTCAACTGAAGATAACATCAAGCATTAAAATAATAAATGATTTTTATACAATCATCCTTGCTGATTAAATGTGATCCTTAAATCACGTTAAATTATAATATTTTTATAGGTATATGTGTGAATATGTATACTCAAGCCACATTAAATGAATGATTACAACAACTGTCTATATTTAAAGTTTGTTGTTGATTGTAAATATTTCATTAAGAATTCATCAGTTTAATTTAACGAGCTGTGACATAATTTCGGTAAATTTATTTTTAAGTTCGAGCGCTAGGCTTTTTATATATATGATGATGATATAGGTTGCAACTTTAGAAATTTCAAATAATAAACAATTCTATTAATTTTGTCACATAGGCAATGAATATAGAACGGCGTCGATTACAATTTGTTATCGAATGACGATTTTTATAGAAGTGAACTGGAACGAAATCGTGGAACCAGTAGAAGTAAATAAATTACCCTTGTGGATTTGGACCCCACGCTGGCGTTAACGTTCACGTTCTAAAGAAAATGCAAAGAAAATACGTGGTTGATTCAATCTAACAATGACAATATTTTTCAAGTATAAGTGTGATTAGGGTTTCTGCAAAAATGGATCATAGATGAAAATTTCAAATTTCTAATTTCTAATTTATAATTTATAATTTATAATTTATAATTTATAATTTATAATTTATAATTTATAATTTATAATTTATAATTTATAATTTATAATTTATAATTTATAATTTATAATTTATAATTTATAATTTATAATTTATAATTTATAATTTATAATTTATAATTTATAATTTATAATTTATAATTTATAATTTATAATTTATAATTTATAATTTATAATTTATAATTTATAATTTATAATTTATAATTTATAATTTATAATTTATAATTTATAATTTATAATTTATAATTTATAATTTATAATTTATAATTTATAATTTATAATTTATAATTTATAATTTATAATTTATAATTTATAATTTATAATTTATAATTTATAATTTATAATTTATAATTTATAATTTATAATTTATAATTTATAATTTATAATTTATAATTTATAATTTATAATTTATAATTTATAATTTATAATTTATAATTTATAATTTATAATTTATAATTTATAATTTATAATTTATAATTTATAATTTATAATTTATAATTTATAATTTATAATTTAGAATTTAGAATTTATAATTTATAATTTCTAATTTCTAATTTATAATATACAAATATATCGAAAATACTTGTTTGTATATTTTGGTATATTTGAGCTGGGTAGCGGGTATATCACAGTCGATGACGCTCGACTGTAGCTTTCTGACTTGTTTATTTTATTTTATTTATTTTTTCATGTTAAACGGACAGCTGATTTGAATTTCACACAACATTCTATATTCAGTTTGATATTATTTAGGCAGTCCGAGTGCACAAGCAAAAAGTGAGTTACTTGATCTGAGAAATGAGCTTAAGAATCAATATCGTAATCTATGACTTATTAATCATACTCATCTGAGTATGCCGTACGTGACTGTCGCGATCAAATTTCTGAAGTGCCTCCTTCTGCCTATTATAGAAACTTCCTACATATGTGCAAAAAGTAATAATTCCCCTCTACGCAACGGGGTGAGGAAATAAAAAATTTCAAATAATTTTAAAGATAGATTTTCAAGTCTTTTACACATAATTACAACTATTGTTTAAATATTTAAAATAAATTATAAACATACTTGTAGTATATCATTTATTGAAATATATGGTGTAGTATATTTTGTTCTTAATGTTTTCCGTATATTTACATTATTTATCACATAACGACTGCTTTCTAAAAAGGCAGTTTAAGGGTTTCATTTTACTTATGTTTGTTTATATATGTATGTAAATTATTCAATCTCGTAATTATTTAATCTCGTCCTCCAGAGCGTCGCCAGTTCCAGGTTACTAGAGACAGCTTCGTGATCCAGAGAAAATGATGATTAGGATGAGGAATTGTTAGTTCCTGATATGCGCGCCTTGTGGCAGAAGCAATAATAAAGAGTGATAATGTTGTATTGTGGCAATTAGCGGGGCAATATATTTCAAGACCTTGCTTGTTTGATTCAAATATAAAAACTAAACTTATAAAGCTAAGAACTACAGTTACAGCTAAGCGTGGCCAGTGGAAAAATACTGGCAAGCGACTCCTCCCATAATCCCGTCAATGCTGGCTCAGCAAAATACGTCATAAACGCGAGGTTCTGTATTGCGACATACGATCCGTTGCATGCGCGTGGGTTGCTCTATATGTTTGTGGTGCGAGCATGCGAGGGTAGTTTGATGTTTACTAGCGAGTGACGCTTGTTAACTACTCCCCCCTCAAGTTCGTGGCCGTCCTCGGTACCGTCAAGTTGGGCGATGGCTCTTTCTAGTTTTAAAGAGGCACATCGCCTGTGGCAGTATTGTTGAATGACAACTGCTCCGCAAAAAACAATGCTAACGCCAACTCCAATAAGGAACCAGATTTTTGGCGATCCTCCTGACTCGACCCTTTCTCTTAGTTGCTGGATGAAATTAATATTTTGTTCGTTCATCCGGTGTAGTGACGAGATGCTGAGGATTTGGACTTGGCCAGTGATATTGAGGAGTGGAGAGGCAGGATTGCTAGGCGTCTTCTGGATATAGGCGTTGTGGTTCACGTACTTGGTGTTGTTGATCATCGCTTCACCTTCGAACGTGACGAGGTGTGTTCCTTCCAGAGACACAACAGGGCCACCGTCGATGCTGACTTTAGCACGTTGTTCATTAATGACGATCATTCCCTCGTCCACCAGCGTAATCGGTAATAGGTAGCTCGGTTGCGTGCGGCAGTTGGCCAATCCTCCGGAATGTATTTCGCGGGCGCAGTTCTCTTGCGTTGCTATCTTGCAGAACGTTGCGTAGTTGATGCGCTCGCAGTTGTTGACAGCAATGATTCCATCGTCACATTCGGCGACTATGCTATCTAAGATTTGTAGTACGGTATGGTTGTGGGAAACCGGGAGGATTATAGTTTTCTTACATGATTTCTTAATTTTAGGGTACTTAACTATCATGTGTATTTCATTGTCGGATTGTAATATTTTAATTTGAGATACTTCCATAAGATTTACTATTGGGACTTCTGTGAGCTGTTCAGTGAAAATTGACTTTATATCATTTGTGTCAAAAATTGTAGGATTTATGATATCGGCTTTTACAAGTGTGATTGTAAGTATCAAGTTTTGAATTTCAGTAATAAGCATTCTATTACGTGTCATAAGAGTTTCGAATAAATTTGGAGTATCTAAGAATTCGCCTTTTTTGGCTTGGATTATCTTATTTACTGCATCCTTGAGTTTGTTGATTTGCTTTTGAGTTTCTGTGTTAATTAGTACTTGTCTGTTGTTCGAATCTATCAATTGTGTCTCTGTTACCTTTATTCTGTCTAGATTGGCAGCGTCCGGGGTTCCGGCTACAATTTTTAACGCTGTGCCTAGGAAATCTAAACTCCTAGCTATTCTGTGGTGAATTGTTAGAGCGGACAAAAGTGTTTCAATGTGCTCTATATCTATTTCTAACAATTTTCGCATGTGCGATTGTGGGAATAACTCGGACATTTTTTTGGTATCGTTTACTATCTTACAGAAATTACTTAAGCTACTTGAGTGTCTTACATAATTAAACTCTTCCCATATAAGAATATTACCGTCGATGATGGGAATGTAATTCGCATTCGAGAAGTCGGTAATCCGAGCTTGTGTCGCTGTTAACAATGTTAACAAGGTCAGAACTACCATCATGGACCTGTAAGTATTAGATTTTATTAGGTTTACTGGAAGCTACTTAAGGTTGTCCTTATGGACCACCCTCCCTCTAATAAGAACGGTTGTTCCTAGATCAGCTTGTACCTTTTCTTCGGAGCATAAAGGTGATAGCTTATTACCTAGTCGTTTATTGTTTTTGACATAGACGGTTTCGCCTACATCAAAAACCCTGTTCTGCCTATCCGGGTTACATCTGCGTAACTGATCTTGCTGGGCTTTTACTAACTTATCTCTGATAGTTTCGTGCAATTCGTCTGCGACTGCGTGAATAACGTCTAGTGGCCTCTGTTTGGTCACTGAATGCAGGCTTCTGTTATATTCAATAACCGCTCTGAGAATTGCTTGAGTTGTGTCGCAGATCTTTTTATCGATTTTAAGACATCTTGCAATCTCGATTAGAGTACTGTTGAACCGTTCCACTTGCCCGTTAGAGCAGCTATGAAGCGGGGGTGCATTGACCAGATCAATGTTGAATTGATTTTCTAGCAATGAGGTGATTGTCTCTGAATTGAAAGACGCCTCATTGTCACAGTAAATTGTTTTCGTGTTTGGGAATTGCCCTGGACAGCACCGGCTGGACAACTGCGAACTTTGAAAATTTGTTAATGCAAGTCAAAAACAGTTTTTCGTCGGTTGAAAATATGTCGATTGCTTCCTCGGGTGCCTATCATATTTACACTTGGTGCATATTTTGGAGTTTAGCACAACTTCGTGAGCTATTTTGGTCATCTTTGGAAAGTAATAGTCCCTCTTAATCTGTTTTACATTTTCCGGTATAGCCCTGTGTGCTCGATTGCGTTCAGTGTTGACAATCTCCACCTGCTCTTCCTTGTTGGTGATGTCCGCCACAATGCTTTTGCAGTGGCGAAACTTCGTTGAAGGGAACAAGGTGACTAACTCATGCTGCACAGCAGCCAATGTTGGTAAGTCACAATGAATTGCGTTAACAACATCTGGGTTGACGGCAGTTTTTGACGTGTCGATTAGGTGATATTTGTCCGTAAAATGTGTTATGTGGCGCATCTTGCTGCCAAACATAATGATTTTTTGGTGAACCATAGCACGCTTCTTCTAGGATCATCTGGTTTCTAAAACCAATTATAGGTTGGTCGTTTGTCGGAATTGTCGAAGTTAGCGACTCTTCACTGTGTATCGTAGCTACGTCAGACTGGGGCTCGTTATGCAAAGCGTTTATGTTCCGACGTGACAATGCGTCGGCTATGAGGTTGTCTTTCTCTGGTTTATAGAAGATTTTGGCATTGTGTTCTTCTATAAATGCTTTCCATCTCTTGATTTTTGTGTTGGTGTTTTTTTCAGACACTGCAAAAGTGAGTGGTTTGTGATCCGTGTATATGCGCAATTCTCTGGCACCATACAGATAATTCTGCAATTTACCGAGTGCCCACACAATCGCTAGATGTTCATTGGTAGCATAATGAGTCTCACTCTGTTTTAACGTTCGTGAGATCATCGTAATTGACCTTCCTTCTTGGGATAGCACTGCTCCAATACCACTTGCGAAAGCGTCAGTGGTCAGGTCAAAAGGTTTTTTAAAATCAGGGTAGATTAATATGACATCTTCTGATGCCAAAATGTTTCTTAGTCGTTTGAATGCGTCACGCTGTGTGTCGTCGAACTCTATCGAAATCTTCCTCGACATAGCCAACGCGGCATTGACTGTGCCGTTCACAAATGCTTGCAATTGCTCGGCATCCATTTCTGTATAGGTATTATGTAACTGTTGAGGGCGGAAACCTGCTTCTTCACTATCGTCACTATCAACCCGCTTAATTTCTCTATATGCCCAACTCATGGGCATAAACGCAAGCACTTATTAACACGCGATATCGTTTCAGCGGTCAGAAACAAGATAATTCTTACTTCTTCGTTTTTCTGTTTAGCACAAATTCAAAACTTAGTTTCACAATGCACTTGCAAATTTATCTCTTTATTGATTGATTTATAAGTCAAGAAACACTAAGAGCTCACTTACATGTTTTCTTTCCTTGGGTCGTTTGGTTTTTTAATTATGTTGGGCGCCAATTATTCAATCTCGTCCTCCAGAGCGTCGCTAGTTCCAGGTTACTAGAGACAGCTTCGTGATCCAGAATCCATGTCTGAATGAGCTCATCTACCTGGTAGCTATATTCTTCTGAATGGCCGGATTTTTCAGATAATACCTCTGCTTCAGCGGTTTGTCATCAGACATAAACTATGCTATGTGAGTCGCTCCTTGCAAATGCTCGAAGAGTGCTTTGAAATATAGTATTTGCGCAGTCTGAGTGCGACCACGGCGGAACTACACTCTGTTAAGGGAAAGCCCCATGAGGATTCCGTTCTAAAGTATGCAATTTTGTCGGTCGATTACGTTTAAAGTAATAAATCGACGAGAAGAATTCCAAAAGTGCCGCTATGGAAAACAGACCAAAACACATTCGACGTTCCGCTTCTCGCGATTCAACGGTCTGCCCATTACATAAAAAATTTAGTTCGTCACCCTTTCTATACCATACGCATCGGTTCGTTCCTGAAAGCGTTCCAAAAATTCTATGGCATCGCTTCGGCCATTATATCCCATGCCGAAAATGCGGACTTATTCAGCGACGCACTTTAAGCGCAGGTTCACAGCAGCATCTCGGCGACACTAGCGGAGTAGTATTTCACATTCAAGATTTTCTCTCACGGTCGGCACTGTCTTAGGTCTGACGCCTGCAGCGGTAATTGCAGGCCTCGCAGATTGATCTTTGACTTTTGGGAACGCCCTAAGTTGAGTTCTCCACGCTCTGGAATTGGTTTCATTAACACTGCATACGGGGGCCTCATACTTCATGAGCCGGGCATCCTTGCCCTGGGCGCCGGCTACCACTGTGACACTTTCCTGGTTCCGAATCCGGGGTGCACGTTCCCCACTCGCGAGGTATACTTGTATACTTTAAATAGCTAAAAAAAAGAATGCGCCACAATCACAGCCTGTGGTGGCGGATTCTTTGTTTCTACTTTTCTTGATCTCTGTATACGCGCGGTGTTCGTAATTATCGGCACCGTATCCGCTATAGTCAGACTTACACATACTCGTTTTGTTTTCGCTCTCGTGAAGTGATTTTCGAGCAACTTCTGGTGGACCCGTCGATTACGCGCTGACACGTGTTGCTCTCGCTGGGGCAGCTGATAGGGTAGCGCCCACTTATGCTACGCTATCTTTTTGGTTAACTACTTGTCTATTAGTGAGATTTTCTGGGCAGGCTGGAAATACGGTAGGATCGATCCCTCGGCCAACGGGTCTGGCCTCAATGTTCTTTGACGGTTAGCGCCACAATCGAATTCTTGGGTTAAATCAGAAAAGGATAAGGATGAATTAAATTGGGAAAAGATAGAGTATTAAAGCGGTTTATTCTTAATAATACAAAATAACAAAATAACACGCTCCCCCAAGGGAGCCAGCATCGCGACGTCATTACCTTCTTTCGTTCGCTGCAAAAGGTCAGCCGTTCGCAAACTCTGAGGGGCACAGCCGTTGTTCCAACTCACCACCTTCGCCGTACTGTTCACCTCGGGGCTTTCACTTCTTCAAATCGTTGAACAGGTAACGGTAATAGTGGTGAGCGCAGAGATGTAGATGTTATCTTCAACATTGGACTTTATATGTAAACCTCAATGTGCGGACAACTTTACGGCCTCACAAGCTTTGATTAGGATTAAGATAAAATAAGAAATGTTCACCCTAATTTAAGCACTTTTTTAAATTTATCACATTTGATATTATCTAATCTTAAGTATCTGGAGAAAAAATTGCAAAATTACTGCGTAAAACTTTAATATATTGTAATTATGTCTGTTTGATCAATATGTGAGTTGGCAAAAATGTCTTCCTTTATTTTAATCATTGACCGTCAACACCAGCCGCAAGCACCAAGATCGTCGGCAGCTACACAACACTGCCAAAGAATTAAAGTTTTGAGGTGATAAGTATGATGAACGTGGTGGGTTTTTTGGGGGAATTGGACAGCTTTGGCAAGCGCACCGTCAGTTAGACAAAAGGCACATTGTCGTCGCAAGTTGGCGACTTTATGCGAGAATGAGAAAGAGTGAGTAGCGATAGTGCAGTAGTGGTACACTAATAATGTTAATAAAACTAAAATTCGAAGGTTTATTTATTTCGATCCTGACTAAAATGGTAATGAAATACACTCCGTTAGTTAATTAATTAATTAAATGGTTGTGGATCTCTGGGTGGTATAAAGCATCAATCTTAACGGGACAATGAGGCCAGTTCCCTTGGCTGCTGCACTAAACCCCGTCTACCCTTCTGTTATATGTTATATATTCACCCGAGTATTTAAGCGTACAACCAACAGTGAGAATGGACTGAAGCTAGTTTCGGGCATTTCTATCTATGGTGTTTAGTAAGAGTCCAACTACTAACGCTTACGAGCATATAAGGCAGTATATTAAACGTCGAAGTCACATGCTTCAAGTATAGTGAGAATAGTGCCTGCTGCAAAACCTAATTAAGGTTAAGCAGTAGGCTTTATAACACCTACGGGATTCAATAGTAAGTCCTCCACTTCAACAGCGCACACCTTAAATAGCAAAAACGTTACTACTTTTGTTGCTTTTGCTTTTTTGTTATTTTCTACACTTCTACATTCTTTTGCAAGTAACACATGTAGCTCAAAAATTATAAGAGCTAAAGATACCAAACTTTGTACCAGTATTGATTGTACCAGTATTGACTGTTTGTTTTAGATATAGGTCACGAAATGGCAAATCGGCGAATCGACGAAGGTTTATTTATTTCGATCCCGACAAACTAAGATATCGGGTATCGGGTATAAAAATATCAATTATTTTTATTAATTGGCGCCCGATAAGTGCTAGTGGTTAATAGCTTTTGAGGAGCATCACACGTCGAGAAAATTAAAGTACCTAAATCATACAAAGTCGTAGAATTTATGAAAACTTTAAATTCAAATTCAAGAATATTACTGATGAAAAAATCGTTTAATAAAATACAGTAAAAATACGACAGAAGAAAAGAATGGAATACTAAATTATTAGCGAATAATAACTGTTTTAAAATAAGAATTTATGTAATATGTAAGTGATATTATAAAAGAAAATCAAGACACTGCGAACTTCAGTTTAACACACTCCAATTGTTTGAAAACTAAATAAATGGAGGGATTCGGGATTAAACTAAGTCTAATACAAAAATCAGGAACTAGACGTTAAAGAGCAACATATCAAGTAACAATCACTGTTATAGCCCGTCTGAAACTCAAGTACGTAATACTGAAATTAATGAAGGACACTCTTCAAGGCGGAATAGATATCAAATAAAGACTAGAACTAGAAAGAAAATAACAATTTTTAGATTAATTTAACCACATCCAACCAGTAACCAGCGTCTCTGACCTTCACGAAATGCAAATCCAAGTAGTCTTTTTACAATAAAACTGTGTTCGCTTCCACAGCCATTCTCTGCATACTGACCACCATACCCGAAGCCTTCACGCCCATTTACACCTAAACCACAACCAGCATCCGTACCTGTTGCTAAAGTCAACTACATGAACCGATCACAGCCTCTCCATAATTTTTCAGTGATGCACTCACCTCCACTGTCAGGATCACTTTCTAACATCCAAAGGAAAATTTCACATCAATACAGGTGAACCAGTAGAACGGTTCGAAGATAAGTAAATCGACAGCAATTTTGAAGATGAACAAGAAATACCATGCTACGGAATCTTGATAAAGTTTTTTATTTAGCCAATTTTAATACATTTTCACGGTATCGTCGGTAATGTTTCTATGAAACAACTTAGCGTTGTTATTGACATCTGAAATTATATCTTAGGGGTTCAATGACTGTAAACAATTTCGAATACAACAATAGACTGGGCTAGCGTCTGTTTACAATATTAAAATAAGATCCGACTATATAAAGCCAAAGGGCTATAATAAACAATCTGGTAAAAAATGATAATAATCTCTTTACAGAGACAGAACAAAATCTAACAAGTTCTACCAAGATATTTGGAGAAATAACGATATATTTGGAAAACCAATTCACACCTAGCACTATCTATACCGTGCATCACTTATGTAACTAGTCAAAATGCAACTTCACGAAAGACTAAATGATCTCTTTATTAGTTCCCCAATAATGAACGCATTTGGATTGTACCAAAAAAATTGGACGCATTTCGAAAGAGGGTATATCGAATTGAGATTGAGTACCATAAGTTAAATGCGGAAACAATCGGTGATCGTTATCCCATACCCGAAATAGGACAACGGGAAATAACAGTTTATTTACTGTTTTTAGCTTAACAAGAGTACTTTATCAGATACTTCTTAAAGAATTCATTGCGAAAACAGCATTTGCAGGTAATGGAGGAAGCTTCGAATTCGCAAAACTTCTCTTTGAGCTCAAAAACATACCTCCTACAGCATAGCTTTGCTTTGTCTTTATAGATGACATTATTGTTTTCATTAAAACAGAAAATGAACATGTTGGCCATTTGGAACAAGTGTTTGAAACTTTATGATATGCCAACAAAAAAGGACAAATGCACAAATGCGAATTATTTAAAAAAAAGTCCAATTTGTTGGACCTAAATCATTGAACTTAAAACCATTCAAGCCGAGTTACGTGTATTTAGACACTATATCTATTGATGTCTTGGAAACAGCATTGAAAAGACTTTCCGACACTCCGGACAGATAACAAATTATTAACCTCTAATATTAATTAACAATCAGAAAACAAAAACAAATAAGTTGTCATGAATAAAGAATTAAGTACTAGAGTAAACGAGTTGAGTGAATAGCACTACAATTATAATAATAAAAACTACAATACGAGTAGAAGCAAAAATGTCCAAGAGAAATTTATGTTTATACAAAAATATAGACTTAAACTTTCTAAATTATTATTATTTTTATTGAAAAATAGAAAAAATTTTCAATAACGAAGACGTATTTTCAGTTATAATTGAAAATAAAGATTGCAACAAACGGTAAGAATATTCTTTATTTGATAAGCATACAAAGGAACATTGTGCATACATGATAATCAAAGCACTTAAAAAAAGCCAGAAAGCTACAGTCGCATATACTCTAATCTAACAAAAGGTATTTTTGGTATATTTGGTATAAGAGGTATATAGATATTCCATCACGTCCGAAATATTGCATAAAGTATAAAATATACCATGCACGATCACATTGTCCTCCTGAAAAACACACTATTCTTTTTGGGTTCGGAAAGGTGCCAAAATCTAAAATAAAGTTGATTTGCAGGGCTATACATCAATATGCTGCCGAGTTTGGTATCTCTAGCTCTAATAATCGCTGAGATCTAGGTGTTCATACAGACAGACGAACATGGCTACATTGCCTCGGCTGGTAAACCTGGCCAAGAATATATATACTTTATGGCGTCGGATATGCCCTATGGGTAGCGGATATAAATTCAATGTGATAAATGAAAAAAAGTTCGAAAATGTAATGATGTTATTATGGCGAATTGTGTTTTGTGTTTTCGTGAAAAACCGATATCATCGAAGGACATTATGGGTAATCCATTAAGGGATCGTGCACATGTCATTGTTTCTAGAACCTGACATCGCGCAGCTGAAACTGAGCAGAGTAGATTGATGGCAAAAGGGCTCCTACTACCAGCAACTTTTCTGGAATTGTTGGCAGTAGGAGTACTTACACTTCTTTAGCAGCTCTCCAAATCGCGCACACTAAGCTTCCTCGAAATGTCCACTAGCTCGAGTTATCAGCTAATGGTGCGGTAAGTGTCGCTATCTTGAAAACTTCAAAAAAACTAATGAGCTGAACGCAAAACGATGCATCCTCAAAATTTCTCTGGTAGTAATAATCTCTCTTTGATTTTTTAGTACTTTGGGATATCTTCAAATGTAACTAACTCATTTTTATCACCGTAACCCTCGGACGCATTTAAAAATCGTCAGATACGAATTCATGCGTGCATGCTAATTTGAAATAACTCGTGAAGTTTATTGAGTTGTCATTTCGAAATTTTCAGATAATTTTTGGCCAATAAAATAAAGTCAACGAGCTATACCATTACAATAAAAATACAAACAAATATCATCGACTAAGCTTTTTAAATTTAATTTACTAATGTGCTCTTCTAACTAATTAAAGTCCTCACTGTCAAGGTTGCCTGCTACGTATTTTCACGCAGTTCCTGGCGTATTAATGACCCTTGTGTTTCTTTAACTGAAGAAAAAAGTTTTTGTTTGAAAAGTGAGGTACGTCTGTTCAATTTAATAATTTAGGTCTGTGTGAATTATTACATTTTGTCCAAGATACTCGTATTGCTGCCTTATATGACATCAAATAATTTCAGTGTAGAAATAATTCATGATGAAGAGATTTGCCTTTTCATGATGCGTCATTTTGTTACTGCCACATTTCAAACCTTAACTACGATTTCATCCTGTTTCAGTTAGAAATTTTAAAACTATTCGGTTCCTAATCTTTGCTTCGAAGTAACGTAAAGAAAAACAAGATTACTCAAAAATATTTAAGTATTTGTTCTGGGTTTTGAGTATTCAAATTCCAATGCATTTTGTCAAAGTGTTGTCTGTTTATGTAAGTGATTTGTCTGCTTCTAATACTGGAGTCCACAGTCATAACTTCTGTCCGTGGAAAAAGGTTTTGGTGCTGAGGTTGCTGGTTTCTGTTAAATGACTGAAAAGGTTGGTGGAAACCGATGTCAATTGGTATTGACTGTCTTTAAAATTTGTGGTTATTACTTTGTGACTCTAGGAAATGTATGTAACAGGCAAAAGGAAGCAGCTCCTACCCCTTAAAGGAAATATATCCTTGGTCAGGGTCACCAGCCGAGTTACGATATAGCCATCCATGTCCGTCTGTCCGTCTGCCCGTCTGTCTGTTTGTCTGTATGAACACCTAGATTTCAGAGACTTAACGAGCCAGAGATACCAAAATTGGTACTAGTATTGGTGTCTGTTCTACGTAGATCAAGATTCTTATTTAAAAAACGGTTTGCAAGAACAATTTTGAAGCTAGGCGCTTGAATATAGAATTTGGTTGCGATCTGATGAAAATCTTGGAAGTTATCTTAGAAGCAGTTTTGCATGGGAAAATCTATAGGGAGCTGCACGTGGTTTGTTTCTGGACAAATATTTATATACCAAATATACCGAAAATGGTATAAAAAATTTGTTTTGGTATACTTTACAATATCTGCACTGGGTAGAGAGTATCTCACAGTCGAGCACACTCGATTGTAGTTTTCTTATTTGTTTTTAATATTCATTTATAATTTTTAAACAAATTTATAGCTGAGAATATTTCTGTTGGCTGTTTGATTCTCAATAGAAGGGATAATTCAGTATCTAATCCTCGCACAATGCGACTAGGGCTTGTCTCTGTGCATTTTGGTTATTATTAGTTCTCCTCGCCTATATCCATAGATATTGTTCAGAAAAAGAGAATGGTGTTTGCAAACTTCTGGACATATACAGCCAATTAGTGATCAGTTAGTAAACTCGAATATTTCCATCTCGTTTGTCAGCGTAATGGCGCGTTAAGCATTTTGATATAGCTAACAAATTTAATAGTTTTGATTGCTTCTCATGCCCTGTAGCGTCACCTGTTATTTTAAAACAAATATTCTGTAGGATATCTAAATGTTTTTAGTGTATTGTCTGATTTGGTACCCATTATATGCTTATAATATGGTTCCCCAAGAAAAGCACTTCTATTTCTGAAATTGACCTTAATTGCTGAGCTAAGTTTTGGCTAACACTAGCCGCGAGTACTTCATGATTTATTTCCTACATTATATTCCTATTCTGTTGATGTTTTATCTGTCTTTGTAACTGTTTTCGTTAAGATCTATGGTGTTGTGCGTTGTTAAGTAAAAGAGGTTAACGCTTTTAGACCATTTATAAGAGGTTCGGTTCTATCGTGGGTAAGCTTAACTGATTCGCGAACGTAGAACCTGTATTACTCTCTTGTATTATGATTGGGTAACAGTTCACAATTCTATTATTTTCAATTTAAAAAGTAATATTTATTTAGTGCAGTCAATTTCGACTTGCCCTTGATTGCACAGAATGAAGACTAATTTTAGAATTTTCATTTGTATCCAAAGACAGCTGTTTATGTGCTGATGGTATCGCGACCGAAGCATTCGATGGTGGAGACCTGACTTTTGGAGTATCTGGTTGACTGAAACGCTGGTGCAGTGGGTCGAACGTCGCCGAAACCTGTGGGACGCTTGATCACCAGATTTGCATTTTCGGTCGTTGCTACCATAATATTTTGTTATTAAAACTTATTAAATGATGTAAAAAGAACTTAATAATCTTTTGAAATGTATATGCTTGCATACATATAGACATAAGCATCGCAAAAAGGTGCCAATGACATATATTAACAACAAAAGCAAGCAACTTAATATAATTAAACTCTTACCAATACAGACACATGCCTCATTATTTAAAAATTTAAAAATCAGAAATCATAAGTCAAGTGTACTCGACGGACGGGGATATACAAGATACTTCGTTTGATTATACTAAGATATACCAAAAAGTATAATTAGTATTTGTTATATATAGATATTCCGATTAAGTACATGTTTTTCAAGTAAACAAACTTTTGGGAATTATCAAGACAACAGTTTTGTGTAGCAAAATTTTTGATCGATTTTAGTTGCATGGAAACAATTTCATATCAGCTTATGACATACTCGAGCAATGTTACCGAATGTCGTTACTGTAGCTCTTACAGTCTCTGAATTTTCGATGTTCAAACACACGGTCATGTCTATATCGTCTCAACTGTTGAATCTTAGTATGAATATAATACAAAATGACGCGCCGCCGTCTTTGATTGAGGCAACTGAATGGTGTGAGCAATTAGCTAGCTGTTAATGTTCTTCGGCGATCGAGAATTATAAGGAAATCTCTCGCTGCCCTCTTTGATGGTGACAAGTGGATGACGGCCATTATTAGCCAATCTGTCACAGTGCCTCTACTGATTTGCCGCTAGATCCATGTGTGTTAAAGACTCAGACAGTGAATAAAAAGATATGGTTTTAACGGCTACTGACCGAGAAAAATTTATTGCAGCTTCTACTCTTTTTAAAACCTAAAAATGAACTGAATATTGGCTTAAAGCTAAGAAAAGTTGTGGATTATAGCGACCACACAAATACGTTGTGGCTTTACACGACCATCCGGGTAAAGGCTGTGTCAGCAATTTGCTGGTGTATGGTTAAAGACAATGGTGAACGACTCCCATTCGGTTAACTCTGCTTGTGTTAACTTCTATATTTTATGCTTCCTTCCGCTTATTACATACATTTTCTAGTGGCATAAAGGTATAAGTAATACGCTTATGTAGCAGATACATGTATGTTAAACATTTTCTGTGTTAGAATTTATGCTTGTCAACATATTTCAAAAAGTCGCTTTTAATTTATTTATTATCTAATAAAGTTTTATGCATGCGGCACAATGCTTACAAGTCAAAAAAACAAGCAGATAACATTGGCGGAATATATCTACATTTATTCGAATGTAAATATACAACAAATCAAAGGTTAAAACTGAATACACTACATTATATATAGAATATGTATACGCAAAAGTCAATCACTAATGAAACATAATAAAATCAGGATGGTATTTGATGCATTCCCGTTGGCAACACTTGGCGCACATTAATGTTTATACGCGATTCGCTAATAAAATTATTGAACGGATTCCAAAACATTTCATCTTTAATATTGCCGAGTAATGGGGAATCTAGTGTATTATTTACTTTTGTATCAATTACATCTACGTAGTCGTTTTTTTGAACTCTATTGACAGCTTTCCAAACTGTCCTGAGATTTGGTTCAGCAGAATTCCATGGCTGTTCCTCAGTTTTCACGACACGTGGAACAGCATGATAACAAAGACGAGATGTTCCTGACATTACTAATACATCACCGCTACGGAGATATAGCGCGGTGGGGAATTGATTTAGAGAAGTGCCACCTATAAGGAAAATAGCAGATTGTCCGAAACTGAAAATATAAAAGACTCCGACATCAAATAAAGGAGATATTTACAGTATAATATTAACATATGTGTATATACCTGTATGAGAGCAATGGTGCAGAATGATTTAATTCCGAATGATCAGTGTGTCCTGATAAAGAAGTTCCGAGTGGATAATAATTGACGATGGCAGCTTGTGGCGTAAAGTTAGAGTAGCCCAGAGCCCGGCAAAATGGCTGACACAAACTACTCAAATCTGTTGGAAATGTTGACTGCATTGCTTCATCATATACTTTAGTGTCCCAATTGTGATGATACCCTAACGTTGCCCAGCGCATTGCAATTCTGAGGCGGCTTGCAAGCATTACATCAGTGCAGTCTTGCAGCTCTTGCCACCAGTTAGAAAGAACGGCGGCTGAAAACTTTGTCGCATCCAAGTTTGAAATATTTGGTGGTCGAGTGTATTCCCGTAAACTTCGAGCAATCCAATAACGTTGACCGCTCGAAGTAAAAGGATTACGAATAAGAAAGAGTCCAGGATGATCTAGTAGCGTATAGCACCGCCATATATTCACCGGATGCAGGCCAACTGACTGAAGTAATCTGCCTTCATTCTGATTTAATTCAGAGATATGCACGGGTTTCACCAACTATATATATATATATATATATATATATATATATATATATACGTGTGTATGAGTTGTTTGCGTTGTACACACATACATATGTACATGCAATTAATTCATCAGTTCAATTTTCATATAGAAAACATGGTGTACATCCAAACACACAAGTATGCGTGTACTTACACTATGCCAACTATGAGACAATTTGTTGCTTTCATATAAGTCAACGTCAATTACGTCTTGTAAGTCAGGGGGCGGATTCTTTTTTTTATATCGTTGGAAAGCTCGTTTAAACATTTTACATGCGAATAATCCGAACACCGATAACACAAAAATCCAAATCAAAACCACCCAAAGTACTTCCGCGTAGCTAGCAGCTAGTTGCGGAGTAGAAATATCAACATTAATGTTATCGATGTTTTGAAAACATCGTAGCTTTTGAATACATTAGTGCAGTTGGCGAAGAAAGACTATATTGAAAGAAGATTCCTAAACAAGTCACAAAGTATATCTTGAGTTTACTTAGTTATGTTTTTAATATGCTTAGAAATTTCATCGGAGACTTAAAAATCAATCAACTTGAGTTTAAAAAAAAACTGAACAATATTCATGACATTTGCGAAAAATGCGTTAAATGGGTAAAACTGGCAGAAAACAACAAATACAAATTCTGTGGAATTATTTTTAAATAAACAGTATTTTTAAGGTAATGTTTCGATTTGAAAAAAAAAAAAAGAAAAAAAATTCATGAAGCTAAAGAACAGTCTTTCAGTTGTTGGAGTTGAAAACTTGGAAGTTATTTAGAAAAATAGGGGAAAAAGGGAAAATCCATATACAGTGCCGTTTGCTATGTTTCTGGTGAACAATGTGATAGTTTTGGTATATTTTATAAATTATGAAGTAATTTAAACATAATGGAATGTCCATATTCCATATTAACCAAAAATACACTATATTTGTTTAAGTATTTTTTCTGGAAATATGATGCGGGAGGATCATTGTAGTCATGTAATATTAAGAATTACGAATTTTAAAATATTCAACGAAAGTTTTTTTTATACAATGTATGCGTTCCAGCGTTTAGTGAATTAGAATATAAGCTGGGCAAATAATATCTGATCGTACGAGATGGCATAAGTTGTAGCCAAGTTACTTGTTATTTAAAAAAAATTTGAATTCTAATAAATACCTAAATTTATCATTTCAATAACATATATTCTTAACAAATCATCGACTTTTCTAATTTTTTAAAATGTGCGTCGACATTGCTTCACAACTTTAGTGTCACATATCGATACACAAATATCGGTTGTAAGACCATTTTTATTTTGAAACTCTTTCTGCTATTTTGGGCCAAATTAACTGTAACAACTTAATATTGCCCATGTATCCCCAGCTAGTCGCCAATATCGCGCAAATCCAATATACACGCATGTTGCTTTTTGTTTTAACCAAATCGTTAGAGCTGTTTTTGAGAAAACCACATTTTTAGTAATAATTGCCAAAATTAATAACCTGGCAGCCACTTCTAACTGTCGTGGTGCTAATACAAATTAGCGTTGAGTTCTTCTTTTAATGGTAATGAAGCATTTTGACTATATATCTAAATGCGAGATACCTTAAAACACATAATTGGAAACATGTGTACATGTACAAATATCATACATGTATAATTTCTCAAGTAATATATAAGAAATTGTCATAGTTTCCGAGAAAACGAAAAATATTTCTCTTTCGCTCCATATTTACAAAAACATTGAAACTTGTTCGTACCAAAATTAGGGCAACACCTCGGTATTACCTCCTCGATACTTCCACCATTGCAACAACATTAAGATTTTTGGTCTATCTATAAGTATCTAACCAATCTCTGCTCCAAAACCACAACTTTCCCAACCACAACGTGTACCCTTGGAAATTGATTCTTTGGTACATACCAAGAATATCAATTACATTAAACCAAGTGGAAATGACTTTTCGAACACGTACCCCGAAGTCATCCCAATCCACACAAATTCCAAAGGCAGTTCAACATTTAATTCTGGTTATTATCTATGCTCAAAACTTTTCAAGATATGCTAAAAAGTTATTCGATATTATAGATGTGAAAAACAACATCCTCATAATAAACGACAATAAGATCAAAATACATCAGTTGCCCGCAGAATCAGTTAATAAATTGCAAGCCAGTATTGAGAACGTGACAAACCACCAAAAATCCATAATCGAAGGGTTAATCACAGGGCACAACATTTTTTTTGCAGAGCCAGAAAAGAAGCTCACACAAATATAATTTTTAGCAAGATACGCATCAAGTTCGATCAACCAGTCCAAACAGTATTTATACGCCAGCCGCTGAAACTCACGATAGCCACAGAACGTTCCAAAATTCGTACCCAAAAAACTCGACGCATCAAGAGAGAAAAAATACAGAATCGTTATCGAGTACATTAAATTAAATGAGGACACCATATCAGAAGATACCCTACACCCGAGTAATGAGAAATTATTGCCCAATTAGATGAAACTAAATATTATTCTGTGCTGGTCTTGAAAAGTGGGTTTCATAAAATCCGATTCAAAAAAGTAAGAAAGCTACAGAGTGGGTTTGATTGTGGGATACAAGCTACAAAGCTCGAATACACTAAAATATACCAAAAAGTATTTTTGGTATTTTTGGAATATTTCGTATTTTTATATTCCATCATGTAATAAATGTCGCATAAAGTATAAAATATACCATGCACGGTCACATTGTCTACCAGAAACAAACCACGTGCAGCTGCCTATGAATTCTATCATACAACACTGTTTCTTGAATACCTTCCAAGTTTTTCATCCGATCGCGACCAAGTTTTCGGATATCATCGAGACTATAATTATCTTCGTATATACCAAAAGTCGAGATTATTTTCAAAATTGCGCTTGTACATCGTTTTTGTCGATTTTAGGGGTCGGAAAGGGGCGTGGCAAAAATCTAAAATAAACTTGATTTGCGTAGGACATACACCAATACTGGTACCAATTTGAAATCTCTAGCTCTTATAGAGATCTAGGTGATCATACAGACAGACGGACAGACGGACATGGCTATATCGACTCGGCTGGTGACCCTGACCAAGAATATATATACTTTTTGGTGTCGGAAATGCTTCCTTCTGCCTGTTACATACATTTCCTGGAGTCACAAAGGTAAAAACATGCGACAGAAAAAAAAACTTCTTTCGGTGGTATATATACATACATATATGTATATGCATTTACAAGAGTACCATTCAGTTTAAAAGACCCTCCTTAAGTTCAGCTGCAATAAAATCTCTACTAGCCGACCAAAGGGGAATATTTATATTTACAAAACCTCCATACGACTCTACTAGTAAGGGCCAAAAAGAATGGTTTCACTCCACGTTGACAGAGTTAATAAGATGTTTCAAAAAAGTAATTTATTGCATAAATCAGTACAAAAAAAACAATAATTCTATTAATTCTACAACAGGCAAGAATTCGATGGATATATTCTTTGGATTAATTCGACAAACCGAACTTAGTCAAACAGAGTCCAAAGGGAAAAAACTTGGCAAGAAGATAAGAGACTAACAAGTAACCGATCTAGAAGACCTCGCCAAGTATTTGTGTAATTTAAAGTGTTTTATTATAAAAATATAAGCATTAATTGTGGTACGTGAATTAAAATCCATCAAATCGTAAGGACTAATACATTAGATGTAAGTGAATTACATGTAGTACCGCACCGCACAGTGGAAAATTTATTTATATGTTATTATTAAAGCATTTAATTAATTGATTTTCAAACATTTATTGTTGTCTTGGGACTTAATTTAATTTCTGCACTGCGTGCTTTGTTTCTTCCTTATGTTTTTATTGTATATTGCAATGTCGCATGAATCTATTTCTAGAAACACATTTTCGTTGTTTAACAATAATCTACTATCAGGCTCGAATGGGACACAAATCAAGACTTGATATGCTTTCATTGTGTTTGAAGCACTTAAAACGCGTAACTAAACTCTATTAAGCATTTAAAACTTTAATTATGTTTTATAGCTTCGGTCAAAAATCACTGATCTTTGAATTTGTTTGTCTATGACTCTAATGATTATTTTCAAGTAAGTCAATTGACATTTCAATTTAACCGACAGACTATATTTGGTTAAAGTCAATTTAAACCGTTTTAGAAAAGTGTCACAATGGATATGAAAGTTTTAATCAAGCTGTCCTCTTAGTTGACAATTTGAATCGCGCTTATTATATTATTAACATTTTAACTAATAAGTTCGAAAAGTATATAACAAGCGATCAGAATTTTATTGCATATGGTTATTGTAATGATTATGGTTTCGGTATGATTCCCAAAGGGTATTCTTCAGTACTTATCAGTTAAACTTGAAGTGCTGTTATGGGACAATGAACATTTTAGTATGTTATTGATCTGTATAAAACAAGGATGCTACAAGAAATGTAGTGCAACCTTTGACTATACTTTATGCGATATTTAGTACGTGATTGAATATGAATGTACCAAATATACCGAAAATACCAAAAAATGTTTGTTGGTATATTTTAGTATATTTGAGCTGGTAGCGGGTATCTCACAGTCGAGCACATTCGACTGTTGCTTTGTGACTAGTTTTGAACTGAATTAAAATCGTAATGCACTTAAATCAGACTGTTGTGGCGCAAACGTTTAACGACGGCCATTTTATCGAATTAAAACAACGATAAATGCTTACCATTATATACATCAGATCCAAATACTCAGAACATATATTGAAAACAGAACACCTGACCGAAAAAAAAATCTACAGATAAACAGAAGTGTTTATTCGTCATTGACTTTTGGATATTGAATGAGATAACTATTAGGTACTAAATGCCTAATTATATTCAATGGATATTATTGGTGAGATATTAGATAAGCTAGGAACATAAATAGAGATGTGACTTAAGGTCATTGATAGTGTGTCATGATAGTCGCAAATCGAACCAATTCATTTTAATGATAATACAAAAATCTATATTTATACAATGTTCTGTACTACATACAGTATAAAGACCATATGAAACCTTTACCTACAACTGATGTAAGCAATGAAGCGTTAGGTGCAGTAAATGCAGTCATTTCAAAATAAGATTTTAATATAACGAAGACACCACTATTGAAAAGATTGCATAAAATGAGCACGCTTAACTTCAAGTCACCTTAAATGGGGTAAGGAAGTTAAACGGATTTTCTTCCATACTTCTGCTGATGTCAATTTTACAAGCGTTGATTTCTCGGACGCACCCTTAGGTGCAAACAGTATTCGTCAAGATACTGAAAATTGGGAACAGGCCCTTTGCAGACCTTAATTAATCCTCGCATTAAAATACCTATACCCATATCCTATAAGATTTCTTCATATAAATAGAGATTCAAAAGTGGTGAATATGAAACGCAGTGAAGCCAATTTCATTTTGACTGTAACTAATGTCCAGTTATCATCAAATGAATGGGATTGTGAAAATCTTCCTTATTAGTAAACGGGGGAAAATATAATTTTTTCGGAAAGCGTCGAACTCATGTCAAGCACGTAGACAAACATGAAGCAAACATAAGGTACCTGTAGAAATATCACGTTATTTAAGAGGAACTTTCTCGGATTCATCGTTACCTGTAACCATACAAAAACAGAACCAATGAATGTGAAGGCTATACAGGACTATAAAGAACGGACAACAGTATCGAGGTCAGCTTACTTCTCGGCCCCGCTCGTTAATACACATATTTTATTATGGTCTGCGCCGCAAAAGACCGTGTTTGAATTTCAAATTCCCCCATTTAGTAGCTCTACCATATAATTGTGGCCCTTCGAGCGGGATAGCTTGTTTTATTATTTAAAAGTGTTCTCCGTTGAAAGATAAAAATTAATTCGTTTATCCTTTTTCATTTCGTAATTACAATATATTCTCAATATTTGTTCCGTTATATTATTGGTTGCCACGAATTTCAACTTAAAAATTGCTTGTCCTCCGAACGGGAATTAAATTGTTTTAAATTATATTATAATTTTTCTTCCTCCATTGTCCACACTTGTCCCCTCGATTGTACTCGTGCACATACATGTGTATATATGTATATGTCGGAGAATAAGCAATGAAGCATCGGCACATTGTCACTGCGCAGTTGTAGGTGCGTTTCGGCACATTATCATCCGATCCGCATGATTGTATCGCTTGTGCAACGTGCATTTCCTTAGTTGTGCCATCATTGCATTACAAAACTAAACTAAACTAATATCACAACTTTACAAGTCGAACGCAAGCCAAAATTCGACTCTAACTCTAAAATTGCGTTTGATAATAATTTTTTCGGTTTAAGGGGGAGAAAAGGGACGTGTCCGAGATCTAAAACAATACATACAACAACAGTGATACCAAGTTTGGAACCTCTAAATTTTAGAGGCTCTGAGATCTAGGTGTTCATGCATGTTATACATTCTTCTATACCAAACTATATGACAGTACTTGTCTATGTCAACTTTGTTTTGAGAATCAGATCATGAATAATTATTAACAATAACTAATACCTATAGTCTGCTCGGATGAAAAACTTGAATGTTATTAATGAAACAATTATTTAGGGAAAAATTAAAAGTCTGAAATATCGATTCCTTACATTTTAATTTGAATTGATATCAGTTGCACTTTTGTTACATAATTGTTATAAAAGATCTTTAATCTAATCTAACAGGATCTATTAATGACTTTCAACTAATTTGTTATATTTAACAATATATTAATTAGTTAAATACTTCTTTATTTTGTTTATAATAAATACGATATTTTTTGTACATACATACAAACGTATATATTTCAGCATATAAAGTATATTAAATGTATTTTATGCACATGTGCATATTATGAAGATATAGTGGAAATTTCTGGCTGACATTGGATTTCGTGGAGCGCGAATTACTTGTAAACATATTGTAAAATAGATATAGAAAAAAGAATATATTTATATATATATAAATAAAAATATATATATATATATATATATAGCAATAATATATATATATAAATATGAATATATAGATAATTGATATAGATTAGTATACGAATGTATAGCGGTGTACCATGCTCAATGGTCATGACGGTCATGATGCTCAATGGGTGGGTGGTGGATGGGTGATCAGATACCAAAATGTACAAGGTATTTGTATAACACTGTGTGAGCATTCGCGCCGTACGCATAGCGTACGCTTTTCTCCCAATTATTCTCTTGTATTTGTACTATTCACATTGTGCATATGTATATATGGGTGTATGTATGCATACCTCTCTCTTTCTCTCTCTCACCTCTCTCTCTCTCTCTTTCTCTCACTCTCTCTCTCTCTCTCTCTCTCTCTCTCTCTATATATATATATATATATATATATATATATATATATATATATGTTTATCTCGCTCTCTCTCCCTCTCTCTCTCTTTTAAGCTTGTACTCCTTGTAATTGCGCTGCGCAGCAAAAGCAGAGTACAATTCGTACTCTCGCAGAGTACAATTCATTTTCTACATTTTTGTTAGCCATAGGCGGCGGGCGGACACAGGCTCAGAGTGCCGAGTGCGTCGGATGCCCTCTAATCGAGCGAGTGTCCTTTGTGTCTCTTGACGTGCGTTGACGGGAGAGTCACCACCATCCAGCAAAATAACCGAATCTTATAAATCCAAACAGTTATATCACAATTTCTTTAAACTGAGAAGAAACTCCTCGAATTCCAATAATGAAATTATTAATTCTTTATCCAAATGTATACATATACATACATAAATGTAATAAGTGCTTAAGAAACTAAAAAGGCGCATATTATTCTCTTTCCGTGACCTGTTTTTGTATGTGAGTTATTTGTTATTAATAAAAAATATTGTGTGAACGAGAAAAACATAAAAATAAAGTTTATAGAAAACTGCAATTCGTAGCCCAGCATTAAGGGCAGTATTATGGAATCGGAGCAGGTTGTAAGGTAATGAAAAATGTCTGCGAATGTGTGCGTGTGATGCATGTCTCTGTGTTTATTATATATACATATATATATTATATACAAAGGGCATATTTTGTGTGCTTGTATGTACATATACATATATTTTTTGCAATTCACTACATTCTGTAATCTAAACTAATGTACTAATATAAATACAAATATATTTTGTGAGTATGCCTACATAAATACTACATATGGATGTTCATATATACATATGTACATGTTTATATCGACAAACATTTTCAAAATTAATGCATAAATGTATGTACTTGTATATCATATGGATGTAAATTTATGTATTTTACATTTATGTATGTATGTAAATATGTGTATGTATGTATTTGCCTGCATATGGTCATAGCTTATTGCAAAAATTTCTGTATGTGTGCATTTTAATATTTAGTGTTTATTTACATTTGTATGTACATTTATGGCTTAACGTGTTTAAGACTCCGCATGTTGTAAATAATTGTTGTTGTTTTTATAGTGGTTACATCAACGGCAGGGTCGCCACATCTTACTATATTATCTTTTCTGTGCTTGAAGATGTGTGTATGTGTGCAAATTATTTACAACCTTAGATCAAATACAACATAGATACATACATATGTATTTAAGTTCAATAAGTTTAAATGTTTTAGTGATGCCCACATATGTATGTGCATATATATGTGTATTTAGTCTATTGCAAACAGTAATGCAGTTCTTCTTATTGCATGCATGCATGTAAAACGAAAAACACAAAAAGCGGTGTGTCGAGAGTACTCGACAATGATTTACCAGCTTTCAGGTGCCCTTAACATGCACGTATTATCCCTCATTAGAATGTGTTTGCTAGTACATTAATACGTTATGTATAATATATATACATATATACATATATTTATAACTGTGTGCGTCTGCATTCATATACGTACATACATGTTAATAGATACGCTGAGGATACAAGGTCGTTCCAAGCTACCCAGCTGTTGGCAAAACTGCCAAACATACATACATGTATGTATGTATGTACATGTATTGAGGTTAATATACCGTTAGTATTAAAATGTTAAACTCTTGTATATTCTTTTGATTTATTGGTAGATCAGTTCTTTTTTAAAATTGAACGAATATCACATAAATAGATCAGAAATATACGACAAATATACAAAAATGTTCTATAATGCCGTACAGCTGCATATGCCTTTTTGGTAAAAAAAAATGAAGAAGCATTAAGTCAAAAATTAGATTCACTTCCCGAAGTGTAGAAAAATAATATAACTTTGAGCCAACAGGAGAAGTGTGTAACAGACAGAAGGAAGCACCCATTTGATAAACCAAACAATATAGCGATGTCCGTCTGTATAATCAATCACCTAGATCTCTGAGACTTTAAGAGGTAGAGAAATCAAATGTCGTGACCCATACTTTGCCGCGCATATTGAATGAAAATATTAATTTTAAAGATGGAGCTTGGTACCCGGTGCACATAACCTTTACTATATGTCTTAAAAACCGTCATACATATACCGTCATATATATACGTCACATATATATATATATATATATATATATATATATATATATATATATGTATATATATATATGTAATCAAAAACATTTTTATATTTGAAATATTTATTTATTTTTCAAAAGTGAACATAGAAATAAATATGTAAATAAAGTTGCAAAACTACAATATCGCAACAAAAAATATAACTGTCAAGAACTTTTCCTTTTTTTTTTGTTTGATTTTGCTCAGTTACTTATTCACACATGCCTTGATTCATTGCCCAGCGGAAGAGAGCTGATTCGAAGAAAATATTAAGTATCGAAGTACTATCGAATTTAATGAAGTCCGGCAATATTATTTGATTGACCACAATGATGCAAACGATTTCCCCCATGATAAGCTTCCTATGTGCATATTTGACGTTCTAGTACGTTTACATGTTAAAAGTTCTCCATTTGGTTTACATGTTAAAAGTGTTGCATATCAATTTTAATGTAATTTTTACGTCATTTGCCTTGGAAGCTAAGTGCTCCTCCAACTTCGCTCATCTGCTTTGCCAGATCCGAGTCAGTCGTCCTGCCAATCGAGAGCTCACTAAATATGTTTTCCTGGTAAATTGTATAAGTGTTATTTCTATACGTGGTGATCTTATTCTTCTTATCACGCGACAACTGACTGTCTACACTATACATTAATGGAAACCGTTATTTTTCTTTTGCATAAAAGAAACAAAATTGATCGGAGAGAATTGTCGATCATTGTTGTATAAATTTATACCATATAGTTGGCACAATTCGATCCTAAAATAGTTGTGCTAAATATATTTAATTGAGGTTTAAAATACTTAACTTTCGCAGCACTCAATGTCAGCAATGACTGGAAACGTGCCGATTACCAGATGGTTATTATTTAAAGTTATTTGTATTGATTGCTAAACTATAGCCTAAAAGGCAGCAAACGTACGTAAGTGCACACTTAAAAGCAATTTTGCATAGTTCGATCTACTACTGCTACTACTCATTTGAATCACATAACATGTTATACATGGCCAAACGTCCACCAATACATATTAAACAAATCAGAACCCAGCTGTAATATGTAGCAATATACCAAAAAGTATATTCAGTATAATTGGTATTTGTGGTATATTGATACTACATAATGTTCAAAATATATACTAAATTATAAAGTACACGGTAAAATACACAAAGCACATGCAACTTCATATGGATTTTCCCAAACAAAATTGTTTCTTGAATAACCTCCAAGCTTTAAATCCGATCCCAACCAAACTATCGGGGATTATGGAAACTATAATTATTTTGATAGTTAATAGTTTTTTTTAAGGGAAGGGGACTTGACATACAAAGATTAGAATTAATCTTGATCTCGACCTACACGAATATTGTTACCTAGTTTGGTTTCTCTGGCTCTTATAGTCTCTAGGATTTCGATGTTCAAACGGACGAATAAACGGCCATGACTATATCGTATCCTCTGTTGATGCTAAGTATATATATATACATTCTTCTTTATGCTGTCGGAGATTCTGCCTTCTACCTGTTACATAAATTCAAACTAAAACTGCGTACAACGCTGCGAACAAACTTACTATCATTATTGGAGCCTTTTATTCTTATAGTAACTCCCTCACATACAAAACAATAATAACCGTGAATTCGCTATCATTTTTAAACAGATATTGCTGAATTTGTAAGGCATTATCAAAGTTGGAATCTATCAATAAATACATATGTATGAACCTTGGGCTGTTACAGACGTTAGGTACAGAAATTGCAAAGGCAAAACCTTTTCATAATAAAATTAAGCAGTAATTAGTCAGATAGTTATGATATACACTGCGTTTCACTTGAATAGCACACTTTTATATGCAATTTCAAATCTTTAAATCTCTTAACCAAAAAGAAAAATCGCTGATGTTTAATTTTCTATTTATAGTGTAATCAATTTTAAATATAAGAAAAGTAACAAAACTTTAATTAAATAAACAATTAATAAATGTTAACCAAAAAACTTAAAAACTTAAAAACTCCATAACAATTTTGTTTCACATGAATAGCATATTTTTTTTTTAAAGTATATTTAACGAACTTAATTATTAGGAAATGTGTTTTTATTCAATATTGAGTATTAATATATACATATTTGTTAATTGAATAACCGCGCTTCCTTGCGTTTGGGGTTAAGCGGTGGTTTTTTTTAAGTTTCAAACGTTTAAGATGTTTAGCTTTCGAAATAAATCGCAAAACAGTTGTTTTGCTCGCGTCAACACCAGCTTTTGCTCTTATCATGCTCACAGAGTCATGAGAATTTGAGGCGTCCTGCAGAATCGCACGCTTATCTGTGTCGCTAAGAACACTACTTTTGCGACCTTTCATATTTTTTCCATAGTTTTGTTTGTTCTTGATGAAATTGTGTACGACTTTTCAGCTTCTTCCAATTTTTTTCGCTATATTAGCTACAGAAAGGTCACAATCAATATAACTTTGTATTTCGATCTGTTCTGTGTGACTTAGTGACGTTCCGCGACCCATAATTGCAGAAAATGATTAAATTATGTTGAAAATTCACAAATTAATTAAAAAACGTTTATGATTCAATATCTTCGGATGCTGAAATGACACTAAATTTAAAATGTGCTATTGAAGTGAAACAAAAAAAGTGACAGTTATTGAAGCAAGTTGAAAAGAAAATTACGGTAAATTTCAACGGTACATTTCCAGACTTTTGTTGGAAGAGAGAAGATAAGGAGACGAATAAAAACCAGCAACAATCATTGCATTAGATCAAGCAATTGCTGAGAGATCAACAATTAATTATGAAAAATTTTGTGTGCTATTGAAGTGAAACGCAGTGTACATACATATGCATTTAGAATTGCCGCCATCTACGTTGATAACGACCGAAGGCGAATTTCCGTAGATTATGTTTTATATAATGTGTTGTCTAATGGAGAACAATTTAACTTAAATAATTTCAATTTAAATTATTTGGGGCATAATCGATGTTTTTAGCAAAGGCAATGTCACAACAGCCAATCAAAATTTAATTTAAAAAAAATTGTGTATTTAATCGGATATTTGAACTCGGGTCTACATACATTAGTTATTAAATTTCAAAGGCTATAAAATATACCATGCATACTAAAGCAACTACGCACGTGCAGCTGCAGTCATATGAAATTATTTCTTGATTAGTAAGACTATAGTTATGGAAAATTCAAGACAGCTTTATAACTAAGCTTCCGATCCAATAAAGTATATATATTCTTGGTCAGGGTCACCAGACGAGTCGATATAGCCATGTCCGTCTGTCCGTCTGACCGTCTGTCTGTATGAACACCTAGATCTCAGAGACTATAAGAGCTAGAGATTTCAAACTTGGTACCAGTATTGGTGTATGTCCTACGCAGATCAAGTTTATTTTAGATTTTTGCCACGCCCCTTTCCTTTCCCTTTACTAGCGCAATTTTAATGATAGAGTCTCCAGTTTTTGTACATATGAAAATAATAGCAATAATAGATGAAAAACTTGGAAGTTATTCAGAAAACAGTTTTGTATGGGAAAATCCATAGGCAACTGCACGTGGAGTGTTTTTGGTGAACAGTGCATGGTATATTTTATACTTTATGCAATATTTAGGATGTGATGGAATATTAATGTACAAATATACAAAAATACCAAAAATACTTTGTGGTATATTTTAGTATATTTGAGCTGGGTAGCGGGCATATCATAGTCGAGCACACTCGACTGTAGCTTTCCTACTTGTTTCCATTCAAGGGGTAAATTCTAAAACAAACTTGCTTAATTGTCTTGCATTTGTTTTCAGTGGTATACCCGAACTATTTCAGTCTCCAAACAAATTTACGATCATTCGTTGTCTTCTCAATTCCCCATTTGGATAACGTAATAAACATAAGGATTCAATAGTTAGAAATTGTTCAAAATCATCAATAATGAAACTATGTAAGTATTCAACAGCTTCCATAAATAAGTAACAGTGACTTAATATTTAATATAATTTAAAAACAATTTGTAATTGTATATGTAAAATATATACTATGTATTGCAATGTGTATGGCATAAGTGTATGAAATAATATTTATTTTATTTTATTTAATTATATATTTTAATCATATGCTCCTCAGAGCAATCGATTTTAAATCTCGTACTTGTTCTTGTGTAAGTTAATTATTTATGTTTGAATTGAGTAACAATTATTGTCTTGCAACTCATTCTTTTATAAGAATGCAATTGGGTTGAATTGAGTTATAAGTCCATTTCATTATCACCTTGTGAAACGATGCCCTTATAAATTGTCACGACTTATGCGTTTACTTTGTTTGTTTGAATTTGGGAAGTTTGATGTAAAACACGAGATCATTAAGCAGAGTTATAATGTCGTCTATTAGATTGTCATTACCTAAAATAACATGGAAAATTTTACCTCAACAACTATTATATTCAATAAGTTGATTATTTTGTGATATTTTACCAATTTTACCAAACTTTCAACTTCTTAACTTAAAAACACTTGGCTCTTGATGGCTAACTATTGTCGTGATTATTCAAACTTTTTCAACAACCGGCTATGAAGATTTAGCTAAGTTATTTGTTGGGGCCGTTACGTTTAATTAATGATTCTTATTCTTACTGTATTTTTGATATTTCCTAGAGATAACTTCATGAGTTTTTATTTGAGTAATATCAATTTTTTAATCATTCGTGAACTTAGCGAACGTTTTAACGATCCGACTGAATGTTACACATACATAAAAATCGTTGCCCTTTCGATGGGCGAACTTTCTGACTATACTGAACTTTACTGAATCAAAATTAAACAAGTCAGAAAGCTACAGTCGAGCACACTCGACTATGATATACCCGTTGTCCAGCTCAAATATGCTAAAATATACCATAAAGTATTTTTGGTATATTTGTAGATTCATACTCCACCACATGCTAAATATCGCATAAAGTATAAAATATACCATGCACGGTCACATTGCCCACCATAAGAGAGCCACGTGCAGCTGCCTGTGAATTTTCTCATACAAAACTGTTTCTTGTTTTTCTTCCAAGTTTTTCATCCGATGGCGACCAAATTCTCGGGAATCATCGAGACTGTTATTATCTTCGTATGTACAAAATAGAGAGACTTTATTTTTAAAAAAATTTAAAATTGCGTTAGTAAATCGTTTTTTTCGATTTTAGGGGGCGGAAATGGGCGTGGCAAAAATCTTAAATAACTTTGATCTGCGTAGGACTGGTACCAAGTTTCAAATCTTCAGCTCTTATAGTCTCTGAGATCTAAGTGTTCATACAGACAGAAGGACATACGGACATGTCTATACCGACTCGGCTGGTGACCCTGACCAAGAATATATATACTTTATGGGGTCGGAGATGCCTCCTTCTGCTTGCTTACATACATTTCATGGAGTCACAAAGATATAATACCCTTCTACCCTATGAGTTGCGGGTATACAAATAAACACACTCGAAGCTGACTCTAATAACAGCGCCGAACTCGCTGTAATCTAAGTTGTATTAATTTCAGTAGTAATATAAATCATTCTTAATTTTTCTAATTAATTTTAAAAACGATTTGAAAATTTGAAATGTATTCATTCTTCTCTAAATTACAGCAAACATTTTCACATACCACAATACCTTGGAATTTGGGTAAAGGCAACAGGAAGTCATCCAATATTGTAAGAATATTGCTGCAACTGATTCTTAGTGAAAATAAAAATACCACAAAGATAAATAACAACAAATAACCACCTTTTTAATAAACGGGGTCTATCCATCACCCGAAATAGGGCCATGGAAGCGTCTGGCTTGTCTGGCTTGCCGCCTAGAGATCGACAGTTAGTTTCGTGCAGTGAGGCATCTCCAAATATAGTCGTTACAACTTCCTCATCCATATCTAAAGAGCCACAGGTTCAAAATCAGCATAAACAGCAATATGTGAAGCCTGCTTCGTTGAATTTGCAGCCGGTCCTTGCGTTACAAGCGAGGGCCCAGGGTCACGAACAGGAACAGGGACAGGAATTGCCCACGCATACACAACTTAACAACACCCCTATAGTATCCACAAATGCAACAACAGTAATTGGTAGAGGCACTAGTAGTAGTAATATTCATTGTGCTAGTATTCCCGACTTAGCATCCACAGCAACTGCCATATCTGCCACTACTCAGGCGGCAACTGCTTTCAGTGGCAGTGCGGTGGGTCATCACCATCCACATCAGCATCTACATCATCAGCAACTGCCAGTGGCCTCAACAGCGGCAACAGCTTCTCATCACCATGGATCTGCATGTGGTTCCACCTCACTTGGCAGTAGCTCAGCGTCTTGCGGAACTCAACTACCACAGCCGCAAACAATTGAAAAGCTCTCCCGTCCGATGTCATTCGACAAGGTAAGCATACTCGCCTATCTTTATTTTTCGTCCATCATTTGAAAATTGTCTCAATTCCATTTAATTTGAAACTTTATTATATAACCTGCCGCCGGCTTAGAAAAAAAATGCTACTAAATTTGATTTCATTGATTAAATATTTATGAAATACCTCTTTCTTTTAACATAAATGCTTAAGGCATATTGCAAATAAGGCTACATTACATTCTAAATAAGAAATATACCATAAACAGTAAGATGAATTGGTAGCATTTAAAGTAGTTTCTTGAAAAATAAGTTTTTTATTCGATAGCAACCAAATTATCAAAGCTTTAGGCTCACTACTCGTTTTTTTCATGATGCGGGAGCTGTACTATGATTTTCATTATTTTGCAGATGGAAATGCTTGTGCGTGAGATGCAAGATCAAGAACATGGAGTTCCAGTTCGACAACAAAAGATATTCCTCACATCCATTCCATATGCATTTATGGGTACGTATGTATGATAACGCCATTATACTTGAATTGAATTTGTGACAATTTGTAAATTGAGATACAGCTTTGTCTGTGATGTTTGCATTAAATATCAATTCGACTCTGAACTTCAGTCGCTTATTCATAAATGATCAAGTTTCGCTAAACCAGTCTGTAGTGCTATGTGGCTAACACAACATCGATTATACTTCATAGGGTTGGGGTTAGACATATTTTCATAACCAATATACTCATTCGGCTAGATTCAAGATTTCCATTCTATAAAAAATATTAAAAATGTATGAGCGACAATTGTTTTATTACATTTAATTAAAAATTCTTATATTGTATCTAAGTAGTCATAAATGTACAAGAAACAATATATATATATATATATATATATATATATATATATATATTTTCTTTAACTTTGATGTATACATGGATAAATTGTATAAATTAAACATTAAATGTGGCTTTGAAATTCAGTTTTCTATTTAAGATCCTTGTAAGAGGTGGAAGGAAACTTCTCCGAACATAAATGTTCTAAATCATCAATAGCCGAGTCGATTTAACAATGTCCATATGTCCAACACCTAGCTCTCATCAACTATGCAAGATTGAATTTGATAACTGCATATTTATACCATCTACCCACAAGGTAAACAAGAATTATAACTTGGTGCCGATGTACATATGTAACAGGCCGAAGACAGTATCACAGGCACCATAAAATATATATTCTTGGTCAATGTTTTAAATGTTCGCTCCCTATTTCGGGCCTCAAATTGAAAGACTACATAAGAGTCATAAAAGTCATCATTTTGACGTTAAAATTTATTTTTGGTACACATAATATTCTTAAAAATTTGGTTACGATCTTTTCATGCGAACGTTTAATTATTCAAGACATAATTTTGTGTGGCAAAAATCGTATGCAACTGCACAGTCTCAGTAGTTTTAATGAATAATATGGCTGGTTTGGTTACTCTACATATGAAATAATTTGGATGTAATGGTGTATCGATATAATTTTGATTTATTTTAGTAAATTGTTGGTATAATGGTAAATGAACTAGCCGCTTTCACACTGTTAAAAATGGGTATTGGTATCTAAAAATCAAGTACATTTACCTATATCCTTTTTATTTTTATAAATTAATTACTTATTTTCGTATTTATTGATAACCGCCAAGTAAATTATTTATGTTTATGAGTCGAAAATGAATTTTGTCACCAAAGATTTTAAGTAAAGTGCTGGGTCTCTTACAATCAATATTTGACTCTAACTGTCTCCTTTTTGTTTTTATTTTGCATTATTGTAAATATTATCGAAAATATTCTCTAGACAAAATCTATGTATACATGAATTAAACAAAAGTTAAACTCAACACATTTTGTTGGAGAAATCTAATAAAAATTTGTATGTGTGTAATTAGCAAAATTTGTGATTATTTTTTTACATGTATATTTCAGGCTACGATTTAATTGAGTGGCTAATGGATCGCCTTCAGATTGAGGAGTCGGAGGCATTGAACATTGCTAATCAATTATGCCTTCATGGCTATTTTTTTCCTGTCAACGACTCTAAGATGCTAACTGTTAAAGATGACTCTTCTCTTTACCGCTTCCAAACACCTTACTATTGGCCTTGGCAACATAAGGCTCCAGATAATGTTGAATATGCCATATATTTAGCAAAAAGGTCACTACGCAATAAACAAAGACACGCTCTTGAGGATTACGAGGCGGAAGCTTTAGCGTCGTTACATAAAAATCTGAAGGGAAAGTGGGACTTTATTTCAATGCAAGCTGAAGAGCAAGTACGATTGGCCAAGGATCGTAAAAAGGGTGACAAAATCGTTGGTGATTCGCAAGAGCGTGCTTATTGGCGCGTTCACCGTCCACCACCCGGTCAATTTACGCCACTTGAGCCGTGTCCGGTTCCATCACGAGATCGTCAGGGTCTTAAGTCAAATAAAAAAAAGGCTGTTGGTGATGATCTACAACGCGAAGTCGATTATTTGGAAAAAACGTTAAACCGAACACGCATGAAGATGTCACAAGCATGTGAATCCTTAGTGACATACTCAGAAACGTTTAGTGAATACGATTTCTTTCTGCAGACAGCTTTGCCGTCAAACCCTTGGGTCACTGAGGATATCACATTTTGGCAGTTAAACAGCACTTTTGTTGATATACCTACAGAAAAACGAGTAAAGCGCTGGGCCATTTCCATAGATGAGCTTGTCTCCGACCCAACGGGCTTACATGAATTTACGGTATTTTTAGAGAAAGAGTACTCACATGAAAACATACGATTCTGGATTGCAGTTAATTGCCTCCGCCGATCCTCTCAATCGCAAGTAGCGAGTAAAGTTAACGAAATCTTTGAGTAAGTAAACAAATAGTAGTTTTGGTCATTATGACTTACTTATTTTACGTAATTAAATAAAATTAATAAAATTACAAATCGATTATTAAATAGTAGTAATGAAATTGTATTTTAAGAACACAGTGCTGATTATGTATTTTTCTCTATTTTGCAGAGAGTTTCTAAAACCTGGAGCGCCCTGCGAAATTAACATCGATGGAAAGACAATGGAAAGCGTTACACGTGGTCTTAAAAATCCATCTCGCTTCACTTTCGATTCTGCATCCGAGCACATCTATATGCTGCTACTAAAAAAAGATTGTTACCCGCGTTTTGTACGTTCGGAGCACTATAAACGACTTCTAGATAGTGGTATACAGCCGTCATATAAAAAACGTTTTTTTAATTTTGGGGGCGTTGGTGGAGCGAAGAAAAAGATGACAGCAGCTCTTTCGAGTCAGCCACATTTAGGGGATGTGGGCAAAGTCACAATTATACCCACCCCTCCTCCAGGAAATTTAACTCGACGTCGTGGAAGTGATCGCAGCCTTACTGGTTCGGCACATGAGCTTGCGGTAATTGGAGTCGATAAGGATTCGGGTTCGAAAGTCCCACACTCCCACTCGCAGAACAATCTCTGTGAGATACCATACAGGTACATTTTTGTGGCTGCAATGCCCGTGGTATGTTATATGCTGATACGTACATAAGATAACAATCAACCAGTATTTAGCTATAGTTACAAAAAGTTGTCTTTTTAAGAGAATATAATAGTAAGATTGAAAGTTTATTATTAACAAATAAATAACGAATAAGTGAGTAAAAACGACACTGCTTGACTGCATGATACCTTCTTCCCTCAACCTTTTATGTAAGAATTATAAAATATAGACTTAGTGTTAGTACGGGTATGTCCTTCGCATGTCAATCATGTTTAAAATTTGGGAACCATCAACGTGCAACCCAGTAAAAACGAATAGCAAGTATAATTCTAAAGCTTGAGCTTTAAATTCTTGTGAACAAAAAAATCTAAATTTTGGAAAATAGTCAGAAAGTTACTGTGAAGTATACTCATATTAAGCTGTGTTCATACAGATAGATGCACAGATGGTCATACTTGCACTTGGCGACATAGCTGAACACGAAGAGTCTAGCAGCGATCTAATTGCAAATAAAATCAAAAGTGAAAAAGAACGAGACGCCGACTGCGGGTGACCTTTGCGAATCTGCCTCTTCTCGCATTTTCGACTTACGCTTCTGATCGAAAGCAACAGCGTCAAAAATCAAAAGTAGCAAAAAGCCAAATGCATTGATTTTCGCGACTGTGACTGCCGACGACTCCCGACAGTTGGCGAATGCCGCAGCGTCGATTTATGTACACATATGATCGAAAGCAACAACAAAGCAGAAAAACGGAAAACGGCGACTGCGAATGATTTTTAATTTTCGTAGCTGTTTGATTTTAGCGCCTGTCGAAGCATGCGACTTCTGATCTTTTTCAAAAGCAGAAGAAAAAGCAATTACCTATTTTTTATTATCGCTCGCAGTTGAAGTTCCGAAAAGCAACAACACTGCGACGTCTGCTACCTCGACTGCAGTTTTTTTTAAAAATTGGCTATATTCCATCGTCTGTTGATGCTGTGTAAGATGTAGTACCAATAATATGCCCATATACTAAGGCTATATAAAAATTGTTTTTATATCAACTACCTATAGAGTAAAATTTAGAAAACGTGCTTGGAATAGAAACATTTAGCATTTAGCAAAAACGTATTAGTTTTTATAAAAAATAGTATTACAAACAGTGGCAAAAGTGAATTTCAATGGTGATTCTCAAAAACCCGACAATGTCCAGACAACAAACAAATATTAATTAAAAAGTAGTGAAAAACGGATGTGATGCAAATTAAATGAGAAATAAACAAATCATCCTATGTATCTTTCGATCCTTTCCGTTTAAGCTTTGGTTCGCCGTTTTGTTTTCACATAAAATTATATGAAATCGTCAAAAGGAAATCTGCAAATCGATAAACGATTTCTATAGTGCATATGCTTTGCACATCGATGTTGATGGTGTTGATCGCTAAAACGGCTTCTTAAATTTGTTTCGTTTTTGCATTTTATTCCTGCTACCCATAGGGTGGAAGGGTATTATAATTTTGTGACTCCAGGAAATGTGTGTAACAGGCAGAAGAAACCATCTCCGACCCCATAAATTATATTTATTCCTGGTCAGAGTCACTAGCCGAGTCGATATAGCCATGTCCTTGGAAGTTATTCAAGAAACAGTTTTGTATTGAAAACTCCATAGGCAGCTGCACGTGGTTTTTTTCTGGTGGATAATGTCACCGTGCATGATATATTTTATACTTTATGCAATATTTAGGATGTGATTGAATATCAATATACCAAATATTCCGAAAATACCAAAAATATTTTTTGGTTTATTTTAGTAGCGGGTATCGACTGTAGCTTTCTGACTTGTTATTTTCGTGCAATGTGACTTTGTATGGTAGGTAGAATACTCTTTGGTATATTTAATATAATAATATTTAATATTTAATATAAAAATATACCAAAAACACCGAATTCATTTTTCGGTATATTTTAGTATATTCAAACTGGATATCGGGTATCTCAGAGTCAAGCGCACTGGACTGTTACTTTCTCATTTATTTAAAAGTAAAATAAATCAAGAAAATATACAATTTTTGTGTTCATCATCAACTTTACAGAGAAACACCCAGCACGAAGGTCATTCAGTTGGAGGTCACTGAGGAAAACTTACCAGCCTGTACTGTCTGCCCTTGGGATAACTTGGCGACAATCGTTCCACTATCTGCATCAGTTAAACTATCTACTATTCCGTGTGAGCAGAAAATTCAAACATCAAGCTCTTTGGTGACTACATCTCCGGTTGACGAAGCTACTACTTCAAATTGGTTGTCAACTCTAAAGCCTGACAAAGTCAATCACAGAGGCGATGAGAAACCTTTGATTAGGTAAATTCTTTATTAAATAATTAAAACAATCATAAATAATTTTACTTTTTCAGCACATATCCAGAATTGTGCGATCACATTCATCGTAATATAGGTTTACGGCATCAAAATACAGTAGACAGTGGCGAGACGGATAGTAAGCGTTTGGTGCCTAATTTAGTTGAACAACGTCGTGCCTCCGTTTCATTAATGCACAGGTATAATACCTTACCATTGAAATTAAAAAAATTATATTTATACTCGCTACTCATAGGGTAGAAGAGTATTATAACTTTTTGAATTATGGAAATATATGTAATATGCAGAAGGAAGCATCTCCGACCCCATAAAGTATATATGTTCTTGGTCACGGTAATCAGCCGAGTCGATATAGTCATGTCCGTCTGTCTGAATGAACACTTAGATCTAAGAGACTATATGAGCTAGAGATACCAGATTTGCTACCTGCATTTATTTTAAATAATTGTCACGCCCGTTTCCGCCCCCAACATCGAAAAAAACGACTTACAAGCGTAGTTTTGAAGATCAAGTTGCATTTTCGTGTATAGAAGATAATTACAGTCTCGATGATTCCCGAGAATTTGATTGCGATCGGATGAAAAACTTGGAAGTTATTCATATGAAAAAATCCATAGGCAATGTAACCGTGTATGGTATTTTTGTTTTTTGCGATATTTAGGATGTGATGAAATATGAATGTACCAAATATACCGAATATTCAGAAAATACCGAAAATACTTTTTGGTATATTTTAATATATTCGAGCTGGGTAGCGGGTTTCTCACAGTCGAGCACACTCGACTGTAACCTTCTGATTTGTTTAATTTATGAAATTATAAATATATGACACTTTATGGAAATATATTTAAATTTTGTATAACTTTGCCGATAGCTCCAGGGAGCCACAATTGGCACGTACGTGTTGTCTATCAACTGCAAGTCCGCCCCGTGTTAATGACAGGATTCAGCCTGTAGAGGTCCGAAACCTACGTATTTCCAGTGAGAGTCACAGCAGTATTACAACTACCACAAATCATCTTAACGAATTGTCGATGCCACAACAGAATAGTGATTTATTAGTTAATGCTACTATTGTTTCAGAGCCAATATTAAACACGCCAGTGCCAATACCAACACTGTCTAATACCACGGTTACCCCTTCGCCTAAAATATGTACACCTCATGCAGAAAGGGCCTTAAAAAATGAGGGCTCTACCTCAAATGCAAAAGTAACACAATTGGGTGATGGAAACCCAGCATGCGTGGATATTATTAATGAAGGCACAACAGAGCAGAAACTTGACTTGACCGAGGCTGTCATAAAAGAAGTGGAAATTGAGCTAATTGACCCTATTATTTACAATAATAATGTTGATCTTGCCGAAAAATTGCAGAAAAATGCTCAACACCAAAGTAATTCCTGTCTGAGCAATAGTAGTAAGGATATTGAAAACGATACACAACATGACAAACATTTTAAGGAAATTATGGATATTCCAGAAACTAGTAGGGGTACATCTGATTTGGAAGTGCTTATACAAGAAAGTGCTGAAGGAGAGCTGTCGCCCACCACCGAAGAATATCAGGAGGGAATGCATTTTGGAGATGCCAGAAAGGATATTGTTTATGACATCGGTGATACCGACAGGCATCTTGGCTATGTACCACCAACATCGACACCAGTGCCTTCATTGGCACCACTTGCTGTACTAGATATAGACACAGTTGATGATGAGGAAGTTGTAGTCAAAACACCAATATCAGTCCCAGTAGCAGGGGTATTAAGTACTGACGAAATGCGACGGCGTCGCAAAAAACGAAATTTGGAATCAGGCAAAAAGGATGAAAAGGATAAGAAAAGTGAACAAGCTAGCAGTACAGGGGAAACAGTCGCGGATGTCGACGTCGAACACAACAGTATATGTCCTTGGGAAGACGAGTATGTATATTTTCGAAATCAGGGCTGCAATTCGAAAACATTTTTATTGGTCTCAAATTTTATAACCAGAATGTAACATTTGTTTTTGAAATGATGTTTTCACCAACATATCTGTACATCAAGAATGAATTTTGATAGACATACGCGTATTGGCAATTCTATAATCACATCAAGAATGAATTTTGATAGACATACGCGTATTGGCAATTCTATAATGTCGGCGGACGCATCGAAATCGCAAAAACAGTTGAACTTAAAAAGGTTATTACCGCGATTCACATTTTTGTACTATATCGACATTAAAAATTAGAATAAAAATATGTTATATTTTATATACTAAATATGTAAAAATTACATACTAAATTAATGAAAGGAACATTTATTTTATCCTCTGATTGCGGTAAACCTTTTGGTAGAATTGCCCATATGTAGATGTGTAATTAAAAAACAAAGGTAGTATGCAATTCATTCATTTTATACGAATTGTACTGTCTTTTATACGTCAGAGTAATAACAAAAACTATTTAAATATTCAATGAAATTATCCCTTATGTAGCTTTTTCCTAATCAAAGATCGTGTCTGACTGAATTCAATTGCAGCCTTCTCGGTAAGAATTGCTCATAAATTCTAGTATTAACTTTGCGTTTAATTCACAGAAGCGTTGGCGCAAGTGACGGAACATTTGTAAAGACATACGCTACCCTTGGTTACTTATGAACAAAGCCGAAATTTTTAAAATTAGTGGTCAACAAGTTTCTGAAGAAATAGTAAAGATATAAATAATAACACTTATCCATACAAAAGTAACTTATTTATTGAACTGTGGACTACAGCACATTCTGCATGTATTTATAAAAAACATAATACGTACATATTTAAGAATATTTATCTGTTTGTCTTTAACTCAGTGTAATTATATATAAGTATGCATATACATATATACATATACATATACATACATACATATATATATATATATATATTTATATATGTATATATACATATATGTATATATATATAAGTATATATATGTATATACATACATATGTATGTATATTCACAATTTCAAACTAAAGAGATACATATATAGCTAGTTGAAAGATTTGTCTAAAAGACCGATAAAAAAAGCGAAAATATAGTAGTAATGGCAAGCAAAATGAAATGTTATTTATCGAATTATTATACTAATTATTGTGAACAAATTTGAAATATAAAAATAAACAAATGTGTAAGAAACAGATATTCTCCTCTTAGAAATCCCTTTAAACGCAGAGCCATACAACCGAGTGTATATGGCGATATGTTGTTGCCCAGCGATATGTATTTGCTAAGCCACTTCTGATTGCCCAGCGGACATCATTGTTGGCTTTACGCACTTCAAACATTTTTTTTCTTTTTTTTTTTATATTTGTAAAGACATTTTTGAAAAATGATATTTGTTTTTTTTATAAGTTTTATAAAATAGAATAAAGGTAGGTTGTATTGTATTCACTAAAATAGTTCTCACACACAATAAATACAAAGCATATATGTCTGAAATTCAAGATTATGTTTTAAATCTACTTTTGAAAGATTATGATGTTGCCCGCGACGACCTTCCTTCCATTTTGAGCGAGAAGGAAACCATATACAGTACATTTATACAGTACATTTGAATATTCAACTTTATATTGTACATAACAGCGTGATTCCTTCTTGATTTCCCAACGGTACAGCAAAAACGTAGAAGAAATCTGATAAATTACTTCGCTTGAACATTAGGAACAAAGAACTATTGTGCTCGATTATGAAATACCCGATCACCAGTTTGAATATACATACTAAATACTATATACACCCAGCACGAATGTCATTCAGTTGGAGGTCACTGAGGAAAACTTACCAGCCTGTACTGTCTGCCCTTGGGGTAACTTGGCGACAATCGTTCCACTATCTGCATCAGTTAAACTATCTACTATTCCGTGTGAGCAGAAAATTCAAACATCAAGCTCTTTGGTGACTACATCTCCGGTTGACGAAGCTACTACTTTTTCAGCACATATCCAGAATTGTGCGATCACATTCATCGTAATATAGGTTTATGGCATCAAAATACAGTAGACAGTGGCGAGACGGATAGTAAGCGTTTGGTGCCTAATTTAGTTGAATAACGTCGTGCCTCCGCTTCATTAATGCACAGGTATAATACCTTACCATTGAATTTAAAAAATTATATTTATACTCGCTACTCATAGGGTAGAAGAGTATTATAACTTTTTGAATTATGGAAATATATGTAATATGCAGAATGAAGCATCTCCGACCCCATAAAGTATATATGTTCTTGGTCACGGTAATCAGCCGAGTCGATATAGTCATGTCCGTCTGTCTGTCTGTATGAACACTTAGATCTAAGAGACTATATGAGCTAGAGATACCAGATTTGGTACCTGCATTTATTTTAAATAATTGTCACGCCCGTTTCCGCCCCCAACATCGATAAAAGCGACTTACAAGCGTAGTTTTGAAGATAAAGTTGCATTTTCGTGTATGGAAGATAATTACAGTCTCGATGATTCCCGAGAATTTGATTGCGATCGGATGAAAAACTTGGAAGTTATTCGTATGAAAAAATCCATAGGCTGCTGCGCGTGGTTTCTTTCTGGTGGACAATGTAACCGTGTATGGTATTTTTGTTTTTTGCGATATTTAGGATGTGATGAAATATGAATGTACCAAATATACCGAATATTCAGAAAATACCGAAAATACTTTTTGGTATATTTTAATATATTTGAGCTGGCTAGCGGGTTTCTCACAGTCGAGCACACTCGACCTTCTGATTTGTTTAATTTATGAAATTATAAATATATGACACTTTATGGAAATATATTTAAATTTTGTATAACTTTGCCGATAGATCCAGGGAGCCACAATTGGCACGTACGTGTTGATTACCCCTTCGCCTAAAATATGTACACCTCATGCAGAAAGGGCCTTAAAAATGAGGGCTCTACCTCAAATACTAAAGTAACACAATTGGGTGATGGAAACCCAGCATGCGTGGATATTAGTACAAATGAAGGCACAACAGAGCAGAAACTTCACTTGACCGAGGCTGTCATAAAAGAAGTGGAAATTGAGCTAATTGACCCTATTATTTACAATAATAATGTTGATCTTGCCGAAAAATTGCAGAAAAATGCTCAACACCAAAGTAATTCCTGTCTGAGCAATAGTAGTAAGGATATTGAAAACGATACACAACATGACAAACATTTTAAGGAAATTATGGATATTCCAGAAACTAGTAGGGGTACATCTGATTTGGAAGTGCTTATACAAGAAAGTGCTGAAGGAGAGCTGTCGCCCACCACCGAAGAATATCAGGAGGGAATGCATTTTGGAGATGCCAGAAAGGATATTGTTTATGACATCGGTGATACCGACAGGCATCTTGGCTATGTACCACCAACATCGACACCAGTGCCTTCATTGGCACCACTTGCTGTACTAGATATAGACACAGTTGATGATGAGGAAGTTGTAGTCAAAACACCAATATCAGTCCCAGTAGCAGGGGTATTAAGTACTGACGAAATGCGACGGCGTCGCAAAAAACGAAATTTGGAATCAGGCAAAAAGGATGAAAAGGATAAGAAAAGTGAACAAGCTAGCAGTACAGGGGAAACAGTCGCGGATGTCGACGTCGAACACAACAGTATATGTCCTTGGGAAGACGAGTATGTATATTTTCGAAATCAGGGCTGCAATTCGAAAACATTTTTATTGGTCTCAAATTTTATAACCAGAATGTAACATTTGTTTTTGAAATGATGTTTTCACCAACATATCTGTACATCAAGAATGAATTTTGATAGACATACGCGTATTGGCAATTCTATAATGTCGGCGGACGCATCGAAATCGCAAAAACAGTTGAACTTAAAAAGGTTATTACCGCGATTCACATTTTTGTACTATATCGACATTAAAAATTAGAATAAAAATATGTTATATTTTATATACTAAATATGTAAAAATTACATACTAAATTAATGAAAGGAACATTTATTTTATCCTCTGATTGCGGTAAACCTTTTGGTAGAATTGCCCATATGTAGATGTGTAATTAAAAAACAAAGGTAGTATGCAATTCATTCATTTTATACGAATTGTACTGTCTTTTATACGTCAGAGTAATAACAAAAACTATTTAAATATTCAATGAAATTATCCCTTATGTAGCTTTTTCCTAATCAAAGATCGTGTCTGACTGAATTCAATTGCAGCCTTCTCGGTAAGAATTGCTCATAAATTCTAGTATTAACTTTGCGTTTAATTCACAGAAGCGTTGGCGCAAGTGACGGAACATTTGTAAAGACATACGCTACCCTTGGTTACTTATGAACAAAGCCGAAATTTTTAAAATTAGTGGTCAACAAGTTTCTGAAGAAATAGTAAAGATATAAATAATAACACTTATCCATACAAAAGTAACTTATTTATTGAACTGTGGACTACAGCACATTCTGCATGTATTTATAAAAAACATAATACGTACATATTTAAGAATATTTATCTGTTTGTCTTTAACTCAGTGTAATTATATATAAGTATGCATATACATATATACATATACATACATACATACATATATATTTATATATATATATATATAGATATATTTATATATGTATATATGCATATATGTATATATATATAAGTATATATATGTATATACATACATATGTATGTATATTCACAATTTCAAACTAAAGAGATACATATATAGCTAGTTGAAAGATTTGTCTAAAAGACCGATAAAAAAGCGAAAATATAGTAGTAATGGCAAGCAAAATGAAATGTTATTTATCGAATTATTATACTAATTATTGTGAACAAATTTGAAATATAAAAATAAACAAATGTGTAAGAAACAGATATTCTCCTCTTAGAAATCCCTTTAAACGCAGAGCCATACAACCGAGTGTATATGGCGATATGTTGTTGCCCAGCGATATGTATTTGCTAAGCCACTTCTGATTGCCCAGCGGACATCATTGTTGGCTTTACGCACTTCAAACCTTTTTTTCTTTTTTTATAATTGTAAAGACATTTTTGAATAATAATATTTGTTTTTTTTTTATAAGTTTTATAAAATAGAATAAAGGTAGGTTGTTTTTTTTTTTTTTTTTTTTTTTATTATTAATTTTAAAACATAATAATTTTAAGATTAATATTTACAATAAGAGCGCTAGCGTCATGGGCTCAAAGGTAGGTTGTATTGTATTCACTAAAATAGTTCTTTCGCACAATAAATACAAAGCATATATGTCTGAAATTCAAGATTATGTTTTAAATCTACTTTTGAAAGATTATGATGTTGCCCGCGACGACCTTCCTTCCATTTTGAGCGAGAAGGAAACCATATACAGTACATTTATACAGTACATTTGAATGTTCAACTTTATATTGTACATAACAGCGTGATTCCTTCTTGATTTCGCAACGGTACAGCAAAAACGTAGAAGAAATCTGATAAATTACTTCGCTTGAACATTAGGAACAATGAAGTTTTTCTTGAATAATTGTTTAGGGTTTTCATTCGGTCTAAACTAAATTTCATCAGTCATCAAGATTATATTTTTGGTAATATATACCAAAATTCGCGACGATTTTAGGAGACGGAAGAAGACATAACTCAAATTGAAATAAACATGATCTACTTAGGACATACAGAAGCTCTGATAGATACTAAGCTTGGTAGCTCTAGAACTTATAGTTATTCAGATCTAAGTGTTTATGCAGAAAGACAGAGGGACGGACAAACAAGCGGACATAGTTATATCAAGTCAGCTGTTGATCCTGAGCAAGAATATGTATCATCGCACAGATGCGTATGGAGTATCCCATACAAAATAGTTTATTGAAAACCTTTTATGACAAACAAACATTTTAAATAAAGTGTATCTACGTATGACATTCACGCGTATTGTCATCAAGTTTTGGTTTATCTAAGTCTTACACTCAATACTTAAAAAACACAAACATTTCATTTAATTTTGTAACCCACAGGGATAATATATAAGAACTTTTCGTCTGCAATCGATCTGTATTGACAGAAAGCTCGTTCTGTCTCAAGAGAATTACTTGCTGCCAATCTATTTTGTAAGGCTATATAGTTGTGAACATGTTATCCCACTTGAGTGTGTGAAGTCACGAAAAGATATGGATTTCACTAGAATTTAAGACTCATCTTTCTGAAATATAGGCAATTTTGTGTATAAGATACCACTTGTTATGTAAGTCCTATTTGAGATAGCTGATTTTTGTTCTTCAGATGTTTTATAAAATTACATGAAGGTAGTTTATATTGTAATCACTAAAATAGTTCTTATATAATATTATATATATATGTTTATATCACTTGAAATAAATAAAAAAATAATTATAACAAATATCACATCCACCCGTTACAGTGTATTTAGAAACTTTATCGAGTGGGACTTGAGATAAAGTTGTAAAAGAAGTTACACTTTGGTTGGTGGGATAGTATTACGAAAATGATGACGAAATGCCATGAAATAATGAAAGCAAAAGTGTTTTCTAACGGCAGTACAGCTGCGTGGCATAAAATGGCAAAACACAATTTTTCAAAAAGATGATAGGTTTGCATTTAATTTTGATATATATTAAAGAGAAATATATAAGATCTACTTTTCGACATGGTATACGATTCCAGCTTATTGTAATATATATGGTAATATCATTAAGTAGGATTTATAATTTAAGATAGGAAATTATAATATGGAAAACTTTTGAAAATTTTTTTAAGTCCTTTTGCTAGTTAAACCTCTCTCTAAATCAAATTGAAATTCGCACAAGACAACTAAATCGGTTATAATTAAATTTTTATACCCGCTACCCATAGGGTAGAAGGGTATTATAGCTTTGCGACTTCAGGAAATTTATGTAATAGGCAGAAGGCAGCATTTCCGACCCCATAAAGTATATATATTCTTGGTCAGGGTCACCAGCCGAGTCGATATAGCCATGTCCGTCTGTCCGTCTGTCTGTCTGTCTGTATGAACAGCTAGATCTCAGAGGCTATAAGAGCTAGAGAATCCAAACTTGGTACCAAAAATACTTTATGGTATATTTTTGTATATTTGAGCTGGGTAGCGGGTATATCACTGTCGAGCACACTCGACTGTAGCTTTCTTACTTGTTTTAATATTCATTAAAAATTAAACTCGAATGGACGATATTCAGTAAAAAATAGTTGCTCTCCAGAACTATTAATAACTAACACTTAGTCAACTGCACAGACTTCGATCTTCAGTGAGCTTAAATACTAATATATGTGTATTCACTCCGCTGTTAAACTGTGAAAGTTGTTATAGGTAATGTTTGGTTAGTTAAGCTGGTGTTAAAATGGAAAATAGTTGGCCATAAAATCTTGCGATCTATTTTCTTTGTATTTAGTGAATTCAATAGTTCTGTTATTTGGTCAATTGGGGTGCGTATATATTCAATTTTACAGAGCCTCGTTACGCTCCTGCCTGTTATTCTTCAAGTGTTGGACTTATGATGTTAAAGTTCACCTTGAATTATTTACTCGTTACTAACAAAAACAAGTAAGAAAGCTATAGTTGTGTGTGCTCGACTGTGAGATACCCGCTACCCAGCTCGAATATATTAAAATATATCAAAAAGTATTTTTGGTATATTTGTAGATTCATACTCCACCACATGCTAAATATCACATAAAGTATAAAATATATCATGCACGGTAACATTGTCTACCAGAAACAAACCACGTGCAGCTGGCTATGAATTTTCCTTCTGGGATCTAGATCGATAAAAGTATAGTGCCAACGTAGCTATTAATGGTCCGACAATCAAATTTATGCCGTATACAAATTTTTATAGTCCATTTTTATTGCATTGAAATAAAGAGTATATTGTCAACAAATTTTGGTGAATAAACTAAGCCTGCTCTTTATGCCCATAAGAATATGCAAGTTATCAAATTCTATCCTCCAGTGTCCCACCAGTTCCAGTATCAGGAGTCTATGAAGATTATGTTAAGAAGATTTTGCTCTTCGAATGTGCTTGCCTTCTGGCAGAAGCAATGATAAGAAGTTTGTAGTAGAATTTTACATGTATTGCCATATTGGCGTATTTTACATTTTAGGCTGATCAATTGAATCATTATCTGGATTCATTAGAAACCGACGGCTCTGCGCATCAGGTCAAGTGACGCTTATGGGCAGATTAATATTAAAAAAATATTATTTAAAACCGCATTCTAAATAAAAGTAAGCTCTGTCTTTTTGAATATATACTTAAGTTATAAAAGTCCCATACTATAAAATCAACTGTCCACATACGATCTGTAAATAAAGGCAGCTTGCAGTATGTTCCAAATTTGAATAGTCCAAAAAATAAGAGTATTTTGAAATTTTTGTTAAAATCTAAATCATGTTAAACCATATTTAATTCATAATGATACATTTATTTAAATTGTATTTGGATATACCATATAACATTTGTCCAGCACAGGTTGTAAAACGTATGTATTTTAAACATTAACTGCATTTTGAAGTGCAGTTTTGTCATCAACAATAATGTTTGCCGCCGTCGTGGATACGTTAGAGCTCAGCAATTGTTTAGTCGATGAACTAGATGAATAACTATCACTAGAACTACGCGTGGACGCCGAATTTCCGCTAACGGGGCTATCCAGCATATCTGGAAAATAAAATAAAAGTTATCATTCAAGAAACATTGTCTACGTGTAATAGGAACACAATATTTGTACACCGTTACAATTTTAATCGTATTCTCCACTTTTTAGTAATATTTTGACGTAAGCTTAGATATTAATTGTTCACTAATATTTAAAAGGAAAACCATAATGTATTTATCATTTTTTCTAAACTTAGTATTTAGAATATATTCTTTTAATTGGCTTGAGACTTTTAATTCCTTTATGAAACTTTAATACTAATCAACATAGTAGGCGCAATGCATTTCAGAGTTACTTATATGAAACAAATTTGTAGAAAGCGAAATGTGAGTAATAGACACAAGAAGCATATATTATATACTCAATCAACATTAGTAATAGAAATGTCTGTCTGTCATTCTGTTGCGATGAGCACCTAGATTTGAGCATGTAGGTCGCTATTCTTAACCAGTTTATATTAAAAGTTGGATATGTCCAAAATAATAGCTTTGACGGAAATATAAAATTGTATATTGGCTTTCCAAATTTTCCAAAATTATAAATATAAAAATGAATTAAGGAATAAAAGTCTATTTAGAAGACAAACATTATATGCGAGACGAGTAAATAGTTGGAGTTACATAGATATCTCTCAATTTGTGAGGTGCCTTTCACTAATATCGAAGTCTACTTATGTGTATTTGATATATATTAATAAGTCAAATGCTAATAGCGATTTACAATATATATGTATGTGTATGTACAATAACATATTTTAGAATAACTTATACAGTAGTACACCAACTTTATTCGTGTTGTAATCTTTGCGCCGATCCTCTGGTACCGTTGAAGATTTATTAATCTGAAGCAAAATTGGCGTAGCAAAACTTTTATGAAAGTTTTCTTAATATTGACAATTATAATTTGAAGGATCTATTACAATAAAAATTTGCCTGTTCCATTCGACAAGGGAAGGAAACTCGTCGGTTCATCCGTAAATTGAAAAATTGAGAGTTACCGAAACTAGAAGCTTCCCCCCAGAATTGCATTGGTAAATTGAGTTAATATAGTAGTATTCTATTTATGAATAGTTATTTTTAACAATGAACAAGAACTTGATTACCTGGAAGTGAACTAACATTATTGATCTTTAAGTCAATAGTGCCGCTGCAAGAACTGTTTGCAGCACCGGGTCCCACAATGTTACCCACCGATGTGGACTTTTTATGCAGATTCTGAATCTTTTTCACAGTGCTACTATATACTACGCCAATTCCAATCGGGCTAGGCATGTTAGTGTCGGAGGACATCGTTTCATGTCGATTTTCGGAATCGGCGCTTGCGTTCAGTTGAGTCTGGCACAATGGGCTCAGTATATTATTTTGTGTGTCATCTGGTGTATAATAGTCCGACTCTTCAGCACTCAAGTTGGTTGTCAATAATCCAGAGGGTTCTATAGATGAGTTTTGGCAATTGGCAAGCTCGACTGAATGCTTGCTTCGTTTTGAAGAGTCGCTTTCGCGGGGGAGATCCTCGTGACCAGTAATTTCTTCTCTAGCTACATCACTACTTGGTCTATGAAAGTTCGCCACATCACTATCATTACAAATGCTCAGACTGGCCACCACTTGTTTTAGTGATTTGCACGATATATTTTTCTTTCGACTATCTGGTGATAGCAATGGTGACAACTTCTCATTTTCACTATCTTCATCATCGACGATGTAGTCATGGTTGTCACCAATTTGGTTGTGCTTCTCGTATTTAAGCCCATTGTGTCGTTCATTTATAATGTGCACCTCCTGTATATTTGGGGAACAATTGAGCGTGGGTGTTGATGTTGCTTTTGACGACGACGTTAAAGAAGGAGTTGACTTCTTGGGATCACTTTCTATTTCGACCACAGATACCATCGATGTACCACCGCTAGTTTGTGTTGTCAGCGTATTCATCTCATTTGTTGTAGTACAAGTTGATGCATTTTTTTTTATCTTTGACCGACGTTGGCTGCTTGGCTTGACAGGAGATGTGGCTTTAATGTTGTCGCCGTTAGTTGTCGTCGAGGCAACCACCGTTGAGTCGTCCATAACATCAAGATCCACGCTTCTATTGAGCAAAGAGAGAGCACACCCAATAGGAAAAATATTCAGTTAATGAATCAGTCCCATTTATGCAAAAACAGCAAATAATGTTACAACCTAGCAGTGTTTCTGATATATATATATATATTTTTATATATGATATATCTGTAATGATAGTATGAATTTTTATATTTCTTTATTTGTATATAGAATCGTTATAAAATTGTACTTACAATGTGATTTTAATTGACGTTTCTAAAATTAAGATTTTTATTATTTGATGAATTGACTTTGGATTACACATCTCGAGCCAATAAAATTAAAACCTTAGCCTAATTTAAAATTAAGATACTAAATAAAGATCCTCATTATTTCATTATTACAGTGTATGAAAAATAAATATTCGGAACGGGTAGAAAAAGGAACATATTGTCTACGAGTGTCAACCCTGATCGAGAATATACTTTACTAATTTGTTTCCTGCACAAGTTTCGAGTGCAAATTAAATGCAATCAAATCTGCTGCTGTTGATAACATTAGAAATACCTAAAATCCAGATGGTATACCCAAATGGGTATTTTAACTTTACGCCAAGGGAAATCTTATGTAACAGACCTAAAAAAGTATTTGTTACCTCATAAAGTACATATATTTTTGATTAGCATCAGCAGCCGATTTATACTCTATGAGATTTTTTAAACGTATTGGTACATCAATATACATCAATACCAAAAATATTTTGGGATATTAACATGCGAGCGTACTCGATTGTAGCATTCAGACTTATTTTATATGTATGCGTATTGGTGAACTTTTTTCTGCAAGTGAATTTAATGCAAATTATGATTGGAAGTTAAACAATTTTGCACTATCTATGTGCTATGTTTTAAGAGCATTTCCAAATAGCGCGACGATGCGTTTGCAACAAAATATTCTAATTAAGAATGAAAACTACTTTTACTTTTTGTTACATCTGTATTGTAGATCAGTTACAATCAAGAATGCTACTTAAGATATCCTCTACCGTTTCAATATACGGAATATACCGAGTAATACTGTTGGTATGTTCGATAATTTTTATATATATATCATCGATATAAAAAACACCGCACACTCTCACAGTGTCGGCGAAGGCAAAGAAGACCGTGAACTGCATGCGGATTTTCCTATATAAAATTGTTGGGTGATTAACTTTAGCTAGAAACTTCATGTTTGTACGAAATACGCGGGAATTGTCACCAAATTTGGTTTCTCTACGTAATCTCTATTTTCTATTTTAGGGGTAGCTGGTATAAAAATAAAATGGTGGAAATAAACCAAACCGATTTTAATTTATATAAATTTGTGTAGAATATCTATCAATTTAAGTAGAAATATCAATTTATTTGAATTCAATGCGAATATTCAATAAATGTTGAGTATCAAAATGCTAATTAAAACTCGCTGATGATATGAAATGGCGCTTCTTACCGACCACCCTACAAAATCTACCTAAAATTGTTGTGTAGGTGTTGCCATTTATGTTGTCGGCTCATAGTGACTCACCATATAAATATTTACATATATATAAAAGAGCTAGTTTGAATACCTGGCGCGTGTCACTTGTTGAGGGGGTCCATTGAGCGCTTCAATAAGCGAGACAGGAATAAATCCTGCCGGAATATCAACGGGCGTTGGTTCACCACCGCCTGTCACTGATGTTGGTGTATTCTGATGATGAACTATGTTCGAGTTGCTGTTGCCCTTTTGCACGGCACGTATTTGAAGCAGAGCACGGAATGGTGCACGACAAATGGGGCAATTATTGGCCTGATAGCGAAGCGAGTCGGCGCATGAGTTGCATAGACAGAGATGGCGGCAAGGCAAGATGAGTGTATCGCGGGTCTCGCTCATGCAGATGACACATTCACTGCCGTGGTCATCAATTTCTTCATCCAATGGCGATTTGTTAACCGCCTTATTCTCAATGCCATAAATCTCCTGCAGCAGATAACATAGTCCATCGACAAAAATTTTTTGCTTAAGTGCTCGCAACACATAAGTTGTTGTTTCAGGATGATGGTCGATTACGCAAATTGTTGTGTGCGACTGACGACACTCTTCGTTACCCTCCTCGACCACACAGTGTATTGCAACCGGGTATTGTTCGCGGCCAGCATTATAGATAAGATCATCTTCGGGAACAAGCTGCGGATTGAAGACGTGACTCGGCTGCGAGAAGCATTGATTGATGCCCTTTTCGTAATGGTAGGTTTCAGACGCAAAGGACATTAAAAAACCCTCACGTTGAGTGAGAGTAACGCCACTGAAAGTGACATCTTCAGTGCAAAAATAATGTACTGTTATTGCACACTTTGCATCCGAATCAAATGTGAACTCTATATTGTAGCAACAGTTTGGCGTATCTATTTCAGCCTCTGTCATATTGCATATAACATTGCCATCGACTTGATTGCTGCTGTTCTCGCTCAATTCTCGCATTGACTTGCAGTTCTTTTCAATAGAAGCGGTATCCGCATCGGCAGCTTTTTGTTTCTTTTTATTATCATTTGGCACACGAACAAAGCGTACAGATTCCTTGCGTATGTTAATAAGGCTCTTTAGCGTTTTAGTCGGTTCATTGGCCTGTGGTGGTGGATAGGGAAACGCTGTGGGACGATCGCCAAGAAAATTGAGATCTGCATTTTCACCAAATAAATATGATTCCGGCTGTGGCGTGTCAAAGCGTTCGCCTCCCATTATAAAATGAGTACTAAAGAAGTTGCCCATTCGTGGTGGATATTTGTAGGCATGATTATTGGTGTGATCTGCTTCTTCGACAGCCGCATGTTGCCTGCTTAGAAAGTTGCCCATTTATATTTTGTCCTTAAATATTGTTCGATGTTTAAAGCCGATTGCTGCCGAAGATTGTTTTTCTTTTTCTTTCGCTAGCAATTGTAACATTCACGCACATATTTGTGTGTATGTATTTAAGTCTAAAGCAAAGATGGAACAAATTATATCGATAACAGCACGATGTTTAACGATAACATGAATTATTGGAAAATGTTTAATTTAGTTTATTCATAAGACACTATACCAATAACTCAGCGAATATATAAATTCAAAAATAAAGTTTATATAAATACCCATTACATCAACACAATTCGGTAAATATCCAAACTGTATCCACATTTCCTCTTTTCTCAAAAAAAAATGTATTGAAAAACCCCAGCTTGTTTTCTTATGTTATATAACATTTTCCATTATACATATCCATGATTTTTTGCCTTATTGTATTATTGCCGATGTGCATCAAGGAAGCTTAGCAACGTTTTCATTGTATATCGATAAAAATAATCGGTTTGAAACAATTTTTATTTCTGCAATTTTGCGGGTATTTACCATGCAAAATACATGAAAATTAAATGAGTTCTTTGTTTTTGAACATTTTGGTCAAAGTCGCTTGAAAATTTGTTACCCACCAATGACAAGTTTCAGCACATACTTGTATGTTTATAAATATACCATTATATAAACAATTGATACCCACTCTCATACAAAAATTACCGACTAATAACTATAAATTCTATCACCCTTGTTTACTTTACAGCTGAAACCCCTCCGGAAGTAATTGAGTGATACAAAACGCGAGCGGTATGGGGACTATAATATACATAACATAAACATTTTTGAGTTTTTTTTTTTTTTTGGGAAGCGAAAAAGGGCGGAAAAGGGCATGGCAAAAATCTCAAATAAACTTGATCTACGTAGGACATATACCAATACTGGTTCCAAGTTTAGTTTCTCAAGCTCTAATAGTCTCTGAGATCTAGGTGTTCTTACAGAGAGGCAGACAGATCGACAGACGGACATGGCTATATCGACTCGGCTGGCGACCCTGACCAAGAATATATATACTTTATGGGGACGGAGATGATTCCTTCTGTCTGTTACATATATTTCCTGGAGTCACGAAGTTGTAATACCTTTTTACTCTATAGGTAGCGCGTATAAAAGGAACTACATCGAGCTAGAAGTGAAAGCCCACAGTCTTTGGTTTTGTTTTCTTTCTTTTCTTCGTTGTGTGCTGTGGTGTAATAAGATCTTCCAAATCCGTTCAAATTATTTTCTTCGCTTTTAATTATTTGCGCACACATTTGTTAAAAAATGCTATTTTTTGGAGTATAGAACTCCTGGCCAATATACCAGCTACTCTGAATTTGAATTCAGACGGGAACTCAATAAGTTGAATTGCTAGGCGTCTTCAATAAAAAACAGAATGAACCCCGAACAACTTAGAGTGGTGTGGCTGTTAATAATGCCTTGACTGAGCATGCAGTCTCACACCAGATAGAGCCACAAGCAATGACTAAAAGAATAAACGAATTGACTAACTAAGTAGACGCTGCGAAGTGGAGGCGTCGATGACGCCAATTTGTTGCCTTGAATTTTGATGCATTCATAAATCACCTTGATTTCACATTCAGCCAACCCATGCTATAGAGCAAGAGCGAGGTACCTTAAGGCAGTCGGGCGAATCACTCACATTGCTCACATTGTTCCGCGACGATGCGTTATCGGGGTTCAGTCGCTGTCAGACGTGCCCTTCACGCAATACCCAAAAGACTTGTAATAGGCTTTGGCTCTAAACACCCACACTACGGTAACCCACGCAAACCGCAAAACCAGTCTGCTCAACAGACATAAAAATATTCAGAAAATTAACTTTGTCTCGCAGGATGAAGCGAGTCCTACAAGGATTATGCAGAAAACCCGAACAAAGGCGATGCCCTTTCTGGCTTCGAATCTATGTATGCTATCAATTTTCAATTGGTGAGTCCCTGCCACTCGTTTTGAACTCATGTATGCCAAACTGTTCCCATACCCTTTAGGTAAGCTGATTTCGTTAATAAAGAAAACCAGAATCTTCTCAATAATGACATTATTCAAAAGTCAGTCATCAATGGGGTTATTACTCTATTTGAGTTGTAGATTAGGCACTCACGAAGCGGGTAACCGAAATTTGCGATTAGACGTTCGTAAACTAAATGAAAGAACGGTACCCGACAGTTGTCCCATGCAGAATATATCAATGATATAAGCCAACCTGGGCAAGGCTAGATTTTTCTTTATGCTTCACCTAGAATCTGCATATTACCAGATCACACTCGCTGAACACGATCGAAAAGTTCTTTCTCAATCAACGGGGGAAAGTATGCATTTCATCTTTCAAGTATCATCAAATCATCTTTCAAGTATCCATCGACGATATATTGTGAATGCAGATAGGTATGTTTATGTCGGCGACATTATTATCTTCTTGAAAAATTAAATGGCTTACGTTAGACACATGGACTGGGTTTTAAAGAGCTTGTATGAAACAAATACGAAGTGGCCTGTGGAAATTGATATAAATACCTGTAGTAGTACAACAATAGACTCAGACGTCTAACGACCAATGCTTCAGCTTATGGCGCGGTGCTCTACCAAAAACGTCGTCCAAGTACAATAATCTCAAGAACACTGCAGAACAGAGAAGTTAATTACTCAACCAATGATAAGGAGCTATTGACTATCATTTGGGCATTAGCCAAACTGTGGCACTATCTATGTGAAGTCAACGACATAAACAGCTTTACCGACCATAAGCCGTTGACATTCACAATATTAGAATCCAATCCGAAAGCGAAAATTAAGAAATGGATGACACCCATTGATAAATCAGACTAAAAAACAAAACAAAATCTGGATGCAAACGCCGTGTCGACTTAACGTTGTGGAAGACCAAGAAGGGGATTCTTAAGCAGCAACAATCTACATTATCATTAATTGACTCTATTGAAATGAAGGAGAAGCCGTTATGCTGCTTTTAAGTACAAATAGTGGTAGAGGAAGCACGGTTCCAATAAAAATGCACTGGTCGGCGAAAAGTGATGGCTGGAAAATCTGCGAAGTAGCTAATTGAAGATATCTCCGAAATAGTATAGGCCAAGTGCAGACTTAAACTTGAAAGGGAAGAAGTTAACTAAAGTGAACAGTCGACTGCGGTACTGGACTAAATGTGACTGACAGCAGTCATAAATGCTGAAAAAGCTTTGGTGCGAATAGCTAGCAACCACTACATATTTGCGTACCCGCTATGAATGATTACGAAATAATAAGTTTCCTAGTCATGAAACCTAGAATTGTATATGTTAAGTTAAGTTTGTACTTTGGATTCAATAAGCTCCTTACGATAAATATTCCAAAACATGCTCAGTTATTTTTTTGATGCGGCATCACCTAGCGCAAAACTCAAAATAATATTAAATAACTTACATACTGACGTACGCTAATATGCGTGCAAGTTAACAAGCAACACTTCCGAACATCCAACGAAATGCCCTCACATGCCCAGACCAGCAGCTTATGAAGCGACCCAAGCGCGTAATCCTTCATGTGTCGCAATTCTCTCTTGCGGTATTTTATGCTGAGCAAGTAATGGCGGATTTGTAGAAGGAGCTCGCCAGTATTTTTCCACTGGCGATTCTTAGCTTTAGATTTAAATGCCTAGTTGACAAGTTTTCAGTTTGGATTCTCTACTGAAGCAGCCTTGACTGCAGAATAATTAGCTCCGGCACTAGCCATTAGCAAAATCGATTATCATTTGAAACATTCCTGAGCCACAAGGCCAGTTTTCCTCTAACATAATCATCGCCCCGGACCAAGGATCATTACTTCTGGAGTGGATTACAATATAATAACTTGCACAAATGAAATTTCGTAAGTACGCGACCGGTGGATAGCACAACCGGTTTTTTTCGTGTCAAAAGTCTCAACATTTCTATTTCTTGTGCCATAAATAATGACGAATTAACGAACCCAGCGTAAGAGGCGCTTTGGCTATTTTGGTAGCTTGTCTGTATGGTGTATAATGGATGGTGTGAATGGGCGAACCCCTGTTAGTTTGATTTAACCAAACATTTTTTAGTTTCATTATATATACTAGCGCGTGTCTAAAATTTTGAGATTTTTTTAACGTTCGTTAATGCGATTTGAGGGGCCTGAAATGTGCGTAGCCGAAATCTAAAACTTGATCTGCATAGGCATGTCTAGCCCTTAGAGTTTTAGAGATCTGTATCTATATACAGGCAAACATACTGTGCCAGCTGTTGACCCTGAGCAAGTATATCATGTATATACTTAGTGGGGTCGGAAGTGCTTCCTTCGGCATGCCAAATTTTAAACTCTTATCTGTAAAGAATTACATTTATTTTAGTACAACTAAGCTACATTTGTGCTGGTTATTTACTAAGTAGATTACTTGGAACGTTTTTAAGTGGACAAGTAGTGTTGCTAATCCAAAATATTTGGTAGAATTTATTATAGTTAGAACATAATATTTTAAGTGGGTCATGAAAAACAAACTGGAGTTATTTACACAAGACAGTAAAATTTGTTTGCGTTAATAATTCAGTATGATAATAATTCACATCATCGACAAACATGTCACTCATACTTATACGGTCATTTAACGTGGCTAGGTTAATTAAGAGAAATCTACCACTACATGAATCTTAATTCTCAAGTATTAAAAACAAGACAGAAAGCTACAGTCGAGTGTGCTCGACTGTGATATACCCGCTACCCAGCTCAAATATATTAAAATATACCAAAAAGCTTCGATTTAAAGGGCGGAAAGGGGCGTTAAAAAATCAAAAGTTAACTTGATCTGCGTAGGACATACACCAATACTGGTACCAAGTTTGAAATCTCTAGCTCTTAGTCTATGAGATCTAGGTGTTCATACAGACAAACAGACAGACGGACATGGCTATATCGTAACTCGGCTGGTGACCCTGACCGAGAATATATTTACGTTATGGGGTCGGAGATGCTTCCTTCTGCCTATTACATACATTTCCTGAAGTCACAAAGTTATATAATACCCTTCTACCCTATGGGTAGCGGATATAAATATAAAAGTTTAACAGATTTAATTTGATCCATGTGCCAAGAATTCTGCCATACGTAAGAACCATTTTCCAAAATCGGAGAAACAAATTTTTTTGACCGATGAATGTGCTTTGAATGTAACTTTATGATTTAGCAGAATATCTAGATCATCCACCATAGTAATTCTGTCTAGGTCGTTACCGTTTAAGAAGAAAAAGGTCAAGTGTAAACTCCCTCTATACAAATTAGATTCAACAAGATCACAGTGCACCATTAAATTTAGTGTCTAGATTTCAGTTAGTTTTAGAAGCAATATGAAAATAAACAGGCCTAAATGGCTATTCTGAGGAGCTCCAGAGGTAATTTACTCTATATTTTAGAATAAATTATTAAAAACATCTTTTATAATATCCTGAATAATTGTATAAATATCTTAAAATCGAGTACAATAAATAAGTTGAAACTCTAATTAGTTCACATAAGTAACAAACAAGAGAATGGTTATCTGAATTTATGGCTTTACTAAAATCTACATAGAGAATATCAGATTGTTCGTAATTAAGAAAACCTTTATTAACGAACGAATGAAGTTGGTAAAGAATCGTTATAGTAGATCTACGCTTTTTAAATCCGTGCACAGTTAAAATTTGTTTATTTCAAATTCTATTTTCACTTTAAATACTGGGCAATATGACCAATATATATATGCCCACCTGCACGTGCTTTGTCTTTGGTAGACAGTGGACTAATTAGGTATTTGCGTTAAAGAGAGTTAAAGATTAATTACGTGACTGAAATTAAAAGAGCTCATCTCATGTGAATCTTCCTTAATGATTAGGAACCAAGTCTAAGCTATTTGATGTATAGGATTTTACGAAACAAAAGTTAGTTAAAGTGGGTAAACACACTTTCTGCTGCTTGTTGCGTTAACGAGCTGTGGTGCGCACAATTATTATTTTATTATTTCGAAATATGTATACCAAGGCCTTACCAGACTGATGGTCAAATAATTATCTTGAAAAAATGTTGTGTGACAAAAGCCGTATGGAACTGCGCGGAATTCGTTGCTTTAGTATACTGTCTTCTGGTAGTGGTATTATATTTTCATTATATTTATTGTATATTTGTTAGGTATATTTTAGCATCAAAAGCAGTTGTCTGTTTATTTTATCAAGGATCAAATTTTAATTGAATTAAATTCCGGTATCCCACACTCGAGCATGCTACTTTTGTCTTGACTCGCTTAATTTGATTCTTCCGATCTTCAAAAGTGCATTCTTATTTAGCCATACGCTTTTATTTAAATTCAGTGGGCATTTTCTTACAATTTACACATTAATTTGTTTTACATATCTTATATTATAATATTGCATGTTTTATTGTTTCAACCATGAATCAGTAATATGGGACTTGAAGTGAATCAAATTAATATAACCTTTCCATGATATAAATAGTTGACTTGAGAAAATGAGTCTTCATCATCTAAGACAGAATTATTAAAAATGTATTACAAATTCTAAAAAAGAGATGATTCAAGATACTAATGTATGTAATGCATGTTTTGTGTATTTTTGCACCTGCCAATTTATATAACTTTAAATCCATATATAGTTTCCGCACCTGCTACTTTTAATTTTGGAAATCGATAAATTTGGAATAGTTGCCAGACTCATAAGCAGTCTCAAAGTTTATATCGATCATGAATACTCACATGCAAATAATATGGCGTTAAAATATTTAAAAAAACAGGTTATATACATTTTTAAATAGTAGCTTTATACATAACACTCATCCCTTAAGACCGGGTACGACTAAAATGAAATTTGCGCTTTTCAATATATCGATATACACAAAACCTTCCCGAAGGAATAAAAACAGAGCATTATGTCATCTTTAGAGGTCACATTCAGGAAACATTTTGTTTACTTTTAGGTCTTGTGTTACCATTATTCTTATTAATTTCATTATTATTATTATTGGTATTTAACATTGCTTAACAAATAGACGGCTATCGAATCCAAAAGCTTCGCTTTCAAAGGGGTATGTAAAATACATAAACCATAGATACATATGTATGTTAATATATGGAGAAGTAGTTTTCCAAACACATTGTGTGCGCTTCGACGAAGAGTGAGACTAAAAATGAATGCATCATATATTATTTTATATGTGATGAAATGATTATATGCTAGATTTATTTTGCAACAAATTTTTAATGTATTTATTTTTTTATACTAGTATGTATTATACAATGCTAAAGCGTTTTTACAGATTTTTTTATGTTATGTCTCATTAGGTCGTCCAAAAGATATCAACTACGGGCTTAATATTACTTATTGTCTAAATAAGTATGTATGTATCGAACACAGTAGATTTATGCAATATTTATTACCCGACTTCAAGTTTCAACCTCAAGCACCTTCTCTGCTTCTATGCTAAAGATCTAAGTCTTTTTTTTCTCTTTCCTATAATTGAAGTCATTGAAGTCATTCAATAATCCAGAAAATATGTAAAAAGTCAGATGTTACAGTTTTGCATTGTGGATGCAAAATCATTATATTTAGGTTTCAGCGTTTTTTTACTATTAAGACTTATTTGTTTTCAATTAAATCTCTAAGTTTTGATTGTTTAAGTTCAAATTGTGAATCTATAAACTGTAAAAATAAATAGAAAATAATTGTATTAATGTTCGCTTTGACTATACAGATACTTTAAATTATTTGAGTGAGCCAAGGAGGTCGGACGAGCACTTGCTCAATCTGCCTAACAAAAAGCATATAAATTTAATTCGAAATTTTGCTGCTACTTGCATAGATTAATAAATGGTTTAAACAATTGTAAGTCGGAACCCACAGTCCAGGCATCAAATAATGTGCGGCAAACCGTCAACCCAGGTAGTGGCTCTATTATGACTTCAGGCTGTATTTATAAAAATGGATTTGGCCCATTGTGTATTTTTTGACAGCATAATGCAGAAGCAGCTGCATTTAAATATTTTACAAGAGGATTTTTTTCCTAGCCATCAGAAATATGGGTCTTGATACTGAAAACTTGACAATGACTCAAAACACACATCAAATTAGATTCCCATACAAACATTCTAAAAATGCCATAAAATTTCCAGATATGAATTGAATTGAAAGTTTATTGCGCCATGCTGAGTCGCAACTGCAGAAATATGCGAATCCTCCAAGTGAAAAGCTAGAGCTATGCCGAAGGATAAAGAAAGTAGGAGTAAGGGAGTCTATTCCCATATCCCAAAGAGGCACTACAAAAATCAAAAAGACCGTGGGCAAATTTGATTTAAATACAAGCACAACATATTTTTTACATTATCGAATGACTTTAAATTTGTTCAAGCCAATTATTGCTCCAATAAAATAAGCCTAAGATCTTTACCTATGTACATTAATTAGAAGAAGTGTTATAGTTTTGCTCATCAATGTATATGTAATGGATTTGAGTATATCATTTTTTTAGTATTTTAAAAATTGTACGTCTATATTTTAAATTGACTCATGTCACCAGATCTCATTGTCAAGAATTTTCGACTAAATCATTTTGTTCTTATGAATAGAATATAAACTACAAGAAACGTATGCTAAATCGAATTCATTACCTTTTGTTTTTAGTTCAAATTTTTATTTAAATATCTTAAAGCCTTTAATAATCTATCCAATAATTTGTTCAACATGGTTTTCATTAGGTTTTCTATATTAGAATTTATTGTAGGTCTAATTAAAAGAATGCCTAGCTCTATTGCATTTAATATGTTTTAAATATTATTTAAACATATTGCGTTTTTTTATCACAATAGAGGACAAAAGTCATAACCATCTACAGTATACGATTGCTTTTTCGCAATGTTAAATAATTTTTTTGAATTATTTATAAATGAGTATAATTTTCAACAAAGTTAATCGAATAATTTCAAAAGAAAAATATTTAGATGAATTTTACTGAAAATATTAATAAAATAGCTTAAAGTAATATTTTATTTATTTATTAATTTAATCGAATTGTATTTCAAAAGAGCAATACTTCTCCATATTTTCATTTAGCCAATATTCGCTAAAATACATTTCGAAAGAATTGTAATAATTTACTAATAAATAGGGCAGCACTGCTTTAAATGGCTATTTGATATTACCCAGAAAACGATAGTACCATGAGTTCAATTGACAGTTCTCCACCTCTACCTCTTAGATGAAAATTGTCCAATATAGCAAGTAACATCTCAAAACAATTATAATTTTTATTGCAAATTTGAAAGGGGCCAAAATAGGTGATCCTCATCATTTAAATGTCTCAAATTGTAGAATAATCAATACATCACACACAGAATGTACAAAATACATTAATGCCCAAACCTTGGAGAATTATAAGGCCCCAGTAATTTTGCTATGCAATTGTGCCCACTTTTGATTATTCAATCAATATTTTGCTTATTTTGCGACTGTGGGTAGTAGTTTAAGTTATAAAAAATTGACTAAAAATTGGTAAAAAAAAAAAAAAAAAAAACAATAAGTTACATACAAATACATTAACTTGCTGGTTAAGTTAATGATGGTGTTGATTAAGGCGATGAGGGATGTCCGAGTCCGGGTATCTGAGTGTGTTCCAAATTAGATATAAACTTCGGTAGCTATTACATCATTTGATTGCAGCTGAAGCGGCTTTTGATAGCGTACGAGATTTTCGCTTCTTTAGCTTGGTCTTCACCTTACGAACAAGACTGACTGTGTCCAATGATATACCGCCGGGAGTAGTCGGTTTATTTATTTGTATGGAACTGTTGTTTCGTCGATACTGCATAGCGTTATCATCATTAACGACAGCAGTCGTACCATTTTTTATATGCAGCAAACCAGCGTGCCGCATGCGCCTGGATACTCCACCTGCATTTCCAGCAGTATTGACTACTGATTGCTGAACTGCAGTAACCACAATACTGCCTGTCTTAAATTTATTAGTAGTTCGTCCAACAGTAGACTGTTGTTGCAAAGCGATTGCAGATGCATTGTTAATTTGATCAGTGTCCTTAAAAATCAGTCGTTGCATTTGAGTAATTGGCTGCTTCTGTCCCATTGTATTGTTAGCGGTACATCCAGTATTGTTACGTGTCCGGGAAAATCGTGTGACCAGTTGTGTTGACTCCGAAATTTTTATGATATTGGACTTTCGCTTGCCTTTCCCAGTATTAGAAACTACTTCACTGTCGCTAGCTGTTTTCGTGCCTTTTTTCGGTTTGCTACGCATTTGTACATGCGAATCTTCCAACTTGACGTTTGGAGAGGTTCCACCCATAAGACGTGAATGCAATGGCTGTAATTTCTTGTGCTCCTGCTGCCACATTAGCAACTTTTGGGAGCATGCACTGCAAAGATGTGTAGTACATTTAATAAAGTAGTGATGGAAATATCAGCAACAATAATCACAATAAGTGCAATAGTCAAAAATGTGTCGAAATGGCTTATCGATTCGCGACGCTTGAAGGTTCTGAACACGGATTAGTTTTCTTAAACTTTCTGACCAGAATTGTTTATGTAAACGGGGTCACGATAGCTATACCTGTGCAATCTGAAATACCCACTGCATACAATTTTCAAGCAAAAGATAGTAAGTGTCAAAATTCGAGATTTCGGAAAAAAATAATTTGAAATGGATCAAAGTTTTACGCAGTCAGACTTGATGGCGGCGGAATAATGTGATCATTAAGATCAAGGAATGCAATGCACAAAATTTTATTTTCTGGCGTCGATAATTGGTGTTAAATGGTTTGAAAAACGATTAAATCCAATATGCGGTATGGCATCAATATAAATTTTGTTTAAAATAAATAAAGAATTAATAAATCAAATGATCACAATATATGAAACAAAAATAAAACTTAAAGAAGTCAGAAATATACCGTCGAGCATAAGATACCCGCTTTCCAGTTTTAATAGACTAGAATATAAGCAAATTATTGTACTATGTCATAATTTGAGTTACTAGCAAATATTGTCACCAAATTTTATTTCGCTAGCTAATATAGTCTCAAAGATTTCGAAATTTATACAGACGTACAGACTAATATATGATCTCTACTGTTCATACTGAGTAAGACTTTGTTATAAGGTCGGAGATGCTTCATTTTGCCTGTTGCATACATATTCTGGTGGCTCATTATTATTTTACCCTTATGGGTAGCGGGTATTTACAAGCTTATTAATAGTGTATGTCTGTGAAACAGAATTTAAAAAATAACCAATTTTTTGAGCCTATTGATATTTTTGTATGAGATGTTTGGAATCGTAAATATCACAATGAAAAGGTTTCGAATTACTTGAATAAATCCACTTGATCTATTTTGCGCGGTCGTCGTGGAGCTCCCACATAAGCAGGTGGTATAGCTGCAGGAGTTATTACAGTTCCTCCAACTGATGTTACTAATTCCCTGCTGCTTGCATTAAACATGTTTTGCGTCTGTCCGCCTCCTGTGGACCGCACAACTGTTGCAGCAGCAGCAGCAGCTGATGCCATTACATTAGCGAGTTGAGTATGTGTTTTGCATTGATGACCTTTGTACCAAGCTAAAGGTCGGTTATCAGGCTCGCCATGGGCTCCCGTCCAAATCTTTTTTTTTAATGATAGCTTCAATTGTAAGTCGTCGGCATTGCCACTATTTCTTTGGTGAGCAAGGGGTATAAAATTGCTGGGTACATTGCTAAAAAATAAAGAGAAAAATAGATAGTTTATGTTTTGAATTTATCACGGCAAAAAACTGGTTTATGTAGAGATTTGTAATCGTATGATAGAGTTAAATATTCAAATCAATATTTGAACAGTTTATATTGTTTGGGTCGAAAAAAATAAATTTTTGTAAAAAAAAAATCTTTTGTATTTAATTACTGGCTCAATTCTGTTATAGCATTCGTTATGGCCGAACCAAACACAATTTCTGAGATTTACAGTCATCTATTTTGTTTGTTTACGTTACTTACCGTCGTGGTGGCGCCCTGTAGATCTTTACGGACGGCTTGGGCTCTCGAACAAAGAAATTTGGTCTAGTATGCCCATTTTCTTGATTGAGACTGTGCCACGAGTAGGTGCGTCGAGCAGCAGAAGGAGTTGTCTGGCTTGCTTTCAATTGACTTACGCCACCTTGTTGCTCAGGTGCGGTACGCGGTGTTAGTTTATAAATTTCTAATGTTTTCACGCCACCGGGGCCAGTTATATTAGATGGTGTTGTTACTATTAATTCTGGCGGCATATGATGATGAATCGCCTTGGGTTTCTGCACTACCATATCACCGATTTCCTCAATATAGCGGCGCTGCAACTCACTTTGAAGTAATGTATGACGCAATGGCGCCACAACCCCGAATCCCTCTTTACCTGTTGGGGAAAGCTCCTCATCATCTGTAGAGAAATGCAAATCTGACCCAGGGTCTGTGGTAGGTAAGTCTAGTGCAGTGCGCGCCACTTCGCCACGTTTCTTCAAAGGCTTACTGCGTACACGTTGTCGCCGATTCTAAAATATATTAATTTGCTATGCATGAGTTTTATGTATATATGAGTAGTAATAATTGGAAATTGCTATCCACAAATAAAGACACACAAATAATGATAAACTAATCACAATCAGTACATGAGCACTGGACTATCGCAGACATTGAATTAAATGGTTTAAGCGATTGTCGTACTACGTATCGATTCATCTAAGCATGGATATTTTCATTGTTGATTTCGTATTTCGTTACTGTAACAGAATTTGAAATTATTCAATTATTTCTAATTAATACATTACAAAATACAATTACATTTTTCACTGAACCATATCTTTACAATACTATGAATATGTTCAAAGTGAAGAATAGCTTCGACATGCCGAAGTAAGGTGATTAAAAAGTTGTTGGGATATTGAGATACCTTATTCTTACGGCGAAAAATAAAAATTCTTCTATTTGCCAACCAAAGCCTCAAGTTGCGATCGATGCGCATTTTACGATTATATGTCTTCGATTTTCCTTTCTCAATAGGCATATATTTCTTTTTCTTGAATCTTTTACGAGAGGATTGCTGTTTATTAACTTGCTTATTATCACTATTAACATCAATTGCTACATCCGATGATGACTGAGATCCATTGCTCTCAGGGCTTTCGAGTTCTGTTGACGGCCGTGTAGATTTAATTGTCGTTATTTGAACATGAGTATTGCTTGATGTCAGCGTTTCATTGGCATTGGTAAGTTTATTGTTCTGCTCTGCTCTGCATCCCAATTTATGACGACGACGTTTAAGCCGGGCCAGTGCTTTGAATTTTCGTTGGAGAACAGGTGAAAAGTAGATTTGGTCCAAAACGTGCATCACTTTGTGCATACGACGTACACGGAACTAATGATTGATGATATAGTGCTATCTATCTATGCGATCGTGCAAAAGAATACACTCTAGTGCCTACGACAGTGATTGAGACGGCTCAATTGAATTATATGCATTTCAAAATAAAGCCAAATAACCAGTAGTTTCAAATTTGAAATTCTGATTTAGAATCAATTAGAAAAAAAATCAGAACAAAAGCTGAATTCCAAATACAGCCGTCTAAATCCGACACAAGATTAAACAAAAAACTAAATACATACCTTACGAATCTCATTCATGACCTCAGGTGAGCTAGGTGGTGCACGGATGGGTGCACAACAAGGGCCTTCCAAATCTGAAGCAGATATTGAATGCTTGCCTTCATTGTCAGAACTGGAACTGCAGTTGCCCTCGTCGCTAAATTGTAAACGGAAGACTTTATTACATATGTGGGATAAGACCCGACCAACCACGTACATATTTATTACAACGATTTGTTATTGTCGTTGTTATACATAACATCGTTATACAACAGTTAAAACTAAAATTCCGAAATATGACGTTCAAATGCACGAAAATCTAAAACAACAAAATGGGAAATTAGATTTTCCGATTTAAAGTGTTTTATTTTTGTAAAATTCTTCCATAATAGCTCATTATCCGAAAATCTATCATTTTTTTTCTCCTTATATCATTATTTTAATTTGCTACTGAAATAATTGCAAGATTTTCTGGTTTTCTGCTTATAATTATGTACTTCAGTAACGACCTTTCGATCTCTAGTTAATATGATAGTTAAAGATATAGATATATTATCAGTTAGAAAAAACAATTGGGTTTTTTTAATGTTCGTAACTACACGTTTATGTAAGTTATAATAATAATCAGAGCATCAACTTTTTTGGATTTGTTCACAATTTGAAAATATTGAAAAAATATTTAAATTCGCTGCTATCCATTCAAAATTGATTTGACAAATTTGTTGATACAAGCTAAGATGCAAGGAGCTAGACCATATGGTTACCAAGGTATATTTTTAACTAATGGCTCACCATTAACTTTTATTTGAGATCGAATTATCTGTTGGGAAAGAGTTAACTGTGTTGTGCTATGCAGTTCAACCAATAGCAAGTCTGTAAAAGCAGCACCCATTTCATTAATTTATCTACTATTATTGTATGTACATTTATACCTAAATTCTATGAACACTGTTTAAATAATATCAATTTAAACTCTATACGTCATCTAAGTACTTACCTAGAGTAATCCGATAATGGAATGTTTAACGGTTCATCGGCACTTGAGCCTTCGCGCATCAGTCTCTCAATTATTTTGGAGCGCAGTCTTTCCTGTTGTTTGAGTAAATTTAAAATCTATTGTAAATGTTAATTCATTAGGATTTGTGAAAAAAATACGCTTCCAAAATATAAACAAAAATAATAAGTAATATATATTAATCAAATTGCTGTGGTTGCAAAGCTGTCTGAAAACATAAAAATCATACTGTGAATAATAATCTCTAACTACAATCATTATTTTTTGTAGACAAGTATTTTATTTTACAGTACATGGCAAACTACAAAAATCATACTTAAGCAATTATATTAAAAGAATCAAGTTTGAGCAAATGAATTATGAATGTGCGTTTCGGTGCTGTACTGTAAGATGCTTACGATACAGATAAATTTGTTTTATATTTAAGTATAAATATATACATATGTATATACATACAATACAATACACATTTTCTATCATATATATATATATATATATATATAAATATATATATAGTGTATTGTATTGTATTGTATAATATATATATATATATATATATATATATATATATATATATTTATATATATCTATTGTATTTTTTTTTTATATATTCTGTTAATTGGTAACTGAGATTTGGAAAAAAAATAGAAAAACTGCGGCGAACGATAGACAGCATTCAAATTCCATTTTTTGGCAACATTTTTTTAATATTAATTGTAAAATATGTACACATATAAGCCGAATCCAATGCTAAACACACATTCAATCTTCATGATATTGTGTCTGGCATTTCGAAGACACAAGTGATGCAAAAACATCGAGACAGTATTGTGATTTTTTGTTTGCGTCATTAGGATTTTTTAAAATAAAAAATGATGTGCAACCACTCAGAAGTGGAGTATCCAGAAATGGTGTCCAGAAATGTATCCAGAAATGGTAAAGATTAAAATTACTAAATTGATGGAATATTTAATTGGTTTACCAATCAGAACTACTATATTTATGATTTAAAGAAAAATTGTCATGAAAAAATTAAAAACAATTTGATTATGATTTTGACTGAGAAAGGCGATATATCAAACCTCTGAAGGTTTCTGTATAAAGCATCGATTCACGCAAACATAACATTTTTTCATCACTAAAACACATTTCTAAGTTTACAACAAATATTTTCAAAAAGCGGTTGGCTGGCGTTATGTTCAGTTAATTTGTTTTTTTTCAGTGTATAAATGTAACAAATGGAAAACCATTCCTAGGAGACACTTTTCTCCACAGAACGTTTCACTTTGATCTTGTTTTCGCTTAGAATACATCCCTGATCAGCCATTTTTTGTAATTTCAATGCTTTCTGCTCGCGTTTCTCGCGTTTTCTTATCTTTTTAATTTGCTTAAATAATTTAGCATGTCGCTTTACTTTGTTCGGATTTTCATCACAATAGTCCAATAAAGTTTCACAAAATGCACGGCCCATGTGCTCATAATCCTGTGAAAAAATGAATGGCAATTAACGATATGCTAACGAAAGAATAATAGATAAATTAAAATAACGGGCCATACCTGCGTGTTAAAATGAGTTCCCTTGCGCGAGCCAAGTGAGGAACCGCCAAACGAAGCCTCGATTGTATAGCTGTTTGTAATGCCAAGCATCCAAACTACAATGCGGCCCGTCCCTTCTTTGCTCCGCTGAATTTTGAATTTGCAACTTTCAAACGAAAACTGTCAAAACGCGGTACAGAACAACACAAAAATATTAAACAACGAGGAAAATTATCTAGTGATATTAACTCACCCGATCAGCGCTGTTTTTATGCAGCATTAATGGAAAGACTTGCTCTGTAAGTCTCTTCTCCGGATTGCGTTTATTTTCACAGCCATATATAAATATATTGTGCTTCCGTGAATGAGCGTGCATATCACAGTACATAGCAACACCACATTCTTCAATCAGTCTGAAATCGCAGATTAAATATAGATTAATCAGTTTTTGTTTAACGCTTACTTAAAATACAACTTCACATTTTTACTTTTGATTTGACACTTGTAATATGCCAAACCTAAACATATACATTTAAATTTAACAATTTAACAACATTTTCCACTAATAAATTGCATTGTTCCAAATTGGAAAAGGCTTTCTCAGGTTTTTGTGTGAGACTGAGAAAATTACGAAAAGCGAATGCATGGTAATTACAGAATAAAATCGTAAGAAATTACCTTCTAATCATTGCTTTTGTGTACCAAATCGATGGATATGTTTCTCGAATAACCGTTCGATATTGACGATTCAAGTCTTTTCCAGTTAGTGAATTTCGAGTGTTTCCTACAATAACGCCATCAGGGTTAAGCATCGGCACTAATTTAAAAATAAATTTATGACGCAAACGCTTAGCAACTGTAGTGTCTCCAGTTATAAAGTCCATCAAACCCTTCATCATCCACGAAGAAGGTGTCTCACTGGGGTGAACACGAGCCGAAACTACTATTGATTTCTTGCGCTGTCAAAATGATTCGTAAACAGTAATTTCAAAAGCACAAATGATTAACGCGGTATTTACTTACGCGCATTATGTCCTCATTATTGGATGGTGCTGTAACGGTGAGATAATATACGTTGTTGCCAGCTAATGTGCGGCAGAGAAGACGAAGCTTACAAAATTTGGACTTAACCGGATGGCGCTGTATCTCCATGAGATAGTCCTATTAACCAAATAAAATGTGTTAATGATCATATGCAATGGTTTTTGGGTTTTGTTTCTATATGTTGCTAACGACATACCTGTAAATCGCTATAGGTGTAAGGATAACTGTGAGCAAAATACACTGTATCATCGTCATGTTCAAACTCAATAGTGAATGTCAACGTGTAACTTGAATTGTCCTCATCCTCCTCATTAGTTGTGTTACTTCTACGAATCAATATTAATTATTTGGTAATTATAAATATTTCATATATGAGTAATTAGAGGTGATGAAATATCGAAGGTTAAAAATAGTCAAAATCATGTAACAAACCAGCTATTTCGTCAGTTAACAATTGAACAAAATCATTTAAAAAAAAACATTCTTTTTTAACTTTTGTGAAAAATCATCATCTCCAATCATATGGCATATTAACTTACTCATCGTCATTGCGATAGTATGAAATGTTATTGCCACACCGACGCCATCCTTCGCTCTTCTCTTTAGCACCCAGAGTTGAATACATGACGGGTCGCATGCCGTCATTGTAAAGACTATCGGACTTTACCAGATTCACAATGGAAAAGCGATAAAGCATGTTCCGATGTGTGCGTCTAACGCGAAAGTAGAACCACTGCTTGGATCTGCTTGTATACAGATCGGGCCGTAAGTACAGTTCATAGTAGGTGGGTGTGATCTGCACAGCTTTTGCTAAGTTGCCTGATTCGAAGCGTGACTCAAACTCCAGACTATCGTATTCCTCTGCGTTCATCGGATGGCAGTTAGTCACAAATTTGGCACCACCCACTGCTGAGCGACTAAACTGCGTTTGAGAAATATCGTTGGACATGTTTTGAGATTGAAATGATGATATAGTTTCATTAATATTGATCTCTGGACTAGACTTATCTTTGCTTAGTTCAACAAAGGTATTATTAGTATTGATGCTTTTTGTACTTGTGTGAGACACCCCAATATCAGACGAGCACGGTATTGGCTCAAATCCACGACGCCGCCCTCTGGCAACAGCTGCAACTGCAGCCGCCATGCTCACGGCTTGTTTGGGCTGTGAAGTTTGAACTAATGCTTTTGATTCCTGCGTGTTATCGGATGCTGAGGGCAGATTCGATTAGTATCCCATTATATTACATTATGAGATATAATATAAGAATAATGTATATATATATACATAAAAAAAATATATATATATATATATTTATTTAAAAATGAGCATGATAAAGGAAGGTTCTAAAAAGCAGATATATTCAACAACACTCGAAATTCAACGAGTCTGTTTCTGACCTTAGTTGATTTATATATACTTAACTAAAATATGCTATCTTGATTACGTCTATTTTCAAAAACGGTTAACGTATTAACGGTAACCTAAAAATATGATTTGGATTGAAACAATCGATTGATTTAATTTGGCTAGTTGGTCTTAGAAGCTGAATTTTAAAGCTATTAAAAAATCGAGTTGGTCTGTGCAAGAGTGAGATCTTTCATAAATTTTCTTACATGCTAATATGCTCTCGCTTTCATCTCCCACTAGTGTATCTGTCTCAGATACAGAACTTGAACTGGTACTTGTACGCTTATCAGCACCACCGGCCAGGCGACCTGATGAGTTTGCACCGCAATCGCCAACGCTTAAAACGTCACCAGGAACTTTACTATTATTGTCTGCTTCACTACTGATGCCAATATTGCTTCTCTTCGATTGATTTGATAAAGATTTTTCAGTAACTGAGCGGGGCGGCTTATGGAAAGCAGCTTCCAAGCGCGATATGTTGGTTTTCGGGATTTTCAAAGGGGTAACAGCATATCTGTTGTTCTGTACCTTGCTTGATGTAGAGTTGCAAACGCTTGGGGGATGTTGCTTCTGCTGGCCATTGTCGATGATTTTCTCGATGATCATCGTTTTGGGTATTTTTTTGCCAAACTCGCTGAGGACATAGTATGGCGATGCCGGCTTGTATTCCGTACTATTGCTTGTCCAAATATCATCAATATCGCTTGATTCTTGGACAGTATTTGTACTATAAAGTCTTTTTTTGGTATCTCTAAGGTTGGGAGAGACATTTGTCCTTTCGAGTCGTGTCTCCTTGCCTTCACCACTTGCATCGCAGTCATCGTCATCTTCATCTTGTGAGTTGCTCGTTGAGCGATCATCAACGCTGTTCAATATCTTGGATATGCTATTCATTTCACCTTTGCCATCACGTAGCGTTATTCGATGACTGAGTGATGTAAAATCGTTTCTTGAATCTGAAGAGTCATCTGAATCTTCACTAGACTTATCCTCGGCTTTTAATTTAGCATTTGAGTGTTCCTGTTTTGATAATTATGTTTATTAAGAGCGCGTCCCTACAACCAACTTAGATCCCCTAGACCCACCCAATATCATAGATTGTGCCGACGGTGCATGCTGGCAAAAAATGTTAAAAAATCGTTACTATATATACTACTCACATAATTGACGGCACTTATAGGACAATAAGTGAACACAATAATACCATTTTCCTCTCCTACTGGGCGCGGCTTTAACTCATTGCCTGTTGGCACATTAAGTGGTTCTGCATGAGGCGGAACATTGGGAATGTGGACAACTCGCTCCTCGATAACCTATTTAATTAAAATGTAGAAATTAATTTTAACATATTTATTTAATTCGTGCAAACACATTCCAATGAAGCTATTATATTTGTAAAAGATAAATCTACAACAAGTTTATTTGGCAATGTCAAAAAACTTGTTTAACCTCAAGGTAAGTTTAAGTTAGTTTACTCACCTGACATTCTATCGGCCATCTGGGGGCCTGCTGTGAGCAATCATTGTCCTTGTCCTTCGGCAGTGCGAAAAGATCGCGCGGTTCTTTCAGTCGTGCAATAGGTCGTAATGTTTTTTCATCGGTGTTAAGAACTAATTGATTAGTCTTTAGGCCTTTTGATAGAAAGTTTCCAATAAAGCCAGCTAGGCATGTAAAAAATTCAAAATAAGTAATCTAAAGTTGAATGTAATTGCTAAGAAAATGACTACGCTTAAATAGCATAGTCTTTCAAATAGCACAATACAAAATGTGAACCTTAGTATTAGTGTAGTTTATAAACAATACAAACACTTTCTTTGTGTACTACCCCTATTTATAAAAAAAAGTTTTACAAATCTTACAAATTCTTATATGAAAAAGTATTTAACATCCCTTTTGTGGGATACTGTGGAATGATCGAGTAGCGACTATTGTTATATAAGATATTGATATATCTGAACTGAACTAATTGTGTTGACAGAACATTGTTAACGATTGTAACGCCTATAATAAATTTAGTTATCAGTATTTTTAAAGTTGCATAAATTATCTTTAATAAGATGTGTATGTATAAAGTACTGAAGATTATATTTAATTAATTTACATTTCACACGTATTCATTGAGTTATGAAAAGATGTATTGTACTTTTTGTAAATCTCTGACTGCTTTCGCGCTTATATATATATGTATTGCAGCCGCATTTTTCAATCTCGGTCACACAAGTTCGAAATTTTATTGCTTTTTTATCTAGAATTTTGTTCTTTTTGTTTGTTCGATAATCCGTTTGGGAAAATAAAATGCATTATAGACTTACATATTTATAAAAGATTTTGCTTCGAGTTGAATATATGTAGGTGCTTATCAGATCGCGCACCGGCATTGCCAAATAAAATATAATTTTATTTATATATAAATATTTAAAATATATATAAAAGAATTCACAAAAAAATACTATATGTGTTTTCACCTGTATGCACTTCTCGAACTGTACGAATTGTACACACACAAAAACAATAAAATACAAATACAAATTAATATTTTGTAAGGCCAAATTCTTGCAAAAATAATTTCTGATAAATGCTGTCGTTGGTCCGACGTTGCTGTTTGTTCGCTGTTGACTAAAACATAGAATTGTATTAATATGTTAATTGTTCATTCAATATGTACATTTCCCCTATGTATTCTATCAAGCAACGCCGTCAAGTAGTAGTGAATATTATTCAATAATAATAGCAATAACAGCAAAGCTTTCAATTTTGCACTTGCACCGGTAAAAAGTATTCGATTCGAAAATTTAGCGAGCTTTTGTTTTTCCTTGCCTCGGAACAACTTTTGGCAATTCAACAACTTGAATAAACACATTGGTGCCACACAATGAATCGAAATATATGTTTCAAAGAAACCGAAAATATATATAAACATTAATATGTGTATATGTGTGTATTTCCATCAAATATATTTACAGTTTGAAGAATAAGTGAAATAAATAATAATGATATTTTATTAAACTGGAGTTTTTCAAATAAATTTCTTTTAAATTTAAAAACCTTTTTAAAAAGGAACTAATTTTTTCACACATTCACACTTTTATACAATATAAAGATATGAAAACCACGCAGTCAGTCCCTAATACTCAAATACGTAAAATGCGTATATGCATATAAACCAAGCACTAACTTTAAAATGTGTTGCCGAAATTTATCATAGATTATCTTTTCGTCATTAAATTAGGACATAAATAAGAAAAGTAAAGACTCAAAACAAAAAATTTTAAATTTCAATGTGAATTGATATAAATTGCTGTGTAGTGTTCCGTTCGGAATTTGATAAACATTAATGGAATATACTTTCTAAAATTTACTGTGTTGAGCGGGTACTGTACTTGGAAATGTATTTACATACATTGTTTTAATATGTATGTAGTTTATTATTTTGTGGACGTTAATATACATATGATGTGTATTTTTGCATAAGTATATATATCTCGGACTGTCAAATATGAATCAAGCCTATAAATGTGAATGCATATTCATATATACAATTTTGAGTTCAACAACTTCGCTTTTTTTATTTAATTTGGATGAGTATTATACGTATTATAATATAAATGTAATACTTGATGTATCATTCCTATTAACTTTTATGCATATTAATTTTGCTTATATAAGTACATGTAAAACCTTGACAATTTATTGATTGTTCTCTTCAAGAGCAAATTATGAGATTTGTGTTAAAAAGCCTGTTTATTAAAGAAAACACAATGAAATGTGAATATTCGGAGAGAAACTTAAATAAAGTTGGGTTGCCTTGCCAAAAAGTAACAGCTAATGCAATTCTATTTGGATTGTTGTCATAACAGCGTGACAATAACAGTTTTATAATGAACAAAATATACCTTTAGTTAGTAAAAAATATCTATACATATTTTCCATATGCTTTTATTTTTTTTTTTAGGAAATCATTGGAAACTAAATTTTTGGAAAACCACGATATAGTACGATGCTTGCATAAGAACAACAAAAGTGCCGTGGTGCCCTTAACATAATAATATTTAAAAATGTGAGTATTAGGAAAATTAGTCAAATAATTAATAAAATAACATAGGAAAAATCTCAACGCCAAACCAGCTTAAATTTTTTTTATGCTTTGTATCTCTGACTGAAAATGTACAGTAGGCATTTTATTGTGTTATTTTTTTAAGCAAAGTAAACTTTAATCCCTTGAAAGAATATATCTTATATAAATTATGCTTGGGATTTCATAGTATCACACTATTGACCTAGTGGAATTTGCAAATAAAATTAATATTTTGTTATAAGTTACGGATTCCAGAGAAATGATAAACATCCAGTATACAATTAGATATTGTTAATTAAAATTGTAATTATCACGATCTACTTTAAATTCCGTTACTACATTCAAAATTATAGTGCAGCGTATTAGGGTTTCATCCACTAGGCTTGAAAAATTCTTTAAATTTTTCATGTGGAAAAGCTTAATCAGTTAATACATAGATATTATTTTACCAGATAATGAGGGACTAACCAATTAAATATGCGATAATTGCACAAAATGTGGTTTGTTGAGTATAACCTCTAAATATTAAAGTTTAATTTTACGAGTATTACCTCCATTGGATGTTGTTAGTGTACATACAGGAAATAATTGAGCCTGTAAGTATTGTACGCGACCACTGGTGAATCCGTTCACATCCATCATTAAAATTTCTTTCTAGTAGTAGTATTTATTATAAGTCATATTTAGTAATATAAACTTAAATGCTTTGGGCAAAATGACCGTATTATTTTATTATTTACTGTTTCCCTTGCTCATTATTTGGTGCCACATTAAAAAAAACCAATGTCAATGCGGATAAAAAAATTTTTTTTACAATAGGTTCATTTACATTTGACTTATACTCGTCCGTCTACTAGCGGCGTTATATGCAGCATATCGTCGCGTGGTGCAAAATCGTACTGAGTCGTTTCTCGTCGTTCTGAGCCAATGAGGTCGCATCAAAATCGGCAACTGTTATAAACAAATAAACAAACAAAGACAAGCTAGTCGCTATCGTTGCCTATTCTGCTCTAAGACATAGTGCAATATAGACATTTTACGAAAGTATTGTTTGTTTTACGCTGTTAATGAATCAAAATCAAAATAAATGTATTAAACCATTCTTGGATACATCGGAAATCGCTTTGCATAAACTAGAGTGCACATAAAATGACGTCCACCCAGCCCGATTAGGGTCAAATCGACGCCGCATACGACAAATCTGATGCCGTCAATTAATTAAAGAAAAAAAAGTTCTGAATGTAAATTTTTGTGTGAACAACTATGAACACTGATCTTGTTTCTGCTATTTTCTGCTGCTGCTGCGTTGCTGTTGGACATATACCAAACAGGTGTAGCGACAATTTGCTAGCTAAAGTGTCAGGCACATCTTCCCAGGCAACATCGCAATTATATCACCCCAGAGCAGGCGGCAATGATCTTGATCACAATATTTATGTATTTTCTATTTTGGCACGCTGTCGTGACTCTCAAGGTCAGTGTGTTGAAGAGAAAATGCTAATATGTAACAAATTTTAATTGAATTGCCCCAAAGTAGCCAATGTACGATTGAGATGCCAAGTACAATTTCATTGTGTGAATGGGTATATAATAATACCGCAAGAATAAGTTTAGAAAAAAAACACATTGGGTATGTTATGAAATTAATGGTATTTCGTAGAATCCATAAAAATTGAATATTAGCAAGTTAGAAGTTTAAGAGTAGTTGCATAATTCCATAAATTACTCAAATTGAATTAAACCTAATTTATTTCTTTAAATTGGAGACGAAATATCTGTTTGCGGCAGATATTTCAATCGGTTTATATTTTCTTTATAATTTTCAAAATAAATGTTTGAAGTGTTGAATTGATCATCGGACTCATACATATATGTACACACAATTTGTATTCTGATTCGATGACAATCGCTGTAAATATTTGAAAAATTGATGATCAAGTTATTATTGCTTACAGCGACTGCTTTTCCCAAAATACGTGTCAAATAGTTTAAATAAATGAGATATAATTTTAATAATCAATCTTTACCTTCTAGAGCCTAAGCAGCCTTTAAAGAAAAAAAAAATTCTCTTTTTGGACAATCTTCATCCCTTTTCGTGATCTTAGGGTTTGAAAACACAATACTTTCAGAAATCACACAATTTTAATATACCCGTTACCCATAGGGTTGAAGAGTATTAAAACTTTGTGACTCCAGGAAATGTATATAACAGGCAGAAGGAAGCATCTCCGACCCCATAAAGTATATATATTCTTGTCTGTACGTGTACACATATATAAATGTAACAAAACTACGTTTTGGTATATTTTACTGTATTTGATAATAAATAAAATCACTTCTCGTGTGGATGGCGTACTTACTTACTTCTTACTTCAACGTAAGGCTGCCTCCAACAAATTTTATTATCTTGATAGTAATAATTATATTTTTCTACCTTTTTTTTAATCAAGTCAGAAACTACGGGTCGTGTGTGTTCAATACACAGTTAGAATATAGTAAAAAATACCGACAATTATAATCGACGTGTTCGGCGTATTTGGTATATTTAATATACCACAACTTAATATATACAGTGTGCCATAGACTTAAAATAAATTTGATATTCTTATGACCTAAGCGTGCATTGCTACCAAGTTTTGTGTTTCTAGCTCTTATATTCTCTAAGATCTCAATGTTCTTTCAGATGGTTAGACCGACAGGCAATCATGTCTATATCGTCTCGGCCGTTGATGCTCTTGATATATACATTTTATGTTACTTATAACACCTTCTACCCTATGGCTAGCGGGTATAAAAAATGAATATGGTTATAGTAGTTTGTCGAAAGCAGAAGTTCCATAAATACATATTGAATCTTTATCATTAGTTTGGTTGTTTTAACCATGTCCGCCGGTTTTTATTAACTTAACAGTACGAAGAAACTTTATCGCTTCATCAGAACGCTTTCTCTGTATATATCGAAATATTCTCATTATCATTACTTATAAACTTTAAATCTAAATTGCGAAAAATAGCGTAATCGGACAATTCTGCTTGCGACTATGGAAGGTGGTGTTTTTTCTGGGATTCCCTAGTTGCAAACAATGAATATTCATACTGTATATTAACACCACTGAAATGTCTACTATATGACCACGCATGCGCCATATTGTAATATAGTGAAGGCTGGTGTAGGCGTGATGAAATTAATTTAATCAAAAACATCATTAGTTCGATTGCAAACTGACTACATGTCATATTTTCTTCGTGCATATTGCGGGCAAATGACTTTTACATGTTAATGCGGAAGATATGTAAAATTAAAAAAGTTTTTAATGTATGGTACGCTATACGTTTTAATTAATAGCCAATGATAGGCAAAGTTTGTTAAAAATCTTAGGATTTGCCTGTCATTTATAATTTAATAAACTGATATAACTCACCATCGCACTGTTTCTGATATTGTAGTTCAATGTTTTCATGTGCTGCTCTAGCCGCCCAATTGTCCTTGCCGCACTTCTGCATACTTTCTTCTGCCCAGAATCCACGGGGCTCGCCTTGCCAAAAAAATCTTTTCTTTTATCGAATTCTGTACGAGTAAAAATTTATGGTTACGATTAGCTGAACAATTTTTAAATTCGTGTTGTTTTTTCAAACGTATTTTTTCGTGTTCAAATCAAACTATCATGCTTGTCTAGGTGTGTTTTTGTGTTGATAGAAGCTAAAATATTGGCCTGCTTTATATTTAAATAAATTTGTTCTGCTCTTCCAAAAACATTTCAATATTGAAATACTGGCTATTATAAAGACCACATATAAATTGGCTTTTACTTTTATTTACTGTCACTTTGTATATTGTATATGCCATGTAGTCTATATCTGATGATTTGAAAAGACCAATGAATATTACAGTACCTCATTTCTAAAAGTTTATTAAGTCAACCGAAGTAATTATTATAATTATTATCAATATTCATTTTTTTCTCCTTCATAAAAAATTATCCGTATTCTAATTCTTTTTTTTAAGCTATAAATAAAAATTATTTACCGCATTTGATACATATGGTTCCATAGTCCGCAGTCCGCGTCTTTGATAATAGAAATAATTGTGGACGTCTATTTATAGATACTAACTACGTCAGCCGACCAACTCGTAAATCAATTCTGCTGTTTGATCAATATCTACTACACAAGTAAAAACAACGAAAACAATAGTAACGGCAATGGCGAATTCACTTATTGGCGTCACAAAGTCTTTGAACCAGTTGAAATAGCATAGTTACTCTAAAACACTTCGATAAGTGGCTACAATCAAATTATTAGTAGCTTAATTTTACATTAATTTTCGCTTATCGTGTATTTCTAGTCCATTACTGCCGACTTTCAACTGCCGTTTTTGATTGACAATAAGACAATTAATTAAAGAGTAAAAATAATAATGGGTCGAAAAGTAACGGTGGCTGTTTCAACTCTAAATCAATGGGCACTGGATTTTGAAGGAAATATGGCCCGAATACTACAATCCGTATTAGAAGCCAAGGATATAGGAGCAAGCTATCGAACAGGGCCTGAACTAGAAATTTGGTAAGTATTTGCTTAGTATTCAGGAACAAATATATGTACATATCAATATATTTTCTTTACTATAGTCAAGCGTTTTGTAATGTTGCGCAAGGCGTATAATTAATTCAAAATGTATTAATTTCAGTAATGTAAAAACATAAATGTTTAAGTTTAAATGCTTTTAAAAAAATGTTCATCTCGCATGCCGGCTATCCATTCGACGATATGCTTAAAAAATATGTCGTCGACCTTTTCAATGATCCGAACATTCTCCGGAAACTTCTTTTCCTCTCTTAAATGGTCGAGTACCATTTGGCCCCGCGTGTATGTACCATTTAGTTCGACTGTTGCGTGCCAAAAGCTATCTTTCTTGACAAATAGTTTATCAAAGAGCCATGTTGCTACAATTAATGCATCGCATGGATTCCAATTATCGAAGCCATATTGTTGCATAGGCATCCATTGTGCTCTTTCGATTTCGGTTAGCATTTTGATAACTAGATGGTTAAGCAGAGCAGTACGTTTACCGAATTCATCTAATCGCCAATTCTATAAATATACGTATTTACACATATCATGTGTTTAGCAAAATAGCTTGTACTTACAATCGATATGTTAAAATAGTCCTTGGTGCATGGCTCCCATGGTAATATTGTTATTGGGCATCGTGCTTTCAACAATACTGCATGAGCCGCTTCCGGATCTGAATGAAAATTAAATTCCGCCGAGCGTGACGAATTACCTATTCCCAGATAGTTGCCTCCCATTATGTAGATATCCTTGATATTACGTCCAAATTGCTCTCCATACATTGTGTAGCCTAGTGCTAAATTTGTTAGGGGCCCAACCAAAATAATTGTAATTTGTTGAGGCCTTTCCTCGCACAGATCTCGAATTGCGTTCACAGCATGATCCGGCTGCACGAACTTTGATACTTCTTCAAAATTATTTTCTGGCAGGCAATCTCCAAATCCATCACGTCCGTGAAAATACTTTTTATCAGAAACATTATTTCCAACTAAGGGTTCGACTGCTCCTAGATAAATGGGAATCTAACCAACAAAATAGACAAATTGCATAGTTGTATACATAGGTATTTTGAAAAGTATGAATATTAAACTAATAGAAACTAACATAAAACGGCGTTTAGACAAAAACAGTAGCTACAAATTGGATTAGATCTGCAGCTCAGCATACCTAATGAGATGATATTAGGATAGATCCCACGATGAAAAATATCGGAATTAATCACACTTAAATTTGAAAATTAATAAAACCAAAAAAATGGCTTAGAAAACCAAAATATTTCAAAATGTTCCACATATGTTAACACACATACACACAAATATGTAATATGTAAGTTAATTTGAAAACCTATACATAATAGTTAAACTATTATACACTCATTTCTTCATTGTTTTATCTGCTGCCAAGAAGTGCATGAAAACGACATCAGATTTTCTCTTCTTTTACATAGACTACATTAAATAATAATGCCCATACATTATTCAAAATCATGCTAAAATTTTTTTTCTGAAATCTTTGTTCCATGTTTTAATGCCTTAACTATGAATGAAAATTCATAATAACTTTAGTTGAGCGGATTAAATTAATATAAACTTTCCTAGATACGAATGGAATACTAAACCAAATAGCGTAGATGTGCCTTAATACATAAAATGGGCAAACAAATATGAAGACAAATATGTCATGAAGACACAAAGAAGCAAATTTTGGTTAGGATGTCTGTGTTCGCAGGCAATTTTATTTCGCTGGTTCATTTAGAAATCCACATGCCAGGTTGAGCATGGCACGTGACAACATGGTGTATGTAGATTTTTTTTGTTGTACCATTTAACCTCATCATACTGTTGGTCAACGTAATCTTTTGGTTTCCGAAAGTAATAATGCAAAGTTACAAAAATTGTATGTAGTTACCGGACTAAGTTGCTCCAGTCGTTCATGCGATCTTGTATAAAGATTTTGTACTTTAAAGTATATTTAAAACATAGTATTATATCGTTATATACTTTTTTGTATATTTTTTTATGTTTTAAAATTTAAGAGCGAAATATTTTTTTTTAATGCATATACATTTTACAATATCATGCTAAAATTCTATTTCTAAAAGGTGTATAATTAAATTAAATATTTTAACTATGTATGAAATTTTATAATGACTTTAGTTGAGCAAATTAAATTAATATAATCTTTCCTAGATACTAATGGAAGACTTTGAAAATGATTAATGTATTATTTAATGTTTAAAATTAATGTGGTTAATTAATAGTGTGCTTTGAAATATTTTGTGTAGCATATAACTATAATATTTTGCCGTAAGCTATAAGCATATCTACATATACGGTTACATTGTTTACTGGCGCGACCAAGCGCGTGAAGCTGCATTGGTATCTTGCTTTCAAAATTGCTTCTTGAATAATTTCCAAGTTTTTCATGCACAGGGTAGTTCACACGTACATATTAAAAGGTTTTTTAGTGGCTCTTTGTGTACATAGAAACTAGCGAATTTCAAACGCAGCATCGTCTGTTGTATTTCATGATTTTGAATAACATTAGAAATATCTGCTGCGCGAATGAATAGAAATTTTATAATACCAGTTTCTAATAAATTTGACCCACAGATTCGATGGCTGTTTAACTCGAATTTTATCGAGCAGGAAATTGCAGACTATTGACATGTTCTTATATATGTATGTGTTTTATATAGGTATGCTTTTCATGGAAATCCGCTGTAGTAATCAGATGAATGTTACATTAAAATCTATATATATATAAATGGAAAATAAATATTTGTCTGGGTTTGGACTCGTTCTTTGCCACCCCATAGAAGACCTGTTTATAGTAACCACGCTGCTCTGCCTTATGGGCTATTGTCATCGGGCCTACATACGAACTTTAAAAAGTAGTTAAATATAGTTGGACTGAAAAGCGAAGCATACACGTGGAGACTTATAGTACTTACATCTACCCTAGAACTTGCTCTCAGTATGCGTCTCATATTGCGTGCCGCATTCTCGCAAGTTGTGTTTCCACATCCACTGACAGTCACAGCTAAAAGCTTAAGGTGGCCAGCTTGTTCGGCGTGGAGAAGCAACAGTAACGCCCAAGCATCGTCACTCCCTCCATCGCAATCCAGTATTGCAAATCTAAGGCTTTGGTTAACATTGGTCATGATAATGGTACGCGCGACGGAGTGTTCGCATTGATATCTTTAAATTGATTGAAAGGGTGATAGCAAGTAACGTCGGCTGATAGCTTTGATTATTACTAGGGATGTCGGAAATATATATTAAAATATCGATACATCGATATTTTTCCTATAAAAAATATTATCGCGATATTTTTAAGGCAAAAATGGGCGATATTGATATTTTTTGAGATGACATACTGATGAAAGCTACTATGCTTGATCCTCGATTTAAAAGAATTACTTCGATAAGCCTCTTTACGTAAAAAATGTCACCGATGATTGAAAATAAACAAACAGAAATACTGCCTTCGTGTGGTGAAGAAATGGATTGCATAGAACAGGACATGGTGAAATTTAGCGTACAGGAAAATTTTCTAGATCTGCACAAAAGTACCATAGACCATAATTTAATACTATAAAATTTCATTGATTATACTCTTAAGTGTTTTTTTTTATTTATATATGTATACATATGTGTCCCAAAATGTTTAGTATTTTAATTTTAAATCAAGCCCGTATCAATGTTATGTAGAACAAAAACTTGATTGTTGTTTTAAATCATTGTGATTATTAATGCATTATTGAAGTTTTTTATTGTGATTCTTAATAGATGTTAGAGAACCAAATCTGCGTTTACAAATATGTTTATTATATTCTTAATAACTCAATCAACGAGGTCTTTCGTTATTTTCGATTTTTTTTTGTTAAATGTCGCATTTGCTTTATTGATATAGAGATTTTTGCTTCTAATTCTCACTTACATATGTTGTTACTGATTACTTATCATCCGCGTCAAATAAAAATTGATGGTGAAAGACGTTTAAATGTCGACGCGTACTTTTATTTACACACATTTATATCTGTACGTACATATGGAATGTATGAGTGAATAAACACATTGTTATAAATTGGAACTAACAAATATAAGAGAAGTACAATTTTCGTTCGAGGGGTGTCTGAAAAATTGTAATCAATTATGGTGTATAGTTCTAACATTCTAATTTTATGTCAAATTTGTTGTATTTTCAATATTATGAAGTAATTCCATCGAATCTCCCTAAATTAACGCATAAAATACATTAAAAACATTTCATGTTAAAATTGGTGGACCACCACTACCCATTCGAAATTAAATCATATTTGCACAAATACACATATAATGGGTCCATATCAAAACGGTATACATTTTAAATGTACATATGTAAATATATTCATTTATTTCGGGAACGTTAAAATTTAGTATAGCTTAGGACAATATTAATTTAAATGTAAGGACAGCTGCGGGGTTTCAAAATTAAAAGAGTTCTGATTGTATTTTACTTGCTTAAAGATTTTTAATTTTATATATTCTTACTCATAATCAACAGCCGAGACGATGTCTTGACTGTCAGTTTGTATAACCATCTAGATATCGAAGACTATATGAACTACCAAATTTGGTGGCAGTATTTGCGATGGATTCAATTTATTAATCGCAATTATTCATTAGAAAATTAGAATAAAAATTTAATCAAATAATTTTTGTTTAATAGACACCAACTTCCAATTGTATGTATTCAGTGGCATTGCAGCGAATACAGGATTCTTAAGACATCTTTGCTTTTTAATATATTAGCGGGAAGATGCATTATAATGCTCTTAATAGCGCTGCTTAGCATATAAGAATATAATTTTAACATTCAAATAAAAATTAAACTGATCTTTATTTGACATCTTCATAGCATAATTCGAAGGGATATCCTCTGGGCTGCCCACCTTAAGGAACATTTTAATTTAATTGTGGTTTAAGAATTTGAATGTGCAAGTTCACCCAGAATTTACCAAGTTCACACAGGCATTCACATAGAAATAACACTGATATATAAATTAGAAACGCGGCTGGGGTTTTAATTTAAAAAATATAAGCCGCATTTATTCAGAGTTTGATTAGAACTGAAACTTAAACAATCTACGATAACTTAAGAAGCCACTACTGCTGTTGTTCCCGACCTCAGTTGGGAATCTGCATGCAGTTTGGTTTTTTCGTTTGGAGGAGTGCTGTTTCGCAAGTGTTATTAATCAAGTCCTTAAGGTTTTATTTTTTTGCAAATGGTTTTGTCATTAATAGTTTCGCAAATTACTTTAATTCCAATAGTTATTGAGTTAAAATAAGTCTTGTTTATCAGGTTTTCTTTTTTAATTGGTTTTAGCAAGATTTTATGACATGACTTATCTTCTATTATGGGTAGATTAGAGAATGTCTCTACCGTTTGACACCACTTCATTTTTTGCGAATTCAAGTAATTCGTCAATATTTGTAAATAAGTTGTCGGAATTTTTCACCAACTTCTCGGTTAATTAAACTTCTGCGCTAGACGGAAGTAAAGAATTGATTGTGTTGGTTTTTTTCCAATTCATTGCGTAAATCATATTGGTTAATTCATCCTTAAAAATTTGTAACTCATATTTTAAAGTTGGCTTTCCTTCGTTATTTTAAAAATTTCATTGTTCTTTGATTTCTTGAATCTTATTACTAAATATTCTATTTATTATAACTCGTTTAATATTGTTTTCAAATTTTTAGTTTATTTTACTTATTGTTATTTTATGATAGTACTGGTCTCGACTTCCAGCTAGCCATTTCCATGTAGATCCGAGCATTGTTATAGCTCTTTTTTCTCTTCCGTTTCTTAGTTTTAATCTTTTTAAATTGTCTTTAATTTGTGATAACTCGAAGTTTATGAATGGTATGAGGTAGTTTGGTATTGACGTCTTAATGGAATTCTCAAAGAATTCTAAACCATCTTTATATTTTATACCCGCCACCCATAGGATAGACGGGTATTATGACTTAGTGTCTCCAGGAAATGTGTGTAACAGGCACAGTATCTCTGACTCCATAAAGTATATATATTCTTGGGCAGAGTCACCAGTCGAGTCCGTCTGTCTGTCTGTCTGTATGAACACCTAGATCTCAGAGACTATAAGAGATTCCAAACTTGGTACGCGTACCAATATTATGGTGTACCAATACACCAATACACTAATACACCAATACACCAATACACCAATACACCAATACACCAATACACCAATACACCAATACACCAAAACACCAATACTATGGTGTATGTCCTACGCAGATCAAGTTTATTTTAAATTTTTTCCACGTCCATACTAGCGCAATTTCAAAAATAGAGTCTCGGGTTTTGGCACATACGAAGATAATAACAGTCTCGATGATCGCGATCGGATGAAAAACTTGGAAGTTATTTAAGAAATGGTTTTGTATGGGAAAATCCGTAGGCAGCTGCACGTGGCTTGTTTCTGGTCGACAATGTGACCGTGCATTTACGATGTGATGGAATATGAATGTACAAATATACCAAATATACCAATAATACCAAAGGTACTTTTTGGTATATTTATATTTCAGCTGGAGAGCGGGTATCTTACAGTCGATACTTGACTGTAGCTTTCTTACGTTTTTGTCTTGCGACAGTACAGCCCCGATGCCGTAAGCTGACGCATTGGTTGTCAGATCAAACGGTTTCTTTAAGTCTGGGTATTTGAGTGACATCTTCTGATGTCACAATGTTTTGATGTCTATTGAATGCGTCTCTTTGCTGATCGTTAAACTTTATTGGTATTTTCCTAGACATGTGTTTACTTACGGAACCGTTTTCTCCCTTAAGGGGGTTGGTAAGTGGCCTGGCTATTGTAGCGAAATCCTTTATGAAACGCCTATAATAGCTAGCAAGTCCTAAGAATGACCTTAGTGGTGGAATGATCTTGTCGGTTCTGCGTTTTGCTTAATGGATGCTACCTTTTCAGGGTTAATTGTAGCCCCGTTTCGGGTCACTACGAAGCCGAGGTATTGGACACTTTCTTTAAAAAAATGGGTTTTCTCTTTCGAGATGGTCATGTTGGCTTGTCTTAATTTTTTCTGGACCAAGTCAATGTGATTGACATGCTCTTTTTCGTTTTTCGAAAAGATAATGACATCGTCCACATATACGTAACATGATTTCCCTATCTGCTCTCTCAATATGTCATCGATTGCCTTTTGAGAAATGCTACTAACATTTTTTAATCCAAAAGGCAAACGGCAGAATTCATACTTTCCTCCGTTAACAGAAAATGAGGTTTTTCACGATCTTGCTCCGCGAGAAATTTTTCGTGATAGACGGATTTTAAGTCTAGGGTTGTAAAGTATTTGGTTTTGCCAAAGTTTGCCAGCATTAACTCAATACTTGGCAGGGGGTATTTATCAGGGATGGTTTTTTCGTTGACATATAAAAATAAAGACAGTCTCGATGATTCCCGAGAATTTGGTCACGATCTGATGAAAAACTTGGAAATTATTCAAGAAACAGTTTTGTATGGGAAAATCCATAGCTGCACGTGGCTTGTGACCGTGCATGTTATATTTTATACTTTATATTATAGTCGACTGTATCTTTCTGACTTGTTTTTTATTTCATTTATTCAATTCTATTTTCACAAATAAAAAATTGTATATGAGCTGAAGGTCACAATTGCAGCTATTATTAGCCGGAGTAAAGTTTATGAGCCAAGTGCTCTTTATTCAAATAATTATAAGACTGAACTGACGAACTTAGGTGTACGAAAAAGGGAGCTTAGTCGGCAAGCCGACCGCATGTCAGTGGAAAATGCTGACAATCGCAAACTTAGCATAACTCACCATACCTGGAACCAATGGGACCCAGGCACGGCCCCCAAAGGCGGGTATGGTGAGTCGGCATCTAGAAACACTAAGGTGATCCAAGAATCACCCAAGATTTCTACCGACTGTTTGTTGCGCCTCAGTAGTGTTAACTTTCATGCATGTTACTGGTGGACAATGTGACCGTGCGTGGCATATTTTATAGCTTATGTGATATTTAGTATATGGTGGAATATAAATATACCGAATATACCGAAAATACCAAAAATACTTTTTGATATATTTTAGTGTATTGGAGCTGGGTAGCGGGTATCTTACAGTCAAGCACATTCGACTGTAGCTTCCTTACTTGTTTAATGTTGAATATGTCAATGATTTTAAAAGGGCTGTTCTGTATTGCTGGCGGACTGGTTCTAATTGTAGTCAATTGTAAAGTTGAATAGTCTAGTATTATTGCCGTTTCTAGGCATGATGGTATAAAAAGTAATGTGCAAAGGTAATTCAGGTTATTAAATTATTTGTATGTTATATTTTTCCAGATTTTGTTTTTATTGTAGTTTTTATTTTCGGCTACTATTGCTTTTTTTTGTATCTAAGTGTCATGTTTGATCCTAGCCTTTTGTTTCGGTGAGTTTTTTTTTTACAACTGAGTGAATGGTTGTATTCCTGGACTGCTTTCAATAGTAAATCTGAAAAGGTGAGTTCCTCGAAGTTTTTGAGACATCTTGTCCATACTTGTCCATTGCTGGTTGAAGAGTATGAAGATGTAGAGACTGAAATATTAAGTTGGAAGTCTAATGGACACTTTCTATCATAGTCTCCTTTAACTATTGCGTTAACTTTGTTTTGCATTTCACGGGAAAAATATTTTTTTTTAATTTGTTCTTTATTTTCTTTGGCATTGAGATGGGCCCTTTTGTGTTCTGATGCTATCAAATCATTTTGTTTCGTTTCAGAGGTTTCGTCTTTTACTTAGTTTTGAGTGAATCTAATTTTGTATGAACTAAAGTGTAGTTGATAGAGGTAAATAGTAATTTTGGGTCTAACCTATACCTGATAATTTCTATTCGGTAAAATTTTGAGTATGCAGGTCTTGATACTACGTGTCTGTGAAAACCGGAGAATGGAATTTCAAATTTGTAAGAGGGCATATCATCATATATATGGAGAAATAATTGGTTTTTAAAGACATTAATCGGGTTTCTACTGAGTAGATGAGATTGTGGGATGAACATTCATCGCTATGAAGTGTTGCTGAAGATGGGAGAGTGTTGACTTTATTTCTGATAGGGGTTCTAAACAATGCATTTGCTACCACATTAGATGTACCTGGTTAATATTTCAACTCGTAGTTGATAGATAGCTTCTCCAACGTTTTATTATTATATTCGCAGAACCATAGAGGCATGTTCTTAAACCCTGCAAGGCCCATACGATAGCTAACATTACCTTTTCATTTGTAGCGTAGTTCTCTTATGTTTTTAACAGAGTGCGAGATATAAAAGTAATGGGTTTGTTTTCGTGTTCGAGCACTGCTCCAATAGCGAAATTTGATGCATCTGTGGTAAGATTGAAATCTTTCGCAAAGTTTGGATAGCTTACCATAACCTCAGCCGAGTTAAGTGTGTTTTTAAGTTTTCTGAAAGCTTCGACTGCTTCATTGGCTAAGTGAGTCTTTACTCTTTCTGATGTTTCCGTCGGCGTTCTACCGGTTTCTCCTCTGAGTAGTCAGGTAAGTCGTTTTGCCAATTTGGCATAGTCCCTTGTGAATCGTCGATAGTATCCGGAAAGTCCTAAGAATGATCTGAATTCTTTGAAAGACGTAGGAGTTGGAAATTCGGAAATTCCCTTTAATGTAAAGCGTGACTTGACCTATTTCTTGAAAAATTCGCATTTGTCTATTTTGACCTTCATGTGAGCGTTCTGAAGTGTTGTGAACACTTGTTCTAAAGGATGAGCATGCTCTTTTTCAGTTTGACTGAACACAATAATGTCATCGATGTAGACAGCAAATTTTTCCAACATGACCTCTCACAGAAGGTCGTCTAGAACTCTTTGGAATATTGAAAGTGAGTATTTCAATCCAAAAGGGAATCGAGTGAATTCATATTTCCCTCCATTGACGGCGAATGTTGTCTGTTCTATATCCTTTTTCTTCAGCAAGATTTGATGGAATCCACTTTTTAAATCCAGAACAGAAAAGAACTTATTGTTTCCCAACGGAGCGATGATTTCTCCAATATCAGGCAAAGGGTAACGGTCGGTTGTTACCATATTTAGCTTGCAATAATTTATGACATTTCGATATTTTCTCTTCCCTGATGCACTCAATATCTTTGGTATAACTCAAAATCGTGCGTTGTACGGAGAAAGAGGGGGTCTGATGATTTCGTCAGTTAAGATGTCTTTAAGCTTTTTTTTAGAGAATGTCCAAAGAAGTTCTTATTTCTTTCTCGTATTACGTTACTAGTATAGATCAGTTTTTGGTTTGGATCGGCTAAAATGGAGTTGAAGACAAGCGAGAGGGTATTTATAATTGTTTCGGACATGTGATCTGTTCGATATTTTATATTGTTGACGTACTGAGTTTGTTGTGGCTTTATTCGAATTTGTCTGTCGCCGTTTACTTTTAAAATGTAATTTTTTACATCAATGACAACGTTGAGATGTTTCATGGTGTCATTACATAGAATGCCACGGAGAGTTTTGAGAGTGGGTAGAATGAAATATCTTATTGTCGTTGAGACCGAAAAGGTTTAAGAACGTATGGTGCGTGATAGCTATTTGACCTCCTATGGAGTTTGCGAAAAATGTTTCGTTATTTTGTTTGGGGTTTTATACTAAAAAGTTGGATCATTTCTACATTGAAAGTATGGTAGAGAGGAAAGAGTGTTCGATTGGTTCACCTGTGTTAATATGGAATTATCGTTGTATTTTTGGTGACGGACCATGAAGTGGGGTGGACGATTGCCAGTAAAGTTGTTTGCCTGTGGGCGATTCGTGAAGTTGATCTTGGCTGACCGAACAGAATTGTCAACTTCCATTTGGAGCAAAAGGGTGTGGAGGCGCGTATTGTTGTTGGTTGATTGACGATTGGTTTCGGTCTCTGGTCGATTTTTCTAAATTGTCCTTGATTGTTATTGTATATTACGCTCTCACTGGTTGTTGTCTGGCGAACATTTGATTCGTGAACTGCTTCGGTGGAATAGGAGGTGGTCCTGGTCTTATTTTGGTTGAGAATTTATTCCTATATTACACAAATAGAGTACGTGGCTAAGGCTCTTTGATAGCTAATAATCGTGGCAAATCCCCATTAAGACCTCGAACAATCGTATCGAGAGCCTTGCTTCTGTATCTTATTGAAAATCATAGATAGCTGATGGTAGACCTCTTTGTAGAATTCCGTGATCGATATACGATTTTGAGTTAATGAGAACAACTCATTTGCAGTCAGACTTGGACATGGCTTTCCAATTTAATGGTGTATTGTGCGCTTCTTCTTCGTATGGCTAAAGTCATTACGTAGTACTTGTATGTGCTCTCGAGACCTGTAAATAATTCCATTACTCTATCCGTACTTTTTTTTCCCCCTAAAAAGTTATTGAATAGTCAGGGATCTTCTCGAGCTCCTGATCATTTCGTGGTGGGACATATGTCGAAAAGTTGTTCTTCTACCTCTGGTTCTACTAATTCGAACCTTCTCGCATCAATCATTGCTGCCATTACTTGTGTCGGAGTACTAGCTGAAGGTTGAGTGATTCTAGGTCCTGCGCTGCCTAAACCCATTGATGCCATTGCATCGGCTAGTTTCTCCTGAATATTATTAGTGTTGGATGTTTTATGAAAGATGGGAGGACAAGCACTATTTTGACAATATAAAGTTTGTATGCAAGAATGAAATTATTTGAATGGATTAAAGATTATTTTTTGCGTAAGAGTTGAAGAATTAGAGGATGTGATACTGTAGTTAGCAGTGTTTTTGATGTGTTCAATTTTTTTCATTATGTTTGTCGAAGAGGGCCTTTTTTAAAATTTTCGAATTGTGAATTAAAAATTAAATTCTAAACTGCAAGTTGCAAAGTGTAAATTCTAAAGTGTAAATTATAATATTTAAATTGTAAATTTGCTATTGTGAATTTAAAATTTGTATCTTTTTGTTATTATATATCTTTGTTGTTTAGACTTACATTTCTTTTTTTTCTTTAAGTTTTTAGAATATATTTTGATTTGCTTTTTTTGTTTGCTTACTTAATTTCTGTTTATTTTTTTTTCAATATTTGATCTTAATTTCTATGCTTACAAATAGAAAATTATTCCGGCTAATCTTCCCGCGCTGGCACTTTGAATTGCGCCTTTTTATCCTGTGGCGGTGGAGTAGTGTTTTGGTTTTTACTTTTTTTTTGATCGGTAATCTGTCTTTGGATAGATAGAGCGCAACTGAAGTTTTGTTTCACTTATTTGCACTTTGCATTTGTAGGTCTTGTAGAGGCACTTGATGATGATGCAATTGACTATGGTGTATTAAGGCACTTAAGTTGTTTGCATGATCCTTTATTCCGAGGGATGTTGTCTACAGGTCCCTGCTCGGGCACCAATTAAAAACGCGGTTTTTAAGAAAAACAATATAAACCGCATATATTCAGAGTTTGATTAGAACTGAAACTTAACACTCTACGATAACTCAAGAAGCCGCTGCTGCTGCTACCGCTGCTGCGGGTGTCCCTTGCCGATGCACGTGGTGCGCGAGTTGTGATATGATATGATATGTGATGAGGTCAAAATAAAACGCCAGTTATGGTATGTCGTGAAATCGAAATAAAACGTCTATTATGTTTGGGCTTCAAAATTAAAGTGAAGTGTTTATTCTTAAAAATATATCAGATAACTTAAGTGGGTTGAAATGGAATCGGAGAGAACAATGGAATGGGGGGATTGAGGGAGAGAATTATGGCATAAGTCTGCGTTTTGTTTATTCCACCGCTTCCGTTCGTAGGCGTCAGCATTTGTGCAACAGTGTGGGTTGATGACCGGCCACTGGTTGGGCTGAGTTCGTTGGCAATGCTTCCGTTTGTTTACGTCAGCGTTGGTGTCGAATTGCTTGGTCTGCTGACCGACTGCTGCGAGCTGGCTTCGTTGGTGGTATTGTCGTTTCATGAGAGGGGTTGTGAGGGGGAATGATAACTCGCGCAATGCACCTTACTTAAAGTGCTGATCCGGCGCTTTCATGGATAAGCAGATAGACGTGGTCAATGTTTGTGGAGTCGCGTAAATGTTTCTGAGTAAAAGTTTCAAGGCAGTGCACGTGTCGTTGGGCATGGGAAAGGTTCATGGCCACTGACCTTGTGGTGTGCTTGTAGAATGTCTGGTCTTAACGTATACAATTTAGAGGAAGCACATTTATTTAACTTGCATTTCTATTTATAAGCAATCATTATAAGATAATAGTTTCCGTGAAGTTTCCCTCGGGCCTCGTTTGATCCTCTCAATGGTACTTCAGACGCTGTCTTGAGAATAGTATGATTACTACTGAATACATATAAACGTCGAATTGGTATATTATAATATTGTTGTTGCAAAAAAAATTCACGCTGTTTGCACTTACATGCAATATTTATTAACACTTGAACGTCGAAGTGCAAGATGTCCTTTAGATGTGAAGCGCACTGTATAAATTATTCAATTTGCTTGTGCAACGTATTTATTTTAATCTCAACGCCTAGACTGTTCAGATTGGCAGTACGATTATTCGATCCGTTAATCGAGATAGATTTTATTCCCGCGATGGTCACCCATTCGGTGGTCCAATAACACTGGGCTGGTGTAGCACTTTGGTGTATTATTTGGTTACTTACTTAAAGATACAAGGATATTTGCCTTGCTAAAGCTTATGAAGGGTTGCTGAAAGCGATCCCACTGTTACCTTGTGACGAACAATGAAAGATATAAGTACTTGATTTATGCGGCTAAGTGCCGGAGCTATATATTTAACGTCAGATACGCATTAAACCCAATATAGAATAGAATATAAAAATCAAACTTAAACTCTAAACAAGCTTTTCTTTAATGTGCTACAACAACGTTGTCGCAGCCGGCAAGCCAGCTCAGCATAGTGATGGCATTCCAATTGCAACATAGGTGAGTCTCGTGTTACCATTACTGACCAGTGTTGGGGTTCGCTGAACTGATGCGTCATCGTTCAATTTGGTTTACGTTATCGTGCAAGCTTAATAATTATTGTGCAATCTTAATCGTTAATTTTTCCGCCTCAAGATTGTGACTATCCTCAGTTACCCTGTAGTTATTTATAGCTTGGTTATTTTCATCGAGTCGCATCTTCTTCTCAGAAGTCGGCAGAGAGCGGTTGATAGGCTGAGGACGATGCTTCTGCTTATTCCAATTGTCCTTCTAGGTCATTGATCACCTGGATATTTTTGTTTTTTAGCCGATGTAGTTGGGGCATGCTTAGGATGGCATCGTGTCTGATGTTCAAGGGAGGTGACCCAGTGATGTCTGGCATTTTCTTTAATGCCTCACGGCGATGTATGTATTTTTTGCCATTTATGATGGCTGAGAACCGCAACGTGACGAAATGGGTCCCCTTCGTTTGAATCGGGGCCATCATCGACCTGTGTATTTCTGACAGTAATATTTTTGATTATTTGGTTAAATGTTTCTATCAAGTCGTTAATTTGTTTTTGGGTGTTAGTGTTTATTTCTACCTGTCTATTGTTTGCTTTAATTACTTTGGAATCGGACCACCTAACATTCTCGAAATCAGATGCGTCAGGGGTGCCGGCAATTACTTTTAATGCCGTCCCTAAAAAATCTAGGCTCCTGGTCATCCTATGGTGCATATGGCTTTTTGTCAGTTACAGAGTGTGCTAATCTGTTGTACATAAATGCTGCGATAACGATTGACTCGACAGTATGGTTGGTGTCCGAGTTAAACGATGCTTCATTGTTGGAAAAAAATTATTTCGTGTTTTGGAAAAAATTTACCAGTTGCATTATTGGTGTTTTTATACCCGCTACCCATAGGGTAGAAGAGTATTATAACTTTGTGACTTCGGGATATGTATGTAACAGATGGAAGGAAGCATCTCCGACCCCATAAAGTATATATATTTTTGGTCAGTCACCTAGATCTCAGAGACTATAAGAGCTAGAGATTCCAAACTTGGTACCAGTATTGGTGTATGTCCTACGCAGATCAAGTTTATTTTAGATCTTTGCCACGCCTATTTCCGACCTCTAAAATCGAAAAAAAACGATTTACTAACGTAATGTTATAGATAGAGTCTTTATTTTTGGCACATAAAAAGATAATAACAAGTCAAAAAGCTACAGTCGAGTGTGCTCGACTGTGATATAACCGCTACCCAGCTCAAATATACAAAAATATACCAAAAAGTATATACCAAAAATACTTTTTGGTATATTTGTACATTCATATTCCATAACATCCTAAATATTGCATAAAGTATAAAATATACCATGCACGGTCACATTGTCCACCAGAAACAAGCTACGTGCAGCTGCCTATGGATTTTCCCATACAAAACTGTTTCTTGAATAACTCCCAAGTTTTTCATCCGATCGCGACCAAATTCTCGAGAATCATCTTTTTATACCCGCTACCCATAGGGTAGAAGGGTATTATAACTTTGTGACTTCAGGAAATGTATGTAACAGGCGGAAGACAGCATTTCTGATGAAAGCGTCAATCGCCGTCCCGCTCTATGGAGTCAGTAGTGGTGCTCTTCTTTTCCTGTCACACAGGTTGCTATATCTCTCTTTTCTTTACCAGTTTGAGTTTAAGACCAGGTCCAGATGATGTACTCGGGAGTATCCACTGACGATGGTTGATGTGTCTTCCCTAACTGCGCCGTAGTCGATGGTCCAGATGATGTGCCATGTTGTTCGGGAGTGTCCACCGACATTGGTTGATGTGTCTTCCCTAACTGCGTCGTGGAATGGAATTTTCTTTAGGTGACTAGCATCCCTTATAAGTGTTTTCCCTCCCGCTGTCAATTTTACAGTGTTGCCTTCACGCTCTAGCACCTCATATGATGTGGTATCAAAATTTGGTGCCAACTTGTTTGAGAACACTACGTTCTTAATCAGTACATGTTTGCCAACCTGAATGCTAATCTCTTTCGCTCCTCTCTTCCTATCGGCAGCTACTTTCGCTTTATGTTTTTGTATAGTCATTGTCCTTTTCTTCCATATAATGAACTTCACCTAATGCGTCTTGTACGTTCGGAATTTTATCCCTAATCATTCTACTACACATTAGTTCTGAAGGAGAGGTGCCTGTTGTACTGTGTGGGGTAATATTATGCATTAAGATGAACTACTGAATGTCCACTTGAAACCTGTTTTTGTTGAGATGGGCTATTTTTAGCTTCTTCATTAGTGATCCATTCTTATTTTCGACCTAGCCATTAGCCTGGGGTCAATATGGTGGGGTCTTTATTAATTGGATGTCATTTGTGCTGCAGTATTGTTCGAACATTGAACTAATATATTGTCTCCCGTTATCCGTTCGTAAATATCTTGGGAAACCCAGTCGACAAAATATTTCCTTCATGGCTCCGATAATTGATTGCGACGATATGGATTGGAAAAATTTTAGTTCCATATACCTGGAAAAATAGTCTATAAATACGAGTACATATTTGCCGTTTGGAAGTGGTTGGAAAATCAGTTCTTTGCATAGGAGCTTTGGCTTTGGCTTTGGTGGCTGAGATACCAACATGTAATCTTTGCAAGATTTCACAAAATTTTCTACATCTCGATCGATGCGTGGCCACCACACCTTTACTCTTAATCGGCGCTTCATGGCCGACTCACCAGGGTGTCCTTCATGGGCTAGTTCTAAAACTCTTTCCCGTAGGCTTTTTGGGATAATTAACCGTGTTCCCCTCAACAGGATTTTTCCTAGCGTCAAAATTTCGAACCGAAATGGGTAAAAACTATTGATTTCCCTTGAATTGGAATCCAGACAGGTCATCGCGTCCATTATTTCCTCATCGGCACCACTCTTTAGTTCAATTTCCGAAATATTCAATGATGTAGGAACGGTGTATTCAATGACTCGACATATGATGTGTTCCATTATTCGCCAGTTCGAATATGTTGATGGTAATTCGCATAATCGAGATAGGCTATCTGAAATGTTTTTCTTGCCGGCTTTATAGATCACGTTGAACTTAAAAGCTTGTAGGCGTAAGTGCCATCGCTCAATCCGTTCCGGCAGTTTTGACGTTAGTTTAAAAATTTGTTTCCAACGGTTTGTGGTCTGCAACTAGCTCGATTTCCAGACCAGCTAAATAATAATAAAACTTTTTAATAGTCCACACTAGAGCAAGGCTTTCTTTTTCGGTCTGGGAATAACGTTTTTCTATATCCAATAGGCTGTGACTTGCAAATCAGATGATTTTAGGTTCTCCCGATTTGTCAAATCGCACTAGTACTGCTCCCAATGCAATATAATAAACTTGCTACTTTTGCCAAATGGACCTTAAGGTCTTCAAAAGCAATTTTTTTTTACATCGCCCAAATTGAATTTGCTTTTTTTTTTCAATAGTCGTCTTAAAGGCTCTGCAATTTGCCAGGTTAGGAATGAATTTTCCCACGTAAGTAACGAGTCCTAGAAAACTGCTGGTTTCCTCCTTGTTTTTGCGATTTCTAAAAGACATGATTGTTTTGACTTTTTCAGGATCTACCTCAATACCTTTATTTGACAGTCCTAGGAATTTTTCTTCTTGTGTTTTCCAGACGCATTTTTCCTCATTCAACGTTGTTTTTCTATAAGATATCTTTAACTTTCTTGACAGCATCGTCATGATCCTTCTCGTTGATTACGAAAATAATTATATTATCGATGTAATTCCTCACGTTCTTGCATGAGGTTAACAGTTCCTTGAGTCTTCTCTGAAACACCAAACATGAGCCTTTTGTACCTAAATAGCCCAAGTGGGGTAATAAATGTGGTTATGCTCCGACTGGACTCGTCTAACACCAGCTGATGGTAGGCACTTTTTATGTCCAGTCGTGTGAAATATTTTGCATCCTTCAACTAAGTCATAAAACTGTCGAATATTGGTAATGGGTAATTCTCTCTCAAGATTGCCTTATTTGTCAGTCTCATGTCAATGCATATTTTGATATCGCCGTTTTCTTTAAATACTATGACCATGGGCAAGAGCTTCTTCCAATTTTTTTTTTTATTTTGTCCTCCAGGGCAATTGGAATTCGTCTCATTGGTTTTTGAATTGGTTAAAAGTCTACCTTTATTGATAGCTTCACGGATGGCCCTTTTCATTTTGGGAACGGTGTCAACTCTTCTATTTTCTTGACATCGAGTCCGAGACGTAAAACATTTAGTTTTAGTGCTGTGTCCTTTCCGTCCAATAAATGCTTTCCGTCTTTTATTACAAAAAACGAAGCAAACACCTCAGGATTTTGATCAATAGATATAGGGGCCTCGAACACGCAGATTACTTGCAGCAACTCGCGCGAAGCATATCCTCTGAAGTGATTCGTTGAATTCGGTCGAATATTGAAAATAGTTGCTTTGTCCATCTGTAGCCTTGCCCAGTCCTTTGGGCTTAATAGGTTATAACGCGATTCCGAGTCAATTACTAGTGAGATTTTGCAGCTTCCAACTCGACATTTAATTACCTCATCTTTATCATCGCTTTTGATCTTGAAACAATTTGATTTGGTCGTTTGGTCGTTCTCTCCTTCCATTAAATGTATGTTGCTGCGTTGACGTTTAGCCTTGTCATAATCATGGGATCGTTTCCGCTTTAGATTTGTTTTACACATAACTGCAAAATGGTCGATTCGTGTGCATTTATTGCACTACTGGTTTATGGCCGGACATGAGGGCTTCTGTTAATGTGGCCTTTACGGCCACATCTCCCACAATCAAATGACTTATTTATATTCACGTGTCCTCCTGAGATTTTTCTTACCTCTTCAGTTTCTGACTTTGAGAACATTACCTTCGATTGTTTATTCATCACTTCATCGATTTGGCAGGCGTCAATTAACTGAGACAAAGAGTACTCTTTTTCCAACAATTTCTGTTTTAGATTAACGCCGGCCCAGCTGTCAATGATTTTGTTCTCAAGAGCAATTTCCTCAATTTCTGTTTTAGTGGCCCCAAAGTTACATTTCTGTAGTTGATTTCGAAGTTTCAAAACAAATTTGGTAAAACCCTCTCCCTCTGTGGGACAAATGTTTGTGAATAGGTGCCTCTCAAAACTTGAAATCTGCTTTGGTGAGAAATATGCGTTTAGCTTCTCGACCAGAACCCTGTATATGTCTATATCAACATTATCCACAATAGCATCGGGTAAGGAGAATGCCACAGTTTGAAGCTGTGGACCCCAAAATGTAATAATTTGCTCCTCTTACGAAAAAAAGTATCAATTTCTTCCGCTAAAAGATAGATTTCAAAGGCTCGCAGCCATTTCTCCCATTCACCGCGCAAAAGAGGTTTCTCAAATGTTTCGCAAAGAAATGGCTTAATAACGTTCTCCGTCATTATTGTTTGATATACCTCAAATTAGAAAATAAACAAAATACATTTGTTTTTAGTTGGCAAACTGTCACTGACTCTGATAGTTGCAAATGTTAAGTTGAGCTCAACATATACGTTTTGCGGCTCATATTTTTTTTTATTTTCTGTATAGCCCTTGGCTTTGAACCAGCTTTATTTTAAATTTGACCTGTACTTTTAGTACTGCCCAGCTTTGAGCTGTTAAGTTGTACTCAGCGTACACTTCTCCGGCTCATACTTTTATTATTTTTTTTTTGTATAGCCCCTGTTTAGGTTTTAAGGAGTTTAATTATTATCTTGAACAAATGATTATCTTGAACAATATGAGAAATGTGAACAAGGTTTGTCAAATGCGAATTATAAACTAAAACTTCGGATCTCTGCGTTGGCCCGTCGAAGCTTGCGAAGCTGGCCGCGCAGTTGGTCGAAAGTGCTGACTCGGTGCATTTTTCTAGTCAGCTAGCCTACGCGTGTTGGTGTCCAATATCATTTGGACACTTTGTTGCAGCGTTCTTGCGCAATTGGGCCAGATGTTGACCCAGCATTTAATTTGAGCGTAATGAACTTGCTCTTGATAACTAAGGGACGTCCTCGTCCCTTCGAGTTGGTGTTTGGGGATTCGCTGATTCGCCGTGGCGTCTATTCTGCAGACAGCGGTGAATCGCAATCGCGACTCTCTAGTTCATGCAGGAAGGGCAGACTAAGTTGGTCTCGGTGGCTGGTTATGTTGACTTTGGCCACCACGGATGCTGCCGGCTTCTGCTTCAGTGATTTGTAATGATTTACAATAGTCCCATTTAGGACGACCCGGTTGGTGAAGGCTATCAGATGAGTTCCCGAGATCGTGTGGTTGGTGTGATCTTCGTCTGTGACGCTGATGGTGGCGTCGTTGACGATGATTACGCCTTCGTCGATTTTGACGATTGGCTCGAGGTGGCTGGTCTTGGCGCGACGGTTCCAGTGGTTAGTTGTTGTGCGCAGGTGGGCAATCTGGATCTCCTGCAGAATGTAGTACTCACAGTTGCTTCGCAGTTGTTTATCGCAAAGATCTCTGAGCTAAAATCGGCGACCATGTTGTCGTCGTCTACATCTAGGACTTTGTTCTTTTTTTGGACTGGGTAGATCTTAATTTTTTTACAATGTAATTTAGGCTTTGGAAATTTTATAAGAAAATATTACATATTATTGGTTTGGAAAATTTTAATTCTAGCTACCTCAAGAATGTCTGCTACACTCACATCTGTGAGTTGTTCATTGAATATTTCTTGAAGGTCAAGTTCATCAAGTATGGCTTGACTGATTAGATTGGCTTATGCCAAAGTGACGGAAAGGATTATGTTTTCTAAGCTCGTTATTATTATTTTATTTTTTGCAAGTGTTGTCTCAAACAGATGGTCAGAGTCTATTTCGCCAGTGTCTCTTATTGCGTTTAATGTCTTTGTCAGTTCGTTAAGTCGTGTTTGTAGTTTTGAATTTATTTCTATTTGTATATTCTCGGATTCTATTACTTGATTGTGTTTGAATTTTATTTGTTCCCAGTCGTCAAAGTCAGGAGTGCCTGCTATTACCTTTAATGCTGAACCTATTAAGTTAATACTATGTTCATTCTATGCTGTACTCTAAGCATGCTATTAATGCGTCAATGCGTCCTCGGTCCGTGTTGAGGATTCTCCTCATGTGGTCTTTTCCGTAAAAGTTTATAGTTCTCCGTGTCTCATCGGCGTATGTTTCGTAGATCATAATGTTAGTCACATGTCCTAAGTACCCATAGTCATTCCATACGGCCACGTTTCCGTCTATCAGTGGTATAAGTGTTGAATGTGAGTAATCGTTCAGTTTAGTCGTTGCGATCGCCATTGTTACTAATGAAATTATAATATAATATTTTAACCTAGGAGTATATTGGATATGGATACTTAGAATATGAATTTTGGATTTGGGCTCGGTTGCTCTATTTGTGGCTGTCCTTATGGACCAACCTTAATGAGAACCGTCGTGCCAAGGTCGGCTTCAACTGTCTCTTCGGAAGAGAATGGTGTTAGTTTCGTCCCTAATCGTTTGTTTCTTTTTAGGCCTGCCTGGTACTCTTTGTGTTAAATCTTTCCAGGTTCTTTTCTTGTGTTTTCTGAATTTTTTCTCTAATTTGCGATTCCAATGCTGGTGGAGCCGAGTGCACTATATCTATTGGGTTTTCTATTTGTAATGGAGTGAATTGTGTTGTTGTAAGCAATTGTGGCTAATAAAATGAGGTCTGTTGTGTTGTCGATTTTTTCTCTAATTTTAGACATCGGGCTATTTCCGTAAGGGTGCTATGGAATCTTTCCACTTGACCGTTTGATGTACTATGTAATGGAGTTGCGTTTGAGATTTGAATATTAAAATTTTTTGATAAAATGAAACGGATGGTTTCGGAATTTAGAGATTTTTCATTTTCACAATATATTTGTTTTGGCTTTGAAAAGAAATTTATTGCCTGTACTATTGCAAATTTTGAAAATTTGTGTCTATGCAAGTTAGAAAATACTTTTTTTTCGGTAAAATAAATATCGACGTGTAAAACTTTCCCGGTGTAGGATGGTATAGGGGTTTTTCCTGTTGTTTGTCTGGTCATATTTGGCTTTCGAGCAGATTTTGCAATTAGATGCGATTTCTGCAGCCAGTTCAGCAATTTTTGGAAAAAAATAGTCTATTGTGTTCGACGGAATTTCCCGTTGTTCTGTCTTGTTTGTTATATCCATTACGTGTTTTGAATACCTGAAGGTTGTTGCCGGAAAAGTCTCTATTAGTCTATGTTGAAGAAATGCTAACACCGGGAGTTCGTAATATAGCGCGTTGACTACGTCTGTTTTTATCAGTTCCTGCAGTGTTAGCCAAAGGTCTTCTCGTTTAGAGAATCGGACTACGTGTCGAATTTTTTCCTTGAAGAAGATAAGGGTTTTGAGAGAAGAAAAGTCGGCTAATTTTATAATGATCTGATTGCGGAAGCAATTCACAGGTTTTTCTGTTGTTTCTATAGTATAAGTGAGAGATTGTTCACTATGGATGGTGCGGAGTCACTGTTCGTGTCCATTTCTGGGTTATTGTACAAGGCGTTTATATTTTGGCGAGACAAAGCGTCCAGGTTTTCCTTGCCTGGTTTATAAATGATGTTTGCATTGGGCTCATCGATAAACGCTTTCCAGCGTTTTATCTTGGCATTTGGATTATTATCCGAAACTGCAAAAGTCAATGATTGGTGGTCGGTAAATATTGAGACTCTTTACGCCATATAAAAAATTTCGCAAGTTTTTGAGGTTTTTGGTTGCAAAATTTTTCTCGTTGTCACGAAGCGTTCTGGAAATCATAGTTATCGGTTTTCCGTCTTGTGCGAGCACTGCCCCTAGGCCATTTGCCGAAGTGTCAGCTGTCAAGTCGAATGGTTTTTTAAAATCAGGGTATGTCAGAAGTACATCTTATGACGCTTGAACGTCCTTTAGTTTTTGGAAAGCCTATTTCTCCATTTGCGCCCTTTAGTATGTTAGTTACAGGTCTCGCAATGGTGGCAAAGTCTTTGATAAAACATCTGTAGTAACTAGAGAGTCCCAGGAATGACCTTAATTCGTATAGCGAGCTTGGGGCTGGAAGTTGTTAATTGCTTGAACTTTTTCCGGTGCGGCTTTAATTCCGCCACTAGATACTATGAATCCCAAGTACTCCACTTCTTTTTTGAAAAATGTGGATTTTTCTTGAGGACCCAGTCAATGTGTTTGACATGGTCTTCTTTGGATTCAGACAAGATGATTACATCATCTACATATACGTAGCATGTTTTCCCTATTTAGTCCCTTAGGACATTATCAATTGCTCGTTGGAAAATGCTTAGCGCATTTTTCAATCCAAACGGAAGCATAAAAAATTCGTACTTGCCGTTGTTTATGGAAAAAGCTGTCTTTTCCCGATCTTTTTCCGCCAACTCAATTTGGTGGAATCCTGATGTAAGGTCCAGTGTTGTAAAATATTGTGCCTTGCCCATATTCGACAGTATTGTCGATATTGCTGGGATTGGATATTTATCATCAATGGTCTTTTGATTCAGTTTCCTGAAATCAATAACCAATCGATTTTTTTTTTGTGGCCCGAATCGTCGATACCTTTTTTATCGACCACCCATATGGGATTATTATATAGTGATCTAGATCGCCGTTTGGTTTCAGCGTTGACAAAGTCGGCAACACCCATTGGGTAAGGGTATAATTTGGAATATACTGACTCCCCGTCTGTGCGAATTGTCGCAACAGTATTTATATTAAATGGTAGGGACCTGTTAGGGTCCGTAAATGATTCCGCTCGTTGCTTGATCATTTGATTGAATGGTTCCCTGATTACGACAGGTACTTCATCATCTTTTATCTTAATTAAGTTCACATTTTGACACTTCATAAATTCAATATTTTCTGATCCGTTGGTGAGCGAGATAATATTTTTAGTCAGGTCAATATTGGCGTTAACTTATTTTAAATGGTCAAGACCAATAATGCCGTCGAAATCATTTAAACTGTTTAAAATGAAAAAGGTGGATTTTACTCCGAATAAGTAAATAGGGCATTTATGCTCTACTACTGTGTATCTGTGAATTGATTTTACTTTAATTTTATTTTCGACTGGTTTCAAGTAAGCCAGCCCTGGAAGGGGTTTGGTATAGTTCTTAGAAACCCCTGTGTCGATAAGTAATTTTATTGTTCGCCCTGCTATTATTCGTGTTACGAACGGTAGCAGGGACGCACCTCTCAAAAATTACAAGTTTCTTCATCAGTTAGACAATCCTCTGCCGCTGTAATTTCATCTTAAGCTGCAGATTCATATTCGGCCATCTCTTCTGTCTGAATTGTTTGATTGATTCTCTGGACGCCTTGCGCAAACTGTCCCGACAGTTGTTTGTTATACGCTGTCGGCTGTCTAAAGCGCAACAGCGAGGGGTCTATATCCAATATTCACAATGATCAGTAACGAACTTGCGAACACAATTCTTTCACTTACAAAAAAATTTTTCTTTGTTTAGCACATACTTTTTCTCAATTAGTTTAATATTTTTTATTTAATTTTAACTTGTCTTTTTTCTTCAAAAAAAAATTTTAAATCATTGAACAACTCACATGATTATTTCCAATCTGCTGATAATGTTTAATGTTTTCCGGGTGCAACTGTGAGCCCTTCTGTATTCGGTGTCAATCCGCTCCTGTGCGTCGTCGTGCGCTGGTTTGTTCCACTCGTTGTTGAATTTTTGTTATGTTTTAATTTTTGTTATGTTTTAATTTTTATTGTTGTTTGTGTTGGGTATTTAAGTCACCAATGCGTTTCTTCACTTTTTAATTTATTTTGCTCAAGCAAATTGATTGTATAATTTTTTTTGTTTGTGCACTTAATGTGTCACTTGTTAATATCACTATTTATTTTGGCTGTGGTATTTGCTGAAATTATTCAGTCAAATATTAAATTGTGCACTTAATGTGTCACTTGTTAGTTATTTTGGCTGTGGTATTTGCTGAAGTTATTCAAGCAAATACTTGTGAGCTTTTTGTTGTTGAGCGCCAGTTACGAAAATCCTGTTTAGGTTTTAAGGAGTTTAATTATTATCTTGAACAATATGGGAAATGTGAACAAGGTTTGTCAAATGCGAATTATAAACTAAAACTTCGGATCTCTGCGCTTGCCCTGTCGAAGCTAGCTAAGCTGGCCGCGCAGTTGGTCGAAAGTGCCGACTCTGTGCATTCTTCCAGTCAGCTAGCCTACGCGGTGTCCAATATCATTTGGACACTTTGTTGCAGCGTTCTTGCGCAATTGGGCCAGATGTTGACCCTGCATTTAATTTGAGTGCAATGAACTCGCTCGTGATAACTTATACATCCATATGTACATACATATATGTATGTAGGTATTTAATTCGGCACATACTCATGGCACTGCTTCAACGCTGTGGTTGCTCTTTTTAATTCGGCACGTACTCATGGTTGCTCTTTTTAATTCTTTATTTTTTTTCCTTTTAATTCGTGTCTCTTTTGTTTCTGTATATCACCATTACTTTTGTGTTCTCTTTACGCATCACACGTGCTTACAAACAATGTACTCAATCCACGTACGCACAGTGCTTTTGCTTTATATTCTTTTATAATTTTTTTTTTTTTTACCTAGTCGCCAATGTAATAACTTGTAATTTATGATAATGCTATTTCTGTGTCAATTATATTATTTATTGCTTTTCTTTTTGACTTCGTATAGGCGTCTACTGTGTTCTTGCCAACGGCTCCGTTAATACTGGTGTGTGATTTGTATGAGAGCGTCAATCGCCGTCTCGCTTTACGGAGGGATTAGTGGTGCTCTTCTTTTCTTGCCACACAGGTTGCCAGATCTTATTGGTTATTTATTTGTTTTTTGATTTTGTATAGGCGTCTACTGTGTTCTCGTCAACGGCTCCGTTAATACTGAATACTGGTGTGTGATTTGTATGAGAGCGTCAATCGGCGTCCCGCTCTACGGAGTCATTAGTGGTGCCCTTCTTTTCCTGTAACACAGGTTGCCACATCTTGCCACAATACCAAAAATACTTTTTGGTATATTTTAGTATATTTGAGCTGGATAGCGGGTATATCACAGTCGAGCAGACTCGACTGTAGCTTTCGGACTTGTTTTTATTTCACTATTGACGAAATCTGCCACGCCCATTGGGTGTGGGTAGAGTTGGGAGTATATCGGTGCGGCAGTATCTGTCCGAACCGTGGCCACAGTGGCGGTATTGAATGGTAATGCCTTGTTAGATGTCGAAAAAACCTTGTTCTCTTTCAGGATCAAGTCCTTAAATTGATGTTTGACTGTGGGCGGAACTACTATATCATTGACATTAGTAAAGTTGATGCTCGGGCAGTCCTGGTATTCTATATTTTCTTGTATGTTTTGGTATGTTAAAGAGTTGTTCTGTAAATCTAACTTAACCCCAGCCTGCATTAGCAGGTCTAAGCCTATGATAGCGTCGAACGATTTAAGTGTATTGAGGATGAAAAATGGACTTCTTTGTCCGAAAATTTGCATTAAGCATGGCGGGGAATTAAAGGCATCTATGTACATGCAGGTCATCATTGTTGGTCGCTTTATCGTTCGGTTTCTGATGTTCCATACTCGGTCCTGGCGGATGCAGCAAGTTTTCCTTGTTGCTTATTCAACACACCGGAAACCAGAACAACAAGAACGAGAGCGACAAGATCTAACAACGCATACGAAGCCACACGCAGCCTCAGTTAGCAAACTTAGTCTCCATTCTACCAGAACTAGTATCTACCAGCACAAACCATGGTTATACCTAAAAGTCTCACGCCTATCGATATGCTACAGTTTCCTCTCCGAAACGGCTATTCCGACATATAAACGTCCTCGTGTCTACAGTAAACATCACAGTTTCCAAATAATCTCAAACTCATATAACTTTACCTCTATTTTACACATGTCGTAGGCTATTTTAACATATCTCAGGATATATTCTCTTATAAACAATTTCTTTCATTTACATTTCCAAGCAAAAAATCATTTAAACATTTTCAAATTTTACATTAATTAATTCAAATCATAAATTCGTAATCCAAAATACGTAACTAGACATTTATTAGCTAACTTTTAAATCTAAACACATTGACTTTGCGCAATTCATTACGTTCCCTGTTCGTCTATCGCCCAACACTTGACTTCACGAATTCATCAAGCACATTGCTCGTCCATCGCCCAACACTTGGCTTCACGAATTCATCAAACACATTTCTAAAGCAACGAACACTCTTTTGATTTAACGGACTTTTGTTCTTTATAATTTGCATTAAGCTAAGTTAATAACGGACCATCGAAATGCGCGAGGAACGACTGGCAAGCAACGAGTTTTGCCGTTTCTCTGAATTTTTCGATGTAATAATCCGCTTCTCAACTCATACGTTCTAGCTATGTATATCTTCCGGCATCTCGCCGTTGTTAAGCCGTTCTATAATGCCAGCTATATTCTCATCACGCTGTTGGTTAGCAATTAGTCAATTGTCCGAAATCTCAGCTTAGTCCACTCGCACCGCAATTATATTTTTTGTATAACTGGATTTATTTAGAATTGGATCACGGGACAGAAAATCTGCATGTGCCATCTGGCTTCTCTTACGGTAGTCGACATCAAACTCAAATGATTGCAGATAAGCTCACCAGCGGTATACCCTTGGTGTTAATTCGAATTTATTGCGACTTGCTTTTACTGAGTTACAATTTGTATGCACAAAAAACTCGCAACAATGCAGATAATGGCGGAAATGTTTCACAGCATTGTACACCGGCAGAGTCTCCAACTCATAGGAATGATATTTAGACTGCTGCAGTAGTACACTTACTGTAGTATTCCACCACCCTACACTTGCCATCAACTCTATGCACCAGGATTGCACAAGATCCAGCTGCAATAGCGTCAGTGTGAAGTTCGATTGGGCTCCTTGGATCAAAGATAACTAATATTGTGTCACTGGTCAATATTTGAATGATATTTTAACGTATCTCTTCATGCTCCTCTTTCCAAATAAAATTACTATTTTTACCTGTTGAATTATACAATGGCTTCATTAGTTCAGAAAATCGCGGCACCAATTGCCTAAATAAGGAGGCTAGCCTAATAATTGCCTTGATTGTGTGAGTTAGAGTTGAGTTAGAGCAAACAAAGCCTCGAGCTTTCTAGCGTTTTTGATTAGAAATTCAAGATGTTCAGCTCATTACATAACTTCTCTTTAATTAATGAGCATTCGATGCTACAATCACAGAAGAATTGATACCATTTTGATATATCTTTCCTTTGGGCGCCAGGTCCGTGCATATATCTATCCGCGTCTCGTTGCCACTAGATGCTATGTGGCCATAATTTCCACACCTGTAGCACTTCACATCTGCTTTTTCAACAATAGTTTTGCTAGTAGATGCATTTGGCTTCATCTGCCTTACGTTTCATTAATATGTGCCCCAACTTGCCAAAGTAATAGCATTTGATTGGTGTTTGTATCTTGGGCTTCTTGTTTACTGGTCCTATGTCTGATCCAGAACTTTCGATTCGCTTACCAGATGCGTAAGCCTTCAATTGCTGCTGCATTTCGTTGCGTGTTTTTATTATTTTGGTATACAGGAGACTCTAAAGTCGTGTGTATATCGGCGATGCGTGTGCCATCACAAGCGATACTGCTATCGCTTCGACAATCATCGAACTCCATTTTGCCATCGATGACGTCACTAACCGGCTACAATATACACAAACACTTGTTTGCACTAGGACGCCCGTTCAGAAGGTTAAACAGAATGACGGCTGGTGTGACTACACTCTCATATCGGTGTGTGACCGATTCTTGGAGCTGCTGCCAAGTTATCATTTCGACTATCGGAAACATTGACCAGCATACTCGATTGAGACTCCACTATAGCGCACAGCTCCACTCTTTTTTCCGATCTTACTCCCAATCCGGTACTTATTTATTACACTTATTTTTTGACCCGGCTCCTGACATCTGTAGCAAGTTACATTTGCCCTTCCATGAAGAGGCTGCCCTGAACGCCACACTTTTCCAGTTGTCGAAACCTGGAGTTCCATTCCAGATCTACAGTATTGCTTTTTTGACCTGGTTTTCCACACCAATAACATTTGAGTTGCACAGTTTTAGGACGCTTGGTCTCTGATTCCCAGTTTGATATAACATGACGATCTTTCAAAGAGAATACTTGTAACTCCGCTAGCAGTTCATTCGGTGCAAACGCCGATCGAAGTTAGCCATGTGCCCAAGAACCGTCGCGTTGGAAATTTGTTCAGAATTCAAATTACGCAATTTTGTGCACAGTGACGTCACGCTGCGACTCGCAAATACAGACAAGCTTTCACTGTTGCTTGGACAACTATTAAGAAGATTCGAAATGACGGCGGCTGGTGTCTCCGATGTCTCGACATATACCAAAAATACTCGACTGCAGCTTTCTGACTTTTTAAATAATGATTTGATTTTAAATTAATTTTTAATGAACTTACATGTTGTAAGGGGTGGATTCTAATGCGTTGGGCGCCAATTATTCAATTTGCTTGTGCAAAGTAATTATTCCAGTTTCAACGTCTAGACTGTTCAGATTGGTGGTACAATTGCCAGAAATATATAGTTAGCGTCAGATACCCACTAAACACAATATGGAACAGAATATAAAAATCAAACTTAAACTCTAAACAAGCTTTTCTTTAATGTGCTACAACAACTGACCCAAGTTGGGGCTCGCTGAACTGATGCGTCAGCGTTCAATTTTGTTTACGTTATTGTGCAACCATAATTGTCTCTTATGCAGTTACAAACTAAATAAGTCGCTTTCCACAGACAATTCCAACTTAATCAATTAACATAAACTTTTCATTTTTCGATTTCACAAATTTATAGAGAGTCATTCTTAATTCTAAACAATTCATCGTTTACATAACTTAAATTTGTAATTTAATTTTATTCATCATCGCCGCGCAAACATATGCACTAGGTGACCAAGACCTCCGCCATAACACTGTTCGACCCTGCGAGACAACTGCTATACTGCGGTCAATATTACCCCTCTTGGGACACAGACGCACATTCACTTGTGCCGTCTTCATGCTCTTCCCCCTCTAGGGATACTGACGCACATTCTCTTATATGTATGTCCGCTTATTAACTAATGATTTTAATTCATATCGATCTCCATCTAATACTTTAACCACTTGAAACGGACCCTTGAACTTGGGGTCAAGTTTTGTTTGATGACGCTTTTCAGTTTTCAGTAAAACATGATCATTTCATATTCTAGCATTTTCTCTATTTACTATATTATCTTCTCCATTTATTTGCAGGATACCAAAAGGCCTAGCCTCTTTCCCTATTAGCAACTCTAGAGCACTAGATTTTTTAACTTTATTTGTAGAGCAATTTATGACTAACTGGATATCTTGCAATGCATCCTGCCAAGAACGCTCACTAATTTCTACAACAGTTAGCATAGCTTTTATCGTGCTCATTACACGTTCCACCTGTCCATTGGCACAGCTTGCACCTGTGGCTATTAAGTGCAAGTCAATTTTATTCGTTGAGCAAAATTCACGAAATTTATTACTTGCAAAGCTCCTACCTTGATCTGCGATGATTCGACTGGGAAGTCCAAAGAAAGATATACCTGACTTCACAGCTTTAATGCAATTTTCTGAGTCTAGATTAAGAGTGTGGTACAAGTGATCAAACTTGGTGAATGTATCTATCTGAACAATAATATATTCCTTCAAGTCATTTTTATACCCTCTACCCATAGGGTAAAAGGGTATTATAGCTTTGTGACTTCAGGAAATGTATGTAACAGGCAGAAGGAAGCATTTCCGACCCCATAAAGTATATATATTCATGGTCAGGGTCACCAGCCGAGTCGATATAGCCATGTCCGTCTATCCGTCTGTCCGTCTGTCTGTCTGTCTGTATGAACACATAGATCTCAGACTATAAGAGCTAGAGATTCCAAACTTGGTAACAGTATTGGTGTATGTTCTACGCAGATCACGTTTATTTTAGATTTTTGCCACGCCCCTTTCCGACCTCTAAAATCGAAAAAAAAAACTATTTACTAGCGCAATTTTAAAGATATCTCGAGTTTTGGTACATACGAAGATAATAACAGTCTCGATGATTCCCGAGAATTTGGTCGCGATCGGATGAAAAACTTGAGAGTTATTCAAGAAACAGTTTTGTATGGGAAAATCCATAAGCAGGTGCACATGGTTTGTTTCTGGCGGACAATGTGTCCCTGCATGGTATATTTTATACGTTATGTTTTACTTACGATGTGATGTAATATTAATGTACTAAATATACTTTTTTGTATATTTTACTTTACTCGACTTGACTTGGTTTCTTTTAATTACCTTGATGATCTGATTTCTGGATTCTTCTGGTTATTGTTCTTGTTTCGAAGAACTCTTCGATTGGTTTTTTCTTGGTAGTAGAATGAATTGAATCAGTACTATATTTTTGCACTGCTTTGAAGATTACACTCTCAAAATCGATTGACTTATTTTCCTTTTTATAATTCCTCATAATTCTATGAGAGTGCAATGGAATCTTTCTACATTCCCATTACTTTGGGAGTGGTAAGGTGGTGTCGTATATATTTACATCTGCTTTGAGTTGATCTTTTAATAGAAATTTAATAGAAGCTGAGTTCATTGCCTTTTTATTATCCACAATAACTAACCGTGGAATGCCAATTGTTGTCATAATTTCATGTAAGGGATGCTTTAAATCGTTGGATGCTTTTGATTTCAGTATTTTTACTTGGGCATATTTCGAGAATTTGTCTATGGTTGTGACGACTACTTGTTTTTGGGTTAGGTCCAGGTCTATGTGAATTATTTCACCGGGATATTTGGGAATACGTGTTGATTATACTTCCCCCTGCTGGGAGTGTCTGCCGTACTTTGTAAGTTTCGATTCTTAACTATTGAGGTGATCTTTGCTAATTTAGGAAAGAAATATTTATTTAAAATCTGTTGTTTGTATTATATTATTTGAAACATCTATTACTCGTCTCCATGTGTGTCTGATTTGGTTGATGATCCGTAAATATTGTAACTTTAGAGATACCGTAAAGGTACATGGACTTTGGAAAGTTCATACTAAGCCAACATATCTCTTCCGTTTTGGACAGTGTACGTAAAATAAAAGTTAATGATCTGCGGTTTTGGTCAAGTACTGCGCCTATGGCGTAATTAGAAGCATCCGTTTTGAGTTAAAACTCTTTTGTAAAATTCACATAACTTAGAATAACATCTGCTGAACTGAGAGTTCTTTTGAGCTTATTAAAAGCTTCGGTAGCCTCTTGGTTTGTACTTTGTCGGACATTCTCATGAGATTCGACCACCTTCTCCTCTGAGAAGTATGGTAAGCGGCTTTGCTAGTTTTAGATAAACCTAAGAATGATCTTAATTCTTTTTCGCCATTTCGTTTTAACGCCATTTGTAAATATTGTAAATCCTAAGAAGTTGACTTATTTCTTAAAAAATTCAAACTTATCCATTTGGACTTTCATGTTAGCGTTTTACAACGTTAAAAACACTTGTCTTAAATGGTTTGCATGCTCCTCCTCTGTTTTGCTTAAGATGATTATGCCATCTATGTAAATAACAGATCTTGCCAATATGATCTCTGAGAATATCATCTAGAGCTCTTTAGAAGATGGATGGGGAATTTTTTAATCCGAAGGGAAGAGTAAATTCAAACTTTCTTCCATTGATGACGAATGCTGTCTTTTCAATATCTTGGTCTCTTAACAGAATTTGGTGAAATCCGCTCTTAAGATCAAGTACTGTGAAGAACTTACTGTTCTCTAATTGAGCGATGATGTTTTCCATCTCAGGCATCGGTTATACGATAATCGATTACGATTCTGAACTTTCTTTTCCCAGAAGTATTGCCTTTTTTGCTACAATCCAAACTAGCGCATTGGGAATCTAGAGGATCTGATTATACCGTCGCGTAACTTCTCTTGAATCTCTCTTTCGTCTTCTTGCTTACGCGATATTGGGTACAGATAATGTTTGGTGTAAATCGGTGTATCGGATGTAGCTCGAATTTCTCAGACTACTTTCGTGGAGTATGTCAATTTCTCGTCCGGTTCTGCAAATAGTACTCTGTAGTTTGCAGCATGTTTGTTTATTACTGTTGTTTGGTTTTCGGACATATGGTCGGTACGGATTTTAATGTTATTAACGGATTGAGCTGGAAAGTGTTTAATGCGGAATTGCCTGTCACGATTAACTCTAAGAATGTCGTTTCTGACATTGGTAACAACGTTAAGTTGTTTCATGGTATCATTGCCAAGGATAGCATGGAAAGTTCTTAGAGTTAGTAGTAAAAAGAATCGGATATGTATGTCGTAAAGACCAAAAAGATTTAGGAAGGTATGCTAGCTAATTGGTATTTGGCCTCCTACTGAGTTTGCAAAGAATTTTTCTTTATTAGGTTTCGGATTTTCTCTTAACGATGGTTGAATATAATTCTAATTGGAGTCTGTATCCATTAAAAAATTCAAGTGTTTTCCGTCCCTCGTTCTACATTGGAAGTACGGTAGAGAGGAACGATTTAAACTAAAAAATTAACGTCTGACAAATCGGTTGTTTCTATGCCAGATTTGTCATGATATGCCTGCTCAAATTAGCTTGAAAACCCTTCTGATTCGGACATTGCATGACAATTCTGTTTGTTTCTATAATTGATATTTAGTTCGGACTGAACATTGAAGTAGATTTGTTCCTCTTCGAATTGTTCTACTGGTTCGCCAGTATTAATATGAAAATTCCTCTGCATCTTAGGAGGTAGTCCAAAAAGTGGTGGACGCGTGCCTGAGATATTGTTGTGAGGATTTGGGTGGTTCATGTAATTTATTCTAGCGCATCTTATGGATCCGTCAACTTCCATACGCGTGGGTGCTGGTTGTGGCTTTGGTGCTAATGGTCCAGAAGGTGCTTGATATGTTGATGTATATGTAGAGAATGGTTGTGGCATTTTCTGTCGGTGAGGTGGTGGAGAGAAGTGTCTTTTCTAATTAGGTATTTTTCAATAAATAACGGGATGCGGTGTGTAATAAAGTCTTGGGTCGAAATTTCTCCATTGATTTTGATTGTTTTGATGCACTGGTTGTCTTACGTCAGTCAGATTTATTTGTTGCAAGAGCATTGCTGCGGTAACTATTGGTCAACGGAGTCGGCTGAATCTTTTTGTACGCTGTCTTGATTAAAAATCAGTGACAATTGATGATAGACTGTCTGATAGAATTCCATGCTGGATAACCGTCCATGAGTTAGCGAGAACAGCTGGTATTCGAGAGTCTTTAGATGTCGCTTATCAGCATAATGTTCCGTTAGACATTTGGAAATCGCTTTCCAATTCATTGGAGTGTTATACGATTCCAACACTTCGCCTTACCTACTACCTTTGTATGCGATTTTCCTCCATTTTATTTTGTATTTCTTACAAAATTCAGAATACGAATAGCACGATTGAAAATATTAAGTATGGTGTGGTTTATGTTTGTGAGACTTGAGACAATATATTCATATACTTATTTTTTTTAATACCAGTGGCTGGTTTGCTCCTTCTATTTGTGAGGGTCCCGTTGGAATCGCAAGATTGGAGTTTGTTATAGAGTTTTTTTTGTTTTTTGTTATTGTTTTACTTTAGTTGATCGTTTTATTATTGCTTAAGGTATTAATACTTTGAATTCGCTTTTTCCTTACATTCGTATAATTTACTTTGTTGAAGTTTTAACTTAAAATTTTGGCTATATCGACGCAGCTGTTTACACTGAGCAGGAATATATATATATATATATATATATATATATATATTTTGGAGTCAAAGACATTTCCTTCTGCCTGTTAAAAAATTTTTTTTTTAACCACAAAGTTATAATACACTTCGTAGCGATTAATTTTGGAGCTTGAATCTAATTTTGTATACACAATTAAAAATTTAGTACTGACGATTCATGAAAATTTGTTTGTAATCGGATGAATACTTAGTTGACTGAGTGACCGTGAATGGCATATCAATATGAGATACTTTGAGCTTCATGGTATATCGGTAAACTAAATATACAAATTGCAAGTAAAAGCGTGTGGACAATAGACATCGAACTGTTTTTGGGGTACATTTCTTGATATAATTCCATGTAATGTAAATTAGTTCCAGTACTGATAATAGAAGTCAAAAGCCGTGTGGTAGATAAATGTTTGTATGTAGATGACCAGTTTAATTAACTTGCTTAAACTATCTATCTATCTACTATCTTCCTAGTGGCTATAGCTGTGAAGATCACTTTCGAGAGCCGGATACGTTCTTACACTCATGGGAGACGTGCTTAGAAATCATGATGTCTCCTTTTTGGTGAGTAAATAATCAATTGCTTTCTAAGACCAGATTTGACTTGTTTTTTTTTTTTTTTTGTTAGTGAAAATATGCTTGTAGATGTCGGTATGCCCGTGATGCATCAAAATGTGGCATACAATTGCCGCGTAGCTTTCTTTAATCAGCAAATATTGTTGATTCGCCCAAAGATGGCGATGTGCGATGATGGTAATTATCGCGAATCGCGCTGGTTTACCGCTTGGATGAAACCTTTACAGACCGAAGAATACATTTTGCCGCGCCTTATTTCTGAACATACCGGTCAACAAACGGTGCCGTTTGGCGATGCTGTAATAGCGACTCGAGATACTTGCATTGGCTACGAGATTTGCGAAGAATTGTGGAACGTTAGCAGCAAACATATTGAAATGTCATTATCAGGCGTCGAAATTATAGTCAATGGATCTGGTAGCTATATGGAATTGCGGAAAGCACATATTACAACGGATCTTATTCGTAATGCGAGTTTTAAGGCCGGTGGTGCATATCTATTTAGCAATTTACGTGGCTGTGACGGCCAACGTGTTTATTTTAATGGTTGCTCGGCCATTGCGTTAAACGGAGAGTTAATTGCGCGTGGGAAACAATTTGCGTTAGAAGATGTTGAGGTCACATTAGCTACCATTGATTTGGAAGAGATTCGTGCATATCGTGCAAGTCAACGATCGCGTTGTATAACAGCAGCTCGGTCGACGTCTTATCCTCGAGTTCGTTGCGACATAGCCTTGTCCACGCACAGTGATTTGCTAAAATCAACAACACCGCCAATACAATATTCCAGTCAGAAAATTGAGGAAGAGATTCTACTGGGACCCGCTTGTTGGCTCTGGGACTATTTACGTCGTTCTGGTCAAGGTGGATTTTTTTTGCCACTTAGCGGTGGCGTTGACTCAAGTAGCTCGGCAACAATCGTTTATTCGATGTGCCAGCAAATCGTATATTCTGTGCAACAGGGTGATGCACAGGTACTTTACGATATACGTAAAATACTCGCCGATAGCGATTATACACCGGATAATGCAGCAGCACTTTGCAATCGTCTGCTAGTCACCTGCTATATGGGCAGTGTAAACAGCAGCAAGGAGACGCGACGTCGAGCCTCCCAATTGGCCAATCAGTTAGGTAGTTATCATATTGAGATCAGCATTGATTTGGCGGTGAATGCAATATTGGGCATTTTCAACGTGGTCACCGGTCTAACACCAGTCTTTCGCACCCAAGGCGGTTGCGCTAGACAAAATTTGGCACTACAGAATATTCAATCGCGTATACGCATGGTGCTTGCATATCTGTTTGCTCAGCTTATGCTGTGGGCTCGAAATCGACCGGGTGGTCTTCTTGTTTTGGGCTCCGCAAATGTGGATGAATCGCTACGAGGCTATTTAACAAAATACGACTGCTCCTCGGCTGATATAAATCCTATTGGCGGTATATCTAAGACGGATTTGAAGCAATTCCTGAATTATGCTAAAGATAAGTAAGCCATACAATGCCCATTTATTTAAATTTTACTAGCACAAATAATCAAGTTCAGTTAAAGTAAGCAATTTTATTTGCATTGCACTAAAACAAAATGTTCATAAAGCCTGAATACATACTGAATGTGTAAATAAATAAGAATAATTTGATCTTTTTTGTGAAATACCAAATATTCATTGGTACCATCCATACTTGAGTTAAAAACTTATGTAGGAAATAGATAATCACTAAAAATGTTTGAATTTTTATTATAGATATAACCTGGCTGCCCTTGAGTCAATCTTAGAGGCGCCTCCGACAGCAGAATTGGAGCCATTACAGGAGAACGGGGAGCTCTTACAAACCGATGAGCAAGATATGGGAATGAGCTACTCCGAGTTAAGCGAGTATGGACGCTTACGCAAACAGTCGTTTTGCGGACCATACAGCATGTTCTGTAAACTGGTGGCTACTTGGAAGGACGATCTCAATCCCAAAGAAGTGGCTGATAAAGTAAAGCATTTTTTTCGCTGCTACGCTATTAATCGTCATAAAATGACTGTATTAACCCCTTCGGTACATGCTGAGAGCTATAGCCCCGATGATAATCGGTTTGATCATCGTCCGTTTCTGTATCGTGCTAACTGGAGTTGGCAATTTAAAGCAATTGATGATGAAATTAATAAGTTGGAGCCTATTTATACTTCATCATCTACGCTACAAAGACCTAGCAATGATGAGTTGCATCTTTCACACAACACTTGTACCCAACACAATTTTCATGTCGATGATTCAAAGCATTCATCGCCCTTGTCATCTGCTTCATTGGATTCACCTGTAGTGGAACCTCATATTAATAAAAAGTCTAGTGGTTTTTCGAAAGTACATGTCAATGTACTTGGGAAGATAAAGGACCGTACAGGAATACCAGTTTAAAAATTATCAAGCACTTGCTGAAACAGACATGGCAAACTATCAAAAATTGTTTTTCTATCAATAATTATTAATGGTGCTATTAAAGTCTTGAATTCATATAAAAGCTCTAATATTAATATTTAATTTAAATTTTTTCTCTTAATACCTATTTTATTTTTACTACTACTAAATTTGATTCAACAATATCTATGACATCGATAGTTTTCTAATTCTAAGCTGAATAAATTCGACTATAAAAACAGATACTCTGTTATATCGGCTTACCTTTATAATTTACATTATATATACAATGCTCTCATTAAAAAGGAATAAAACTACTATATTAGGTAGATCAGAATTATACCATATTAAGTTTGTGTTTGTCATACCGTAAGTTATGCGATAGTATATTGTATTTAAAATAGCACAACATTAATTTCGTAATAAAAGCATTTACATTTGTGCATTCGCAAGAAAATAATTTTAAATATTTAACAATTTTACTTTAATAAAATTAACATAACCATTATTACAGATCCAATTCCATAAGTGTTAACGAATAGTTAAAAAAATGTTCTATGATAGAATACAATTGTAATTAGAGGCATACATATGTATATATTTATATATATGTATTTACATATGTATACAATATATATATACATATATGTATGTATGTATGCAGTAGACAGTAAATTTTTTGTCGGAATTTAGATGCCCGCTACTATTAGTGTAATAGAGTATAACTCGTGGCACCATAAAATGCACGTAGCAAACAATAGAAAGTTTCTATCCGAAATCATCTTCGACTTCATAATGTATGTACATATGTTCTTACTCTGTGATAACAGGTCTGTTTGTCTGGCAGAATGAACACCTTCTGAACCCCTATAACAAAAATAAGTCAGAAAGCTACATACGAGTGAGAATACTCGAATATACGAAAATATCGCAAAAAGTATTTTCGGTATATTTGGTATATTTATATTCCATCCCATCCTAAAAATCGCATAAAGTATAAAATATACCCTGCACGTTCACATTGTCAATCAGAACTAAACCACATGCTACTGCCTATGGATTTTCCAATACAAAACAGTTTCCTGAATAACTTCTAAGTTGTTCATCCCATCGTGGGGATCATCAAGACTGTAGTTATCGTTGTTTATACCAAAATTCGAGATAAAAAATAAATAAAAATTAAAATAAAAGTAAAATAAAACCCCTTTTCGATTTTAGGATATGGAACGGGGCGTGGACAAAATCTAAAATAAACTTGATCTGCGTAGGATATACACTAATTTGGTATCTCTAGCTCTTATAGTCTCTGAGCTCTAGATGTTGATACAGACAGGCAGATGACTGCGCGTTTGGACATGTCTTTAAAGATTCAGCTGTTGAGCTTGACCAAAAATATATATACTTTATGGGGACGGAGATGCTTCATGCTGCCTGCTACATACTTTTCCTGAAGTCACAAAGCTATAATACCCTTTTACCCTATGGGTAGCGGGTATAAAATAACATGAAAGTTATTCAAGAAACTGTTTTTATTGGAAAATCCATAGGCAGCTAGCTGTACGTGATTTGTTTGTGGTGCACAATGTGACCATGCATGGTATATCTCATACTTTATGCGATATTCAGTGAATATAAATATACAAAAAATATGAATTATTTATGGCGAAATGGAATATTTATATACCAAAATTACTAAATATACTTTTCGAGCACACTCGACTGTAGCTTTCTGACTTGCTAGAAGGTGGGTTCCTTTAAGTGTATGTGTTTTGTTGTCTAGTATTATGCTACCGTTAAAGTTGTATAGTACACTCCTGCACAAAATTATAAGACACCTGTTAATTTTATGTTTCAGCCGTCGTAGGAGAATAGAAACACACAGAAAATCAAAACAAAGTATGACGAATAATAGCACAAAGAGTAATGCACAAAATGCGCTATTCTTATCTTTGTTTGGATCTCTCGTTTTCAATTAACGGTAAAAAAAGCACACTAGCTTTGATTTTGGGTACGCTGCAAGTGTATCAATATTATAAGACACATTTCAATATGTTTCTTTTTAGGCAATATTTTATTTCTTTTATTATTAATATGAGCAAATTAATAGTTAATAACAGCGCCTTGTGCCTTTCCTACTCCAAAAATTCGTTTAGGCATTGAATTTATTAAATTTTGTAGAATATTTTGGTCCAATTAATTTAACATTTAACATCATTTAACATATTATATATTCATCGTTATTATTTGTAATTAAATTATTTAAATTGTTTTGTATTAATTTCAGATTGTTGTGATTTTGACTTCTTGCACTAAATTTTCATGCTGATCATATCCAATTCATTGATATCGTTTTCCTGTCATTAAATGTTAAAACTGAAGAGGCTGAGTTATTTCATGAGCCAATGAGTGCAACAGATAGCTGATTTTATTGTATTCATAACGAGATTCTCAATGGTTATCGTTTTCTATTTGTTGTAAGGATTAATTTTCTAAAGAATTTTTGCAACTTTCCGTTTTCTATATATATTGAAATTGTGTGTGCTTAGTGTAGTTTCTTTACTCCATCTGAGGCATTGTCGTGGAAATGAAAAGGAACATGGGAACAAAACAATCCTGGATATGTTAGTGGAATGTTTATTATATTGTTTAATTTCGTTTTACTTTTAATTTCTGTTAACTTCAGACATTTATAAGGATAACAAAAAGATATTATATTGAGCTGTCTTTTTGTTCTCCTTGATGTCGCTTTCATAAACAGCTCCTCTTGCTTATGTGAGAATGACCGGGTGTCTATTTTCTTTTACTGTTTCCTTTTATACCCGCTACCTTTAGGGTAGAAGGGTATTATAGCTTTGTGACTTCAGGAAATGTATGAAACAGGCAGAAGGAATCATCTCCGACCCCATAAAGTATATATATTCTTGGTCAGGGTCACCAACCGAGTCGATATAGCCATGTCCGTCTGTCCGTCTGAATGAACACCCAGATCTCAGAGATTAAAGAGCTGGAGATTACAATTTGGTACCAGTATTGGTGTATGTCCTACGCAGATCAAGTATGCTTTCGATTTTAGCCACGCCCATTTCTGCCCCCTAAAATCGAAAAAAAACTATTTACTAGCGCAATTTTAAAAATAGACTCTTGGCACATACGAAGATAATAATAGTCTCGATGATTCCCGAGAATTTGGTCGCGATCGGATGAAAAAAAAAAAGTTATTTAAGAAACAGTTTTGTATGGGAAAATCCATAAACAGCTGCCCGTGGCTTTTTTTTGGCGGACAATGTGACCGTGCATGGTATATCTAATATTATAATAATATGAATGAGCAAAAATACCAAAAATACTTTTTTGTATATTTTAGAATATTTGAGCTGGGTAGCGGGTACATCACAGTTGAGCACACTCGACTATAGTTTTCCGACCTATTGGTATCTAGGGGAGAGTTTTAATGCTAATCTGAAGTTATGCTTCACAAAAAATATCTAACCTTGGGAGTAGGTTTTGATATCTTTGTGATATCCTATGGGTAAAATAACTTTGTGGCTCATGTTTATGTAAGAATCACCGGGTGTCTATTTTCTTTTACTGTTTCCTTTTATACCCGCTACCCATAGGGTAGAAGGGTATTATAACAGGCAGAAGAAAGCATTACAACCCATAAAGGTGTAGTAAGAGTTTGCCATGTAGTAAGGGTGCCGAATATTATTGAGAACACTAGCCCGTCTGTGCGTTTTGACTTTAGTTTTTAGATTGCTTTTATTGAAAATATATGTATATATTGGTCTTAGACTATGTAAAGTCTATGGGCATGCGGCTTTGACTTAGTTTTAGAATGCTTTTATTGAAAATATATGTATATGTTGGTCTTAGGCTATGTAAAGGCTATGGGCATGCCGCTTCGCTGCCAGTTAAGCCAGTCGCTGAGTGGCTGCATATATGTATGTGTCGGCGCATTGAAACTGCGTGGTTGTGAGTGTGTGTGTGTGTGTGTATGTGCGAATACACACTTTCGGGTATTTCATCAGAAATGCTAATTTCACAAGAATAGTAATATTGCATTGGCTTCGTGCGCTGTGAGTGATTGTCGGTATTGCGTCGTTTTAGAAAGTACCGTTTTAGCGGGGTGACAGAGTTGTGTCGCTGTCGCCGGATATGATTCGAAGGCATAGGCATAGAAGCGATTCGATCGACAAGTCAGTTGTGTAATATGTGCTGTCGTCGTCGCTTGGGAAATCTTCGAAACGCGCTTCGCTTAAATGGAAGACAAGCATAATTCGACATATGTATCTTACATAAGGGCAATGGAAACGAGACTTGCAGGCAGAGAGGCACGACACAGTCGTCGCTTTATGTTTTGTTGATTGACATAACAAAATGTTCCTGCCATGATTATGCTTGGGCAGCCGAAGTATTTGCTGCAAAAACTGTTATGAATTTGTCTGATATAATCTATATATATAAAAGAAAGCCGTGTTGTTACTCCACTTATAACTCAAGAACGGCTGAACAGATTTTGCTGAAAATTGTCAGGGAGGTATTTTAGAGCCAGGAGAAGGACATTGGATACTTTTCATCCCGTTCGACAGCATTCCCGTGTGACTTAACATGAAACGTCAGTCACTATGAAGCGTGGTATAACAAAAAAGAAACAGACTTGGAATGACAAAACGCAGATTATGAAAAGGGTGGTTTATATTTCCTAGATGCCCCTGGTGGAACTGACAAGATATTTCTCATGTCATTAGTTTTAGCAACTGTTCCGGAGAGATCTAACAGTTGCTTCTTCGGGAATAGCAGCTACATTGCTAGAAGGATGCCGTACGGCATTCAAATTACCGTTAAATCTTCAAACTATTGAAGAACCAACGTGTAATATTGCAAAACACTCCGAAATGACCAAAGTTCTAGTGGTATCGAAAATCATGATCTGGGGCGAATGCACAATGGCGCATAAACGGGCATTAGAAGCACTTACCCGAACATTAAATGATTAACGCAATGACTCGAGACATTTTGGCGGAGCAATTCCAAGATCTTCGGCTGCCGACGAAATAAACGCTTGCCTCAAATCGTTAAATTTAAGGCGCAATGTGAAGAAACTGCAACTGACAACAAACATGAGAGTTACATTCCTTAATGATACATTTGCTGAAGATTTCTCGGAGCAATTGCTGACTATCGGTAATGGTCAAGTACCTGTCAATGAATCTAGCGGATAAATATCATTTCCAAATAATTTCTGTAATTTTGTCTCATCAAAGGACGAACTTATCAACAATGTATTTCCAGAAATTATTTCGAACTACAAAAATAATGAATGGTTGAGTGAGCGAACAATGTTAGCGGCTAAGAATAAAGATGTAGATGACCGAAACTACATAATTAAAAATCAGATCATTGGAACAATGCATTCATTCAAATCTATTGACTGCGTCACAAATGAAGATGAAGCCACAAACTATCCAATTGAATTTTTAAACTCTTTGGACGTGCCTGGCTTACCACCGCACAATTTACGCCTAAAGGTTGGCTCCGTAGTAATCATGCTTCGAAACATAAACCAACCAAAACTGTTCAACGGTACGCGTTTGGTAGTTACAAAATTGATGAACAATGTAATTTACGCTACGATAATGATAGGCACATTCAAAGGTGAGGAAGTTCTCATTCCGAGGATACCGATGATCCCAACCGATATGCCGTTTGAATTTAAAAGACATAAATTTCCAATACGTCTTGCATTTGCCATGACCATCAACAAATCACAAGGCCAATCCTTAAAAGTTTGTGGTTGAAATCTAAAACATTCATGTTTTTCTCATGGTCCATTATACGTGGCATGTTCACGGGTCGGAAGACCATCTGCGTTGTTTGTTTTTTCGCCTGATAATAAAACAAAAAATGTCGTGTATCACAAGGTACTTAAATGAAGAGCAACCTATGTACTAAAATACAGAAATAATTATGAATGATGTAGGGATTTCATTTTTTTGTATTTTTTTCAATTAAAAAAAATTAAAAAAAGTTTGCTTATTTATTGCCATTAAGGCGGAACCCAGTTCGCCAGGTGTGCCTTGTAATATATACTTATATACTACAAAGGATATATGTATTTTCTTGGTCAGGGTTACCAGCAGAGTCGATATAGCCATGTCTGCTTTTCTGTATGACCACCCAGAACTCAGAGACTGAAAGAGCTAGAGATTCCAAACTTGGTACCAGTTTTGGTTTATGTCCTAAGCAGACCAAGTTTATTTTATATTTGTCATGGCCCTTTTAACCCCCCCCCCCTAAAATCGACAAAAAAACACTTTTCAAGCGCAATTTTGATAATTACAGTTTCAATGAATTCCGAACATTTCACGGTCGGTTTAGAAACTTAAAAGTTATTTAAGAAACAGTTTAGTATGAGAGAATTCACAGGCAGTACGTGGCTTTTTTCTGGTGGATAATGTGACCGTGCATGGTATATTTTATACTTTAATATCAAAAATACCATAAATATGTTTTGGTATATTTTAGTATATTCGAGCTGGATAGCGGGTGTCTCACAGTCGAGCACACCCGACTAGTTTTCTGACTTGTTTTTTTGTTATTATTGTAGCCAGCAGGTATACGAGGCTCACACCTTGAGTTGAGATTGCCCTAAGGGAGAAGAATAAAATATCTAAAACTTTCCCAAGAATCTCAGCAGTGGAATCTTAAAGCTTACGAATAGTCGTAAAAAAAAAAAATAATAATAATAATAATAATAATAACATTGCATTTTTGAATACATTTCTTCATAGCAAAAAAAAAGTAATAATTAATGTGAGAGGTACAAAGTGAAATGAGAATGTTTATATGTCAGACAAGAGTCTTTAATAATCTCATCGTAGGCTTAAATAAGTTACACGATCAGTTTAGTGCTTTCTCAGTTTAATAATTTAAATTTAATGCTGAGCCTTCAAAAGCGTAAGTATTCAACTTTCTACATCTTTTATCGTCTGATATACGCCGTTGTGGCCATAATGAATTTCGTTCGCTGTTCCAGTGGCAAAAACTGCTGTGGAAACCATTACCGATAGCGAAACAGCTATACAACTAAATGTTAACGCATTAGATCTGTCCGATACAACCACGGTAGCCAATAGAAGTAGAGGCAAACCATATTCTAATAAAGTAAAAAAATTTTTATTTCAAGACTTACTTATGATCTCACATCTGATGATGTTATGATTTCCATAATGGCCGAAGTAAAAGACGCCAAATTAAAAGTAGCAAAAAAAATTTTTGTTCTTCATATTTCAAGATTAGTTTCAATCCTTTACCTTTTAGAATCAATTTCTGGCCTGCGTTTTCCATAGTAAAAGAGTGCAAAGCCAAAGTTAAAAGTCGTTCACCGATCGGACTAACCCCGAACAATCTCAAACAGTATTAATAAACAAATTTTCAATAATTAACAATTAGCAATAAACAAATTTTTTTCTGCCACCTTTTATAAATGTACGTGGTTTACGAAGTAAGATTAATAAACTATATTAAAATATGGAACTTTGCGGGTGAGGTACTAAATTCATAGACAGATTGTTCTTTCCCGAATTGGTGTCAGAAAGTCTACCTTTTAATAGCCCTTATAAGATTAAGCTCAATCTGCTATTATGCAATTAAATTTTCGCTTGGTCCGGAAGGAGTTACGGGCTGTGTACTTCAGTATGGAGCCGTGGCTGCATGCTAAAACAATTTAATTTCTCATTTGAGTCTTCGACTTTTTCTTTCTATTTGGAAGGAGTCATTTATTATACATCTCCATAAAAAAGGCGACAAATCTGAGGCCAGGAACTATAGAGGGATATGTAAATTGTCAGTAATGCCCAAACTATTTGAGTCAATTCTAACTAATCATTTCCAAATATAATAAGCAGTTCTATTATTTGGCCCTATCAGCAAACATATATGAGACGTAGATCCACCAACAGACCTCAAAAAGTTATTTTCAATCATTTTTTCTCAAAGACTTCGAGTTATCTCAGAAGTTTCTCAGTAGATTCATATCGGCCCTTATTTCTCAAACATTGTGCCCTGTAAACTTGTTGAACTTAAACTGTAATAAGAGAATAATGTTTTTCTGATATCGTTTGAAAAGTGAATCAATTGCAATTCGTTTATTAGTAACATATATATAATTAGATTTTCGTTGTTCACGAACGGTAAAAAAAATAAAGCACAAGCTTTATCTTTGACACGATAGTTAACTTTATTTGGTTATAAGCGAACAGAGCGTCAGCCTTGAGAAAAGTAACTCCAAAAACTGATCTGACGATTCGTTTCGATCTTACAAGAAACTTCTCAATGCGACTTAAACTTAATGTGTGTAAGGCTCAGTGTATGTGTAGGTGTTGAGATACGGACTAATGGACTTTGGTCTTTTGTGCAATAAGATTCTTAGAAGCTGGATAGCCTAGGGAGCTGGGAATGTTTATGTTTGGTTTGATAGGGAAGAATGTTTATAATTGGATATTGGAAATTTCATATAATGGGAGGGAGCTGGTGTGGTGGATATCTTGATATCTCACTTCCCCATCCTCAAAAATTTAGCTAGTCCTCAAGCGTTTAGTTCTGGATACATAAGTGGGTTTGGATTATCTATTATTTCGGTAGTTGCCGTTTCTTGTGATTTCTTTAAGTATTTGCCATAGATTAATTTTACATAGTGTTTAAGTTTTCTTCGTATTAGAGCGTAAATGGTTAGTATAGCTATTATTGAGAGTATTATGATTAATATTATTTTAAAAATGTTACTCTATTGTTGTAAGATATAATTTCTTTGATTTCAATGTGGGAAATTGGCTCTATTTTGTTCACTTTGTATTCTGTGTATATTCGATTTACAAATTCTTCAACTTTATTAGAGAGCTGTTATTTCTTAAGTCTATAGTAAAATTGAATATCTTAATTATTTTGTTGTTTTCGATGTTTATGTCTAAGTTATTACCATCTTGGTGTAGTTTGGTTTTAGTTATATTCCAAGTTAATAGTATATTTGGTTCAATTATTTGGATTAAGTCTAATTGACGATATTTATTGAATGTGCAGGTGGGTGTTTCATGTTTTATTATATTTGCAATGCAATGGTCTTTGATTATTTTCTTTGAAAAGGTGTTTACTACTTCCTCATTGTGAATGTAAAATTTGCCATTTATTTGTTCATTAATTACTTGACCGTTTTCATTTGGATAAGGGATGATTAGGAAGGTTTTTACTTCCAAACTAGTGGTAGGTATGTGGGTCATAAGAAATATTTGATTTGTCGTTGAATCGTACCAAGTTGAAGTTCTTATATTTCAAAGTTTTTGGTAATTGATGTGTTCTAACTGCTCGTGTTTGAGTAGTTTTGGATTGAAGATTCCTAATCGTGTTAATTGCAACACTAGTTCAATGTCTTCTATGTATTCAGTGAAACGTTCGATATTAAATATTAAAGAGTTCAGATTTTCCTGTTCTTTTAGGATTTTGCTTCGATTATTGATTATATTAATTCCGTGATTAAATGTATCAATGAAGTCGTTAAGACTTCTGTCTGTATAGTGTTATGTGTTCTGATATTTATCTGATCTTCAATTAACTTTTTGTCGTCGTTAGTAAGTGTGCCGAAAAGAAATTTTAATGAGGAACCTACAAAATCGAATAGACCTTGTCTACTACGGCTTGTGATGCTTATACCATTTAATTGACTTTTAACTTTCCCATTAGATACGGTATTTGTGGGTAATTATTGAATATGTTACTTTGGGTTATTAGGATATCGTGAGTTTTTTCCACTTGCGTAATATTAATAGTTATACAGTGATGTTCGAAAGATATCGGTAGATTAATTAATCCTGATTTGAATAATAAGAATCCTTGATCGTTCTGAATGGGGTTTACTTCAATTTTTTGTGGTGACGTTGTGATTAACAAGTTGAATGAGTACGGTTCGTTGTCTGTCCTGTTAGTATTGTATTTACTTTTGTTAATTTTTTTTTCTTTTTGAATTTAGATTTGTAGTGTTGGACTTTACGTCCTCTGTTTGTTTCTTCAAAATGATCTCTGTCTAACTTTTTAATCTGTCCTGTTTTCTTAAATGGGTTAGTTGTTTTTGATTTAATTAACTGATTGCCTGAATCTAGTATCTATTTCGTATTCATTACGTAATTTGTTTAAATTATTTATTTGATTTCTTTTTACTTCCTGTGTATCGTATTCTGGGGATCCAGCATAAATAAATATGTCGGCTGGTGTTCTGTTAGTTGTCTTGTGCTTAGTTTTGTGATTATGTGTGTATAGAATGATTTCGAAAATAGTTTATTCTCGGCATTGTCGTCGCTTCCTATTATTCTTAATTTATCATTTACTGTTTTGTGGAATCTTTCTATGTCTGCTATTCCTGTTTTGCTTGTTTTAATGTTTATTTGTACTCTTTCCTCTTGTAACCAGACTTTTAGAGCGGCGCTTATAAATGCTGAATCTTTATCTGCTTTTATTTCTATTGGTTTTCCCATTTCTAGCCAATCTCGGCTACTGACTTCTATTAGTGTTCCGAATTTGAAATAGATATCGATGGATAGGAACTGCTTCTTGTCTATCATAAAAAAATCTATTACGTAATTATCTCTTACGTTAAATGTTTCTGGTGTGGTATTAAACGGTAATCTTGTATCTCTGTGTTTCGTTTTTGCTATGTTATATATTTCGCATTCATTTATAATATTTTGGATCAATTTTTGATAATCCGGGTAGTAATGGTTCTCCCTGAACCAATTAATTATTTTTTCGATACCAGGGTGTCATAGTATTTTATGATTTTTTATTATTAGATCATTGAATTCTGCGAACGTTTGGATGGCTGTTAATTTGAAACTAGTTTTCATTACTTTTATAGAGGTTTCAGGATTTATTATTTCTAAATACGCTCGTTGGAAGATTGGGAAATCGATTTCATTATGAAAATAGATAACTGTTTTTCTAGAACAAAGGTATTCTTTTATTATTTCTTTTGCAAACTGACTTGCCATTTCATGGATCGTTTCCACGTGATTGTTGTCATTTTTTATGAACCCTATTTGTCTGTTGAAGTAATTTAAAGGTCTTTCTGTTATTTGTATGTAGTGTTGACTATCTTCTTGAGCGCTATGTATTGTTGCTCCGGTACTGGATACTTCTTCTCCTAAGATATTTTCTTTAATTTTAATACGGGACAAGGCGTCGGCTACATTATTCTCTTTTCCGGAGAGATATTTAATTTCATAGTCAAATTCTCCATCGTTGCAATTTCATATTGTATTATATAGTTGACCCAAACTAAGGGTTTATGATCGTTTAAGATTTGAAATTTTCTTCCGAATAAATATGGTCTGAAGTATTTTATCGCCCAAACGATAGCTAATAATTCCTTTTCTATAGCTGAAGAATTTATTTCGTGGTCGTTGAGGGTTCGCCTGGCATAACAAATTGGTTTACGCTCCAGAGATAAGATTTCTTTAGTGGTTTTTGGTATGGGAAAGTTGGTTACTGCTTTTACTTTATTAGGGTTTGGTTTTATGCCTTCTGTAGTTATGATATGCCCAAGGAATTCAGTTTGCTTTTTCATAAACTCACATTTGTCCAATCATTTCAAGTTAGCTTCTCTGAGCTTTGAAAAGACTTTGTTTAGAGATATTATGTGTTCCTCCAATGAAGTGGAATAGATAATAATATCATCAAGGTAAACGAGACAATCTTTGAAGAAAAGATCTTCGAGAAAGTTATTCATACAGCGTTGGAAAGTTGCTGGAGCATTTTTAAGCCCAAAGGGCATACGAGTAAATTCGTAACGACCGTGTTTAGTCGAGAAGGCTGTCTTTGCAATAGATCGTTGATCCATTTGAATTTGGTGGAAACCTTTTGCAAGATCAATTGTTGTAAAGTATTGGCATTTTCCGAGTTTGTCTAATATTTCGTCCATATTTGGTATAGGAAATTTGTCATCTATTGTGATTTCATTGAGATTCCGATAGTCGATGACTATTCTAAATTTCAGTTGACCTGAGGCATCCATTTTTGTTGGTACTATCTAGACTGGGGAACAGTATGGGGATTTAGATTTTCTAATTATTCCTTGTTTTACCATTTCGTCTATTTGTTCGTTTACTTCTTTGTCGTAAGTTTGGGGATATTTGTAAGGTTTTTTGTATATAGGGTCCTCATGTTTAGTTTAAATTACGTGTTTGGTTGTACTAGTGAAAGGAGTTTATTTTCTAATGAGAAATTCACGTCAAGATCTTCGGTGGATGGAGGGCATTAGCATTTCTAGTTTGTTTCTATGTTCTCGTCGTTTTATTGAAATGTGAATTTATATTCGCCTAATGTTACTGTATCTTCCTCGAAATTGATTAAGTAATTGCTTGTTTTTAGAAATTCGCAACCCAATAATATATCGTAGTTATTGGAAAAGTTATGTATGTAAAAGATTTGGTCAATTGGGCATAATTTGTTAGGAACGATTGAAATATTCCGATTGAGTTTGATTACACCATTTATCGTGTAGATATTTAGTGGACTTGTAGATTCTTTGAAATTGAAAATATTTTTAGATATTAAATTAATCGAAGATCCTGTATCAATTACACATTTTTAAACATGGTAATTCATTCTTAATTTGATGTGTGGGCTTGATCTATTTCCTCCGAGGCACTTAGAAGAAAATTTTCAGATGTGTCCATCTTGAATTGGCCACTATTGCTTTCTCTCTGTTTCTTGATTGGTGGGTTATAACTATGATTATTAGAATGAGTTGGTTGAAAGTTGATAGGATTTTGTCTCTGTCCGTCGTTTAATTTTTGTTTAAATTCCTGATGAAGGTTTTTAGAATTTTGGCTTGCATTATTAAATGATTGGGGGAAATATTGCTTAAGTCCCGTTTGATAATTGTTAGGCTTGTAATTATTTCTAATTATTTCGATATTGGGTTGTTGGATGGCTTTTTTTTACAAAGGTTTCGTAAACACCCTCTCTCTGCGCTATCGTTTTTAGTTTTAAGACCGTGGATATGTCTTCCCTAGCTAAACGCATGTACAATCTATCGGGTAATCTTTTGTTAATAACATCTTTAATAGTTTTTTGCATTGCAATAGTGTATACCAAAGTATTTCGAGGGTTATTTTCTAATGTTAACTTATTAGTTATTGTATAAGATTTAGTTTCATGTTCTTTAACGAACTTACGTGAGTTTCCACTAAAATTTGTATTATAAAGTCGTCTTAACAATTCTTCATAAGGCGTCTGGGTTTTGAAATCGTCGATCAATGCGTGCTTTAGTGCTGTCCAACCGTTTGCTTGTACAGTCTGCGAAATCCTGAGGGCTTTTCCGTCCAGTTGCCTTTCGATGGCTCCGAACAACAAACTAGCTTGTCTTCCATTTGTTGTTACATATAGTGATAACACGTAGTCGATTCTTTTGATGAATGCCGATAGGGCTTCTGGGCCAGAGTTAAAGAATGGAACGTGCTTTAATTGGCTGAGGCACTGAAGAAGTTCCGTGTCGGTTAGAGTGGTCATTTTGATGGTTTAGTTTGTGCCTTGAAGCGCGTTTTGTGTGATAATTGTTTTTAATACGGGTTGTTACGAGTCTGGATGCTATTATCACTTATGACTTTTAGTAATGTTCGTATTTTTATACCCGCTACCCATACGGTAGAAGGGTATTATAGCTTTGTGACTTCAGGAAATGTATGTAACAGGCAGAAGGAAGCATTTCCGACCCCATAAAGTATATATATTCTTGGGCAGGGTCACCAGCCGAGTCGACATAGCCATGTCCGTCTGTCTGTATGAACACCTACATCTCAGAGACAATAAGAGCTAGAGATTTCAAACTTGGTACCAGTATTGGTGTATGTCCTACGCAGATCAAGTTTATTTTAGATTTTTGCCACGCCCCTTTCCGCCCCCTAAAATCGAAAAAAACGATTTACTAGCGCAATTTTAAAGATAGAGTCTCCAGTTTTGGGACATATGTGCTCAGCTCAGTGCTCAGCACTAGAACAACTTTCACGGACAGAGCCAAAGAAAGTGGATCGCAGTATTAGGAGTTGACAAATAAATCAATTACAATAACAGAATACATACAGCTCCAAAACAAGTCAGAAAGCTACAGTCGAGTATGCTCGACTGTGATATTCCCGCTACCCAGCTCAAATATACTAAAATATGCCAATAATTATTTTCGGTATTTTTGGTATATTTGTACAATCATATTCTATCACTACCTAAATATCGCATAAAGTATAAAATATACCATGCACAGTCACATTGTTCACCAGAAACACTCCATGTGCAGCTGCCTATGGATTTTCCCATACAAAACTGTTTTCTGAATAACTTCCAAGTTTTTCATCCGATCACGACCAAATTCGAGAATCATCAAGACTGTTATTATCTTCATATGTACCAAAACTGGAGACTCTAACTTTAAAATTGCGCTAGTAAATCGTTTTTTTCGATTTCAGGGGGCGGAAATGGGCTTGGACAAATGTAAAATAAACTTGATATTTGCAGGATATACACCAATATTTGTACTAAGCTTGGAATCTCTAGCTCTTATAGTCTCTGAGATCTAGATGTTCATACAGACAGACAGACAGACGGACAGACGAATATGGCTATATCGACTCGGCTGGTGACCCTGACCAAGAACATATATACTTAATGAGTAGCGGGTATAAAAAAATTTGATCTGTGTATGAAATAGGTACTGATACCAAGTCTGGTATCTCTAGTTTTTATAGTCTCTGGGATCTAAGAGTTTACACAGACAGCTAGACAGGCGGGTAGCCGGACAAGGCTATATCGACTCGGCTGTTGACCCTGAGCAAGAATATGTAGAATGTCTATAATATCTGGGGTCGGAGATGATTCTTACTTTATAATATCAAAATATCTAAGATTTTTGATTGGATGGAAAACATTTTGTCGAAAATTCTATATGCAACGTGCTTAATTTCTTTAGTGAAGAAGTGTACCGAGGTTGATATATTTTCTACTCTTTGGATTGTTTTGAACTGAAGGAATATTATGTATTCAAATTGTGTAGCAGTAAAAGTTAAGCACACTGTAGATTTCAAATCCGTTGTTTTTGTTGTTGATGCTTGTTGTTGAGCTTAATAATATTATCAGACTATGACCATAATATATGTAAGTGCAATTTTGCTGTATTTAATATGAGTTTGAGATATAACAGTCCACTAGATTTGCTGTTTGGTATATTTTTATTGAAAATTATAAAAGTTTGGGTACAAAAAAAAATTTTAGTATTTTCAGATACCAATAGTTTTAATTACATGAGTCAATTATTTTATTTTTAAGGCCATTTTCTCCTCCATGATTTCAAATGGTGCAATAGTTTCCATTTGTTTACTTATTTTATTTATTTATTCAAATTCCTCTTATCTTAACATATAAACATAAGAACTTAAATAATGGAAATAATTTCCTTCATTTCTTATCGATACATGCTTTCCCAAGTATCATGACGTCCTCCACCCATGATATCGACATAATACAACGCCTGCGCTGTTCCACTTCAGTATCTCACGTGTCCTCTTGAGAGACCAGCCACCGACGACAAAACGAGACGACAACAATGGTGTCGACCTGCCAAGGTGCGCGTCCATGGTTAAGTGGATCCTAATGTTAGGTGCAAGCATACATACAAACATGCATAAACACTATCGCTCTTACTTTTGGGCAACACGTAACATTGGCCGACTTTTGGTTGCATTCTTACTATTTTAATTCAGTTCTGTTAATGATATTTAAGACTACGCGTTGGCTCTCGCGACTCCGTGTTCATATTTTATTATAGGGATGTTCGCAATCCCTTATTAGCAGTTCGCTACCGCTCCCGTTGTGAAAAGTGAATCATCAACAATTGTTGATAATGCTGTTTTTGATTTTTTTTTTGCTTTTGCAATTCGGTAAAAAAAAGTTAAAAAGCCAAACTTGATATACATACATGTCATGTAATAAGAGCGTTCTACAATTCAGTTAAATACAGCAAGTGTAGCACACATATGTAGATAATACACATACATGTATATGTATGTAAATATGTTCTCACATATATATCACAAATTATTTATTGCTGACGTATTTTTGTTTGTGCGTGTTTAATCTCTGTATATTGTAATAGCGCCATTTTCTATATATCTGGCAGTGGCCGTTTTTGTTGAAAAACAACAAAAAAATTCCTACCGGATGATACAATTAAGACAAGGGGCCGGATATATTTTAGTTAAACACATTTCAAGGAGTTCAACTTCGTCAAAAATGCAAAAGTCACTTTTAAATTCTGTCATCTTTGTAACATTTTCATATGATTTGTTTAAAACTAATTTCTACTATGGTTTCATACAAACATCAAATTTAAATGTGCATTTATAAAAATATGGCTTGAACGTAAAAATAAATACAAATAAATAAATTAGCACATTGATTAGTATTAATATTCGGCTCTGCTTGGCTTTTTAAATGGGATTTGAAATCCCATCAATCATAAAGATCTGTTAAAATAACTAGCATAATTTGTTTCCAGATCGTATTCAGGACATTAAAGCATACGAATATGTGAGTATGTATATACAACCATTTGTATATATGCCACACGCTAAGAATTTTCAATATGCTTGATAGAGCTTATGCGCTTGTGTTGAACCCAAGCATACATACATATATACATATTCAGAAATTTCTAATTAACAACTTTGTAAAATTCCGAATACATATACAATATATACTCCGTTAGAAAATTGACAGAAAAGCTGTGTGTAGTTGCTAGAAGTAAATCATTATATATGTTTTCTGAAATTTACATCTGTGAGTATGTGCGTGTATAACTTGCTTTGTATTCTCATGGGCACCCAAAATCCAAAGTATTCTATTAAAAGTTTTAAGATATCCAGCAATACCAACCAAAAGAAGCAGTACCAGAAACAATATTAAGTAAGAACAACAGCTTGAAAGATTGCATTTAAGGGCTTAGACAGTCACACCACTCACTTGTTCTTCTGGTAAAGTTAATCAAAGCGAGTTACGTCTGGCGTGCATGCACACATATGTGCATACTTACATACATATACATATACATACATTAAGAAAAAATCTCAATCGTTTCAAAAGACGCCTAAGTTCAACACATTGCCACCATTTGCTTCGTTTATCAAAGCCACTAAGTAGCAGCTCTCATCAGGTAAGTTTGAGAATAACAAAATTCGAACGTTTTAGCCAAGAGTGCCAAGACTGCAAAGTAGCCGCAATATCTTTGTACATATATGTATATGTATGTATATATTAAGCATGCATCTGTATACTATATACCATTAATAAAGTTGTTTGCTCTGATTCGTGTTTAATTTGGTATCATTATTATTATTACCAATTAAATCCGTTTACCAATACATGCGAGTCAGTGTCAGTATGCGTGTCAGCTGTTTCAATATAACGTTCGCGAGCCTACAAATGTTTGGTGTCCTGCTATTCTGCTCGATTTTATTTTAAACTTTTTATATTTTATCCCTATCATATTGCGTGTCTCATACATAAATATATACACTGGCAGCCAGTGTTTAAGTTCTAGGGCTTTCACGGGGCAGTGAGGTTGTGTATATATAGATCTCAAGTTTATTTTCAGATTCTTATCACTCCTCTCTTAGTCCCCCTTATAGCGAACAAAACGATTAACGAGGTTAATTTTAATGCTAGTCTCGAACTTCGGCAGCGAATACCGCATATACTTATACTTTTTGGTATATGTATAAAAGTACATTTAATCTAGGTGGCGCATATCTCACAAATTTGATTCTAAATATTAAAAAATAACTTATATTTCGCATAAGTCTTTGGTGCAATGCCCTAATCCTATCCATTGTAATTGATAAGGAAAAGTGGGATATAGAACCAATAAAGACGAAGACATCTGATGTCATGTGTTGAGTCTTTTCTTATACTATAAATGTGTTATTAATTTACTGTATTGTCGAACTTACGAAATGTTGCCATTTTTGATTGCCAGTTGGTTTTGTTATTTCGACTTTATAGAGTTGTCCGATTAGGTAAGTTTAACAATACATACTAGGTTTTCACTAGTGACCTTTTTGTCAACCAACTTGACTACTCCAATATCCAATTATATTTAGGCATGTCAATCTTCAGTGGGATATACGTCTAAGTTTTGTTAAAAGATGATTATCGTTAACATGTTTGCCATTATTTTGAGAATGTTAAAGTATATTCTATTTTGAAATACCAAAGGACATAAAAGAAACGTTATACAAATATTTGTAGACAAATTCTTCGTGCTAGTAAGTTACGATGGGTAATATGAAATCTAACCAATCAAACGAAAACGCACTTAGAACAAGTGAGGTAGCTACAGCCAAGCTCGAGTATATTAAAATATACCGAAAATTACATTTGGTATTTTCAGTATATTCAGTATATTTCATATATTGAGATGCCATCACGTCACATTGTCCAAAAAAAACAAACCACGTGCAGCTGCCTATGGATTTTCCCATATAAAACTATTTCTTAAACAACATCCAAGTTTTCATCGAATCACATACATATTCTTAAGGATTATTGAGACTATAATAACGTCGTATATACCAACATTCGACACTCTATCTTAAAAAATGCGAGGCGGAAAGGCGCGTGGCCAAAATCTAAAATTTACTTGATTGGGGTTTAGACAGAGAGACGGACATGGCTATATCGACTCGACTGGTGAGTCTGACCAAGGATATATATACTTTTTGAGGTCGGAAATGCTTCATTCTGCCTGTTACATCAATTTTCTGGAGTTACACAGTAATAATACCCTTCTACCCTATGGGTAGCGGATATAAAAAGTCTTTGATCATGCACATATTGCTTCTCCAACGAATTTTTTATATTTATTATGATTGGTTGAACTAATATTTCGACCTAAACATTTTTTTTTCGGATGACTACACGACCCTTTTGAGCTGTGGCTTAAGGTTATAAAAATTGTACCCGTCAGAGTTTGAAATCACCTTTCAATAAAAAGTTGAAATGTCGAACGCCTATATCATTTAGGTGGTAATGATATAGGGGTTCGACATGAAGGCGAAAATTCCAGAAACAAAGTTAAGCATCGCGTAAATTTCATTAAATGGAATTAGTTTGAACTTTGACAACATTATGCATATGTTCATAATAATGATTTATTAATTTTGCAATACGTTTTTAAATATATGTTTCGAAATAACCAAACTTAAGTCTTAGTTACATATGCAACAGAATGCATTTCAAGTCGCACACTGTTATATAACATGATTTAGAATGAAAAAAACAAGTGAAATTACGACATCTATGTCTAACATTATTTTCATGGTAGAAATTAATTTTAACATTTTGAGTGAATACAGATTTGGAGACTTTGGTTATGAAATTTAAAAATTGTGTGTAATCTTTGAACTGTAACCTTTCTGAACGATATGGAATAATGAAAATGTACTTATTTTAATATTACTCAATATACAAAAACTGAAAACAATATTCTTTTTTATATTTACAGAATTAACACATTTTAACAACTAACATAATCGCGACAATTATGAAAACAAATTGGCTTATACACTTTGGCATATTACTTATGATGGCAGGTAAGTTAGAGTCTTTTTATACATAAAGTTCATGAGCAATTTCAATATGTGCAAACACACAATTACATTTTTCAAACGTACATATATGCTTGAACTTTATAATTTCGAAAGCAATATTTTAAAAATAGTACGCATTATGTTGATTACAAAATTGAGATCCTACTATTTCGTCAATAATTTGAAATTTTGTGGCTGTCAGAATTTATATAAGTGAAGTAAACAGTAATTTAGACAGATAGTTTGTCAAATGTGTGTTTTTTTTTAATTATTAATTTATGTATTAAATATGTGAGTGTACGCATCTCAAAGATAAGCTTCATATCTGAATAGAAAATACTTACTTGAATGTGATCAACTAGTATATCTGAATATATAAATAAATTATTCGTAATATATTGTAAGCAACAACAGTTATTTATCATAAAAATAAAACCTTCCAGCAGCTCTGTCCGTATAGAAATTCACATTCGATAGAATATTCATTTTCAGTATATACATTGCTAACATTTACATCCACATAATAGTTCAGCAGACGTGGAAGATTAGTGCTTAAAAATTAAAAAAAAAATGCTAATTTTTTTACATATTCAATATGTATGGAATGCCAATGTTGTATTTGCAGATTACATCAATTTGTACATCCGCTATGCATATTATTATTTATATAACTTTGTGCACCCTTTGTGTAAATTCGACGTTTGTTGCCTAAGTGGATAATTTCACCGTGCGTGGTATATTTCATACTCTATGAGCTATTTTAATATTCCAAACATACCAACAATTTAATTATTCTTGTTGATCTAACATTACTTAAGAGTAGCAAACTGGCCCTTTATGTCGTTATTCATCCACTATTCTTGCATTAAATCTAATCTAAGGTGTTGTAGCTTAGAGCCGATGACTCTATCTCTATCACGCAGGGTGTTGAGTGCCTAGAGTTGCCGTACGTCAGATTGACGGTGAGTGAAAGCAGCATTTAAGTCACGTCAGCGTGTGCAGTGTTTAGACGCATATCAGCAAGCTCTTCTTCGGGTGTATCCTATTTCATTCTTGGCCACCCCATCGGTCACCTCACCCAATTACTGCTTTGAATCGTGTTATATTTAACTTAGATGTGGAAAACTTTTAAAATCTTTTTAAATTCATAAAGATAACAATTTTATATGATTTCTTGCCATTCTTAAAAATAAGAATGTTTTATATAAAGAAGATGATTGTCCTCCATCACTAAGATACTTAAAGTTTCTGCGTTTCCGATGTAGAGAGTTAATATTCTGCAAATGTCAATGCGATAGTATCACCTCATTCCCTGAACTATTGTGTCGGCTTACTTATATTTGGTCGCAAAAGTCTTTCGGAATGCAACCAAGACCCCCAGTGTAACCAATGAATTGTAGCCAATTGAAGTACCCTATTCTGATAGTAATCTCTTATGTTGATCCTCTAAAATTTCACTAATAACCAACAATTTGAAGTACATTTTTGGAGGGTTATACTTGGCTTTACCAAGCAGCAATTTGATGTCGAAAGTGATGAGATATTTTATTGTGTCTCGCCCAGAAGGAATATAATCAATATATGCATATCGATAACTTCACTGGAAGCGCTGTGTTGAAATTTATTGTAGTATTCTTCGAGTTGATTGGCAACTGGAATTTCGAAGAAGTAGTGTAGGCAGTGGACACAAACACAAACATCCGACGAATTTTCTTCGTCATTTAATAATGCTTGTTGAAATTAAACTTTATTTAAAATAGCTTCGGTTAGACCCGATATCAATTGAAATTTTCAAAAATGTTTCCGTCCCTTTGTTAACCACCAACGGAACGGGTTACTCTAAAAAACGTTAGTCAATACTATCTGGTTCTTGTTTTTGAGTAATGTAGAAATTTTTTATTTTTATACACGTTACCCATAGGGTACAAGGGTATTATAACGTTGTGACTTCAGGAAATGTATGTAATGGGCGGAAGGAAGCATCTCCGACCCTAAAAAGTCTTGGTCAGGGTCCCCAGCCGAGTCTATATAGCCATGTCCGTCTGTCAGTCTGTCAGTCTGTCCGTCTGTCTGTCTGTCTGTATGAACACCTAGATCTAAAAGACTATAAGAGCTAGGGAACTTGGTACCAGTATTGGTGAATGTCTTACGCAGATTAAGATCGCCACGCCCCGTTTCGCCCCCTAAAATCGAAAAAAAAACAATTTTAAAGATAGGGTCTCCAGTTTTGGTATATACGAAGATAATAACAGTCTCGATGATTTTCGAGAATTTGGTCACGATCGGATGAAAAACTTGGAAGTTATTCAATGAACAATGTGAGCGTCCATGGTATATTTTATACTTTATACAATATTTAGGATGTGATGAAATATAAATGTACAAATATACCAAAAATACTTTTTGGTATATTTTAGTATATTTTAACTGGGTAGCGGGCATATCACAGCCAAGCACACTCGACTGTTGCTTTCTGACTTTCTAATATATTGTACTGGCTTACAGTATTGGAGAGGTGTCTTTCCAAATGGTGCAGAGTTTCTCCTATTTGATGGTTTTCCTTGGTGAACGGATACTACAAAGCTTACTTAAGTTGCTTTGCTATCAGTTAGATGTGCCGGTCTTATAAGAGATTGGGAGTCTCCACCATAAAACTTTAAGAATACACTTAAGGGTATTTTGCCTTGTCTTGTATTATTAAATCTTTTGACCGGGTTGCAAAAGCACTGTTTATTACTCTGTCGCGATGTTTGCTATTGTGAACTGTTTTGATGTTATGTTCTAACGCAAAACATTTGTTGACTACTTAGTAGGAGTTTTGTTCTGACTATATTTAACCGGTTCGCGAACGTGGACACTTTTTGCCTTCTTGTTTTAGGATTGGTCGCTGTTCGAGCGAAGAATTTGATTACTTTGGTTAAAAAAAATATTTAAATAAGTTGGGCTTACTTCTGCTGCTAATGGTGTTATCGCTGCTGTCATTGTTGCTGCCTTTCTGCCACCGCTGCACATGCGGCTGTAGTTTCTCGGTTCATTGTAGCTTCAGGTGTCAAATACTCCAAATGTCGGTTCCATCAAAGTGTTTTATTGTGTAAAATGTTGGTCATTGGTCTCGCGTTGAGTATTGTGAATTACTGAGGAAGTGCATGTGGCATATGTGCTGCTCACGCCGAAGCCGTGTCTATATAATGATGAATTGCAGTTCTTAACTTATATTACATAAATGCTTTGTATGTGAAACAAAAAACGTAGTTCTGCCAACATCGGGAATCACATACATCTCCTGAAGAACCTTACCATCCAACTCTCGATTTAAGGATCAAACTTACCAGATGTATATATCTCAATTCCGATATGTCTGCCGGTCAAGTTCCTTTTCTTTTGGAAACAAACTTTCCCAAATTAATTAAACTTGTTAATCGAAATGATTAGTCTACTCTGTATTCTTGCACTGACAACGCTTCTATAATTTTCTATAAAAAATTGGCCTTATGCCAACCACTGTTTAAACTATTTAATTTATCGCTTGAGTCATCTACTTTTGCGTCTATTTGAAAGGAATAATCTATTATATCTCTCGATAAAAATGGAAACAAGTTTATGTCACAAACTATAGAGGGATATGGATGTTTATTGTGCGTTATACCGTTATATTTGAGAATATTATAATTACTCATTTACAACAAATATATATTTCTATTATTTCTCACTTTCAGCACAGATTTATGAGACGTACATCCACTTAAGCCTTTGACCCAGTTAGCCATTCTATTTTGCTATATATGTTGTACTTTAAACTATCTCACCTTAAAAGCCTGCCATGTCAAGTTGTACAGTTGTACAATCTGGATTATTTCACTCTTTGTGCACTGCAAACTTTTTTAACTTAGATTATAACAAATGATTATAAACTTAATGTTACTGACTATGCTTTTAAAATAGTCAATGAAACCATGTCTGTTCTTGATTTTTTTTAAGCTGGTCAGATAAATTTAATAAACTTTACTTACTAGCGCTTCTCTCCTTTATTCTATTTTGGCATATGGCTCTCGTGTATGAACATCTCAATTTTCTGTGCAAGAAGAACGCATTATATCTGTCGAAAAAAAATTTGGAGTATTTACTTTACTTCGCTTTTTAATACGTGTTTATTTTCTGTAAGCCCATGTCATATAAATCCAAACGCGATTCGATGCCGACTTCACCCCTTGGTCGGCAGTGAGGTGGTAGGTTTTCACTGAGTTCTATGCTTAACAAACTTTGCAAGTACATATTATTTACGTCAACATCCAATTAAATAGAAAAGGCTACAGTCGAGTGTGTGTTTTAATAGTTTTTCGATTTAAAGATTTGGAAGGGGCGTTGTATATATTTTAAATAAACTTTATCTGACATACATAAATAATTGTACTAAGTTTGGTTACTCTAGGTCTTATAGTCTCTGAGATCTCTATGTTCATACGGACTGGTAGACTGAGAGACGAAATCGAAGACGGTTCTTTCTACCTGTTACATACATTTTTAGGACTCCAAAAATTGTTACGCACATCAACGCTATAGGTCATTTTATGCATATATACAGGTTCACATTGTCCACACATTGCGAAAAGGAGCGTAGCCAAAATCCAAAAGAAATTTGAATTGCGTAGGAGACGTACACAAGTACTGATATCTCTTGCAGTCTCGGAAATCTAAGTGTCCATACAGACTGTTGACCTTGAGGAGGAATGAAATTACTTTATGAGATCGGAGATGTTTCTTTTTAACTTTTATATACATTTTCTGGAGTTAGAAAGTTATAATATCATTCTACCCGGATATAAAAATTGAAATTTAAATAACATGTTTCGGTCGATGCTAACAGAATTTATTTGACATTTCATATAATTACCCATTTTACTTACTTACAGGCTCTTCATTAAGTGCTTCAAAACGTTTCTTCACAGACTTCCTACAAGATCTACCAACTCCAGGAACCGGAGGACCTACATTTGATACAAGCATCACCAGTAATATAACTGGCCTTGTTGGCAAGACAGTAAAGTTAACTTGCCGAGTAAAGAATCTTGGAAATCGCACTGTAAGTATAAACAAGTCAGAAAGCTACAGTCGAGTGTGAGATACCCGCTACCCAGCTCAAATATACTAAAATGTACCAAAAAGTATTTATGGTATATTTTGTATATCTCTACATTCATATTCCATCACATCCTAAATATCGCATTAAGTATAAAATATACCATGCACGGTCACATTGTCCACCAAAAACAAACACATATGACTCTATCTTCAAAATTGTGCTTGTAAAACCTTTTTGTTGATTTTTGGGGCGCAAGGGGGCGTGGCAAAAATAAAAATATCTCTAGCTCTGAGATCTACGTGTTAATACAGACATACAGGCAGACGGACATAGCTATATCGACGCGGCTACTGACCCTTACCAAGAATGTTTGCACTTTACGTGATCGGAGTTGCTTTTTCTGCCTGTTACGTACAATTCCTGGAGTCACAAAGTTATAATACCCTTCTACCCATAGGGTATAAAAATATATTTCGTTATTAAGTCCTATATATGTCATAAAGTATGAAATACTATACACGGCCACACCAGAAACAAAGCACTTGCAGCTGCATATGGGCTTTCCTATATAACGAATTCTTGAATAATACCTAAGTTTTTCATCCGAACGTAACCAAGTTTTTGGGGATCAGCGAGACTGTAGTTATCGCGGACAAAGTTGCAAGCCAAAATGCGGATCGCAGAGCGGCCAGCTCTTAAAATATGAATAAACAAAAAAGTATCACACTTCCCAAAAAAAAAAAAATCAATTCATAATATGACAAAGTCGAAGTAGAGTGATTTCATTGTTTAAGCTTAAAACATTCATCTATACCATATTTTCAATATGAGAGGGAAAAGATTCAAAAGTATATCTATTTATATGTCAGATTGTTGAGATTTACATGTACATTTACCATAGATGTGCATACTTTTGATCAAATGCTGCTGTTCTTGAATGAAAAACTATGTCCTAATTTCAGATGTCTTTTAGTTGACTGATTTTTTTCTGGATATTTTAAAATACTTCTCAGCTTTACCTTAGCAAGTTTGACACCGGGACTTCACACGAAGTTAGTGTTTTTACATGTATATGTACATTTTAGTGACAGCAAACACAGAAACAAAATAAAAAATTTTAGAAATAAACAACATGCAATTATCGACACTGTCAATTGTTTTTATTGTTTTGGTTCTTCCAAAAGTAAATTGGTAAGTGATAACCATCAAAGATGTGCAAATTCACTCTTAAGGACAAAGAACTTTATATATTATATACATACATATATTAATTTCTTTCTGCCTATTATCTTTAATTTTTCATGTACGACTCATTATCGAAACTTCTCCTGCCGCTGGCTAAATTCCAAACTCGATAGTTTATCCACCAAAGGCAAAAAGCTCCAAAGATAATATTAAAGACTTCGTGTTATTTCAATGGGTTAACTTGTTTGTTAACTTGTTTGTTGCCAACCTAAATCGCTCATCGAAGCCTGATAGAAAGAAAACTCATTTAATGACATATCTAAACTCGCAGTAATTGTGGACTGTCACTTGAGAGAATCCAAATCAAATATTACATCTGATAGTTTGTGATTCTAGCCAGTTACCATTGCAAACATTGAATTTATTAATGCTATGTGTTGATAATTGAGTCAATAAATAAATGAATCCACGAACTTTATATTTACCATAGACATATATTGTAAAATCCTGGTTTATATAGGGATTCTGCACTAGAAATGACTAAAGATATTGCATGAACCGATGATGCTATTTTGGTGTGGTCGCCAGATAAGGGAGGAAGGACCGCCTTCTTACAGTTTATGAATTGCGTCTGTGCCGCCAGGAACTAGACCTGGCACATGAGTCGACTTCCCGCAACTTCCGTCCAAAATCAGCAACTCGTCTGACCTCAATGTATCCAATTGAAACATTACCATTACGGCAATATGCACTAGTATATTTTTCGTATAGAGGGTTACTGCTTAAAGAATCCAAAATAGATAGAAAGAGTCGTTAGAGTTCATCATCTATTATATTTCAGGTCTCTTGGGTTCGCCATCGTGATATACATCTACTAACAGTTGGTCGGTACACTTACACATCAGATCAGCGATTTGAAGCCATGCACTCTCCACATGCTGAAGACTGGACTCTTCGAATTCGCTACGCACAGCGCAAGGATTCTGGAATTTATGAATGCCAGATCTCAACAACACCTCCAATCGGACATTCTGTGTACTTAAATATTGTGGGTGAGTGACGTAAAAAAAAAAAACAATAAAGATTTGAGTACCACAGTCACATCAGTATGATAAAAGAAATATCAACGTTAGTATCAAATATGCTCTATATCGCTGATTTTTATTTAAATTTTACAAATATATTAAATAAACAATTATATTATTTTTGTGCTCAAAATTATTAAAACTATCAACTCAAATTTATATATATTTGTATATTTGTATACACTTATAGAATATATATGTATTTCATATCTGTTAAATTTGTCTTGTATATGGCATCACTCATATATACACGCTTATTCCAACCACAGGAGAATACATGTATGTACTATATATATGTAGTTAACACAACATATGTACATACGTAATAAAACACCTTCTCTGATTTCTAAATTTCAAATGCTAATATTATAGATACATAACATACGAGTATGTATATATGCAGTAAGTAATGCAGCATCGGCACATTGTCACTGCCCAGATGTAGATGCGTTTCGCCATATTGACACTGCGTAGTTGTAAGTGCGTTTCGGCACATTGACACTGCATAGTTGGGAGTTTGCATGTCAATATTGCATCATCCTTTATTTGTGCTGTGATTGGTTGTCTGCATTTTGTAGCTTTGAGAAGTACCGTTAATGCGGGGCCGAATGAGGTTCGATGGCTCAGGCGTAGGCAGTTAAATGATCGAGTGAGCAGTGTGCTCTAGACATCGCCTGTGAAAGCATCGGAACTCGCTTCGCTGATATGGACGATCAAACTTCAGCAACACAAACTTCGACATACATACATTTCCATAATATTTGACACAAAGCTTTTTGCTTGTGCTATTCTTAAAGTTATGCTAAAATGGTTTTGTTTTCGTCAAAAAAGTTAAACTTAAAATATGATTGAAATTTAGTTGAAGGTCCAATACAATAAATTTATAAAAAAAACAAGTAACAAAGGTAAAGCTCACATCCTAAATATCGCTATGCTGGAATGGTTCTGTTTTCGTCAAAAATGTTAAACTTAAAATATAATTCAAATTTAGTTGAAGGTTCAATAAAATAAATTTATAAAAAACGTGGCAGAAATCTAAAATAAACTTGAGCTTGAATGAATACTTCCTTCTGCCTGTTACATACATTTCCTGAAGTCACAAAGCCCTTCCACCCTATGGGTAGCGGGTATAAAGAGATGATTATTAGATAATGAGAGTCTCAATTCAACGTCACCAAAATATATTTGAGGCAAAATTTTTAAAAATTATTTTGATTTAATTAAGTCAACATAAGTCAAAATTCTTCCTAAAATCTGCATAGATAACATCAGTTTTCTGTTTATTAAGGAAACCTTTGAAAGCTTTTGAAGATTTATTATAGTTAATCTACGCTTACTAATAGAGCTACAAAAATGTTGCAAATGAGTTGTAATCTTTTCAAACATTTTGGGAATAACAGAAAATGAACATATCCCTCTATTCTTGTTGCCTTAAAAAATCACAAATTTGATTATCAAAGTGATCACATTCGAACGACGAGTAAGTAGTTTATAAAACATAGCATAAAAATCAGCAAAGACCTGACTAGAAATAGCTGTAAAATTTTTTAAACTTATACTTTACTTAAACAGAATTAAATTAATCAATTAAGACCAAGAGTTTAAACGTTTTGATCGAAAAAAGAAGGAATATTGATTTAATATATTGGATAGGATGGGATATTAATATATTAAATATACAAAAAAAAAAAATATGCCATATGCTTTGTGCTTTTGTATATGCAATTTCCGTAAATTCGAACTATTAAAGTGTAGCTTACCAATTTGATTTATATCATTGGAAAACACACTAGTATTAAAGTCATCGTTGATTATTTCCAAACAACATATGGTTCTACTTGTGTCCGGCTGGTTTTGTAAAAAAAACATATCAAGAGCTCATGCTATCAACAAAACTCCACCACTAACGGAAATATATATTGAATATTTGGTTATTTCAGGATTGTAATTTAATGAAACAAATAACCTAATGTTTGGGCGTAATTTGAAATGCATATATCCACATAAAAAATGGATTCCAACAGTCCATAAAATGTATAGTCCAACACCTAAAAAATGAGAAGCTTTTTTAAGTTTTGCCACAAAAAGATACAAAAAGAACCAAATAGTTATATTATGTTATGAAGAATAAAAATGTCATAAAAATAGGCAATATATAAAACTAATACATAATATTGGGCAATATTATGTTATATTAATTGATGGGAAAGGTATTAACTTGGGTACATCCAAGATACAAAGTAGAGCAAAAAATAAATAAATAACATTGTTTTTCTATTCTTAAATTGTTCATCTGCTGCATTGTCCGCATTGGATTTATATTTGCGGCGAAAATCTTAATGAAGATTTTGATTGATCTATGGAATAATAGATGGTTCAGAGCTATCTTAGTAAAAACCTGCACCTAAAAATACTTCAGTAGTACTTCACTAATAATCATTGTCTCACCGAAATTGTTGCAAACATTCCTGAAAGTGGTTAACTGCACGAAGTTTTTTTTAAATTTAAATTTCTGCCTGGTTACAACCTAAATACTTTTTTTGAAACATACATATCATTTTGGTTTCCGAGCCTATAATCTTTATCTATACTCATGTATGTTCTATACAGTTCAAGTTAGTTTTAGATTTTGGACGCACCCATTTCAGCCCTCTAAAATAAAAAAAATAAAACGATTAGCAAGCGCATCGGTTAAGTATAGCTTTCCTTCTTTTGGACAATGTGATCGTGTCTGGAATGTTTTATACTTTATGCGATATTCAGAAGATAATGGAACATCAATATAGAAAACATACTACAAATACCAAGTATAGTTTTTGGAAAATTGTAGTATATTTAATCTTGTCTACATAGTGACATGCAAAAAGTGCATGTTAAAAAATACATCGTTTATAGAAAATATTCTTTTCCGTTAGACGCATCTGCAGTGTTATTGATGTTGTTTATTCAAAGTTGACTACTGAGCGTTTCGGAAGTTTATCCACTAACCAATTTAATTACATATCAATAGCTATTAGTTTATTTCAAATCTTTGCCACACCCTCATCCGTCCTAAATATCGAAAAATGTTAGTATACACAATAATAATTTTAGTCTTAACCCCATAAAGATCGCATTAAAAAAATGAAAGTTATTTAAGAAACCATTTGGCATGCGAAAATCCATATCCAGCTAGCTGCACGTGATTTCTTACAGGTGGACAAGGTGACCGTGTATCGTATATTTTCTACTCTATGATATATTTTGAACGTTGTGGCACTCACCATAGAATCACTAATCATAGAATACTCTGGGGTTCTAATCGCAGCGCTCGGCTTCTCTGGGGTCGCAATAACGCTGTTGCAAATGAAACCACTTCGCTCTATGAGTTGACACATCTATGTATTCTATGGTTAGTGGTTGTTGTGTATATCCTATTTGGTATATTTTATTCTATTATAAATTAGAAGCGCGAATCTCACAGTCGAACATACTCGACTGTAGCTTGCTGACTTATTTTCTTTTAATTTTTTAAAAAGTAATATTTTCAAAATCAAATACAATTTCACGACTCCAATAAAATAACAAAAAAATTTATTAAAATGTTAAAATGTTTTTTAAAAATGCTGGCAAAGCATGCTAATGTATTTCTTTCTATTAATATTCTCATCCTTTTAGAGCCTATTACTGAGATTATTGGCGGTCCTGAGATGCATATTAATAAAGGATCGACAATCAACTTAACATGTATTGTAAAATTTGCTCCGGAACCGCCAGTCACTGTTATCTGGTCCCACAATAGACAGGTGAGTTCCACTGTAAAGTGCCTTAAGATGAAGGAACTGTTTAGCAAATTTATTAATGTGATAAGAGACCTTTATATACATAGCGAGGGACATTAATATTTCTTTATGTGTGTTTAACGTTGATGTACACAGTAACACAAAGGTAATGCTTTTTATCTTCGACAAACAAAACGAACAACCATTATTGGACAGTGTGAAAAATAAAAGGTATATACAAATACTCCGAGGTATTTTACAGCTAATTCAGAATTTGGTAGAGATGAAATGATTGAAAATAATTTTTTAGTTTTCTGGCTTAGATAGCTTGAAATCCAGCATAACAAATCAGTTGGGACACTTAGACACTTATATAAAATGTAAATTCGACAGTGAGATACCTGCTACCCAGTTTTAATATACTAAAATTTACCGAACATTTTTTTTTCGATTTCTTTGTATTTTTGATCATAGTCTTTTAAATCTTCATGCTCATACGACCAGACAGACGAACATGACAATATCATTTCGCCTGTTGGGATGAGTAAGAATATAGACATCTACCTTATGGCATCGGTGATGCTTTCTTTTAGCTGTTACATACTTTTCATTGTGGAACTTTATTTAAATTAATAATTTGCAATCTATGCCGATCAAATTTTCTAATTATTTTTATCTTAATTGTGATATTAATGTAATTATTCTCCACCTTCGAGACCATGGCTTAAACTAAACTCCATTTGATATTTAATGAATTACTTTAAAATAGTAAGTACTATTACAAAGTAATTATAACCAAATATATTACTTAATATAATTATCAATTGTCACTTGAAATAGCCAAACAAAAATGTTTGTTGCACAACATTTTTCGTATTCTTATAAAAATTAAAAGAAATCTTATGTCAAGAACAAGTAAGAAAGCTACAGTCGAGTGTGCGCGACTGTGATATACCCGCTACCCAGCTCAAATATACTAAAATACACCATAAAGTATTTTTGGTATATTTGGTATATTTGTATTTCATCACATCCTAAATATCGCATAAAGTATAAAATATACCATGCACGGTCACATTGTTCACCAGGAACACTCCACATGCAGCTGCCTATGGATTTTCCCATACAAAACTGTTTTCTCAATAACTTCTAAGTTTTTCATCCGATCGCAACCAAATTCTCGAGAATCATCAAAACTGTTATTATCTTCATATGTACCAACTGGAGACTCTATCTTTAAAATTGCGCTACTAAATGGTTTTTTTCGATTTTAGGGGGCGGAAAGGGGCGTGGCAAAAATCTAAAATAAACTTGATCTGCGTAGGACATACACCAATACTGGTACCAATTTTTGAATCTCTAGCTCTTATAGAGATCTAGGTGATCATACAGACAGACGGACAGACGGACATGGCTATAGCGACACGGCTGGTGACCCTGACCAAGAATATATATACTTTTTGGTGTCGGAAATGCTTCTTTCTGCCCGTTACATACATTTCCTGAAGTCACAAAGCTATAATACCCTTCTACCCTATGGGTAGCGGGTATAAAACGCTTGTGACTTCTCTAACCTACAAGACGAAGCTTGATTCCTATGCTACATGTTCATCCTAAGCTAATCCTTATTGCAAAAGTCGTGAACTGTCTTTGAGATGCTCGCTCCAGTTGTATTTCTTCTCGGTTGATCTGACCTATTCCCTTAAAATCGATTACAAGAATGTGCCGATCGATTCGATTTCTTAGTGATCTGGGATGTGTTGGTTGTTCTTGATTTTTCAGTTTGACTTTCGGTTCTGAAGAAGTGAAGTTATTCATGAATCGTTACTTAAGTTTAAGATTTGAATTCTTTTACATATAGTTATCCATGAGTTTTGCATTTATTTATTTGGGTGTATATTGTGTTTTTGCAAAACATATTTTCTTATGATATTGAATATGATGAATTACATTTTCTTTTTTTACCGCTTTAATTTATAGGTCAGATCAACCGAGAAGAAATAGAACTGGAGCGAGCATCTCAAAGACAGTTCACGACTTTTGCAATAAGGATTAGCTTAGGATGAACATGTAGCATAGGAATCAAGCTTCGTCTTGTAGGTTAGAGAAGTCACAAGCATTTTATACCCGCTACCCATAGGGTAGAAGGGTATTATAGCTTTGTGACTTCAGGAAATGTATGTAACAGGCAGAAAGAAGCATTTCCGACACCAAAAAGTATATATATTCTTGGTCAGGGTCACCAGCCGAATCGATATAGCCATGTCCGTCTGTCCGTCTGTCTGTATGATCACCTAGATCTCTATAAGAGCTAGAGATTCAAAAATTGGTACCAGTATTGGTGTATGTCCTACGCAGATCAAGTTTATTTTAGATTTTTGCCACACCCATTTCCGCTCCCTAAAGTCGAAAAACGAATTACTATCACAATTTTAATGATAGAGTCTCGAGTTTTGGTACATACAAAGATAAAAACAATCTTGATGATTCCCGATTTGGTCGCGATTGGATGAAAAACATGGAAGTTATTCAAGCAAAAGTTTTGTATGGGAAAATCCATAGGCAGCTGCACGTTGCTTGTTTTACTTATGCGATATGTGATGGAATATGAATGTAGAAATATACCAAATATACCAAAAATACTTTTAGGTATATTTTAGTATCATCATAGTCGAGCACACTCGACTGTAGCTTTCTGACTTATTATTAAATGAGCTATTATCACTATGGATGGTTGCTGAAAAGCGTGTTTAGTTCGGATTTTATTGGAGTTCCTCTACTGCATTTGCAGGTACCTTGTTTATATTTTAAATCTTCTTAAAATCTTCCAAATAACTTTTCAATACGAACGTAAGAGATTGATGATCTGTATATCAGATCATTGCCTTAGCTGTACCGTATATGTTAGTTCTTAGATTATGCAATACGCATACATTATTCAAATCAATCTTAATCACACATTTTTCAAATTAATCTTGATTATATCAGATATTGGACACTCTCCTCGCCATTTTCTGATATAGAAAAGCCCATGAAGTTTACACTTTTCTTATAAATAAATACACTTTACACTTATACACTTTAAATAAATCTAAATTTGTGTTTTCATGTAGGCATTACGTAATGTTGTAAACACTTGGCCAAGATGACGAGCATGTTTGTTTTTCGTTTTACTATAAACAATAATGTTATATATGTATAGACATAAAGACAAATCTTACAGATGTGATCTCTAAGAATACCATCTAAAGCTCTTTGAAAGATAAAAGATAAGTTCTTATGCCTAAAGGGAATTCAAGTGAATTCGAATTTTCGTCCTCTAACTGTAAATGCTGTTTGATTTAATGTCTTCAGCTTTAAGCAGTAATTTGTAAAATCCACTTTTTAAGTCGAGAACAGTAAAGCATCTGTTGTCTCCCAAATGTGCTTCCTCCTATTTCGGTCATGGGATACCGATCAGCAATTGTTTCCGTATTTAGCTTACGGTATTCAATCACAGTTGGATATTTCTCTTTCCAGAGTCGTCTAATTTCTTCGCTACAACCCAAACTGGTGTGTTGTGTGGAGAACGTGAAGGTCTGATAATGCCATCATTGGTACATATATCGGGCGATATAATCGGTTCTGATTTTAATATTATTAAAATGTTTAAAGCCATTAACCCTTAAGATAGCTTTTCTCACGTCAATAAGAACGTTAAGTTGTTTCATAGTATCGTTATATTTTCAAAGTTGACTAAATAAAATCTTTATCGGGATGCCGTAAACAACAAAAGGATTCAGGAATGTATGAAATTGCTATTTGACTTTCTACAGAGTTAGCAAAGAAGGTGTCTTTATTTCATTTGGGGTTTTTAATTAACGATATCAGTTATTTCTATTTCATAATTGTCAAAATATACCTGCTCTTCGTTATTATATGGAATTGAAAATCCTTCCGATTTAAACATAACATAGTAATTTTGTTTGTCTGTAAAAGTTGTGTCTTGCTTAGCTTAAACATTGATGTCGATTTGCTTTTCTTCGAATTATTCTACTGGTTCACCGGTGTGATATTAAAATTCCTGTGGATCTTAGGAGCTGGTCCAGAGAGTGGGGGTGGAGTTTGCCTGAAAAGTTGTTTTAAGAATATGGTCGGCTTAGTTTCCCCTAGCAAATCGCATGCAATCTCCAATATTCATATATTTGGATACCAGTTGTCGTTTAAGTGCTTATGGATGTGAAGCGGCTGGAAAAGCTAGCCTATATGCATTTCTGGTTCTTGACCGAGTGATGCAATGTGTTGAACATATGAGAGTTGTTCATCTCTTTCTAAACCTAGCGCTTGTCTAATAACTTTTCCACCTTGAGAAGAAGTTCCTTAATTAGTGACACTATAATGTCCTTAAGTTCAGGACCGGCTATTGTAGTGCTAGCTTCAGGATGTGATGCTCTTGGAGGACTAGTTTCATCTGTACCTAACCCCATTGCTGGGATTGCTTCGGATACATCTTCTTGCATTTTCTTTTTGTGTCAAGCACACTCAACTGTAGCTTTCTGACTGTTTTTTTTTTTTTTAACGGATAGACATCACACCAAATGAAATGCTGTGAATTGTTGCCGTGTATTTAAGTATGTGTTGAAATATCTTTAAATTTCTTTCTGCAAACGAATACTGCAGACTTGTCGGCGGTAATTTGTTTGAGCGGTATAATTTTATCATATTCGTAATACTTTATAGTTTTTTCGAAATTTTCAATATTATACGTATTACTTTATTTCTTTTCAGACTTACTCTATGAGATTTGAATCCAAAAATCATTTTGGAATTCAAAAGCTCTTGACGGTCTTTTTCATAAAATATTCAATCTGATGTGTTAAGCTTTTAGTTAATTTGTAGACGATAAACATTTTTCATTTAATAATATATAGATTTTTTTTGTCACTGGGTGTACAGGCAAATCATTCTTACTAAATTTGGCCAGATTTATAGGAGAAGACGAGTTAGCGCATAATGCATTTAAAGTCTTTACTTCATTTATACGGAAATTATATATTGATGATTTATTGTAGGTAATTAATTTTGATTCACCTCGAGGCGGAATATCATTAGTTACTGAAAAAGGAGTTTTGACCACCAGTCGGTTACTGGTCCAGAAGGCCATTCAACAGGACTCTGGACTTTACACATGTACACCATCTAATGCCAATCCGACGTCGGTGCGCGTGCACATCGTCGACGGTGAGTAGCCCGGTATGCATATAACTCATTTCACAAATACATTTGTTTCAGAGCATCTTCCTGAAATTGGAATTTTTGAATATTAATAACTTTATTGTTCGTTTAATTTTGAGCTGTTAGCTAGTCAGTTAAATATTAATGGAATTATAACGTTCTTCGATCAGAAAATGTATGCAGATAGAGGGAAGTATCTCCGAACCAATGTGCGCATGTCTGACTTCGTTTCCATCTGAGCACATTGATTTCATAGAGTATTCCAGTTAGAACTACTATTCATTTTTTAACTATCAGAAAAACGGAAATGGATAACGAATTTTTAAGGTGTACAGTTCAAAACAATTTTAAATTAAGCATAATAATACTAAGGGCTTCAAGTGGCAAATAATGTAGTCATTGGGTTAGTCTAGATGGAATAGAGACGTTGCTTGTATAATATTAAGTCAAAAAATCAAGATTTCTTTTGGCCACAGATGCAACCAATGCTATTCAAATATGATGGCATATATGTAATTTGTTTTTGTGAACAAGAAGTATTCCATACCGTTAATAGTCTCGTTTGGGGCTTTCAAATCGCTCTAAACTCAGTGAACTTTTCCGTTCTCTTGGAATGTTACCGTTCGCTTGTGTCTTATACAGTTCTGTTAGTGTATTTCGCTAGTGTAGTTTGCCTTTTCGTGTCCGAAATTTTGGTGACCCCACATGAGTCTCCAAATTATGAGCACAGGCCATTTACTTTTTGGTACATTTTAATAAATTCAAACTGGGTATCGAGCAATCGAGCAAACTCGACTATCGATTTCTAACTTGGCAGCAATTGTGGCTGATGTCGGGTTGCGGTTAACAATCTAGAAACCATTGACCTTAATTAACTTAAACGTTAGCGTCTAAGAAGAAAACTTTAAATTTTTATTGTCTTTATGGATGTTGGCATTAATATAGTACGCATGTTCAAGAGGGCACAAATGACACCAGTGGAAAAGTCATAAATGTTAAGCGGATGGTTGAAAAGAGTTACAATTTATTAGATAGAATTAAGCATGATTATTTTAAATTATTGACAAAGTAGATAAAAAGTTATATATTTTTAAGTGGTAGTATTGTTATTAATCAAATGTATATGGTAAAGTCTATTTTAGTTAGAAAATAATAATCTAATAGGGTCATGCAAGTTATTTAAATGAAGAAAAATAGAAGTAAAATTGCACGTTAGTATAAACGGGAAAGTAAATTTTAGTTGTGATAAGTTAATAGAGGAAAACAAGACCGAGCATAATTCTATGGTTAACTAATGGATGATGGAAGTCTAAATTCAACCTTCCAATTAAAGCCATGCAATACAAATGTTATTTTTTTTTTTTTTGACTAATTCAATATGGTATTGGTGCACAGAATATTTTGGTAATGATACTCCACATCCTCATTCTAAAATCGGCTTTAGTAGAAGGGTCATTAAATTCCTTCGAACACCTCTTATTCAAACCAGACATAGCTATTGACAATTTTAGAAATATACTAAGAAAATTTAAGTTTATTTTACCACAGTAACACTGTCCAATACCATTCAGAAAGTGTATAGCATGCAAATTTGAACATATGTATCCATAACAGACATAAGTACGCAATATTGTGTCAAAATTATTGGGAGATAGTAACGGACGCAGAGGAACCTTGAAGAACTCTTGCTGAACTCCAGAAGTAACTAGAAAGTATCTGAGGCACAATTATTGAAAAATATTTTTTGAGTTCCATAGCTTATAATCCAGTATAATAAATGGCTCGATTTTGAAGAACACAGCCGAGAACTGCATCCGGACATTGTCGAAATACCGAATTAATCACCATATCGAGTCGACGACTCTTCACTCAATGTGGGACTATAGATACAGTTCGATCTAGACAATAAGTAGGGAGTAGAATAAGTAGAGTACATTAGAATAGATATAAACAAATCAGAAAGCTACAATCGAGTGTGCTCGACTGTGAGATCCCACTACAGAGCTCAAATATACTAAAATATACCTAAAAGTACTTTTGGTCTTTTTGTATATTTGGTATATTTGGTACATTCATATTCCATCACATCCCAAATATCGCATAAAGTATAAAATGTACCATGCACGATCACATTGTTCACCAGAAACCAACCACATGTAGCTACCTATGGATTTTCCCATTCAAAACTGTTTTTTGAATAACTTCCAAGCTTTTCATCCGATCGCTACCAAATTCTCGGGAGTCGTTGAGACTGTTATTATCTTCGTGTGTACTGAATTTCGGGACTTCTTCAAAATTGCGCTTGTCAATAGTTTTTATACTCGCTACCCATAGGGTAGAAGGGTATTATAACTTTGCTTCCTTCTGCCTTTTACATACATTTCCTGAAGTCACAATGTTATAATACCCTTCTACCCAATGGGTACCGGGTATAAAAATGAGTAAGTAAATTGGAAACCAATCTTGATCTACCCAATGGATACCGGGTATAAAAATGAGTAAGTAAATTGGAAACCAATCTTGATGATTGGTTTGGATCGGATAAATAACTTGGAAGTTATTAAAAAAACTATTTAGTTTGGTAAAATCCATGTGACCGCGTATTTTATGAGATATTTGGGATGTAATGGAATATCAATATATCAAATATACCACAATTAGTTTTCGGTACATTTTAGTATATATTGGAACTGGGTAGCGGGTTTTTTACAGTCGACCACACTCGACTGTAATTGTTCACTTCTTCCAACTTGGAGTTTTATAATATAATTAGTTCGATTTAAAGGCATATGTGTCATAACCAAACTTAACATAACTCCATATTTACAGGCGAACATCCAGCAGCCATGCATCATGGAAACTCGGCGACGCTGCAACCGCCAGCACTTTGCCCATTGCTTCTACTTACATGTGGAATGCTGATCTTGATGAATATGCAATGGAAGTCTCCTTGTCGATCTTTTGTCTCGGAAAGATGTACGGCATTACCTACAACTAAAACTTCAAATGCACAACGCTGTTTCATATCCATGGCCTGCTGTTCACCACAGCGAAAACGTCTGTGGTTAACACGGAACTATCTAAAGCAAAGCTTAATATTTCCCACAACATAACTGTCGGAATGAGTAGATACAAATACACACTTGGTATCCGGTTTTCTAACTTTATAAAAACTTTAAATATTACATGTATATTTGTATACGTTTACGTATATAAGATTTTTTTTTCAAGACGATTTGTCCAAAGGTCTAGTTGATTTCTGAAAATTATAATAAAATAATTATATATATATAAATATATATATATATATATATATATATATACATATATAAATATATATATATATAAATAAATATATATATATATGCATATATACATATATACATATATATATTTACATATATATTTAAAAACAATTAGCTATTTGGAGTTAAACGGCTAAGCTACCTTGGGAAATGAGGCATGCTAAGAAAAGAAAGAACTAACTATCGACTTTCATATACAGCGTATATAGTAAATTGTATATATTGCTTTAATTAGTAATTATATTTTATATATATATGAATATCGGATGTATATATATATGGAGAGTATATATATATATATATATATATACTCTCTATATATATATATATATCTAAAATACATTTAAAAAATAATTTAAGTTTTAGTTCTACGCTGTATATTTGTTTATTCTACTTCACTCTATTAACAAGTAAGAAAATATCTAAGGAATACATCACAATAGTTTGTGTTACAAGTTAAGCTATACATGTCTAAACATTTAAAGGGAATTGTAATTTTTTCCTTATCAAGTTTTATTATAAACTATCTAAGCTCAAGACTATATTAAATATAAGAAAAACATTTTGTTAACTACTTAAAGTTAATTATATGTAGTCAATAGAATTTTCATCCGTTAAATATATAAATTTCAGTATCAACATGTATATATATGTATATATTGAGTATATATATATATATATATATATATATGGTATATATATATATATATATATATATATATATCTTATGTTGATACTCAATATGTATATATATATATATATAAATGTATATGTATAAGAACGCATACACATATATTTACATAAAAAAACGAATACATACTTGAATGTATCTACTCGTATAGTAAAAGCATTATTAGATAAATAAGGAATTTCATAGAACAATGTAACTTTTTTTTTCATTTAATGTTGCACAAGATACTTCATAGGTATGATTCACGACAAAGTTCTTAGTCCGTCCGTCTGTTCAAATGCGTGCGTGGATGTCAGTCACTAGACAACGTTAAAAGGTGAATGCATTCAAAATGCTATGTTATAATATTTGTCACTGCTCTTGAAAAGTTAAAAGAGTTGAACGATATGTGCGTAACTTGATTAGTTTTAATATATATAACATATATCAATGAAACAGTGTCAATCGATAAATAACCGACGCGTCGGTATGAGCAACAAAATTTGTATTTTAGATGATTTTTTTAATAATGACATATTTAACCCATTCTCTTCTGCTAACTATGTTTACCTTTAATTATTAACGCAATTCTCTGCATTTTCTAATAGGTAATGAATTTTCTAAACCCTGCAAGTGTTCAATGCTAGTGCTATTTTAAAGAATATAGTGAAATGGGACTCAATATAAGAGTGATTAAACTGATCTGACTGCTTCAACCTTATAAACATGAAAATATATTATAATTTTAAAAAATATTTCAGCTCTATATCTAAAATATTCATATTTTTTGTCTTGGGTCTTTCTCCTTGAAGACCACTTTACTAATGGGACACCCGCTATATTCGGAGGTTATTATCAATCGGATATCAATATTAAGATTAATTGTTTATAGCGCGGGGCCAAACGAGAAAAGAAAGACGGCTTGCATATTTATGTGGCGGTGCTCTCCATCATATGAAAAGTAAAAAACTTGCGAAGTCATATATTGAGAGTAATATAAGTATGTGTTTCAGATGTGGGAGCGTCTAGGCAATCTAGCACCAAAAGATAAATGAGGATGCACATTACCCCTTTTTTTCTTAGAAAATGTGATTACGATACCGCGGTGGCTACATTTTATGAATGGGTGTTGTGTGTTGTGACTTGGCCAAGATGCTGAATCTAAAGTGACTGACAGACCCCACTTTTTCTTAACATTTTCGGAAGTTAAAAATATTTGCCAAAAACCGGTACTCTTAAAAAAACGTAATAAATATGTATAACCATATTATTATAAGACTTGATTTATTAACAAAATTTGGATTTTCCCTTCTTTTACAGTCAGAATGTGTGCTAGTAACTTGTGTAAGGAAAACATATTTGCAACTAATTCAGCAAGTGAGAAAACTACAATCGACTAAGCTCGAATTTTAGATATTAGCTACCTACTTTGAATACAAATAAAAAAAAAAATAAATAAAATATCATAAACATAATTAAAGAGTGTAGTATATTCAAGTCCTATTACTTTCAAATTATTCTCAGACTGTAAAATACACCAAAGAACACGGTCACTTTGTATATACTTTATCACAAAAAGTTGTAATACCCTTCAAACACATGGATATATAAAAATTAAACTTAACCATATACGATTATGGGTCAAATAAACTAAATAAATATTTGAAATATTTATGCGCACCCTATTTACAGTACCAAACAAGTCGAGGGTGTTTTTGACACCCACGCAGAAAAAACTCGAGGGTCAAAAGCCGTTTTATGAATCTATGTCGCCCACATTTGGCACGGCAAAATAGTAAACAAAAATTCGTGATCAAGCTTAATTCGCATATAGCCTAAATAAATGTGTTCTGCTTTGCCAAAAACAAATGTTTTGGTTAAAATGTAATAATTTATAAAATTGAAAATTGAAAAAACTAAAAAAAAATGTATAAGACATGGTTTTCTCTCTAGCCAATGTGTTTTCCGGTGGCTTCATTGCACAACTCAAGTCGAATTACACTGTTTTTAAACAGCGTGTTGTCGTCGTAGACCAACACGACCATTCTGTCCTCTCTGTAGGTTAGCTTCGCCTATGAGTGATATATTCGAGCGACAGCGCAACCAAAGACTATCCGATGAAAAGTATCTTGGCATTGTGAGAACGACAACAACGTGGTCGTCCCTATGTGCATATGTTGTATAAAAAATCGTACAATGATTAACCAAATAAATGATATTAACAATGTTATATCTCCGTAAATTCAAAATGACCATGCTGTGCAATGTCCTATAGATCGTCATATATAAATAAAAGAAAATGCACAAAAAATGCTTTCAATTGTTGTCGTATTTATGTTGAGTTTTGTTGGTCTGCAAAGGTTGTTTATATACATATATGTATGTGCATACTTAGGATAGTAATAAAGCGATTTTTACAAATTAACAATCTTAGAGTATTATATTATGAAGTTTAATAAAACAAAAACATCTATACGAGTAGCCGAGAGCCTATGTGATGAATTCCAACATATCCCATACATGAACGCTTTTCGGTTATTTGAACTATGGACTTGGAATTTGTTGTTGTCAAAAGTCCGACACAATCAAAGTTGTGCTTTAGCTTGTATCCTTTAGTATGTCTGTCACATTACTAACAATAAGTCGGACAACGTATATAGCATTTAAACTTCCTCTTAATTATTATCATTCATTGCTCTTTTTCAGTGCTACGTGGCTAAAGTATTCGTAAACTTCAAAGCAATTATTTGGAATGGCCCGTAGGTGTGTCTTCCCCATCGTGTTTTAATGACATCTGCGATATTATCCAATTAATGGAAGGCATTTCAGTATTTTTTGATATATTTGGTATAATGATATTCCTTTACATTATCGATAGGTATTCCACAAACATTAATTTTCTTGTATATTTTCAATTAAAAAAATTTTTGAAATCACGTGAAAATTCCTCAGATTGTTTTTGATTCAAATTTTTCGAGTAACTTGTCTTTCCAAGGGACTTTGGGCATTGCAATAGTTGTTATAAATGAACACCCGGATAAACATTATCTGCCAGCTGTATTTAGTTTATGGACAATGCAAATCTGACATTATTTGGGAATCACTGAAAGTTGCGCTTTAGTCGAAATTCAAAATTGTTTCTGTGGAGTTTGAACCCCTAATCATTTTTAATCGCTTTAATAATTAAAATCAAGTTAGAAAACTACAGCCGAGTATGCTGTACTTTAAGATATCCGCTACCCAGTTTGAATATACTAGAATATACCAAAATGTATACGTATTATGTGTATCTTATTATATATATTTTTAGTATATTGAAATTCCATTACCTCCTGAATATCTCATGAAGTATAAAATACACTAGACATGGTCACATTGTCCACCAGGAACAAACCACGTGCAGCTGCCTATGGATTTTACCATAAAAACTGTTTCTTGAACAATGTATAAGTTTTTCATTCGATCACAACAAAATTCGAGACTCCATCTTCAAAATTGCGCTATAATCTATAACATTTGGACAGCGAATATAATAATCATCTTGACGAGAGTAATTTACTATGAGATAAACCATCTAAGATTATATGTTCTCATACCCATAAGTTATTTTTATAAAAAATAAAGATTTTTAATGTACATCGATAAGTGTTCGTCCTGGCTGCAGTTATAGCGAATTATCACTCGAGGATCCTTATAGCGAACATATTCTAAGTGCAGATTCCTGAAGTTATAAGTTATATGAAAGGGTTTGGAGTAATAAAAACAGCATCGTCTTATAATATATAATCAATGAATATGTAAGAGTATATAGGAATTATTGCGGTGTTGGTGTGGTTATCGGAGTGATTATGTCGGCTGCAAACTCCAGGAAAGGGATCAGTAGTTGCAACACTGTTGACGATTTGGCACCACCACCGTCCGTCCGATCAACAGCTGTTAATTTGAGGGGGCAAAGGGTGTATCTGAACTGTTAACTACCGCGTAACTTATTGCACGATCAATTTGATTTATAATCTTGTTTAAAAATTTCACCGTTCGGGATGTGCGTTGTTAGTTTCATCAGAGAATTATAAATTTCACAGCTTTATATGTCGTCGGATAATAAACTCTGAAGTTACCTCTAGCTGTTCCAAAAGGAGTCAACGCAACTTCTTCACAAGCCACCGTTATGTTGTTCGAAATAACAAATGTTAGAAAATGCTTGAAACAGACCAATGGAGATTAATTAAAAAATGAACTTGAGTTTCTAACCGGTGTAAAAGTAAGCAATTATTAACTATATCTGGATAACAAAAACAAAGTTAAAGCCATGTCCGTCTGTTTGTCTGTATGAACACCTAGATCTCAGATACTATAAAACTATTGGAACCAATATTGTACATACCCCTTTCCGGTCCAACAAAAGAAAAACTATTAACAAGCGAAATTTTGAAACTAGCATTTTGGTACATACAACAAAAACTATAATGTAGATAATTCCCAAGAATTTGGTTTGGATCGGATAAAAAACTTGTAAGTTATTCGAGTATATTTTATTCTTTTTTGAGAAATTTAGGACGTAATGGAATGTGAATATACCAAATATTCTAAAAATATATTTAATATAATTTATAGACTTTTTGGTTTGGTTTTTGATTTGTATTTACATAAATTGATTCATACAATTTTGCTGCTGTATTTACCAAAAGTTTTTGTGCGTTTTCGCTGAATGTATGACATATTAATCCTCCTAATATCTCTTTCAGTTTAATGTCTTCTGATTCACCCAATATGCCGTTGTGCCCACAATTAATTTCGTTTGCTACTCCAGCAGAAACAACTTCGGTGGAAAGCACTTCCGAAAAAGAACCAGCTCCAACGCCATAAATTACCGCCTTAGTTCTCTCCTATTCATCCGCAGTCATCACTCGAAGTAACCACAATCTTATTCTAAGTTCCATCCGTCCCTCTAATATCTGATCTAACTGTCGGTTTACCGACTATTATCATGTCAAATGAGTGTTCATCTGGATCCTAAATCCTTGGTTGAAGTTCCACCAATGAATCTTCTCTTCAAGGATTGCCGAGATCTCAAATCGGATAATGAAAGCCATGACATTTCATTATTGCCAAAGTGAAAGTTTTCTTTCTTTAATTATTAATTAATTAATTAATTACAAATGAATTAATTTGTTCATCCATCTTCAATATATATTGAACCCAGAATACTTGGATGCATTCGAAGCTGTTTTGGCATTGCTATCCGACAAGGATCCTATCCTAGATAACTTTAATTTACCTGAACTCCTTGGTTGCCTTATGATAATTTTTTTTCCTAATTCCTTACAAAATAAAAGCAGATGAATTTATGAATAACTTCCAAAATTTTCATCCCATCGCGACCAATTCTCGGGAATCATCAAGACTGTAATTATCGCCGTATATACTAATACTCGAGGGTCTAGCTTCAAAATTAAGATTCCAAATCGTTTTATTTAATGTTAGGCACGGAATAGGGCCAAAATCTAAAATAAAATTGATCTGTTTATGACAAACACCTGGTACCACTGGTACCAAGATTGGAATCACTAGCTCTTATAGTCTCTGAGATCTAGGTGTTCATACAGACAGAAAGACAAATGGACAGACGGACATGGCTATATCGACTCGGTTGCTGACCCTTACCAATAATATATGTATATACTTTATGGGGTCAGAAATGCTCCCTTCTGCCTGTTACATACATTTCCTGAAGTCAAAAAATTATAATTCCCTTCTATCCTATGGGTAGCGAGTATAATTACTTAACTTGCTGTACGGTTAGTTTTTCGCCAAATCCTAAGCAGCTCTTTAATTTTGTTAACAATATGCGGAAGTTTTCATTTCATTCCTCTTGTCTACTATGAAAAGACAAATGCTACTAGGCGATTGCCGATGTTTTTGCTATATTTTTTCAATTCACTTTCTACTCTTCTTTCTATTGTAACGCGGCCTATCCCCACAATTAAATCCAACTGTATGAAGGTACCTCATTGAGTGCAGAGCCATTGATTCGATATCTTTAAATAGTTCAGCCAGTATTTTCGCTTAGTCTTGATGGAGTTACCGGCTGTGTACTTCGTTATGTCGCCGTGGCCTTATGCAGACAGCTGCTAAACACTTCAATTTATCGCTTGAGTCATTAATATTTCTCAATTTTGAAGAAGTCATTTATCTCTCCATAAAAACGGAAGTAAATTTGACCTATAAAGAAATATGTAAATAGTCAGTTATAATAACTAATCATTTACAACACCTGTATATTTTTATTATTTCTCTCTTCCAGCAAACATTTATAAAACGTAGATCCACTATAACAAATCTTCTCGAGCTTTCTTCATTTGTTTACATGATTTCGAGCAAGCTGATTTCATCTATACAGATTTTAGTAAAACCTTGATTCACATACCGCTCTCTTTTTTATATGATGTGACGTATATCGATTTGCATTGGTAGAAAATATTCAGTACTCGGTCGCATTGTCCACCAGAAACAAACCACGTGAATTTTCCCATAGAAATTATTTCTTGAATAACTTCAAAATTTGTTATCCAATCGCAATTAGATTCTCGAAGATCATCAAGACTATAGGTTTATTTGTATATAGGAAAATTCGACTCTAGTTTCAAAGTTGTGTTTGCTAATTTGTTTTTTTGATTTAAGGAGACGGAATAGGAATGAAAAATAAAACATGATCTGTGTAGGACATACACCAATACTGGCACCAAGTTTGGTATCTTTAGCTCTTATAGTTTCTGAGATCTAGGTGTAGGTAGGTGTCTGACATCTTGGTGGCTAGGGTAGGTAGGTGAGTAGGTGGTTTCGACAGGATGAAAAACTTGGAAGCTACTTAAGAATCAGTTTTGCATGGGAAAATCCATTGGCAGCTGATTGTGGTTTGTTTGTAGTAAAATTTGTGACCGTGCAATAATATTATTATTGGCCAACTTTACACAAAAAAAAATTGAAACGTACGCAATTGTGAAATTTGTAACTCAAGCAAATATAATACACATCCTAAAGGACTAATTTCGGAAAAATGAGGTAAGCAACTAAAGTTTGATGTTCTTTACGCTGAAGAAGTGAAAGAAGAAGAATTGATAACCCACTATTATTCAATAAAACTTGCTTCAAGTTTGGAAAAACTAAATTTCTTTTAAAATCTTTAATAAACAGTAAAGCAATTTCAAATAAATTGAAACATTTTTTGTTTAATGGCAATTCAGTTTAAAACTTTGTCATGCGTAATTATCTATTGACACTAGAATAATCAATGTTAAATTGTTATATAGGACCGATCATCGTATTATGCTAATTACACAGAGTGTGCATATAGATTTTGTATTCTCTTGCTGTTTCTGAGTTCGTAACTTAGTATCTTACATCATACCACCGTAAGCCCTGAGTTCATACATAGTTTTGGCCAAGTACAATTATGTAATATTGACGGAATCATCACTAAGACCATCGATAAAAAACTACATTGTAATCTTTGATATTAAAAAGTGCTGCAATTTCGTACGATTGCTTTATATACTACCTTAATAGCAATATAATACCAACCATAATATTATTAAAGCAATTGAGAAAAGTGAAGGTAAGGCTCGGATTGTACGTATCACAAGTATTGGCATCTGAAAACGATCCAACTAACTTTTTCTGGTTGATTTGTAAAAGTCCAAGAACATCTTTTGTAAAATGCAAATAGTAGATGTCGTAGCTTAAGCAGTCTGTTTGACTTCTGACAAGTTTCTTCATTATTATGAGTGATTTGAAAAATTTATCAAAGTGCGGATAAATATGGTCAGCTGAGAATTTTTTAATTGCCTCCAGGTTGCAGCATATGAAATATTTGTCGTTTTTTGCAGCACCACTTAATACATTTCCGTATTATGTTCATTATGTGAATTACAGAACTTTATTTTTATACCCGCTACCCATAGGGTAGAAGGGTATTATAGCTTTGTGACTTCAGGAAATGTATGTAACAGGCAGAAGGAAGCATCTCCGACCCCATAAATTATAGCCCCAGCCGAGTCGATATAGCCATGTCCGTCTGTCCATACAGACAGATGTATGAACACCTGGATCTCAGAGAGTATAAGAGCTAGAGATTCCAAACTTGGTACCAATATTGGTGTATGTCCTACGCAGATCAAGTTTATTTTACATTTGTCCAAGCCCATTTCCGCCCCCTGAAATCGAAAAAAACGATTTACTAGCGCAATTTTAAAGTTAGAGTCTCCAGTTTTGGTACATATGAAGATAATAACAGTCTTGATGATTCTCGAATTTGGTCGTGATCGGATGAAAAACTTGGAAGTTATTCAGAAAACAGTTTTGTATGGGAAAATCCATAGGCAGCTGCACGTGGAGTGTTTCGGGTGAACAATGTGACCGTGCATGGTATATTTTATACTTTATGCGATATTTAGGATGTGATGGAATATGAATGTGCAAATATACCAATAATACTTTTCGGTATATTTGAGCTGGGTAGCGGGTATATCACAGTCGAGCACACTCGACTGTAGCTTTCTTACTTTTTTATTATTTATCTTACTTCTAATTAACATTTATATGCTATTGACTATATGACGTCGTACGCAGGTTAAAATAAAAAGCTGCAATTGGCCGTTCTCGACTTCCATATACAATCTATCCATTTCAAAAACACTGAAATATACCAAAAAGTATATTAAAAATATTTGGTATATTTGTTATATTTACGTTACATAACGTTCAACATACATTGCGAGTCATCATGTTAGCGTTCCCCTCTGACTAACGTTCAGTCTTCAAATTGGACGAACCCGAATGGGCAATATTGCTACAGTTATTTTGATATCCACTACCCATAGGGTAGAATGGTATTATAACTTTATGACTTCATGAAATGTATGTAACAGACAGAAGGAAGCATCTCGCATTCGACTGTAGCTTTCTGACGTGTTTTTCAGAAATCACTTTAAAATAGAACATATTTGGACTGTGTAACAATGAAAATATGATTTTAATGACCATTTCCAAAATACATATAAGAAATGAGAGATATTTTAAGGTTAAATTATTTTTGGAACAACAATTATTAGTTTTTAAACTTAAATATTATTAATTAAGCAAACTTAAGAACAATTAATAATGTGTGAATCAACCTTTATTTGAAATCACTCCTTAAATTCGATTGGGAATATAATTATAAAGTTGATTGAAATAATGATAAAAGAAACAGGGGACCATGCGTGCTTTATTCCTTCCATTAATGTAGTAGTATTACTTCTTTCCGGACTCACACACCTTCCTAGCCAACCACCCCCAAACTTTCACCATGATATTGAAATTAGCGGAGCAAAGTTGCCATTGAAGGATATCAACGTTTTGATGTCGAATCCACGACCTCATGTGTCGATCTTTAAGAAGCTGGATTGGATAAAGTAAGTTATGGAAAAAGAAATGTACAATCGTTTGCCCTTCCTTACCCCATGATTGCCCAAGAACAGTATTGCCTGCCCACCTTTAGTTTCAAAATAAAAAAAAAAGTTAAAATTTTTGAAAATTCAAAAACTGATAAAATTCTAGCTTTTTGCAAAATATGACGTGGCCAAACGATTTGAGTTAAAAACTTGTTAGAAATGTTAAGATTTTCTAAAAATTTTGAAATGAAAAATGCCAATTAATTTTCAATATCTTTAAAATTAAATTTTAAATTTTTTCAAAATTTTTAAAGATTTCTTAGGGATCCCCGTTAAAAAATTTTTAGGTTTTTTTGTTTATAAACAATAATCTAATGTTAATAGTAAACACACCGCGTACATCGCAAAAATTACTTCAAAGAGCCAAGGGCAGATATGATTTCGCGATCAAAAGATAGTGTCGCTTAGCCGCATCGTACAAGGAGGACGAACCTGGAAGATTTGTAACCATGGTGATTATTATATATGAAATCAAATAAAGTTAAGAAAAAAACAAGTCAGAAAGCTACAATCGAGTGTGCTCGACTGCGATATACCCACTGCCCAGGTAAAATATACTGAAATATACCAAAAAATTATTTATGTGCCTCGAGACTCTATCTTTAAAATTGCGCTAGTAAATCGTTTTTTTCGATTTTAGGGGCGGAAATGGGCTTGGACAAATGTAAAATAAACTTGATCTGCGTAGGACATACACCAATACTGGTACCAAGTTTGAAATCTCTAGCTCTTATAGTCTCTGAGATCTAGGTGTTCATACAGACAGAGAGACAGACGGACAGACGGACATGGCTATATCGACTCGGCTGGTGACCCTGACCAAGAATATATATACTTTATGGAGTCATATAAAATCCGATTTTGGCAAAGCAGCGTTGAAGATCTCATATAATAAACACGTAATGGTAAGGAAAAAGCACAAATTTCGCAACATTTTCTTCCCGCAAATATACAAAACAATTAATTTAAGTCCATCGTCTCTAAAATTCATCAAGCAATGGGCAGGTAAAACAATTTAATTTTACTTTAACAGAGATTTTAAGATGCCTCAAGGAAGACTATGGGAAACTCACATTTACAGATCTATTATTTAAAGCCGTTCAGGTATACAATCTATCTATTTACTCAGTAGTATCAAATTAACATACAAATTTATTTTAAAAACAATTTACTCGACAATCCAGAATCATTACATAGCAATAGGCAAAATATTCAAATTAAATTACAGGCTACAAAAGTCTTAGATCGTACCCATTGTAATAAAAATAGCCATCCAGATCATTTGAAATAGGAGAAAAAATTGTTGTCCAAATTTGCAAAAGATGCTGAGTAAGAATATATATGTACATATTTTTACATAAATAATAACAATAACAAATTAATAATTGCACCATTTGTGGCAATTGGCTTTTAGTTTGCATGCTTTTCTAAGAGAACCACAAAAATAAATTAAAAAGACTATGTCAATGTCGACACTCCGACGGTATGGCATAGATCATGATCTTCATTTCATTTCCGTTCATTTCTATTTGATTTGAATTAGAATCAAGAAATAACTGCAGCATTCAACAACATATGTTGATTTTCCCATATAAAACAATTTCAAGTTTTGAATTCGATCGCATCCAAATCGTTATATACACCAAAATTCGGACGCAGCTATATCGGCTGTTGATCCTAAGCAGAAATATATATACTTTATGAGATCAGGTTTGAGAAGCTACAGTCGAAATCTAACTATCAAGTTGGAATATACCAAACATTTTTTTTATAGTTATATATTAATATAGCTATAGTTTATTTTAACCATCTTCCTAATTATAATGTTAAATTTATTTGAGTTGCCCATAAAATATAGAGCAAATATATGCTGTTTATCCAATTCCATTAGTCTATTAACTAGAGAAAGTTACCTTGAAAGAGCAAAATTCATTAATTTCATTAACTGATTACCAAATGAATATTTTCCATAGTACTCAGCATAACAAATTTAAATTTGTGCTGCCCTGGAAATGAAACAATCCCAGAAGCGGATGCCGATGCCGAGCCACCATTACCATCGTCACCATCACCGACAGCAACAACATCAAGTGTCATAGAAACGATGACCAGAGAATGGGAGAGACGACAAAAAGAAAGCGTATTGCGCAATATTTGCGTCATCATATTAAGCGAGGCGACACAAACCATCGCAGAGCACAAGAGCACAACGTCGTCAGCAAATGAATTTCAGACCAGTGGCCAGAAGCCAGAAGGTAAAGGGGAAAGATGCTGCAACCAAAAGTGCCAAAGCAGATACACAGAGAAAAAAAATAAATTAGTATTTAGTATTTGACATTGTCGATTGCTCCCGCCACTAGTTTGAATTTTTACATTTTATTCAGTTTTGCCTTAAAATAATATATGAGTTTAAGACTATCTTTTTTGGGAAATATTTTTATTTTTGGATGAATATAAATATAAATGTTAATTTTACTATATAAAATAATCATAAAAATCTTAAATATAGTGAACGTATATTATTATATTAATGGGATTTAACTTCATTGTGTTATGATGGATTTCTTTCTCTGTAGCTTCAGTTCCACTGTCATAATTGTGGAAACCTGGAACTGAACTACTCATAAGCTGAAATGTGGGAGAGGCCTACGCGCAGATTTGAAACAAAGATGAAGACGAAGACAGCGGCTGCGTTAAGTTTCAGTCTCACAACGTTGGAATGCAATTTCTCTTCTTTAAATATTTTTTCAATTGTGCGTTTCGCCTTCATGTCTCCAATGTTTTAAAGTAATATGAACACATTTTTTTGGGATAAGCAGAGCCACATAATATATATTTGTATATATATATATATATATATGTATGTATAAATTTGTTTATATATAATTACATATATGTTATGTATAATTTTTTGTGTATACACTTCTACTTAAGTTACCATCAGGTATAATAACGTCTCGTTTCTCGCATCTGCCTAAAATATTGACTTAGTGTTATACATGCCAATACAAATAGCTTGAAATAAATTAAACTTTCACTTATACTATCTTGCATTGCCCAAGTTTCACCATGAAAAAAGGTAAATACTTTTAATTTATCGAACTTTTGAAATCATCAAAGTAATAATTATACACATAGTAAGAATATTTTGTCACTATTTGGCATTGCGTCAATTTAGCATTCCATTGACTTGTCATTACTGTTCGTTTACTATTTATGTGTGACATGCTGGGGACAAGTTAAAATATTGTGTAACTAATTTTGTATAACCGATTAACTTTTAAACAAATTAGTAAATATTTGTAAGCTATATTACTTTGCAATCATTTGGAATTCTTACTCACAAATATTAGTTTATTATCTGCCAATATTTTTTTCACAAATAATGAATAAGCTTTAGATTTTATTCATTAAAAAGCAAATTCATTGCTATGCGAATTTTATAATAGAATTTATTATAGTATAAATGGCACTATTTGTAAGAATAAAAACAACAAAACAACTAATATAGAAATAATGTTTTTTACATATTCGACACACCTTTTCTGCTGCAGAAAAAAAACAAATAGCATCATTATTAAAATTATATATGTTGAATGAGTGCACAAATTTTGATAAATTATAACAACTTTCACAGTAAATTGCTATTAAACAACATATAAATTCGATGGGTATTTACTTTATTTTTTCTTCTATTAATAATAATTTATTCTTCAGTAAAAAGGGCTCGAACTTAGTTTCATAATAAATACACCTGAATACTTTAAATCGTTACGCATTCCGCTGATGTAAAATTACATCAGATGCTACGATTTTTCAAGTACTCATAAATTTGAAGTCATCGATGAATTTAGTACATTTACAAAGTCTCTTGGCTGCTGAAGTATAAGTTGCAGCCAATTGGCATTCAACATGTGGCAACTACTGCTCCATGTGAAAATGTTGCAAAACTGGTCGCATACAAATGACTCTCTCTTTAACTCTTTCTCTCCGACGCTGAAAATGTCTCTCACTTTGCGAGACAAGTTAATTCTTTGAAGGCGGTCCCTTTACCGAGTATATTGTGTTGAGTCAGCCACGCAGTAAGTTTGTTTATTTCTTTTACCTTCACAAAAATGAATTCACTTTCGATTTTCAGCATTCGTCTTTACATCGGTGGCTGCGCAGTTGCCGATGACAGCGTTGACTATTACCTCTATATGAACTGACGTTATCATCTTTGCCGCAGCATTTTCAATTCGAATGTGATAAGTAGCGGACGCCAGACCGTAACCGTTCCGACCAATCACTGAAACCTCGTTATCTCATTGTTATTTCGTGGATTCGCAGTATCGCAATATAAAGACGCAAAGTTTGTTTTTTTTTTCGGCTCCTTCATTAAAAATCGGTTCAGTGTCATCATATAATTTGGTTTTTTTTTTTGTTTGAGTGATTTGTTCACGGTCAAAACTGTGACTTGAAACAAGTATCAAATAAAATTCACCGAGTAGAAGAATTATCATCAATATGGTAAATTTGCAATTTGTTTATATAAATAATATATAAAAAGCCTACACGAGCACACAAAATTACAATTAAATCAACTAAACTCTTCAAACTTGGAAAACTCTTTAAACTTGGAAACGCGAAATATAAGCTTAGAAGCTATACAGGAATAATTTTTATACCCTACAAAACGAACTGTTCTGTTACTTTATATTCTGTACTTCAAGTGTAATCTTAATGGTAATCCACTTTCATACACGAACATACAAAGAAACCTAACTTCTATTACTATAAAAATACAGAATGCAGATGATGCGCATAAACACAAAGTGAAACTGTTTGACGAGCACGTCGCAGTCGTTCTCATTTATTTGTTAAGTATTGGTATTATTGCTATTTAAACATATAATTCGAGAATTGAATGAACCCTGATTATTCAACTTATTATTATTTTAATTATAAAGTTGGTAATCCTGATGATTTGAAACAATCTAAACCAATTTTTTATATTTGTCGCTACACCAATCTACAATTCATCATTCATGTTCTTATTGATCATCATACATACATACATACATATGTATGTGCATCATGCATACATATGTAGAAAAAGTTTGTATTGGTATTTTGGCTCATTAGGTCACCTGCCTACTAAATCATTGTTTTCTCAACCAAAGTGAAAGCGTGTTTTTTGTGTTAAGAGTTTTTACTGTTGTGTTGTATTTTATTTAATTTTTTTTTAATAACAAATGTCAATAACAAATATTTGTATGTTATTGTAATGAGCGGAAACCAAACGAAAGTTAAAATTTGTCGCTAACTTCGACTGTAACGCATCTAAAACAAAAACTGACGATAAAGCAAAAATATCTTTTGGGCAAACTTTTCGCACGATCATTCATTTTATATTTTATGTTACACAATCAGTATACAATACACGATTTAAGATGTCCAGTATGTTAGCTTTCCAAAGAGATTTTTTGCCGCTAAAAAGTGTTTAAATAAATTCATATATATAAATAAATTCAATTTCAAAATATTTCACAAGGTACAAAATATCAATACACATTTATCTCAAAAGCAACTAAGCATGTACAAATGCATCCGTATTTTCTCATAAAAATTGGTAAAATTTTTTCATTCCATGGACTCATGCTTAGCGTAAGTCACATACGAGGTGGTCGGACATGACATCTGGAATGTAGATTCTAATAAAGAATCTATCCAAATATTTAAAAAACTCAAACTCAAAACTTGAAGGCAAATAGTTAATTATCGATAACCTTTTTGGTTTTCTAATTTTTCGTAATCATTCTCTTTACTTTTTAACGGGTTTGCATATTTAATCGCTTACAATTTCTTGTAAAACACAATTCCATTATGCACTGCGTAATGTCGTCGCCAGCAATTTATCACCTACGACACGCATCTTTACGAAAGACAGATAAGGGTACAAACAGTACTTGGCAGCCCGCTGATATTTTTGTTTGCTATGTTGCCTTTTAGTTGTTTTACTAATGGGAAGTGAAAGTTTTCACCTCGATCGCAGCATTTCTTTTTTGTATTTGTATTTGTTTTGTTGTTTTTTTTTTTTTTGGTTTTATCCGCATATTCGTCGCTTGATGCCATGTGAAGTTGAACACATTTTGCCAAAAACCCAACTTTATGTTGCTATTACTTGCTTTGAGTACATGGAGTTCATTAATGTTACGTAATGATCATCGAATTTAGTGATGGGCAGAGTACAAGCTAAAATGCTGAGTTTCATAATATGGAGTTAGCAGATTGCGCCCGTCGCTTCGAACGTGCGCAAACCTAAAGGAAACAAGTCGAAAAGCCACAGTCGAGTGTGCTCGACTGTGAGATACCCGCAATCCAGTATGAATATACTAAAATATAACGTAAATTATATTTGGTTTTTATTATATATTTGGTATATTAATATTCCAGAACGTTTAAAATATCCCAGTGAATATAAAATACACCATATACGGTTACTTTATCTACCAGAAGCAAAACACATGAAGCCGCCTTTTAATTTTGTTTCATGAATTACTTCTAAGTTTTTCATTTGATCGAGACCAAATTGTTAGGATTCAACAAGACTATAGTACTATATAAACCAGACTCTAGATTCAAAACAGCACTTGCTAATCGTCTAAAATCTAAAACAAACTTGATATGCGTAAGGAATACACGAGTAAATGAACTAAGTTTGGAATCTCTAGATTTTATAGTCTTTGAGATCTAGGTTGTCATACAGACAGATATAAATGGCTATATTGACTGGGCTGATGCCCCTGGGCAAGCATATATATATCCCTTATGGGGTCGGAGATGCCTCATTCTGCCTCTAGGCACAAAGTTATAATACGCTTCTAACCTTACGAGTAGCGGATACGATGTACGGTGTACGTAAGTTGTAACGCGCTTACGCAACAACAAAATAAAGAGCTAGAGTTTTGTAGTTCTTTAATTTCTGTTTTGAACTTTGTTTTTTTATTATTTTTAGAATTTTATTATTTGTATGTCTTTACAGTCTGGCCATGAAAACCAAAAACCAATAGCTCAAATTGGTAGAAATAAAAGCTATGTAAGAGTCTCCGTTTCTGTGTAGCATACAGATTACAATTCCGAGAGACAAATTGCAAAGTTGCAAAATTCAGGCACAAAGCTCATGTAGAAGAGTGGTCAAAATGCGTATTAAACTTGCATAAATAATTCTTAAAAGTTTTCTAAATCCAGACAAAATTGAACGATCTGCATAAGATGAAAAGTTTGGTCATACTTTTTATGTTCTTAAAAACCAACTGAGAATCACAGACTCATACCACACACACATGTTCATCTCACAACACTGAGCACCATCTGAGTGCAGCTCTGCTGTTTGGCCACGTTTTCATAGCAGAGACCCCTTTTGATTGCTGGGTCACACCGTTGCACAAACAAGTACACATGACACATATATTTTCTTTAATTTGTGATCAACAAATATTCACTACAATTTGATTATCAGGTGCAAAATTCGATACAATACTAAAGCCGCAGAGCTGACTTGCTAGAAGTATTAATAATTACCTATTTTGAATATACTACAATTTACCGCAAATTATATTTATTATATCTGATATTGCATCTCGTCGCAAAATAGCACATAAAGTATAAAATATAATACACGATCATATTGTTCATCAGCAGCAAAAGCACGTGCAGTTGCGTGTGGATTTTCCCATACAAAACTGTTTCTTAACTTTCAGGTTTTTCATCCGATCGCAACCAGATCATCAGGTCTATACTTATTGTTGTATATACCGAAATTCAAGATTACAGGATAAAAATTGCGATTGCTGATCTGTTGTTTTAATTTACTAGGGTGGAAAGGCGCGTGGACTACTTGATTTGCGTAGGAGATACACGAATGCCTATACTAAGTTGGGTATTTCTGTCTCCTAAAGTCTCTGAGATATAGGTTTTCATACAGACAGACAAACAGACGGACATTGCTATATCAACTTGGCTGTTGAACGTAATCAAGAATAGGCTCTATAGGTTCGGAGATACTGTTTTCTTCCTGTTATATGCATTTCCTGAAGACACAAGGTTATAATACCCTTTTTATAGAGGATATAAAAATTCTCATGCTTTTCTGTCAACTATCTAATGTTCTTTTTCTCTCACATCCATGGCTGATATCCGGCAGAGGCTCATATGGCTAATATTTGTGATGGCAAGTTGTTTTTGTACTGCACACGCTGTTCTTAGCGGTAAGGAACTGAAGCGTCAGGCAAGCTTTGAAAGATATGGACCACCAGAAAGACCCACCAAGCAGCAATTACAATCATCAACACAACATATACCACATCGTGAATACGGCGTGCCCCAGCAAATACCCTTTAGGGACTACGGTCCGCCGGCTTTGAAATATGGACCTTCAAAGCTTAACTTTATAGTTGGAGGATCCTCACCACCATCAGGTTCCTTGCATGAGCAGATAAAAACACACTTTGGTGTACCTGTGCCGTTCTATGGGCCACCGCACATACTGAAAAAGCCAGGTCCGCAATATGGTCTAGCACCTCAAAACCAGATTTATGGACAGCCGCAGTCTCAGTATGGCCCACCACAAATGTCAGCACAGTACGGACCACCTCCAACAGCCCCACAATATGGTTCACCAAAGCAAAGGTGCAATTGTGTAACTTCTTCATTTTTTTCGTTCATTTACAAAAAAAAAATATTTAGTTTTTTTACCAATCTGAATTTATCTCAAACACAATAGGTATGGTTTTTCATCACCACCATCGACGCTACAATTCGGTGTTCCACAGCCATTCCCTGCACCACATCCGCCGCCATTGTTTAAGCCTGCCCACCAACCAGCGACTTCTTATGGACCACCCGCATCTGGTCCATTGAATTTGCCACCTAAACCAGCTTACGAACCACCACCAAACTATGGACCTCCACCACTTCCTATTAGTCTTCCTGGACCTCAGCTGCCGAATTTTCACAGGGTCCCAGAAACTTCTGATGGGCCGTTGCATAAAGTCCGCATACAGATCGATGCTTCTGGACACACACACAGTGTGAGTGGCTCCCAAGTACCATTCCACACGGCTTGTGATGGCTGGAAGCCGATATCTGCACCTGTCGGCGCTAACATTGAACAAAATCACATTGAAGCTCAGGATTACAGTGCTACTAACATTAACCAGGGTCACAGTCAGGTTAATACTCAAGGCCAAAATACCATCACTCAGTATAATTTGAGTGGTAGTGATACCTCTGGTGGGGCCAGCATTACTGACGGTCTTACCGATGAGCAGCTGGTAGCTATCGCTCTTCAAGGTGAAGTCAACAACGTTATTACAAGTCAGTCTGGTAGCGAGGCTCATCGAAATAACATTGACTCCAATAATTTACAGGTGTGTACAGTTCAGCTAAGTTAAAAGTTGGATGACCATCAATTATATCGAAATTCAACTATAGTTTTTGTCCTATTATTTGCCCATAGTACCCTAATCATGCTTTTTCTGAAATGTATCAAAATTAATTAAATATTCACACCGAAAATGTAATTTAAGCGCAGTATTATATAATATAATATTAATTTTATATTTACATATTTATTTGATCTACGATATTTTACTAAGTATTCAGCCTTGTCGCATTTTGATGCAAAACTCCTTATTAATCAACAACTAAAAACATTTTTCGTAAAAGAAATTGACATTCACTATCCAAAATAGGACATTGATGTCCCATTAATAATTTTTTTTAATCTTTTTATTTTTTTTTTTTATTTTGATATATAGATTGCCGTTGAAAACTCAAATGCAAAGGTGCCAACAGAATCATTTTCAGCAGGTGACACCAACTATCAACCAACAGTCAATGGCCCCATTCCTGGTCGTCAGTATGGAATTCCTCATTCACTTCCATCACAATTTACAGCTCAGACCAATAGCAATAGGCTCTCTTCAAGCCAATCACAGTCGCACTTGCAATCAAATGCCAATATCCAGTATGGACCTCCCTCCAATAATCTACTGCCTTTACCGCAGTATAGTGTAGGCCCACCTAGTAAACCAGTTTCTTATCGTCCTCCTGTACCCGCTGGGTTATTGGAGTCTATTGGCGCGACAGTTCATCATCTAGATCAATATGGTGTTAAGCCGCCACAGCATACACCTAACTACATTCCACCTGCAACCAATGAAATTGCTCTCAGTGGTCCATCGGGTCCACCGTTTATCTCACAAGCTCTGTCTGGAGCGGCAATTATTCAACTGCCTCCACCACCACAGCTCATCACTGCGCAACAACAGTGGCCACAAGCGCAACCTGGACACACATATGGACCTTCAAAACAAATATCTCCATCAACGCAGTCAAATAATCATTACTCTCCAGGGCCCCTGCAACCACCAGCGATACAACAGCAGTACTTACCACCGCCACAAGTTTTTCCTCAGCAACAAAATCGACAAGCCGAGAACAGCTACAGTGCCTCGCAATACGCGCAGCAATACATTACTTCGCAGGGACTTCCTTTAGCTCAACAATCGCAACAATTTGACTTGGAATCCCGAAAAAATTCACTTCACTTTCAGCCGCCAGAAACTGCGCACAACTGTGGTCACGGTCCGAATCTCGTCAGTAGTGCTGGTTACCTAATACAGCAGCAAGAGCACCAGCAACAGCAACTTGGCAGTATTTCAACAGCTTCGAATGTTGGCTATAATGCCATTGCACAGAGCATTCCCTTACTTGAGCAACACACTGAATTCTTAAGTGGTCTCCCCTCTGATAGCTACGGGCCGCCCGCTTCTGGCAATGATATTGATTTTGACCATTCCGGTTATGCTTCACAAAAGTCTGCGGTTGCAGCGTTACCAGATGGCACTGATCCAAATAAGTTGCCTGGTCTTAATGGTTTGAATGTGGTTTCGGCCCAGAAATCGCAAAGTATCCAACTCGACGCATTTACTGACAAACCAGTGCAAGACTTTGAAATACAATTTGACAATTCATTGAATAATGCAGCTGATAACGCCAATAGTAAAACTACTAGTAGTTTAGCTCTTGACGAACATGGTGTTAATCATGGAGAAATTCTATCACAAGGACTGCTACAATCAATACTTACCGCAATCGAGCAACCGCAATCGACGACAATTCCCCAAATTAACCATAGGGCACAAAGTCGTTCCGATGAACCTTTGGATGATGATGATGAAAATAAAAAGAATTCTAAGCACCATAAAAAAAACTATGACAATTTTGAAGAACTACACCGCAAAGTAAACACAAGTGAATCTATTGTAGTAGCAGATGTAAAGGAAGAAGTCAAAAATTAAATCGAGTCATTAAAAATTAATTTATTCTTGTCAATGCATAATAATAGGCTTCCTCATTATCGCCAGATTTTATTTCTATATTTATTGCATCATTATCTTAATAGTATCTAATCTTGTATTTATCATTTATTTTTTTGAACGCCCTTGATGGTAACAAGCCATTTATAATAAAGAACATGACTTTAGAAAAATGTTATATTTAAGGTAATTGTTTAAAACTATTGGAAAATAATATAATACATAACAAAATATACCATTTTAATTATTGTGAATATTGCTCTTATTAACCTTTTAGAGGATCCGTTTTTGTGTCATGTGTGTGTTGTCATGCCATGGCTTAAGACATGTGAGCCTTAAAGTTAAATGCTCCTAAAGCACTTTTTATATAAAAAAAAAACACTTTATTATGGGAGTTCTCTATTAGAAAGTTAATTTTTGTTTTTGGTGGTAACAAGCCATTTATAATAAAGAACATGACTTTAGAAAAATGTTATATTTAAGGTAATTGTTTAAAACTATTGGAAAATAATATAATACATAACAAAATATACCATTTTAATTATTGTGAATATTGCTCTTATTAACCTTTTAGAGGATCCGTTTTTGTGTCATGTGTGTGTTGTCATGCCATGGCTTAAGACATGTGAGCCTTAAAGTTAAATGCTCCTAAAGCACTTTTTATATAAAAAAAAAACACTTTATTATGGGAGTTCTCTATTAGAAAGTTAATTTTTGTTTTTGGTAAGCTATGGTAAATTAAATTATTTCAGTGTTTAGAATATTATTAAATGTTTGATTCAGTAAAATAGTACTTATGATTCCGATTTTTAAGGTTACAAAGCTGCTGCATAGAAGCAACAAGGAAGCCAAATTCTGATTTAATAGTAAGTGTGAAGTCTTAACTTCACATTGAATTTAACAAATATATATTAATTTAAATATATTTTAATAAATATTATATATTTTCAAATGCGATCTTGAAAATAGTTGCGAATTTTACCAACTCTTTAAAAACTGCATCCGAAATTCCTTAGAAAATACCTTTGTATTGCCAATGAGATTGGCATATATGTTATAGGTGTCGGACAAAAAGCATGAAGTCAAGGAATCCTCAAAGTTATGCTGACACCGGTACAGATAATTAACTATAGTGATATATCATATACATATATTGTGTAATCCAGAAAATTCGATTGTAAGTATCTGACATGTATATGTTATACAAAAGCAGCAGCATATGACCAGAGGAACACACAGATGTATGCAAAATCCGTCCTGTATTCTTTTTTACTTGAGCGCCTTTAATTAAAAAGATTGTTACTGTGAGTGGAGTAGTTTGAGGAGTAGATCCGTCGATTTTTACGTAATATTAAATTTAGAACTTGTATTTAGATTTTTGACAAAGCCTTTTATAAAATCCATAAGCCCACAATTTGCACTCTCCATAATGCTAAACGCCCACAACCAATTATGAATTTGAGTATCGCGAAAGGCTCTTAAACTGTGCTTAATACTCAAATATAGCTGAACCTTTTTCAACGCCAGTAATAATTCCTATTAATCCATTGGACTTCAGCGGAATCATTGCCAATGAAAAAGATGTTTCACGTAGTATTAAACAATGATTTTAGCAATATAATGAAGACACCCAACGAGAAATCTACTGAGATGTCTAACATATTACTAAACGCAAGATAACCAAAAAACGAAATCAATAATCTGCTTTACGGTTTTAAACTGAGCTCTTCAAAGCTATAAAAAAAACAAGTAAGAAAGCTACAGTCGAGTGTGCTCGACTGTGATATACCCGCACCTAGCTCAAATATACTAAAATATACCGACAAGTATTTTTTGGTATTTTTGGTATATTTGTACATTCATATTCCATCATATCCTAAATATCGCATAAAGTTCACCAGAAACAAGCCACGTGCAGCTGCCTATGGGTTTCCCATACAAAACTGTTTCTTGAATAACTTCCAAGTTTTTCATCCGATCGCAACCAAATTCTCGGGAATCATCGAGACTGTCTTTATCTTTGTATCTTAAAAATTGTGCTAATAAATCGTTTTTTATTTTTATTTTAGGGGTCGGAAAGGGGCAAAAATCTAAAATAAACTTGATCTGCGTGGGACATACACCAATACTGGTACCAAGTTTGGAATCTCTAATAGTCTCTGAGATCTAGGTGTTCATACAGACAGAGAGACAGACAGACAGACGGACAGACGGTCATGGCTATACCGACACGAGTGGTGACCCTGACCAAGAATATACATGTATATATATGTATGGGAAAACCCATAGGCAGCTGCACGTGGCTTGTTTGGTGAACAATGTGACCGTGCTTGGTATATTTTATACTTTATGCGATATTTAGGATGTGATGGAATATGAATGTACAAATATATATATACATATATATGTACATATATGTATATAAAGTAAAGTTGTGTTAGTTAATCCACTTACAACTCAAGAACGGCTGAACCGATTTAGCAGAAAATTGTCAGGGAGGTAGTTTAGAGCCAAGAAAAGGACATAGGATACTTTTTATCACGTGCGCATAAACATGCATTAGAAGCACTTAACCGAACATTAAAAGATTTACGCAATGACTCGAGATATTTTGGAGGAGCAATGATTTTACTGTCTGGCGATTTTCGCCAAATACTGCCAGTAATTCCAAGATCTCCGACTGCCGACGAAATAAACGCTTGCCTCAAATCGTCAAATCTATGGCGCAATGTGAAGAAACTGCAACTGCCAACAAACATGAGAGTAACATTCCTTAATGATACATTTGCTGATAATGGTAATGGTCAAGTACCTGTTGATGAATCTAGCGGATAAATATTATTTCCAAATAATTTCTGTAATTTTGTCTCATCAAAAGACGAACTTATCAACAATGTATTTCCAGAAATTATTTCGAACTACAAAAATAATGAATGGTTGAGTGAGCGAACAATGTTAGCGGCTAAGAATAAAGATGTAGATGACCGAAACTACATAATTAAAAATCAGATCATTGGAACAATGCATTCATTCAAATCTATTGACTGCGTCACAAATGAAGATGAAGCCACAAACTATCCAATTGAATTTTTAAACTCTTTGGACGTGCCTGGCTTACCACCGCACAATTTACGCCTAAAGGTTGGCTCCGTAGTAATCATGCTTCGAAACATAAACCAACCAAAACTGTTCAACGGTACGCGTTTGGTAGTTACAAAATTGATGAACAATGTAATTTACGCTACGATAATGATAGGACCATTCAAAGGTGAGGAAGTTCTCATTCCGAGGATACCGATGATCCCAACCGATATGCCGTTTGAATTTAAAAGACATCAATTTCCAATACGTGTTGGATTTGCCATGACCATCAAAAAATCACAAGGCCAATCCTTAAAAGTTTGTGGTTGAAATCTAAAACATTCATGTTTTTCTCATGGTCCATTATACGTGGCATGTTCACGGGTCGGAAGACCATCTGCGTTGTTTGTTTTTTCGCCTGATAATAAAACAAAAAATGTCGTGTATCACAAGGTACTTAAATGAAGATCAACCTATGTACCTATGTGTACCTTTGTACACTATGTACAAATAAAACAGAAAATAAACTGTTTCAACAATTAGTGAAATCAATTTTTTATTGCTCAAAATAATGAGTCCCTCTAACTAATAAGCAAATATCAATTACCAGTCCATTTCTCTTAAATGATAATAACGCAACTTTAAAAAAAAAACCTATTTACTTAAAATGGCGTTTAAAACTACACCCTAATTCTACCTTTCCACATTTAATTTGTTTCAAAAAGTGACGCAAATCTACTGACTGAATAATTCCATCAGACCTCCTTTACATATCGACGCACAACCGTAGAGAACGCAACAACGACAAAAACAGACATCAACAGAATAGGAACACAATGAAAGGAATAAATCATGAAGTACTCGCAGCTAGTGTTAGTCATATCATAGCTTAGAAACTAGGCTCTACTAAGGAACTCACTGATTCAGAATATGTTAGGAATCTAAACGATCTAGAAAGGGTATCAGATATAGTATAGGTGATTTTTTTTGGTGAACCATCAAAGCATTTTAAGTATACAAAACACTATTAAATTGGTTAGTAATATTAAAATGCTAAACATTTTATTACGCTGACTAACAAGGTGGAAATACTCTACTTACTAATTGAGTAGTCAATACAAGTACCACCATGCTTTAAATAAAGGTCAGAATATGAATTTTAGAAAGCAGAATATAAATCCGTCTTGGGCCTGGCCCAAGAGACATGTAATTGATGAACATGTAACAAATTTAATTTCCTTCTAAACCATAAAAATAATAATATGCACAACCAAAAATTTTAATGACTAGACACTCAAAACCAATTGACTTCGATTTCTGCCGATCGTTTCATGCCGCAGCACCCAATAGCATCACCGCGGTGTTCAGCAGTATTAGTTTACAAATAAATCAATTACAAGAACAGATTACATAATATACAGTTCCAAAAACCACCTCTCAGCATAATTCCTCCTGCCGATGAAAGACAGAAAAATTTTAGCATAGCTGGTAACGAAGACATAGACAACGGCCACGATGGGACAATAAGAGATAACCAGCATACTGACTTCCAAACTACAAACAATCTTCAAGAAAGGATTTAATCAAGAAAAAATAGAATATGACTACATTACTCAGACCCAAGAACCAGAAAGTATTGACTAACATTTTTTAGAGTAACCCGTTGGTGGTTAACAAAGGGACGGAAACATTTTTGAATATTTCAATTTATACCGGATCCAACCGGAGCTATTTTAAATAAAGTTTAGATTGAACAACAATTCTGTTTCACAACTTTTCTGAAGTCATGGCAGTAGGTTGCAGTATAAAAATTACACAAAACAAAATGGCTAATCAATTCAACCTAATTAGTATTTGAATTAAATTTCTTAAACTTTATATGCTGAAATCCATCGATGACATTTTGGACGACAACTTAAAAGGGCAAAAGTAATAATTAAAAAGACAATAATTTCGGGCAGGTTAATCAGGTGACGAAGTATTGTATAAATTAACAGTAGGTTGGGGTCGAACTTGTCACTAAGATTAAAAATTCCATACAAAACATGATCTCAAATTCAGTAACGCCTATCAAAACCAAAATCAAGAAATTGAATAGACGTGCCTCACTTTCCAAACAACAAGTTCTTCCTTCAGTTAAAGAAATACCAGGGTCACAAATATGTTAGGAACTGCATGGAAATACGTGGCGGATAAGCTTGACCATGACGATTTTACTCAGTTAGAAGAACTCATTGATAAAGAAACTTTAAATAACAAGATATTATAATGCCCAAGAAGATGATATTGTCAACTTATTGAGAAATTATTAATATAACATATGAAATTCAATTCATATTCAAATTAAATAATTAGCTTTTTCTACTCGCTCATATATTGTGTAACTTTTCTTATTGATTCGGTCATTTATTATGTATAAATTTCCTTACCTAGGTTAGCAAACCTAGGAATCATTATTATCACATTAACTCTCTTTCAAAGAACTTGGAACTCATTGGCAATACATACTACACATTATATTTACTACACATACATACTACACAATACATTAAATTCTGATATTATTTGCTATTATTTGATGATATTTCAATATTTGATATTTCTTTGTGAGTTGTTCGATCTTCGTGCATAAATATGATATCATTGGCATTTAATATCTTCATCTGTTGACAGTTGATATTTAACATCCTTCAGGGATTTGTTTCGATCCTGAAATTCTTATTCTGAGTTTGTTTGGTGACTTCCATTATCATGACTATGTATGTATATTGCTAATGCATGAATTCAAATTATTTTATGTTTTTACATTTACATTTAAGAAAGCTAGCTATAGCTTCGAGAACAATAACCGACATCTAACCAAGTGCAATAAAAGTATGCAAAAATCTAGCGGTCAATTAAAATATATAAACTTTGTTGTTCTATAAAACATCGATTATGAAAATTTTTATCAGCAGCTCCTGACAGACAAAGCTTAAGTTATCTTATATGATATAGTTTGAAATCAATGTAGAATAGTACTTAAAATTTTTACACTAGCGTCCTAATTACTCTGAACCATATTAGTTTCTAATCCAATTATCATTACGCGTTTACGCATAAATATTTTTTTATAAACGATGATGAGTTCTTTGCAACTTTTAAGAAATAATACATTTGGCTGCTTAACTCTTCACCTAAACAGTCAAGTAAATAACAGTAAATTGTGAAGGTCATGTAAGTGGTATGACAATTACATATGTATCGTTTTTGCGGCTTAAAATTAACACTGCGAAAAGAAAATTCGCATCTAATTGATTTATCTCCAAACAAAATGTGCATTTCTATTCTAATTTTAATTAATAACGGAACGAATTTTTTAGCTAAGGATATAAATAAAGTATGAAAATTCTATAAAATATAGTTTTTTCAATAAATGATAAACTTTAAAAATTTATCAAACATGTGCAAACATTTGAAAATCTGAAAATATAGGATTTTGAGATTGCCTAATACAATGTGACCAGATATATAAATTATTATTGTATGTATCGATAATATTTCCAGCGATAGTTGTGAAAGCAGCGGTAACGTCAACGCGGGTATTTTCACAATGTATGAATCTTATGTATAAATAGTATCAGCCTATCGCGGGCGCTTTCATTCTCTTGTAGTGTTTGAAGTGACATGAAAGTGACGACTTTAGGACACTGCAATAAGTCATGTATCAGCATGTCCAACCAAGCAACACAAATCATATTTATGCCGACGGTGAGTGGTGCCATGCAGCACACCATTATTTGCAAGTGAGCTACAATTATAGAAAATATCAAGCTTTCGCGAAGCTCACGGTTAACTTCAGACATATTCAATTAATGTTTTGCAATAATTATTGTCAAATTTATTTAATTCAATTTTTATAAAAATAATATATTTCATGTAAGTTGTGGAGTTTAACAAGCTTGAATGTAAATAATAATAAGCAGAGCGTTTAGTGTGTTATTGCATTATGGTATTCATTTATTTCCTTAGCAAATTCAATAAGTCTCTCTTCACGTCCCGCTAACTTACTTCCTCACAGAAAATAGTGAATACAGAAAATTGTAGTGTTAATTAGGCGCATGCGTTAACTAAATGTGAATGGGTATATATATATGTATATATGTATATGTATATATATATATATATATATATATATATATATATAAGTGAAACAGATGTTCAGTGGTAAATGTTACTCTACTCTCTAGTGCAGTTGTAACTAGCCGGCCGGCGTCTGAACTGTAATCCATTAGCATAGAGAACTAAAAAAGGGTCGAAGTCATAGCTAAAAGATTTATTTTGTATTAATACATATTTGTATGTGTATACACGTTTCTAACATTTTTATAATTAATTAGCAGTGACATTCTGATCTGATGTATAGTTATTAGCCCTCTTTAAAAATATGTACACAAAAAGCTGGTCTTCGACGCAATTGATATAATCTATTAAAACTGCGAGTTTTACTTGTTGACCTACAATAAGCTTTTATTATAGTGTGTTTTGTGCATTTGATCATGGATTAAACTATTACAATTTAATTTAGGATAAATAATACAAAAAAACAGTTTTGCGAAATCGAAAATTTTGTAACTAGCAGTAAACTATTACTAAACTATGTATGTATGTAACTACCACCACACTATTTTAACATGTGCCTGTATCAGCCACGTGTATATATGAAAAAAGGTAAGAAAGCTACAGTCGAGTGTGCTCGACTTTGATATACCAGCTACCCAGCTCAAATATACTGAAATATACCAAAAAGTATTTTTGGTATATTTGGTATATTTGAACATTCATATTCCATCACATACTAAATATTGCATAAAGTATTAAATATACAAACCCGCTACCCATACGGTAGAAGGGTATTATAGCTTTGTGACTTCAGGAAATGTATGTAACAGGCAGAAGGAAGCATCTCCGACCCCATAAATTATATATATTCTTGGTCAGGGTCACCAGCCGAGTCGATATAGCCATGTTCGTCTGTCCGTCTGTCTGTCTGTTTGTATGAACACCTAGACCTCAGAGACTATAAGAGCTAGAGATTCCAAACTTGGTACCAGTATTGGTGTATGTCCTAAGCAGATCAAGTTTATTTTAGATTTTTGCCACGCCCCTTTCCGCTCCCTAAAATCCCTAAAAACGATTTACTAACGCAATTTTAAAAATAGAGTCTCGAGTTTAAGTACATACAAAGATAATGATAGTCTCGATGATTCCCGAGAATTTGGTCGCGATCGAAAAAATACTTTTTGATATATTTTAGTATATTTGAGCTGGGTAGCGGGTATATCACAGTCGAGCGCACTTGACTGTAGCTTTCTCACTTGTTTGAACGAAATTATATTTTCAATTATTTTAATTACAACTCTATTGTAACAAGTATTAAAACTGGCGAAACTTTAATAAAAAGACCTGAAATCATTTAAGCTCGTCACTCCTTTTGACGTGGCAAAAGTTTCAGGAGTGTACGCATATTCCATGGTAAAGTTTGTATGCAAGTCCAAATAAGTACGCGTTTTTTAGATTTTAGGAACATGTACGCACTTTTCATGCGGTAGATCACTTTGACACACCTTTTTAATTTGTTCTTTAAGCATGACTCTCCCTACAGTAGTCGGATTAAGTTTTTTCGTTGCTAAAATCGTAACTTATGACCCGAAAATGATGTAAATGTCCTTATTGTTTTTTATCATACTTTTAAGGTATCGGATGTTATAAAATGATAGCCCAAATGCTTAAATAAATGTTTTTTGAGTATACTCGAAGAAATTCGTAATAGACTATTATTACAAGATTCTGTAGCTTTGAGTATATGTATGTACATGCCGAAGAATGATGCTGTCAACATATTGAAAGGTTCACATTTTGTCTTTATCTTTATGATTTATATGTGCTAGACTATCTATAAATACTACACAACTTATTCTCCAATTAGCAGAAACTGGTATTCAATTATATTTTTATACCCGGTACCCATAGGGTACAAGGGTATTATAACTTTGTGACTCCAGGAAATGTATGTAACAGGCAGAAAGAAGCATATCCGACCCCATCAAGTATATATTCTTGGTCAGGGTTACCGAAAGTATTTTAGGTGTATTTGCGCTGGGTAGCGGGTATATCACAGTCGAGCACACTCGACTGTTGCTTTCTAACTTGTTTATATATATATTTACGTGTCCGTCATACGTAATGTTGACTTGGAAACATATTCCTGATTTTTCATAGAAGTATAGAAGTAGATTATTGAAAATTAGATGGAACTTATAATTCTCGAGGCTTTCAGTACGAATGAAAACATCAAAATATTTAGCCCCGAAAAACTTAGCCGCTAAACTGTCATTCGTTTGCTCTTAGAAATGGCAAACGTATTTAAAGCTGAATGACACAATGTAAAAATTCAGAAGAAAGTGTCTCCGACCCCATAAGTTGTTATTTATTCTAGTTAACGTTCAACAGCCTAGACGATATAGTCATGTCCATCTGATTGTCTTTATGAAAACCTAGAGATGTGATATAAGGGCCAGAGATAAGTAGGAATGAGGCTGTAATAGCCAATGAAGACTATACAACTTACTATTAGGCCATAACCGTACGAAAAAATATAGGATTAAGTAATTTTTAATTTTCGTTAAATTTGGCTATTTCTTTTTTTTCACACGCCCCTTAAATCACTCCTAAAAACGGATCTAATTACATGGTAATTTTACAGCTCGATACTTTAATTTCGACTTATTTTAGTATATAACAATTGGTTTTACATTTGTCTTTGGAACTTTCGACCCATTAGCTCAAGAGGAAGAACTCCAAGGGTAGCTATCGGTTTCCAGTTGCTTTCTAAGGAGTGGGAGATTAACGTTTTCAAAAACAATATAATCTTATCGAATACAACAATGAAATCATATTAAAAGAAATAGTTTTTTATTTTACTTTTAGTAGTTTATTGGTCGATTGGTCGATATCACCAAAAAATGCAGTAAGCTACAGTCCACAGTGCTAAGACTATAGTTATTCATTGGGTACCAATTGGAGCTTTAAAATTACGCTAGATAATAATTTTTTTTCAATCTTTCGAACGTGTAAGAACATGGCTATAAATTCGAATTAGTCTTACTTTGCATTCAATTCTCGATAATTGATACATAAACGATCACTGCCATCTTTCTTTTTAACCATCAATATTGAACTCGCGAAAGGGAACATTTTAGACGTATGGCTTTGGATACCAGGAGTTCTTGTATTTTACCACTCACTAGTAATTTTTCTTTTATGCGCCGACATATATTCTGACGCCTTATTACCATTTCATTCGCATCAATCAATAGAATCTTTAATTCACCCGTTTTAATGTTTATGTAAAGCAAACTTATTGACACGATAAAGGCAAACAAAATCTTAATAGAATCCTCCCATATCTCTACAGTAGCAAGAATTTTCATTGAACATAAGCTTCACGTTCCTGGGTGCTTGCATAGATTTAATTAGGTCCAGAAAAGTTTTGTTTTGGACTTCCAATAACGGACGCCGGTTTTATGACAGGTTTTATGGCGAGGCCGATCCCAGTTCTGATGTCGGAACAAACAATGCATCTTCTTCTTCGATGTTCTGTTAATCTACTTAAGCACAACTGTCGCCTGGTTGATGTATGGCAGTGTGAATTATCCACAAGCGGAAAGCAAAGCTTATTATTTTGTCTCTTATTGTCTAACACATAGTTTAACGAATAATTTTCAAAAGCAATATATCTTAGGCGGAGCGTATTAGGTGAATGTGTGGCATAACTCACATGTTATTGAGTATAAGGAGGTATACCTGCGATAATAACTCTTAGAGCATATATTATTCTAGTTTAGCATTCTCACGGGAAGTATGAATATTATGTACATTTTGAATTTGTAAATAAATAGCCGAAGTTTTAGTTTATGTAATAAAACACAAATTATTTTAAATTTGAAAATTACTATTTACTTAAAATTGGTTCTATTTGACTCTCTACATCGTCTGAAGCGATTAATCAATTCTTTGCCTGATTTTATATCTTAATAATAATTAATATAATTGTAATTTGTGGGACACATATAAAAATTATTATTTTTATGATTACGATTAAGCTTGTATGTGTGTTTATGTATGTATTAAATTGGACATGACAAATCTGGAGAATATTTTTGGTAAACTGACAAATTTATGAAAGAATGTCATTATATGCGGGGAATTCTTAAAATAACTAATCTTTCTAGAGTATTTACTGGAATAAATGATTAGTAGTTTCAACTATTCTAATAAAAAATTTGTAGATTTTCGTAATTTATAATCGAAGTTTGTCATCCAGAACATACATCAGACAGACAGACGGACAAACGGACATGGCTATACCGACTCGGCTGGTGACCCTGACCAAGAATATATATACTTTTTTGGGGTCGGGTATGCTTCCTTCTGCCTGTTACATACAATTCCTAAAGTCACAAAGTTATAATACTTTCTACCCTATGGGTAGCGGGTATTAAAATTAGACTGTTAAAGCTTTATAAATAACGAAAATCGAATTATAGAATTTTAAATTACGACTAGCGTTTATTGGGTATTAAGTTTTACATTTTCTCAGCTGTCGCACGTGTTTTGTTTCTCGAGAATAATCTGATCACCATGGTATACAACAAAGTTTATGAGATATTTGGAACTTATTGAAATGTCAATATACCAAAAATGTAAACTAAATTCCGCATCTTACGTTTTTAGAGCTTTCAAAATCTTGGAAAATATCGTCTGGCGTGTTTCTATAATTAATTGCATTGTAGAATTGCATTCTTTTTCGAGTCATCAGTCGAGATCCTTTATACCTTTATAGTCTTATGCTATTGCTATGAGGCCTTTCCCTAATGAATTTAATTAGTCCATGCATTGGGATTCTGAGGAGAGCAATCTAAGAGAAGTAGTGTTAAAAAAGAGTAACTGAATTGTGTATAGAGGCGTGTGTTTACAAGAGTGGCAAAATTGTGGTGTAATTTGCGTCAATATAACAGTTTTTTTGTTGCTCTATGAAGAATAAATGCAATGCAATGCTGGAATTGTCAACCAAATATTTTGTAGGCGATCACTATCTCGGAGTGACTCAATCCTATTAATTAATTTTATATTTGCTCACACCATAAATTTCTATCACAACAAATAAATGTATATCTATAGTATAATTGTAATGAATGATTATTAGCGCCATCATCACCAATTAGAGGAAACGGCAAGAGGGACTGCCAACGTCGCTGTGAAGATTGTTCGTCACGAGTCAGATAAGAATCAATTGAGTTAAATTAAAACACGACGTAAAATCAACCAAATAATAACATATCGCAGTTCTCTGGAAGTCTTCTCAACATTTTATAAATAGATACTTGATATTTGATTGGCAGGTTTGTAAATGGCAATTTTTAAAAGAATTGAGATGAGAATCTTACAGTAAATATAAACAATTGAAATTTTTTTTGAGTGCATGTTCACGATGCTGACTTGGGTCACCCATAAAAATACAACTTTATTTTGCTAGCCACAGAATGACTGTGGACTGGTGACTGTTCCAAGTACTAAATTTGCTGCTGTTGTGATCAAAAGTAATAGCTTTGCCGTTAATAAGACAGTATTGCACTGGCGATTGAAACATCTAGTAATTTATTCGTGTATTTATGTGTGTTTGAGTGAATTGTACCTATATTGGCAATTGAGTTTGCAAAATGTAGCATCAAACTGAATTAAGACAACCATAACGCTCTATGTATATGCGTGTTGGTGCGCATTGAAGCTTGAAAACTAGAAGACAGAGAGCCTGATACTCATACATGCAGCTTACATGCAACATTTTTATATGTATTTGTTTGAATAATTTTAATGTAAGGGCATCCTGCAGAGAGAAAATATCCGCTTCTTAGTGTCTACATAATAAACCTAATATTATTGTAAATGAATCAACTTTTTAGGTGCTGCCGTTTGGCCTTTGGTTTGGGGTCTTGGGCTTATTCTTATTTTTCTAATTGCCATGACCATAATTTTTCCAAAATCCATTTTCCAAAATATAGATTTTTTATGAATGTCCAGCCAATTTTAAATATTTTGTTTTAATATATCCTTGAATACTGTCAAATTTAAAACGTTTGCCGAAAGTATTTAAAGAAAAAGACACATGAGTGACAAAGCGAAGGTAAGTTTTTCATTTTAAATTTATTTATTTTTGACTTGTTACAGGTAATTCCAAAAATCAGTGCTACCTGAAGCAAAAATATTCTTCCTGTGAAATATAGTCTAAATGTATCATCGGAAGTTGAAAAGAAGAATAAGGAATTAACTGGCCTAATCCCAAATGTTCCTCAAAATACATATACAAAATTGAACACCTTACTCTACACAGCAGTAAACAAAAATATTGAATTTTTTAAATTATACCAAATAAAGAATGTTATAATAGAATTGGCTAATTGTTGTTTTTATTTCCATTTAGTGAATTATTCGTATTTAACCAAATTCCATTCAGCTATTTAATGTATAGTAATGATCACTTTAGCTTAATTCAATTCTAAAGTGCTATAACCATTATTGGTTTAACTTTTTTTATGCAGTAATGCAGTAACATGGTACTGAAGTTTATGAATAATAGAAATTTTCTAAGCTAAGGATCTAAGAGCACATACGAAATCCGTAGGAAGAATTCATACAGTTTCCTGAGCTTGTCGCAAAACTTCGTAAGCGTTGCAGTTTGATATCCTCAATATCAACGGAGTCCTTGAAATACTAGTTTTCATTTATGTCAAGGTCCCATATGAAGTTAGAAGATAGAATGCGATTTTTCCTACCTCCTGTTAACAATGTGGGACTGTATCAGATGACGCGCTACCTAATGCAGTATTATAATTGTATTCTACTAACGAGCATACTAAATATTTCTTTATTTTGAGCATCAACTGTTATATTCCACTCAGTGGTGAGCGTTTATTCGTTTTTGTCAATATATGTAAAATTTAATGCTTTCGTAACCAAAGTTATATTTTATTGCTTTGATTATGTATACATCTATCCAATATTTACCTAAGTTCGTTTAACTTTTCATATCGAGTTGGATTTGGCAAATTTAATGGGTGATTTATGGTAAAAATTAGGATTATGAGAGAGCCTTCCATCCTCTGATTATCGGTCGATCGGTAATGTCGAACAGTGTTTTGTATCATTGCTTAAAGTTATTCTGAAGACGGTAATCTTCGTATAAAATATGAAATCACTGCACGACTTTTAGCTAAATTACTGGCATATTTATTTTATATCATTTACCTTAAATGGCCTAACAATGCCTTTTCAATCTTTGACAATGACATTAACCTAAAGGTTTAAATGTTAAAAAATAATGTGTTTTTTAAGTGTTGGTCAACAGCAGCAACATTAAATCAGAAGCACACTCTTACAAACACACACATACATATATACATATGTATGTATATGCAAACTGGCATTGGCAATCCTTTGTATTTTATTTTCGTAGATCGCCACACACAAGTCTACTACAATATTAAATTTAATAAAATTAATACAAAATTTACCAAAAGTTTTTTGTTTGAACGACGTTTTTATTTATTGTTCAAGGCAATAGATAAATAAACGGCAAACAATACATTTCAATTAATAAACGAAAAAATTCACTATTAATTATCCATGCGTTCAACAAATTAAAGGTCGGTATATATGTATGTATATTCACTCACACAGTCATAAACACATATTACGGACGATAGCGATGTGTATATTTATATACATATATATATATATATACATATATATATATTTGTGTTAATGAAAACATCATAGATGATATTCCACAGAAGCGAATTTATTACGGATACTTAGAGAACTACTGTAGAAATGCAACTGCCAAACCCTTTGCAGTTGACTCCAATTCAATTAGTTTCGAAAAAGGCGATGAGGAACTCTGGAACTCTAACCACGTATACTTGTAGATCATAGAATATGCAGTTTGCCTAGTTAATTTTTCATATTTAACGTGGCAATTATGTAATATTGTTTGGCGTTTCCTCCTCTAATAGCTAGGTGTGCTTTTGAGACACACACTGATATATATGTTTGTCATTCTGCAGTTTAACGTTTATTTATATATACTTTTTTTACTCTATGACAAGTGGAAGTAATAGTAAAATATATAATCTGGTATACAAATTCTATTTGAAAAAAAATAAATAGATTTTGTGAAATTTATGGAACTTAAATCAATTTGAACCAGAGATTTTTTATTGTGTGTAACGAACTTTTCGATTATCTTAAAACACTTTATTCGATTTGTTTTTATTTTATTTCATTTCAAATTAACGTAGATCACCAAGTTTGGTTTCTCTAGCTCTTGTAATCTCTGAGACTTTGGTGTTCATATGGACATAGGTGTCGGACACCAAACTGGAACGTCCAAACGAGTGAAATGTTAAACCATCAATATATACCCGCTACCCATAAGGTAGAAGGGTATTATAGCTTAGTGACTTCAGGAAATGTATGTAACAGGCAGAAGGAAGCATTTCCGACCCCATAAAGTATATATATTCTTGGGCAGGGTCACCAGCCGAGTCGACATAGCCATGTCCGTCTGTCCGTCTGTCTGTATGAACACCTAGATCTCAGAGACTATAAGAGCTAGAGATTTCAAACTTATTACCAGTATTGGTGTATGTCCTACACAGATCAAGTTTATTTTAGATTTTTGCACCGCCCCTTTCCGCCCCCTAAAATCGAAAAAAACAGTTTTGTATGGGAAAATCCATAGGCAGCTGCACGTGGAGTGTTTCTGGTGAACAATGTGACCGTGTATGGTATATTTTATACTTTATGCGATATTTAGGATGTGATGGAATATGAATGTAATACTTTTTGGTATATTTTAGTATATTTGAGCTGGGTAACGGGTTTATCACAGTCGAGCCCACTCGACTGTAGCTTTCTTACTTGTTTTGTCACTAATTTTGTGCTGACTATGAGAATTATTGTTTGGGCATGATTACTTCCCAGCAGCTATTTGATTAAATTTTCCTCCACACTATATTTAAGACCGCGTTTGATATGATTTCAAATGGAAGGTTAGAAAATGTTATTTGATGAAACAATACATTTTGTATATGTATACATTCTAAAGGTTCATACATATGTATGTATATATAATTTTAGTTTTTACCTGCATTACCACCAAAAAACAAGCGATTTCTCTCATGTATGTATGAGAACTGATATCCTGATAAACTGAGCTCATTCTTTTTTTTCTCAAATATGTTATAATTTACAAACATATACAATGATGCTTTTCAGAGACAGCGCGTGATTATTAATGAAGTCGCTGTCGATAGCAGCGACGTTGATTCGGACACGCGCCACAGCACTAAACGTCACTGTTGGTGTTGATAGTCGGTTGTGAAGCTTTGAACACTTTGTAAACATCAGAGAGAGAACCACATGAGCGCTCTCCGATATCTAATTTTATTTGCTTTCTTTTTTAATTTTTGTTTTGTTTTTCCAATAGTACTTGTTTGTATACCCTGTGAAAAGCATAAAAAAAACAATAAAATCATATATAAATATAAATAGTAAATGTTAAATGCAATAAAAAAGTTGACAATCCAGACTAAATAGAATACATACCATGTTGATCGGTATCAACATCTTATAGTCAACACACAGTCAATTTGACCGGCAAATTACGGAATGGTTATTAATATATGTCGCAAAAATTTCGTAGCATTCAAAGTCGCGCGAATGCATTGACCGAAAAATAAAAGTTTTTTCTATAATTCGTTCACGTACATATTGATTTGATAGTTTATAACTTTAATGAAAATATGTATATTTCAGACTATAATTCCATGCACAATAAAAAACACGACCAAATTGTGAAAATTCATTTTTGATTATATTCAAAAGTTTAACCTCATATAGTAAGTATAAGTCTAATGTTAGGTTTATTATATCATAACTAAAGTATTTCTGTTTTTTCTTTTTCTATTATTATTGTGTTCACAAATTTGTTTAAGTGATTATCGGAAAACCCGTTTGAACAACTTAAAGCGACATTTTTTTATAGCTTAGGTGTGATTTCCAGCGCTAGCAAATTTCTCATTTATATATTATATTAATATAGATCGAGAGAATTGTGAATACATAAATACGAGCCGAAATAAGAAAGCTAAATGCTGTCTATTGTGTGCAGTCAAAGCGAATTAATAATTAAATATTCATATTATAACCAAATTCAAATGGCATCCGGGAGCAGGACCATATGAAGCTATCAAAAAACTTGAGTTTTGGTCCAACTGTTGGTATGTACACTTATTAAATAGCATCAGTGTGTGTTTGCGACATAACCAAACATTCCATTCCAAATCAAAAATCTTTAATTTGCAACAAGCAACCAATTTTTTGTAAGCTTAAGAGGAGTACAATCGAAAGGAAAAATTATATATCTATACTAGCCAATACTATTAAGCTAGTTACTAGTTAAAACCTAATTTGGTTTATTCACTATTTCAACGTATGTCATATGGGCACAGCTGTTGTGTGAGCCGTATGGAAGTGAAAGAATTCACGTCATTGAGTCACTAAAATTCACTTAAATATAAAATCTAAATTCTAACCTATCTTTGACAAAAAACTGAAATTGCAATCGTATAGGTTAGGTCAATTACGAATTACACAGTTCGTCTGCGAATACGAAGTCAATAAAATTTCTCGTTTTTAAAAGAATTAAGCACTGTGAATGACAACAAAGGCGAGCATACTAAACAGCTATAAGTGCTTGAAATGTGAATGGCATCTGAATACTATAATACTGTTTTTCTGTTTAGGAACGCACAATTATTATTAAGTTATTTATTCCTCTTATAATTTAACATTTGGTTTGATAACTAATCTTTCAGACAAAACAAGCAAATCGGATTAAATAAATTAATGCAAATCTTAAATAGCCAAAACGAATTTGAGTATCAATATAAAGCAGAAATCATATACATAATACACACATTAAAAGAATTGTTAAAAATTATATTTTAATTTAAAACACCACGTTCAGTTGCAAACCGATGGTTTGTTATAAATATACGTATATATACATAATATTATTTGTGATGATTTTGCGCGATAAATTTATATTTTCATTTAATTATTTATGATTTGTATGTATGCATGAGTGTGAGGTATTTATATAAGAATGCATTGTATGTAAATAGAAATTATGGATTTATACAGTACAAAGGTATCTATCTTTTTATTGACGTCGCCTGTATCTTATTGTCCTCTATTGGTATTACTCTTTTGCGACAAGACCTATGAATTAATTTGATAGGGAGGCCCTAACGTACTAAGATTTTATGTGATGTCACATATTAAAATATAAGAGAACAAACGGACATATGTTTTATATATGAAACTGTATAAAATGTGTAGAAAAAACAATTGCTCTTGCGGACCAAATAGGAAGAGAGCAGCGAGAGAGAAACCAAGAGAACGCGAGTTTGATTTGTAAGCGATTTGATGAGTATGGCAAATGATGTTAAAGGCTGAAGAGAAATAACGTCTAAAATGAAGACTAACAAAAATTTGTAATTCTGATAATTGTTAACGCAGAAAATCTCTCCATCTTTATAAATAGAATATTGAATTATACGTATTTGTATCTACACATGCATTTACCAAAAATGTTATTCGCCTTCCCATTCAATTTTTATATGTACATACATACATATGTATGTCTGCAACATATTTCTCTACGACTGTGACATAAATATACTTGGATGTGAATATAAAATTCTCTAGCAAGTTGCAAAGGCAAATATCAAGCAAAAAGCAGAAAAAGTGTTGGTTGTTACAAACTACAAACATATCTCTAATTTTGACCAACAAAAATTGAAAAGATTAGCAAACGAGGACAAATTTTAGATAGATTGGAGGCATATTTTTCTTATATATGTATGTACATATTATATTTGAGAGGAAAGCGGGAGAGTTAAATTACATACACAAACACAATGAGAGCACAGCATCCCGGCGTTTAGCACTTCGGGTCATCTTCGGCTTCCCGAAGCGAAGCGAAATTCATTTTTAGTTTATCAACGGTTTTTGACGAAGCATAAACTGCCCACAGTTCCAACAGTTGCCATCAGTAAATCGACGGTTCAGCACGCGCCTTCAAATATTTCTATATATTCACGTTCGTTTGGTATATTCTTCGCTGAGAGCTCAAATTCACGGCGAAATAATTTTGGCTATATATTATCCGTCCATGCCATGCGCGATAAAATATCACAACTATTTTGCTTGCAAAAAACCGCATGCAAGAATAATTCAGCAGATAATAGAGGTGGGTTGCTGAAATTATGTTGTTATTGCTGACTTAATAATCATTATCATTTATTAATCGAGTGTGGGATACAATGTGGGTGTTCTCTCTACACTACAAATAAATCTGTGTGCATTAAGATTAGTATAAATGAGAAAAATGGTCACCTAGTCACTGGTTATTGATTAACAAGATATATACACATTTCTCATGTATAGGTTTATTGAACATTACCAAAATATGATATAACTAAATACTCATATTTACTAACATTAACTTCGAACTCCATAAAGTATACTACGCATTCTTCAGTATCCGATTTCTATTCCTTCCAAATTGACCTGCCGCGTATCACGTACATCATGACGCAGCAGATCAAGTTTTTTCTTTAATTCCAGTGGATAATTAGGAAATTCATTTACAAAAACTGTAAATGGAAAAATTCTTTACGTGTATAATGTTGAAAATATTTGGTCAGTTATACTTAATTTTGAAGCCATCTTTATTTTTGGCGGGAAAAATATGAACCTGCGGTATGTGAGAATAAAAAGATTTCATAAATACAATTTTTGAATTAATCAATCTTTTATTTTACATTCTGCAAAAGTGAGTTATCCCCGCTGAGTTGCTTTCCCAAGCTGTCAACGCGGGTCGTGAACGAACAATTGTTTTGACTTGTTTGGTGCTTGTAATATTTTTAATACTAAGTCTATAAAAAATAATTTATCTGTGTATGAACATACTGAATTCGGGCTTAATTTGATATGAACATATGGCATGCTATTTAGTTTTAATGCGTTCATATATGTACATATATTTACAAAAGCATGAACACGATTGTCACATGAAAAGAATTAAGATAAACTTGGTAAAAAGTAAACTGAAAATTAAAATATATAATAAGGCTTGTAAAAACAAAATGATTAAATATAAATCTATATAGGGTAAAAGGTTGTTATAACATTGTTCCAACAAGAAATGTATATAAAAGACAGAAAGAATCATCTGATTTGATCGTCATGTAGTACTCCGTAAAATATCAAAATGCAAAATTGATTAACAATCGTAATTTTAAGTCCAAGTTCAAAGTCTCTCCGTCTCCAGTATCTCATCCGTATGAACTGACAGTTATTTTAATCTGTTGGTATTCAGATTATTCATTGACTTTTATCATAATTATTTTATGCAGGACATAATGTGTCAACAAAAGCCACGAGCAACGGCGCAGGGGCAATGTGTGCCAATGGGTCTGTTGGAACAGAAGGGCCCGAAGCGACAGAGACCGACTCATCAGGGACCGGGCGGATGCGGAAGCCGCTGGAGAGGAATGGCTCAACGCAGAACGACACTGTTCACCTCGAGAGAAGGTAAAAAATCTCGCTTGTTCTCATTATTATAAGTTATAATAATACTATATCATATCATAAGCGCTAAAAAATTTTTTTTGTAATTGAGCTTTGACTATTATTTAATTGTATCTCATCGTATATATTAAAGGTTGGGCCTCTTCAGTGGGGTGGCTTTAATTGTTGGAACAATGATAGGTAAGTAAATATATGCTCATTAATTTACTACACTGATGATTCTATGATTTTTACTCTATCAAGTCAATCCGTCACTAATGCCTTTCTGTGGTGCGATAGACTTTTCCAACCTATCTTTTCCTTACGATATTTAGTCTGCAGTTACACTACTGAATAATTTCTGGCATGCAATCATACGAATGTCCAGTCATTGCAAATTAAATTTTTCATTGACATTATAAATGGTCCAATAGTGCAATAGTGGTGCAAAATGGTTGTTAGACACGAACAACCTAATTTAATTAAATACAAAGTTAAAATGTGTTCAAGTCCTACTAGTAACACTCCTCAATTAATTTTAGATTTCAATATGTTTCAATTGAGAACATGTAAGAAAGCTTAAATCAAATGTGCTCTAATGATATGTTAAATACCAGCACTTCATATTTGGAATGTATAAAAATATTTTTTTTAATTCCAAGTTAATATATATGAATAGGAAGTTAATATTAAAACAAAACTGTAACATATATGAATAAATATTAAAATACAAAAATTTACAGGGTCTGGAATATTCGTGTCACCCTCCGGTTTGCTAATTCGCACCGGCTCTGTTGGAGTTAGCTTCATAATATGGCTTGCCTGTGGTCTATTGTCACTATTAGGTAAGTACAGGACGCTTGCATACTTTAATGAACGGTGTTGTTTACATCGCGTATTCATTAAGTATTATCTCTCTATAAAAGACTGGAAATTAGGATATAAGCGATTAGAAGCTTCAAAGTTAAATTTGATATTTATAATAATGGTTATTGTATTGGTAATATGCACTGAAACACTTAATATTGTTTATAAGGAAATGTAACTGATATGTTGTTCGTTTCGTTTATTGCAAGACGCATTCAAAACATGCTATATTGAATGTATCATTTTCAATTACTTTTTTATTAGGCGCATTGGCATACGCTGAACTTGGAACTATGAATACCTCATCCGGAGCAGAATGGGCCTACTTTATGGACGCCTATGGCCCGGCACCAGCATTTCTCTTCTCATGGGTATCAACATTGGTATTGAAGCCATCTCAAATGGCTATAATATGTCTTTCATTTGCACAATACGCCGTTGAAGCGTTTGTCACTGAATGTGATCCACCAAGAGGTGTTGTGAAAATGGTTGCATTGGTAGCGATCGGTAAGCCATAGACAAGAAAAATATCCGGATTCCTCTGATATATTTTCACCATACACGAATTCTCTAAATATATACATGATTCGACAATTTGCTCCATTAATAATTATCAATTTTTAAAAGTTGGACAATATAAAAAAAAATCTGGTAGAAGTAAGAACGTTAAGCAAATAAATTACGCTTTCATGACATGACAGCAATTTATAGAAAATATAGCTAGCGCAAGTTGCATCAAATTATCTTTTTTTTTATAAAATTGTCGTTGTAATAACTTTTTACATCATAATATGAAACTCGTTATTTATTTTTTCGATTTAAGGGGTGGAACGGCCCATGTTTATAATCTAAGCCAACTTGCTCTGCTTGCGGAATACAAAAAGTTAGATATTATCCAGCTCTTATTGTATCTGATCCACATGTTCATGCAAGAAAACAGGCGGTTAGAAAGACAGACTTTTCCAACCTATCTTTTCCTTACGATATTTAGTCTGCAGTTACACAGTTCGTCCCGGCTGTTGACGCTGACCTACAATGTCAAAAATAATCACTTTTGTTTATTACATATATCTTATGATACCCAAAATTGAAATATCCTGGTCTATCATTTATCAAGTATAATTACTTCAGGGTTATTTATATCAAATGTGAAGAGTAAGGCTATGTTAGAATATTTATGTATATATTTCTGTACTCCGTGTAGTAAATGATATCAAACTACAACTAATCAATGTAATTAATTTCTGTACTCTGAGCTTTAAAATTCGAATTCTTCTTTTCTCTTATTAGTGATGATTTTATTCGTCAACTGCTATAGTGTTAATCTGGGCATGGCGGTTCAGAATATATTTACAGCAGCCAAACTAGTGGCAGTGCTTATTGTGATTTGCGGTGGCGCATGGAAGCTATTCCAGGGCAACACGCAACACCTTTCGAATGCATTTAACGGACCAATGCCTAATATTGGCGCAATTGCTACAGCATTTTATACTGGCCTTTGGGCTTACGATGGCTGGAACAATTTAAATTATGTTACGGAAGAGATTAAAAATCCCAGCAAAAATTTGCCGCGCTCGATAATAATTGGTATACCACTGGTTACACTATGCTACGCTCTCATCAATATCTCATACCTAGCAGCTATGTCAGAGCAGGAAATGATTGAATCTGAGGCGGTTGCTGTCACTTTTGGCAATCGCATCTTGGGCGCACTTGCTTGGTTAATGCCACTTAGTGTCACAGTTAGTACATTTGGTAGCGCAAACGGCACACTTTTTGCTGCTGGTCGGTAAGTTATTTTATCAATCTATTTCAATACACTATGACTAACGTTTTTCCTTTATTGCAGTCTCTGTTTTGCGGCCAGCAGAGAGGGCCATCTATTGGATATTTTGTCCTACGTACATGTGCGTCGCTTAACTCCGGCACCAGGACTAATATTCCATGTAAGTATCAAATACCGATATATGTAAAATATGAATTTTTAATAACCGATATATGTAAAATATAAATTTTTAATAACCGATATATGTAAAATATGAATTTTTAATATCCGACGAATTTAAAATATGATTGCGTGCACACCCAAAATTCTATGAAGGATCATTAATTTACGTCATCAATTTTTATGTCGATCTGACATTATTTCCATTTAGTTCGTAAATTGTAACTAAACTACAAATATTATTATTATGTACGATTCTATTATCTGTATAAGTTTCGAAAAATGGGCAAATGCGTTTCAATCTTGTGTAAGACAAAAGCTTATCTGATAAAAATATAAAAAAAAATTGTAAATTGTCACATTGGGATATTCAAATTCGTTAATAAATTTGAACTATACTTAAAAACCTTCAAATTAAAAATATTGCTTGAGGTTTGTCAAGACCCAAAAATTGATGTCGACATGTACGTTCCAAACCTCATGTATCGTTTGTTACTAATTGTGTGCGATAAATGAAAATAACGTAATTATTCCAAAATGATATTTTACAGAAATGTATTTTGGGAAATGCTCATTATAGTTTCGATAAATGAAATAAGTTTAAAATGGGGGATTTTTCAATAGGTAAGGGTGCCGCACGTGTTTCACACGAACTTTGTGTCTGAATCATCTAATTTGTGTTTAAATATGTCTCTCGACGGTATTGTTATGCGTATGCTGCCAAGGAACTGTAGCCTCCTACATAGCTTCTAAAAGCGACAATTTAGACAATTAAGTTACAGTCTGCATATGCACATGCACACTCTGTCGCTGAGACAGATCGTATCTGCGTTTCACGACAGCAATAACAACACAAATATTAAAATAAGTCTGAAAGTACAGTCGAGCATGCTCGACTGTGAGATACCCGCTACCCAGTTTGAGTATACTAAAATATACATATATATATTTGTTATCTTTGGTATATTGATATTTCACTACATATTAAATATCTGAAAAAAGTATAAAATATACTATATAGGATCACGTTCTCCACCATAAACAAGGCACGTGCAGCTGCCTTGTATATAGCATTCGTGATTCTAGCTTTAAAGTCCTGCTTGTTAATACTTTTTTTTCGATTTTATGAGGTTAAATGGTACCCAGTTTTGATAGTTTTGAACAGACGAACATGGTTATATCGACTCGACTCTTGACCCGCGCATACATTTCCTGAAGTCGGAAAGTTTTAATATCCTTCTACCCTATGAGTAGCGGGTATGATAACTGGAACAATTACAACACTCTAGGTCTATAGTTAGTTGTTCTAGCGAAAGCAATCTTCTTAGTGACCTGTGGCCACGTCTACCCAAAGGGTAGAAGGGTTTTATAACCTTGTGACTCCAGGACAGGCAGAAGAAACCATCTCCAATAAAGTCCATGTCCGTCTTTGTGTCTGTCTATATGAACACCTAGATTTCAGAGACTATAAGAGCTAGAGACTTGGTACCAGTATTGATGCATATCCTACATAAATTAAGTTTATTTAGATGTTTCCCACGCCCCTTCCGCACCCTAAAATAAAAAAAAAGTTTAAAAAGCACAATTTCCAATTTAGGTATATACTGCGAAAATTATAGTGGAAGTTATATTAGAAACAGTTTTGTATGGGAAAATCCATAGGCAGCTGCTCGTGGTTTGTTTTTATGTGGACAATATGACCGTGCATGGTATATTTTGTACTTTATGCGATATTTAGTATATGATGGTGTATTTTAGTATATTCCAGCTGGGTAGCCGCTATCCCACAGTCCAGCAGACTCGACTGTAGCTTTCGGGAGTGATTTAATTTTCGTTTGTATCGAGATGAATTGCATTAAGTTAATTGTATTATTTATATTTTGATATTTTTGTTATAACCAGTTCAGTCGTCTTAAAGAATGTGACCGTGTATGGTATATTTGATATCTTTTAAATTTTTTATAGTTTAGTATTATAAATATTAATGTATTCATATTCATTTGCATTTGATTATCGATTTAAAAATTGTTATTATGCAGCGTAAAACTCGATAGAATCATTTCAATCAACGAGAGTTGATTAAAATTCTTAATATGAAAAGATTGTTTACATGGCCAAGGGATATATTAGGTGTATACTAAACATTAGAGTTTTTATATGCCTATGTCTATGTACGTAAATATGTATATGTATATGTATATGTATATGTATATGTATATTTATATGTATATATATATGTATATGTATATGTATATGTATATGTATATGTTCTCGTATATGTATATAAAAGTTCGGGCATCAAAGCAGAGATTTAATTTATTATTATTGAAGATATTAGTGGCGGTACTAACATACATATGTCAACACAAATTACACAAATTAGACAAAATCAATTCATTAAAGAAATTTGATTAGTTTTTTTTTTTTTAATTTCGATCATATCTTATTGTTATTGTGTTTTTTTTTTACAGTCATTAATTGCCTCTGCGATGGTGCTGCACGGTACAATTGATTCGCTAATTGATTTCTTCAGTTTTACTGCATGGATATTCTATGGTGGTGCCATGTTGGCTCTTATCGTGATGCGGTACACAAAACCCAACTATCCACGGCCATATAAGGTGCCAATTATCATTCCAGTTGTGGTCTTGATTATATCTGTGTATCTGGTTGCTGCGCCAATCTTTGAGACACCGCGCATCGAATATTTGTATGCACTTTTATTCATTTTTGCAGGCCTCATATTTTATGTACCTTTCGTCAAAATGGGAATGACACCTCGTTTTATGAGTAAGTGCGCGTCTAAATATTTTCATATTTAAATTGCAATTCTTATTCTATTTCTTTATTTTTGCTCTATTGCTTATATTTGCAGACAAGGTAACACTTTTTTTCCAATTGCTACTGGAGGTTGTGCCAACATCATCTATGGCTATGTTCGATTAATTCAATTCATAATGTGCTCAAAAATCTATATGTTTAGTTGCAAGATCAACTATATGTATTTTATGTTATGTAAAGTAAACTGTGCAACCAAGCAAAAATCAATTTATTAATCCAAGCAAAAATATATATTTGCACATATTGTATACATATGCATATATAAATAAACATGTGTAGTATAATCTCTTTACATATATATACATATATATAGTGTGTAAGTTTATATTACAGAGATTATATCAACTATTCAAAATAGTTGATGCTTACTTGTAATTTTATTTGTTATTATATTGTACCACTTAGTTTTTGTGTCTTTCGCAAGCTTTCCATGTGAAACGAATCAGTTGAATTGTTAACAATAAATCATTTCCAATTATTCACCACACAGAGTTCAATATTAAGCGAAGAAATAAACAAAGCAAGCAATCTGTTTACCATTAATGCATTTTAGCGGTATTGATTCATTGGACACCAAGGATGTACCAGACTTTTCATTCCCAATAATTTAAAGTAAATTTTGTAAGCATCTTCTGAAAAGCTTGTTAGCCTCTTCAATCATAGACGTTTACTCTCACAAGTTGGAAGTGTGTCTCAAGTCTCTACTTCGCCATCCACAACAGGGGTATACACGGAATATAAATAATCTCAATCCCGAGCATAAGTTACTGGCACATACATATGTCAGTAATAAGAGCACAGTCATGCAAAAAGATTGAATCGTGGTAAAAACGTGTATGCTGTACAAATAGGATTTTTCTGAGTTCAACGATGGTACATTGTCGCAGTACACGGACCTAGCGTATGATCGTTTTTTTCGATTTTAGGGGGCGGAAAGGGGCGTGGCAAAAATTTAAAATAAACTTGATCTGCGTAGGACATACACCAATACTGGTACCAAGTTTGGAATCTCTAGCTCTTATAGTCTCTGAGATCTAGGTGTTCATACATACAGACAGACAGACGGGCATGGCTATATCGACTCGACTGGTGACCCTGACCAAAAATATATATACTTTCTGGGGTCGAAGATGCTTCCTTCTGTCTGTTAAATACATTTCCTGAAGTCACAAAGCTATAATACCCTTCTACCCTATGGGTAGCGGGTATCTTGCCTCTTCAATAACTTTTTGGTTTCTATAGCAGTTCAAGGGATTTGGCGGTTGACTATCGTATCTGACTGTGACGCCTCGATGTGTACGATCGCTGCGTCAGATTTTGGAGATTGTCTTTCTTCCTTATTCCTTACCAAATTTTCGAGACTGTAATTATCATCGTATGTACCAAAATTCGAGACTCTATCTTCACAATTTGGATTGTAAATCGTTTTTTCGATTTTAGGGGACGGAAAGGTGTGTGGCTTAAATCTAAAATAAACTTAATCTGCTTAGGATAAAGACCAATTACCTTAATTACTTGATTCTATATATGAGGCGAGATTTACTACGTCATGGAATATCAATATACCGAAAATACGAAAACTACACTCGACTGTAGCTTTCTGATTTGTATTAATATTATTTCGAACAATAATAATTAAATTGTCTATTCTAATAAAGTTGGCTAAATTGTAAATTTATAAATTAGAGTAGTATTTTGAATAATTACTTTCTGTGTTTTTACATAAATGAGAACTTATTCTGGGAAATTTTCTTTCGTGTTATATAAGGTGTTCCTTATAGGAAGAGGTTTTATTAATTCATATGAACACGCTTAGGTAAGTATAGGCTGGATGAGAGCCTTGTACATAATAATTTTTATTCGTTTGCTGAAATTATAGGAATTAAAATTGTGATTAAATGAGTGGCTTTTTTTGTTTTGCTTTTGATAGATGAAAATGAACATGGTCATTTAAGTATAAAAATATATCTAAATGAACTCCTAGATATTAAGCATTATTTGTACATGTTATTTAATATTAATGGAGGAATAGGTACTACACGATAATATTTTAAATAAACGTCAGTTTTTCTTTATATTTGAAGGTCTAAAAAGTATTGGTTCACATTTATTATTTTAAGGTCAGCCTTTAGCGTGTTGTTCTATGATATTCAAATTGCTTTGTACATTTCGACAAATGTTCTCTATTCTATTTCCATTGTTTTCCATTATTAATTTATCTGCAAAGGTAATGGGTTTTTTTTTTATTTTTTGTACCAGATCACAAATATTTAGCTTAGAGCAGTGGACAGATAACTGTTTCGTTGAAGTTTATTAACTATTTAAATGTTTTAGAATTTCTTTTATTGCTTATACAGTAAATTGGTTATTTGATATCATATTATGAATTAAAGTTAACATGTGTTTGGTGAAATTCAATTGAATCCATCGACTGCTTTTCCAGATCAATTATGTGGATACCAGTGTATTATTTCTTGTTCGAGCTCCGGAACACGTCAGACTAGGTAATTGTGTAGATTGCCGAATTTTTGTATTTCTAACCAAATTATTTATTTTTGATAAGGCTATTTTCGATACTGTTTATATTTGTTTAATGCCAACTTCGCATTTTATTGGAAGTAGACGTATTGGACGTTTTTTTAGATTCTATGTGGGATTCAATCATTATCATTAAACTGTAGTTATCGTTATATAAGTTAACACAAAACATTCAAATCCTGTAAGTACAATATGCAGACTCAGCGTCTGACCCGACGAATGCACCAGCAGAATTCCAAGAAGACCAAGCCAAGTTGACTGCACCTGCAAGATAGATTCTAAGAAGCCCAAGCCAAGTTGCCCAACACCAAGAACATCGCGAACTGCCCCAATTCGCGATCAGAAGCAGCGCAATCAACGCCGCTGCTGAAACTCGTAGGTACATATAGGGCTAGCTTCAGAATTAGTTTTTAGTCTCTAATTTGATCCAATAAAGAACGGTTCCAAATCGGAATCTAAAATCAAATGTGTTTGTTATAATTTCAAACAAAATAATTAACTGGCGCCCGAGCAGGGACCGGGAAGTTTGCGTATCGATAGAGCAAAACAGTTTCTAAGTACGCAAAAGAACATTCCGGTCAAATCGTGTATCGACAGAGCAAAACAGTTTCTAAGTGCGCGAAATCGAATGGCGCATCGACAGTGCGAAACGGTATACTAAGTGCCCTATTCAAACAAAGTTATTATCCCAACAGAGACTCGTGATCTTAAAAAAATCACTGGGAAATAACTAGCTAAAGAACATTAATTTGTTCTGTGCGACAAAGGACATTAATTTGTTCAAGTGCGACAAAGCAATTAATTTTGAGAAGCCTTCGACCATTAAGTTAGTCAATTGAAGGCACAGTTCAAACAATCTCGGCAATTAATTTAGCCTACAAAACCCATACCAAAGCCATTAAGTTAGCGGTTGAATGAGATTATAAGAACTGCATCGGTGGACCACACATTCTGCAAGATCCGTTCTCAGAATACTCTCCAAGAGGTATGGATCACGGAGCCCGAGTAGCAGCAGCAAAAAGGAAGAACCCCGTCCCATCAGGAAAGGTGGCCACATCATTATTAATGTAAGTTAGAAATAAGAAAATTTATATGAAACAATAATAAAAACAAGAAACAATAATAAAGGCAAGAATAAAAACAAGAATACAGAAAAACAAAAGTGAAACGAAATCACAAACAAGAAATTACAAGAATTAAAAACAAATACACGAAATCAAAGTGAAACTAAATTAGAAATAATATTTAAAAAAAAGAAATTACGAAGCATACGAAGCTCAATTATAGTACATAAGACCAACAAAAAGAATACATAAAGCTGTGTAAAACGATAAACCAAATAAAAAGATCACAACGGTGATATAATCTATCCCGCCATTGCGATTCCCAAGGGACGCTCCAAAGTAGAAGGAAAAAACCATCCACTGGTTATAAATTAAAACATAATCCAAAAAAAAAAAAGAAAAAAGATGGAGAAGATGTATAGTGCTTGATTCATTCCTATCTCTTATGGCCAATCGTAATAACCTAATTCGGCCTCGCATATTAAATCCTGAAGAAATAGAACGAATCCTGAAGATAATAGAAAGACAAAATAATAGGCAGTTAGATCACAAACAGAATAGACCCACCATGAACGAGGACAACAGAGCCGCTTTAACAGCCACTATAAGCGAAATATTGGCTGAACAACTGCTAAGACTTTTAAGACAGCATACCAATCCAGTACAAGACTTTTAAAATCTCCCAGACCTTGTCATTGCCCCTGAACACCAAAGGAATTTGACAGACTCAGACAGGGTACCTGACATAGCTAAGGGTTTACGTGTCTTACAGGCGTATAACTCGTATCAGGGTACTCCAAAATACCACAACATTCTACATACGATACGAGATTAAATAACGAAGGGTGCAGACCAGGATTTAGAGGCATATAAGATGCCACTCATTATGCAGATAAACGCGACATTGACACCCTAGAATACGAAATGACTACACTGGTACAAGACGCGAATCAGTCAGTGGAAGATTTCCACAAAGATGTCTACAGACATCTGTCCTTAATATTGAACAAAACAAGTAGCATGGACATTGACAGAAACGGAGAAGCGATGTTGACAAAATTATACAGAGACCAGGCACTAGACACATTAATTCTAGACCTCGAATGGTCAAGGCGACTTGCCTCGGCTATTTGGCATGAAAGAGCCAGCAGACTGCACTCCACTTCTGCTTAAAAATGGAGAATCAGGCCTTCAGGTCAAAGCATGCAGCTTTCAAAGTACAATCGACACATTTCAGAAACTCTAATGGTATTCCTCTACCAGCCCCACGCAATGTCAACGCTCTGAATAGACAACCTCCGCCAATTCCCTTTAGACAACAACAGACTCGTCCATACAACAACAACCACCGACTCCACAACCAAGACGATATTTTCCGAATTCTGGGTACCAGCTAATAGCTAACCCACGGCAATACACCGTTGCCACAGCCTCTCAACAGGTTGCACCACCTAGGCCAATGGCCCCAAAACCGCTGCCGCGTCCAGAACCTGTGAATGTGGATCCTAGCGTACAAACCAGATTCGTAAATTACATGAATAGACCAAGATTCGAAACTGGAAAAAGACCTCCCGGTCCTAAACCAGACGGACAGAAAAGACAAAGAAATTTTAACATACAAACAGACGACGACAATACTTTAGAAGCCTCTGCAGAAACATACGCTACTAGCTATGAGCAAGCCGTGGCTGTACACGAAACACATAATGAGCTAGAACAAACCATGAACGACTAACACTTCGACAACACATATGACGACACTTGCGAATTTTTTGATTATTCTGAACTAAATTTTTTAGAATAGAGAGTTCCTCTCTCCCATACTTTACGTGTAGATTGAAGAACGGCAGAATAATTAAAATTCTTATCGACACCGGAACCAAAATTCTTGGAAAAACCAGTTCAAAATCAAAAACCTTTTTATGCCGTCTCCATAGGAGGCAACACCCTCATAACTCACCACAAAATTGCTAATTTATTCAATGCTACAGATGTTGAAGTAAAATTCTTCTTATTAAAAGATCTGGAAACCTTTGACGCTATTCTAGGTAACGACACATTAAAAGAACTAGGAGCAGAAATTAATCTGAGTAAAAACTTGATGGCTGTTAGGAACACTGTAAAAATCCCGTTAAAAGAACAAATATTCGAAGCAGTAAACACGATAGTCCCAAGAACAACCCACCTTTCAGAAACCCAAAAATAAAAGCTAAACCAAATCTTGCAAAATAACCCAAATCAGAAGTTGGCATACACCATGAGGATACAAGCGACAATACGAACATCATACGATCATCAGCAAATACCCCTGTTTATTCCAAGTTTTATCAGTATCCAATGACAATGAAAGACGAAGTGAATAAACAAATTAAAGAGCTTTTAGAAGATGGAATTATTCGACTATTTCGGTACCCATACAATTCTCCCGTATGGATCGTACCCAAAAAAGCTGACGCTTCAAAATATCAAAAAAATATCATGCCGTAATAGACTATCGCAAGTTAAACAGAATAACTATCGCGGATAAATATCCCATTCCTGGGATAGGTGAAGGACTTGCACGGTTAGGCAATAATAAGGTATTCTCCGTCTTAGACCTTAAAAGTGGTTTCCATCAAATTCCTTTGAAACCATTAGATATAGAGACGACCACATTCTCCGTAAATAACGGAAAGTTTGAGTTTACACGACTTCCCTTCAGTCTCAAAAACACGCCCGTTGTATTGCAGCGAGCTTTAGATGACATACTTCATGAACATATCGGTAAGATATGCTGCATTTTAAATAGACGACATCATCATACTCAGCAAAGATGATGAATCCCACTATAGAAATTTGGAATTAATTTTTTTAACTCTACACGATGCCAACATGAAATGTCAGTTGGACAAGTGTGAGTTCATGAAGATCAAAGTCGAATTCCTAGGCTTTCCGATAAAGGTATCGATACCAATCCAAGTAAAGTCGCAGCAATAGCTAATTATCCCTGGCCAAAAACATTGAAAGAACTTAGGTCCTTTCTCTGACTCTCCGGCTATTACCGAAGATTCATTCAAAGTTATGCCAAACTTGCAAAACCCCTTACGTCTCTTTTAAGAGGGGAAGATGGACATGTGTCCCAAAATATGTCATCCAAAAAATAAATTATGCTTAACTCAGAAGCATTGGATGCCTTTAAGAAATTGCGAAATTGTCTTATCTCAAAGGAAATAATCCTTCGTTATCCAGATTTCACTAAAGAATTTCATTTGACAACAGACACATCAAATTATGCAATAGGAGCAGTCCTATCACAAAATAACCAACCAATTTCGTTCCTTTCAAGAACACTTTCGAAAGCAGAAGAAAAATATGCTGCTAACGAAAAAGAAATTTTGACCATCATCTGGCCACTAAAAGCTCTTAAAAATTACTTGTATGGGATAGCAAAAGTTAAAATATTTACCGACCAATAAGCCTTAACACACTCTTTAAGCAGTTGTAACGGAGACGCCAGAATAAAAATATGGAAATCTTACCTAGAAGAATATGATTACGAAATATTCTACAAGCCAGGCAAAGAGAACGTCGTAGTTGACCCACTTTTAAGAATACCAACAGTTCAAATAAATTCCATAGCCTCAACTCAGCATACTGCGGAAAGCTCAAGTCATGAGTTAATACCCAGTATGGAAGCTCCCATTAACGTCTTTAAGAACCAAATATTCCTTCACAAATCAGACACATCTGGTTATAAATTCTCTATACCATTCCCCATGTTCCACCGACACGAAATATATCAAAAAAAAATTCAACGAAATTAAATTAGTAGAAATCCTTAAAAAATACCTCATCCCTTCAGTTATAAATTGCATTCAAGCAACCGAGGATATAATGGGAAAAATACAATACTCGATTCTTCCAATCAATGACCGAATACCTCACTAATGAATCTAGACAAGAGGAAGAAATCCCTAAAGTACATAATAGAGCACAACGCAATGCCGAGGAAAATAAAATTCAAGGAAAATTCTACTTCCCTAGAATGACACAAAAAATAAGCGACATAGTAAAGCAATGTAAAAATAGTAAATAGTAAAAATTTTTAAGGAATCCAAATACGACAGACATCCTCCTAACCCGGAATTAAGAAGAACTCCTATATCAGAATACTCAGGTCACATTATTCACTTTGACATCTACTCAACCAAAGGCCATTTAGTTCTCACAACAATAGATAAATTCTCAACATTAGCACAGGCACGTATAATCAAATCTAAAGCAATAGAAGACATTCGAATACCACTTAGGGACATTATTTTCTACAATGGAGTACCTAAGTTTGTTGTAATAGATAATGCAAAATCTCTCAATTTAAGGTCCATAAAGTTCATGCTTGAGGATCAATTAAATATTTCAATTTACACTGCGCCGCCATACAAGAATACATTTAACGGACAAGTAGAAAGGTTTCATTCAACACTCTCCGAAGTGATGAGATGCTTGGAGAAAGAAAATCACTATAGGACCTTTGAAGAACTCCTAGATAGAGCCGTATACGAATATAACTACTCTTTCCATTCCACAACTAAATGGCGACCATTAGAAGTATTCTTCGGAAGGACAGTCACGACAAACCCAAACCAGTACGAACAGGCTAGACAAGACAATATCAGCAGACTCAAATTAACACAGAACAAAAACTTGCAATTCCATAACAAAACAAATAAGAAAGCTACAGTCAAGTGTGCTCGACTGTGATATACCCGCTACCCAGCTCAAATATACTAAAATATACCAAAAATTATTTTTGGTAGCCTTTGGATTTTCCCATACAAAACTGTTTCTTGAATAACTTCCAAGTTTTTCATCCAATCGCGATCTCGGGAATCATCGAGACTATCTTTATCTTTGTATGTACCAAAACTCGAGACTCTATCTTTAAAATTGAGCTAGTAAATCTTTTTTTTCGATTTTCGGGGCGGAAAGGGGCGTGGCAAAAATTTATAATAAACTTGATCTGCGTAGAACACACAACAATACTGGTACCAAGTTTGGAATCTCTAGTTCTTATAGTCTCTGAGATCTTGGTGTTCATACAGACAGACAGACAGACGGACTGGCGACCCTGACCAAGAATATAAATACTTATTGGGTCGGAAATGCTACCTTCTACCCTATGGGTAGCGGGTATAAATATAAACGAAGTAACTTATCAGCCAGAACAAGAAATATATGCAAAGGTAAACAGGTTCAAAACCTTCATCTAGATTCAAGAAAGAAGTTATTAAAGAAGATACAAATTCGAACATCGTAACAGAATCTGGGAAAATAGTACATAAATCGTAATATTCACAGGGCAGTACTTTGGACAATGACCGAAACTACAATGGACATTACAAACTACACGAACGCTCAGACAGTGACTATTCATAGGGCACTCCTCTCCTGTCCTGCTGCTATAAATTGTACTGGACGAAGCGTGCAATAAGACCTTATGTGGCCATATTCCTGATAATTATTGCACTGCACCGGCCCATTTCTTTTTTGCGGCTCTTCTACATTTATTCTGCGTTGTAGTAGGAATTGGAGAGTAAAAATTGGATGAACTTTTCAGAGGCTTGGTTTTGGTTTCGGGTTCAAATTCTACCTTGAAAAGAGGTTGAGACTTTCTTTCTCTATTCAAATGTTAATAACATTCAAATGTTTTTTACATTAAAGCCTCTCTCCTTCAGTGCGTCTGTAACTTTAGCTGGTGGTACTTCCGGTTCAATACCTTTAAGTACTACTTGCTGGCCTTTACTGCTTTTTAATTGGTACGAGTAGAAGTTTTTATTATTGTTGTTTAAATACTTCGATAAAATTCTGTAGTTTACTTCCGTGTTAGTCTGAACTTTTGTTTCGTGAATATTTCCCTTTGTTAAAGGAATTATGTGGAAATTGTCTGGTCCGATTAAGTTCAGTATTGAGTTTACGAGAGCATTGGAACTTTTCTTTCGAATATAAATCGGCGGCGGCTTGGGCTTTTTATTGTCCCCTGGGAAAATTACAGACATCAAAGGGTTTTAAGCGTTGTCCAAATTCCCCAAACAAGCGAAAAGCTAAAAGGCTGGAAATATATAGCAGACAGCCCTGATCATGACGATCTCGTCATGCTAAAAAAAAACCTCAATAATCTAATTAATAATGATAATCACCAGGTCATAGTTAATACACAACTGGACCTCTCAAACTGACCTCTATATCGAACTCCCTAACGAATTCAATACAAAAAAGTAGTTCTCTAAGTAACAAGGTAGCCATTAGCTTTTATAATGAAATCCGATTATTAAAAAAAAGGAATAGTAAACATCAAGTATACCACTCAGTGGGCCAAATTAAACATTGCAAATACTCTTTTACTGAATGATAATGAATTAACAGAAATAGGAAATATATTTAGAGAAGGCAACATGACACCATTGTCAATCGAAAAGATAATGGAATTCAATGTTTCGTAATAAAACTACACTTTTGCACATTGTTAAAATTCCTAGCCTAAAACAAATTAATTATTAAGATATTTTGTTAAAACCAATAGTAAAAAATAACTTAATTGTACACCTAGACATAAGTCAAATATTTTTGTATACCGACATAGTATATGGCATACCAAAACACTGTAGAACTTACTTTTTTTGTATAGGCTTAGATTTATTTATTGGATCTTCTCTTTATGAATCTAATAATAAGGTTGCAAATCTTAAAATAATACATTACCTAACCGTTTCATTTTAACTGAATAGAGATTAAATGGTCCTAATAATTAACGCTGGATAGGAAAGTCGTTACGGCGAAGCTGAGAACTGCTGGAAAATCGCGAGAGCGCTCTCGCGAGATGATTTGGATGTACTGATAGCCTGTTGTAGTACTTTGTTATGATTTGTGCTATCTCTTCTCTGACGAGTGGTATGTGACCTCCCTATGAATGTTTTCATACGAACGTACCACGGTGCCCCGGTGATGGTTCTGAGAATTTTTGATTATGTTCTTTGCAATATATCCACACTGCTGTTACTGGCATTCCCCCACAACTGAGAGCCGTACATCCAGATTGGTTTCAAGACGGTGTTGTATAGAAGGACCTTATAGTCCAAACTAAGGGGCGAACCGCTATTGATAAGCCAGTAAAGGCTGTTGGCTTTAGGCTGCGCCAAGTAAGACCTCTATCGAGGTGTACGCCAAGATATGTTACTTCGTTTGCTATCGTAACCACTGTGTTGTTTAGAGTAAGTGGAGGGCAGTCTTGCCTGTTAAGTGTGAACGTTACGTGTCTTTAAACCATTGTTTTGCAGATGGTGATCTGTTGGATTCACGCCGTGAGCGCCGCTTTGCTAGAACAAGCTGCTCAATTTCAACATTCGTGTATCTATGATTGCACGATGTTTTTTGCGTTTGTGCGAGCTGTTCAAGAGTGTTTGTGGATAAGTTGATATCAGCTTCGTCATTCAAACGTGGATTCAACTCAATATGCGAACTTACATATTTTTTGTATTTTAGCCAATTGGTTTTATTCGTTGTTAGTCTGAATGGTTTATCTGCCGCAAATGGATGTAGGTTTAGTTGAAGGAGTATAGCCGAGTGATCAGACGATAGATCTGATAAGGAGTTGGCGCTTATCAGGTTGCGTGGAATGTTTTTTGTGTCTGCAAAGTCTATAAAGTCTGGCAGTTTTTTTGGATCTGTTGGTCAATATGTAGGTGTCCCAGGTGACACACAGTCTAGCTTGTTGCTTGCTTTTATTATTGCATTGTACAAATGCCTTCCCTTTCGCAAGTGTTAAACATCATTAAAGATGTAATCCATTTGTACATTTCTAGATGTAGCTTGCATGTAGTTAGTGGCGAAGCTATTGTGGAAGCAGTGCTTGATGCGGTTTTTAATCATGCCTCCATGTGCTTTCCCGTCTAGGTGATTTATGTTGTAGAAGAAGTAACCTCGAATTTTGAAATTATATTTATTTGTAAGATTAGTTTCTGCGAGTATCATTATATCGATATGGTTATTATTAAGGAATTGAGATAACTCAAGTTTGTGGTGTGATACGCCGTTGGCGTTCCACAGTGATATACGGAGTGGAGCCATTGATTACTTAGTCTGTTTTTGAGCAACAAGCAGCTCAATCAAAACGATCTGGTTTCGCATAAGATCTTGTATAGTTGTCCGCATGAATGACATGAAATCTATCGTTCTTTGTTGAAGATTACATATCATTGTTTAAATTTTGTTCGTAGACTGTTCTCCTGGTTGATGAGGGGAAACTGATGATCGTGGCTTGGTGGGAGCAGTACTTTTCAGACCCAATTTTAGATCAGTTGCAAAGCTTGCGGGTTTGTCAGTGAACTCATTATTAGCTCAAGACTTAACGGCTGTAGGGGGGAAGACATTTCGCGTAGATATCATAGATGATATTTCCACACTTTTTGCTGCTGGGATCCTCTTTATTTTATGGGCATTTGTGGGACTCACGAAGGTCTCCGCAAGCAACACATACTGGACGAAACGTGCAATAAGACCTTGTGTGGCCATATTCCTTATAATTATTACACTGCACCGGCCTATTTCTTTTTTGCGGCTCTTCTACATTTATTCTGCGTTGTAGTAGGAACTGGAGAGTAAAAATTGGATGAACTTAATTTTTTTTCAGAGGCTTGGATTTGGTTTCGGGTTCAAGTTCTACCTTGAAAAGAGGTTGAGGCTTTCTTTCTCTATTCAAAATGTTAATAACATTTTTTACATTAAAGCGTCTCTCCTTCAGTGCGCCTGTAACTTTAGCTGGTGGTACTTTCGGTTCAATACCTTTAAGTACCACTTGCTGGCCTTTACTGCTCTTTAATTGGTACGAGTAGAAGTTTTTGTTATTCTCGTTTAAATACTTCGACAAAATTCTGTAGTTTCGTGAATATTTCCCTTTGTTAAAGGAATTATATGGAAATTGTCTGGTCCTATTAAGTTCAGTATTGAGTTTACGAGAACTTTAGAACTTTTTTTTCGAATATAAATCGGCGGCGGCTTAGGCTTTTTATTGTCCCCTATGATGTCTTCAGGAGTTATATCATTGGATTTATCTGCCAAAATAGCAAATCTGTTTCCTTCTATGGGCTTCTCTGTTGTAGATTGCTTTGAAGTACCGAGAGTTATTTTAGCAGTATTACCAGATCTAAAATTCTGCGGGCTAAGCTTACGTTTTATTTGTATTTAGCAATCTATACCAGTCTGTACGGCCGAACATTGTTTTGAAGAGAGCGCACTGGTGTAAGGTGCTGCATTATTTGCTTGAATGCACAGCAGATTCCGTTATTACAGTAGATGGCATTGCGCGAGCAATTGATACTATTGTAGTTGTTGTAGAAGTTGCCGTCACAGTTGCTAATGACGTTTTGGCTACTGGTGACCGTGGCCAAGCATGAGGAAAGGGTATGGGGTTTTATCAAACAAGAGCACCGGAGAGCAAGAGCGCGCCCTGCCTTGCGATGTTGGATTGAGTTCATTACTCGTCCTTGGGGTTATTGATCGCGGTTGGCTAATTTTCGTTGGGTTTGCGGACGCATTATCTTGCATTGACACGATAGAATGGTATGCATTATTACGTTGCGAAGAGAGCCGACGCTCGTCTTGCTGACATTGGAGCACCAGTGTCGAATTCACTCATAGCTTAATGTTTTATATTTTCTTATTATTTATTTATTTAATTACATAAAAAGTATGAAATTCATCGCACTAAGCATCTTTTCGCCCACTGTGAATTGTTGTTTAGAACCTGCACTGCACTACACTTTGTTTTTTTTTTTTGCAATTTAAGCTAACCACCAATCACTAACGATAATTTGTCTGTAGAAGAACACACTTAGACATAAAAATTTGTGAAAAAAAAAATGTCATTGATATAAGTCAAAATCATTGTATTCCGAAATTAGTTACGGGAGAGAAAGCACTGCAGCAATGCGGATCACATCCCGGAGATACAGGAAACCGACAATGGACTAATTCCCCTCAATAACCGAAAATCATATAGAAGGGACATTCCACCTATTCAACGATTCAATAATCAAAATCAAAGAGTGACTATTCAACAATATGAAGCCAGTCGTTATGCAACCAGAAGCGCCAATCTCACAAATAATACCAGAAAAGACCGAACGTCTAAGGATTCTATCCCTGGAAGCACTGAAAGCGCTATTCACTGTTAACGCTCTTCAGATCATCGTGATTACTGCATTAGGTCTCCACGCTTGCAGTCGGAAGAAGAACACTATTACTCTTCAACCTGGACCAACACCAGCTCCGTCAGAAACATTAGAGTCATCTCTTCGCAAGCAAGAGGAAATCCCGCTGTCTCAGTTCAACAACATCCGATACTTTTGAAAAAAAGTCTTGGGGACAAGCACGAATTAGAGGGGAAAGAGTTATCACCCAAAACATTACGAAATTACAAATACCACAAGTCCAGAAGGTCCGACTCAGCGCCTGACCTACGTCCTGACCAAAACCAAGTTGCCCAACACATCCGCCACATGCTAGTGCAAGAACATCCATCCATCTGTAGATCTTCTTGCTTGCGGAGAGGTGGCTCTAATGTTTCTGATGGAGCTGGTGTTGGTCCGAGCTGAAGAGTAATGGTGTTCTTCTTCCGACTGCAAGCATGGCGACTTAATGCACTAATCGTGATAATGCCGAAGAATGTTAACAGTGTAATGCTATTGACCATAGAGTGCGTCTGTATGTTTTGTAGCTTGTCAGTGTTGTTAAGATGGCGCGCTTCCAGTGCTTCCAGGGATAGGAACCTTAGTCGTTCGGTCTCCTCTGGTGTTATTTGTGCGATTGGCGAAACGAGTGGCTTCATATTGTTGAATAATTACTTGTTGATTTGTATTGATTGAGTAGGTGGATTATTAACGTCCCTTCTATTTGATTTTCAGTTCCATTTCAGACCAAATTGCCGTTTAAGTCATTGAGGAGAATTAATCCATTGTCGATATCCTCTATTTCCGGGATGCGATCCGCGTTGCTGAAACTACACTGTGCTTTCTCTCCCTTAACTAATATCGGAATACAATGTTTTTCACTTATATCGATAACATCCTTTTTTTCACAAATTTTTATGTCTAAGTACGTTCTACAGTTTTTTTGAATGCCGTATACTATGCCATATACAAAAATATTTGACTTATGTCAAGGTGTACAATTACGTTATTTGTTACCATTGGTTTTAACAAAATATCTTGATAATTAATTTCTTCAAGGTTTGGAATTTTAACAATGTACAAAACTGTGGTTTTATTACGAAGCATTGATATTTCTGCAAATTCCATTATCTCTTCTACTGACAATTGTGGCATGTTGCCTTTTCTATATTTCCTATTTCCTATATTTCCTACTTCTGTTAGTTCGTTATCATTCAGTAGAAGAATGTTTGCAATGTTTAGTTTGGCCCACTGAGTGGCATACTTGATTTTTATTATTTCTTCTTTTAATAATCTGATTTCATTATGAAGGCTAATGGCTCTCGTTAGTTAGAGAACTACTTTTTTGTATCGAATTCGATAGGGAGTATGATATAGAGGTGAGTTTATTGATTCTTTGCTCCAGTTGTGTATTAACTATGACCTGTTGATTATTATTATTAATAAGATTATTGAGGTTTTCTTTTAACATGACGTCATGATCAGGGCTGTCTGCTATATATTTCCAGCCTGAACCTAACCAGCTTAGAGACCTGGCTTCTCGTTTGTTTGAGGAATCTGATATTGTTTTGAGCGCGTTAGTAGTCGTAATTATCTCATGATGTATTGTCGAGTGTAACGGGTTACGCCTTAAACCCTCTTCAGTATGTCCGTTAATTAGATCCAGTGCATTTTGGATTTGGGTCAGGTCTATTACGTGTACTAGTTTCATTGTGAATGTCTGTATCTTTCCTAGTCCCCTATGAATAGTCACTGTCTGAGCGTTCGTGTAGTTTGTAAAGTCCATCGTAGCTTCGGTCATTGTAGTACCCCGTAAATATTATTATATAAACGAGTTACATTTACGTAAATTTCTTGTCCTGGCTGATAAGTTATTATTTCGTTTCTATTTTTATTATTGAACTGAAAGTTTTTGTTCTGTGTTAATTTGAGTCTTTCGATATTGTCTTGTCTAGCCTGTTCGTACTGATTTGGGTTTGTCGTGACTGTCCTTCCGAAGAATACTTCTAATGGTCGCCTTTTAGTTGTGGAATGGAAAGAGTAGTTATATTCGTATACGGCTCTATCTAGGAGTTCTTCAAAGGTCCTATAGTGATTTTCTTTCTTCAAGCATTTCATCACTTCGGAGAGTGTTGAATGAAACCTTTCTACTTGTCCGTTAAATGTATTCTTGTATGGCGGCGCAGTGTAAATTGAAATATTTAATTGATCCTCAAGCATGAACTTTATGGACCTTAAATTGAGAGATTTTTCATTATCTATTAGAACAAACTTAGGTACTCCATTGTAGAAAATAATGTCCCTAAGTGGTATTCGAATGTCTTCTATTGCTTTAGATTTGATTATACGTGCCTGTGCTAATGTTGAGAATTTATCTATTGCTGTGAGAACTAAATGGCCTTTGGTTGAGTAGATGTCAAAGTGAATAATGTGACCTGAGTATTCTGGCATTGGAGTTCTTCTTAATTCTGGGTTAGGAGGATGTCTGCCGTATTTGGATTCCTTAAAAATTTTTACTATTTACTATTTTTACATTGCTTTACTATGTCGCTTATTTTGTGTGTCATTCTAGGGAAGTAAAATTTTCCTTGCATTTTATTTTCCTCGGCATTGCGTTGTGCTCCATTATGTACTTTAGGGATTTCTTCCTCTTGTCTAGATTCATTAGTGAGGTCTTCGGTCATTGATTGGAAGAATCGAGTATTGTATTTTTCCCATTATATCCTCGGTTGCTTGAATGCAATTTATAACTGAAGGGTTGAGGTATTTTTTAAGGATTTCTTTTTGATATATTTCGTGTCGGTGGAACATGGGGAATGGTATAGAGAATTTATAACCAGATGTGTCTGATTTGTGAAGGAATATTAGGTTCTTAAAGACGTTAATGGGAGCTTCCATACTAGGTATTAACTCATGACTTGAGCTTTCCGCAGTATGCTGAGTTGAGGCTATGGAATTTATTTAAACTGTTGGTATTCTTAAAAGTGCGTCAACTACGACGTTCTCTTTGCCTGGCTTGTAGAATATTTCGTAATCATATTCTTCTAGGTAAGATTTCCATATTTTTATTCTGGCGTCTCCGTTACAACTGCTTAAAGAGTGTGTTAAGGCTTATTGGTCGGTAAATATTTTAACTTTTGCTATCCCATACAAGTAATTTTTAAGAGCTTTTAGTGGCCAGATGATGGTCAAAATTTCTTTTTCGTTAGCAGCATATTTTTCTTCTGCTTTCGAAAGTGTTCTTGAAAGGAACGAAATTGGTTGGTTATTTTGTGATAGGACTGCTCCTATTGCATAATTTGATGTGTCTGTTGTCAAATGAAATTCTTTAGTGAAATCTGGATAACGAAGGATTATTTCCTTTGAGATAAGACAATTTCGCAATTTCTTAAAGGCATCCAATGCTTCTGAGTTAAGCATAATTTATTTTTTGGATGACATATTTTGGGACACATGTCCATCTTCCCCTCTTAAAAGAGACGTAAGGGGTTTTGCAAGTTTGGCATAACTTTGAATGAATCTTCGGTAATAGCCGGAGAGTCAGAGAAAGGACCTAAGTTCTTTCAATGTTTTTGGCCAGGGATAATTAGCTATTGCTGCGACTTTACTTGGATTGGTATCGATACCTTTATCGGAAAGCCTAGGAATTCGACTTTGATCTTCATGAACTCACACTTGTCCAACTGACATTTCATATTGGCATCGTGTAGACTTAAAAAAATTAATTCCAAGTTTCTATAGTGGGATTCATCATCTTGACTTGTAGTCTTGGAGTCTTGTAAACTCAAACTTTCCGTTATTTACGGATAATGTGGTCCTCTTTTTATCTAATGGTTTCAAAGGGATTTGATGGAAACCGCTTTTAAGGTCTAAGACGGAGAATACCTTATTATTGCCTAACCGCGCAAGTACTTCACCTATCCCAGGAATGGGATATTTAGCCGCGATAGTTACTCTGTTTAACTTGCGATAGTCTATTACGGCATGATATTTTTTTGTCTCTGAAGCGTCAGCTTTTTTGGGTACGATCGATACGGGAGAATCGTATGGGGACCGAGATGGTCAAACTATTCCATCTTCTAAAAGCCCTTTTATCTGTTTATTCACTTCGTCTTTCATTGTCATTGGATACTGATAAAACTTGGAATATACAGGGGTATAAGATGATGTTCTTATTGTCGCTTGTACGTTCGTGGGGTAGTTCAATTTCTGGTTTGGGTTGGCGAAGAGATTTGGAAATTTTTTCAAGAGTTGGTTTAGATTTGTTTTTTGTGTTTCCGAAAGGCGGGTTGTTCGTGGGGCTATTGTATTTACTGCTTCGAAGATTTGTTCTTTTAAAGGGATTTTTATATTTTTTCTGACAGTCATTAAGTTTTTGCTCGGATTTATTTCTGCTCCTAATTATTTTAAAGTGTTGCAATCTAAAATAGCATCAAAGGTTTCTAAATCTTTTAATAAGATGAAATTTAAGAATTTCAATATCTGTGACGTTGAACAATTTTGTGTGTTGTAGTTACGAGTGTGTTGCCTCCTATAGAGACGGCATAAAAAGGTTTTTTATTTAGAACGGGATTTTTTACGAATTTTGGTTTGGTGTAATTTCTATTGGATTCAGTGTCAATGAGAATTTTTTGGCCGTTCCCCAATCTACATGTCAAGTATGGGAGAGAGGAATTCTTCATTCTAAAAAAATAAGTGCAGAGTAGTGGTTTACTAGTTCTATGTATTCGTCCATTGTTTGTTCTATGTCATTGTGAGTTCAGCGACGGCTTGTTCATACCTAGTTGAAGTAGCATAAGTTTCTGCAGAGACTTCTAAAATTTTGTCGTCGTTTGTCTGGTGGTACAGCCTGTTGAGAGGTTGTGGCAACGGTGTATTGTCGTGGGTTAGCTATTAGCTGGTACCCAGAATTCGGGAAGTATTGACTTGGTAGTGGAGCCGGTGGTTGTTGTCCGTAGTGTATGTATTGTTGTTGTCTGAAAGGGATTGGCGGCGGTTGTCTACTTGAGGAGTTGACATTGCTGGTATGGGTCTACCACTATAGTGTCTGAAATGGGTCGTTTTTACTTTAAAAGCTGCATGTTTTGACCTAAAGTCTTGGTTTTCCATTTTTAGGCAAAAGTGGGAGGGTGGCTATGTCTCGTTTATCTAATGCAGCGAAAGACATTTCCACATGGCATCCCAGTTAAGTGACACCTTATAAGCCTCTAATGCCTGGTCTGAACCCTTCGATATATTATCTTGTATCGTATGTAGAATGTTGTGGTATTTTGGAGTACCCTGATACGAGTTGTATGCCTACAAGACCCGCTCTACGCTTTTCATCCAGAAACTAAATTCTTCTGGGTTTCCGCTAAATTCGCGTAAGCCTTTAGCTATGTCAGTTACACTGTCTAAGTCTGTCAAATTCCTTTGGTGTTCTGGGGCAATGACATGGTCTGGGAGATTTTAAAAGTCTTGTACTGGATTGGTATGCTGTCTTAGTAGTCTTGGCAGTTGTTCAGCCAATATTTTGCTTATAGCGACTGTTAAAGTGACTCTGTCGTTCATGATGGGTTGCCTATGGTTTTGTCTTTCTATTGTACGCTGTCTTTGTGCTTCACTAACTTGTTCTATTTCTTCAAGATTTAATATGTGAGGCCGAATTAGGTTATTACGATTGGCCATAAGAGATAGAAATGAATCAAGCACTATTCTTCTTCTCCATCCTTTTTCTTTTTTCTTTCGATTATGTTTTAGCTTATAATCAGTGGATGGTTTTTTCCTTCTACTTTGGATAGTCCCTTGGGAATCGCAAAGGTGGAATAGATTATATCACCGTTGTAATCTTTTTATTTGATTTATCGTTTTACAGAGATATATTATATATATACTATATTATATATATATATTCGTTTGTTGGTCTTATCTACTATATTTGAGCTTCGTATGCTTTCGTAATATCTTATTTCTAATTTCGTTTCACTTTTGATTTAGTGTATTTGTTGTAATTTTTTGTTTGTGATTTCGTTTTCGCTTTTGCTTTTTTGTATTCTTGTTTTGATTCTTGTCGTTCATATAAAATTTCGTATTTCTAACTGACATTAACAATGATGTGGCCACCTTTCCTGATGGGACGGGGTTGTTCCTTTTTGCTGCTGCTTCTCGGGCTCCGTGATCCATACCTACTGGAGAGTATTCTGAGAACTGATCTAGCACACATTCTGATACCGTCCACCGATGTTCCTATAATCTCACCTTCTCCACTCGCTAACTTAATGGCTTAGAATGGGTTTTTGTTGGCTAACTTATTTGCCGAGATTGTTTGAACTTCCTTCAAGTGACTAACTTAATGGTCGAAGGTTTTGCAAGACTAATTGCCGTTCTCGCACTGAACCATTAATGTCCATTGTCGTACCCCTTCAAATGCGAAAGTGACGAACTACCAAAACGCCAAAGCGCTTCATGCGTGGACATCAGAAAATTGTCAGCTTGTATGGCAAAAGAAATATAAATCTTGAGGCTTTCGTCGCGAAATAAGAAAATTGACTTGCGCTAACTTCTGGTTTCGCTGTTGCTAATTTTCATTTCATATACACACTTATGTGCGCAAGCATGGGCATACACATACACATACATAGAAACGACGGCACAAAGCAACGAAATACACCCATGCTCGTCGTTCCGCTGTCGATCTACGACTGAAGAGCGTTTGTGACGTTCGCTGTGCGCTGTGTTCGAACTTCGAATTTCGAAACGAGCCGAACGCTCTGTGGTTCTAATCGCAGCGCTTGGCTTCTCTGGGGTCGCAATACCGCTGTTGCAAATGAAACTACTTCGCTCTATAAGTTGACACATCTATGTTTTCTATGGTTAGTGGTCAGACGCTAAGTCTGCATATTGGACTTGTGGGATTTGTAGTTTCGTAATGTTTTAGGTGTTAACATATATACTTTATCGTTTCGCAGACGCTTTCCTCTGCCTGTTACACACATTGCCTGGAATCAGAAAGTAATACTAACCTTTTACCCTAAGGATAGAGAGTATAAAAACGGTTAAAACTATATTTTACTGAGTTGTGGTTTGTGTGATCAGGCTCGTATTCCTTCAGATTATGTTATGTTATTATGTTCCAATTGGAAGTATGCGCCTAACGATATTGCTTTAATTGGAAATAACAAAACTATTTGAACTTAGATGCAAAATATGCTATTGGAAATAAATGGGGAATATTTGTCAGAAAATTCGTGTGTCCATCAGACACCTTGGCGGGCTCATTTGACTTGATGCATGTATATCATATCTTGCAATTCTACACTGTCATTCCCAAAGTAAACAGGATTTGTCTAATATCAAAATTCTGGCAGCGGCATAATTAAGTGAATAAATTTATTGGAAAAGTAAATCGACAATTTTATGGTGATGATTGTCGATACCGTGACAGAGTTAAAAAGTTATATTCACGGTTTAAGACTGGAATTTGCAGAACCGCCTGCACTTTCTCAATGAAAGCATTAAAAGTATTACAGATATTTAAAGCTCACTCTTGACTTCTTCAAACGTATTGTCACATTCGGCATCTTTAGACACCTCGTACACCAAGCCCATTTCTTGCTCAAAGGTCTTAGATATCATCAGAAAGTAGGTCATCGAGATATACAAATACCTTACTCCTCACAGTGATCAAAGAAGTCATCCTTACCCCCACCTCTGGGGGTGGGGCCACCCGGTCCGAGCAGACTCTCGGTTGCGTACCGGTGACTCAAACTCCCAAAAGTGTTACCGTGGATCCGGTAATTCCAGCAGGCTCTGCCCATATTGACATGGGAGGTTGAATACAACCACGAAACGTACATTTCTTATATTTGCTAAAAGACAGGAATATAAAAATCGCAAGCCAAGTCTAAGGATGTACACTCGTAAACAGTCTGGGGCTAGTAAGAACCCGCAGATAAGTAGGCAACATAAGGCAACGGTCCATTCCACACCGCACAACAGTAAGCCGCAAAACAATACACAGAGCCCCATGTATGTTAAGAGTCCTTCTTCAGGGTATTAAAGCTGTCCCAAACATCGATCTATATCACGTCTGCCACATCTGATTACACAGCTATTCAAAGAAGAAAAAGGGCTCAAAGTTGCCAAACGCGCCGTATGAAAGATAATGTAATAAAAAATGTTCTGACAGTTGGTCAAAATTGAGATTTGTTGCACTCTATAGTCAATTAAATAAGTAAACAACCAACGCAACTTTTTCGGGCCATGTGCCAAAAAGTCAGCAGTTCCCACCAAAATCCAACACGCGCATCAATTCGGCTACTATGTACCTGCTGTAAATTGGACCGGAAGAAGCGATAATTTTGTAATTGGCACAAATCCCGACAAAATGTCAACATTAACACCATGGCACCACTAATCAAAGAAAAGACAGGCACCTAAGTGCTCTCCGCGTTATTATTGGCCGGATCACCATATTGTCGCCTCTGCTCACATTACCGACCACTATTGAATAGCCTACCTTTCGTTTATGCCAAAATTATAAACTTAAGTTCTTAAAAAGCCTTTATGCTGGTAACAATGCGTTAATTTACAAAACATATAATAAAATGTCCGGCTTAAAAACATAAGTGCCTTAAGAAGTCATAGTTCCGATATAACAACATAAAGCCAGCTCTCCTTCACAGTGCGAGATTATCCTCTCGATCCAGTGATAAAACGTTGAGGTTCACAAAACAAAAAATCACTGCCGATCCTATTAATCCTTTAATAAGATCCTTCACCGTAATGTCAAGGACTCCTAAGTAGCCCAACGTTGGAGAAAAGGGTTCCTGTCTAAGAAGACTGTGATGCCAGCATCGAATATCCTAATCATAATATTACTGTACGCTTTGAGAAGTTTCGGACATACAACTTTGCAGACAAAAGAGATTTAAAAACGTCGGAATATCAACATTTCTCTGCCTCGAGGCAAATCTACTTTATGCGAATTCTGTGAAGCTGTCCATCATCAGCTTTGCTTGCTTATGAGCCTAATCGGACACCTACCAAGGTATTAGAGCTGGACTCAATGGATATCTACCACGACTTCCAGCGCTTAAGTAACCACGTTTTACATTTATGTGAGGCCGTACGACACAATAAAATTTACATGAAAAGACCAAGTAGAAATGACTTTTCGGAAAAAATCCGGTCCACCACAAAAATTCCAACATTGAAACTAATGTTTCGATGGCTGATATGAAGAGAAATAGAATATGATCGAGTTGGAAGAAGATGTCTCAACTCCATAGAAAGACGTAGTTACACAGCACCACCAAATTATCATCCATACTGAACACCAGCTGCTTACATTCGCCCTCAGTAACAAAAATTCTAGATGAATTCAATTATGAGCTAAAAGTACAAGCCAGGTAACACCAATATCGTTGTAGAGGTACTATTTAAAACACTAACGAGACATAAAACGAATAGCAAAGGCGCAATGTGTCATAGTTCAAATCATAATCTCATACCACAATAATAGCACCCATAAACGTTTTTCAAGTTTTCCTACTCATTGATGGCCAATTCAACTATAATTTTAAAATACCATTTTCATCTTGTCATAGGCATGTTATCAAACAAAAGGAGTACAACGAAAAAGAATTAATTAATCTTAAAAAAGCAACTAGACCTAATGATTATAAACGATTTGCTAACAACTGAAATACACACATTTTATTTTAACAGATAATTATTGAAAACAAGAGTTCGGCTTCAATAAAATCTCAAATGAGCAAAAGGCTAAGCATGGAAATAATTGGCAGGTACTTCTGATCACCAATAGCACGAAGTAACAATAAATAAAATTAATTAACAACTAAAAAACAATAATTAATAATATAACTGATCATTGAATAACGAACTAAAATCACGAACGAAATAATTAAATTCACTCAAAAAAACAAAAAAATTTGCAGAGTATAAATAAGATCTATTGTGTAAGTGAACCTTGTAAAACCCATAACGTTAGGACAATCTGTAAACACGAAGATTTTATTGATTTATGTGAATTGTATTTCAGCATTATTAAATCGGAGTACACAGGCATGCATAAAGGTTAATTCAACAAATTCCACTGTATGGGGAAATACTGCAATCACGAACTCAATAGTTCAGATAACTCAGGAAGGCAAAGAAATGTAAATGAAAAAAATAGACAATTATTTAAAGAGGAAATCTGAAATATTGTTCACCCAAGGCCATCCCACTCAAGCTCTTACCTTTAGATTATGATAACATTGTAAAATTTAGTTTTTAAAAAGTCGTTGTGCTGATAATAATAATTTGTGTATATAGAAGATAACTAATTGTCTTAATTAATAGCAGCGGAATAAATAATGCTGTTTTACAAAAACTGTCTACCGATGGCGGTGTTAAAATGAGGAAAATTATTTTTTGTTACAATGAAATTTACGTTCAATATATTTTGTGAAATTAATTTGACAATTGTAGCTGCGGATTAACTTGCTAGTATTATATATTAATAACTGAAAAGGTTACCGCCAATTATTTTATGGCACAGATAACCTAATGATTTAATAATTTAGAAATTTTGTTAATTGTTTCATTGATCACTGAATTTGAATATTTTAAACTCTGGAAATAGTAATGCAATCTCTCGCAGGGCAGAAATTTGGCTATCTGAACCATGACAAGCGTTTCGGGTGTCCGATAATCCGTACAGAGCACGTATACAATTTGGTTCGATATAAACCGCCTTGAATACTTTAGTGGGCCCCATAAGACGGCGCCATTTTGTAATGCATGCTTCCGATTGCAATATAAATGCGTTACAGGGGCCGCTGTAATCGACAATTAAAGTGAATGTTGAGAGCTTTGACGTAGTCGACGCAATATGCACCTTCTCATAAAACTACTTAGGCGATGATAAAAGAATTTTTCTTTGTGCTCAGCATAGAAACGTTCCGACAATTCCTTGGTAACACAGACTTCTTTTGCTTCAAGAACAATAAAATTGCTTTCTATTAGCGTCTCAATTTGCCGTAATGCGTACCTATTACGCAGCACATGTGGTTTAATTAGTGCAAGTGTAATTTCCATTATTTAATCAGTAACGATTAAGTTTTTGTTAAATAATGAATGCCATAAGAGAATAAAATTTTCACGTTCTTAAACACATCTGAGCAAGACCAACTATGAATACAGTTTACAATTGTAAACGTCGTGACTGAATTGATTCTAATTTTTTTTTTAAATCTAGACTCGTGTTTATTTTGAGATTTTTTTATAAACTATCATTTGATGTGCGTCAAGATAGCTTCGCAACTTTAGCGTCACATATCGATATAAAAATATCGGCTGAAAAACAATTATTATTTTTATACTTTTCCGCTTCATTTGATCCAAAATTAATAAAAATAATATGCAATTTGATAGAAAATTTAATTTACTTTCTACTAAAACTACTTTTGTGAATTTATATGCAATATTTATACCCTAATTTTGCGTTCGAAAAATTGGGGTAACAACATTTTGGCCAATATATCAGATCTGAAGACTTGTCGCCCAAATCGGCTAATGACAGGTTATAGGGCACATCTTTGAGAATATATCCCCAAAGAATCATCAAATTCGCTAAAGTCGTTTTTGAGATATTTGGGGAAACGTTCACCAAACTCGCTTCCAGCCCCATACAAAATGAACCAAAATTGACAATGTTGTCGATTAACGGCTATAACTTTTTTCAACCGTCTTGTCAGCCAGTTCGCTCATTGTATATTGGTGGACACATATCCTTGGAAGGTACACAGTAATTTTGGTCAACATTCTTAGAGCCGTTTATTAGAAAACAGACAATATCCAATCCCACCTACACTAGTTCATTTTACAGGTGTATCATGCAGCTGGAACCAGTCCGGAACTAATTTAGTGTTAGAAAGCGCGAACAGTGCGTGGCGGGAAATGTACATACTTCAAATAACTAATATGGTTCAATAACACTAAATTAAACAACAAAACTATTATTTAAAAAATATTTCAATTTTATTGATATTTTATATATATAATTATTATGTCATCTTTATTTATTAAACATATTAACTTTTTAAGTAATTTGTCCAGCGTCACCCGCCAACAAATAGGTGAACTATTAAAACATAATATTGCCCATATATACTCAACTTGTGGCCAATGGCGCGCAATTTCAATCTATTTGATACAAATAGAAAATCATGTTGCTTTTTACTTTACTAAAATCGCTAGAGCCGCTCTTGAAAAAATCCACCCAAATTGTTTTTCACCGTTTTCCTACGAAACCAACATTGCCAATCTTCAAAAATGGCGATCTTCCAGATTATTTACTTTTAATATATCCCCATCTTTTCGCCTTAGGCGCGCATTTCTCATCTATGCGAATCAAACGGACAATCATATTGCTTTTTGTTTTATCAAAATCGCTAGAGCCGTTTTCGAGAAAATCATATTTTGGTGATAATTGCCAAAATGAATATCCCATAGACTTTAACCTAGTGGCAGCACCTAACTGTCGCGGTGCTAGTACAAAGTTAGCGTCGAATTTTTCTTTTACTTAAAATTCAACATTTTGACTATGTAGCTAAATGTGAGATGTCTTAAAAAATATATAATTAATATATGTATCATTCCTCAACTGATGTCATACAACAAATTATCACAGTTTCCTTAAAAAACCAATATTCATTTTATTTTTTCATATATTCGCTTTCCTCGACTTTGTCAGGGAAAGCGCGCTAAGTCATAATATAACTATACAAAATACAGTTTGCAATTTATTTTATTAAAATCGCTAGAGCCGCTCTTGAGAAAATCTAATTTTAGTGGTTCATTACCAAATTTTTTCAAAAAGTTCGCCATTCAACAATCCACCCATATTGTTTTTCACCCTTTTCCTACGAAACCAATATTGCCAATCTTCAAAAATGGCGATCTTCCAGATTATTTACTTTTAATATATCCCCATCTTGTCGCCTTAGACGCGCATTTCTCATCTATGCGAATCAAACGGACAATCATATTGCTTTTTGTTTTATCAAAATCGCTAGAGCCGTTTTCGAGAAAATCATATTTTGGTGATAATTGCCAAAATGAATATCCCATAGACTTTAACCTAGTGGCAGCACCTAACTGTCATATATTAGTGATAATTTAACCAACGGAAATGGTGGCAACACCTATAAAGTTTAAGAGCCCCACGGCAACTCTGAAATTTAACGGAATTTTTTAAATTTAACTTATGAAAAATAAATTTGGGTGGAAACGAAGAAGAAATTAAGTTTGTTTTTTTGTTTAAATGGTTTTTTATTTAACATTTAATATTATTAGCGCTACTTATATAAAACTGAACTTATTTGTAGTGACTAGCAAGCAGGTAATCCATTAATTTTAACATAGCTATATTTATATACATATATATTTATATACATGGATACATATGTATGTATATGAATCGTCAAAAAATAATGTAGGATAGTAAATAGTTTGAAGAAAGAATTATGTATCGTGGTCCTTGATGACTTGATAAGGAAAAAGGGAAGACCATCATTCATATACGACGAAGCTTGTAGCACCGGAGAAGAAAGGTTGGACGTTGACGTACATAGTACGTTCAAGTGGCCCACACGAGCACCAAGTCGAAACTTGTTTCACCAGAATCTGAAATGAAATAAATTTCAAGTATTAAATATGAAAGTAAAATAAAATTGATAAAAATTAAAATGATAAATTATTTGACAATTAACTATCAGACGCACAGATGTTCTTCAAATAGAATAAATTAAATTAATAAGCAGATAGACATTTACGCGTCGGAGATTTGGCATAATTTGCAAATAATGTACTTTTGTGATTCACTGTAATAAAATTTTTGGCAATATTTGCATATCGAGCGTTCACAAAAAATACACTGATACTCTGAAGGTGGTTCAGACTTAACACAGCAGTCTAAGCAAAAACCATCTAGAGAATATCCATAGTTAAGAAGTTTGTCAAACAATTCGCTTCGAAATAAATCATGAGATTTTAAATTTGTTAGCGACCTGTTTGATAAAAATCTTTCTACGTATTGCAAAATTAAAATGCCGCAATTGTAGCTGTCAAATTGCGTATTATGAGGTATGTTAGTTACGCTATATAAAGTGCTGAGCTCAATAAGTTTGAATAAAGGGTAAATTAATGCAGGTTGCATCTCTATTCTCATATAAAAGGATAGTGAGGCTAACATCAACAATAAAGTTTGTTAAGCAGCACTGCCCATTTAATGAGAATAAATCGCCCGCGCCAATTTTAAATACGAAACGTTGGCTGTCCATATCGCCATGCACTTCCCTGAAAAGAGACTCATAATTTAAAATAGTTAATTGATGGTTGTTTATATTTAAATTTTTTTTTGATTTTAATTTAAAAATTACTAGTTTAAAACTTTTTTCCATATTAAATTTTGTTGAAATGGCTGAATACGAGAGGTCATGTTCAAAAATTTTTTCCTCTTGAGAAATGCGCGCCTAAGGCGACAAGATCGCCATTTTTGAAGATTGGCAATGTTCGTTTCGTAGGAAAAGGGTGAAAAACAATTTGGGTGCATGTTGAATGGTGAATTTTTCGAAAAATTTGGTAATGAACCACTAAAATTAGATTTTTTCAAGAGCGGCTCTAGCGATTTTAGAAAAAAAATGCAACATGATTTTCTATTTGCATCAAATAGATAGAAATTGCACACCATTGGCGACAAGTGGAGTATATATGGGCAATATTATGTTTTAATAGTTCACCTATTTGTTGGCGGGTGACGCTGGACAAATTACTTAAAAAGTTAATATGTTTAATAAATAAAGATGACATAATAATTATATATATAAAATATCAATAAAATTGAAATATTTTTTAAATAATAGTTTTGTTGTTTAATTTAGTGTTATTGAACCATATTAGTTATTTGAAGTATGTACATTTCCCGCCACGCACTGTTCGCGCTTTCTAACACTAAATTAGTTCCGGACTGGTTCCAGCTGCATGATACACCTGTAAAATGAACTAGTGTAGGTGGGATTGGATATTGTCTGTTTTCTAATAAACGGCTCTAAGAATGTTGACCAAAATTACTGTGTACCTTCCAAGGATATGTGTCCACCAATATACAATGAGCGAACTGGCTGACAAGACGGTTGAAAAAAGTTATAGCCGTTAATCGACAACATTGTCAATTTTGGTTCATTTTGTATGGGGCTGGAAGCGAGTTTGGTGAACGTTTCCCCAAATATCTCAAAAACGACTTTAGCGAATTTGATGATTCTTTGGGGATATATTCTCAAAGATGTGCCCTATAACCTGTCATTAGCCGATTTGGGCGACAAGTCTTCAGATCTGATATATTGGCCAAAATGTTGTTACCCCAATTTTTCGAACGCAAAATTAGGGTATAAATATTGCATATAAATTCACAAAAGTAGTTTTAGTAGAAAGTAAATTAAATTTTCTATCAAATTGCATATTATTTTTATTAATTTTGGATCAAATGAAGCGGAAAAGTATAAAAATAAAAACTGTTTTTCAGCCGATATTTTTATATCGATATGTGACGCTAAAGTTGCGAAGCTATCTTGACGCACATTATCATTTGACAATGTAGATGCAATTATATCAATACTTTAATTTACGTCTACCGTCGATAATTCTGTGTGAATTCGTTTGTTGATTCTTCTACTACTTTATACTCAGATATCACATCCTAAATCGCCTTATTTCTATTGAAGTCAGAGCAAAATACGTACAGTACATTTACATTCAATATTTGATTATAAAGTGGCGAATCTGTCTTGACGCACATAAAATATGTGAGTCAACATTAATACCAAAAAATGAATTTATCGATATTACGGATGGCCTATCGCTCTCTAGGTGACAATTCACACCGTGATAGATACACATGGTGCATGAATAAAAGTTATACAAGTTGCCATAATAAAAAATAAACAACTTAAAACGCGACTTTAATAAATAGTCATACAAAATGCCGTTTATGAAAGGACGTGAGCCCATACGCCGCACTCTGCAGTATTTGAAAATGGGCAAATTGGTTTTGAAGGATGCAGTGTGCGTATTCAGTGTTAACTACAACACATACGGTAATCATCACACTGGAGCCAGGTGAGCGAAATTTTTCTGTGCAGCAAACAAAGATTAAGTTATAAATTTTATGATGCACAGAGACTTTGTGTTCTGGAACATACCGCAAATACAGTTCCGGAACCCTGATGTTCAGGTTGTTACAATTAAAAACAAAACACCTTCGCCTTTTGTGCGATGTTACTTCGATGATGGCCGTGATATCGTCATTGACATTGACAGTCAAAATCGAGATCAAATTGTCGACCATTTGGTCAGAGTAGTAGGCAAAACACGGTTCGTATGCCTCTATATCGTTTAATGTGAAATTCATCTATAAATGTTCGATTGTTTTATGCAGAGAGCAACTCGATGCTGATGCAAGACTGGCGGAGAGCAAAGACAATCCAGCTAATTTTGGACGCGGTTGTGAACGTCACTGTATATGCGAAGTACCTGGCCAATTACCATGTCCGGGCACAGTGCCTTTACCCGAAGAAAAACGTGGCAAATTTATATTTTCACCCAAATAGTCACAAAAATAAATTTGAAAATTGTTACATTTATCAAATGACTTCATATATTGATAAGTTAAACATAGTAAATTGATGAAAATTATTGGTAGCTATAACTGTTTGCTTCAGTATCGTTTCGAATGTGGTGGTCGATGATGATATGGTGCAGACGTCTTGCTTCTACTCTTTTTGCCATGCGGACCGGCGAATCGTTGAAAAGAATCTCGATCCTTATTGAATTGATACCGTTGTATAAGGGATACATTCGGCTCACGCCCACCCAAGTTTAGTTCAAGATTATCGTCTGCCTGTCTTTCCAGTACCTTGAGTTTGGCTTCTATAGCACGAATCGCTTCCGTTTTACTTATCTTATCTTCACGTCTGCCACTTCCTAGTGCAGGTATTTCAATGCGAGGCTTTGGCTTTTGTAAATCATCCTTACGAAAGTAGACACATTGAGTAAATATAGTTGTAAATATATATGTACTTAGGTATATCCTTTAGTAAGATGGATAGGTAAAGTGTATGTTGAAAGACTTTGGTTCCTACACATTAGATAAAGTAGCGCATTGACTATGAACGACGGTCAATTATAGCACATACAAAAATAAACTATGTCTAAACACACATATTCCCACAATTTTTAGATTATCTAAATTTCTTCTTAATATAGAATTCATACATTTAAATTAATACCATACGCTGCTTACAGTCTTCACTTGGTAGGCTAACTATATATGTTTTGAAGGTAAATAAGAATACGACTGTTAAAAACCAAAAAACTAATTTATTTAAAATTAGTCATCATCTATCGTCAAAGTAAATGATAGATTAAGTAAGCCAAAAGTGACCGAAATTGTAATTCACAACATTACAACAAATTTGTATATTTTCACCGATTTTCATTCCTTACTGTTTAGAATTTTGTCGTCTTGAGATCCTATGCTGCTGCTGTTGAATATTAGGACATTTAATAAATTTTAAGTTTAACCAGCATTTTCAAGTGATATTTTACTCGACTTTTACGCCTCTGCACAAAGGGAAATGTCCTAAGTAGCTAATATTTTCAACGAATTTAATATGATATTTAGATAGATATGCAGAATCGCTAGGTGTAGACTGTGTAAGCTTCTGATAAACATGAGGTATTCGAGTGGTACATGTATGCGGACGTCTATGTCACCCGTGACCCAGGTAAACAAATTGAATCAAATTCTATATATTTTTAGATGCTTCTAGTTTGTTAGATAGTCTAAGGAAATATTCAGCGGGATGGCGTGAAACTAAATGGAACCCAAATAATGATTAATTTCGCTAATCGCAACATTTGTACTATAGGATACCCATACAAATAGTTGGCAAACTTACGTATTTTATATTCTTGGCTAGACGCACAGCTATTGAGCGACTGCCGACATTAGCGCCGTCTAGCTTCCATAACGCATTTGAAGCACCCTCGTTCTGTGCGAATGTCACAAATGCGTATCCTCGTGACTGACCAACCATTGGTCCGCCCTTGTGAAATAGCATGTCAAACTTTTCAATAGCGCCGCATTTTTGCATTAGTTTGAGAAGTTGAAACCGATAGTTGTCCAATGAAAAAGTGTATATATTAGCACAATTCTACCAATGCAATCAATTGCAAAATGTAATTCAATGACAGTTCACAACTTACTCGGTAATGCGTGCATCGAGATTTCCCACCCAGATGCGTCTGTGGTCCTCGGAGTCGACATTATGCTTCGTTGGAGAATTTCCACTAATACTGTTTGGCGCTGTGCTCGTTGAGCAACTCTAAATCAACATACAATAAATTAATAATCCAAATTCTGATTTCAAATAAACAAAGTGATTATTTGTGTCTAACTTACAGCCTGCGCCATATTTGGTATTTCTGTCGATAAATCGATAAGTAAAAAACCTTCGCTAAGTCATTTGTAGCACATTCAATATATTATCTATAATCTGGAGATGAGCAGTATTTTACTGTGACAACAACTTAAATTCCTCATAGATGCGTGTTTGTAACTAGAATTGTGTTAATATTTTTTCTTTATCACGACGAACTACTTAAAATATAATTTTTTTTGGCTGGAATTTCCGTACGACTGAACATAATTTTCTCTAATCCACTCAATAATTGGAAAATATACAACCAAGACAATTGATTAAAATATCGATTTTAACAGCACTTTGTTATCGATAGTTTGGGGTTCATAAATAATTCCATCCCAGGACACAAATGGTATCGGTTTTGTCATCAATGTAACTGGTTAACACGAACATGTTAGATCAAATGGATCCGAAAATGGCTTAACATCCTTATTGTTGAGTCGTGAATTTTGTGTGTTCAAGACGAATGCAACTTGTGTTTTTCTTTCAAGTAATATCTGGATTTGTGTTCCTCATAATCGTTATTCATTATATATATTATATAATAAATGCTGTTACTTGTGATTTCGCTATTACGACCACAATAAAAGCTTGCCCATCGAAACCTAGTTTGGGCCAACTCGACTCGGATCATCCCACGGCTGAAAAGGATCCAAAATTGATCACAGGAGTTGAAGCGTCTTACAAGTCAATCACAATGCAATTAAATGATGATGCAAAGTTTATTAAGAAGTAAGTTGTATGGACACTTATAATCCGTAAATGAAAAGATTAATTATATATTTACCTTATTAAACAAGCAAATGGTCAATTTATTTGCTTATAGATAGAGCTATGAAAATAAGCCTCGATAATTAAATGAAAAATTACTGTATTGTATTGAGAATGATTGCATGCAGCACAGTTTTGGTTTATTGATTTTTCATTTGCTTTAACCTTTGGTTGCCGTTGGATATAGTATACATATAATGTGTGCATGTGTATATTTATACATACATACATATGTGTATGTATTTATATATGTGTACATATTCATTTATTGTTAAACAAGTATGTCGTACACACATGCATATGTGCATTTATTTATTTATTAAAGACAGGTCAATCATTATAATTAAGAATTAATTTGTTAAATCAACTACATAATTAATTAAAATTAAAGTAATTAAAAATTCACGTTTTTGAGAAGAAAAATAATGCGTGCAAACTTCAATTAACAACAAAAAAGGTATGCAATTATTAAAGTTAATATGATATAGGATGTCTTCTTTTTTTTTAAGTTTTAGTTAGTGGTTTTCGCATTGACTGAACCAATTTTTTAGTGAAGGCAACTGAAATTTTATCGCACTCCATTATAACCCAATCAGCATAATCTCCGATGTTATTGCGCGAAGACGAATCCTTCGCTCTAGAAAATCTCATAGATGCATGTGGTTCAGATCAGGTGACGGGTGGTGAGTGCAATTGATTTTTTTGATTTGTTTCTTTACTTTATGTTCTGTATGCTTGGTTTATTGTCCTTCTGGAATTAAAAACTGTCAACCAGTCGCAATTTTGTTGCGGTTTGGTGAACATTTTCTTTAGAATTTGCATGTACGCCTTGTAACGATTATAGACTCGATTAACACCAGGTTGCCATCTGCACTTGACGCCATACAACCTCACACCATCACACTGCTACCACAGTACTTAATTGTTCAAGTTTTGTACCGGGTTTGCGCCACACAAGTTTTTTCCCTTAAATTGAAAAAATTCTCAATTTGCTTTTATCACTGGAAATGACTTTATTCCAGGAAGCTGGAGACTGTTGGATGATCTTTTCTGAAAAATATATGCGTTAGAGAGGCTTTTTCCGTGCAAAACTGGCAGGAAGGTCTTTCGAACTGGCGTTCTTCCAGAACATGGCTTTGTGTAAATTGACTCAGTTATTTTGACATTTGAATAATTATTTGTACTGCGCACAATTTCGCCAATTTCCCCGATAGTTTTCCACTCATCACAGAGAGTTTGACGATAGTTTTCCTTCAATCGGGATTCACTTCTTTCAACTTGCCCATTGAGATTTTCTTAATACAACGATGAAATTCGTCAAAACAAAGATCATCATGAAATATCATATGCTTTTATGACCTTTATTTTGTGATCTAGCGATACCAAAAGTCATATACATACATAGCTTTTGTCGAATCCAATTAAAGTTTGAACGCATACTACTTTATGTCTAAAAACATGTACAGATGTACCTTTTTTGATTAATTTGAATTAATTTGTTGATTTATAAAAATGATTTCTTGTTATAATTAATGAAAATATATGTGTATTTAAAAAAAAAACAGTATTTTTTTTATTTGGCATTGAAGTTGTGCATTTAGTATGCTTGCATACTTTTTCTGGCTATTGTAGATGTATACAAATGTCGGTTTATCTGCTTGAATAACTACACCTCAGATCAAGTTTGTTTTCGATGTTTGCTATGCACCTTTTCTTTCCTTTAATGAACCAGAACGATCAGCTATTAAATTTTAAAGGTATAGTCTCGGATTTTGGTAGAGATAATAGTTTACTTGATCAAATGGTTAAACGGTAAAATATCCAAGGCAAAATCAACAATTTTCAAAGCATGCGAAATGTGGTCATAATTTTTTTTATGTGATCCAACAACATTTGATCAGAAGCACAAGCATACACACACATATATCACAACAGACTGGGCAATGTTTGTAAAACAACGCCCCACCAGATTTCTAGGCCTTACCCCCAAACGCATGTATATGACATTCTTTACATTGCAACAAGTCACGCATGCACAAATTGTTACCAGAAGTTCAAATTGTCAGTGTTTGCCTTTTTTTTTATAGCTAGGAGCCCTAATTTAGGAACATTAGATTTGGTCGCCATATTCCCAAGTTACAATTTTAAGTTGGTTATTAGGAGTCATAATTCGTTTAAAACTTTTGGCAAAGCTTCGGGCGAAATTTACTAGTATATATGTATATAAATTTGTTTGTTTTAATGACGTGTGACTTGCTATTAAACTCCTACTTTAATGATAGCATCTAAAACGTTTCGTCCTTCATAATAATTTTTAGAACAGCTGTCGCCATTCAAAATTCTAAAAACCTCGAAATAATAGTGTTAAAAAGCTTATCAAGTACGCAAATTGGATGTAACTTTTATAAAAAATAATTAATTTGCGTGATTTTAAGCTGTTTTCAATTTTGGTACACATTGTCAGATTATATTCTGATTCCCTCACACGTCAAAAAATTGAATGGATTGATAAGTTAAAAATTTCACGCTTGAACAATTTTCATTAAAGACTAAGGTGCAACTATAATCCTATATAAACTATATATATATAAAATTTAGGAACCATGTTTATACTGACACTTTCAAATTTCCGATGTTATCAGTTCCTGAAATAGAACAGTCTAGCAGGCAGTAATGGAGAAATATTGTTTTTCCTAAGATTAGAATTGTTTTAGTTAGAGCATAGAATACTATAACGATAATATACAATTAAAAGTGAAAAATATGTAATAATTCAAAATTTAGAAAAAAAATGTACTTTTGGTGTTTTATAATCAACTTTTTTTCCATGAGACGGTCAAACGGATTGACGTCTGATGGATTCAAGAACCATTGTGTGTTTGTTATAAAAGTTTGGAACGTTGTTTTTCATCTATTCTTGATTTTTGAAAGAAGCCATATGCGGTTACAACAGGTCAAACCATTTTCTGTGGCGGGTAGTCAATCGACGACTCAGATTCTCGTATGAATGGTTGGTAACTAAATCCTATCATCTTGGTAGTTTACGAATTGCTCAATTGTAGAAATGTAATTTAATTTACGGTGTTTCAGCTAAGAAATCGCAAAATAAAAGGCAATCCATTACTGATTTCTTTTTTGGTATTTACCCTCGCCAAAATGTTTTCATGTGCTTCAAAACAATCGTCTAAACTCTCATTCAGAGCTAGCTAGCTTACAGAGAACTAATACGCCTCGCGAAAAATCTGAAGTTAAAGGGAAAAAGGTATTTAGTATTTAAGATTGCAATTCTGTAGGAAAATTGGCTACACGATTTTGATGAATAATTTCACTATGAATTAAGATTGCTTAAAAAAATTAAACCAAACATGGTTTTACCTGTAAATTAAGATTATCTTAGATTAGTGAATTAATTGTTCGTGAATTTTATTTGACGCTGTGATTGGAAGCTGAAAAAATCAGTATCAGTATTATTAATTGATAAGCAGAGTTTTCCATCATTAGCAGACATTAACACACGAAAGAATCAAATAACAGAAGGAACATTTTGAATACCTTTGATGTGACATTAACTGACTAGTAGACTGGGCAGTTCAAATATACTTTAAATATAAATATCTAGATATATATGTAATTAACTTCTATGAAAATCTCAAATTAAATCATAATAAGAGCATGGTTCAGGAGAAACTGTAAGATTTGAAGTTCGATAGGTTAAATTTCTTGATGAAGACTAATTTTTCTAAATCACATTTATTTTCAGACGCTGGAAGGGCGGTAGCATTGAACCACACCCTACAGATAAAGCCTTAATAGTTAATTACCAGTTGGAGGCAACTGTTTTTGGTGAACCTAATAATCCTATGATTGAAGAAAAGAAGGTATGCAATGTATATAAGGAAGCTATTATCAGCGTTTGAAAATGCTACCACACTCTTTAAGCAGAACTGAAGTAGAGCCGAAGCCGGAAACGAAAGTGTATTTACTTTATTTTTGCTTAGAGTTTTGTTGTTTTTAAAATTATTTCCTACTCATAGGGTAGAAATATACAATACACCAGGAAATGAATGTAATTGGCAAAAGGAAGCATCTCCGACGCCATAAAATATATTCTTGGTCAGGATCAACAGCCGAGTCGATACAGGCATGTTCGTCTGTCTTGTCTTTCTGTATCAACACATATATCTCAGAGACAATAACAGCTTGAGATACCAAACAATGCTTTGCAGTATTGATTTATGTTCAAGTTCATTTTAGATTTTAATTCCGCCTTCATAAAATAACCCTAAGAATTTGGTTGCGATCGGATCAAGTTATTCGAGAAACAGTTTTATATGCGAAAATCCATAGGAAGCTGCACATGGTTTGTTTCTGATAGACAATGTGACCATGTATATTTTATTTGTACCTAATGAGATATTTAGGACGACAATTTTTTTTTTTGAGGATATCTTATTTTGTTTTCTAGCATTGTTAACAACAACAACTTATATTTATTAAGATTGTTATTATTATGTTTATTTTAACTTATTATTTATTGTTATAATTAGTAAAGAACAAATAAAAAATCATCAGTGGCAGATTTTGACAGATTTCGACACTTTACTTTATATTTGTCTATTCAATATCATAGCCGATTGAAATCATTATCGAATCATAAATATTTTTTTAATTGAAAAAATACAATAAAATACAAACATATATTTTTGTTCTTTCAATCATTGCGAACTTTAACAAAGTCACAACAAATAGAAGTGACTTATTTATAAGGCCACAGATCTCAGATAGAGCAGCCAAATTTGGAGAATTAACATGAGAGTTAATATGGAATATTAATATGCCGAATATAGCACATATACTTTTCGGTATATTTCAGTATATTCCAACTGGGTCGCGCGTATTTCACATTCGAGCATACTCAATTGTAGCTTTCTTACTTGTCTAATTGTGGAATTAAAAAGAGAAAAAATAAATAATATTAAATACAATAAATCCTTCTTACTATAAACAAAAATACGAGTTGATGATAAAAGATTTAGGAAGAGCAGCAGCTACATTACAATAATTGCGTTTTTATTATAAAGGTATATTTTTCATCAATTTAAAATTATAGCTATTTGCATAATTTTAAGATTTGCGATTATCACAATAGTTATTGAAATTTTAGAACATTTATTTTATGATGTGATTTTTGTTAGCATTGCCAGAAAATCATTCGCTTGCGATCATTAAACGCCAAAACAGATCCAGCTAGTCTGGCCCGCGAAGTGGTAGAGAAGTGTGATCTCATACACAAGTCCCAATTAAATGACGTTGAACAGATCATATTTTACCTAAAAAACCGCAAAGACAATACAATAAATGGTGAGTACCATTTCTATAAAATATTTAGAAAGCATATGAAGTGTATTAATTTCCCATGCCCAGATACTACTGATAACACTCACAATAGTAATCGAAGAGTGACTTCTGTTCACAATTCTCATATGCGCTCTTCTGCACGATCACACACTAATGTAGCAGCTATGGCCAGTAGCACTGTGGGATTGGGACCTGGTGGAGCAACAACTTTGGCAACGACGACGACAGAAACAGTATCCATTAATAGCATTGATGAGTATGTGGAACTCTTATACGAAGAGTTGGCTGAGCGTGTTCGTGGTTCAGCTATGATATTACAAATAGCGCGCAATGCCGACAATCTTGAAGAAATGGAAAAGAACGGTAATTAATTGAGCAAAACAAAAACAAAAAACAAATTTGTTTTAGGTATGTTTATGTGTAGAATAAATTACATTTGTTTGCATATTTGAAAGACACAAACGCACAAATGCTATTCGGTCAATAGCTTCACGAACCTCAGCTTACAATTCCTATGGTGCCCGAAGTTTTGTATCCCATATAGATATAGATTAGGTTAAAGTATAAGAATAGTATCTTACGTATTCTTTTCGTTCCACTAAAACTACAATCAACAACTTTTTGTTCTTTATGCTACAGAAGCCTGCCTTAGTGCATTGTCTCGCGTGTTGCGTGAGGATTGGCGTAAATGTCTGGATCTATCGACCAACATAATTTATATATTTTTCTGCTTCTCCACCTACACCAAATTCCATCCTTTGATTGTTCATTACAAGGTAAATAGTTGGTAATTTCTATTTAACATAGTAAAATATACCAAATAAATAAATTCCAAATAGATCGGATCACTGTGCATGGATGTTATCGATTATGAACTACGTCGTTACGAGACCATGCGCAATGAGCTGGACGTGCGTAAACAGCCTTATGATTCGACTCCGGTTTCAGATAAAGCTAGTAAAGAAAAACTTAATCGCAGTACTGATAACTTTTTAGATATTATGAACGAGGAAAAACCCAAAGAAGTACGTACACTACAATAAAACATAGATTACAAGATTTTCGTAAATATTTACTTTCAAGTGCAATTCCATTGGTACATATTTTCTGTTCGATTATTTGGCTTCAGGAAATGTATGCAACAGGTAAAATGCTTCCTTCTAGTCTCTGACCCCATAAAGTATATATATTCATGTCCATCTATCTGTCTGCATAAACTCGTAGGGCTCTGAGATTATAGGAGCTACAAATACCAACTTGGTACCAGTATTCGTGTATAATCAGGTTTGTTTTAGCACTCCCCTTTCTGCCCTCTATAATCGAAAGAAAACGATTTGCAAGCACAATTTTGAAGCTAGAGTCTCGAAAACTTCAGCGATCGGTGAAAAACTTAGAAGTTAAAGAAACAGTATTGTATGCAAATCCAAACGTAGCTGTATGTTGTTTTTGCTGGTGGACAATGTGACGGCGCATGGCATCTTTTATATCATATATCATCATCATATATCATATATCATTGTCAATGTCAATATATCAAGAATACTAAAAATACCAAAACAATTTTTTATTATATTCGAGATGGGTAGCGGGTATCTCACACTCGAGCACACTCGACTTAAGCTTTCTGACTTGTTTTTATTATAGTTTGAGTCTTAAAGTATAAAAGATGTTATTAAATTGACAGGACTATATGTACCAGTGTAATGCGATATTTTTTTTATAAAGAACTCGATATGACCTCAATTGTTAATTAAAAGTAAATAGTCTATTTTTTATTTCATTTAAAATACTAACTTTATGTAGATGGAACCGCCAAGGCGACGCATACCAGAGTTAAAACAGCGTCCAAAGTCCGGCAATTGGAGTAGCTTTCATGGAACCGTGTCTTCCTCTTTAATTAAAAGTCAAATACTCAATAGCAGTTACCATGAAGCCTTGGGAAACGCCACTTCTTGCAATACCAATTCAATTGCTTGGGATTCTGCATATTCGGCTGATTCAAAAGCACAAAGCAACGAGTCACTAGATCATACCGACCCTAAAGTTAAAAAGGAAGAATTTGATCGACTCAATAAGCAACTGAAGATGTTTGCTAAAAAACAGGAACAATTACTGCGCGTTGCATTTTATCTACTATTAAACATGGCTGAAAATGTTAAGCTGGAGGAAAAAATGCGAAGAAAGAACATTGTTAAAATGCTAGTGAAAGCACTTGATCGCCAGAATATAGATCTGCTTATGCTTGCAAGCACGTTTCTCAAGAAGTTGTGCATTGTTGGCGATAATAAAGATGATATGTGCAATTTAAACATTGTTTCCAAGCTACCTCGCCTCTTTCAAAATTCACATTCGGATCTTGTACAAGTCACACTCAGGCTAGTCTTTAATCTATCATTTGATTGTTCGATTCGCAGGCAAATGATTGCGGCTGGTTATCTCCCTATGCTTATTAAGTTTATTAACGACGAAAAGCACCACTCAACTGCAGTCAAAATACTTTATCACATGAGTCTTGATGACAAAGTCAAATCTTTGTTTGCCCACACGGAGTGTGTACAAATGGCAACTGATGCCATTATACTGAATCTCAATGTAAAGGTTGATCCCGATCTTATAGCGTTGTGTATTAATTTATCACTAAATCATCGCAATGCGCAAATTATGGTTGAGGGTAAACGACTGCACAGTCTAATGGATCGGGCATTTAAGTATCAAGATGCTCTGTTAATGAAATTGATACGTACTTTATCACAGCATGCGTCTCTACAACTGCTGTACATCGACTATGTGGGGGATCTGGCACGGATTTTAACCATATGTGACAACGAGTCATTTATTGTAGAGTGCTTAGGCATACTAGGAAATCTTGCGCTTACTGATCTTGATTATTCACAAATTCTACAAAACTTTCAATTAATACCTTGGATACGTCAATTACTAGTTCCCTGTGCCAGGTTGGATGACCTTGTGCTTGATACGATAGTATATCTAGGCACTTGTGCTTGCGATGAACTTTGCGCACTTCTTTTATGTCGTGCTAAGGTGGTTCTATCGTTAATCGAGCTGCTAAAAGCCAAACAAGAAGATGATGAGATTGTGTTGCAGATCATTTTCGTATTTCAACAGATACTTCAACACGAGAGCACACGGGAATATATGATTAAAGAGACTGAGTCGCCAGCTTATCTAATCGATCTTATGCATGACAAAAATGAAGCAATCCGAAATGTGTGCGATTATTGCCTGGATATTATAGCCATCAGTAACAGTGAATGGGCTAAGCGAATTAAGGTGAGTATCCACATAGTGTTGAAATTGTATTTAATAACGAAACTATATTTTTGTAAAGCTGGAAAAATTCCGCAATCACAATTCGCAATGGCTCTGCATGGTAGAATCGCAACACGATCGTGAAACCGAGCAGGACTTTTTAGAAACTAACGATGACGATAATGATTTGGACACGTATTTAAGATCAGAGTACATTAATAATTGCGACCTTTATAATAGCTCAAATATTAACGAGCACGATAATGACACAAACAGCATCAACAGTAACAATCCAGGCAGTCCGACTTATAACAGGCCAATCAACACGTAAGTTGATATCGTAGATTTAGTTTCAATGCTTAAAATTAAAACATATTTTCTTATAACTACCGACGCAGCCAGGATCTGGACGAAATGTACAATATGACTTCTAGCTCGAAATCACAGATTTATAATCAGGGCATCAATGAAAATAACTACATGATTAAAACACACAATGATGACAAGTTAAATGAAGATATGGCATAGTAAAATCATTATCAATAATTAATAATAATTTTAACACAAATTTAGTAATCTGTATCTGCTTGAAAAATTTTTTTATTATTTTAGCGTAAATTGAGAACATTATATGTTATAATCTAATAAATACATTTTTCTAATGTGAGTAATTTTGACTTTAATTAAAAAAATGTAATGAGCTGCTGGTAAACGAAACTTATCAGGAAAGATATACATGCAATGCAGTAAACAAGTTTGATAGCTATTGTTAAGTATATACATGACTGTGACATACGCGTTCACTGCAGCCAAAAAAAATTACTCTATATAAACCATCCGTAATACAAGAAAATATGGATTTTATTATAGCATTATATCATTATATTGAAATTTGGTATATGCAGGAGCGGGAAATCGGCAATGACCGCAAAAAAGAGCGACGATGCTGTGAAGGAGAGTGGGAACTGAGCGACAGACTGGTTGGGAATCAGTTATAATTGATCGATTGTAACTCAATAAATATCGTGGTTAAATAAGATCATAATCTATATTTATTTGGGGAGACTCACGGATCAATACATTAGCGAAGAGGTAAAACTTTGTTTTTAATAAAGTTTATGAATGAAATAACAATAATTCAACTGATTATGTGCGTTGTTTTCAATTGTAAAATACGAGAAGAAACAAGTCAGAAAGCTACCGTCGAGTGTGCTCGATTGTGATATACCCGCCACCAAGCTCAAATATACTAAAATATACCAAAAATCATTTTTTATATTTTCGGTATATTGGTACATTCATATTCCATCACCTCCCAACTAAAAAACGATTTACTAGCACAATTTGAAAGATAGAGTCTTGAGTTTTGGTATATACAAAGATAAAGACATTCTCGATGATTCCTGATTTTGGTTGTGATCAGATAAAAAACTTGGAAGCTATTTAAGACACAGTTTTGTATGGGAAAATCCATAGGCAGCTGCACGTGGCTTGTTTCTGGTGGACAATGTAACCGTGCATGGTATATTTTATACTTTATGCGATATTTAGAATGTAATGAAATGTGAAGTATTTTTTTGGTATATTTGAGATGGGTAGCGGGTATCTCATAGTCGAACTCACTCGACTGTAGATTTCTGCCTTTTTTTTGATTCTGTATCGAAATTTACCTTAATTAGATTAACAAATTAGACAAAACTTAACGAAGCTTCTAACTTTAAATTGTATTCACAATAACAATTCCGAGAATTCACTTCTCAACAATTACTTAAAGTAATTTGCGTTTTTAAAGCACTGACGTCAGTTGTGACGAATGGAGACGCGATTGCATAATTTGCCGTTAAAAATGGACGTCAATGGCTACTTGACCGAAAGACGGCCATTAAACTGAATGTTCTTTGTATAGACCTGATTGTCCATCGAGTTGAAACGACCACACCATCTCTTAAATAGAATGGGTTTAAAATTAAACTATGGATTGATCCCCAAGTCATCCCAGCTTAACCGTCAATTCGAAGTTTCCCAGTGGCACTCGAAAACAAAGTAGCCCCCGTTCGAGTCGATATCATCGAATCACAGTCACATGCACGAGCTGGTGTATTTTCCCCATTATGCTGACCATTAAGGAAAACGGCGATGTTCAAGGTGTGTGATAAAATTATGCACTACTGGCATATGACCAGACTAAGAGATGAAAGATTTTTTCCACAATTGGATATTAAGGACTCTTTTGCATCAGCTGGAGTTTGACCAATCCAGCAGGGATAACATTAAAAAGACTTTTTCGGTTAACTCTACTCCAGAAATATTTCAACGTCATCTCGAACAGGTATTGGCACCTCTTACCAACGTCATGAATTATTTCTGGAGCTAGCGAAAAAGAACATGAGAAGACATTAAGAGAGGTTTGTAATGTATTCAATGAAAACAGCTTTTTACTGGATGAACATAAATGTAATAATAGATGCCAGTTCACTTGTTGCATTTCTTAGTGAATAGTGATCCTTTGATTATTTCATTCGCTAGTAGAGCTTTGTCAGACCTTGAGAAATGTTATTCGCAAGCAGAAAAGACCTAACCTAAAAGGACTGCATTTTAATCTCGTGACCTTTGGAGGCGATTTTCAAACCGACATCGAGACCTTCAGTATTCCCCATGCGATCGAAAATTGGCAAATATTCAGCAAAAATCCAGAGATTGCCATATGGTGTCCCAAAGTCCCAAGCCAGCGTCGATGCATAGGAAGTCATTTCCAACTGGTCCATGGTTTTGGATTGCATTAAACAAAGGGATGTAGGAGCTGGCAATGAGCGGCGACGTCAAAAAAGAGAGTGACAATTTTACATAAATAATTACTTGATTTTAATGAATGTTGACACGTAATAAATAAAATAATCATTATATATATTATGGCGAAATCCGTTGTGAATTCAACTTGTTGTTATACCGTATGACGGAAAGCATATATCAAATAATATATTACGAAAAATTATCTCTCAAATGCAAGCATGCACAATATTTTATATTTGACCGTTCTCAGCTCTTAATGCCATTAAAAACGTTACCAACTATACCCATTATGTTCCTGAAATTAGAAATCTCCTAATTAGATTATTCCCGAAATTCACAATCCTATGGATACCCGGACATATTAATTAATATAAAAGGCAACGAACATGCTGACACTATTGCAAAAAACTGTAGACTGCTCCCTCTTATATACACAGCAAACAAAAACAGCGCAGATATTAAAATACAAATAGAAAACACCCATTATACTCAAAAACAAAATAATTTCAATCATACTTCCAACTGGGATCAAGTATTAACTCAAATAAATCTAATATTTATAACTACCTCAACTATACAAATAAAACAAAGACCTCCCGAACAATAGAAATTAAACTTATACGACTTCCTTTGGGGCACACTAACTTAACACACGTACATTATTTAGACAAAATTATCCCTGCCTCATGTCCTTTCTGCAAATCCCAAATTGTATCTTCACTCGAACATTTGCTTACAACGTGTCCCTATTTTATCCAAAATATTTTCCATAGATTACAAATTAATTTAAATTTAAACGTAATTTAATATAATAAACTCTTAATCAATCGTATCACTTATATATATTATCTTTAAGAATAATTTTGTAAACACAACAGTCATTGTAAATAATATTGTTAAAGTAATTAATAACATGTTATTATTTAGTTTAAAGCCTCTGTAGTCATGGGTTTAATCTTGTTGGCTCGGGATTTGCAAAGTCAAAGTCAACGCTTCAATAATAATAATAAAATATATTTGACCGTAAAAGACCGTAGTGTAAAGTGTCATAGTGAGAGTCAAATGAACAACCATGTGACTTTTAGTTCATTTACTCAATTTGGAATCGTTCAAAGGAACTTATTCTAAATTGAACATATGATTAGCACGTTTATAATTCTACTATTTAACAGTCTGTTCTTACAAAATGTTCGTAGTTGATAGATATCGGTAGCAAATGTATTTGTTTTTTCTTTTTTGTTTTTGATTATTTAATGATTCACGATGACTGCAATGTTATTTCATTCACAACGTCGCAGTGGATATTTTGCGTACCAAAGTCTCAAAAAAACCGTTTGGAGACACTGCACGACAATTGTTAAGGATAGAAAAGAGTTAGATAATGAAGAAATAACTATTGGTGATGTAGTTGTGCGTTTAAAGAAGCCGAAAAATATTCATTTGGTCCCTTATAAATACGGTAAGTAAATTGCTACATGTGTGTATAGTAGTATATATACTATATACTATATACTATATACTATATACTATATACTATATACTATATACTATATACTATATACTATATACTATATACTATATACTATATACTATATACTATATACTATATACTATATACTATATACTATATACTATATACTATATACTATATACTATATACTATATACTATATACTATATACTATATACTATATACTATATACTATATACTATATACTATATACTATATACTATATACTATATACTATATACTATATACTATATACTATATACTATATACTATATACTATATACTTTATACTATAAGCGTATGGGAATGATCCATTGGTAGCTGCGCGTGCTTTGTTTCTGGTGGACAATATAAAGGAACATCAATATTCGAAAAATACTAAATTTACTTTTTAGTGTATTTTAGGATATAAGATCTGGTTAGAAGTCAAGCACACAGAAGAAATACACATTGCGTTGTTGCTTGAAATTAATAATCATGTTCCAATAACTGAATGAAATAAAATGTGAAATATTTGTATGCGCTGTTGCTTATTTTCATAAGTATACATACTAACGAGCACAAACATGGACATACGCATACATGGAAACGAGAGCGCAGAGCAACGAAATACATCCGTGCTCATCGTTCCGTTGTCGATCTACGACTAAATAGAGTGTGATGTTCGCTCTGTTCGAACATCGAATTTCGAACATTAGACTAATCGCAAAGCTCGGATTCACTGGGTTTGCAATAAAGCTTCAATAAAGAAGTTGGTTAACTTCTTTATGAGAAGTTGACATATCTATATATTCTATATTTAGTGGTACTACAAGTAAAGTAAAGCAACAATTACAATTACACAATACATTGGTGAATATACGCTGGAACCATTTTCCAACATTGTATAAAGACCTTTCACCATCCCGTTATAAAACCCAGAACTGACGTAGTATTACTGACCACTGTTGAGATTAAAATCTAATAAGTGGCTAAGTGACGATTAACTCTTCATAATGATATGAAACATTTAATAAAATTTAAATTCAACAAGTTCACCGAGCACCTCGATTAAACGGAATCAAGATCACAGCAACCTTTATAGGCTTTTTATTGTAGACAATTTTAAGATCACTCGCATAACAAACAATGTGATAAGTAAAAGGTCGAGAATAGTATGAGAGCCAAATTATTGAAAACAACTTTTTGTGTTCTTTGGTTTAGATAGTTTGAAATCCAGAAAAAAAAACCTATTTGAAAATGCAATGAAGTAAAGCTTGCAAATATAATAAAAGAGAATGGTTAACTGATTCAAATGATGACTGTTGTTAGGAAAACTTAATTAGATAACAAAGAAAGCTTAAGGAAATTTATATTCGTAGATCTATGTCTAAATCCGTGCTTTTAGTGATTATGTAATTCCATTGACGATTAGTATGTATGATTAGTTAAAATCTCAAATTCTGAGTAATATTTATAAATAGTATAAAACACAATATTGATTTTTTAGTAAATTTCGCACTTGATGGATCAATTCAACTGAGTCAGTCCCGACTTCATCATTTGCGATGGATGCTACAAAAAGATGTATTGAAGCAAGATATGTTTCTTCTTGGTTCGCCTGGGCCCATCAGACGTCAACTGGTTATGCAATACCTGGAGCTGACAAATCGTGAACTTGAATATGTTGCGCTTAGTCGCGATACAACAGAGAACGATCTGAAGCAGCGACGGGAGATTAAGAATAAAACGGCAACTTATTATGATCAAAGCGCTGTACGAGCTGCCCTTTATGGACGGGTTCTTGTTTTGGACGGAGTTGAGAATGTTGAACGCAATGTATTGCCAGTTCTCAATAATCTTCTGGAGAATCGTGAAATGCATTTAGAAAGTGGCAAGTTTCTAATGGCCCCTGAGAAATATGATAAATTGTTAGAGGTGAGCTTGCCAGATTCCAAATTTAGTATTTCTATTTTCATCTATATATATGTTCATTCCGATTGACTGACTAATATATTCCCACATAGCAGAAACGGTAAGAGTTAGTAGTTTGTAATATGGAAGGATTTTACAAAATCCAAATTAAATTGACTGGCTTGTACACAAAATAAATGAAACCAATTAAGAATGCAATGGCAGAGTGTACTTGACTGTGAGAATAAAACAAGATAAAACTCTAAAGTCGACAGTGCTGAAATATTTTGTAAATTTTCTTTACGTGCAAAATCATTTAGTGATCTACTATACACTTTTCCACTAAAGCAAGCACTTGGAGCTACAAACATGCAAGATTGTAGGAACATAGCGGCTAATCCATCCTGCTCACTCGCGAAAACGTCATGCCTCCTATGGTTAGCAAGACATGCTGAGATGCTGGCTTGGGTAAACTAAGATATTGAAAAAAATATGTGCAATCGTTTACCCACTGTTAGCTGAGAATTGCCCAAGAAAAGTATTGTTTACTAGTTTTGTTTTATTAGTTTTAAAAAAAATTTTTTTTCAACGGGAATCATTAAGAATTTCAATGTCTCACTTTACCCAACTCAGCATCTCAATGCTTGTCCCCTGAAAAATCAAAAATAAAAGGGCTAGATGACTAAAAAGGTTCCTAAAATGTAATTTTCTGAAGCACATTAAAAGCCTATTTGGATACATCTCCGTGTTCACGTGCATCGTTTTTCGAAGATCAGTTAATCTTTGTACCAATTTAAATGGTATCTTTCGTTATCACGCTAACGCAGCTTGCAATCGCGTTATATTATACCTGATTAAGATCAACAGCCGAGACGAGACAGTTTTGTGCGTCTTTCTGTTTTGTTCTGTCTTCCGAAGTTAAAAACTACGAAACATTCTATATATTCCATAACTGTTGCGTCTGGTGTTAACGTCTGGACTCTATTTTGTATTTAAGCTTGCAGGACTGTCTAACATACATACATATGTATGTATTTATTAAAAAAGTCAGAAAACTATAGTCGAGTGTGCTCTACAGTGAGATACCCGGTACTCAGTTCGAATATAATCAAATAAATTGTTTGTGTATCAAGTTCTGAATATCTCATATAGTATAAAAAATACCATGCACGGTCACATTAAACACACTAGAAACAAACCACGCGCAGCTTTCTGTGGATTTTCCCATTCAAAACTGTTTTTTAAATAACTTCTAAGTCTTTCATTCGATCGAAACCAAATTCTCGGTGATCATCAACTGTTATTATCGTTTCACATATATTTGTTTCTAATTTAATGCTGAAATTCAATCAAAAACGTTATTTAAACACACTTGCAGATAGAAGAAGGTAAGACAACTGAGCGTTCAGTAACCCAAATTAATTTAATTTATTCTGAAGGAACCCTCAAAGTATGGCCGTTTCGGCTGGAGCTTGATAGCTTACATAAGTCACGGCAAATAACTTTTTAAATATTGATAGATGAATAAGTGATTTTCTACTGTTAATAAGGATAGTACTGATATTGTAGATTAAAATCCTTTCCTCAATTTTACAGACTCACACAAAAGAGCAACTTGAACAATCGGGAGTATTACGTGTGTCTGAAGATTTTCGTGTCATTGCTCTTGGATTGCCTGCCCAGAAATATAAGGGAACTCCACTTGATCCGCCCCTGCGTTCTCGATTTCAATCTCGAAATGTCGAAACATACACATTTTTAGAGTTGTATAATGATATGCATCATGTGACACCTTATGTTCCAGCAGATAAACTAAAACAATTACTTAGTTTTGCATTAACCGTACAAAATTCAGGCAAGGACATTCAATTGCCCGATTTTCCTGTACATAATCTACGCTTGGCTGTACAGATGCTGGTAACTATTTTGCTCTTATATCATTGTATCGAATCCACACAGAGTGCAAAAATTTTTTAATATGTGGTATATTTGCCTTAATTATTAATTTTCATTAAATGTAAAATACTTATGTTACAAAGTTTTAAGTAAGGATTTTGATGATAAATCTGCACAGTCAATTTAAATGCAGTACAAAATTTACAAATTTTAAGTATAGTACATCAGCTAATGGTATTTCATTTATCATCCACTATACATGCAGTAAAAACAAATTTGCTAATAGTTTTACATAAATATATATTAGAGCTTAGTTAAATATTAATAATGTTTTTAACGTTTTCAGCAAACTAATCCAGCTCTCACCATGCACGATGTGATTTTAAATGTTTACCCATATCAAACCATTTTAAATAAGGAGCAAGAAAAGTGTGTACATGAATTATTGAAGAGTTTACATATTCAGAAAACGACTGGCTACAAGGTGAAAAGTATTACCAGTCATGAAGAAAATGGTTTAATAAAAGTTAGTCTCGATAATCTAGAATTGCGGTTGCCAGGTGGATCAGTTTCACTTTCAAACGAAAAGTTTGTTGACCTGGCTCATCAACGTCAAGTCCTTGCTGCGTTGCTGCAAATGTATGCTATCGGTGATATCTGTTTGATTGGCGAGAAGGGCGCAGGCAAACTCACGCTTACAAATCAGCTAATACATCTATTGCACCAAACAAAAGAGCCAATGATGTTGTACGAAGACATGACCTCTAGAGATTTAATACAACAGCGCATTACCAACTCTGAAGGGGACACCATTTGGCAAGATTCACCTTTGGTACGAGCAGCGAAAACTGGATCGGTTGTAATTTTAAATGGTCTTCACCGATTACATAAAAGTACATCTGTTGTTTTGCAGCGGTAAGTGTGAGTCAATATTAAACCAAGGCTACAATTCATAAGCTCGATTTATAGGTCCGAACTCAAATACCAAGCGAACCTTGTTTCACTTAAATGTAAATAGACGGCTGAAAGTAATTTTATATATTTTTTCGAATTCTAAACATATAATACCGAAACGTTATTTGAGTAGAGTAGAGTATCGGTATGGCATTTCAAATAATACAAAATTAAAATAATGTCTAACTTAAAAGTTATTCAAGATATTGAGTTACTTTGGTGTCCAAGGGTTCCGTATATAGCATACTTTAAACGTTTATCGTTATCATTATACCAAATATAGTTTTTCATGTAACGGTTATCTTTTAGTCGAACACAGTGGAGTTTTCGCCCTTTACCCACTCAAATCGAAAACATTTGAGCTATAACTTTAAAATTGCACTAAGTTATAGTTTTAATACCTAAAAGTTCGGTTGCTATGTGATAAAACATGAAAAAATTATTCGAGAAACAATTTTGAATGCTAAAACCGTTTGCAGCTCAAAATATAGCAATCTTATATCTTCTTTATATTGTTCACGATTAAGTAATGTTTTCTTTAATCTTTTGGTTTTTATACAAATTGCGTATCGAGTATCTCACCTTCAAGTCCAATTAACTGAAGCCTTGAAAATAAACAATCAAACAGAGCCGTCCGTATTGTTCAAGTGCACGTTCTAAATAATTTAAATGGTTAAAAGATCCAATTTAATTACATTGATTATATTTTAAATATATGATTACGTTTCCCCAATACTTAATGAATCAAAAATTTTAAAATTCTCATTTATTTTCCCCAGAATAATTCACGAACGTGAGATGCAGCTGTGTGATGGTACAACGTTGCTACGATCGGATCGTTACCACACCCTTCTTAACCAAGGACTTAGTCAAAATGAGCTAACTAATCTTGGCATCTTCCCTATACGGGAATCATTTCGCATTATAGCACTAGCCGAACCTCCAAAAATGGGTAGCGTAAAAACTAGCTGGCTCTCTCCGGAATTGTTGAGCATGTTTCTATATCAGGAATTACGGCCACTTCAGAAAACTGAAGAGTACGAACTGCTATCGCAGCTTTACGGCAAAGTGCAACCTAAGATGCAATTATTGTTGCAGTTGGCTCAAATCTTACGTAACTCAACTAATTTGATGCTTCAGAGTTTTTCGGCTCAATTATCAACTCGGCAACTTTTAAAGTTGGGTCAGCGTTTGGCTGCCTATCCATGCAGCGATGTCTACGAATTGTTGCAAAATACCTTTCTGATTAAATTTATGCCATCGATAACACGTGCAGGTTTGGAACAAGCCATGAGAGAAGCTGGCATTTATCGAAACTCAAATGACGAACATGAATGTAGGAAAATAGCTAATCAAATTAATGTAATAGAAAATAAACTGCGAATTGGAGCAACTGAGATGCAGCTTACGGAAGTGTTGTTGGAGCATCAGTCGAAAGTACCGAGCACTTTATTTTATGAAATCTCTCAACATACTGTATTGCTAGAACGATTATTACAAGACTTTTTAATTGGCGAGCACCTACTGTTGATTGGCAACCAAGGCGTAGGCAAAAATAAACTTATTGATCGTCTATTGCAACTTATGCGTCGGCCGCGGGAATATATACAACTACATAGAGATACAACGGTGCACAGCTTAACAGTACAGACAACGCTATGCGATGGCCAAATCGTTTTCGAAGACAGCGCCTTAGTTAAGGCGGTGAAAGCTGGGCATGTGCTGGTCATTGACGAAGCAGACAAAGCTCCCGTAAATGTCACATGCATTTTACGCAATTTAGTTGAAAGTGGTGAGATGATACTATCAGATGGCCGACGTATTATTCCGCCCAATAGTACTCGTACATACGATACGTGTGATTTCATTCGGACGCATCCAGAATTTCGACTTGTTGTGTTAGCAAATCGACCTGGATTTCCATTTTTAGGCAATGATTTTTTCGCGGCACTTGGTGACATTTTCAGCTGTCATGCCATTGATAATCCAATGCCAGATTCAGAAATTTTTCTGTTGCAGCAGTATGGACCGAATGTACCTATTAAAACACTTCGAAAATTAGTAAACGCATTTAGTGAACTACGAAGTCTTGCTGACGAGGGATTGCTTAATTATCCATACTCAACGCGAGAAGTTGTAAATATTGTTAAGCATTTAGAGAGATATCCGCAGGAAGACATGTCTGAGCTAATCGGAAATGTGTTGGACTTTGATCGTTACCAACCAGAAATTTTGGATCAGGTCACTCAGGTACTGTCCAAGCATGGACTGCCAATTGAGGCATATGCAACAAATGAACTACAAACAGTGCGTGAGAAAAAGACGTTACAGTTAAGTGTTAAACGTAATAGCGGCATGGGAGTATCAGGACCCAAGTTTGGCAAATTGGATCCGAAAAATGAGCCTCATGTTGGTGGCAATACATGGGCAGGCGGGAGTGGTGGACGTGATACAGCAGGGTTAGGAGGAAAAGGTGGACCATTTCGACTAGATAAGGGGCATCGTGTGTATCAACTAAGCGACGAGGAGAAAGCTTCCATTCCAGAGGACATTAAACTTGCGGCTCGTGAAATGAATCGTAAGGCTTTTGAGCAAAAATTGCAAGATATTAAAATGTCTGCCTTCGATCATCAAGTTTATGCACAGTACAGCGAACCTAATCGCAAGCAAGTGCAACAGCTTAAAGCTGTTTTAGAGGCCATGCAAACGAAAAGCAAGGAACGGCTATGGCAAAAGTATCAGACCGATGGTGAACTTGACGATACTCGTCTCATTGAGGGCATCACCGGTGAGAAGAATATTTATAAACGACGTAGCGAAGTTAATCCTGAGGCTGATTATGCTCAGGACCAACCCAATCGACTCAAGCTTGTTGTTGATGTTTCTGGATCCATGTACAGGTATGAAACATATGCAAATCTCAAATATTTTTATCAGGAAATTACTGGTATATAATCGTTTTTTATGGTCCAAGTAATATAAAGGACCCTTTTTATTCCGAAAATGGGGGAACAAGTCAGGCAACGAGCATAATTCCAGCAAATACGTTTGGAAAAAACGCGTGCTTGTTTCAACTTGAATGCGAAATTCATCAGTAATAACTTACTTTAATATGTATGACAAACGTCCATTTCATCTTATACAGTTACATCAAACACTACAAAACTTTAGGTATATTGTTGATGTTCTTCTTAAGACAACAAGCTCGAAAGCGTAGCTCAAAAAAGTAGGTAAAGAACTTAATACGTACATCGCAGATAGTAATGATTTGTATTTTTAATTTTTTCAGTGTATATGATTTCCTGCTGGATAAAATGCGGCAATTTACGAACCATTTTTTTTTTTATAATACTTATTATTTACAATCTATCTATCTAAAGATAATAAGTAAATGGTTTACCGATGGAATGACAGGTTTTTTACATGTAGGGGATATTTATATTTATATCCCCTAAAGTGGAGATCGAGCGGGTGGTGTCTTTTCAGGCGTCGGCGATGCTGGCTATTGTTAAGCAGGATAATGGCCAGTAGGCTGCAATGTCGATCCAGTCTCTCCTGATATTTCAAGGTGTACCTTTTAACCATTTCGCTTACTTTTGGAATCCTAACGATGAATATAACTACCACATTTTTATACCCGCTACCCATAGGGTAGAAGGGTATTATAGCTTTGTGACTTCAGGAAATGTATGTAAAAGCAGAACGAAGCATTTCCGACCCCATAAAGTATATATATTCTTGGTCGGGGTCACCAGCCGAGTCGATATAGCCATGTCCGTCTGTCCGTCTGGCTGTCTGTCTGTATGAACACCTAGATCTCAGAGACTATAAGAGCTAGAGATTCCAAACTTGGTAGCAACATTGGTGTATGTCCTACGCAGTTTTCGTACATATGAAGATAATAACAGTCTTGATGATTCGGATGAAAAACTTGGAAGTTATTCAGAAAATAGTTTTGTATGGGAAAATCCATAGGCAGCTGCACGTGTAGTGTTTCTGGTGAACAATGTGACCGTGCATGGTATATTTTATACTTTATGCGACATTTAGCATGTGATGGAATATGAATGTACAAATGTACCAAAAATACCAAAAATACTTTTTTATATTTTAGTATATTTGAGCTGGGTAGCGGGTATATCACAGTCGATCACACTCGACTGTAGCTTTCTTGCTTGTTTATTTCCGATTACGTTCATCTGCTAACGGACCTATGATTACGAAAAAACATAACCATATTCGAAAGTTCGCTTACTTACTTACAGATTCAATGGGTATGATGGGCGACTGGATCGTGAATTGGAGGCCGTTGTCATGGTCATGGAAGCCTTTCATGGATATGAAAAGAAAATAATTTATGACATCATCGGTCATAGCGGCGAGGGATGGGAATTGCCTTTCGTAAATGCGGTTAGTGCTCCTAAAACCGACAAGGAACGATATATAACAATTCGTCAAATGCATGCTCATTCACAATATTGTTGGTCGGGTGATAGCACAGTGAAAGCAGCACGCGAAGCGTGCTGCTCTTTGAGCGCCGAGGAAAACTTTGGCAATGGTACTGTTGTCGTCCTCAGCGACGCAAATCTCGCCCGATATGGTATTGCACCCAAGGATCTAGCACAAGCTCTTCAAAGTGGTCACCCCAAAGTTAAAGGTTATGTCATCTTTATCGGCAGTCTAGCAGAAGAGGCAGATCAGTACGTATTGGTTTACCTTGACTATAGTCAATTTACGTTTTTATATTAATTTCGTTTTATTTCAGAATTATAAAAGAAATGCCAGCCGGGCAGAGTTTTGTATGCCTAGATGTTACAAAGTTGCCACAGATTTTAAAGCAAATATTTATTTCTTCAGTTCTCTGAACGATTTACAAGTTTTGATGTTAATAAACTCATTTTGATTACCTGATAAAAATAAATAGCTTTATTTCGGTAAAAGTCCATAAGTTTGAATGGGAAAGTCCATAGGGAGCTGCACGTGGTTTGTGTCTGATGGACAATGTGACCGTGCATGGTATATTTAATACTTTTTGCGATATTTAGTACGTGATGGCAATATATCGAAAATACTTTTTGGTATATGTTAGTGCATTTGAGCTGGGTAGCGGGTATCTCACAGTTGAGCACACTCGACTATAGCTTTCTTACTGATTTGTTTTCGCTTATTCAGCGATTACAAATCTAGTTGATTGCTGAGTTGCAGTTCTTGGTCAATGCATTTAATACAGTTTCAAAATATTTCAATTTAAGTACTCGACTAAAAAGGCACGTATGTTGGTAGCAAGACATGTAAACTTGTCTAAGTAATTAAGTTTTATCATTTCATTTCAATTTAAATTGCCCGGGCAGCTTTCTCCTTTCAATTGTTACCGTTAACGATTGAGGTAGTCCAGAATATCGAGATGTTGCATTTGCTGTGAACAGATATATCAGGTTTTCTCTACTTACGTATTTCTCCTCTTTTGGCGTGCATTTATTTAAATGTAATTAAAAGAATATGTGTATGTCGTAGAATGGTAAATTGGCCCAATGTATATGTGCGGCATAGAATGGCAAGTTTGACCATTGTGCATGCATGTAAATTTTTGAGTGACGACACGATGTTGCTAACGGTTCTCAGCACGCACAACGGCAGAGAGAAAGAGATGTGGATGTACTCTGCTGCTGAGTAAGGTCTGTTCGTTAGGGCGTAGAAAAGAGATGACAGTATGGTTGCCAAAATTCTGAGAATGGAAGTTTGGAATGTGCGTGGCGAGGTCAGTTAATGTTGCGCCAGAGAAACGAACAGAACTTGCTGCGTTTTAAGTGTGGCAAAAAACGAGTTTCTCCGACATGTATTTTTCATCGATCTGATTATTGCAGCAATTTGTGATCTAAAGCATACACATACACACAGACATGTACTTTTAGCAGGCTGATATGACATGCCGACATATTTATGCCATCATTCACACACATGCATATGTATGTATATACATATATACTTGCACAAATCGACTACCAATTGAGATTTTCCTCTCAATGATTTCTGCATATTTATATATGTATATATATATAAATTAACAAAATTGATTGAATTTTGTTTTTTTTAAAAAGCCACATGCTTTATTGTGGAGTTGGATTAGAACTGAACTTAAACAATCTATTGACTTAAAATTATACTTCTGCTGCCGCTGAAGCTTGCCGTTATTGCCGCTGTCGCTGCCGGATGTAGCCGCTGCAGTTGTCGCTAAAAGTGTTGGGTGTCCAGCACCTGGTCCCACGGTTTGGGCGTTACGCAAGGTCCTGATCGTCCAAGTTGATTCTGCTGATGCAGCGCACGTGGAGATGGTAATGTGTGACCAATATTTGGTCGTTGCTCCCATGGTGTCTTCTGCTAAATCGTTGCGCGTGTTGTTACGGTGCGTTTAGGTGCATTGGCACTGGCGTTGTATGGGCGCGGTAATGTGTGGCCTTAACTCCTCCGCCTTTAAATGCGGACGTCCTCGGCCGCCAGTTGAACTTGACTTTGATTTGTTGTTTCGCTGTTCACTGCGTTAATGACGACTTTAGCTGTTCTTGATTTTAGAATTTTGAATGCCAGTGCAATTATGAGCGTCAGTAATAAGATGTAGATACTGATGTTAGTGATTGCCTTTGTATCTTGGTCTTCCTTCATGAGTTGGATTTTTGCCGTATTATTGAAGTTTAGTTCTTTTATCATTTCTAATGATAGAACTTCTTCTACCATGCTTTTATTGTTAACGATTTGTAGCACTGGTGGTAATGGGTCGGCGTGTACCATACTCTTTGTTTGTGTAGGAAGTTCCTTTTATATCAATCGATGCATTTTTGGCTTGGATAATATAAGTTCCGTGCAAATTTAGTTTCTCATCGTCAATAGTGACTGTTCCATTAAAGTCATTCAACAGTATTGTTCCGGGCAGGATTTCCTCGTCTTCCGGGATGTGTTGGCTGTTCATTTGCAAGCAGTTTGATTGCTTTGATTTCAGAAGTGCAGCTTCGCATGTATTATTGCTTAGATTTATTATGTTTTCTCTTTTACATAAAGTCTTATCATTAATGGTTTCGCAAACTTCATTGATTCCGAATTCTGTTTCTTTACATTGAATTATTAAATCAAATTTTATTTTATTAATTACATTTCTTTTCTTTATAGGTTTTATTATAATTTTTTGACATAGATTTTCTTCTATTTTGGGCAGACTGATAATGTACAGAATATCTTTTCCATTAGAAGCTACTTTAATTTTGGCGAACTCAAGTAATTCCTCTATATTAATAAACAAATTGTTGGAATTTTGTACCAACTTTTCTATTAGTTGAATTTCGATACTTGATAATAAAATGGAATTAATTGTGTTCGTCTTGGCCCAATTTATTGCGTAGATCATATTTGTTAGTTCTTCTTTGAAGATTTTCAGTTTGTATTTTAATATTTCGATTTCTATATTATTAATTGATTCTTTTTCTTGAGTGAATTTCAATATAGCATTTGTGCTTTCTCTTATTTCTTTAATCTTGTCGCTTAGAAGTCTGTTTATTATGACTTGTTTGTTGTGGTTTTCTAGTTGTTCATTCATTTTACTTAAAATTATTTCGTGATCATGATGATCTGGGCTTCCAGCTAGCCATTTCCAGGCAGAGCCGAGCATATTTAATGATCTTCTAGATCTTATGTTTTTAGGTCTTAATCTATTTAAATCGTTTTTGATTTGGTTTAGTTCTAATGAAATGAATGGTGCGAGATGATTGGGTAGTGATGAATTTATGGAATTTTCGAGCACTTGTAATGCTTCTTCATATTTTTTGATATTAAAAACGTGTATAATTTTGAATGAGCTGTTCTGAATAGCTGCGGGGCCAATTTTTCTGGTTACGAGAATTCGTATAGTCTAGTATGGTTGCCTTCCCGAGACATGACGGTAAAAACAATAATCTGTAAATAGTAGTTAATTTTTTAAATTATTCTTGTGTACTATTTTCCCTGACTTAGTTTTAATGGTGGAGTTACCATTTTCTGCGACTATTTCTTTTTTATATCTTGGGGATGCTTTGGAGCCTAGTCTTTTGTTTATTTTAACGTAAACTTCTTCTCCTAGTTCGTATGATCGGGGGTTGTCTTTCTTTGCGTTGTGATAATTCATATCAGATATTTGTGTGCCTATTATTTTGTTCTTAATTTCTTCCCTTTTCTTTTCTATTGCTTCTGGAGTGTTTGCTATGTTACTTCTAAAAAATGTTTCGATGGGTTTTTCTCTAGTTACTGAGTGTATTGATTGATTATATTCTTGGGTCGTTTTGAATACTAGATCTGTGAAGGTAAGTTCGTTATAATCTTTCTTGAGACATCTAATGATTTCAGTAAGAGTAGAGTGGAAACGTTCTACCTGTCCATTGCTGGCTGAAGAGTATGGTGGTGTCGTGAATACGGATATATTTAGTTGGTTTTCCAACATAAATTTAATAGATGCTGAGTTTAAAGATCTTTCGTTGTCCATTACGACTGTTTTGGGCATTCCAAAAGCTATCAGCATTTCCTTTAATGGGATCATAATGTCTTCTGAAGCTCTGGATTTCAAGATTTTTATTTGGGCGTATTTGCAAAATTTATCGATGCCTGTCAAAACATTAAGTTTTTCTGTGATATAAATGTCGATGTGTATCAACTGTCCAGGGTATTGTGGTATTGGAGTCGATTGTATAGCTCCTTTTGGTGGATGTCTGTCGTATTTTGATTCCTTACATGTTAAACATGTCGTGGCTATTGCGCTTATCTTTTTGTTCATTTGGGGGAAAAAATATTTTCGGAGGATTTGTTCCTTATTTTCTTTGGCGTTGCGATGCGCTCTTTTATGTTCTTGTACTATTACTTCATTTTGTCTTTCCTCTGAATCAATGTCTTCTACTATACTTTGTGCAAAGCGGATTTTATATGAATTGAAATGCAGTGGGTAGATATTTTGTATCTTTCCCAAGATATTCTCAGATGTATGGATACCATTTACTATGTTAGGGTCTAGTCTATGTTTCATTATTTTGATTACTTCTTTTTCTGAATACGATGGTCTTTTCACCATATGCCTATGGTAAGTGGGATGTGGAATTTCGAAATTATATGATGGAGTGTCTTCTATAAGTAAGAATAATTGATTCTTAAACACGTTAATCGGGCTTTCTACTGAATAGATGAGGTTATGGGATGAACTTTCATCACTATGAAGTGTTGCTGAAGATGAGAGAGTGTTAACTTCATTTCTGATAGGGATTCTGGATAATGCATCTGCTACTACGTTAGATGTACCTGGTTTATATTTCAACTCGTAGTTAAATTCTTCTAAATAACTTTTCCTACGTTTTAGCTTTCCATTATGATTTTTGGTGCTTAAAGCAAAGGTAAGGGGCTGATGATCTGTGTAGATTATTACTTTCGCCGAACCGTAAAGGTATGTTCTTAAACTTTGTAAAGCCCATACTATAGCTAACATTTCCTTTTCATTTGTAGCGTAGTTCTCTTCTGTCTTCGACAGAGTGCGAGATATGAAAGTAATGGGTTTGTTTTCTTGTTCGAGCACTGCTCCAATTGCAAAGTTTGATGCGTCTGTGGTAAGGTGGAAATCTTTCGAAAAATTTGGATAACTTAACATAACGTCAGCCGACCTATGTGTGTTTTTAAGTTTGCTGAAGGCTTCGATCGCTTCATTGTCTAAATGAATCTTAACTCTTTCTGATGTTCTTGTCGTCGTTCTACCGGCTTCTCCTCTGAGTAGTCGAGTAAGTGGTTTCGCTAGTTTGGCGTAATCCCTTATAAATCGTCGATAATATCCGGAAAGACCTAAGAATGATCTTAGTTCTTTAAGAGAAGTAGGAGTTGGGAATTCGGAAATTGCTTTTACTTTATCGGAATTAGTTTTTACTCCATTGTCTGAAATCCTAAGAAAGCCTAAGAAATTGACTTCGTTTTTGAAGAATTCGCATTTGTCTATTTGAACCTTCATGTTAGCGTTCTGAAGGGTTGCAAATACCTGCTTTAGATGATGAGCATATTCGTCTTCAGTTTGACTGAATACAATAATGTCATCAATGTAGACATAACAAATTTTTCCAACATGATCTCTTAGAATATCGTCTAGAGCTCTTTGGAATATTGATGGTGAATTTTTCAAGCCAAAAGGGAGTCGATTAAATTCATACTTTCCTCCGTTGACGGCGAATGCTGTCTTCTCTCTATCCTCTTTCTTTAGCAAGATTTGATGGAATCCGCTTTTTAAATCGAGAACAGAAAAAAACTTGTTATTTCCCAACTAAGCGATGATGCTTTTTAGGCATGGGATAACGGACGGATATTGTTACTGTATTTAACCTGCGATAATCAATGACGATTCGATACTTTGTTTTCCCTGATGCATCCAATTTTTTTGGTACAACCCATACTGGTGCATTATACGGAGATCGAGAGGGTCTTATGATTTCGTCGTTTAACATTTCTTTAAGTTGCCTTTCGACTTCTTGTTTCAGAGATACGGGGTATGGGTAATGCTTTGTGTAAATTGGAATATCTGAAGAAGTTCTTATTTCTCCAATTACATTAGTAGTGTAAGTCAGTTTTTGTCTGGCTCAGCAAAGAGTGATTTGAGGGTAAGCGATAGGTTGTTAATAATTACTTTTTGACTTTCGGACATGTGATTGGTTCTTACTTTTATATTATTAACGGACTGAGTTTGAAGTTGTTTAATACGGAATTGCCTATCACCATTGACTCTAAGAATGTCGTTTCTGACATCGATAACAACGTTAAGTTGTTTCATGGTATCATCACCAAGGATAGCATGAAAAGTTTTTATAGTTGGGAGTAAAAAGAATCGGATTTGTATGTCGTGTAAACCAAAAAGATTTAGAAAAGTATGATGGGTAATTGGTATTTGGCCTCCTACCGAGTTTGCATAAAAAGTTTCTCTGTTAGGTTTCGGATTTTCTATTAGGGATGGTTGAATGTAGTTTTGATTGGAGCCTGTATCTATCAAAAAGTTTAGATGTTTTTCGTCCCTCGTTCTACATTGAAAATACGGTAGAGAGGAACGATTTAGACTAAAAAATTGACGTCTGACATATCGGTTATCACCATGTCGGATTTGTCAAGATATGCTTGCATTTCGTATTGCATTTTGCATTTGCATTTTCATATGGGTTTGAGAACCCTTCTGATTCTGGCATTGCATAATAATTTTCTTCACTTCTATAACTGATGTCTTGTTCTGGCTGGATATTGAAGTCTATTTGATCTTCTTCAAATTGTTCTACTGGTTCACCAGTTTTAATTTGAAAATTTCTTTGGAACTTAGGTGGTCCAGAAAGTGGAGCTGGACGCATGCCTGCGAAATTATTGCGGGGATTCTGATGATTCATATAATTTACTTTAGCAGATCTTATGGATCCATCAACTTCCATAGGTGTAGGAGCTGGTTGTGGCTTTGGTGCTAAAGGTCTAGAAGGTGCTTAGAATGTTGGTCTATATGTAGAGAATTGTTGTGGGCCTGTTTGACGTTGAGGTGGTTGGAAGAAATTTCTAGTCTGATTGGGTATTGTTCTACAAATATCGGAACGGGGTGTGTAATAGAGTTTTGGTTTGAAGTTCTTCCACTGATTTGGATTGTGTTGATGAACTGGTTGTCTTACTTAAATTGGATTGGTTTGTTGCCTTGGTGGAATAGGTGGTGGAAAATGTTTTACCCTAGGTAGGAATGCATTCTTATGGTCTTGGTTGTCAAGCAAATTGCATAAGTGTAATGCATGACTAAGATCTCTTGGTTCTTTCACTGCCAAAAGTCGTGGTAGATTCCCATTGAGACCTCGTACGAAGGTATCAAGAGCCTTGCTGCGGTAATTATTAGTCAATGCTCTTATGAAATCGGGCGAGTCGTCTTGTACGCTGACCTAGTTAAGAATCAGTGACAATTGATGATAGACTGCCTGATAGAATTCCATGATAGTTAGCCGACTTTGGGTTAACGGGAACAGTTGGTATTCGAGAGTCTTCAGATCTGAAGTTAATGAAAGATGAATGCAGTTTATGGGTGTGTTTGTGTTTTTCTAATTTTTTTTTTTAAATTTTTGTTTAATACCAGTGGCTGGTTTGCTCCTTCTACCTTGGAGGGTCCCGTGGGAATCGCAAGATTGGAGTTTGTTATAATAGGATTTTAGGTTGTGATATCGTTTTACTTTTGTTAATATTTTTGTATTCGTTGTTTTGTATTCTTTGTTTTTTTTTTTAGTTTTCTTGACTTAATGTTTATTTCACTTAATTAGATTAATTTTAATTTTTATTTTTTTTTTTAAATTATTTTTGTTTCTTTAATTGATTTCTTTGTTTTAAATTTCTTTCGCTTTGTTAATTGATTTCATAATCACTAAGCTTACATTAAGAGATACATCCGGTGAGTCTCCCACGACGGTCCTCTGGGTTGTTCCTTTATATCCTGTGGCGATAGCGACTTGTGGATTACTAAGGTCCCTCGGTGACACTTTCTTCGTGGTGTCCTGTGGACGGGCACTACAGGACGTCAGGCACTATTACTCGCGGTTATTAACTAGCAGCTACTTAAGGCGCGCTCACGTTAATAACTTGACCATCGTGAAATTTTTTCACGACGCGATGAACGGGTCCCTGCTCGAGGTCCAATTAACAAAATTGATTTGATTTTGTTTTAAAAAAAAGTCAAGTGCTTTATTCTGGAGTTGGATTAGAACTGAACTTAAACAATCTATAGACTTAAAATTATATTTCTGCTGCCGCTGTCGCTGCCGGATTGGGTTTCCAGCACCTGGTCAAACGGTTTGGGCGTTACGCAAGGTGCTAAACGTCCAAGTCGATTCTGCTGATGCAGCGCACGTGGAGATGGTTATGTATGATCAATATTTGGTCGTTGCTCCCATGGTGTCTTCTGCTGAATCGTTGCGCGTGTTGTTATGGTGCATTCGGGTGCGCTGGCGATGTATGGTTGCGGTAATGTGTGGCCTTAACTTATATATTTGTATTCATATTTTATTTTGAGGCTTATAAAGAAACATGCAGTTAGATGATTGCCCTAGAATCAAACGAATTTATATTTTAGCGCCTTGGTGAACGTGGCTTTAAAAGCCTAAATTCAATTAAAAACGTAATTAAAATGAGCTCGCATTTGCAATTATGAAAACCCGCTTTTTACCCCGTTACCTTCGAAAATTACTATAATTGTTTTTTGTAGGATTGACTCTTCGAATTGCTGCCGCTTAGTCTGTAGCTTGATAGCCAGTCTAACTAAACAATTTAATTTGTATCACGGAAGGATTGTCCGACAAAGGTAGGCTACTAGCACATTGTTCCGTAACTCTCCTTGCTGTACAGAATAGAAACCAATTCTAAAATCTTTAAAATATAACATGGTATTCCTTACGATATATATTTTCATCAAAGTCTCTTTTAAACGTTGGCTATATCAACAAATACTTATTTGCTCATGCAGCTGTATGACATACACTCCAAAAATTTCAAACCCATTATTATTTCAACGACTCGGCTTGGAGAATTCGTCATGAATCTTTAGTTAAATTTAAGGTAATGTCTCTCAATAACTGGTTTTTGTCACTAATGCCGCTTAGGGCTTCATCGGCACCTACAAAGCCACCCTTATGAGGTATCGTGTACTAATCTAATGTACTAATATTATTAAGCTTAATAATAATAATAATAATTATTATTTAATAATATTACAAGTTTTGCAATTGAAGGGGAGCGTACATAGAGCATCTTCAGTCATACTATATTAAAAATATGTATCTACTTCATTCTCAATTTCTCATCAGTTCATCTCAATTAAGCCATTCTGGGCTAATGCCATTACTGACGAAAAAATATTAAATTGTTATTAAAATAGAAATTAAATGAAATAAATTAATTGTTTAGGCAATATTTCAACATTTTTATATCCACTGCCCATAGGGTAGAGGGGTATTATAACTTTGTGACTGAAATGTATGTAACAGGCAGAAGAAAGCATCTCCGACCCCATAAAGTATATATATATTTTGTTGGTCGGGGTCACCAGCCGAGTCGATATAGCCATGTCCGTCTGTCCGTCTGGCTGTCTGTCTGTATGAACACCTAGATCTCAGAGACTATAAGAACTAGAGATTCCAAACTTGGTACCAGTATTTGTGTATGTCCTACGCAGATCAAGTTTATTTTAGATTTTTGCCACGCCTCTTTCCGCCCGCTAATATAAGAAAAAACTATTTACTAGACCAATTTTAAAGATAGAGTCTTGGTTTTGGTACATACGAAGATAATAACAGCCTCCATGATTCCCGAGAATTTGGTCGCGATATTACTTTATATATATTATTATTTTATTTTTATATATTATTACTTTATGCGATATTTAGGATCTGATGGAATATGAATGTACAAATATACCAAAAATACTTTTTGGTATATTTTAGTATATTTGAGCTGGGTAACGGGTATATCACAGTCGAGTACACTCGACTGTAGCTTTCTGACTTGTTTTTTCATTGAAATTCTTATCATAGTATAGTCAAGACTTTAAATTTCTCAAAGTTGACGAATAAGATAATTCAGATCAACATCTGTGTGATCATTGCTGCCGTTTGAGAACTCTTTTTGTCATCAATGTTAATATTTTGTCCGCTTAAGACGCCCACAGCGATCCAGCCACATCGCGTCCTTTATAAGATTGACAATACCAACCCTAGCTTTTTTCCAATATATCCGTTTAAATGCTGGATCAGCTAGCTAAATATTCGCCCTCATATTCCCAAATTGGAATGGTAACAAATTGAAGACTGACAATACTAAACACATTCATCGGATCGGATGCATTTTGAAAGAAGGCAAAAAAACGTTCGTTTCTTGAATATGTATTGAACCTAAGCCAAAGAGCCCCTACACCAAGTGGGAGTGCCCAAACCAAGTTAAAGGCACGGTCTGAAATGTATTGAATTCCAACACATCACACCATTTGACAGATATGTACCATACAAAAAATGACTCCAACAGTCCACAAAATTTTTCCGGATGAAAAAGATATAATTAAATATCAGTCTTTGCCATTTTTTACCTCAGTTTCTCCCGACTTTGTCCTTTCACAATAAAATGATAATAAGAAGTCACTAAATTACAGTCGAAGTTGTTTGACAGAGATACTCGCTACACAATTTGAATAAGTATATTAGGTATATTGATACTTCATTACGTCCTTAATATGTCATTAAATATAAAATATAACATACAGAGTCACATTGTCGACCAGAAACATACAGTGCATCAGCCTATGGATTTTCCCACACAAAACTATTTCTTGAAGAATTACCAAGTTTTTCATGTGATTCGAAAGGGGAGTGGTTAAAATCTAAAACAATCTTGATATGCGTAAGACATATACCCATTCTGATACCAAGTTGGGCATCTCCAGCTCTCATAGTCTCTGAGGTCTTGCTGTTTCTACAGACAGATAAACCGGGAAACATGGTATTGATCAACTCGGCAGTTGACCCTGAGCAAGAATAAATATTCTATAAATATATAAGTTAAGGCCACACATTACCGCGCCCATACAACGCCAGTGCCAATGCACCTAAACGCACCGTAACAACACGCGCAACGATTTAGCAGAAGACACCATGGGAGCAACGACCAAATATTGGTCACACATAACCATCTCCACGTGCGCTGCATCAGCAGAATCAACTTGGACGATCAGCACCTTGCGTAACGCCCAAACCGTGGGACCAGGTGCTGGACACCCAACACCTTTAGCGACAACTGCAGCGGCTACATCCGGCAGCGACAGCGACAAGCGACAGCGGCAACAACGGCAAGTTTCAGCGGCAGCAGAAGTATAATTTTAAGTCAATAGATTGTTTAAGTTCAGTTCTAATCCAACTCCACAATAAAGCATGTGGCTTTTTTAAAAAAACAAAATTCAATCAATTTTGTTAATTGGCGCCCGAGCAGGCCCCCCTTCATCGCGTCGCGAAAAAATTGCCCGAAGGTCAAGTTATTAACGTGAGAGCGCCTTGAGTAGCCGCTAGTTAATAACCGCGAATAATAGTGCTTGGAGAAAAGGGACCCAGTCTAAGAAGTCGGCGATGCGAGCACCGAATATAATAATTGTAACTTTACTGTAAGTTTAGTGATTAAGAAATCAATTTAACAAAGCGAAAGAAATTTTTAAAACAAAGAAAGCAATTAAAAAAAAAACAAATACAATTTTAAAGAAAAAAATTAAACTAATTAAGTGAAAGAAATTTAAAACAAATGTTAAAATAGATACTAAGTCAAGAAAAACAAAGAATACAAAACAAAAGAATACAACAATTTTAACAAAAGTAAAACGATAACTCAATACAAAATCCCATTATAACAAACTCCAATCTTGCGATTCCTATGGGACCCTCCAAGGTAGAAGGAGCAAACCAGCCACTGGTTTTAAACAAAAAGAAATATATCGTCTCAATTAGAAAAACACAAACGCACCCATAAACCACATTCATCTTTCATCAATTTCATAAATCACATAATTTGTATTTTTCCACTTAATTGCACTAAATATACCCAAAGAAATAAAATGCAAGAAAACCTATCAGATGCAATGGCAGCTATGGGATTAGGTTCAGCAGGAACTAATCATCAGAGATGTAATAGTCTCATTAATTAGAGATACTCTCCAAGGAGGAGAAGTTATCCGACAAGCATTAGGAGTAGGATCTGAAGAACCATTGTCAGACGTTAGATACGTAGCTCCACCCGGACAAGAACCTGAAAAGGTACCGGACGTTACTCGACTAATAAAAGAATTCTCTGGAGACAGAACTTCTTTTGGTTCCTGGAAAAAGAACGTAGACAGAATCATGGCTATCTTTGAAGGTCAAGAAAACACGCATAGGTACTATCTAGTGACACTAGCAGTACGTACAAAGATAGTAGGTGAAGCTGAAACAGTGTTAGAATCGTACAACACTCCGATGAATTGGAAAGCAATTTCCAAATGTTTAACGGAAAATTATGCTGATAAACGAGATCTAAAGACTCTCGAATACCAACTGTTCTCATTAACCCAAGGTCGGTTAACTATCATGGAATTCTATCAGGCAGCGTACAAGAAGACTCGACCGATTCCATAAGAGCATTGACTAATAATTACCGCAGCAAGGCTCTTGATACCTTCGTACGAGAACTCAATGGGAATCTACCACGCCTTTTAGCAGTGAAAGAACCAAGAGATCTCAGTCATGCATTACACTTATGCAATTTGCTTGACAATCAAGACCATAAGAATGCATTCCTACCTAGGGTAAAACATTTTCCACCACCTATTCCACCAAGGCAGCAAACCAATCCAATTTAAGTAAGACAACCAGTTCATCAACACAATCCAAATCAATGGAAGAATTTCAAACCAAAACTCTATTACACACCGCGTCCCGATATCTATAGAACAATACCCAATCAGACCAGAAATTTCTACCAACCACCTCAACGTCAAACAGGCCCACAACAATTCTCTACATATAGACCAACATTCCAAGCACCTTCTAGACCTTTAGCACCAAAGCCACAACCAGCTCCCATACCCATGGAAGTTGATGGATCCATAAGATCTGCTAGTGTAAATTATATGAATCATCCGAATCCTCGCAATAATTTCGCAGGCAAGCGTCCACCTCCACTTTCTGGACCACCTCCCAAGTTCCAAAGAAATTTTTACATTAACACTGGTAACCCAGTAGAACAATTTGAAACAGATCAATACGACTTCAATATCCAGCCAGAACAAGACATCAGTTATAGAAGCGAAGATAATTATTATGCAATGCCAGAATCAGAAGGGTTTTCAAACCCATATGATGACGAAATGCAAGCATATCTTGACAAATCCGGCACTGAAATAACCGATATGTCAGATGTCAATTTTTTAGTCTAAATCGTTCCTCTCTACCGTATTTCCAATGTAGAACGAGGGACGGAAAACACCTGAACTTTTTAATAGATACAGGCTCCAACCAAAACTATATTCAACCATCCCTAATAGAAAATCCGAAACCTAACAAAGAAACCTTTTATGCAAATTCGGTAGGAGGCCAAATACCAATTACCCATCATACTTTTCTAAATCTTTTTGGTCTACACGACATACGAATCCGATTCTTTTTACTACCAACTCTAAAAACTTTCCATGCTATCCTTGGTAATGATACCATGAAACAACTTAACGTTGTTATCGATGTCAGAAATGACATTCTTAGAGTCAATGGTGATAGGCAATTCCGTATTAAACAACTTCAAACTCAGTCTGTTAATAATATAAAAGTGAGAACCAATCACATGTCCGAAAGCCAGAAGGCGACTTTAAACAACCTATCGTTTACCTTCAAATCACTCTTTAATGATCCAGACCAAAAACTGACATACACTACTAATGTAATTGGAGAAATAAGAACTTCTTCAGATATTCCAATTTACACAAAGCATTACCCATACCCCGTATCTCTGAAACAAGAAGTCGAAAGGCAACTTAAAGAAATGTTAAACGACGAAATCATAAGACCCTCTCGATCTCCGTATAATGCACCAGTATGGGTTGTACCAAAAAAATTGGATGCATCAGGGAAAACAAAGTATCGAATCGTCATTGATTATCGCAAGTTAAATACAGTAACAATATCCGTCCGTTATCCCATGCCTAAAAAGCATCATCGCTTAGTTGGGAAATAACAAGTTTTTTTCTGTTTTCGATTTAAAAAGCGGATTCCATCAAATCTTGCTAAAGAAAGAGGATAGAGAGAAGACAGCATTCGCCGTCAACGGAGGAAAGTATGAATTTAATCGACTCCCTTTTGGCTTGAAAAATTCACCATCAATATTCCAAAGAGCTCTAGACGATATTCTAAGAGATCATGTTGGAAAAATTTGTTATGTCTACATTGATGACATTATTGTATTCAGTCAAACTGAAGACGAACATGCTCATCATCTAAAGCAGGTATTTGCAACCCTTCAGAACGCTAACATGAAGGTTCAAATAGACAAATGCGAATTCTTCAAAAACGAAGTCAATTTCTTAGGCTTTACAATTTCAGACAAAGGAGTAAAAATTAATTCCGATAAAGTAAAAGCAATTTCCGAATTCCCAACTCCTACTTCTCTTAAAGAACTAAGATCATTCTTAGGTCTTTCCGGATATTATCGACGATTTATAAGGGATTACGCCAAACTAGCGAAACCACTTACTCGACTACTCAGAGAAGAAGCCGGTAGATCGTCGACAAAAACATCAGAAAGAGCTAAGATTCATTTAGACAATGAAGCAGTCGAAGCCTCCAACAAACTTAAAAACACACATAGGTCGGCTGACGTTATGTTAAGCTATTCAAACATTTCGCAAGATTTCCACCTTACCACAGACGCATCGAACTTTGCAATTGGAGCAGTGTTCGAACAAGAAAACAATCCCATTACTTTCATATCTCGCACTCTGTCAAAAACAGAAGAGAACTACGCTAGAATTGAAAAGGAAATGTTAGCTATAGTATGGGCGTTGCAGATTTGAAATATAAACCAGGTACATCTAATGTAGTAGCAGATGCATTGTCCAGAATCCCTTTCAGAAATGAAGTTAACACTGTCTCATCTTCAGCAACACTTCATAGTGATGAAAGTTCATCCCATAATCTCATCTATTCAGTAGCAAGAATCAATTATTCTTACTTATAGAAGACACTCCATCATATAATTTCGAAATTTCATTTCCCACTTACCATAAGCATATAGTAAAAAGACCATCATATTCATAGAAAGAACTAATTGAAACAATGAAACATAGATTAGACCCTAAAATACTTGATGGTATCCATACATCTGAGAATATCATGGGAAAGATACAAAATATCTACCCACTGCATTTCAATTCGTTTTGCACAAGGTATAGTAGAAGACGTTAATTCAGAGGAAAGACAAAACGAGGTAATAGTACAGGAACATAAAAGAGCGCATCGCAACGAAAATAAGAGAACAAGAAAATAAAGAACAAATCCTCCGAGAATATTTTTTCTCCCAAATAAACAAAAAAATAAGCGCAATAGCCACGACATGCTTAACATGTAAGGAATCAAAATACGACAGACATCCACCAAAAGGAGCTATACAATCGACTCCAATACCACAATACCCCGGACAGTTGATACACATCGACATTTATATCACAGAAAAACTTAATGTTTTGACAGGCATCGATAAATTTTGCAAATACGCCCAAATAAAAATCTTGAAATCCAGAGCTTCAGAAGACATTATGATCCCATTAAAGGAAATGCTGATAGCTTTTGGAATGCCCAAAACAGTCGTAATGGACAACGAAAGATCTTTAAACTCAGCATCTATTAAATTTATGTTGGAAAACCAACTAAATATATCCGTATTCACGACACCACCATACTCTTCAGCCAGCAATGGACAGGTAGAACGTTTCCACTCTACTCTTACTGAAATCATTAGATGTCTCAAGAAAGATTATAACGAACTTACCTTCACAGATCTAGTATTCAAAACGACCCAAGAATATAATCAATCAATACACTCAGTAACTAGAGAAAAACCCATCGAAACATTTTTTAGAAGTAACATAGCAAACACTCCAGAAGCAATAGAAAAGAAAAGGGAAGAAATTAAGAACAAAATAATAGGCACACAAATATCTGATATGAATTATCACAACGCAAAGAAAGACAACCCCCGATCATACGAACTAGGAGAAGAAGTTTACGTTAAAATAAACAAAAGACTAGGCTCCAAAGCATCCCCAAGATATAAAAAAGAAATAGTCGCAGAAAATGTTAACTCCACCATTAAAACTAAGTCAGGGAAAATAGTACACAAGAATAATTTAAAAAATTAACTACTATTTACAGATTATTGTTTTTACCGTCATGTCTCGGGAAGGCAACCATACTAGACTATACGAATTCTCGTAACCAGAAAAATTGGCCCCGCAGCTATTCAGAACAGCTCATTCAAAATTATACACGTTTTTAATATCAAAAAATATGAAGAAGCATTACAAGTGCTCGAAAATTCCATAAATTCATCACTACCCAATCATCTCGCACCATTCATTTCATTAGAACTAAACCAAATCAGAGACGATTTAAATAGATTAAGACCTAAAAACATAAGATCTAGAAGATCATTAAATATGCTCGGCTCTGCCTGGAAATGGCTAGCTGGAAGCCCAGATCATCATGATCACGAAATAATTTTAAGTAAAATGAATGAACAACTAGAAAACCACAACAAACAAGTCATAATAAACAGACTTCTAAGCGACAAGATTAAAGAAATAAGAGAAAGCACAAATGCTATATTGAAATTCACTCAAGAAAAAGAATCAATTAATAATATAGAAATCGAAATATTAAAATACAAACTGAAAATCTTCAAAAAAGAACTAACAAATATGATCTATGCAATAAATTGGGCCAAGACGAACACAATTAATTCCATTTTATTATCAAGTATCGAAATTCTACTAATAGAAAAGTTGGTACAAAATTCCAACAATTAGTTTTTTAATATAGAGGAATTACTTGAGTTCGCCAAAATTAAAGTAGCTTCTAATGGAAAAGATTATCAGTACATTATCAGTCTGCCCAAAATAGAAGAAAATTTATGTCAAAATATTAAAATAAAATATAAACCATTAATGATAAGACTTTATGTAAAAGACAAAACCTAATAGATCTAAGCAATAATACCTGCGAAGCTGCACTTCTGAAATCAAAGCAACCAAGCTGCTTGCAAATGAACAGCCAACACATCCCGGAACACGAGGAAATCCTGCCCGGAACAATGAATGAATGACTTTAATGGAACATTCACTATTAATACAGAGAAACTACATTTGTACGGTACTTATATTATCCAAACCAAGAATGCATCGATTGATATAAAAGGAACTTACTACACAAACAAAGAGTATGTCCACGCCAAACCATTACCACCTGTGCTACAAATCGTTAATAAGAGCATAGTAGAAGAAGTTCTATCATTAGAAATAATAAAAGAACTAAACTAAAGACCATGTTATTGAAACTAATTGCGTAGTGATTTTTAGGAAAAGTGTTGAGTGAAATTTTAGTTCGAACTGCGATGGGCTGACTCATCGCTCTTTGTCTGACTCCCGTTGACAAGTCATATCATTTCTCGTTCCTTGATGTTCCTATGAATTCTGTTTTGTATGTTTACGGGTCTAATAGTTCTTCGTAGTCTTGGCATAATAATGGAATGGGAAAATAATCCCGTTTTTTAGGCCGACGACGAGTCGCGGCGTTCTTTTTGTCCACAATCGATTTGTGATTTGTGTAATTTACCAGAGGCTGAAGTGCAGGTTGAGCGAAAGAAATTTTTAAAACAAAGAAAGCAATTAAAAAAAAAACAAATACAATTTTAAAGAAAAAAATTAAACTAATTAAGTGAAAGAAATTTAAAACAAATGTTAAAATAGATACTAAGTCAAGAAAAACAAAGAATACAAAACAAAAGAATACAACAATTTTAACAAAAGTAAAACGATAACTCAATACAAAATCCCATTATAACAAACTCCAATCTTGCGATTCCTATGGGACCCTCCAAGGTAGAAGGAGCAAACCAGCCACTGGTTTTAAACAAAAAGAAATATATCGTCTCAATTAGAAAAACACAAACGCACCCATAAACCACATTCATCTTTCATCAATTTCATAAATCACATAATTCGTATTTTTCCACTTAATTGCACTAAATATACCCAAAGAAATAAAATGCAAGAAAACCTATCAGATGCAATGGCAGCTATGGGATTAGGTTCAGCAGGAACTAATCATCAGAGATGTAATAGTCTCATTAATTAGAGATACTCTCCAAGGAGGAGAAGTTATCCGACAAGCATTAGGAGTAGGATCTGAAGAACCATTGTCAGACGTTAGATACGTAGCTCCACTCGGACAAGAACCTGAAAAGGTACCGGACGTTACTCGACTAATAAAAGAATTCTCTGGAGACAGAACTTCTTTTGGTTTCTGGAAAAAGAACGTAGACAGAATCATGGCTATCTTTGAAGGTCAAGAAAACACGCATAGGTACTATCTAGTGACACTAGCAGTACGTACAAAGATAGTAGGTGAAGCTTAAACAGTGTTAGAATCGTACAACACTCCGATGAATTGGAAAGCAATTTCCAAATGTTTAACGCAAAATTATGCTGATAAACGAGATCTAAAGACTCTCGAATACCAACTGTTCTCATTAACCCAAGGTCGGTTAACTATCATGGAATTCTATCAGGCAGCGTACAAGAAGACTCGACCGATTCCATAAGAGCATTGACTAATAATTACCGCAGCAAGGCTCTTGATACCTTCGTACGAGAACTCAATGGGAATCTACCACGCCTTTTAGCAGTGAAAGAACCAAGAGATCTCAGTCATGCATTACACTTATGCAATTTGCTTGACAATCAAGACCATAAGAATGCATTCCTACCTAGGGTAAAACATTTTCCACCACCTATTCCACCAAGGCAGCAAACCAATCCAATTTAAGTAAGACAACCAGTTCATCAACACAATCCAAATCAATGGAAGAATTTCAAACCAAAACTCTATTACACACCGCGTCCCGATATCTATAGAACAATACCCAATCAGACCAGAAATTTCTACCAACCACCTCAACGTCAAACAGGCCCACAACAATTCTCTACATATAGACCAACATTCCAAGCACCTTCTAGACCTTTAGCACCAAAGCCACAACCAGCTCCCATACCCATGGAAGTTGATGGATCCATAAGATCTGCTAGTGTAAATTATATGAATCATCCGAATCCTCGCAATAATTTCGCAGGCAAGCGTTTACCTCCACTTTCTGGACCACCTCCCAAGTTCCAAAGAAATTTTTACATTAACACTGGTAACCCAGTAGAACAATTTGAAACAGATCAATACGACTTCAATATCCAGCCAGAACAAGACATCAGTTATAGAAGCGAAGATAATTATTATGCAATGCCAGAATCAGAAGGGTTTTCAAACCCATATGATGACGAAATGCAAGCATATCTTGACAAATCCGGCACTGAAATAACCGATATGTCAGATGTCAATTTTGTAGTCTAAATCGTTCCTCTCTACCGTATTTCCAATGTAGAACGAGGGACGGAAAACACCTGAACTTTTTAATAGATACAGGCTCCAACCAAAACTATATTCAACCATCCCTAATAGAAAATCCGAAACCTAACAAAGAAACCTTTTATGCAAATTCGGTAGGAGGCCAAATACCAATTACCCATCATACCTTTCTAAATCTTTTTGGTCTACACGACATACGAATCCGATTCTTTTTACTACCAACTCTAAAAACTTTCCATGCTATCCTTGGTAATGATACCATGAAACAACTTAACGTTGTTATCGATGTCAGAAATGACATTCTTAGAGTCAATGGTGATAGGCAATTCCGTATTAAACAACTTCAAACTCAGTCTGTTAATAATATAAAAGTGAGAACCAATCACATGTCCGAAAGCCAGAAGGCGACTTTAAACAACCTATCGTTTACCTTCAAATCACTCTTTAATGATCCAGACCAAAAACTGACATACACTACTAATGTAATTGGAGAAATAAGAACTTCTTCAGATATTCCAATTTACACAAAGCATTACCCATACCCCGTATCTCTGAAACAAGAAGTCGAAAGGCAACTTAAAGAAATGTTAAACGACGAAATCATAAGACCCTCTCGATCTCCGTATAATGCACCAGTATGGGTTGTACCAAAAAAATTGGATGCATCAGGGAAAACAAAGTATCGAATTGTCATTGATTATCGCAAGTTAAATACAGTAACAATATCCGTCCGTTATCCCATGCCTAAAAAGCATCATCGCTTAGTTGGGAAATAACAAGTTTTTTTCTGTTTTCGATTTAAAAAGCGGATTCCATCAAATCTTGCTAAAGAAAGAGGATAGAGAGAAGACAGCATTCGCCGTCAACGGAGGGAAGTATGAATTCAATCGACTCCCTTTTGGCTTGAAAAACTCGCCATCAATATTCCAAAGAGCTCTAGACGATATTCTAAGAGATCATGTTGGAAAAATTTGTTATGTCTACATTGATGACATTATTGTATTCAGTCAAACTGAAGACGAACATGCTCATCATCTAAAGCAGGTATTTGCAACCCTTCAGAACGCTAACATGAAGGTTCAAATAGACAAATGCGAATTCTTCAAAAACGAAGTCAATTTCTTAGGCTTTACAATTTCAGACAAAGGAGTAAAAATTAATTCCGATAAAGTAAAAGCAATTTCCGAATTCCCAACTCCTACTTCTCTTAAAGAACTAAGATCATTCTTAGGTCTTTCCGGATATTATCGACGATTTATAAGGGATTACGCCAAACTAGCGAAACCACTTACTCGACTACTCAGAGAAGAAGCCGGTAGATCGTCGACAAAAACATCAGAAAGAGCTAAGATTCATTTAGACAATGAAGCAGTCGGCTGACGTTATGTTAAGCTATTCAAACATTTCGCAAGATTTCCACCTTACCACAGACGCATCGAACTTTGCAATTGGAGCAGTGTTCGAACAAGAAAACAATCCCATTACTTTCATATCTCGCACTCTGTCAAAAACAGAAGAGAACTACGCTAGAATTGAAAAGGAAATGTTAGCTATAGTATGGGCGTTGCAGATTTGAAATATAAACCAGGTACATCTAATGTAGTAGCAGATGCATTGTCCAGAATCCCTTTCAGAAATGAAGTTAACACTGTCTCATCTTCAGCAACACTTCATAGTGATGAAAGTTCATCCCATAATCTCATCTATTCAGTAGCAAGAATCAATTATTCTTACTTATAGAAGACACTCCATCATATAATTTCGAAATTTCATTTCCCACTTACCATAAGCATATAGTAAAAAGACCATCATATTCATAGAAAGAACTAATTGAAACAATGAAACATAGATTAGACCCTAAAATACTTGATGGTATCCATACATCTGAGAATATCATGGGAAAGATACAAAATATCTACCCACTGCATTTCAATTCGTTTTGCACAAGGTATAGTAGAAGACGTTAATTCAGAGGAAAGACAAAACGAGGTAATAGTACAGGAACATAAAAGAGCGCATCGCAACGAAAATAAGAGAACAAGAAAATAAAGAACAAATCCTCCGAGAATATTTTTTCTCCCAAATAAACAAAAAAATAAGCGCAATAGCCACGACATGCTTAACATGTAAGGAATCAAAATACGACAGACATCCACCAAAAGGAGCTATACAATCGACTCCAATACCACAATACCCCGGACAGTTGATACACATCGACATTTATATCACAGAAAAACTTAATGTTTTGACAGGCATCGATAAATTTTGCAAATACGCCCAAATAAAAATCTTGAAATCCAGAGCTTCAGAAGACATTATGATCCCATTAAAGGAAATGCTGATAGCTTTTGGAATGCCCAAAACAGTCGTAATGGACAACGAAAGATCTTTAAACTCAGCATCTATTAAATTTATGTTGGAAAACCAACTAAATATATCCGTATTCACGACACCACCATACTCTTCAACCAGCAATGGACAGGTAGAACGTTTCCACTCTACTCTTACCGAAATCATTAGATGTCTCAAGAAAGAGCAAAACGAACTCACCTTTACAGACCTAGTATTTAAAGCAACCCAGGAATATAATCAGTCAATACACTGAGTAACTAGAAAAAAACCCATCGAAACATTTTTATACCCGCTACCCATAGGGTAGAAGGGTATTATAGCTTTGTGACTTCAGGAAATGTATGTAAAAGCAGAAGGAAGCATTTCCGACCCCATAAAGTATATATATTCTTAGTCAGGGTCACCAGCCGAGTCGATATAGCCATGTCCGTCTGTCTGTATGAACACCTAGATCTCAGAGACTATAAGAGCTAGAGATTTCAAACTTGGTACCAGTATTGGTGTATGTCCTACGCAGATCAAGTTTATTTTACATTTTTGCTACGCCCCTTTCCGCCCCCTAAAATCGAAAAAACGATTATATGAATATAACAATATAATAACAGTCTTGATGATTCCCCAGAATTTGGTCGCGATCGGATGAAAAACTTGGAAGTTATTCAGAAAACAGTATTGTATGGGAAAATCGATAGGCAGCTGCACGTGGAGTGTTTTTGGTGAACAATGTGACCGTGCATGGTATATTTTATACTTTATGCAATATTTAGGATGTGATGGAATATTAATGTACAAATATACCAAATATACCAAAAATACTTTTTGGTATATTTTAGTATATTTGAGCTGGGTAACGGGTATATCACAGTCGAGCACACTCGACTGTAGCTTTCCTACTTGTTTAGAAGTAACATAGTAAACACTCCAGAAACAATAGAAAACAAAAGGGAAGCAATTAAGAACAAAATAATAGGCACACAAATATCTAATATGAATTATCACAACGCAAAGAAAGACAACCCCCGATCATACGAAATAGGAGAAGATGTTTACGTTAAAATAAACAAAAGTCTAGGCTCCAAAGCTTCCCGAAGATATAAAAAAGAAATAGTTGCAGAAAATGGTAACTCCAACATTAAAACTAAGTCAGTCAGAAAATAGTACACAAGAATAATTTAAAAAATGAACTACTATTTACAGATTATTGTTTTTACCGTCATGTCTCGAGAAGGCAACCATACGAAATAGGAGAAGATGTTTACGTTACAATAAACAAAAGTCTAGGCTCCAAAGCTTCCCGAAGATATAAAAAAGAAATAGTTGCAGAAAATGGTAACTCCAACATTAAAACTAAGTCAGTCAGAAAATAGTACACAAGAATAATTTAAAAAATGAACTACTATTTACAGATTATTGTTTTTACCGTCATGTCTCGGGAAGGCAACCATACTAGACTATACGAATTCTCGTAACCAGAAAAATTGGCCCCGCAGCTATTCAGAACAACTCATTCAAAATCATACACGTTTTTAATATCAAAACATATGAAGAAGCATTACTAGTGCTCGAAAATTCCATAAACTCATCACTACCCAATCATCTCGCACCATTCATTTCATTAGAACTAATCCAAATCAGAGACGATTTAAATAGATTAAGACCTAAAAACATAAGATCTAGAAGATCATTAAATATGCTCGGCTCTGCCTGGAAATGGCTAGCTGGAAGCCCAGATCACCATGATTACGAAATAATTTTAAGTAAAATGAATGAACAACTAGAAAACAACAACAAACAAATCATAACAAAGCACAAATGCTACATTGAAATTCACTCAAGAAAAAGAATCAATTAATAATATAGAAATCGAAATATTAAAATACAAACTGAAAATCTTCAAAAAAGAACTAACAAATATGATCTATGCAATAAATTGGGCCAAGACGAACACAATTAATTCCATTTTATTATCAAGTATCGAAATTCTACTAATAGAAAAGTTGGTACAAAATTCCAACAATTAGTTTTTTAATATAGAGAAATTACTTGAGTTCGCCAAAATTAAAGTAGCTTCTAATGGAAAAGATTATCAGTACATTATCAGTCTGCCCAAAATAGAAGAAAATTTATGTCAAAATATTAAAATAAAATATAAACCATTAATGATAAGACTTTATGTAAAAGACAAAACCTAATAGATCTAAGCAATAATACCTGCGAAGCTGCACTTCTGAAATCAAAGCAACCAAGCTGCTTGCAAATGAACAGCCAACACATCCCGGAACACGAGGAAATCCTGCCCGGAACAATGAATGAATGACTTTAATGGAACATTCACTATTAATACAGAGAAACTACATTTGTACGGTACTTATATTATCCAAACCAAGAATGCATCGATTGATATAAAAGGAACTTACTACACAAACAAAGAGTATGTCCACGCCAAACCATTACCACCTGTGCTACAAATCGTTAATAAGAGCATAGTAGAAGAAGTTCTATCATTAGAAATAATAAAAGAACTAAACTAAAGACCATGTTATTGAAACTAATTGCGTAGTGTTTTTTAGGAAAAGTGTTGAGTGAAATTTTAGTTCGAACTGCGATGGGCTGACTCATCGCTCTTTGTCTGACTCCCGTTGACAAGTCATATCATTTCTCGTTCCTTGATGTTCCTATGAATTCTGTTTTGTATGTTTACGGGTCTAATAGTTCTTCGTAGTCTTGGCATAATAATGGAATGGGAAAATAATCCCGTTTTTTAGGCCGACGACGAGTCGCGGCGTTCTTTTTGTCCACAATCGATTTGTGATTTGTATAATTTACCAGAGGCTGAAGTGCAGGTTGAGATATCAATAAATTATCAGTTATGTATATACTGTATGTATGTATGTACATACATATATAAATACATTACACACGATGTTTGCTATTTTTATTTCGATGAGATTTTATTACTCTACAGAAATTGCAGCTGAAGGTTTCGAATACTTACATTAAATTGAAACATATACATACATACATATATATTTAATGACGATTTTTCATGTCCGAGGACTGTCACTCGCATGATTTTAACACAAGTTTTTCCAACCAACAGTTTGTGACTCTTCTCCTGGACTACTACTGGAGGCGAAGATTGAACAAATTTTTAATAACTTTAAGCAGGTCAAAAATATTATTATTATATGATGGAATTATGAAATAATCTTGTATAAAGCTCTTCAGCAATTACTGTTTGGGCTGTGTTTGAAATACATACATATATTTATATTGAAAAAGTGTATTTTAAATCGAATATAATTGTTACAATACACTTTTTAAATACAACGGTTTTTGATTATAATTTTATTTTATATTTAGTTTTAAAATTATATTTATGTATTAAATCGTTTCCTACAATAAGGAATATAAAATATACATATACATACATACATACGTAGATTCATTCTTAAATTCAAATTCACAAATTAAACGTCAGCCCTAATAGGGAAATCCCAATTTCGCAGATTCGAATCAACTAAACTAAACTTAAATATACCAAAATATATATTTTTATAGTGTAATGTAGTGACGTACATATATACATCTACATTACGCAATAATGTCTAAAACCCAAAGTGATTCTGCCAATGCATGTAAATAAATAATGATATGAGTTCGCATATGAACCAAAGTCAATATTTAAAAACTTTAAACCATTTTTTCTAGGTCTTACTTCTTTAGACATTATGATTTACACTTTTTGACATACTTTTAAACTTTCAATAAATAAGATATAGTTTATTTAATATTAGCATCCGAAATATTCACTAGGAACATATTCTGTGACAAAGTTACGTTTATTTGGTGAAGCAATAGAATATATTATTTTGAAATTCAGGGCTCTTAGTCCAAGAACCATACTCGTGCTAAGCCTATAATTGGCAACCCATAAATTTGATCAAAAAATCACATGTGGCAATCTTTACCAGCACATTTTATAAGTTTCTTGAGCAGAATACTGTACGTGACTTTTTCAATTGGAACCAAATTATTCACAATGTTTCTTAGTTGATATGGATCCTCCATCAAATCATATGCCTCCTCGAAATGCTATATTAATAAAAAATTAAATGTACAGTCTCTTCTCATTTGCGATATTTTCATATGTATCTATGTTATTACCTCAGTGTCGTGAAACTGACAATAGATGCGATCAAGATTGAATCGAAAATGACGAATACAAACGTACGTATTATTCCATGCATCTTGACAGTGACATTCCACGTCTGGACTACATTGGGCTAAATGGTCTTTTCGTTGCCCTGGACACAACGGATTAAACGTGTCATCATTTCCCTCACCCCAATATTCAATAAGTAGATTGCGCTCATGATTCATTATTTGAGCCATATTTTTATGAGCTGAATCTAATTCTTTTTTAAATGAGGTACCATCCATATAATCAGGCACTGATATACCAGCCCACTCCAATATAGTAGGTGCGAGATCCAATAAGCTTACCGGAGTATGTATTAATTGGCTTATTGGTACATCAGGACCCATGATAAGCAAAGGGACTTTAATATCAGTTTCATAGGGCTGTCGTTTATCCAAAGGCTGTGCAAATTGACCCAAATGATATCCATTGTCCGAAGTATAAATAATATAAGTGCTTGCTAGACATTGCGTTTCATTCAACACAGCCACCAAAGTTGTCACCATTTCATCTACTGAGAGAAGTGTTTCCCAACGCTTTTGAAAATCTGCATCAATGGTAGAGATTGTAGCCTCTGACAAATGTTGAGATGAGCCAACGAGCCAGTGCTTTGCTATTTTGTTGGTAAATTGTTAAAAAAAACTGTGTTAAAAATAAATGTACATACATATATTGTTAGTTAAGATTTACCATTCTATTCTCTTATATAATATATACATATATATATGTATCGAAAATCACAAATACAAAAATACTTACCATAGGGAATATAGATACATACATATATGTATAAGATTATAAATAAAAAGATATTTTATTGTGGCTTACTCCTATCTGGAACATTAAAGCTTGGTGTACGCAGAGCAGAAACGTCGGCAAATGACCCGGCATGGCGAGGGGCTGGTGTAAAAGGTTCGTGTGCAGCTGGTGGCGCAATCATTGCAAAAAAAGGTTGATTTCCTGCAGACTCAGTATTTCGTATAAACTCAACTGTGCGTTCGATCAAAAGGTCAGTTAGGTATGTATCCGTATAGCTAACATTCTTAGCATTTTCTAGCAGTGTATAGTTGTAGTACCGTGAGTTGCCGTGAAGCCCAAGGAATTTATTCCATCCAGGCGGAACTGCTGTTCCTTTATACTGATTTAAATATTTGCCAGCAAAGAATGTTTCATAGTTTCTATTTTGCAAAAGCACAGGTAATGCTCGAGGCTCAAATTGTTCACGCCAAAGTTGTCCATTGCAACCACCATTTAAAGAATTGTTGTATGTTTTGTGGTTATGAGCATACTGGCCCGACAAAAGGCTTGCCCGCGACGGACAACAAATTGGTGTACTAGTGAATGCGCGTGTGAACTGGCTACCATGCATTTTAAATAATTGCATCGTCTGTTGAAGAGGGTGTAAGCCATGCAATTCTATATCCTGATCATCGCTTAAAATTAAAATGATATTCGGTGCCGACTTTAAATGTGCACAGCTTAACATCCGGGCGATTCCCAAAATCAAGCTTAGTAGTAAACTTATATTCTTCTACTAAACGAAAACCATATGTAAATTAAAAATATACTACAATTATAACAAGTGTTTACCATGTTGAAAAAAGATCACATCAACAAATTAGGCCATAGACATGTAAAATACAAACAAATTATGTATGTGTTTATACTTTATTAAAATTGTATGCCAATTTAACATAACTGAAAACTTCTTAATATCTGCTATAGCTCGAAAAAATGAGAAAATATCGCCTATTTTTCGGTATATTTTTAAATCACGCGATAGTGTAGGGTTGAACCTAAAATATAGCTCACTACACTACAATTTGTCGAAGAATAGGCGCCGTCAAGCCTTTTACATTATATTACTATTTTGATAACTATAAATTACTTATTTACTGTTTGTGCGCAGTTTTAAAATGTGGTGATATTATTACTATTTTAGATGTTGTTTTATGCAAGCAGTTAACTTAAAATATAATCATTGACATTTTTTTTTTTAGGAATACCACAGCAAAACTGTGAAAATATGGAGTGGCTTTTTAATTTGGTATGAGTATAGTTATTATATTTTAAAAATTATATTTAAATTAAACTAGCCTATGACAGCGTTCCTCTTCACTATTATCATTTACATTGTTCTCATAAATATTTCTGTGCAGGAGAATGTATATCTAAGGAAAATCAAATGTGAAAAATTGTGGATCAAGTTATAATGAAAATCTAAAATATATTTGTTTTATTTTTAGTTAATAACAGCAAAGGAACAGTCATTTGAGTTGGCATATTCTTTAATTTTTATCTTAGTACAATATATACCTTGTAGTCCAATAGGTGCAGTGAAAATAGCTTATCTTATTTTAATTACAATATGATTCTACACTATTTCTAAGCAATTGCTTTTTAAATGATTTTCAGTGTAACCTAAAATTAACTTTGCACTTTTTCGCGCGAAGTTTTAAGCTCCTATTAAAAAGTAAGCTGTAAGCAATTTTTTTTATATTTACAAAGTCACAGCATGCAATAATAAAGCTATCGATATTTACATTAGTAATGTGTGTGGACCTCAAATCAGCTGGTTTTATTTATAAACGAAATAATTTAAAAAAATGGAAATGTTCAAATGGAAATTTGAACAGATCATGTAATTTTCAAAGATTCAAATTTGTTGACATTAATCATTATACGACTAAAATTACAAATTATAATTATTCTCAAAATGATGTAAATTTGCTTAAAAAGAAATTAATTATGGCTAAATTAATAATAATCCTAAATTCACTGTAGTTATTCCTTGGCATTGCCTTTATTCTTAATATTTTTAATTTTAGCAAAAATCAGATAATTTCATAATGCTGTATTTGATAAAAAAATTGCGACTTCGGTTTAAAAACACAAGTGCCTTAGGTAGACAGTAAGTGATTATCCTCGTGACCTCGTGAATTACAAAAAAAAAATATCATACCGGATTCTGTGGGGATCTTATAAAGGATCCTTTACTGTTAAGGTACTGTCAATAGCTTGTCAGCCATGATGTAAGTTTACAAAAATAATGAAATTTTAAGACCAAAAGAAAACTACTCTTACAAGAAATAATTCAATAATTAATACCATTTACATCTTAACAACTAAGCATTTTAATTAAAAAGGGATTACAAAAGAAAATAAAATAATTGAAATAAATTCAGTGAAAATAGAGAGTCAATTTTAACATTCACTTTTCAATTGTGTTTGTTTTCCAAGTTACATAGATAAGAAAATTGTACTATGACAAAGAAGAACCTGTTCGATACTCTGGGCAATGCCGATGCCATCCCTCATCCGAACCACGATGAGCATCAACGTCATGAACCCGCACCAGCTAGCATCCTAATAAGAGAAAAAAAAAAGTTGTACAAAGCAATACCAGTGGGGAAATCTTCATGGATGTTTGTGTGATCAGCATTTTCGAAACAAGATGTGATCCCCCAAGATATCATACGAAACTTGAGTCGTGGAAGCCGACAACACAGTGTTCAAATTCTACAATTCGCCTTTCCTTTTTCAAGGAAATTCATCTGTAGGTGAATTTAATCAAGCTTACAGCTATTGAGCTTTTCATCAACATGAGTTGAATTGCTATAAATCAAGCAGGCACGCGATTTATGTAAGGCTTTAAATTATTGTGAAAATCAATAACATAGAGATACGTTTTAAATATATACTTTTAAAGAGGAACAGAACAGAACATTTAAAGAAAATGGAACAAGAAATTATCGGAGCCCTGTACGAAGATCAGAATCAGGGGAATGACTTAAATTACGAACAAACTTTACGAAAAAATCTTTTGCACTGTCGTACTTCCAATGTAGAGTGGAAAAATGGAGATGTTTTCTCAACTACTATTCCTTCGCACTGCCGTCAAATTAAACTTATTTAGAAAACTTTACATTGAAAACTTTCCATGCAGAATGGAAAACGATATCATTAAAATTACGAACAAACTTTACGGAAAAACCTTCTCCATTGTCGTACTTCAAATATAGAGTGGAAATCGGAGAAGTTTTCTCAACTACTATTACTTCGCAGAGCCGTCGAATTAAACTTATTTAGAAAACTTTATATTGAAAACTTTAAATATTTCTCTGTGGTGGTTTTGAAAAGTAGATTTCATCATACAGCCTTTTGGTTTAAAACATTTCCCATCTATTTTCCAAAAGAATACATTGACAAGTCATTGACGACATAATTATTTTTAGTAAATCAATTGGTCATATAGATCACATTCACGATGCAAATTCCAAAAGTGGTATAAAATCTAGCATAGAACAACTGAAGCCAATGGAGAAATTATCTCTGCCAGCCTCCTACGGTCTTTTCCTGGACTTCCGTGTGTAGTACATCGCCGATTTATTCTCGATTATATGAAATTGGCCAAACACCACTGACGAACATTTTAGTTCTTCCAATAGGCTGTCTTTGTGACTGAGCTGCAGAATATGGCGTTTTTATTTTCCGAAAAGGAGAAATTTGCGTAAAACCTGATTCTTCTACGACTACCTGGTTCTGAAAGCAGTTAAATTGCTTTTCTGGGGGCTCGAACACATACGATTTGGTTGCCTCATTTGTTGCGTAGTTTATCTTTCTATTCTTCAGTATTCTCGAGATCATCGTGATATGACCCTCCTGAGACAGAATTGCGCCTATACCGAAAGGTAGTTTAACATCACATCCTCAGAGATTAAGAGACATTTAAGCTTATATAAGGCGTGGCGCTGTTTAATAAAACGTTATCGAGATCTCTCGTGATCTATATTTGCTAACTGACCTGTTCTCTCCTTTTAACAGATCCGCATTGGGCCTAGCAATGGAAGTGAAGACCTTATCGAAGCACCTGTAGTAACTGGCCATACCCAAGAATGATCGTACTTCGTATTTCATTTTGGGATTGACCGAATTTTTTTACGACCCGTTTTGGCACGTTTTGAGCGGTTGCCAACATTTTGTTCTGATGTTTCAGCTTTCTCTTCCAAACTTGCAGCGAAATTTGCAGTGATAAAGTAGCGCTCGTAGTTGGCCTCAACTTCTTGCTAATGCCATAGCCGACGGCGAAAGCGGTGGATGTGCGGCAAACCGTACATTTGTCAGATTACGTTAAAGCCCGGATGTGAAGAATTGCTGGGCATCTTCTTTTAACTTTTTACAAATGTTGCGAACCCAACTAGTCTCATAAAACATGTTGAACTGGTTGGTAGGTTATGTTAATTATTTTGCGATTTCGCTATAAAACGTCGATAAGGAAAGACTACCTTGACGAAGAGTTCCCAATTCTTGCTCATTGACGTGCAGCGGATGCTTGTCGTTGTAGGTGAAGTCTAAGCGGTTAATGATTTCATCTACATTAATTTGTATGATTCATTCATGCATACCACTGAAGAGCTTATAGATTTTATAGTCTGCTAAGATCGCTTCGCGTCAAGCTACGTAGGCTTCCTTTCCCTATTGAATTCCGGAAAGCATTTGACAGCATCCAATGACTAGCTCTAGTTGTTTATCTGAGGTCTTTTGTTCAATTTTTTGTCGATCTAACGACAAAGAAATTGTCACTATTTGTTATTAATTAATTTTCAGTTTTACGTTATGTCTTCAAGCACAGTTGATCGCCAATTAACAAATGACTAATCGTGCTGTTAAGTGTTTTGCGTAAGCTGTACTCCAAATGCTCAGAAAAGTCACAAGTTTATGACTTCTAAATGCATTAATGCAAAGAAGAGATGGGAGTGAGTAAGCCAGATTATTTCCAGAAGACTTCGTTGTTTATTCTTCGACGTTCTTTATTCTATTGAATTTCTTCATTTAGAGCTGCGTGTACCCTAAGTCCAGCTTAAGTTTTTCAAAGTTATTTTTGTTTTTATTATGTGTACCGCTTTTCACTATGAACCAAAACTGCCTGCGATCCGAAGAATATTGGATTCGAAGCGTTGATAAGAGTAGCACAATCAATCGATTTGGCATTTGGAGTGTATATATATTTAGGGAGATAGATAATTCAATAATTAACTCATCCCTCCTTTTAAATATGGACGTCATGGCCATGTTCATATTGGACGTGCTTCACACGAGTGCCAGCCGACAAGAGATTTCCACAAATTTCGCACATAGTAAAAAGCAAGTAGCATTTGTCGTGGTTAGTCCAACAAGCTCAATTATAGCCGGTATCATCTTTAAGCCAGGTCAGCGACGCATGCTGTGAATCCTTCTTTATGTGAAGTAATTCCTGTCATTGGCGTAGGTGGCTCGATCGTGAACAAACGAACTATTTTGGCTATAGTTGATTGGAGGCTGAAGGTTTTTGGTGCAGGTTGTGCGTCTAAATGTTGCGGGGATTGGGTTATTGTAATAAACAGCGCCAACTGTGATACCTCCTTCCAAAACAACTATTTAACTGCATGGACCAGGAAAATGCTTATTTGCTTAATTTTTGTAAAAAAAATTAGAAAGTGTAGAATATCTTACACATTATAACATAACATTCACTTCGACCACTTTAAGTGGCTTCATAATCGCCACTAGTTTGCTCAAATCAATTATGTTCTTTGTTTTAATTTTGCAGCAAGTTAGCTAGTCTCGCGTCGGTCGACGCCGTTTAAGTAAAAAATCAATGTGCAAGTGTGCCTAAGGATAGCAAGAGAAATATTAGTTAGAAAAAAATCTATCTGATATTGTCCTTATGAACCACTTTCCCTTTTATCGGAACGGTGGTTCCCAGATCAGCGCCTCTGATCCGACACCCTCTGCGAAGTCGCAACCATCTTATAGGTTGCCTGCTGTCGACTACCTCCATACACTTGAGGCATAACCGTGTTTCTTGGCTTTGTTGCTGCTGGAAGTTGGTTTGCTGGCTTATGTGCAGCTGTGCTGACTTGGCGAGAAGCTCGCTTTCTGTTGAAAAATTGACTTTTTCTAGCATGGCTAGCTTGATGGTCAGAACTGCCCTCAGGCCACCTCTGGCCAGCACGCCCATGATGCTAATAGATCCTTCTGTTACCTCTATGCTCAATGGACTTAGCATATTGCGATACAAACGCGTATAGTTCATGGTTAGATTCTAGTTTTTGCGCCAGTGCAAGTGCCGATGGCAAGTCCTTAGGTTAAGTCGCAAATAATATGTCTGCGAGGTTTTTCTTTAGGCCATAAATAAATACGCGCAAGCATTTGCCCTATGTGTATCGTTCATAAGGCTAGCCTGATAGAGCTCATGCATCATAGTCATTATTAAAAATAAGACTTAGTTTTTCTTAACCTCCTCATAAATCTATACTATTGACATTAGGCCCTGTTTTACGTTGGACAATTTTCTTTCAAGAAGGTGCAACGGACGTTTGTGTGAATAAGTAAAGTCAAGGCGACTAATGATCGCATCAAAATTTAAAACTGTGTTAAAGGAAGATAACGCACCGTTTGCCGCCCATTTAATACGATTCCAAATTATTAAGACGGCTTGGTGATGTCAATTTAATGTCTATATGTTATGTTTCTCACTTAGATTCTTTCCGCTTTTATTTCACTTTTTTTCAAAGTTTTCTTTGTTTTTATTCTGTGTACCGCTTATCACCATCAACCAAAACTGCCTGCGAGCCGACGAATATAGGAGTCAAATCGTTGATACCCTTTCAATAAGAGTAGCACGTACGAACACCAATCGATTTGGCATTGGGAGAACATATATAAATAGGGAGGCAGATAATTCATAGCCGGTTGATTTTGATGAACTTATATACATAGACAGTCAAGCGTGGGACCCATGCTGACTCGGCTGCAGCAGTTGATATGTGCAGAGGGCACTTAGCGTTAACCGCGCTGCGACGAAGTCGTCGCTTTATGTATTTTGTATTGGTATAACAACAAAGTGTTGTTATATATTACCTTTCGGTAATATCATAGCGGATTTCAATTACAAGAGCTTCACCGATAAAGGCATGAATTCCCTATCCGTCTATACGTAAAAACTAAGCGAAAACGTCACCAGATGTCAACTAGTCATGTCACCGGGAAATATGCTGTGTTATCCTCGACACAAATTCAATCGGAAAGTTCATCGCTCTCGACTGGTCACAGAGACTGTCCCACGCTACGTTCACTCAGGCGTTCATATAAAAATTGGATTGATACATTTCATTGTAGAGCATTTATTTTAACTGTATGTTTTTCTATAAGCAATAATATAAAATATAAATACAAATATATAATATAAATAACATGGTCATTCTATTCTCTTTTACTCCCGCAAATGTATTCTTAACGCTGTTTTCAATATTGCAAAATTTCCACCTTTAAAAGTCAAAGTAAATGAAAATCATCAAATTGGGATAAAATAATAATATACATCGCAATAAAAAAGTTCTTTTTAAGTAATTGAAATAATGCGTGGCCACGGACCACGTATACAACCCTTTAACGCCGTTAGATGCTTGGCAAAGGTCAGCCAACGGTCCAGTGCAACTCCAAAGTATTTGGCCGAAGTGGGCTGCTTGGCAATAGCCCTATAGCCGACATTGACATTTTAACTTAAATCATCATTATAAACAATCTGACATATTCCCAATTTCTTCTTTGATCTTTGAAATGATGATGTGATAATTTGAAGCCCACTTTGTAAAGGAAGACCGCCTGGCTATTGAATTTTTTTGACATGTTTTGGAAAAATCTGTTCATATCTTTCAGATCTGTCAGTTCTATATTTCTTGATATTTCCTAATTCTCAGAAGGTTAAAAATGGCTGACTAGCGGATACTGATTTAAAAATGCACAAATGAGCCCTAAACATAAGAATATTACTTATTTTTGATGGCAGCAATCTATTATGCATTTACAAGCCTGACTGAATTCATTTTTTCATTTCAATGATTTTTGTTGTTAAATGCTCTATTAAATGATCAGTGATCTAAGAAATATGCCCAATGTAACCTTTGAAAGCTATTGGTACAGGCCAAATTGTACGCTAGAATGTAACATAGAATAGAGCGGCTTATTACAGACTGGATACTTAAAAGACTTTCACTTAGAAAGTACATGTTCAAATGCATGTTTTAGCAGTTTTACAAATACAAAGTTTTCCCTTAATATATAGTAATAAAGTTTCAATGGACCCCTTTTTTTTCGAGTTTAAGCTTATACTAAATCTTAATTAATCCCGATAGCTCAATCAAATTAAAAGAATAATTTATTATAGTCAAATTGTTCTTTGATTTAGGTGTAAGATCCACTTTAGATATAATAATAGACTCCTGCTCAAAATTATACTAAACCTCTTAAAGTTTTGTTTCGTCATACGCAGTAGATTGGGAAACAAAAATGATCGAAATAAAGTATCAAGAATAATGCACAATATTCCTATCTCTGTTTGCATCTATCGTTTTCAAGTAACTGAAAAAATACACACACACCTCAATTTGGGCTAGGCTGCAAGTGTATCAAAACCATACAACACATTTCAATTATTGTGAGTGGAGACGGCTCTCGAGTATATAACAGGCAGAAAGAAGCATCTCCGATCACATGAAGTATAAAATTTGCTCAAGGTTATCAGCTGAGATTATACAATGTGTGTCTGTCTGTCTATCTGTGTATGAACACCTAGATTTCAGAGACTATAAGAGCTAGACATGCCAAACTTGGTACTAGTATTCGTGTATGTCCTAAGCAGACCAAGTTTTTGGTATATTTTATACTTTTTTTAGGAAGTGATGGAATATCGATATATCAAATATACCATATATATTTTGGAAACACAAACACTGTCTACTGTAGCTTTCAGAAACTTCTGCCACTTCTACTTGATGTTTGCCCATGTATAATATTCGTGTTATTTGTGTTAAACTTTATGGACTATAGTCAATGGAGTATATTAATTTGCAATTCTTTCTTTGTGTTATATGATTGTGTTGTTAATATTGATTTATTTTTAATGAAGGTCTTGGACAAACGTTTGCATTCGTTCGGCTGAAAATCCTCTGCTCCCCTATTCACCAACTCCTTCAATTTGTGATTGCTATATTTTCTAGCTTGCGCCTCAATAACTTTTTATACACATTCATATACCATCACATCCTAAATATCGCATAAAGTATAAAATATAGAATGTACGGTCACATTGTTCACCAGAAACACTCCACATGCAGCTGCCTATGGAGTTTCCCATACAAAACTATTTCCTGAATAACTTCCAAATTTTCCATCCGATCGCGAATCATCAAGACTATTATTATCTTCATATGTACCAAAACGCGAGACTCTATCTTTAAAATTGCGCTAGTAAATCGTTTTTTTCGATTTTAGGGGGCGGAAAGGGGCGTGGCAAAAATCTAAAATAAACTTGATCTGCTTAGGACATACAGACGGACAGACGGACATGGCTATATCGACTCGGCTGGTGACCCTGACTAAGAATATATATACTTTATGGGGTCGGAAATGCTTCCTTCTGCCTGTTACATACATTTCCTGAAGTCACAAAGCTGTAATACCCTTCTACCCTATGGTTAGCGGGTATAAAAACTGTGTTTTTGGCTTTGATAGCTTCAAATCTCGCAAAAAACAAAGTCAAAAGCTTTGATAAAATCTGTATAGAATAACATCAGGCACGAATGAAGCTCATGAGGATTTTTGATAATGGATCTACGTTTTATAAATCCGTGTTAGAAGGAAGAAATTATAGCACGGAATAGGTATTGTAAATGATTAGTTATATTCTTTTCAAACACTTTGCGTATAAAAGACAGAAGTTAGAATTAGGATTGGTCGGCGGACATTTCAGATGTATGAGACACAGCTCTTCTAAGTTCGATACTTCACTCTAAAGCTGAATGGTAAGGTTCAACAAGACCCTTTTCTTTACATAAAAGGACAGCTCTAATTAACGGAAAAATTAATATGGTTAATTTGATTCAAAGACATTTCCAAATATAAAAAATTAATAAAGTCGTGTATATTCGAAGGTATAAGGAAAGAAGAGCTATCATAAGGAGACCAAGCAGTTCCAGGTAAGCTAAGTCGCCCATAACAATAATGTGATCTTTTTTCAGATAACAAAACAAAGACAGCTTGGACCCAAATATTACAGATATACAGATGAATCGGAAACCAGAGGAATATACGAAAAAGTAAGATAAAACCAACTTCCATGAATGTACATATAATTCGATAGCAATTAACTCAATCTTATAGGGTATCTATCTTATTATTTCAATGCGAGGACACCACCACTTTTTTGGGAAGCACAATCTTATCTGTACTTTACTGGCAAAAGTTCCTATTCTATAATTTAACCAAGTTTCAGTAAACACTACTACATCAGAAAACAAGTCAGAAAGCTACACTCGAGTGTGCTCGACTACGAGCTACCCAGCTCAAATATAATATATAATAAAATATACCAAAAAGTATTTTTTTTAACTTAGGCTTAACACTCAATTACTACCAAATACTTAGGTCAGAAACTTGGCGCGCATATCAATTTAAAGAGAGACACTAATCTATTTCACCAAAAATTCTTGAATAGCTTCTAAAATTTTAATTCTTTCGGCGATTATAATAAAATATATATAATTGACACAGCGGCGTTGACTGTGCTGCTTCTGATTTGCGAATTTGTGCAGTTCGCGATGTTCTTGGAAATGCTTGCACCGGCATGTGGCGGATGTGTTGGGCAACTTGGCTTGGTCTTCTTGGAGTCTTGCAGGTGCACTCGGCGCGTGGAGGAAGTGGGTCAGACGTTGGGTCTGCATATTGGACTTGTGGGATTTGTAGTTTCGTAATGTTTTGCGTGTTAACTCTTCCCCCTCAAAACCATGCTTGCCCCCAAGCCATCTTTGTGCAAAAGTATGAGATTTCCGTAGATCCCCTTGCTTACGGAGTGATGACTCTAATGTTTCTGATGGAGCTGGTGTTGGTCCGAGCTGAAGAGTAATGGTGTTCTTCTTCCGACTGCATGCATGGCGACTTAATGCACTAATCATGGTAATGCCGAAGAGTGTTAACAGTGTAATGCTATTGACCATAGAGTGCGTCTGTATGTTTTTTAGCTTGTTGGTGTTGTTAAGATGGAGCGCTTCCAGTGTTTCCAGGGATAGAATCCTTAGACGTTCGGTCTCCTCTGGTGTTATTTGTGAGATTGGCGTTTCTGGTTGCATAATAGCTGGCTCCATATTGTTGAATAATCGCTCTTTGATTTGAATTGAATCATTGAGTAGGTGGATTAGGAACGTCCCTTCTATATGATTTTCGGTTCCATTCCGTTGAAGTTATTGAGGAGAATTAGTCCATTCTCGATTTCCTCTATCTCCAGGATGAGATTTGCTGAAACTACAGAGTGCTTTCTCTCCCTTAACTAATTTCGCAATACAATGTTTTTGACTTATATCAATGACATTCTTTTTTCACAAATTTGTATGTCTAAGTACCTTCTACAGTTTTTTGGTATGCCATATACTAATTCATTATACAAAAATATTTGACTTATGTCTAGGTGTACAATTACGTTATTTTTATACTCGCTACCCATAGGGTAGATGGGTATTATAACTTTGTGACTTCAGGAAATGTAGGTAACAGGCAGAAGGAAGCATCTCCGGCCCCATAAAGTATACATATTCTTGGTCAGGGTCACCAGCCGAGTCGATATAGCCATGTCCGTCTGTCCGTCTGTCCGTCTGTCTGTATGAACACCTAGATCTCAGAGACTATAAGAGCTAGAGATTCCAAACTTGGTACCAGTTTGGGTGTATGTCCTACGCAGAACAAGTTTATGTTAGATTTTTGCCACGTCCCTTTCCGGCCCCTAAAATCGAAAAAAAAAATTTACTCGCGCAATTTTAGAGACAGAGTCTCCAGTTTTAGTATATACAAAGATTATGACAGTCTCGATGATTCCCGAATTTAGTCGCGATCGGATGAAAAACTTGGAAGTTATTCAAGAAACAGTTCTGTATGGGGAAATACATAGGCAGCTGCACGTGGATTGTTTCTGGTGAACAATGTGACCATGCATGGTATATTTTATACTTTATGCAATATTTAGGATGTGATGGAATATGAGTGTACAAATATACCAAATATACCAAAAATACTTATTGGTATATTTTTGTTTATTTGAGCTGGGTAGCGGGTATATCACAGTCTAGCACACTCGACTGTAGCTTACTGACTTGTTTTATTCTGGCGTTTCCCTTCCAACTGCTCAAAGACTGTGTTAAGGGTTGATGGTCGGTAAATATTTTGACTTTCGCTTTCCCATACAAGTAATTTTTAAGAACTTTTAATGACCAGATGATGGCCAACATTTCTTTTTTGTTAGCAGCATAGTTTTCTTCTGCTATCGAAAGTGTTGTTGAAAAGAACGAAATTGATTGGTTATTCTACGATAGGTCTGCTCCTATTGAATAATTAGATGTGTCTGTTGTCATATGAAATTCTCTAATCAAATCTGGATAGCGTAATTTTTCGTAATTTTTTAAAGGCTTCAGAGTTAAGCGTAATTGATTTTGTTGATGACATATTTTTGGACGCGTGTCCATCTTCCCCTCTTAAAACTGACGTTAAGTGTTTTGCAAGTTTGGCATTGCTTTGTATGAATCTTCGGTAATAGCCGGAGAGTCAGAGAAAGGACCTAAGTTATTTCAATGTTTTTGGCCAGGGATAATTAGCTATTGCTGCGACTTTACTTGGATTGGTATCGATACCTTTATCGGAAAGCCTAGGAATTCGACTTCTTCATGAACTCACACTTATCCAACTGACATTTTATGTTGGCATTTTGTAGAGTTCGAAAAATTAATTCCAAGTTTCTATAGTGGGATTCATCATCTTTGCTAAATATGTTGATGTCGTCTATATAAATGAAGCATATTTTACCGATATGTTCTTGAAGTATGTCATCTAAAGCTCGCTGAAATATAGCGGGCGATAGTTACTCTGTTTAACTTGCGATAGTGTATTACGACGCGATGTTTCTTCGTTCCTGAAGCGTCAGCTTTTTGGGTACGATCCATACGGGAGAATTGTATGGGGACCGAGATGGTCGAATTATTCACTTACACTTCATCTTTCAGTGTCATTGGATACTGATAAAACTTGGAATAGACAGGTGTATCTGATGATGTTCTTATTGTCGCTTGTAGGTTCGTGGTGTAGGTCAGTTTCTGGTTTGGGTTAGAGATTAGGAAAATTTTTCAAGATTTGGTTTAGATTTGTTTTTTGTGTTTCTGAAAGGTGGGTTGTTCTTGGGACTATTGTGTTTACTGCTTCGAATATTTGTTCTTTTACGGGATTTTTATAGTGTTCTTGACAGTCATTAAGTTATTGCTCGGACTTATTTCTGCTTCTAGTTCTTTTAATGTGTCGTTACCTAAAATAGCGTCAAAGGTTTCCAAATCTCTTAATAAGAAGAATTTTACTTCAACATCTGTAAAGTTGAACAGATTGGCAATTTTGTGGCATAAAAAGGTTTTTTATTTTGAACATAGTTGTTCTATGTAGTCGTCCATTGTTTGTTCTATGTCATTATGTGTCTCGTGTTCAGCCGCGGCTTGCTCATAGCTAGTAGCGTATGTTTCTGCAGAGGCTTCTAAAATTTCGTCGTCGTTTATTTGTATGTTAAAATTTCTTTGTCTTTACTGTCCGTCTGGTATAGGACCGGGAGGTCTTTTTCCAGTTTCGAATCTTGGTCTGTTCATGTAATTGACGAATATTGTTTGGACGCTAGAATCCACATCTATAGGTTTTGGTCGCGGGAGCGGTTCTAGGCCATTGGCCTAGGTGGTACAACCTGTTGTGACAACGGTGTATTGCCGTGGGTTATCTATGGCTGGTACCCAGAATTCGGAGTTGGTGGTTGTTGTCCGTACTGTATGTATTGTCGTGTCTTTTGTTTTCTGAAAGGGATTGGCGGCGGTTGTCTACTTACAGAGTTGACATTGCGTGGGGCTGGTATGGGTCTACCACTAGAATTTCTGAAATGTGTCGTTGGTACTTTAAAAGCTGCATGTTCTGACCTAAAGGCTTGGTTCTCCAATGGAGTGCAGTCGGTAAGTCTTCTGGCTCTTTCATGCATAATAACCGAGGCAAGTCACCTTGTAGACCCCGAATGAATGTGTCTAGTGCGTTGTCTCTATATAATTTCGACAACATAGCTTCTCCGTTTCTGTCAATGTCCATACTACTTGTTTTATTCTATATTAAGGACAGATTTCTGTAGACATCTTTGTGGAAATCTTCCACTGACTGATTCGGACCAACAGTGTAGTCATTTCGTATTCTAGGGTGGCTATGCAGATAATCCTTTGTTTATCTGCATAATGCAGCGAAAGACATTTGCATCCAAGTTAATGCCTGGTCTGCACCCTTCGTTATTTTATCTCGTATCGTATGTAGAATGTTGTGGTATTTTAGAGTACCCTGATATGATTTGTACGCTGTACGCTTTTCTTCCAGGAACTTAATTCTTCTGGGTTTCCGCTAAATACCAAATATACCAAAAATTCGCAAAGGCTTACCCTTTAGCTATGTCAGGTATCCTGTACTAAATCTATTAAATTTCTTTGATGACATGGTCTGGGAGATTTAAAATGTCTTCTACTGGATTGATATGCTGCCTCAAAAGTCTTGACAGTTGTTCAGCCAATATTTCGCTTATAGCGGCTGTTAAGGCGGCTCTGTTGTCCTCGTTTATGATAGGTCTGTTCTGTTGGTGTTCAAACTACCTATTGTTTTGTCTTTCTATTGCACGCTGTCCTTGTGCTTCGCTAATTTGTTATATTTCTTCAGGATTTAATAAGCGTGTCCGAATTAGATTATTACGATTGGCCATAAGAGATAGGGACGAATCAAGCACTATACTTCTTCTCCTTCTTTTTCCTTCGATTATGTTTTAGTTTATAACCAATGGATGGTTTTTTCCTTCTACTTTGGAGGGTCCCTTGAGAGTCGCAAAGTTGGAATAGATTATATCACCGTTGTGATCTTTTTATTTCATTTATCGTTTTACACAGATTAATATATTCCTTTGTTGGTCCAATCTACTATATTTGAGCTTCGTATGCTTTCGTAAATTTTCTAATTTCGTTCCACTTTTGATTTAGTGTATTTGTTTTTGATTCTTGTAATTTTTCGTTTGTGATTTCGTTTTCGCTTTTAATATTTTGTATTTTTGTTTTGATTCTTGTTTTTCATATAAAATATCTTATTTCTAACTTACATTAGCAATGATGTGGCCACCTTTCCTGATGGGACGGGGTTGTTCTTTTTTGCTGCTGCTACTCGGGCTCCGTGATCCATACCTCCTGGAGAGTATTCTGAGTACGGATCTTGCAGAATGTGTGGTCCACCGATGCAGTTCTTATAATCTCACCCAACCGCTAACTTAATGGTTTTGGTATGAGTTTTTGTTGGCTAACTTAATTGCTGAGACTGTTTGAACTGTGACTTCAAGTGACAAACTTAATTGTAGAAGGTTTTGCAAAATGAATTGCTTTGTCGCACTGAAGAAATGAATGTCCTTTTACGTACTGAACAAATTAATGTCCTCTATCACAGTGAACAAATTAATGTTCTTTGTCTCGTTATTTCCCAGTGATTTTTTTAAGATCACGAGTCTCTATTGGGATAATAACTTTGTGAGAATCGCACACTCAGTATACCGTTTTGCACTGTCGATACGCAGCTCGATTTTACGCACTTAGAAACTGTTTTGCTCTATCGATACACGATTTGACCGAAATGTTCTTTGGCGCATTTAGAAACTGTTTTGCAGGAAGTTGGTTAGATGCTGAGTCTGCATATTGGACTTGCGGGATTTGTAGTTTCGTAATGTATTGTGTGTTAACTTATATGTAAATAAAAAAAAAGTGATCAAGCTTAAGTTTTCGCATAAAGTAATTCAAAAATTTGAAAATAATCACGGTTATTATTGATGAACCGTAAAGAGATGGCATCTTGGTTAGCGCGCGTAATCTTTAAATTTCCGTTTGTTTTCCATTTTTTTTTTGTCAGACTGTTTGTTGTTTGGGCTGAGAATATGGGATTCCAAACATAATTGATAAAAAGCTTCACAACAACTAGCTTAAATTGAATTTGATTGAAATTAATAACTAATAAATATACTTTATTTTAATCCCAATTCCATCATTCCGATTAACTATCTTCATCGTCATTTTAAAGAGAATTTGGGATTCCAAACAGAATTAATGAAAAGATTCCCAACAACTAGCTTAAAATGAATTTATTTGAAATTAATTACTAATAAAAATACTTTATTAGAATTTTATTTCCATTATTCCGATTAACTATCTTCATCGTAATTTTAAGGTATATATTTTGCGTTCCTAAGATGTTGTTAGCTGTATAATTTCGATAACGATGAACTATTCATAAGATTCTTTTGTCTTTGCAATAAACATAAAAATCGATTATTTACTTCACTGTTTTCGTGTTCGAGTTTGTGGTCAAAAAGTTTGAGAATACGTGAATGCCATTTGTTGCAGTATTTAGCTTGTAGTATGGCAACACAAGAATATTGAAAATTTTTAAGAAATAAGCAGAATGCATTTGGTGCATATGGTGCAGCGCGATTGAAGTGAGAATTTGATAAGAAAATAATTTGCAACCATTAAAAATAGTCTGTGATGTGTACTGCTGCTTCTCTTTCGGTGCTGCCGTAGTTGTTGCTGTTGCTGCGTACACACAACACGTAGGAAACACTACCATGTTGACTACTACACTAAATAAAAAGTGCAAGCGAGATGGCTATTGCTACTAGAATCATTGTATACAACATCTTACATATATATGTACATACATACAAGGCAAGTAGCGCGCGGGCGCTCTCGTCGTAGCCGACATCACCAGCTTTAGTGACTACATACATATGTATGAAGTATGCAGTATAAAGAAAAATAAAAAACAATACAAATTCAGAATTCTTTATTACGGAACAATTGTGTGCACACATCTAGTGTGTAACAATTAAAATCCAAAATGAGACAACGCACAAAATTGCTTATACATGATCTACAAAATACAACAAAATTGTAAATGCATTAAAAATTAACAGAGTAAACCTCTCAATGAAAACATATAATAATGTTAATAAAATACGTGAATATATACATACATCTCAATATAATCATGAGATATTTATTTCTTATTTGAAATTGAAGTGCATTGAATAATTTGTAGTTTCCATTGCTGACATGACTAAAGACTGGGAAAAATAGATAGGAAGTGAAAGAAGTTCGTCGAATCCTAATACTGTTTCATATATTTACAATCTCAGAGTTCACAAATATGTGCATATATTTATTTGTATAGTTATATATATGCTGCATGTAAATGCAAATGTAAATACAATAATGGAATTTTAAAACTTGCCGGACTTCTATCTGATCTATACATAGAGTGCTTAATATGCATATAAAATTAAAGAAGTGCTGGCTGGATCATCGATTATTAATTTACAGTGTACAGATAAACAAAAATATTGTTATTTATGAATGAAAAATTATATGAAAAATAGAATTATAGCCATTGTAGAATTCCAAATGCAATAATATTTGTATTAATAGTCGCTTGAAGCATTACATCGATTTTTGCATTCTATCATTTAAAAGGAACAACTACCGTCAGGCCTAATATTGCAGACGAATTCCATTTGAAATTTCATTTTTATCGTCAGCGGTGATAGAGAGGGCGCTTTTTGACTATCACGACCATCTTCACACTAAATGGATGCTCATGTGGATTTTGAATACGTTTGCAGTTTGAAGGCTTGCATTCTGTAGACAGGATAGAATAAGCAGACGAACAGACAAGCAGGCAGTTAGACACAGCATTACTGTTTAAATGCCTCATTGACATGGACACCAATAATCCACAGTTAGCTGCAACGCCTGAGTTAAAATCGTCGTCGTCGTCGTTTAATAACTGCAGCGTATTAAAAGAAACATCAACTACAGCAGCAGCAACAACAGCGAAAACAACACCAATTGCAATCGAAATCGCATCATCAGAAGCCGCAGAGTCTCTACAGCAACAACAACATGAACCAACAAACAAGCGCGGGACGTCGCAAGGATTTACTTCAACTGGAACTGTTTGCTCAACACAGACACCAACAACGATAGCAAATACAACGGCTGCCACGGCCTTAAACCTGCCGCCACCAACGTCAACGCAGACAAGTGCTTCAGGCGCCACAGCTGATGTTTCTGTATTGAGTTGTCTATTGCCAGCGCCGCCGCCATTTACAACAACAACTGCAGCAGACATAACAACACCCCCTTTGGTTCACACCTCTACATCAGAAGCAATTGTATCAATTACATCCGCGGCACTTTGTCCTAGTGATTTTGACTCGGACACGGAACTGTCGATTGTTGCAGCAGCGACCCAAGCCGCCACAGCAGCAGCCGCAATTCCCGATCATTCGACAACTCCGCCACCTCTCCAAGCTGTTTCAGTTGCAATTGCAGTCTCATCAACGATATCAACGGGTACATTTGCTGCAACAACGTCCTTCAATGGCCACAGCAGCAGCAGCAGTGCAACACATCCAATTCTAAATACCAAACAGCAACGCCAACAAAAACGACGACGCGAGCGTGCGCAGCGCCTGCAGGCAGAGCGCGATTCAAGCCGCTGTAGCGGTGGGAACAATTCAACAAATGCATTGAGCACCACCAATTTAATTACAGGTGCAACTGTTGTCAGTCTTGGCATGGTGACCACTACCACGCCTACTACTACCGGCAATAATAATGGTGGTCATGCACCCGCCATGCTTTTGACTAACAATAACAATCACAACCATAACCACAACAACGTTTTGGGTCCTGGTAATAATACCATGCTATATCACTTAAACAGTGCTGGCAGCATGGGTGAAGATAGCAACAATTCAAATGGCAACTTCACCAGCAGTAGCAATGGTAGCAATAATCTATTGCCACCCACAGACAGCATTGCATCGCTGCTCTTAAATCCTCCACATTCGCCAGAGTGTAACTCCGGCCTTATGGCTTCGCCAAGTGACAGCGAAGGTGAATCACTTGATGAAGATTTACTTTCGACATCATCGTCTTCAACGTTATTGCTGCCGCGTGATAAGCCTCCGCCAAGACCGCCACCTCCAGTTCGACGTAAATTGCCTAGATCGCCGGTGCTGGAAGAAGAGATTATCGATGGATTTGCCATATTAGAGTTCAAAACGTATGATGATCTTGAGGTATGTTTGTGCTCTTAAAATAAATATTATTTTGAACTATGTTTTCCAGTATTGCAAACCTCAAATCAATCATTTTTCGAGTTGTTCATAAGTCATCTCTTACAAACCTATTAAATTACCAAATAAAGTGAGATCCTTTATGCGATTCAAATTTTTGTATAAAATTCTAGTGGCTCTAGTTAAGTTTAAGCCATATTTAACCAAGCTGGTTCATCAAGAAATGTTTTTATTAAAAAAAAAATGTATGTTTATGCAAAACGTTACAAATTCTTTTAGAAGTATTAATTCATAAGAATTAAACAATTTACATTCATTTTGGACAACTGCCAATTATCTTTACATAAATCATCTACAAATTCTTTGGTGCTATAATAACACAACTTTATATTTTGTGTAGATTTGGTTGTTAACAGTTTAATTGTGTATATATGAGCACCTTACACGATAGTTCCATTTACAACAGATTTTGCCATTTCTGATTTATCAATATTATGCTATAGCATCTAATTTATATCTCTTCCATTTTAGTTTGCAATTAAATTGGGTCAAAAACGCAAAGAGAAACGTCTGTCGGCTCTGGAAGAGCTCACATGTACATATAGCATCGAAGAAATGAAAATGCCAAAGATCATCGATACAGGACAACCTCACCCGCTCCGCACCAATAACTTAAAGGATATCAGCCATCATCCACGGGCGGTTAACATTGGGAGTGCAATTGTAGTTACTACTACTAACAACAGCACCACAACTAATATAAATAATAACAATAATAACAGTAGCGCTGCATATACTGCGGTCCCGCTGGCACCCGAGTCTGAAACAGAAGTATCCTGGACGGGAGATCATCAATATCGTCTTCAGCAAGAGCATCAACTAACTGGCAGTGCCAGAAATAATAATAAAAGTAATCAAAGCATTAGTCTTCACACCAATGCAAATGAAAATGAAATTAGTAATAACAAACACATGGGCCAATCCAAGCCAACGGAGGCGTCCTCTGTTGTCGACAATTGCAGTAATACATCCATCTCGGAGTCCTCCTTATTGGAGAATGGGAATGACAAACCGATGATAGATCAGATCACATTATCATCAGCAGCGTCTGTTGGTTTCGTAGTTCCTGATAAGGAGTTACACAATGAAAATATCGCAATAGTTTCTCAAAATTCTAATAACGATGTTAATCACGCGACTACAGAGTATCTAAGCAGAAAAGCCACTAAGCTAATTGATTCGACGGCAGTAAAAAATCAACTGAGTGCTATGCTCTCATCTTCAACGTCCTCATGCCCAAAAATCAAAGTGAGTTTTGAACATTTTTTTGCGAATGTTAATTATTAAATGCTAAATACCAACAGAAGCTTAACAACTTTGAAAGCAATGAAAGCGATGTTGTTACATCAGCAACAGTTGAGGCCGCCGCACTGACGCTGCAAATTCAAGACTTTGCAAATGGATCAGCGCAAGTCCCTGAGACCACAAGCATTCTTTGTAAGAAAGAAGACGACGTGAACAGTTCTGATGTAAGTTTTGGCCTCGCCCCTCTCCCCCTAAAATCGAAAAAACAAGCTAGTAAGTCTCGAATATACAATGATAACTACAGTCTTGGTGATACCCGAAAACTTACAATTGGATGAAAAACTTGGGAGTTATTCAAGAATCAGCTTTGTATGAGAAAATCCATTGTCAGCTGCACGTGGTTTGTTTCTGGTGTTCAATGTGGCGTTGCACGGTATATTTTATATTTTATGCGATACCTCACAATCGAGCATACTCGACTGTAGCTTTTTGACTGCTTAATATACAATTTGTTAAAAAAAAGTCATTTCGTTCTTTAGTGTTGGACAATAATTTTCACATACATCATTTTTTTACCTATTGGTAATTAAAAAGAATCTATTGAGTTTATCAAAATCGAATTGGACATCGATCTGGACATTTCTGTATGTCCTGTGTTATGAGCACCAATATGTATTTTTTTATCTTTTTGAATTTTTCTATGACATTAAAAAATAAATCAATTAAATTTCAAATTCATACAAGAATAACGTTTTAAAATAAATTTATATACTTAAATTTTATTTTGAATAGGTGTCAGATCATTGCAGCAACAACAACAAAGAAACTAATATCGTAAGCATTATACATATTTTATAATTAATTAAATATAATATATATATATATATCAATTCCAGTGTGATACCACTCAAAGCAAAAATATGGTAAGTTGAAACGATTGAAATAAGAGTTGTGTAATAACGTGCTACAAACGCCTACATTTTATTTAACACGAATGTACTACTATTCCACAGTAATAAGAAAAACGTTATTATGCATTTAAAATGGATCGTTGAATTATTGTAGAATAATTTCAATAACTATTGCGTCAAGAATACTATTGGCATTTATTTTTCATTGTGTGTACACTTCTGAGCATCTTTTTGCACTGATCAAAATTATGGTATGGGGGAAAAAGTTTAGTTAAAATACACTGCTCTTCACAAAAAAAATGTTCAGTAAAAAAAATTATCAGCGATATTATTACATAATAATAAAATAAATAAATCCAAAATATCTTATTTCGCAATGAACATTTTTCGATAACAACGTATTGCAGAAGAAAAACAACTCTAAACCCATAAACTCTGTACCTTCTTAATATATCGATCTGCGATAGAGATACCAAATTAGTGACTATATTCGTGCATGTTCTATAAAAATTTGTTGGCTTTGAATTTGGTTCAGATAAACGAATTAGAAGTTAGGTTAAGAAACAAGATTATCTACGGTCTATGTAAACAAAAATGAAAAATAAAAATCGTTAGATAAATTTCCGAAGACAATAAGCTTTTATTTTATTGCAGCCTCCCGCAGTGTATTAAATAAATACATCAGATTAGTGTATTTGATAATTTTATAAACATTATAATTTTCATTGTGTGTATGAAGTTCAGTGGGATAAATTAATGTAACATTTTTTTATTACTCATATCCCCAACAATCAATGTATTACAAATTAATTAATGCGTACATTAATTAAGTCAGGTTAGAATTTAGAAAACACCAGCATTATTGAACAATTAAATCACATAATTTTGTCAGGAATAATAATCTATATATATAATAAATTCAAATACATATACATCTAAAAATATGTTGATATGCATTCATATATATATTTTTAAGGAATCTACGACATATAAAAGATTATTCGAGAAATTAATGCATGCTTATAACTAATTTATAGATAAGCCTATCAATTATAGCGCGTTGTGGTTTCAAGAAAAATGCCAGTGACATAAAGTTTTCAATTTTGTTTTTACATTTGAACAGAGTGCGGAAAACTTGATTACTTTAGTTTTTCCTTCAACACCATCCCATGCTGCGAGTATTTCACCCAGGCAAGTCAACACGTGCAAATCATCCGAATACATACTACAAGCGCAGAGCATTCCAACTGAATGCACCAAAATTGACAGCGATCTATCGAAGACATCTACTACCGTTTTATCAACGTCCGAAGTAAACGCGGTACCAAACACTTTAAAGTGCGCAGATGCAATTGGGTCTCATACAATATTTCAGAAGAATGGTAGTTGTGGAAACAGTTCTTCTGCGGATAGCAATTTAAAGCCAAAAAACATCGGTGAAATAAATGCAGTTATTTCGACGAGTTCTATTTCGGAGTCCGGTGATAGCTTACATTTGCAATCTAGTACAGATAATCAATTGGATGTAAAATTAACTTATCAACCTACGGCGGCATCCATTTCACAAGTAAGATTATCTAATTTAATTTATTAAATTAAATGCTAGACCCATTCACTTTAAAGCTTTGTTTGCATCTATTACTTTTTCCCAAATCTTAATATACGTAAGATACGGAACTTATGTATAATATATTAAAGCTCTTAGCAACTATAAAGGCGAGTCTTTGCATTCGAAGCTGTAGATCTTGTAAAACTATTATTTTTATATAAATTTTAAACATTAAACGTATGGGACATTTTGCATTAAATCAAACGTTTTCGTAATGGGCTATGAATATACAATAAGGAATGAAACTTAATATTGAATTAGCATTCGACATTGCAAGACATGCAAGTATGAATGTTCAATCAATTGAATTTAATTTATATTTTAATTTTTATTCTAGGTATCTATCGTTAGTGTTTCATCAGCTGGTTGCGATTCAAATTTAACATCACCTTCTTCTGACCAATGTAGACTTGGCCAATCTTCGTCAACAAATGCTCAAGAATTGATTCTAAGCTCCAAGATGGTAACGTCATTGGGCATCGAAGCTGCTGTGCCACCACGACCAACAATTCCGTCACTGTTGGCTGTTGGCAATCCTTTGACACCAGTTTCTGTCGAACAATTAAAAAGCAGCACATTTGGCGAACGATCGTCTAGTATGAAATCAACCGATAAATCCATTCTACTTAGTAATGATGGGAATAACACGACACCTATTCCCATCGATTTGCAGAAAAACACATCTGCTATAATACCGGTGGTTATGCCTCCAAATCCAGTTGCCAACGGTTTTCTCGCAAGCTATTGTGCACCGGCCAGTTGCAGTGCCACACCAGCGGTCTTATCACTATCAGGAAGCAAGGGGCTGTCAGGTCCAATCACTTCCTTGCCACCAAATACATCCAGCAATAGCAATTCCATTGCGACAGCTGTGGTTGCCTCGAGTATCACGAAATCAACGTTTAATACAGGAGTTAATGCCGTTGGATCTACAGTTGGCTCGTCCTTGGTTTTTCATGGGGGACCACCACAATCAATGTCTCATTTAGGAGGTGCTGGTGGACATCCAATGCTAATTCAATCGACGCCATATCGCACACCTTATGCCAACTATTCACTGTATACACCGTATAATAGTGTAGCACACGGACATGGACAATATTTACCTTCAGTGCTACCAATAGCGGCGCCAAACACATCATCAGCATCTTCACCCCACCGCAACAACAGTCGAGATCCGCCGGTAGCCACAGCGGCATCTCAAAAAGCACCAGTAACAAGTACAACGACATCACAGCATCAGCATCTGAACGTTAGTGGGATTTCGGGACTACGACCTGTAACACCACTTGGCGGCTATGTGATCACCAGTAGTGGCGCAACAACAACCACTGCAGCAGTACCTTTAGTTAACTCGACTCATTCTCATCCCCATAATTTATCGGTATACGCGACAGGAGGTGTCTTTAGTGTATCAGCATCCACGGGGCCACCAATCACTACAGCAACGCAACTCTCAGCATCTGTCGTAACATCAATTGATGGTGCAACGCAACCGCAATTGCTTCCACCTGCACCATCTGCAACGCAACTGCTCTCACAATCTGGTTATCCTTCTGCTCATCATCTGCCTTCACAATTACTGACATCATATTCACAGTTTGCAGCCCCACCAGCACCACCAACACAACATCAGTCACCATCAGTGCGCTGTAGTACCACTTCAGCTATGTGCACTAGCAACAGTAACAACGGAAACTCAGTTGTAACTGTACAAAATGTAATCACAACGATATCGTCAACACCTTCAATTAACACGCCAATAGCGTCATCATCTTCATCTGTGATCCAAAAAAATCTTTCACCCAAAAGCGACAGTCCTAGCCGGGATCGAGACGTGAATTACAGGTACATTTCATATTTCAATAATTGTATTTTAAAAAAAATGACAATAGGAAATTTGGTGGGGACAATGATTTTTTGTTATCTTTTATAGAATCAAGTTAATGTAATGTGGGATATATAGATATATATAGAATTGTTTGTCCGCATTCTTTCACTGATTGAACATTTATCCATAGTCCAGCAGCTAACGAATAACAACACTTTGATTATCTCTGAAAATATGGTTGCGATGAATGAAAGGAAGTTTTAAAAAAATATGTTTTATAATCCTTATGCAGCTACACGATATTTTTAATTTAATGGAATAGTAATATTTGATGTCTTAAAATTCACAATGTAACAATTTACAATTAAAATATGTAAATCAAGAGAGAAATCATAAAATAAGCTCGAGCATCTGACCATTCTCGAATGAAACAATTATCAATTTTGATTAAATATACTTCCCCGATTGTGAGATTTTGCTGCGCAAGATTTGCTAAGTATCAGGCTCAGTATCTAGAAGTTCGTCAATCTGCAATAGTAAACTAGAAACAATAAATCTAATCGTAATCAACTATTAATTGAATTAAAGCAATATTTTTTGTTTTTTGGCTGCTCATTAAAGGTAGAATTTACACTAACTTTTTCCTCCATATTCTTAAATAAATTTAGTTCAGTTTTAAAGGTATAGATTCTCTAAATAGATTAATTGCATGAGAAAAGTGTTGTACAGTCGAACAAATCTCCGCTTTTGCGTTATGTTTTTCTTTTCTTTAATCTTTGACTATGGAAATAAGTATTGACAAACGCAAAGCCATTCCAAATGTTCATCCTATTAAGTAAAAAGATCTTTATTAGCAGCATGTCAATCGTTCGCCCAAACAATACCGTATCGATCGCTGGCGCACCTCAAAGCATCACGTTAGGCACCCAACTCTGCGGCCTTATGCCATCAGCACCTATTAGTGGCGCCTGCCTATCATCATCGACTGCGCTATCAACTGCCGCAACTCATTCGGTTTTAACAGTTACGGGTTCCAATATGGCCAATTTCTCTCCAAAGACAGGGCTATGGCTAAAGTACGATATTAAAAACACAAAAATTATTGATTAATAATATTGTGTTCTACATTACAGCTCTCCAGCAATTCATCCTTCAGCAATTCCTCCATGTGCATCATCAGTGCCCATTGTGTCAAGTGGTAACGTGCGACTGTCATCTTCTCCATTGAACGCTGGAGCTCTTGGAACACCAACGAGAACTATTGGGAATGCTTTTTCACCACATGCCTCAACTCATTCTAGCACGGTCAGCAGTGGCAATGCTTCCGTAACAGGAAATTTTCAACCAACATTTTACGCCACACCTTTAGCAGTGCCGCTTTCATCTTCAATTACACCTGCGTCTATACCTATTAGTAGTAGTTCTGTAGTGATGCTGCCTCTGGTGTCGCATACTTCGGCAGTTATTGCAACGATTACTACCGCGACAACGACAACATCATCGGCTACTACCGTGGGCACTGCGCAGTCAACAATCCCAACGGTGTCAAGTGCGGTAACATCCACAGCTCATCCATTTTCGGCCGAATCTCTATTTCAACCAAGCAAAAGTATGAATTCTCAAGATGTGTTAGAGTAGCGGTGGAGAATTGTAGATAGCCATCATTTTGAATATTTCATGACAGTTTTTCAAACATTTAATAATATTATATATTATATTTCTTCATGGAAAAAAAATGATTGATAGTGGGGATCTCCTATCGATAGTTCTCCACCTCTCTTACAGGAGGTATTTGAAAAAAATAATAATTGAATATGATTTCAATTTAATTTAGATGACCAAGCAGATTTATTGCGTCGCGAGCTCGACAGTCGATTTTTGGATCGTTCAGGTTTAACCCAACCACCACCGCCATCATCTTCAACATATTTACGACAGGAGCTGCACCATCATCAACATCAGCATACTCATCTGCATCAACATCCTCACCCACCGATGTTGCCCACAGGAGCATCTATATCGGCCGCTACTAATACTATTTTACCACAAACACCAGCAAATTCAGGACAAATTTTTCCACCACCACTTTTTAAAGACATCCCGAAAATTCCTGCTGTGGACCCGCAATTTTATCGTGCTGGTATTGGACTGCCCCCTGGGTATACCGGTTATAATCCAGCAGGGTTACTCCATTCTGGATTGGGTGGACCTACTCCATTCATGCCACCAAACCATTTGACCTCATTTGCTCCCAAGGTAAGCATAAATACCTAATTGCTACATGAAAACCCTGTTACACACTGACGCCATTAATTTGCTGTTTTCTTGAAGATGTACGAGATTTTATATATTTTTTAACTTAATGAAAGTATGTAAAAATGATTGAAAATGTTCTTATATTTTGAAAGTGAAATCCCCCAGATAATCTAAATTATAATTAGGAAAAAGTTACATTTATACCTTTAGAATCCACAAATGTCAATGTGTTTCTGTTTTATAAACTTTGGTATCCTTGAACTGGAAACAGTAAATCGCTAAAAACATATATTCGAACATTTCAATGAAAAGCATTACAAGAAATTTGTATCGTGGCATCAAAATAAGAATTTATTAAATATCAACAATATATTACAGAACACAAAGAGCGTGATTTCATGATTTTAAATTTTTGCTCGGTTTTGATTCTTTCCAACAAAAACAATCTAGCAATCTAATATAAATTTTTAAATTCGTATGTGTTTCCATTTTACACCTTATGTTATGCGAGAAATTATTAATTATTTCGTTTTTAAGAATAATTGAAAGTATCTAAGCATATATGGAACTTAAAAAGGGACGACCTCTATAGAATTTCGTACAGTTTTTGTTATACCCAAAGGGTATGTCTTTGTGCTAACTAAAGAGTATTGAGTATTTCCTACCCAATGAAAGTATATATTCTTGTCTACATGATTTGATAATGTGACAGTCAGGCCATGGCGTTTTGTAGAATATTTTGCACATAAGGAAATATGTACAGTTGCACAAATTGGCGATAGACCATTCTGGAATCAGCTTCAAGCTAATTTTTCAAGTTTGGATATTCTTAACTCAATCCACTCATAGAGTTACAAAAAAAGGTGATAGACTAGGCTAGCAAGCTTTTATTTTTAGCCATCACTTTTAAATAATTGGAGATGAAATTGTAATTAGGTTGAAAATTCCTGTACATCTTCTACTAATGTCATCCTTTTCTCTTTTGTAATACCATGTGGCGAAAAAAATGAACGCTTATTCTGTAAATTCTTGCATGTGATTGTAAAAGATCACACATATGAGCAGTAAGATCGATATGTTCTATCTCATTCGTTTTCAGTCTTTTACTATCTAATAGGGGTAAACAAACATATGATTGTTTTACTAAGTTGTTTTAGGGATCAAAGGTAGTACATCTACATACGAACAGGATAATATAAATTTATTATTTATAAAGTACTTTATAAATTTGAGTGATATTTTTTAAATACTACGATGTTTTCAGATTATTGGGTCCAAATAATATAAACATTCTATTATCACACATTTGGTTTTCAGATAAACTAATTATTTTGGTAAATTTATTTCGATAAATTCTTTAAATGTGAGTTTGGCAATTATTTTTCAAGAACACACAAAAATTATCATTAAATAAATTATAGTTATAGCTTAAGAATAAAAAAAATATAATCAAAATGACAATGACTAAGAATAACGACCGTAAATTCATCCCTTTTTTGCTGATTGATTACTACCCAGGTGGTAAAATCAATTTTTGAGTAAAATGATAAAAAAAAAAATATTGTGAATCAATATACTATCTATTTTTCGTTTAAAAGACTAACAGATTTAAGGACTACAAATCTATTCATCAATTTCAAATATCGATCGCCTATGTGACATTTATTTATGAGTTGATGTAACTGTATAAACAAAGGGGCTCATAATCATTTTCGGACTGAAGTATTATCTTCAGAATTGGGTCGATTTAGTTCATCTAAGGCAAGAAAGTTAAGCTTATTTCTAGAGTTATGCCATATCATTTATTATGTGGTCACCATTAATTAGTGAAATAGTTGGAACAACGGTCAGTAAAAGCAAGAAAAACATTGATAGTTGCTCAATGTTTTCCATCTAAACTACACATTTGTAATGCTAGTACGTTGTCTACTGAATATAACAATGAATTCATTTGTTGCACACTTACATATTTATACAGAACACTATGTCGCTACCTTCAGTGTCCCCTACTATAATACCATCGATCTCTAACCCCTCCAAGGTCCTCCCGCAGCGAGTGGTATGTTAAATATTACATGCAGAGCTTTGCATCACTTTTCTAACATCTTGCAATCAATTGTCGTTTATTTACATAGAAAACTGGACGTTGGAATGCTATGCATGTCCGCATTGCGTGGGAAATTTACTATCATCAAAATAAGCAAAGTTCTGACAAATTAGTATGTACTGCTTCAATTGTTGGCACAGGTCATAGTAATTGCAGTAGCAGTATCAGTGTGAACTCCGGTTCTTCTGCAACATCTGGAAATGGAAACACTATGGTGGGCAGCGGAGGATCAGGTAGTGGCTCCGCTAACAATATTGCCACATCTGTTGCGAATGGAAACGTGATGGCAGCTGGCGGACCCTCATCAGCAGCACTTGGCATGAAGACGTCTCCATCATTGACTTTAAGTACAGCGTCGACGCATTTACTTCATCGATCAGGCGAATTGCCTACAACTGCGACATATGCTAGATCACCATTCGAATCTTCGCCCCTAGCAGCAAGTTTTATTGGAGCACCACCTAGTCATATTGGTCAGTTACTTGTTTTATTGTACATAATTAAAGAATATGGCGTATTTAATATACATAGATGCTATATTTCTTTAAAAATAGTTCGAGTAAGGTTATGAAACTTTATTCTTAAATTAAAGTATCAATAGAAGTAAAAGCATCTGACTTATATGTTCTGTCCACAGGTACGGCAGTTTCCCCTTTTGGAAGGTATGTAGGATCTTTTGGTTTCGGCGGACTTACGCATTTTGGACGGGACATTTCAGTGAGTGGGCATTTAGACGCATGGAGGTAAGTTACTCTTTCGAATTACCAATATTGTTGTATGATTGTTATTAATGCTTACGTACATGTTGTAAATCTTTTTAGATGTTCTGATTTATCTAATTTTCACACAAAATTTATATTGTATAGGATTAATGAATATACCTTATTATATTTGAGTAGAAACCTAACTAAAAAGTCTACCAATCGATTCAAGATTTTAAGGAAGATACACGTAGGCACTCGAGAGGCAATAAAAATATCAGAAAACAATTTTCGGGTGCTGATCCATATCGACACATTTTTGCGAAAGTAAAGAAATTGAGATTTAAATGCAAAATTGTTAGGCACCTTATGTCTCATTACCCTTAGAAATATTAAAACTGAAGATCCTATTGTTCCGATAAAACTTAAGTTTCAATTTTATCGTATGTTATGTCATTCCCAAGAGATTGAGTCAAAAAAAGCTTCTACTGTAAAATTAGATTTTTCAACATACGATACATTTGCGGAAATGCGTTGATATACTTGATATGACCTATAATTTTTCATTTTTTTTCTATTTTATTAATCAAACTAACAATAACAAAAAAAGCAGTATTAACATATTATCCACAACATACAATGTTATGGTATCGAAAACATAAAATATTATGGTTGTTAAAAAGTCTGCTAATCGATTCGAGAGTTTAGTGTTATTGTTTGGAAAATAGAGAGGTACTTAAAAATGACAGAATAAATTTTCGGGTGCGCATCCATAAACTGGAGATGACTTATAATTTTTCAAATTGTTTTCTTTTATTAATCGAACAAATATTAATAGAATAGGAGTATCCAAAACACAATTCATACAACATACATTCCATTTAAATTAATATTAATATAATATGCTTAACATATTTTTTCAGAACAAGTTCCGTGCCACGCTCTGTAGCTTACCATTCTACAGTTACATCTGGACAAAGTGGTTGGCCAATTAAGACGGATCCAGCTTTGGAAAATGCACGCCGCGAGGCAGAAGAACGAGAACGGGAACGTGAGATAAGAGAGCGTGAGCAGAGAGAACGTGAGCGGCAAAGACGAGAACGTGAAGAACGTGAACGGAAGGAGAAAGAAGAGAAACTGAAACGTGAGCAGCAAGAGCGTGAACGAGAGAGAGAACGTGAACGGGAACGTAAAGAACGCGAGCGCCGTGACATGGAACGCCGTGAGATGGAACGTGAACGGTTAATACAACAACGAATCAATGAAAGCAACAAACAGGCTTCAGCTGCAGCAGCGTCGTCATCAACAGGTCGAGATCGTTCACCTCATCGTAGCATTGGCAACATTATTGGTGAACACAATACGGAGATCCGCGTTAAAGAGGAACATCCGCGCACCACCAAAGAAGAACAGGATGTGTTGCTCATGCGTGCATCGGCAGCGGCTGCTGCTGGTGTTCCCGTGGGCGATCCGCGCTATCACCCATCGTCGTTGGCAGCGGCACAGGCGGCAAATGCTGCAATTGCCACAGCACATCATCATGCCAATTTTATGGTTTCTACAGGTCGGCATGGGCCACCGCATGGATTACCACCATCATCAACGTCCCACTTATCGCGAAACATGATGCCACCTACATTAGGTGTCGGCGGACCTCTCGCTCATTTTGCTACTCCCGTCCCGCCCCCATGGGGCATTGAGGCATACCGCGATCCCTACGGTCCAATCTTAAGATACAATCCCATCATGGAAGCAGCGTTTCGTCATGAAGCAGAAGCTGAGCGTCAAAAAGTGTTGAGTATCTATGCTGCTCAATCTGCAGCTCATTTACGTGGTAAAGAACCAAGTCCCATACCTCCGCCATCGATGGGACCATTAGGTCCACCCCCCACACATCTTCGTATGCAGCCACCCCCACCGGGTGTAAGTCTAATGACATCATCAACTTCGCAACAGCCGCCTTCTCAACCATGTCAGCAACCACAATTATCTACAATTGGAATAGGGAAAGCGGGACCAGGAGGGGCGCCTGGTCCGCCAACGATGAGTATGGCTGTACAACATATGATAGTTGATCCACTGAAAAAAGAACCTGATCATAATATTGGTATCGTTGTGAGTTCACCTGGAACAGGTATTAGTCATGGTGCTGTTCCAACAAGTGTGATAGGCATACCATCGTCTGCTTCCCCAGCTACGCCAAGTCGATGATAACCTATTTAAAATATAATACTGACACCATCAAAAAAGTAATGAAATTCTATCAAATTTCAATCACTTCCATTTTTAACAATATTTGAATTTGTATTTTACTCTTTGTCCCTACCTCCACTCAACAATACATCTGAGCCTGACAAAAACACCAAGATTTAAGCGTAACGCTTTTGTAATATAAAAGAAATGAGCGATACAATATATATTTTAAATTAATATTAAAGTTGCAAGATTGTAATATGATATACAATTTTCATATTCTACTTACTGGTCAAAAATAGAATCCATGATCATTAAAAAAATCCAGGTGTTCTTACATTATATGCGAGCGGTAAACTTTTACAACAAGTTGCTTCCCACTTACGTCTACCCGCAGCGACAGGCACATACTCGTATACAAACTATATATTATATATATTTATATATATTCATATATATAAGAGAAATACATAGTATATGTAATATATATTACTCTTATATATAAGAATATATATTATATATAAAATAAGACTTAAATTTATAAAAAAATCACAGAATACCTATTAATTTAATTTAGATTTACATATAATTAATAGAGCATTTGTATTATTTGTATAATTCATGAACATAATTATACTCAAATGTACATATATACAGTATAATACATAATATATATACACGCATGCATACGTAATAACATACAATTTGATAATAATTAAAAAATCAATTGTATGATACATTTAGCAACTTGTGGAATCATACAATACCATTCCAATCGTGCATTATATGTTTCCATAAGTAAATTCATGTATGCCGGTAATGTATATAAATAAAGATATTTATAATAGAAACATTGCTAATAATTAAAAAAAATGTCGTTTTAATTTCTCCTTGCAAACTGTTGATCTAACTCTAATTAAACTTTGAAAGTGCATATGTCGACAAAATTTTATTTTTCCATTACTAAAATTTTTCTTAGCTTACCGATAGGATTTATTGTGAATGATATGCTGCTCTTGATCAGCTCCGTCTGTGTATCAATTCGCTTTCCAATCTAATCTTCCACAGGTAAGTTTCATTTCCCCATATACCGTGGATCCACGAAAGATGCGACGTAATGATCGATTCTGCAGGTTCTGAATTTGCTTGTAATTGTGCCTTGCACCAATTCCCCAAACCTGAATTGCATGTAGCCAAAATGGAGTAATGTAGGAGCAATGTACATATAAAAACGGCTTAAAGGTGTGGGTCAAAAGTAAGTCTTATCCAATGTAATAAGAGGTGCGTAGCGGTAGAGAAGTGTATTGGTCACATCTTTTTAATTTGGATCATAGATTTTTGGTTTTCTGGTATTCATTTTTCAATTTCACCCTTTATGCTAGTGTATTTACATATTTCTGCATCCCATTTGTTGCCTCAGTGCGTTATATAGCACTATTAGGCAAACCCAATAGGAGTATATTTGTCCGAAGTATTTGAAATAATAATATTCAAGATCATCGTCCAACTATTCTGGTTTGTATATAAACATTGCTTAGGGAAGGACAATACCTTAAGAAAAGAATTGAAAGGAGTCGTGTCTTTAGGGACCGACTTAATAACTTCAGCGATCTCATTTCTCTGTATGGTTTTTGAGGCAAACTCATATGCTTAAAGTACATAATAAATTGGCAGACTTCTAACAAAGGCACCACCAACGTGCAGAAGCATGTCTACACAGAATAGTTGTCATCAATGCTATTTTCTACTCAAAAGAACTACTACCAATTTCTATTTTATTACGGCTCCCTATTTGCACGTCATCGATGTCTTCTTTTTGTTGCCACAAGCTATCTGGTCTTTTTTGTAAGTACATGATCCGAGCTGTCGAAGCAGCAGCAGCAATGTCAATATTTGCTTTGAATTCACAAGATATGTCTTGTCTTTTAGAAATGTACATTTTTATAGCCTAAAAAGATTAACAAGCGTAATTTTAAAGCTAAAGACTATAATTTGATAATCGTTGAGAGTTGAGTTGAGCACATTCCACTTTAGCATTTTGACTCGTTATTATATCAATGTCGTTTGTTTTTATTTTCTTAAATGTTATTTGTTCAAACAATTTGTGGAATGAAAAAAGTACATACTATTAAAAAACAACATTAAAAGTGTATTCCAACTTTTTCTAAACGAAATAAATTCACTTTGAAAATGATTGTAACCCCATAGAAGTCGAGCGATCGGAACATTTTGAAATAAACGCAGTGACTGTATTTGTTAAACTGTCAATCACAACAATCTAATAATTTATATCTTTAATTGATAGGTAAAATTAATAAAACAGATGCATGTGCAGTTATGTTGTTATACATCTTTCGAAACATTTAAAATTGTTATCCATTTAAAAGGCGGTGAATATTAAGCCATGCCAGAACTATAATCCTGAAAATAATACAAATAGTGTTTTACACTGATGAGAAAATTTTGTATTTTGATTAATATACAAAAATGATTTCTTACACATATATAGATAGTTCGAAATTTTCAATGTTTTGAAAATAAATTTAGTTTTCTTTATTCTAGACAAAATGTTGCTGATACAACAACGTATTAAACACCGAAACAAAAACATACAGAATTCCTTTTTGAACTTGAATGATATCCTAAAGTTTTTCATCCGATCGCAAACAAATTTTCATTGGTCATCATGGACCATAATTATTATTGTGTCTATTAAAATTCGACGATAACTTTAAAATGTCTTTTGTTTGCCGTTTATCCGATTTCAGGGAGTGGAATGAGGCGTGCCTACAATCTTAAACAAACTTGTTCTGCACACACGAGTACTGATACCAAGTTTGAGAGACTCTTACAGTCTCTGACATCTATTAAAAATATACATATATACTTTGTAGGGTCGAAGAAGCTTTCTTCTGCTTTTTACATAGGTTTCTTGGTGGCATAAAGATACAAAGGTAGAAAATTTGTGATGTTTAAAATAATTTACTTTTACAACTTTTTTATTTTTGTACTCTATAAGGTACATTTTTTTCTATTTGACTCATAAAATCTTGTATATAACTGATTTTATAAGATTATTAGTTTCTGATGGGAATTTTCCAAAATCAGGTCTAAGTGCTGGCTTATTGCATAGAACTGAAGAATACTGTTAAGCAGTATTGTAAGAAATGCTAGTAGTGTTGAAACGCTATATCAATTTGGCCAATGGCCATCTTTTCGAAGTGACAAACTTTGAATTATTATTATTATATACATGACACACTTCTGTCTTTTGTGTACGAAGTAGCGAAAGTTAACGGAAAAAAGATCGACAAAAAATCAACATTCACTGAGAACTCGTTATTGTTACTAGAGTGACATTGCACTCTCACTGTCATATTATACTGTAGTCGACATTCGACAGTCAGCATTGACAGAAGCAAGTTCACGATAGTATAACACAATACGGCAATATTTTTTATTAATTGAAATGCTACCCAATCGATCAGTGTATATAATTTTATTATTTTGCATTTACCAATCGATATCAGCTGAACATGAGAACTCGGGTAAGTAAGCAAAAGTGTATCAATATCGCGATATTCTTGGAATTGGCTCTATAATACGAAGTTGTTAATAAAGTACTGATATGTAACCAAAAGACTACACTTTATTTATAGTTCCACGATTTATAGGATTGACACCTAATGGCATCGGATCGGATGTTGGCTTTTTACGCGTTGGAAAGCGTTTTAATTATCCGATACCAGGACTATCATTGGACTGCCCATTATGTGACTCATCTGTTTATAGCTATTGTACCGACAAGATGATACACGACTCCTGCTGTTGCTATCATTCAGGTAAATAATTCTTTTTTTTTCCCCAATTATGAATTTTGTAACATAATTACCAAATCACATAAGAATCCTGAGGTATGCCATATAAATCTTTTACATATATAACATTCATTGATATACACTTATGTACTTTAGCCAACAGCTAGGTAGTCTCTTTGGAGAATGTAGACCATGTAGACGTTTATCCGGTTGTCCATCAGACCCTCTAATAATTGAGTAACCAAACTTGGTGATTGTACACAGTAAATACAATTTCTTTTAGATGCTCGCAAAAAAGCATAACAAATGTAATTTAATTTTTTATTTTGATACACACAAAATAGAATTGCTGGCAATCGGGCGAAAAACTTAGAAGTTATAAAAGAAAAGATTTTGAATAATAGTGGCAATCTCACATTGGGAAATTTTCGACTGTTTTATTTTTATATATATATTTGAGTTTTTCACGCAGTTCAAAATCACTCAATAGCTAATTGGGTCGATGCAAGGGGTTGTGGGATTTTATGAGACAGTCTCCGTGTATCCGGTCCATTAGATACCTTTTGGCCAGTACTGAGGTTTACGACAGTCTACGTTGTTTTCACATTCCTTGAAAGTTCTTCGAAGACATTCAAGATTTTGATACAAAAATAACATTAAATAAAATAAAAATGTTTATATAAACAAAATTCAACGCAATCGAAGGTCCGGTTTAAAATGGGTAGAACAATTGAAAAATTGGATCATACAAAATATTTTGTATTATATAAAATGAATTTAAAGAAATGGACATTACACGAAAAAAAATATTCTTAAATGAAATTAGCACTCGAGTGTATATAGTCATGCCTGTCTGTCGGAATGAGTTCATCAACTGTCTATGGAAATATTTATATATTAGAGACAATATAGAATATATATATATATTTTTCTTAAAAATAAAAACTTTATTTTTTTTTTGGTTTTACAGTATCGCCGCAGTTACGCCCTCCTCAATGTACATATTATGATTGCTCATTTTTGTTCGCCAAATCCTGCTATGAATATTCGCTCATTAAAAATTGCTGCTGTAATTATCCTTATTAAAAATTGTCAGTTCCACTAAAATACAGACTTACACTTTTATCTCTTTTATTCTAATATTAATATTGCATTTTGATACCCGGTGAAAGGATAGCAGTGTATAATGAGATATATTTTGTTCGCAATTATATTTTGAGTCAGGGCTTGATCGAAAACTCTCTGCTGTATGGATATGTCACAGGGGATAAGACAAAAGTTCTATTTAAATGCCTCAGTTAAGATGAAGTAATCATCAAGGATCTTCGGTGTAGCGATTAATTTGGAAATACAAATACAGTTTACAGTTATTAGCATTTTTTTAGAGACATTTTTGTAGAAGGGTATGCTAATTAATGCTTTGCATATAGACAGGAAAGAGTGAGAATCAACAGAAATATTAAAATTTATATTTATATTTAAATTAGATATTTTTTTCGATAAAACCAACAAAAAGTTCGAATTTTTACTATTTAATAACGTTAATGGAGTCAATAGAAAAGTTGGAAAAAAATAAAGCCTCCATGAACATATTGCTTTATATCATTGTTTACAAATAAAATAATAATATTTGTATATTAAATAATAAAATAATATTTACATATGTGTTTTGTTCGTGGGTATCAATACCAAATATATTTATGAATGTATATAAATTAAAGTAAATTACATAGGAAATACTAAGACGCCGCTTTTCTTACCTTAATTGTCAAGTGTATGTAATTATTGTTACTAATGGTATTATGCTTTAAATTTACATATAATACATACAAAACAAATCAGAAAGCTACAATGTGATATATTCACTACCCAGTTTGTATAAACTAAAATATGACACAAATTTAAAACATTCTTGATCTGCTTACGACATACTCCAAAACTGGTAGCAAGTTTGGTATCTTTAGCTCTTATAGCCTATTTATAAGAATATATATGCGTTATGGGGTCCTTCTACTAGTAGAAGGAAGAATCTCTGATGTAACAGGCAGAAGGGAGCATCTCCGACCCCATAAAGTATATTCTTAGTCAGGGTCATCAGCCGAGTAGATATAGCCATGTCCGTCTGACCGTTTGTCTGTCTGTCTGTAAGAACAGTCTTGATGATTCCTGATTATTTGGTCGCAATCGCATGATAATCTTGGAAGTTATTCAAGAAACAGTTTTTGGGAAAATCCATAGGCAGCACGTGGTTTATTTCTGGTGGACAATGTAACTGTGCATGGTATATTTTATAGTTTATGCAATATTTAGGATGTAATGAAAAATGAATATACAAATATACCAAAAATACTAAAAAAAACTTTTTAGTATATTTTAGTACATTCGAGCTGGGAAGCGGGTATCTCACAGTCGAGCACATTCGACTGTAGCTTTCTGACTTGTTATGCCCGCTACCCTTAGGGTAGAAGGGTATTACAACTTTGTGACTTCATGTATGTAACAGGCAGAAGGAAGCATCTCCGAACCCATGAAGTATATGCCGTGACACGATGATATAACTTGAGTTTAACGGCCGTTGCGCGCTACACATCTCTAATTCGTTGTCCGTTTCTTTTGTTCCGTTATTTCTTTTGTTATACCCAGACGATTGAGCGTAGATAATTTTGAGACTGAGCGAGATAAGGCTATTTGTTGCTGTACGTGGTCCCTTGTGTCGTTTAGCGTGTGTGAGTAAGCGAGATAGTAATAGTGATGAAAATTATGAGTGCAGTTGATATTGTCGTCACAAGAATCGCTGCCACGTGGCGTGAGCAGTCTAGAACGTTCACCGTAAGCGGACACAAGGGAATTCGTTTTTGTGCGCGTAGCCAAAAGAAACGTTTAGTAAAAGAAATGGAATCTAACCTCATGGCAGACCCGACATATATGTATATATTCTTGGTCAGGGTCACCAGCCGAGTCGATATAGCTATGCCCATCTGTCCATTTGTCCGTCTATCCGTCTGTCTGTATGAACACCTACATCTCAAAGATTATAAACCTAGAGGCTTCAGAATTTTGTGTTGTATTTTTTCACAAGACTGAAACTTATTTGACAACAACGGTACAATTAAAGGCGATGTATTTACTTTTTTCACTCAATAAAAAATATTAACCAGACTTACGTAATTTCATTTAATTTATTTCGAATAAATAAAGATTCTAAGTGCTGCCGTTCAGAATCTAGCTTGAAAACAGTAATCAGACAGGGAAAATCGTCTTATATGAGACTATTTAGACCACACTCACTTCTGCCGTCAAAAAAAAAATAAACTAATGTCATTTAATATCCACAAACTTTGCTCACACTATAAAAACGTATAGTCTTAATTATCTTTGATCTCTTATCTTATCCAATTTAATCATTTTTAGGCCAAGCCTAATAATAAAAGGACCGAGCCAAACCAGATTAACTCAGAGAATGAAAGGAAGACTTAATTGCGCCTTAACTGAGCCCTGATACATACAATTCATACTGTTTATCTTAACTTCGAATGCTAAACGTTTTCGAAGAGTATTACTGATGGTTTTCTGATTTTGTATGGTTTGCGTCTTATTGCATGTTAGTAAATGAGAAATCATCTCAGAAAATTATCTCAACAAATTTATTTATTCTTTAAAATCTCATCGAATCATATAAAAGGGACGGCAAAACTTATACCATTTATAAGCTTAACCCTCTAGTGCCCAAGACCGCCTCTAGACGGGTAAGGTTAAAAACACCGTTATTTTATTCTTTTCATTGCTTTAGACTGGGTTTTGCGTTTTTTCTAATTAGGGGAAGTCCAAAAATCAAATACGTTGCGTTTGCAATACATACTTGAGCTTGCGCAAGCTGCTGTATTCATTTGAAGCAGAAAATTTGTGCAACTCGGACGAAATAATTATTTTGTAAGAACTGCAAAATATAAATATTTTTTTAAAATATTATAAATAGTTTGCTGCTGGAAAAAAAATTGTACCGTGTTGCTTATAGTCTCAAGGACGCAAAATGCGAAACCCACACTAAAAATAAGTTTTCGCTAGCTTTCTATTGGATTTATAAGTTATACCGTCTAGAGGCGGTCTTGGGACAATTCGGTAAAAAAATTGTATATGAATAAGCTATCAGCGCTTTCGGACGTGGAGATTGAAAAATTTTTAAATTCTATTGATTTTGACATTGATACGGATGGAGAAGAAGAATTGGAGGACAATTTGACTGATGATGTTTGCGAAGCAGCCCTTCCTGTCAATGAGGAGGATGAAGAAGCGATTAAAAAAGTGCTACACATGTCGGATTCTATGTTGGCTAAAGAGATTTGTGTAACTTCAAGCGGAAGTCCTACTCCTTTTGCAAAATTGTTGTCACCCTCAAGTTCGATTGCGTCCAATTCACCTCAAGCACAAAAACGCAAACGTAAAGCGCCTGCTGAGAATAGTACTGCTCATGTTAAAGAAAGCACAATAGCTGAGTGTGTAGGATCTGTTTGGTCTATCGACCCACAAGCACCGCTTTTCAAAAAGATGTTGTGGCGCCAAACGAACCTAGTCATGGATAAATCTGCGATATCCTTTACTGAGCCGGACCTCGGAGAACTTAAAAATCTGGATACGCCATTCAAGTGTTTTCAATTCTTTTTGAATGATACTATCATTGAGCATATCACCCAGCAAACAAATTTGTATGCTGCCCAAAAGGATGTCAATACTTCGTTTTCTACAACCAATTTAGAAATTCGACAATTTATTGGCATTTTATTTTTGATGTCAGTTTTTCGCTACCCAAATGTTCGTTCATATTGGGGTGAGTACGCATTTGGTACAATTCAGAACACAATGTCAAGAAATCGCTTTGAAAAACTACGAGGAAATTTACATTTTAATGATAATAGTAAGTTGCCCTCCAAGGATTCTGTCGACCATGATCCTTTATACAAAATACGGCCGCTCGTGAATCACTTCAATGAGAAGTTTCAGTCAGTTCCGATGCGCCAACGCTTATCTGTGGATGAACAAATGTGTGCAACTAAGATGAAGACCTTTCTAAGACAATATTTACCAGACAAACCACACAAATGGGGAGTGAAATTCTTTAATTTGTGTGACTCTTCTGGCTTTTGCTATAATTTCGAGATATATTGTGGAGCAGGTGACAACGTTGTTCAAACTGGCTCACCAGATCTTGGTGCGGCAGCAAATGTAGTTGTTCGATTGTCACGCAATGTTCCGGATTTCAAAAATCAGATTATCTACTTTGACAATTATTATACTTCCTTGCCGCTTCTTGTATATCTCAAGTCCCGGGAAATATTTTCTTTGGGAACTATTCGCTCGAATCGCATTCCAAATTGTAAGCTGCCAACTGACAGCGACCTCAAGAAACAAGTGCGTGGATATTCTACAGAATTTTGTGGATCTGTATCAGGAGTCGAACTGTCTTTGACGATTTGGAAGGACAATAAGGCGGTACGACTTGCTTCGACTTACGCGGGAACAAAGCCTTTCCTGAATGAAACGAATTCAAAAGGTCATGTTTCACGCTTTGTTCGTTCCGAAAAGAAGTACGTTGACATAAATTGCCCAAATGTTATCCATGAATACAACAGCCACATGGGTGGTGTCGACTTAATGGACGGACTTATTGGTCGATATAAAATTCCCGTAAAGAGCAACAAGTATACAAATCGACTATTTACACATATGCTTGATTTGGCCATGGTAAACGCTTACATTTTGTTCCACCGAATAAACCAGCCCGACGCTAATAACACAAAATACCAATTGCCAAATTTCCGATCAGAGGTCGCAAATGTGCTTTGCATGCTTCAAATTCCTTATCTGCCAAAAGGACCCGGGCGCCCACGACAAGTTGATGGCAAGGAAAATAAATGCACAGGGAAGAAAACTTTCCTTCCGATTAATGATGTACGTTATGATACAGTTGAGCATTTTCCAATGTTTTTGTCACGCGCTAACAAAAAAACCTGTAAGCTTCCTGGTTGTACTTCCGAAACTCAAATTGTCTGCCGTAAATGTAATATAAACCTGTGCTTTTCCCAGAAAAAAGACTGTTTCTATAATTTTCATCACAAATAAGTAAACAAACGTTTTGTACACAAATATTTGAAGCATTGTGAATTTAAGTAACTTTAGTTTTAATTGTTATTTTATTTTGTTTTTGGTGCTTATCTTTAAATCATTTATAATAAAACCTGTAATCAAAAGAATTGATTACCTAATTTTTGTTGGCTTACTTTCCCAAAGCCGCCTCTAGGCGGTCTAAGGATATAGTACTATAAAACTCGATTCGTGCAAAATTAAAAGTTTTTCTAGAACAAACATTCACTATTGATACATTCTGACTCCAAAAATAATTTTTTTCTTGGAAAAGAAAATTTGAGCACTAGAGGGTTAATAATGGACAGAGCCGAAACAATAGAATATAATTTAATATTTATATTATTTGAAGATATCGAGACAAAGCTATAAAACAGATTTTACATAATATAAATTACAGTACAACCACTGCCCTAGTTTACAAAATAAATTTCGATATAATCATCTCATCTTGTGTTTTACACGGAAGTCGAGTGCACTTTAAAGATGTTAAACGGAGGCAGTGAATCAGTTGTTATTTCAGGAAAATCCGTTGTTAGCTTTCTTGTAGTCTTTGTTGAAAAATGTGTGGTGTCTAACTTTTGAGTACTCGGTGTCAATGTAGTGGTGCTTGGCATAGTTGGTTTAAAGCTGGACGATTTTTGAGTGGTTGGCTTTTGAGTTCTCGGCTTGAATGTAGTGGAACTCTGCATTGTTGTCTTCAAGGTAGCTTCTCCTTGTGTAGTCGACTTGAATGTTGTAGTTGTCTTTTGGGTACTCGGCTTTCGTGGTGTGGTGCTTGCAATAGTTGACTTTTGTGTGCTCGGCTTTAAAGTTGTCGAGCTTGGAATAGTTGACTTATGGGTGCTCGACTTTGATGCGGTGGTACTAGGCACAGATGGCTTGAAAGTTGTTTCTCCATGTGTACTCGTCCTCACTGTTGTAGAATTAGGAATAGTCGTCTTTGGAGTGGTCGACTTTGGTGTTGTGGTACTTGGCACTGTTGGCTTAAAGGTTGTTTGTCCTTGTGTACTCGTCCTTAATGTTGTAGAGCTTGGGATAGTCGACTTTTGAGTACTCGGTTTTTGTGGAGTGGTACTTGACACAGATGGCTTTAAAGTCGTAATGGTAGAAATAGTTGACTTTTGACTGCTCGGCTTCAAAGTAGTTGTGCTTGTCACAGTTGGCTTGAAAGTTGATTGTGTGGTTGGCTTCAATGTTGTAGAGCTTGGAATAGTCGACTTGTGAGTGGGCGACTTTTGTGTTGTGGTACTCGGAACAGTTGGCTTTAAGGTTGTAGAGCTAGGAATAGTTGGCTTTCGAGTGCTCGGCTTTAATGTTGTGGTGCTTGTCACAGTTGGCTTAAAGGTTGATTGTCCCTGTGTGGTTGGCTTCAATGTAGTAGAGCTAGGAATAATTGGCTTTTGAGTACTCGGCTTCAGAGTTGTGGTGCTTGTCCCAGTTGGCTTTAAGGTTGTGGAGCTAGGGATAGTTGGCTTTTGAGTGCTCGGCTTCAAAGTTGTGGTGCTTCTCACAGTTGGCTTTAAGGTTGTGGAGCTAGGAATAGTTGGCTTTTGGGTGTTCGGCTTAAATGTTGTGGTGCTTGTCACAGTTGGCTTTAAAGTTGATTGTCCTTGTGTGGTTGGCTTCAATGTGGTAGAGCTTGGAATAGTCGGCTTGTGAGTGGTCGACTTTTGTGTTGTGGTACTTGGCACAATTGGCTTTAAGGTTGTGGAGCTAGGAATAGTTGGCTTTTGAGTGTTTGGCTTCAAAGTTGTGGTGCTTGTCACAGTTGGCTTGAAGGTTGTTTCCCCTTGTGTGGTTGGCTTCAATGTTGTAGAGCTTGGAATAGTCGACTTGTGAGTGGTCGACTTTTGTGTTGTGGTACTCGGAACAGTTGGCTTTAAGGTTGTAGAGCTAGGAATAGTTGGCTTTCGAGTGCTCGGCTTTAATGTTGTGGTGCTTGTCACAGTTGGCTTAAAGGTTGATTGTCCTTGTGTGGTTGGCTTCAATGTTGTTGAGCTTGGAATAGTCGACTTGTGAGTGGTCGACTTTTGTGTTGTGGTACTTGGCACAATTGGTTTTAAGGTTGTGGAGCTAGGAATAGTTGGCTTTCGAGTGCTCGGCTTCAAAGTTGTGGTGCTTTTCACAGTTGTTTTGATAGTTGATTGTCCTTGTGTGGTTGGCTTTAATGTTGTGGAGCTTGGAATAGTCGACTTGTGAGTGGTCGACTTTTGTGTTGTGGTACTTGGCACAATTGGTTTTAAGGTTGTGGAGCTAGGAATAGTTGGCTTTCGAGTGCTCGGCTTTAATGTTGTGGTGCTTGTCACAGTTGGCTTAAAGGTTGATTGTCCTTGTGTGGTTGGCTTCAATGTTGTTGAGCTTGGAATAGTCGACTTGTGAGTGGTCGACTTTTGTGTTGTGCTACTTGGCACAATTGGCTTTAAGGTTGTGGAGCTAGGAATAGTTGGCTTTTGAGTGTTTGGCTTCAAAGTTGTGGTGCTTGTCACAGTTGGCTTTAAAGTTGATTGTCCTTGTGTGGTTGGCTTCAATGTGGTAGAGCTTGGAATAGTCGGCTTGTGAGTGGTCGACTTTTGTGTTGTGCTACTTGGCACAATTGGCTTTAAGGTTGTGGAGCTAGGAATAGTTGGCTTTTGAGTGCTTGGCTTTAATGTTGTGGTGCTTGTCACAGTTGGCTTAAAGGTTGTTTCCCCTTGTGTGGTTGGCTTCAATGTTGTAGAGCTTGGAATAGTCGACTTGTGAGTGGTCGACTTTTGTGTTGTGGTACTCGGAACAGTTGGCTTTAAGGTTGTCGAGCTAGGAATAGTTGGTTTTTGAGTACTCGGCTTTAAGGTTGTGGAGCTAGGAATAGTTGGCTTTTGAGTGCTCGGCTTTTTTGTTGTGGTACTCGGAACAATTGGCTTTAAAGTTGTGGAGCTAGGAATAGTTGGCTTTTGAGTGTTTGGCTTCAAAGTTGTGGTACTTGTCACAGTTGGCTTGAAGGTTGTTTCCCCTTGTGTGGTTGGCTTTAATGTTGTAGAGCTTGGAATAGTCGACTTGTGAGTGGTCGACTTTTGTATTGGCGTACTCGGAACAGTTGGCTTTAAAGTTGTGGAGCTAGGAATAGTTGGCTTTTGAGTGCTTGGCTTCAAAGTTGTGGTGCTTGTCACGGTTGGCTTAAAGGTTGTTTGTCCTTGCGTGGTTGGCTTCAATGTTGTTGAGCTCGGAATAGTCGACTTGTGAGTGGTCGACTTTTGTATTGGCGTACTCGGAACAGTTGGCTTTAAAGTTGTGGAGCTAGGAATAGTTGGCTTTTGAGTGCTTGGCTTCAAAGTTGTGGTGCTTGTCACGGTTGGCTTAAAGGTTGTTTGTCCTTGCGTGGTTGGCTTCAATGTTGTTGAGCTCGGAATAGTCGACTTGTGAGTGGTCGACTTTTTTGTTGTGCTACTTGGCACAATTGGCTTTAAGGTTGTGGAGCTAGAAATAGTTGGCTTTTGAGTGTTCGGCTTTAATGTTGTGGTGCTTGTCACAGTTGGCTTGAAGGTTGTTTCCCCTTGTGTGGTTGGCTTCAATGTGGTAGAGCTTGGAATAGTCGGCTTGTGAGTTGTCGACTTTTGTGTTGTGGTACTTGGCACAATTGGCTTTAAGGTTGTGGAGCTAGGAATAGTTGGCTTTTGAGTGTTTGGCTTCAAAGTTGTGGTGCTTGTCACAGTTGGCTTGAAGGTTGTTTCCCCTTGTGTGGTTGGCTTCAATGTTGTAGAGCTTGGAATAGTCGACTTGTGAGTGGTCGACTTTTGTGTTGTGGTACTCGGAACAGTTGGCTTTAAGGTTGTAGAGTTAGGAATAGTTGGCTTTCGAGTGCTCGGCTTTAATGTTGTGGTGCTTGTCACAGTTGGCTTAAAGGTTGATTGTCTTTGTGTGGTTGGCTTCAATGTTGTTGAGCTTTGAATAGTCGACTTCTGAGTGGTCGACTTTTGTGTTGTGGTACTTGGCACAATTGGTTTTAAGGTTGTGGAGCTAGGAATAGTTGGCTTTCGAGTGCTCGGCTTCAAAGTTGTGGTGCTTTTCACAGTTGTTTTGATAGTTGATTGTCCTTGTGTGGTTGGCTTTAATGTTGTGGAGCTTGGAATAGTCGACTTGTGAGTGGTCGACTTTTGTGTTGTGCTACTTGGCACAATTGGCTTTAAGGTTGTGGAGCTAGGAATAGTTGGCTTTTGAGTGTTTGGCTTCAAAGTTGTGGTGCTTGTCACAGTTGGCTTTAAAGTTGATTGTCCCGGTGTGGTTGGCTTCAATGTGGTAGAGCTTGGAATAGTCGGCTTGTGAGTGGTCGACTTTTGTGTTGTGCTACTTGGCACAATTGGCTTTAAGGTTGTGGAGCTAGGAATAGTTGGCTTTTGAGTGCTTGGCTTTAATGTTGTGGTGCTTGTCACAGTTGGCTTAAAGGTTGTTTCCCCTTGTGTGGTTGGCTTCAATGTTGTAGAGCTTGGAATAGTCGACTTGTGAGTGGTCGACTTTTGTGTTGTGGTACTCGGAACAGTTGGCTTTAAGGTTGTCGAGCTAGGAATAGTTGGTTTTTGAGTACTCGGCTTTAAGGTTGTGGAGCTAGGAATAGTTGGCTTTTGAGTGCTCGGCTTTTTTGTTGTGGTACTCGGAACAATTGGCTTTAAAGTTGTGGAGCTAGGAATAGTTGGCTTTTGAGTGTTTGGCTTCAAAGTTGTGGTACTTGTCACAGTTGGCTTGAAGGTTGTTTCCCCTTGTGTGGTTGGCTTCAATGTTGTAGAGCTTGGAATAGTCGACTTGTGAGTGGTCGACTTTTGTGTTGTGGTACTTGGCACAATTGGCTTTAAGGTTGTGGAGCTAGGAATAGTTGGCTTTTGAGTGTTTGGCTTCAAAGTTGTGGTGCTTGTCACAGTTGGCTTGAAGGTTGTTTCCCCTTGTGTGGTTGGCTTCAATGTTGTAGAGCTTGGAATAGTCGACTTGTGAGTGGTCGACTTTTGTGTTGTGGTACTCGGAACAGTTGGCTTTAAGGTTGTAGAGCTAGGAATAGTTGGCTTTCGAGTGCTCGGCTTTAATGTTGTGGTGCTTGTCACAGTTGGCTTAAAGGTTGATTGTCCTTGTGTGGTTGGCTTCAATGTTGTTGAGCTTGGAATAGTCGACTTGTGAGTGGTCGACTTTTGTGTTGTGGTACTTGGCACAATTGGTTTTAAGGTTGTGGAGCTAGGAATAGTTGGCTTTCGAGTGCTCGGCTTCAAAGTTGTGGTGCTTTTCACAGTTGTTTTGATAGTTGATTGTCCTTGTGTGGTTGGCTTTAATGTTGTGGAGCTTGGAATAGGCGACTTGTGAGTGGTCGACTTTTGTGTTGTGCTACTTGGCACAATTGGCTTTAAGGTTGTGGAGCTAGGAATAGTTGGCTTTTGAGTGTTTGGCTTCAAAGTTGTGGTGCTTGTCACAGTTGGCTTTAAAGTTGATTGTCCTTGTGTGGTTGGCTTCAATGTGGTAGAGCTTGGAATAGTCGGCTTGTGAGTGGTCGACTTTTGTGTTGTGGTACTTGGCACAATTGGCTTTAAGGTTGTGGAGCTAGGAATAGTTGGCTTTTGAGTGCTTGGCTTTAATGTTGTGGTGCTTGTCACAGTTGGCTTAAAGGTTGTTTCCCCTTGTGTGGTTGGCTTCAATGTTGTAGAGCTTGGAATAGTCGACTTGTGAGTGGTCGACTTTTGTGTTGTGGTACTCGGAACAGTTGGCTTTAAGGTTGTCGAGCTTGGAATAGTTGGTTTTTGAGTACTCGGCTTTAAGGTTGTGGAGCTAGGAATAGTTGGCTTTTGAGTGCTCGGCTTTTTTGTTGTGGTACTCGGAACAATTGGCTTTAAAGTTGTGGAGCTAGGAATAGTTGGCTTTTGAGTGTTTGGCTTCAAAGTTGTGGTACTTGTCACAGTTGGCTTGAAGGTTGTTTCCCCTTGTGTGGTTGGCTTCAATGTTGTAGAGCTTGGAATAGTCGACTTGTGAGTGGTCGACTTTTGTATGGGCGTACTCGGAACAGTTGGCTTTAAAGTTGTGGAGCTAGGAATAGTTGGCTTTTGAGTGCTTGGCTTCAAAGTTGTGGTGCTTGTCACAGTTGGCTTAAAGGTTGTTTCCCCTTGTGTGGTTGGCTTTAATGTTGTAGAGCTTGGAATAGTCGACTTGTGAGTGGTCGACTTTTGTGTTGTGGTACTTGGCACAATTGGTTTTAAGGTTGTGGAGCTAGGAATAGTTGGCTTTCGAGTGCTCGGCTTCAAAGTTGTGGTGCTTTTCACAGTTGTTTTGATAGTTGATTGTCCTTGTGTGGTTGGCTTTAATGTTGTGGAGCTTGGAATAGGCGACTTGTGAGTGGTCGACTTTTGTGTTGTGGTACTCTGAACAGTTGGCTTTAAGGTTGTCGAGCTAGTAATAGTTGGTTTTTGAGTACTCGGCTTTAAGGTTGTGGAGCTAGGAATAGTTGGCTTTTGAGTGTTCGGCTTTAATGTTGTGCTGCTTGTCACAGTTGGCTTGAAGGTTGTTTCCCCTTGTGTGGTTGGCTTCAATGTTGTAGAGCTTGGAATAGTCGACTTGTGAGTGGTCGACTTTTGTGTTGTCGTACTCGGAACAGTTGGCTTTAAAGTTGTGGAGCTCGGAATAGTTGGCTTTTGAGTGCTTGGCTTCAAAGTTGTGGTGCTTGTCACAGTTGGCTTGAAGGTTGTTTCCCCTTGTGTGGTTAGCTTCAATGTTGTAGAGCTTGGAATAGTCGACTTGTGAGTGGTCGACTTTTGTGTTGTGGTACTTGGCACAATTGGTTTTAAGGTTGTGGAGCTAGGAATAGTTGGCTTTTGAGTGTTCGGCTTCAAAGTTGTGGTGCTTGTCTCAGTTGGCTTGAAGGTTGTTTCCCCTTGTGTGGTTGGCTTCAATGTTGTAGAGCTTGGAATAGTCGACTTGTGGGTGGTCGACTTTTGTGTTGTGGTACTCTGAACAGTTGGCTTTAAGGTTGTCGAGCTAGTAATAGTTGGTTTTTGAGTACTCGGCTTTAAGGTTGTGGAGCTAGGAATAGTTGACTTTTGAGTGTTCGGCTTTAATGTTGTGGTGCTTGTCACAGTTGGCTTAAAGGTTGTTTCCCCTTGTGTGGTTGGCTTCAATGTTGTAGAGCTTGGAATAGTCGACTTGTGGGTGGTCGACTTTTGTGTTGTGGTACTCAGAACAGTTGGCTTGAAAGTTGTGGAGCTAGGAATAGTTGGCTTTTGAGTGCTTGGCTTCAAAGTTGTGGTGCTTGTCTCAGTTGGCTTGAAGGTTGTTTCCCCTTGTGTGGTTGGCTTCAATGTTGTAGAGCTTGGAATAGTCGACTTGTGGGTGGTCGACTTTTGTGTTGTGGTACTCAGAACAGTTGGCTTGAAAGTTGTGGAGCTAGGAATAGTTGGCTTTTGAGTGCTTGGCTTCAAAGTTGTGGTGCTTGTCTCAGTTGGCTTGAAGGTTGTTTCCCCTTGTGTGGTTGGCTTCAATGTTGTAGAGCTTGGAATAGTCGACTTGTGGGTGGTCGACTTTTGTGTTGTGGTACTCGGAACAGTTGGCTTGAAAGTTGTGGAGCTAGGAATAGTTGGCTTTTGAGTGTTTGGCTTCAAAGTTGTGGTACTTGTCACAGTTGGCTTGAAGGTTGTTTCCCCTTGTGTGGTTGGCTTCAATGATGTAGAGCTTGGAATAGTCGGCTTGTGAGTGGTCGACTTTTGTGTTGTCGTACTCGGAACAGTTGGCTTTAAAGTTGTGGAGCTAGGAATAGTTGGCTTTTGAGTGCTTGGCTTTATTGTTGTGGTGCTTGTCACAGTTGGCTTAAAAGTTGATTGTCCTTGTGTGGTTGGCTTTAAAGTTGTAGAGCTTGGAATAGTCGACTTGTGAGTGGTCGACTTTTGTGTTGTGGTACTCGGAACACTTGGCTTTAAGGATGTGGAGCTAGGAGAAGTTGGCTTTTGAGTGCTCGGCTTTAAGGTTGTGGAGCTAGGAATAGTTGGCTTTTGAGTGTTCGGCTTTAATGTTGTGGTGCTTGTCACAGTTGGCTTGAAGGTTGTTTCCCCTTGTGTGGTTGGCTTCAATGTTGTAGAGCTTGGAATAGTCGGCTTGTGAGTGGTCGACTTTTGTGTTGTGCTACTCGGAACAGTTGGCTTTAAGGTTGTGGAGCTAGGAATAGTTGGCTTTTGAGTGCTTGGCTTTAAAGTTGTGGTGCTTGTCACAGTTGGCTTAAAGGTTGTTTCCCCTTGTGTGGTTGGCTTCAATGTTGTAGAGCTTGGAATAGTCGACTTGTGGGTGGTCGACTTTTGTGTTGTGGTACTTGGCGCAATTGGTTTGAATGTTGTTTCCCCTTGTGTGGTTGGCTTTAATGTTGTAGAGCTTGGAATAGTCGACTTGTGGGTGGTCGACTTTTGTGTTGTGGTACTCAGAACAGTTGGCTTGAAAGTTGTGGAGCTAGGAATAGTTGGCTTTTGAGTGCTTGGCTTCAAAGTTGTGGTGCTTGTCTTAGTTGGCTTGAAGGTTGTTTCCCCTTGTGTGGTTGGCTTCAATGTTGTAGAGCTTGGAATAGTCGGCTTGTGAGTGGTCGACTTTTGTGTTGTGCTACTCGGAACAGTTGGCTTTAAGGTTGTGGAGCTAGGAATAGTTGGCTTTTGAGTGCTTGGCTTCAAAGTTGTGGTGCTTGTCACAGTTGGCTTAAAGGTTGTTTCCCCTTGTGTGGTTGGCTTCAATGTTGTAGAGCTTGGAATAGTCGACTTGTGGGTGGTCGACTTTTGTGTTGTGGTACTCGGAACAGTTGGCTTGAAAGTTGTGGAGCTAGGAATAGTTGGCTTTTGAGTGTTTGGCTTCAAAGTTGTGGTACTTGTCACAGTTGGCTTGAAGGTTGTTTCCCCTTGTGTGGTTGGCTTCAATGTTGTAGAGCTTGGAATAGTCGGCTTGTGAGTGGTCGACTTTTGTGTTGTCGTACTCGGAACAGTTGGCTTTAAAGTTGTGGAGCTAGGAATAGTTGGCTTTTGAGTGCTTGGCTTTAGTGTTGTGGTGCTTGTCACAGTTGTTTTGATAGTTGATTGTCCTTGTGTGGTTGGCTTTAAAGTTGTAGAGCTTGGAATAGTCGACTTGTGAGTGGTCGACTTTTGTGTTGTGGTACTCGGAACACTTGGTTTTAAGGATGTGGAGCTAGGAGAAGTTGGCTTTTGAGTGCTCGGCTTTAAGGTTGTGGAGCTAGGAATAGTTGGCTTTTGAGTGTTCGGCTTTAATGTTGTGGTGCTTGTCACAGTTGGCTTGAAGGTTGTTTCCCCTTGTGTGGTTGGCTTCAATGTTGTAGAGCTTGGAATAGTCGGCTTGTGAGTGGTCGACTTTTGTGTTGTGCTACTCGGAACAGTTGGCTTTAAGGTTGTGGAGCTAGGAATAGTTGGCTTTTGAGTGCTTGGCTTCAAAGTTGTGGTGCTTGTCACAGTTGGCTTAAAGGTTGTTTCCCCTTGTGTGGTTGGCTTCAATGTTGTAGAGCTTGGAATAGTCGACTTGTGGGTGGTGGACTTTTGTGTTGTGGTACTCGGAACTGTTGGCTTGAAAGTTGTGGAGCTAGGAATAGTTGGCTTTTGAGTGCTTGGCTTTTTTGTTGTGGTACTCGGAACAGTTGGCTTTAAGGATGTGGAGCTAGGAGAAGTTGGCTTTTGAGTGCTCGGCTCCAAAGTTGTGGTGCTTTTCACGGTAGGCTTTAAAGTTGATTGTCCCTGTGTTGTTGGCTTCAATGTTGTAGAGCTTGGAATAGTCGGCTTGTGAGTGGTCGACTTTTGTGTTGTCGTACTCGGAACAGTTGGCTTTAAACTTGTGGAGCTAGGAATAGTTGGCTTTTGAGTGCTTGGCTTCAAAGTTGTGGTGCTTGTCACAGTTGGCTTGAAGGTTGTTTCCCCTTGTGTGGTTGGCTTTAATGTTGTAGAGCTTGGAATAGTCGACTTGTGGGTGGTCGACTTTTGTGTTGTGGTACTCGGAACAGTTGGCTTTAAGGTTGTCGAGCTAGGAATAGTTGGTTTTTGAGTACTCGGCTTTAAGGTTGTGGAGCTAGAAATAGTTGGCTTTTGAGTGCTCGGCTTTTTTGTTGTGGTACTCGGAACAGTTGGCTTTAAGGATGTGGAGCTAGGAGAAGTTGGCTTTTGAGTGCTCGGCTCCAAAGTTGTGGTGCTTTTCACGGTAGGCTTTAAAGTTGATTGTCCCTGTGTGGTTGGCTTCAATGTTGTAGAGCTTGGAATAGTCGGCTTGTGAGTGGTCGACTTTTGTGTTGTCGTACTCGGAACAGTTGGCTTTAAACTTGTGGAGCTAGGAATAGTTGGCTTTTGAGTGCTTGGCTTCAAAGTTGTGGTGCTTGTCACAGTTGGCTTGAAGGTTGTTTCCCCTTGTGTGGTTGGCTTTAATGTTGTAGAGCTTGGAATAGTCGACTTGTGAGTGGTCGACTTTTGTGTTGTGGTACTTGGCACAATTGGTTTTAAGGTTGTGGAGCTACGAATAGTTGGCTTTTGAGTGCTTGGCTTCAAAGTTGTGGTGCTTGTCACAGTTGGCTTGAAGGTTGTTTCCCCTTGTGTGGTTAGCTTCAATGTTGTAGAGCTTGGAATAGTCGGCTTGTGAGTGGTCGACTTTTGTGTTGTACTCGGAACAGTTGGCTTTAAAGTTGTGGAGCTAGGAATAGTTGGCTTTTGAGTGCTCGGCTTCAAAGTTGTGGTGCTTTTCACAGTTGGTTTGAAAGTTGATTGTCCTTGTGTGGTTGGCTTCAATGTTGTAGAGCTTGGAATAGTCGACATGTGAGTGGTCGACTTTTGTGTTGTCGTACTCGGAACAGTTGGCTTTAGGGTTGTGGAGCTAGGAGAAGTTGGCTTTTGAGTGCTCGGCTCCAAAGTTGTGGTGCTTTTCACGGTAGGCTTTAAAGTTGATTGTCCCTGTGTGGTTGGCTTTAATGTTGTAGAGCTTGGAATAGTCGACATGTGAGTGGTCGACTTTTGTGTTGTGCTACTTGGCACAACTGGCTTTAAGGTTGTGGAGCTTGGAATAGTTGGCTTTTGAGTGCTCGGCTTCAAAGTTGTGGTGCTTGTCACAGTTGGCTTGAAGGTTGTTTCCCCTTGTGTGGTTGGCTTTAATGTTGTAGAGCTTGGAATAGTCGACTTGTGAGTGGTCGACTTTTGTGTTGTGGTACTCGGAACAGTTGGCTTTAGGGTTGTGGAGCTAGGAATAGTTGGCTTTTGAGTGCTTGGCTTCAAAGTTGTGGTGCTTGTCACAGTTGGCTTGAAGGTTGTTTCCCCTTGTGTGGTTGAAATAGTTGATTTTTTAGTTGTCGACTTATGTGTTGTGGTACTTGGCACAGTTGCATAAGTTGTTTTTATAGTACTTTGATATGTTGTTTTCGGACTCGTACTCTTTGTTGATGTTGTTGAGTCTTTTATATGAGTCGTTGTTGTATTGTGTTCACATGGCTGTTTCGTCGAAGAGGATTTGCGATGTTCACATTTAGGTGTCGTTGTATGGTATTTACATGGAGTGGACGGCGGGTGAATAGTGGTAGTATAGCTCGTCTTATTATTGCATGGATTTCGAAAGTGTAATACAATCTCATTATGATTATTACCAGGCGCAATACGAATATATGGCCCAAAGAGGGTAAATGTAGTGCCCGATGCAACTAACAAGCATAATATCAGCAATTTCATACTGCAAACGATTTTTTTTATTAGACCACACAAACAAATTATATAGCAAATTGTCTTCGCTGTTATTAAACGATTGTATGAGCAGTCTGGCGACGCCTTTGGCACTAATATTTAAGTGCCCTAAACTTAGTATTTAAGTCGTCTTTAAAGGTTTGTAAAATGCAATTATTGCAAAAATGTGCAATGTTTTCTATAAATATATTTCTTAAATAAACTTTCATACTACGGATGCATACACTCAGCCAGGGCACGCACTCGATTTTAGTTAGCTCAAACAAAACTTACGTAAGGCATTATCAGAATTTCAAGTAAGTGGCGAGTCTTAATGTAGCAATAGGCATGAACAGAACAGCACGTAAAAGTTCAATATCATACTAAATAAATTGTCGCTGGCACGCTCCCATAATATTGTAATGAAACGTTTTATTATTTAAATTTATTTTATTGGTGTCTATTCCGCGCATTTGTGTGTGTGTGTGTGTTTACAATAAAATTAACGTACCATGAGTATATTAAACATTGAAAGGAAATACTTTTACGTAAATCTTTTACATGTTTTCTTAATTAAGATCAACAAAAGAAATATGTCTATTTCTAGAGCCGCCTAGCATGATCATCAAGAGTATCAATATCCAATACTAATAAATCAAAAGGGAGTACTATCGATCAGCAAATGAAAATAATAGTTAGAAAAAGGTATATGTATATACTTTAATACATAAATATCATTTATCAACGTCAGCAGCCAAGACAAAATGTGTTTGGAAAACTTATCTAAGCTGTAGACGATTTAACATTTAGCATTTAACCAATATACCACTGCAAGAGCGGCTTTGAATCAGCACCCCACACAATTACGACAATTTTGTTGATGTACCTTATCCTACTCATTTATGGAAAATAGAAAGATCGCCTTAGAAAATGATCAATAATGAATGCAATAAAGTAATTTTTGTTAATCATAAAAAATGCCTATTACATACAGTGGTCAACATTTTATTGTTTGTAAAGTCTGCCACAGTTGGCATTTAAACTTCAATTGGTTTTAACTCATGGAGAAATTCCATATTCCAATATAAAAACTGTGTTCGAGTATATTAAGATATACCAAAAGACATATTAGGTATTTTTGGTATATTATAATAATATACTTTACATTGTCCAACAGAAACAAAACACGTGCAGCTGCCTATGGATGCTACCATGCAAACCTGGTTCTTGAATAATCTCCAAGTTTCCAGCCGATTGCAACAAAATTCTCAGTCGTCATCGAGACTATAGTTATCGTTGTATATGTTAAATTCAAGACTCTAGGCTCAAAATTGCGCTGTTAATAGTTATTTCCCGCTGGTGTTGATGTTGATTAAAGAAATACATACTCGTTGTTAAGACAACACGAGTGTAAATTTAAATATAAACGCATGGCATGTCGATTATTTAAATAATCTCGACGCTGGCCGCAAGATACAAATAATTTTAAAATGTCGTAACAGATACACAAGAATAAATAATATTTCTTGTAAATCTGCAACCCTATTCGCAATATTCGATTAATAACATACTTTTTGATTGTATGTTATAAAAGCGACTCTACAGTTTTTGCTTAGTTTAAAATAAAAGATAATTACTTGAGGCGTCTCTCATTAAATATGTGGATTTCATGCTGACTTAGTTCAGCTGGCTGTAGAATTGGCTAGGCATTACATATAGTCTGTATTGAACAGTTATCTCATCTTCTTCATCTTTTTTTGAACCCATAAATTTTTAACAAGATGCGCAAAGGCACTCTGGAGAAAAACAATTTTTTTTTTTGTTCAGTAACTTACCTATTGCATAATGGTAATATTTAAATTTGTTCACATTTTGAAAGGAACAGCATAATAATCATGCACATAAATTATAAATTGATTGATCTTTACCATGCGAATATATAATTAAACTCACAGAACAGACTGACGTAACTATACAGAGTGAATAAAAATGTTGAAAATTCTTGAATGAATTCCTTAAATTTAAGAACTTTACCTATTGCAGATAAATTCTTGGATGCAAATTTCTCAGCTGCAAAATTTTTTTTATTTTATGGTAGGTTCTGGACTTAAACTTTATTCGATTCGCTGTAAAATAGTTTATTTTTAAAATAAAAAGTAATTTAAAAAAAATAAGTATAGCCACCAATTATAAATAAGTTTTTATTATGTAAAGCTTCGAACTTAAGAATGTTGGGTCTTGGTTTAGGAATTTAATTTTGGGTTAATTTTTTAAATTTCTTTTATTATTGAATTAAGAATACATTATTGCATTAAGAGTGTTGCTAATTTTTAGAAAAGAACTAAATTGTTTTTAAAAAATAGCCAATAAAAAATTTTCAGAACATTTTTTTCAATGATTTGCTATTTTTGATTGTGGATGTAATTTCTCCGTCTGATACAGCCTTTCACATTGAACAAATGTGATAGTTAGTGATGGTCGCTTTTCTATACCTCATCATCGCTAGTTTGAGGACACAACACTTGCTCTTGCCACCAATCGTGGACTTCATATACCGCATTTGCCTGATTGTTAAATGGTAACAGTTTGCCACTGGCTCCAATCAGCTGACTCATCATGGCCGAGGAACTACTGACTACGCCATGATGATGGTGGTGCTCCCCAAAGCCATGTAAAATGGTTGTACCAGCTACTGTTTGATTAATAATCGGATAGTGAAACTGGCCAATATCACTAAAAATCGTTGATGACTTATTGGTGTCGCGTTGTTTGCCCGATTGTCCCAGCTGAACAACATGTTGTAAGGTGGTCATCGAATTCTTTTTACGTTGTTGACTGCTAATATGTAGTCGTTCCTTATCGCTTAAAGTCGAACGCTGTTGAGGATCACTGGAAGTGGGCGCCAAAAACTTTCGTCCCGCTGAGCTACCGGTGGAATCACTTCTGTTAAGGGTATAACTACGTTTGCCGCCCACTGTCATGACATGGCGAACTCCAGAAGGATGTACATCCGATTGATTTAATACCATTGCGGCGCTATTAGGGGCATCCTTCTCATCATTTTCGGTTGAGCTTAAGGTAGGCGAAAAGGCATCACTGGTCAGCGGGCATGTTCCCGCTACCGCACCACTTATTGTACTAATTGCTGATTTATCCAGAACTCCACTGGGTGCCAAGTCTTCTTGAACATTCGGCCGCATCACAGACTGTTCATTCGTGGCTCGTAGACCTGCAATCAATGAATTTTGTTGCTTCTGGAAACAGAAACAAACACAATTATAATTAATTGCACTATAAAAATACGGTATCCATTACAGCTTACACTAGCATTTTGCGCACGTATTTTTTTTAAACAGCCTTCCAGCCAGGTACGTATAGTCATTTTTGCTACTTCCTCCTCTACCAGATACTCAAACTCTTCTCGTGCAAGCAGTTCCTCAAGCTGAAGAGCTTTTCGAATGTCAACAGATCGGTAGGACAGCATGCTAAAAATTAAGCATGTTGACTTCTTTCTGTGTTCGACTTTAAAAAGAGTGACCTACTTGATTACATCATGAAATGTAACATCTTCGCCATTATGAAGCTTGTCCAGTTCATAACACATATATTTGAAAAGTAAACGGTCCTTTTGTGGATCACATTCAAGACGACCTTTTAAGAGCCGCAAAATAAATTTCACCCTACGCACGGGTATTACACCACGCTGGTGTATATCAACAATGTTCCAAGTATTTTGAAAGTTGCGAATGTCTGCATAGGATAGTAAGGCATCCTCTTCATTTGAGTAAAATAATGAAAAGTTCTCCATGATAATAGCTGTACGTGAATTTGGAAATTACATAAAGTACTTGCGTATATAACAATCTTTGTTACTTACCCACGAGTAGATTAAGTACAATGTATGTGATTATCACATAAAAAGTGCAAAAATATATCAAACTTGCAGTGAAATTACCACAATCGGTTTCCCAGTAATTTTCACCAAGCGTACAATATGGAGGCTGAACCATACAATCATGCATGATTTTATTCCAATCTTCGCCAGTAACAATCCGAAACAACATTGCAACGCCAGTCACTGGTGATCCAAAGTTAGCCCGTCGACCAATACCTTCCCCATATTTAACAGTACCTTTTTGATTATGAAATGCATTTTATAAATTTCGACAACTATGTATAACTTTAAATAATATATTACTTACCAAATAAAATCGTTCCAGCTAACGCATAAAAGAAGACCAAAAGAAACATTCCAAATATAATGAAGAAAGATTTGCAAACTGATACTCCAACTGTTAGCATCAACATTTTCAAAGTTGTATGTTTACCAGTTATTGTAAAGAAACGCAGAATAACTACCATGAAACCAAAAAAGTAAGATAAATCATTCTAGAAAACGAATAAAAGCAATAAAAAAAAATATCGGGGGAAAGATAGAAATTTGAATACAAAAATATTATTTAATTTTTTTTGGAAATACATGTATATACATTTTATATATCGTGGTAAAATTTAAACTTATCCCTACAATACACAATATCTAAATTGCGTGTTCAACATAAACAAAATGCACTTCATATTAACAAATATATCTATATTTTGATTTGAAAATGATATCATGAACGCACACGTTGATTAGATAAAGAAGTCAGAAAGCTATAGTCGAGTGTATTCGACTGAGAAACCTGCTGCCCAGTCATAATTATAGTTAGTTTATATTTGATGCTTTTTACTTTCTATTTGATGTTTAAAATGTAGCTTGTTAATACTTTTTATTTTATATTTGAAGGCGCCAAAATCGAAAGCTATCAGATCTGCATTGCATTGACATGCAAAATTACTATTACCAAGTTAAGAGTTTAAGGTATTTATATAAACAGACGGACATTACTTAGCGTCTGTATATATACTTTACTGGATCGGCGATTCTTCCTTCTGCACGTTCAATATATTTCCTGGTGGCAAAGTTATATATGGGTAGCAAGTGAAAAAATATAATATCCTACCCTTAAAATTGTTTGTAATATAATCCAAATAACACCAGCAACCGTTACAAGCAGATCGTAGCGATTTCGCCTAGACTGCCAATATCCACGAGGCGTAAATGCAATGTTCTTCATCACCACTTCAACAACAAATACAAAGGTGAGTACAGCGCTAACAATAACCAAACGTTCCGTGTGTACCTCTCCTTTAATCCACTGTAAAGAGAACGCATACATTTTTTCGATTCTATTAAATACTTTCATATTTTTCGAACTCACGGTTATGGATAACAACATACTGTTGATCAAGACGACCACAGCAATAACACGTTTGAAGATAATATGTTGAGTAATATCGTAGGTAAAGGCACGAATCTTTCGACCATCCGGTCTTGGGGGCAAATGAAGTGGCTGAGCGATCTTAAGACGCTTTTTTAAGTCACACCATCGTCTCTGGTCGACGGTTAACAGAGCTGTACCTTTGTTTTCTGAATAGTTTGCGATAACAACACCTACAAATAGTGTCAACCCAATCATACAACCCAAGAATATGTAGATATGGATGTAGATAGCATGAATCTAAAATGATGATAATGGTGTGGATCAAACGGAACATGACTAATTATTCGGATTTAAATTACCGGTCCGACTACTTTAATAAGTACGTCACGAACATCCAACCAACCCTTGAAAGACAACACCTCGAACAGAGTTAGCATCGCGTCACCAATGTTGTCGAAATTAAAGCGACGGGGATTCGCCCAAACCCGTGGTACCAACATGGCTGGATATGACTCATCTGGTCCTGGTGTCAACTTCATTTTGGTCACAAAAACACGTCGCATGAAAACGCCCACACAATCCTCTCGCCGCAATATTGTAGGGTCATTACAGCGAGCTAATCGTCCTCCATAAAGTTGTACTCCATAGCTAGCAAATATGAACATCAGTAGAATAAGCAGTGTGGATACTAATAGAATCTCTTTAAAACCACGACATAGTTCATAAACTACTTTTCTCATGTGTGGCACCAGAGTGAAGATTCTCAGTGGCCGAACGCATCGAAGAATCATCAACAATTGAGCCGCCGAATTAGTCGGTATGTTGTGTGGCATCCAGCAAAGAAATGATGTTGATACCACATATATAAATACATCAAGTGCTGCAGCTACATCTTTAATGTAAGCTTTGGGCGTAAAAAATAAGCCGTCTGCCAGGATTTTGAGAGCAAGCTCTAAACTCATGAATATCACGAAACCATATTCAGCTATTTGGAGTGTGGGGTGATCCATTAGGCGATAACTGGGCGTCTCAAACATCATGGATATGCAAGATAGTGTAGTGGCAAAAATCATCACCCAGTCCAGATAAGTGACAAGGCCAAGGAAATTGCTACGAAATGAAAATTAAACTAAAAGAATTAAATCAAAGCGATATAAAGATTACGTACTTCAAACCTCCATGAGCATCGTTTTCAATATACATTTGGTATAATTGAAATCGAAATGGGCAATTCATAGAGACTTGGGTTTGCATGGCTTTGCAACCCTAAATGATAAAAACAATGGAACTCGTATCTTACTGCAAACTCTTGTACTGCACTTTACGCTCCTTTCCTGTTAGTGGATCTTTAAGTCTCGCATCGTATCTGGCATGAACAATTTTCTGGCAAATCTTACGAAAGCGACTCTCGCGCGGCACGAGAAACAAGGGTGTGTCGAAAAATGGATGATTCTCTCTCAGATCTTCCTCACGCTGGTTGCGACGCATTTCTGCTTGCTGTCGCTTTGCTTGTAGCAGCTTTATATCCAAATCGTGCGGCCTGGCCCGACCAGAGTTTGCGCGTGGAGCGGCTGCAATGTCACCATTTTCCATTAAATGCTCATAAGTTTGCTTCAGCTTGATAGATCCAGAACGTACGCTGCGACGTATTGAACGTGATCCAAATCTGTGAATTTGTAGCGCACAACACATCAAACGAATCATGCCAATAATAGGCAACAGGTACTTACTTCTTCTGATCAACCCTCCAGGGTTTTGAATGAGTAATAGTGCCCTGTGACTTGAGGCCTCCTTTAGTGCCTACTACTGGTAACATGGCAGAATCGCCTAACATCAGCCGTTGATTATTACTATCACTTTACAGAATAATGTAGAAAACAAAATGATGAATATTGTAAAATAATTCAAAGTACATTCTAAAGACATATTTACTTAATTATGTGAGTGATAGCCAACTTTCGAAGGCTACTTCCAGCAGCTCGCACTTTAGCAGTTTTGTTCATAATGCGTACAGGCTTTTGCTTCCGAAACACAACATTAGACTCCCAGCACTCGGACATGGGTCGTTTACAACTTTCAACTATAGATGGATCATCTGTTTCCAACTCAATGACGAAGTGCTTCATGAAACTTTCGCGTACTTTGGGTAACATAAAATCATTGGGAATACGATGTAGTATTGTCATTTGTGGTGAGTCTGGAAACTTTTCAAAAATTCTTAGACGAAAGGGAAGTGTCTCTTTGATTTCAGCGCTTTGCTCCCGGAACTTAAGTTGTTTCAGCTTTTTGATATCCTCATCCAACTCCAAATTATCCAAAATAACCGCAACAAAAAGACTGAGCACGATGAGTGTAACAAACAGATGATATAGAATGAAATATACAGCAACCAACGGCGTCAAGGTTTTACTTGTTCGTATCATGGTCTCGTCCATAACTTCTACCCACGCCTCTTGAGTGAGAATTTGAAACATGCTCATAAAAGCTTCGGGGAATGACTCAAACTTTGTAAAATCGCACAGGAAACAGAATAGTTGCATTGAAATACTTGAACTAATGATGAGTAAGCACATTGTAAAGATGATCAGGGAGCCTAGTTTTTTACCAGGTCCAAAGATCTTGTAAACAAAGCCTTCCAACATAGGCGACGCTTTTATAAGTCGAACGACTCGAAGCACTTGAAAATATGTCAATCCAGATAAATAAAAAACGGGAACTATATGCAACGTGGTACCAGCAGCCAACAGCAACTCAAATTTGTGTATCGAATGTTTGTAATAACCTCGCCATCCCAAACAGTAAATTTTAAATAATGTCTCCAGATCGAGTAGACATGTAAATGCAACTTCGATGTAGTAGTATCTCTCGTAGAATATGTGACGTGGTCGCCCGTCGTGCTTAAAAGCCATCGTGGCCGTCACAATACCATTGGCCAGGATCACGGTCATGACGAGCATTCGAAAGTATGGGGATCGTAGAATAGCATGGCACGTTTCGGGCGCTAATCCGCCATGTTTATTATCATCAATAGTAACCAATCGCCAACCGGAGTCATTACCGCTGAGAATTTGCGAGGCAGCCGTTTTTTGAATATGTCCTCTAGCTCCCCACATCTGTTGGAACTGAACGCGTATTTCATTGAAAGTCTCCGTGATTACAGCTATAAAAACGTTTTTGACCAACCATGCCAGGAAAAATATCATTGTGCTGAAGTAAAAAGCAGCTCTCCAAGCAGGCAGTGAATCGATTGCTCGGTACATAATAAATACCCAACCTTCCTGCGATGCAGCCTGATATACCGTAAAAATACTTGTAGCAATATCCTCGAATCCATTAAATCCAATTACATAGCTGCTCAAGAAGTCCATCTTCATGCACATCATGCCTGGCGAGCACTGATATCCCGAATCGGGATCCATTGAACAAAATGTATCTGGTATAGCCAGTGAATTGATTGTTAATATTCTGTTAAAAAAATTTGATTGAATTAATTACCACATTTCACATTATTTATTTCACATTCACTATATAATAGCAACGCTGCAAACCGGTTTTGAACTGAACCAAGTTGAGCCACGACAATTAAATATCTTATTGTAATTAATGAGACATAAAACTGGATAGATTAAATCAATTAAAAGTTGAATGATACAAAGATTTTTGTCTCGTCCGGTGTTGCAGCCTTCGTTCTATCATTTTAATTAAATACTTAAAGATCAACAGGCAGAAGAAAGTATACTTGACTCTACTAAATAGATATTCTCTTAGTGCATCTGTCTGTCCGAATGAATATCAGATCTTAGAAATTATACCTAAAAAAACCAATCTTTGTGACTGTACTCCTGTATCAAGTTTGGTTTATATTTTTGACACACTTCTAGTAGTCCTCGCAATTCGGATATTTCAAATTTTACCACACTTCTATCTGCCGTAAAAAATTATAGAAAATGTGTAATTTAAAGACAATAATTAGTAATGAAGATTATAGTTCTAATTGTGGTAATTAGTCTTTCATTACAATTAGACGTGTTATTTTATTTATTTATTTTTTTAATGTGCGGGATGGTGGGGTCGTGTCTGAAATCCAACTCAAACTCATAGAAAATACACGAGAAGTGTTACAAAGTTTGGTATCTCTAACTCTGATAGTGTCTAATATCCTGATTTTTATTCAAAAAGAGACAGACAGACGGATAAACGCACATGGCTACATTGTCTCGACCGATGGTGCAACTCAGGAAAATATACTTTAGGGGTCGAAAATGTTTCATTAGAATTTAGATTTGTTTGATGAGCAAAAAACAAACAAAGTTTAATATCAAATAGTTTTAGGCTTTCAGCGCTGATGTGTAGTATACTTACGGCCTGCCTAATATGTCATATTGCGTATTATTTATCACACAGTGGTTTTTTAGCTCTCCAAAGAACTGCACGCCAAGCAGTCCATACAATGACATGAAGAACAAGAAGAAGAGCGTCACATTATAAATCTGCTGACTCGATCGTCTATAAATAACAATAATGTAACGTTGGTTGTTAATTCTAATGGTAAATTAACAAAATATTTACTTGAAAATTTGATTGATGCGACTCTTGGGCATACTAAATTTGAGAAAAACTCGAAGGAAACGTATCATAATAAGAGGACGAGGTGCTCGCATTATAGATAGATACGAGAATCTGAAAAGAAGATTTGTGATTTTGAAGGAATTGATTATATAATGATCAGATACCCGGTAACATTTTGTACAACCGGTTTCATCGAAAGAATATATTACAATTAGACCGATTTGAGTTTATGTTAAAAACTATTATAGAGTACAAAATATTCCTTACACGGTCATAATGGCCACTATGATTTTTACATTATTTTTAAATAACTTCCCCATTTTTCATCCAATTGCGACTTAAAAACAAATCATTCATACAAGATATTTTTATTATTTTTTAGTTTCAGGATTGGAACGAGGCTTGGCCACAATCTAAATCAAATATGATTTGTGTATGACATTTCCAAGTATTTTTAAATGGTTTAAACGACACGAAGCCACAAAACAATTTTTTAATTCTAACATTAATTTAAATAATTAAACCTGAATAAGTTGTTTCTTATTTTTTATAACATAATTTAAAAATAAGAGTTATTTCAAAAACTTAAATACAAATTGCAATACTACTTTTATTTCAAATGCATAAAATAAAAATTTTAAAATAACTTGAATTTTCCTAATTTTAATGAAAGAATATTTTTAATTGTAATACTTAGTTAAATAAGAGCTAGAAAACTTTTATTTTATTTTTTGTAATACATTTTGAAAATAAAGTTATTTAAAAAATCATAATCATAATTTCAAAAACTATTTTCTACTTCAATTTTCTAATATTAAGATTAAATTAAAAATATACAAATAATCTTAAAAACTAAACTTGGAAATACAATTTTTTTTAAATTGTCATGAAAAAACTAGTTAGAAAGCTACATTCGAGTGTGCTTAAACTTTTCCATTAAATAGAAACAACATCATCGTTAATATGATTTGAGAGACAAACTATGACAAGCATAAGGCAACTTAAAGGAAGTCTAATACTATTCCAATTCCTCTTTATAGAACCGAGAGTACCCTTGGAATTATTAAATATTTTGGAAATGTGTTCATAACACTTAAACTTATAAACTGGAATACACGCCTCTTCTCTCTACAACAAAGAAGAGAATATATAATTCGAGCACACTCGACTGTAGCTTTCTAATACAAAATTACTTAGTGAGAAAGAGAATCAAAGAGTTATTAAAATGATCAGAAATAAGATTAATTTATTACTATTATTAATAAGAAATTGTTTGAAACTTTAAAAACACCATTTGTAAATATGCTTGACTTTGACTCACTTTGCAACAATTTCAAGAACTTCGAAAATTTGCAATATGATGGAGACCCACAAAAAGCTAACCATAGAAGCATCGAACTGGCACCAATGGTCCTTTAGATATGGCACCTCACCCTGCAAAGGATATATATTAAAAATATTTAAGGTAACTTCTACAGTAAAAATAAGTATGAAAGCTACAGTCGAGTGTGCTCGGCTGTGAGATATCCGCTATGCATCGAATTAATGTATTTGAGTATTCGTATATACCAAAAAGTATTTTTGATATATTCGTTATATTTGGTATATTTCATATATTTATATTCCATCACTTACTAAACATTGCATAAAGTATAAAATATGCCATGCACGGTCACATTGTCCACCAGAATGAAACCACGTGCAGCAGTCTATGAATTTCCCATTCAAAACTGTTTCTTGAATATCTTCCAAGTTTTTCATCTGATCGCGACCGAATTTTCGGAAATCAGCGAGACTATATTCGCGACTCTAACTTCAAAATTGCGCTTTTAAATCGTTTTTTTCGATTTTAGGGCGCGGCAAGAGGCGTGGCAAAAATCTAAAATAAACTTGATCTGCTTAGGACACACACAAATTCTGGTACCAAGTTTGGTATCTCTACCTCTTATAGTCTCTGAGATAAGATGAGATGAGTGGTCATACAGACAGACAGACAGACAGACGGACGGACGGACATGGCTATATCGACTCGGCTGGTGACCCTGACCAAGAATACATATACTTTATGGAGTCGGAGATGCTTCCTTCTGCCTGTTACATACATTTCTGGAGTCACAAAGTTATAATACCCTTCTACCCTATGGGTAGTGTGTATAACAAGATCAAGATATTCACTTACATGTAAAACACCTCGTATGTGCATTTTGGCAATCATCTCAGCCGTAAATAGAACAGTTACAGCGGTGTCCGAAACAAATGTGATATACTGCAGTGAAGGATACCGTTCGAAGGTTTTGGGAGTATTAAGCGAAACGGAAGCCAGCGAGATTAAAGCACACAAGCGCATCAAACGTCGCACCCATAGCTTATTAACCCACTCAATGTCAGCACTTTCGTTTAACGATTCCTCCGGTCCGTAGTCGGCTAGAAAAGGTTCGCCACCTTTTAAGCTTTGCTTGCGGCCCAACATTATTTTATTTCCAATTCCTGTCGCAATACCCAATCCTATGGGCGGCACCCCCGTAATGGCAGCGCTTCCCACAGTACTACTAATGCCACCGCAGATTCCCATTCCAGCAGTGGCAGCACCACCGCCTAGACCCCCAATACCGCCCAATATATTGAGCCCACTACCTCCCACAGTGCAGACTGTTGTGCCTGCTCCGTTATTGTGAGCCGCATTGTTGACGATCGTCGAACCCACTGTTCCCACGGCGTTCAATGTTGTACCTCCAACAAGAGCTAGAAACAAACGATTTTCAATTAATAAAGCTTATCAAAATTTTGCCCGTAGTTCAACAAGTAATGCAGGTAACAGTCCAATAGTCCTGTGAATCCAACCCAAAGAAGTTCATAAGTGTACGTTACATGTGTCCAACATTAGGATGAGTAGTTGAGATGACATAAGCATATCTTGCTATCTGTTCGTTTGAAACGAAACTTTTTCTAGTTAGCATTATATTTTGGCGACGCTTCCTCCGAATTCCTAATCCGAAAAAATAACAAGTGTAATTTTATACCTGAGATTTCCAATTTTAGTAAACAGTATAATAACTGTAGTCTTATCGATTTAGGAACTTATATGATATTCAAGAAACAACAAAAGGAATAACAATATACTAAAGATATACTTGTTGGTACATTTTAATTGGTAAATTGCTTTCGTCAAATTCCATGATAATATCAATAAAGTGTTTTTCAAATGCTTCTGATTTCACTAAAAACATGCCTAAGCCGATAGGAATCAAGATGTCTGATGCAATTAAAATATTTGACGCTATTTGTTTGACAAACAAAGATATTATATGTTCCAATATCAGGTCGACAATTAATTCATAGATGTTATAGCGACGATTTGAAAATATTCCTAAAGACATCGGTCATTTGATCCGTTTGGTTTGTTAAATTTATTGATCATAAAAGCAAATAGAAAGCTTCAAAAGCTCCAGAGCCAAACATTAGACTGGTATGAATTTATGTCACTATGTTTGGATTTTTTTTTTTTTTCATTTTTCATTTTTTTGACAATTTCCATACCTCCACTATTCTTGGATTCAAATTTTCTGCTCATTTATTAATAGGAATAAAAAAAGACTTCTTACAAATAGATTGAAAATTGGACCAACAATAGTTTTTGCAGGGATCTGCATAAAGCCTTGAATTCGCACAACGCTATCTGAACCAGGTGAAAATTCCGTCTTAACTTTGAAAATATTGACTAAACCACTCTTTACTTAACGAGGGACTAAAGAGACAATTCGACCTTGAATATTGAGAGATAGAATTGTTAAAAAGTAAGTTAAAAAGCGAAGCAAAAGGGTCGGCAATCGCACAATATGCACAATTAGCTTTCGAATTTCGGTAAAATATGCAAGGAGAAGACTTCGGCTTATTGTTAACAAAATTATGATGAATTCGACTGCCCAATAATAAAAACTTGTAATGTAAATTTTGACTTTTTGTAATATTCTTTAGATTTTTCAAATTGTTGCAATCAATTAGATTAAGAAAGTGGATTAAATTAGGAAAGTTTTCCTTCCAAAAGCAGCAAACTCAATCGACGGACATATCAGACTAGGCCCCAAATAAGAATATACATACGTTATATTTTTTACATATATTTCCTGGAGTCACAAAGGTATAAAAGCCTTCTACCCTATGTTGGTAGCGGGTATACAATGATGTAAGTGATATAGATAATATTAAACATAATTTGGGGGTTGTTAAAAGGTAGAACATCAGATGGAAGGTTGGTTTTTACAATAAAGAGAACACCACACTTCTTCGGGATGGTAAAAGTTTTGAACCCACGATGTCCGAATTTAACAATGTATCTGTAAACATAACTAAGAAACATACATCAGAAGAAAAAGTGAAACTGTTATCATATGTTTCACCAATTTTACTTCGTAAAGCATTCACAATTTGATATGTTATTAAGAAAGACTAAGTATTTTCCAGAACGAAGGTTAAATTAGGAATGGATAAAAAGAGAAAAAACTCTAATCGAAAATCGACGACATGACATGTCTCATCGGTACTGACCATGTGACTCTGGTGACAAATGTCAGATCCTGACAGACTCAGCCAAAGTGTACTCGGCTGACGTCATCGCAACTCAAAATATAATTTCGTTTATGGCCTTTATGAAATTTAAATGGCCTCTTTCACAAAAGTAATGTGGAAATGTACAGTATCTACAAGTCGCGATACCCGCTACCCAAATGGAGAATATTAATAATCATAATATAATGTGTATTTGAAAAATTGGTTTATATTCAAAATCTACCTCCAACTGGCTGCATTCCTAAGCCAGTACTACTGGTGCCGCCACCACTGCCGCTGCCTGAGTTCACAATGTTTGTTGTTGGACTGTTAAGCGTGCTAGGTGCATCTCGTCGTGTACCCAATCCGTTACCAGGACTGCTTCCCGGCGATGGATTGAAGTTAAAATGACCTCCTAGCTGATGCTGTTGCGAGCTTCGCAGATGAATATGTTGATATTGATTTTGATGGGGATTTGATTGCGATAATGAATGCTGATGCTGTTGCGGTGTCAAACTGTTGCCACTGGATGAGCTGGTGCTTGCCGTCGTTGGCGTTGTAATCCCACTTGCTGAGTGAAAATTAACGCCAGCTCCCGTGCGTTTATTTCTAGCAGCTGCACCCAAGCGTCGAATTTGTAAGCGGTCAATCATTCATGCAACGCATTCTGGTCCTAGCTCGGCCTTAGTTAATTGGCGCTGCGTCCCATTATAAAATAATTTATATAATTAATGGTTTATTTCCAAAAATTGTTCGATACATGAGCATTCAAACAAAAAAAAAAAAGAACCCACATCTGATAAATTATAAAATGTATTATAAATGCTGCCTATCGATTTCCCCATACATAACTGTGCAATTTTTTTGTTTTTGATTTTGGGGGAGCAGAAAAGGGAGTGATCAAAATCTAAAACAATATTTATTTGCCTACGACATATACAAATACTGATACCAAGTTTGGTATCGGTAGATCTTATAGTCTCTAAGATCTAGGTGTTTACATAGACAAACGAATATGGCTACATCGACTCTGCCCTGAGCAAGAATATATACACTTTATGTGTTCGCGGATGCTTCCTTCTGCCTGTTACATACATTTTCTGGAGTCCCTTCTACTCTATGAGTATCAGGTAAAAAAATTTGATACATGTATAAGTTTATACTGCATACACAGATTATACACCTATTAAAAAACGTGTACTAATTTTGTTCAATCACGCCAAATGCAAGCAAAAAAAAAAAAGGAAACATTATTTTTAAATTGAATATGAAAAAAAATAGTTTCTTAAAGAAAAGATTCAAGACTTTTTCTGTTTTTCTTTCACGGCGTGAAGTTTTTATTATAATCTTGAATCGGATTGTTTAAATTCCATAAACCTTTTTTTTCAAATAGGACCACTATTTCAATACCGTTGTCGATTTCATTTTTGGTTTTTAATACGTTACGAAAGTAATGTTATTTGTTTGTAAACATTATTCAAATATTATGGAGTTTATTTATTTTTATTCAATCAACTTTTCTCAAATGTCAAATTTTTGCACTTAAGCTTCAAACACATAGTGCAATTGGAGAAGATTAAACTTTTTTATTGCATTTCGTCATCAACGGAATATTGAACTGTTGTTACGAATGTAATACTAATGACATATATACACTTTTGTATTTTTTCATAAGTTTGTGGTTATTTTATTAGTGGGATAACAGAGGTGTACATACACATTTTGTTGTTAGCACACAGGGATAATTATTTAAAGCTGTTGCAGCTAATATTTATATGTGTGAATGCGAGCTTGCTTTGAACAGACAACCCTCATGAACCGATAAGAGAGCGGCAAAACAAATGTATATATGTATGTATATGTTTGTAAGCATGTATGTACATATGTACAGAAGTATCCTCGTTGTTATACACGTGTATTTACATACACATGCATACGTATGTGTTCTCTAAACTGGTAAAAATATGTATGTATATACGCATGCAAATGTGAATAAAACAGATAATATGCGCATTGCAATTTGTTAACCATGAACTCATATTAAATCACAAGATAGGGATATCCCAGTTTCTAGTAATATTAGGTTTTACGCAGAAAATTAAGCAATTGCGCTATTAATAGAAAAAGTTTCCCTCCATTTTGTGCATTCGCGTAGTATTTCACTGAGATGAGCACAACAGTTATTTGTTATTTCCATTTGGTTTTAAATTATTATGATTTGTCGATATTTGTTTATTAAGTATGGTTCCTTATGGTAATAACAAAGCCTAATGCTCCAGATGACAATACTGCAATAACAATGAACTTCGACAAAGCTCTAAATTTATGAATTTCTTGGTTGTATGTGCTAGCATTTATTTACTTGCAATACAGCAAAAATAACTATGAATTTTAATTATACAGGAGCTTATCAATATTGTAAGAAAAGCACAGCGAAAAAAGAACAGTTGAGCACATTCACAAAGATAGGCAATACTTTAATCAATCTACTGGTCAACACACAAGTTTATCGTCCTCCCAGTGTTGCCACTTTAGCTATTTTAACGCAAAATCAAAATATCCTGCTTTGTAATTTTAGCTCTTTCTGAACGTTTTTTGAGATAGTAAGCACAAATTTCATTGATTTTCATTTTAAAAGTTTTTGATTACACGCCTAACTTTAATGCTTTATTATTGAAAATAAAGTATCTACCTACGTAATATACGCTATGATTAGCTGTTTGTGATAAACCCACATCCCTTCATATTGCATGAAAATGTTGCGTAAATTCGAAAATTTGTTAATGTATAATTAGCTTATATTTTACAAATATATGAATGTGTTACGTATCAGAAAATAAATAATATTTGAAATTATTATAAGAAAATTATGTAAAGCACACCAATTTTAAGCAAAATAAAAATATTATTTTAAATCTTACGGATAATTAAGTTTAGTATAAATTTATAAATACATACACATTAATTTTTATTCTTGTTAGTTTCCTGTGTTAAATGCATCTCTACGTAAAAAACTTCAACAACTGTTATCAGACTATTCCTGATAAATTTAGCTATTGTTGGCGTTTGGAAATCGTGATATGGATGAAACGGTAAAGTTAGCAGCACTGTTCGCGTCTGCGCATAAACAAGCGCATGCAATGGGTCGATGAATGACAATATGAATCGGTAAAATAGAGACGAGTGTATTTTGCTACAAAGAACGTATAATTTTAGTAAACACAAAAAACAAAATGGGTGCCACGGCATCGTGTAAGAAATCCCCAGGCCTTGGCTATTCTGAGGCTGATGATACAGTCTACCGAAAATGCCAAGAGCTAAAGGCAAGTATTAGTTATTAATTTTACATAACCTACTATTTAGGTTATTTGAAAATAACCAAAATATTTTTGGAGAAAAGATGGAACGCTGGATACAAATGCACTACCAGATTAAACAACGGGAACAAGCGCTGGCGATCGCTCAGCATCGAGAACTCTTCTACTGGCTGAGTGGTTTTTATCTAAGTGCTCTATACGGTTGCACCAGCTATTATCAGCGAGTGAAACGGGCTTCAGTATTGGCTCCGCTGCTGCCACTTACTTTTGTGCTGGGTTACTACTCTGACTGGGCTTATGGCAGCAAACTTCATCGTATTCAGGGTGGTTTGGATGAATATGTTTAATCGTCTATTATTATTTCATTTATTTTTTTTTAGCTGAAGCAAATATGATAATGGAACATGAACAAGAACTACTCCATTGGCCAGGCGGGCTTCCAACTGTTGCCGGCATTGACGAGGCTCGTGTTGAAATTGAAATGGAAAAGAAAATGCATCCCCATCACATGTAGACATCTCTCTGGCTTCATTTTAAATGTACTTATACATAAGTACATGTTTATACAAATGAATATGTATGTATGTACAAATATTGGAATGTTATATACATGTATGTATATTATGAGTGCATTTTAATTGTGTAACATTTTGATGCTCAATAATTATGATAATATTGTTATACAAATTATTTTATTCCTCTGACGAAAGGTAGGGAGATAATTGGGCTCAGGAAGCACCAACCCACTTTGGGATATTGAAAATGTGGTAGAGAGTATGCCAGATGGCATAAAAAAAGAAATTGGAAATATGTATGTAAGGGTCAAATATTAAAATTAAATAGATCATTATGTTCTTTTTGGAACGTGCAAAATTTACTTAATGCATTTTTTCTTTTTGAATTGTTTTGCAACTCTTTGAATTTTTCTCCTTCAACATTTTTTTTATTAAAATTTGTTACAAATTAACAAATAAATATAAAACAAAAATAATTTTGGATTTGGTTGTGTAGTTGTATTTTTATAATTAACGAAAGTCAGAATCGTGAACATGTACTTAATTTTGCTCGCCACTGTATATCTTGTGAAGTCATAGCAAAGAAAACACAATTTGCATAATACAGTGATCACAATTTCATCAGGAGCCTTATTCCAAAATCACCTACTAAAATTTGATGATTTAAATACGACGTTATGTGGGACAGCGTTCGAAAGTGCTTGGCAAACTTGCTAACATAATTCTAACAAGTATTATAAAATGCCCAGGGCAAATTCAACCATATTCATAGTATTATAAATTTGATCATAGTTTTTAGTTGATCAAAAGCTCACACAAACACATACATGTACAAATCCATATTATTATAAAATGATCATGATAGGCGGTGCCGCAGTAATAAAAGAATTGAGTATGGTAATGCATTTTTATTAAGGAGCTATGCTCGCATTTCCCATTCAATAAATTTCAATATAAATAAAATTCTTGACTTCATCACCACTAAAGTTATGATTTCGTAATCATTTCATGGCGGCGAACAGTGTTTACCGGCTATGCAAAGACATTCTGTTCGAAGCCTATTCAGTATATATGGATCGCATCAGTTTCTGAACAGCAGTCCAACGATCGTTAAGATGAAGTATGAAGTTTTTTGTAAATAACTGGACATTTGGGAATTTTATATAATAAAATAATAGCAAACATAAAGACCGAAAGGATAGGACTGACTCTTTCTTAGCCCAAAAGCATAAAGATCAGTGTGCTGAGATTTTATTATTGTAAAGTATATTATGAAATTTAAGCCCTGAGCAATCGCATAAAGATTTTTTGCCTAACAGAGGCAAATACCTCCCATATCATAAATGATGGGAATGTATTTAGCATGAGAGTTATCGGTGACACGCGCCGAATCTAATGATAAAGAGAAGCCAAGTATTAAACCAAACCTGTGGATTGAAGATTTATCTATTTTAGAGTATGTAAAGGGCCATTAGCCAAGTCGATTTAGCTATGTCCGTCTGTCTGTCTGTCGGTCTGTTCGTTTGTGTGTATGTCCTACGCAGATCAAAATTGTTGTACGTTTTGTCCACACCCTTTTCCGCTTCCAAAAATCGAAACAAACGATTTGCAATTTGCGGTAACTATAGTTCTGATGATCCCCGAGAATTTGGTTCCGATCAGTATTGTTTGAATCCTACGCAGTTACACGTGGTTTGTTGGCCATGGGCATGGTATATTTCATAAGTTATGAGATTTTTGAGACGTTATGAAATATCAATACACCAAAGATACCAAATATACGATCTGGGTAGCGGGTATCTTACAGCTTTTTTACTTGTTTTAGGTTTTGTAGTCGAATTGGATTCCCATACTGCGTATGTCAACAGCTGATGGTCAATAATGTTTATTCTTTGACCCCATATATGTAGTTCGGTTAATGCCCAAATAATAGATAATAGCTTCCCTTCATTGGTTGCGTAGTTTTCTCTATCCTTCAATGGTTTTTACATCCGTGTAATCTCCCGTTCCACTTGGGAAAGCACTGCGATTATGCTATCAGCTGAAGAATCGATCAGTAGATCAGAATGGTTGGGAATGAAGTTGAAGTTTATAACATATAACATATAACATATAACATATAACATATAACATATAACATATAACATATAACATATAACATATAACATATAACATATAACATATAACATATAACATATAACATATAACATATAACATATAACATATAACATATAACATATAACATATAACATATAACATATAACATATAACATATAACATATAACATATAACATATAACATAAAACATATAACTATTTTATAGTAACTTACTTACTTGATCGATTCAGGCACCAGCATTTACCGTTTGGTTTGTTCAATAATATGAAACAGAAATGAGTGAGGACAAACGATTTTATATATTTAGATTAGTTTTTGTATTTATCTGTCTATGTATTTTATAGGTAAGATAAGATATATGTTACAAAATATGTTTAGTTAAACATAAGCGAATTTAATACTTCGCATGTGAGTCATCTAGCAAGTTGTTCTCGATACGAGCACGACTATCCTTTTTATAGTGCGTCTCACAGAACTCAGCGATTCTCAGGCAGGCTTCCTCAATCATAGAGGATGGTACAGTTAGCACAATGCGTATATAGCCCGGGTACTCAAAACAGCTACCAGGTAGACAAAAGACACTTTGCTCATTAACCAGTTCTTCTACAAAATTCGTATCGTCCTTCAATTCCGGAAATCGTTCAATGCAAATTCCAATCATCATATACATGGCTCCGTTCGGCATTATTGGGTTCAGGCCGCGTACTTGTTTCAATAATTTGTATGCCAATTGGGCATTGGACTTTATATTGAAAATATAAGAACTTAAATAACAAAATATTCGTTTTGTGATAGAGAGTACTTACATAGAGTACATTAATTACTCCGTCAAAATAACTCTGCGGTGTTTTGGTTAAAATTTCTGGTAATGCACCTTGAATGATTGTATTAGATCCTAGGATCCGACCACACATATTCTTGAGGCCAATTATTGCGTTCCCAAGACGATTATGTTGATCATGTATTATAATCCAGCCCATTCGCCAACCCGGCACCAAAAAACGCTTAGTCAACCCACCGCATGATAACACAGGTACCTCACATGTCAAGCTACTAACTGCCACATGTCGTGAGCCTGGAAAAACAAAGTGTTCATAAATCTGAAAAAAAAGGAATTAAAAATATTAATATATTCAATAAATTAAATGCAATAATAGTAATAAAAAATAAAATAAATATAGAATGAACAAGTTAGAAAGCTACAGTCGAGTGTGCTCGACTGTGATATACCCGCTACCCAGCTCAAATACACTTAAATATACCGAAAGGTATTTTTGGTATATTTAGAATATTTGTACATTCATATTCCATCACATCCTAAATATCGCACATTGCCCACCAGAAACAATCCACGTGCAGCTGCCTATGGATTTTCCTTACAAAACTGTTTCTTGAGTAAATTTAAAGTTGTTCATCCGATCGCCACCAAATGTCTGTCTATCTGTATGAACACCTAGATCTCAGAGACTATAAGAGGTAGAGATTCCAAACTTGGTACTAGTACTGGTGGATGTCCTACGCAAATCAAGTTTATTTTAGATCGAAAAAAAACTATTTACAAGCGCAATTTTGAAGGTAGAGTCTCGCATTTTGGTACATACGAAAATAATAACTGTTTCGATGATTTAATTGCTATATGTATTAGAACAGTCTTCCTCATTTAATTTCCTTTTAAATAACTCGGTGTTTAACTTTATGTTTAAAATCATTGTTTTCAGTGATGCAAATAGGCTAGTGGAGATCATAGCGGACGCAGTTAATCCGTGTCTTTCCGTTAATGTTTAATGGTTGACATTTTATTCACTCACCTCATCAGCAATAATTGGAAGATAATAACGTTCACAAATATCAACGAGTTGGATCAGATGTTCTTTATCAAAAACGCTACCACAGGGATTACTCGGATTGTTGATCAAAAGTGCTGATGTATTCTCATCAATCAAACTTTCCAGCTGTTTAAGATCAGCACGCCAATCCAGTTCAGGCAGAAGATCATAATAGCGAACTTCAATACCTAATCCTTCGGTGAGAGTATGATACAAACAGAATCCCGGCCGCGGTACCAGCACATTTTGTCCGCGATCTGCAAGAGTTAATATGCAATACTCCAATGCTGAAGAACAGCCGCTGCAGAGTATGATATCATTGGGGTCTATCTCTCCGCCTATCCGTTGATGAGCACTATACTTGGCCACCGCTGCACGGGAAGCCTCATGACCCTGCGTATGAGCATAGCCATTAAATTTACAGCTCTCCACAGAACGTAACACCGCCTTCATGGTTTCATCTGCCGCTTTTAGGTTACCAAAAATCGTGGGATCTCCTGCAATAAATGCCGCATTAAACCGAATTTCCAAAAAACTACTATGCGATAGAGAAGTTTTTACAAAATAAAATTATACTTTTGTTAGGCCTTCTAAATATAATAATTTTTGTCGCCCCCAAAAAAATGGCTATATCCAAACTTTTAGCTCTAACCCTTAGGGTTTTTGTACTCATAACGACTAATAAACAATAATATATCGTCACAGTTTTTTACGGTATTCAATAATATATTTATTTTAAAAGGTCAGTTCCTCGTTCTTCCATTTAAATAGCGGATACAAATATGTAGATTTCCAGATTTTAGGTTATTTTTAATCCTTAAAATGAGATTAAAATATTCCAGAAAGCTTGTGTTCGACTATTAAATACTCGCAAATATACTGTATCCGATCACGTTGTCCACCAAAGCAAGCACGTGGATTTTGCATTAAGTAATTGTTTATTGAATCATGTGATCGTACCAATCGTTAAGACTTTAGTTATTATTGTATATATTTATTTTAGTCACCTTAACTTTATCATCTTGTCTATTGACACTGATCTGGAATATATTTGTGTTGTGTGCATAAAGCTAACTTGGTAGCACTACCACTACCTCTATACCTACTATATGAAAACGGAATCATTTAGTATCTGTCTTAAACCGTAAGTCCGATAATCTGACTAAGAACTACTTCATTTGTGAAAGCTGTTTTCAAAGTCAGAGTTACTAAAAATTGTCATAAAATCTTCTTTATGATCTGATATACTGCAGTATTCCTAAACTCGTTTAACCCATTTGTTAACGTTCTCGTCTAATGTTGGGGCAATGGTAACCAAATGACTATGATACGAAATTAATTCATAGCGTTGCGATTCTTGATCTTGTTTATTGTTTTTCTCAAAACAGGTAAAACTACAATTTATGCTAATTCATCAAAAACGCGTGCGCATTATTAATATGTAATAACAACTGATCTCGCATAAATTTAATAAAATATCACAATTAGAAGTCATTATGAATTTATATAAATATTAAATTTTAAGAAAACAACTGTCAAGAGGAAAAAATTAATTTTGTTATTTAAACAGTTAATAATGAAAAGTCTGCAAAAAGAAGAGTAAAACTATACTGCAAAGAGATTAACTCAAACCACTCCTTTAACCAACATGCACAGTTTTTTGATGAAATTAATGCTTTAAACAATTGCTTTTGAAGACATGTATTATTATGTTTTAAAAATTCTTCTGTAATAAATATGAATATTTAAGCATTCCATTACAATCCATATTAGTTATCAACAACATTAATTATTGATTTTGCTTGTAGTGGGAACCATTTGTTGACTACTTACGTACCTATGGAAAGAGGAATCATGGACTTTTGTGGATTCGGATTAATTTTCAGGGCCTCGACAATATTTCGAATACGATTATGGGTATTAAGAGAAAGTGCCGAGCCTTTCACCATCCAGGCACCTCGAAATTTAATGGAGACAACTTCATCATTGCATTGTGCTTGGTGAGTTTCCAACTCAACTTTAGCGACATCGATATTATTAGGAACTACCACTGGAGGGGATTCACTTGGAGTAATACGGCTGCCAATGCTGTTCAGAAACTTGTAGTCTTCGTTTTCAATACTGCTGGGCATTATCACCAGGCAGGCGCAGGTTTTTAAGTCACAAGTCAAAACAAAATAAAAAAAAAACTGAGAAAAATTACAATTCGTTTCCGAAATTTTAAGCACAATTCAAATGAAAGTAAAATTTGTATCCTGTTTATCATTCCAGACGAGCATTAGAAATTCAATCGATCGCTAATACGCTTTTTGGACAAAAGTTGGCGAAGTGATCCCGACGAATTAGGTCGCGGCGAACTCTTGGCTAAAGCAACACTGATTTACTTGGCTGATCTCATAGTGCTTTTATTTGCCTGGTCTGGTCTTGGCTGACTGAACTGTTTAGCCATATAAGTATATTTTTGCGCTTTAGCGACATACAGTAGATATCGGTTATATGACGCATTGCTTATAAGCAAATAAGTATTAGCCATGTTATTAAAGGGCTTTAAAGAAATAATATACATTCGATTACATGCATATTATTACAAACTTCTTGTATGTAAACATACACAATGAAATTTATCAATAATTTAATGCTTAACAGCAGTGCGTATAAGCGATATTGACTGTATATACGGTATTGATAACCGAGCTTTGCATATGCATATCGAACATAATCTTACAACGCAACGCGCTTTACGGGAGGGCCCATCCAAAGAACAACAACTGAAAAGTTCAGTTCGAACTTGAGCTTTAATCTGATTTGAATACTGGAAAAAATATAATACTTATGCATATAAGCAATATGTAGATTTACAAAATCTTGTTGGACAAGGAACCAGATTTGAGGTTTGATAAACAACCAGTAATGTTTCATAATCAAAATTGTCCAGAACATTTCGATGAAAATGCATATTCAGCGATTAATTTTTCGTTCTCGCATCGATAGTGATACACGATACAACTAACATTGAATGAATAACATATAACATTTAACATATACAAGATATACAACATATACAACATATACAACATATACAACATATACAACACATACAACATATACAACATATACAACATATACAACATATACAACATATACAACATATACAACATATACAACATATACAACATATACAACATATACAACATATACAACATATACAACATATACAACATATACAACATATACAACATATACAACATATACAACATATACAACATATACAACATATACAACATATAAAACATATAAAACATATACAACATATACAACATATAGAACAACAAATAGAACAACATATAGAACAACATATAGAACAACATATAGAACAACATATAGAACAACATATAGAACAACATATAGAACAACATATATAACAACATATAGAACAATATATAGAACAACATATAGAACAACATATAGAACAACATATAGAACAACATATAGAACAACATATAGAACAACATATAGAACAACATATACAACATCTACAACATATACAACATGTACAACAAATACAACATATACAACATTAACATACATTTCTTTTTGCATCATTTTTGTCATATCAAGTTTCCTTGCGTAATGGACATAGACCGGATTTCTTACAGTCGAGTACACTTGCGACTGTAGCTATTTTACTTTTATTGTTGACTTTGAAATTGTTGATACCTTAATGCAAATATGTACATATATACATATGTATATGTCGACTCACCTTGAATGTCGTAATTGGAAAAACTGTAATCTTAACTAATTTCAACTCAAAAATAAAAACTAATAAAAATACTAGTTCAAATGTTAACAGAAGTTGACAACATACTGCTCGTCTTGAGTTAGTGTAACATATAACAGTTTTATAAATAAACTGTTACTACTATTACAATTATTTGATTAATTACATTGTAATGTATAATACTTATTTTATCCCAATTTAATAAAGTAGATTTAATTTTATTTTTTAAAGTGGAATTTTATCAAAATTAACAAGTCAGAAAGCTACAGTCAAGTGTGTTCGACTGTGAGATACCCGCTACCAAGCTCAAATATACCAAAAGGTATTTTTGGTATCGCATAAAGTATAAAATGTACCATGCACGGTCGCATTGTTCACCAGAAACGCATCACGTGCAGCTGTCTATGGATTTTCCCATAAAAAATGTTTCTTGAATAACTTCCAAGTTTCTGTTCATACAGACAGTCAGACGGACATGGCTATATGAACTCGGTTGGTGACCCTGACAAAGAATATATATATACTTTATGGGGTCGGAGATGCTTCCTTCATGTTACATACATGTTATATACATTTCTGGAGTCACAAAGTAATAATACCCTTCTACCCTATGGGTAACGGGTATAAAAACAGCGTACAGATTACCTTTGCGGTAGTCAAGAGAGAATCGTGACGACAGATGGCTTTTATGGACCATATTATTTATTTGAATTTTTAATTTCTAGTATTGCTTTTAAAAAAAGAAACAATAAAAATAAATTGTCTAGAATGCAATGTATCAATCTAATTTATATTTGAGCGCCTGTGTAAAGATGGTGTAGGAAAGTTTTTGTGATTAGTCACTGTGACATTGACTTTGACTGTCATAGTGATCGTAACGCGCGAATATCTTGATCAACTAAGGAAAATAAAATGCCCTCAAAAATGGGCGTGCGAAAACTAAAGCCTTTCGGTAACATCGCAGCGGACCTCGAATGGGCAACCGATAAAGGCATGAATTTTCTGTCCGCATAAACATATGTACAACAAATGAAAAAACTAATGTGCTATGCGTGTAACAATATGAAGAGTATTTTCGAAATCTGTATATTCGTTTTTAAGATATTTTGGGGAACGTTCACAAACTTCGCTTACATTCCCACACAAAACGACAAAAAAAATCAAAGTTACCAATTAATGGGGACAATTCGCAAATTTGCTATTTGTATATACATATCTTAGGAATGTATACATTAATTTATGTTTATTAAATATTTTACATTTTTATTTCATTTCTCCAGCGTTACCGACCAGCCAAGAGGTGACTTTACCAACTATTGAAAACGCGTCTAAATCACTAAAGCCATTTTTGAATAAAATTAAATTTTTGTCACAATTGCCAAATTTAATTACCAACTTTAACATGAACACACATATATCATTAAAAAGTTGAATAGTATTATGAAAAGTCTGGAATGAAATATATCTAAAAATTCTAAGAAAACAAATATATATATATTAATTTTATTACAATATTAAGATGATACAGTTCAGCTCTTTGTTGATTGGTACCACTGGATAAATTAAAAAACAATATTAAAATATATATTTAATAAACATATAAAACATAGTTCAATAATCTGACCGATAAGGCGATTAAATGATGTGTGCTACAAGTGTACTAATGGAAATATTATGCTAATGCGTGGGGACGGCAGCAAAAAATATGCTCGAAAACTTTTAAAGTTATTACATTATGCCATCATGTGAAAGTTGGTTAATTTTGATAAAACGCAAAGAAATATATTTCTCTATTTAATTCGGATAGATTAAACTAGCACAAAAATAATTGTAAATATTTTGTTGTTAAAATTCACCTGTTAAGATGGCTGGAAACGCTCTACAAATTAGCTACAAAATAATATACATATTTACAAAACATATGTATGTATGTATATAATCCTAAAAAAAATTAAATCAGAAAATTAATTTTATATATTCATTATTATTGTTCGATTTATTTTTATTTTATCCTATTGTCTATGTGAATTTTTCAGCACTTACTATTAAAAATATACTTCAGCGCTAAATACAACAAATTTTGCAATTCTGTCATTATTATATTTCTAGTCAACAACGTTTCTTACAAATGGTCCGTGTCAGGTTGATTCTTCCGCTACCTGGAATATTTTATTGACAGTGAAGTGATGGCTGAATTCTGTGAACCTAGTCATTTCTAAATCGCGTTTACCGCCAAAGTTTTCAATAAAGACCCTTGGAAATCCTAACTCCTGGCAACTCGTATGGTCCGCACCTAAAGCTTCTAATAGGCTTTGAAGATGTGCTGTTTCCACGTTTAAGAATTTTCTAATGTTAGATTGCGGGCACATACCAATTCAATTGACGATTTCCTCTACCACTCGCCTGTATTTAAAAAATTGCTAATCGTCTTATGACTAGTAGCAGAGATCTGCCCATAAAATTTCACATGAACTCCATCTATTTATACATTTTTTGTCTTTCCTCCATGAGTCTTTCTGTTCCTTCGCATTACAAAGTACCTTTGAATTATAGAGACAATTAGAAAGCGAGCAGTCAGTATCGTCGATCGACGCTTGTGGAAGGATCGAAACTCACTTCGTTAAAATGGAACCCGAGCATACTTTTACATCACAAGTGGGACCTGGCCCTCTACCTTCAACAGTAGATGGACCATGGGTGTCATGGATTTACAAAATATAAATTTAATCGAACTCGTGCGGGCCATACAACGGCGGAAGATACAAGGAAAAGCTAAATGGTTAAACTCCCAAATTCAACCCAGACATGGCCAGAACTGTCGCTTTATTGTGGTGTACGTGGCAGTGCCTTGGTAATGGCTTTAAGCTTAACATTGGAGGGTAGCGCTTTGCTACTGCTGTCTTAAGTGTTTTATGCTGATATACCCTGGCTCACGTTTAAATAATTTTTTCTAATATGTTAAGTTTCTAAATATGTTAACTAAAGTTTCTGAATATGTTTACTAAACGAACGACTGATGGCGGTTGCCTTGGAGTCCATGCAAGCTGCATGATTACAGAGCTAAAGCCAAAAAGGCATCAAATAGAAACCGAAGAAATTGCTGTATCCGCGACTCTTGTATTGCTGACAAGAATGATCGAGCCAGAGACGATTTACACTCCCAATTGAATGCGTTCACTTTTAATAAAATTAATAGTAGCTTTGCGGAGCAACAGTCTGAGGTTCTTCCTAAACGGCACAATCAATCAATGTATGTAATGTGTGTGGGAAATTGGGCCATAAAATGTTTGAATGTTGACTTGGGAAATAAAAACATTAACATCATTAACATCATCATCATCAACAACATCAATGAGAAAGAACGACATGGCAGACAAGATAATCATCAAAGTGGAAAAGTGTAACCTGGCGCAAGTGCGGAGACCAATATACACAGAATGAAGCTGATAATAAGACATTCTTCCCAAAAAAAAAGAGTAGAGCAGTGAAGCTTTGCAGTGCTCAAATGATGCCCTTTAGGATTAGTTTCACTTATTGACATAAAAAACAAGTCAGAAAGCCACTGACGAGTGTCCTTGACTGTGAGATACCTGCAAACCAGCTAGAATATACTAAAATATACCAAGATGTATTTTTGGTATTTTTAGTATATTAATATTCCATCACATCCTAAATATCGCATAAAGTACGAAATATACAATGCATGCTCACATTATCCACCAGAAATAAATCTCTAGCTCTTACAATCTCTGAAATCTAGGTGTTCATACATACTGACACGACACATGGACAGACGGACATAGCTATATCGACTCGGCTGGTGACCCTTACCAAGAATACATGTATATACTTTATGGGGTCGGAAATGCTTCCTTCTGCCTGTTATATACATTTTTTGGAGTCACAAAATTATAACACCCTTCTACCCTATGGGTACCGGTTATAAAAGTATAAGGTACCGGGTTAAGAGATAAAAACAATGTTTTAGCTACCGCAGTTTATGACAAACAACGATTTTATAACAATTAAGCAAAAGTACTTAGACATAAAGTTGAAGATTTTTTATAACTTAAAAGTGACGCGATGCATTTAGCCAAGTTTGACCAAGCGAGTGCATTTTGATATAACACTGGCTTTATACGGTGACATATTTTAAAGGCCTTTAACCAATAATCAAAATTATAAATATACATATGATAAATGAAGAAAAGTACGAGAAGGAAAATTTGCGAATTCATTGTGTTGAATAAAGAAGGAATATTGTTACGTCAAAAACAACTTTTAAAAAAATTGAATAAAAAAAGGAAGTGAACATAATGGTTAAGACTATCTAAAAGTATGGTTTGATACTATTTTGTGAAAATGTTTGATAAAAATTCTTTGAATTAATTAAAATTTTTTCTTGTGGAAATATTTGTTTGCAAAAATAACAAAAGAACAACTTGCATTATTACCAGATCGTCTGTACATTTTTTTCTTTATAAATTATGGTATGATAGTCGCCACAATTTTCACACTGGTTCATTCCCTCGCAGCAGTCACAAACTTTGCAGCTCCGCTGTCAGATAACCTCCACACTTATCTGTTAACGAGTCGCTGCCTGAAGAGCTCCAGCGACTTCGAGGTGGATTCAGTGTCACTGCTGCCGCCTGGGATGGGTCGTTATTTCGACTAATTTGGTGGCAATTATCGAGATTATTTTGTTCCTTTTCGTATTGTGCAAGTTTATTTATTAAAATAAGTATTACTATTACATGAAGCGTGTTGTGCTGAATAGTGTTTACCTTAAGAATGTGTTTTGTGATTGTTACAAACTTGGCTTGGCAATGATCGTAATATGGATTATTAGCAAACTAAAAGAGGTAGAGATAAGTTCTGCACCACCCATGCCCAGAATGTAAAATTTTAAATTATCCGATTTACTTGTCGTTTTCAACATGCACAAGGAACGATAAGCAAAGGAGTCCTTAAGAAATTTTCCAGATTTGCACATGAGTTTTTAGATTTTTCATCTTAATGGTAGACTACGCTTTGTAATGGTTACAAAGACATCTAGATGTTCAGAAGTTATTATGTATACTGTAAATGCTTTCTGATCCTTTGTTTAGGAGACATACATACATTGAGATGTGCAAGTATATTCGCATGGATTAGGCGTCTAGCATTATTTCTCTTGCCACTCCAGACGCTGAAAGCAACGAAGATCACAATGGATGAGTTTGCATACATATATTTGCAGCATCCTCCAGTACTGCTACTGCATGTATTGATACTCAGTAAAACAAATAGTGTTTACATGTACCTCAGTAAAATTAATATTTGTGTATTATTACTATTACTATTATTGTTGATGCAGTTTTTTCAAACTTCCTATGGTTTGTGATGCTTTTCCATATTTTTACTTCAAATCTGCTGTCAATCTAGTCTCGCTAGGATTTAAATTAAACAAAATACACCTAATAATCGGAAGGGTGCATTTACAAAAGTTGATGCGCGCACTAAGTGTCATATTCGAGCCTTAGCCACGACTGAAACAGCTATAAGTCCGGGGGCATTCTGACGTATTATTTTAAAAGAATTTAAATAAGCCATTATTAAGAAATGGACAGATATCGATATAGGCGTACTTAAAAATTTAATAAATTCGGTGCCGCGAAACTTAAAATTGGTTCCAGAACAGAAGAGAGATTCAATATCTTACAAATCTAATAAATTATTTTTTCAAATCCTTTATTATTGCACATAGCACATTGCTGATAGCCTCGAGCTAGCCCGTTAAAATTGTAATTGAAAACAATAGGTAATCTGACTTGTTTTACATGCCCGAAAGCGCAGACGCCATAAATACGTTGACTCTAACGTTTTACTTTGATCATCTGAATATTGAGTAAAGCCATACCAAATACAAATTAAATCATAATCTTTTTTTTTTATTCTTCATTTATTTTTACGTTTTCCATATGTTACACGAAAAATATAGATTTTGGGTACTGTTAATATATTATTACTACAGTTCAACGGCTTTAGATTCATTACGGTCAAAAGTGCTGCAAAAATGTGAATGCTTTAAGCAATTCTGGAATCGTAGAAAACCTTGGTATATTTTAGACGTAGTTTTCAAATTACATGATGTTATTTGTGTAGTCTTGTTAAACTGAATTTAATAATGGTAATGACTAATTTAATAGAATGTTGAAGATAGATTTGACTATTTACGCTTGAATATGTTACTAAGGCGTCGCTTAGGAGGAGAATTCTGCAAATGAACAAAAAAAATTTGCAAATGTTAAGAACAAAGTTTGAATTCTTGAAAGAACACTGCCTGTAGTCATTCAATGATCCTGATGTGCTGTATTAAACAAAATTTAATTATATGCGATATAGTACGCGATAAATAAAATGAACAACATTAATATGACGTCAACGGCTGTCGTACTATAGAATTGACTTAATGGTATCAAAACCAATAACAATAACATGACCATGAGCACGAATAATTGATTGTAACTTATATAATATCCTTGAGGTCCAAATAGATTCTTAGAATTGGTTGTATCGTGATTACAAACATCATTGAAGTATTGTATAGTAGTTGCAGTAATTTGTGGTAAACGATGCGACTGAATGTGGCCCATGGAGTAGGTGACCCACGATTGACGAGGATGAAGAGAATTGGTTTCGCAACTACTCTCATTGATAATGGAATTGATGTTATTGTCTATGTGGAGTGCTTTTGATGAAGACAAAGGAAGTGAGTTTACTTTTAATTCATGAGTAAGTTCAGTCTTATTGCTATCAATACGGCAAATGCAAGAATCGATGTCTTCCAAATGTTGTTGTGAAATCGTACTAATATTATCATTGTCACAGTTAACATATGTGGCGACCAGCGCCCTTAACAGCGATGGATGCTGATGCTGGTCTTCTGTCCAGTTTGAGTGTAAGTCATTTGTAGCCAATGTCTCTACATTAAAAGTGACGGCGTCAGCATCAAAACTTTGCTTCAACAACACAGATTCCATATCAGATTCCACGTCAATTTTATCCATATCATTAAGCGAAAGATTTTCAAACAGAAGCGTCACATCCATATCCGATAACGAATGTTTACAAATGTGTTTAGTAGTGTTATTGTTTTTATCGTTTTTCTCATTTGATGCCGACATTGTGTCGGCTTCCTGCGAATCTTCGGTTAATTCATTAACATCTAATTGCCGAGCCTGATCAAAACATCCAAAGCGCTTTTGACGTATTTTCCTTTGCTGCTGTAAACGTCTATATCCCACCTTTTCTTTTGGAATTGGTTTAGTGTGTGATCTGTCTTTGGCAAAAATGTTTCCATGTATACAAAATGAAACCTGCGGTGTCCCAACAGATCCATGTCTACTTGAAACATTATTATTATTTTGAATAGATGTATTATTGCTGCTGTCTGCACTGCTTGTAGACCCTAAACGGCGGTGTTGGGCGTTCATTGTGGACACAAGCTCAGCATTGGACAAATGTAGTGCGGCTCCCTTAGTCTGATTGCCTTCTAATTGCTGGATATATGATGTAATATTATCTTGTTCGATCAAACGCTGACGATCGAAGTTTATTTGTCGTTTAACGGCTCTGGGCGTCGATGTACAAAAAGCGGCATGTTTACCATTTCGACTTTGCATTGTCAATAACAAACGATGTTGAGGATACTGCTGTAAAGGATATAGGTTTTGCTTTAAATTGAAGATTGTGGTCTAACCACATAAATGAACAATGACGAGGACGAGGACAAGGACTGACAACAGGCAGGTTACAATAGGTAAAAATCCCATATTTAAGTCTTATACACAGAAAACAAATTCAATTCAGATTAAGATTTGATAACATATTTACCTCGTCGCGTGGCAAATAATTGCCAACGGCGCCACTGCTTATACCGCTACTGCTGCCCATGCTGAAACGTGAGGCAAACATTTTAAATCGCGCTGGCGTTTTGGCCGTACTATTCTCATACGTTTCGCGTAACACTTCTCGTGGTGGCTCTGAGCTGCCAATCGACATACGACCACCATTTTTACTGGGCGTTGGGGGACCTGGTCGTTTGTAAAGCGTGCCAATGGACTTTTTCCGCGCATTGGTGCCGTGACCGTTACCTGTTACGCTGAGCAGTGCGCTCATGCTGTCATCCATGTTGTGTTGGCATTCCTATCATAAATTAAAAGATATTACTTAAAATTACGAAGATGCATCTGGGATAGATTTCGTCTGGCAAGGCCAAACATTTTATATTGATTTTCGTAATTTCATAAAGATAAACATAAACATTGAATCAATCAATGCCAATATTAAATTTTATTAGGAATAACAAGCAGCGTGAGATTGCGAACGAGAGCGGCGTGCTCTTCGGTATCAACGTAATATTCTGTTGAGAGAGTTTGACATACACGTACTCATCACTGATAAATATGATTTTTTAATTGGGTACATTTTGTAAAAAAATCCAAATTTAAGGTATATTTACTACATTTATATTAAGCAGTCAAATATTGACAGACGTTCAAGTCTCCCTATCTGTATTAATTATTAAAATATAAGGATGCATCTAATATGTCCGCATCTGTTGTTGTTTTTACTTTCGACAGCTTTTATTGGTATTAATGTCAATATTATTAAAACTTACTTTGAGATCATCTTCCTGGGGTCCTACATCATACTGTGCGGCATACGCACTCTTTAAATGCGGCGGCTGCAACGAATTACGATATTGCAGTTCCTCAGTCCTATGTGGGAGAAACAGTGAAACACATACATTATACGATAAATCATAGATGCTTACGTTATATTCAACACGCGACCCAACTTCAGATCTGTCAAATAGGTATTGTTGAACATCTCGCCTTCTTCATCTTCCATAGTCAGATTACTACCCAAATTAGCAGAAGGTAGACTTGGACATTTAAAGGGTTGCCATTCCTCGTTTGTCAATTGATCGGTCTCTTGCAAGTGACGTAATTTTGTACTAAGCATAGCATGTTGCTTTTTCTGATCCAAAATCTTTTCATTGAGACGCACAATCTGATTAGAAAGCTTTCGTGTATGTTCCTCATACTTAAAATTCTAAAATAATTATATATAGAAAGAGGTATTGAACTGATGGTATATTCTTTAAAATTAAAATAGTACTTTGAATGAGAGATTCACAAGTTAAAATTTGGATTTGATAAGTGCATGATATAATCGCAAAACGGGTTTAAAGTATTGTAATTTGTAAGTATTCTTTAAGTTGTCGTTTATTCTTTTAAGAAAATTTTTTGTTATTGCTGAAAACTCAGAATAAGGTTCCAGATGTGGTTTTCATAATTTAATATATCTTAATTATTACTGACCTGAGCTGTTAGTTTTTCCAGTTGGTTTTTGACATCAGCTGCCTCACTCTCTTGTTTCTCCTTCATTCGTGTCACTTCCGCCATGTAAAGTGTGCGCTATAGTTATCATGAATGTATGGTTTTAAACACGACAAAGAAACACACGTTAAGTGTAAACGTGGTGCGTTAGTAAAGAGCAGTGGGTGGTGGAGTAAAATGTTAGTGAAATAAATGCGAACAACAAGTGTTAGCAAATAACATTAGCCAGAATCGCAAAGATGAAACTGATTCTAATCTGAAATAACCATTAACTATATACTTTACTCTTAACTCTTTACTCTTCACTTAACTAAAATACTTTACTCGTCTCTTAGAAGAATTCTGGAAAACAATTTTCGCGTTGAATTTTTTGTTTAAACTGTACTTTACAATAAAAAAGTGTATTAAATAAAACATAACATAAATGAAAAACTAATTTGTGCATATCTGATTCCTTTCGCTTAGACTTGTTCCTAAAACTCTATTGGTTTTCGAGAGCTTAATTTAATCTCTATATTGTTGCTCAATAGTATTATGTAAACCCCGACAATAAACACCACCAGAATGATCCAAGAACTTAAACAAAAATTGTGGCACAAGCCTCCGTTTAGTGATTTTTTTACGACTTGTAGAACGTTGGTCTTTTGTGCATATTTTTCCAAGTTGACGGCATCGTGCCAACAATTTGACGGTTGAAATTCAACACATTGAGACTTGTCATATTGAACAGTTTGTTTATGGGTATGCAAGTAGTGAGTTGGTAATGACAGATATATTAAAAGAAGAAAAAGAGGGGAAAAAGGAAAGGAAATTGTTTTAAATACGTTAAAATAAATGTAAAAGTAACCTTATTGTGTGTTTTGTATGTAATAAATCGGATTGGATTGCAGAGAAAATTACATCAAGCAGAAAACAAATTATAAAATTATACATTTAAAAAAAGCTACCCCATTATTTGTATGTTTTAGACACAATATCATACTCACTACAACAAAAAAATATCATAAAGACGTGGATACAATCCCGATCCCATAATAATCGAAATACAGGCTTACGTATGTACAAAAACATTAAGAACAATAATGCGATCAAAAAGAAAAAAAAAAATTGTATTTAAATAAAAAAAAATGAGAATGCTACAGTTGAGTGAGATTCCCACGACACATAGTTTGAATAAATACCAAATACGTCTGAGACTGATCGCTAAAAAAGAGCACGCAAATATACAAACAGAAGTATACTCGATGCAGTGCATACGATATTTTATAACATAGCATCAATAATAATAGTATTGATTAATTTCAGGAATCATAATGACAATATAAATTTAAAGTATTCTATAATTTGAGACATCATCTTTTTCGATTTGAGGGGGTGGAAAGCTACTTGGCCTAAATTTAAAACAAACTGTATATGTCACAAAATTTGGTGTCTATAGCTGATGCACGTGTTGATGCATAGGGAGAAAAGGACCGACAGCCGGTCAAGAGTAGTATAGAAGAATGGAAGTTATAGTATATATAGGTAATAATACGGCTTAGCCATATATAGTCTGATTAAAGTTATTCAAATTTTTTATTAATAGATAGTATTATACGTGGGTCAAAATTAGAATAAGTGAATAACGCTTTTCGCCACTCAATGAAAAAAAGATTAACGAAGGTATTATAATAAATATATATATAAGGACTATATATTTATATATATCAAATTCCTTATAGTGCGGTTGCGATAAGACTTGAAGCAAGAAAATTCTATATGTAGTAGGTATCTCACAGTCCACCTGTACCGATGTACGTTTTTAATTTCTTCACCTACTTTCACTCTTTCTCTTTCATTTATAAGAGAGTTAGTCGCCGACTCGTCAATTATAATCAATTTGATAATTTGTTTTTTGCTTTATTGTTTGTTATGATAAAAGCATACACTTATATTTCTTATTAGACAACATTTTTAAATTTAGCCCTATACATGCATTTTACCACTCCATCTAATTACTTAAATTTGATTAATATTTTAATTTCGTATATTAATTAATTTGATTGTCAAATTTTGGAAAATATTATTAAAAATGTATGTCATGCAGTTCGCAATATGTATAAAATAAAAATTTGTCATTATGTAGAATTTTCAAGAGTTGATCACTGAACCCAAATGAAAAAATAAGAAAAATGTGGATTTATATACTGAATTAAAATCATTCATGGAAATAGAAGTTATTGCCATGTAAAGGAATAATTTTGAAATAATCGAGTATATCAATATTATCCAATAATTATTTTTGTCGTATTACTTTTTGTATTGTATTTGTATTTTGTATACCAACTTAATATAAAGCCAATTTAGGAATTTTCCTACTTAAATATATGTATGGACACATAAAATTATATTTATTATATTGTAGTATATTACTTCCGTCTAAATTTGGCTTTTAATCTAATACCTATTCCCCAAAATATAATGGAATGTACTGATAAGTAAAAATTAACTTACCATTTTTGTTTTCATCTTTTCTAATTTGCCTTCCATTTCAAAACGTTGGTCCTTCAGTTTTTGCTCAAAGTGGCCAATCTCTTCTTTGGCCTCATGATACTTTGCCTGCAGTATCTGACAGTCGAGTTCTAGCTGCTGCCCTCGAGTGTGTTGCTGCGCTATTTGCTCCTTTGCCTTTTGTAATGTATCGCACAATTCATTACGGCTGCTACGAGTTGCAACCATTTCGGTATTAAGTTCACGTAGCTCATCCTTCAGCGTACCAAGCATTCGTTGATATTGAATATCGCGTTCTTCGCCCTTTTCCCGTTGTAATTTAAATTGCTTAATATTTTCATCCAATTCATACTGAACTAATGTGTGCGCACGCCGAGTACGATCGAGTTTCTGCAACGCCTCCGATAATTGTTTCTCCATGACACGCAATTTATCTTCTGTATTCGAAACGACTTTCTCAAAAGGCTGAACGTTTAAATCTACTTTAGCCTTTGTACAAAATGTGTCTGACATGTCAACTTTCTTAATACAAAATGTAACTTCTTGTGTTTCATTTATCGGAGCATGATTTAATGCGTATTCATTGTTATCCACAGCTAAATTATTCATGTTCTCAACAACGCCTCTGCGCTCAACCTCCATATTAAGTTGAATCTTTTCCTGTTTAATAATTTCCAATTGCTGCTCTATTTTGACTCGGTTACTTTCTATATTTTCACAAGTTTTCTCGAGCTCAATTATTCGGTCACGGTTGGCAATTCGTTCCGCCTCCTCCAAAGAACGTTGATGCTCCAAATTTATCAATTTGTCCTCAGCACGACTTACCCGGTCCTTGTTCTGCCGTAGCTCCAACTGCAAATTCTCTTTTTCATGTTGCAATGTTCGAAGTAGCTCACCTTGTTCGTCTTGGCCGAGCTTAGCTTGATTAATTTCTCGTTGTTTTTTTGATAAGATGGCTTGCTGTTCGCCCAGCTGAACGGCCATTTTTTCCAAACGCTTTGTAGTCAGATCCAGTTGAGTCTTAATTTTCCCCAATTCCATCTTCTTTTTAGCAAGCGTATCTTTGATTTCTTTTTCACCAGCTAAATATTTTGCTTCCAATAGCTTAACTTCATTTTCTAAATGCTGGCATTTAGTTCTTTCACTATCAAGTAGTTTGCGATTAAATAATAATTGTTCATCACGCTGCTCTAACTTTTTCAGACTTTCTTTCAATTGTTGATGTAAGTTGGCGATCGTTTTTTCCGATTCCTTCAAGTATAGCTTCTGGTCATCGTATTTTTCATTAAGTTCTTGATTTTTATTTTTCCCATTCTCAGTCATTTTAATATTATTTACATGTGTCTCGACCTTGGCAGCATTTAGTTCATTTTTCAATTGACTCTGTTTAAGTTTTTGGATATAAAGTTGCTGCCTGGCGAAATCAAGATCATATTGTAGCAATTGTTTTCCGTTTAAACACTTATTAATTATTTCAGTTAGTGTTTCATCCCCCAGTTTCATCTTTATTGCCTTCTCGTGTATTGTACAAAACTTTTGATCCGCAACAATCCGCTCAAACATCTCACAATTTTTCCTGGAGTCCTCCAGTTCTTGTTGCAATTGTACTAATTGATTTTGAATGTAAGTCATTTTGTTTTGTAGTTCCCCTTGCACTTGCAATTTGCTAGCTTTAACGACAAGGAGATCTTGTTCCAGTTGTTCTTGCTCCAGCTTATGCTTTTGGCATTGAATCGCTAGATCACTTTCCAATGCAGCAATTTGATTACTGGAGCGTTTTAATTCAATATTGAAGCGCATTTGACTATCCTTCTCAATTTTTTCCACCTTCTCTGTGCTACTCTTTAAATTACATTGACTCGCCGCCAATTCATATTTGAATTTTTCTAAATCGTCTTTCAAATTTTGCATGTAATTATTATCATGGATATTCTTTTGAAGCATTGTGTTATACTGAATTTGCAACTCATTGGCACGTTCATACTCATGGTCTTTGCTAACAGTCAATTGCTCCATACCCAGCCCAATTATATGCAACATTTGCAGTTGGGATAGCGAATTATCAGATTTCTTCTCAGGTGCTGTCGCTTCAAAATTTTCTAATTGATATTTGTGCAGTAGCTGTCGAAGTTGCTTTTCAATATTCTCCTTTTCTTGTAAGTTAAATTCAAGCACCGAACGCAACTGATCGTTTTCCAACTCTTTTTCCCGTAATTGTTTGTCTATAACGGAAGTGGCTAAATTTTCTGGAGTCGTATTCATGCTATTTTGCAATTGTGAAGTTTCTAATAAATCTGACGAGGCGTTCAGCACTTCACGACCATTTTGTAGCTCATAGCGGGCCTCTTGCAAACATTGCTGCAACTCTAATTTGTCTTTCTCAAGATACTCAATTTCGTTGTCCTTTTCTCTCAATAATTGCATTGAGTTATTTAAGCGCTGTTCAAGTTCATTTATTCGATCCATACACACAAGTACCTGTTTTTCGGATATTTTAAACTGCAAATATAAGAAAAATACAAATTAAATTACAAATAAAATAGAATAGGATAAGGAAAGTTATTAATTCTAGTCGTTTAAAAAATACAAGCAGCAAAAAATGGTTGGTAATATACGAGCTATTACACCTTTTGAATATCTAAGAAGCCTTTTGCTTACCTTCCCGACCAGCTTGCTGTGCTCGGCTCTTAGTTCCTGCATCTGTTCATTTTTCTCGGAAAGTATTGCTTCTTTGTTGCTAAGCTCATTTAACAAACGCCGTTTTATCTGTAATTCAAGTAAAACAAATCAAATTTAGTATTTTAATTATAATTTTGGTATTAATAAATACCAGATGGACATGATATTACTTACATTCTCAAACTCATTGGAACATAACTTATGTTCATCTTCGTTTTCATTTTCCAATGTTGCTTTCAGCACTGAAAGTTGCTTTTTTTTTACAGTGTTCTCTGCAATTAATTGGACAGTTAATATGGTTAGGTATAAACATGCAAATAATTATACACTCCATTGTGTATATACCTTTACTTAATGCATTTATTAGACTTTCATTTTCCAAAATTTGCTCTTCCAAGACGGTTTTTTCATATCTCTCTGTTTCCAGTTGTGCCTACGAAAAATTAAATACTTTGTACGAATGAAAGAATTTATGGTCAATGCACAGTCATAAATTACACAATAATGTTCATGACAAATTATCGGAGTAAGGTGACATGCGTAACCGAAGGTTATTAGAAAGTTGTATATTTAAATTTTTGGAATCCTCACAGTCAATGTCGGCCATGACCCTGAATCACAAACCATACTTACTACCTATATAGTAGAAACGTATTGTAATTATTACAAATAGAAATGTATGTAAAATTTATTGATAATGAAATCTATACACAACAGCCGAGACAATATCCGTTCATATGTTTACGTAAACTAGACAAAAAGGGGTAGAGACATCAAACAATGTGCCACTCGTTTCAAATTTTATATACCTTTATATTTGGCCCTTATATCGGATTAAGATCGTCATAATTATAGTTTTAATAAAACTTATCAGTTTGGTTTTAATCGGCTGAAAATGTTGAGTTATAAAATAATTTTTAAAAAGTCGTCATATTGCATTTGTTCCGTATTATCAAACTTTTTATTTTGCATAAATATAAAATGAGATGTGTTTAATTAATTAATGAATTTCAAAAACAAAATGATGCACATGAAAATGGAAACTAATTAATAGTTTAAAATATGAATTGAGTGAACAGTTTTTAAACGATATTCCAAGATAGTCTGTATTGAGCAAAAACAATGAATTGAACTATTTGAAATGAAATATAGTTTGATCTTAAAAATTAGAAAATGTTTAATTTTGCAACACGTATAATGGGACTGTACCATGGGACTGTATTGGGTGCAGTCAGAAATCCTATTTTCAAAAGATTTTGATTTATTCATGTTAGTGTGCTGGATTGTGAGATACCTAATACGCAGTCTAAATACGCAAAAATACACACCCAATAGTTTTTGTTCACGTTTCAACTATACAACAGCAGTTGCTTATGGATTTTTCCATAAATATACTTTATAGGGTCGAAGTGACTTTCTTCTGAATGGCTAGCGAGTATCATATCATGGTATGATAACCACTCCACAAATAATGATAATACCAAATAATTTCGGATTTTTCATATATTAACAAAATTTAAAAACAGTCGTTGGACTTGAAGGTAAATTATTAATATTCACAAAAACACTAATATATCAAAAATTGATCATTTTAACTTACACGCAATCCTAATAGCTCCCGTGTACGCTGTTCAAGAAGCTCCGTTTTTGGTGTGGGTGGAGCGCAAATTTGAATTTCTCTTATGGCTGTAATGCGCTCTCGTTGCTGCGGCACCGAATTCGTAACCTCAATCGACGCACTTACGGTTGTTGAGGAATCCTTGTTATTGTCCATTAACGACGGCGATGGGAAGTTTGTTCCATCGTTAGGCACTGGTGTGCTTATAATAGAAGAACTGCAACTGCCAGAGCGATGCATATTTAAACGATCGGGTGTTGAGTTCTCCGGAATTACAGGATATAGAAAGCTGTATTCATCAATGTTACTCTGAATATTAAGAATAGTCTGACGCAAACAATCGCGTGTCAATTGTAATCCATTCACAGTCTGCTCGAAAAATGCCGCTATACATTGCTGCACATTTTCTGGTAAATTTTCGCAAATATTATGAAAATATTTGCTGGGATTCTGCACGCAAGTATAATGCATCAGTAGTGTGTACACATAAACATAGTCTGAAGCTACAACTCGACCTTCGCAATCCAAAACTGCTGAAAAATCTGCATAGATATCTGCCATTGGCATGGAATATCAAACGTGTGTAAAAAATAATAAAATTAAAATGCTAACAAACCTTTAAGAAATATTTGCAGTGGTCCCAAGGATGATGTATATTGCCCTGGCGTCGGCTCAAATTTAGCATACTGCACATAAATGGCAAAAAATGCCTCAATATCTGATTCTTCTAGAGACGAGATTTTCTCCACAAAATTGCATTTATTCACCTTTAAAATACATATTTGTTAGATTATCGTAAATTAATTTGCGGCTTGCCTCTCTTTTGGTAAACTTGCCCATTTCAACAGCAATTTTTTCCAAGCACGAGTCTCCATTTTCACATACTTTTATACACCTAAAAAAAAGTGTTTTTAAAGGACACGTAATATTTTCTGTCCACTTTACAATATTATACAATTAACTCATTGCATATTTCGATATTTTTTATCAGACAAGCCACAAAACAAAACTACGTTAATTTTGAACTGACATCACACTTCTCGTCTACGAAATGAGCGGGCTCGCTACGATTACGATAAATATTTTAACATCGAATTGTTAAGCATACAACAATCAAATTTCGTGCACAGAGTTGTATTGAACGTATTGAAGTTTGCGATATAGTGGCGTCAACTCCGATGGGAAATGCATTTATTTCTGTTTTCGTACAATAATAATATATAAAATAGTTCTTCACAAAAGCCATAGTGCCAAGAGTTTAACTATGTTATAAATTTTAAAAAATTATTGCAATTATCATCGACAGTTTTTTTTTTTTACAAAATTACTACCAAATTTCCGCGTTACACAGCATCAATTCTTTTCCGTCAACTCTATATAACTTGACAATCGAACTCAAATTGGGGACGATTGCATATCGATGAACATAAGGTTATTACTTATGTTTACTCGCTCAAATGATTTTCTCATTCTACCAAAAATAGCAATTATTATTTCCGCAATTCAGTTTTAATTTTACCTGCAAAAGCAAAGATCAGATGATCACACAAAGTCATAGTTAGTGATGATAATAAATAATTCAACCTTAATTTTGCTGGCCATCGACCATTTAAAAATTCACATTAGGAAAAAATTTAAGCCATGCTGTCGAATCTGCGTTGTTGAAAAATGGACATTTCTAAATATCGCAACGGAAATAAAAAATGTTCCGCGTTTAAATCAAATGCGAGTCAGTCAAAAAGAAAAAAAAACGGAGGAATATCATTATCCAGGCTTTTCTAACATTGCTGTGCCTTCTACATATGAATATGTCTATATACGAAACAATGAGAGGCCGATTGCGATTAGAAACCCAGAACGCTAGGCTCATTCAAAAATCCGAATTTCGAATGCAACGAATCAAACATAATAAACTGCATTCAATAGCATTAATGTATATGTACATGCTTGTAGTTAAATACATTGGCTATATTCATTTGTTTTGCGATTTCCGTTTTATAATAGTTACCATTAATATTTATTGGTAACCGTTTTGATAAATTTATATTTATTTTTGAACGAGGAATATTTACTTCAATATCAAAATCAGAAAAACAAAAGTCCTTCAGTGAAGTCTAGGGGGTGTGTAACGCAATATGACCATTATGTAGATCGCATTTTTCGCACAGTTTTTTGCATTAAATCTATATACATATTCATTTCTGCCCATTATCCATACTTTATTATTTTTGCAATAATAGAAATGTATATGAATATGATGGAAAAATTGCTGCCACAATATTTGCCGCTGACATGAGACGAATGTCGCGATCAAACGGTTTACGTCTTGACTGACGATCTCTGAAAGTAAAAATTCCAATTACAAAGTTAATCAATTACCCTACTTCATATTTTATATATATTGCATATTTGGCATATGACATAATTAAATAATTTTTTTGCTTCATGCTTATTTTTTATGAATAACAAATATGCGTATAACTCGTGATCGTATGCCAAGACACTATCCCTTTTAATTTATTTAAATATGTTCAAGCAAAAGAACATAAATACGAGAACTTAAATTTGTATATTGTGGGATCCGTCTGTCCGTGTGCCAATCTTTCAGTATGAACAACTAGGTCTTCTACACTATAAGAGCTAAGGATACCAAACTTGGTAACAATATTTATCAGGTGTCAAGTTTGTTTACGAATATGGCTACGGCTTTTCTGTCCCCTAACTTCGAGAAAAAAACAACGATTAACAAGCGTAATTTTAAAGTCTCAGACTTCAAATTCAGTACATGTATTGATGATCACTGAAAATTAAGTGTCGATCAAATGGAAAACTTAGACGTTTTTCATGAAAGAGAATTATATGGAAAAATCTATACATAGCTGCACGAACTTTCTTTCCGGTGGACAACGCGGCCAAACATGGTATATTTTATACTTTTTGAGATACTTTATGCCTAATGGAATGAAAATTCAATATACCAACGATACCAAAAATACTATAAATAATTTTAGTATATTTATTCGAGCATTATCAATTTTAGCTTTCTTACTTGTTTACAAATATACATCTCAACATACTCAATAATGCATGAGTAGCTAATTTTTAATTGCATTAGAATATGCTCTTTTTTAATCTCCCAGCTACGTCGCTTTCATAAATAAGAATTCGCTCCACTTTCGACCTTAATATAGTTTTTTATTCGCGCTACCGATAGGGTAGAAGAAGAGGAACCTCCAGGATATGTGTATAACAGGCAAAAGGAAGCATTTCCGATCCTATAAGTATATATATTCTTGGTCAGGGTCACCAGCCGTATCGATATAACCATGTCCGTCTGTATGTCTGTATGAACACCTAGATCTCAGAGACTATAAATCGATCATCGATCTTCGTATGTACCAAAATGCGAGACTCTACCTTCAAAATTGCTCTTGTAAATAGTTTTTTTTTTGATCTTAAATAAACTTGATCTGCGTAGGACATACACCAATACTGGTACCAAGTTTGGAATCTCTAGCTCTTATAGTCTCTGAGATCTAGGTGCTCATAAAGACAGACAGACATTTGGTGGCGATCAGATGAAAAACTTCAAAGTTATTCAAGAAACAGTTTTGTAGGGGATGGATGGTGGACAATGTGACCGTGCGTAAGTGATCGTAAGTGATTGAATATGAATATATCAAATATAACGAAAATACCAAAATTACTTTTGGTGTTGTGGCATGTGTACGTATATATATGTATGTATGCAATACTTCGGGTGCCTAAGCATAAACAATTTTAGTACATTCGAGCTGGGTAGTGGGTATCTCACAGCCGGGCACACTCGACTGTAGATTACTGACTTGTTTTAAGTAGCTAAAAATTAACTACTATTTTCCATATGTTTATAAAACTTTAACAAAAGCCAATTTATCATTGGATAATTTTCGGCATCCAGCAAAAAAATGGTTTTTGTATTTTTTGTACATTTTGTATATTGATATTCCATAACTTTCAAAATATATATAATAAAATATAAAACATACCATACACGGTCATATTGTCCACCACTAACAAAGCATGTACAAAGCACGTCCCATACACAACTGATTCTTGAATAACTCTTTCATTTCTTTTTCATTTGATCGCAGCCAAGTTTTTGGGTATCATAAAGTTATTGTTGTATATACCAAAGTTTGAAATCTCGCTTGCTAATCGTATTTTTTGATTTTGGGAGTCCCAAATCTAAAACAAACTTAATCTGCATAGTTACTGGTACAAGTTTCATATACCAAATATACATTCTGGTATATTTTTGTATATACAAACTGGATAGCGGATAACTAACAGTTGAGTACACTCGATTGTAGCTCTCTGTCTTTGTTTCAAGGCCATAGATGTCATATTTGATTATGTTATGATCTGTTTTATGGCCAAAGTGAAAAACGCCAATTTAGAGGTGGAATAATTTAAATTTTCTTACAATAGACACGTTTCAAAATTAATGTCAATCGTTTTAGTTCTAGTATCTTCTATGAAAATTAATATCTATGTATTGATGCCTCTCCCAGCTTATGTTCTACATAGGTCTAATAGATCATCTAGGTTTTGTCAGCAACTCTCCAATCTTGAAATCCTGTAGTATAGACTTTACAAAGTTTATGCGTTCAAATGTTATCACAACTTTCTGTCAATACATTGTTCGGTTCTTTCATTTTGTTAACTCTACGCGTATGTCTTCATCTTATCCCTCTTGCCTATCTTATGAAAATACGAATGCTAATTCTGGAAAGGCTATTGCTTACTTACTTTTCATCTACTCATTTTAACGCGACCTATCGTTACAGTGAGTCTAGATCCAATTGTATACTCAGTCTCTAATTTAGTGAATAGTCGTTGATCTGATATCTTCAAATGGTTAAGCCGGTATTTTCGCCTGGTCCGGATAGAGTTCCCGGATGTGGCCTTATGCCGACCCCTGCTAAAACAACTGACTTTATCAATGATTCTTTTCCCTCTATTCGGAAGGTGTCATTTACTATATCTCTAATCATTTACACCTTTTCAGTGGTATTATTTGTCCCTTCTAGCACGGATTAATCTTAAGAAAGGTTTCCTTTATAAGGGATAAACTTGTGTTATTTATACAGATTTTAGTAAAGTATTTGACTCGGTTAATTATTCCATTCTCTTATTTAAGCTGGTCTCAATTGTATAGTCAAAGACGCCAAGCTTAGATAACCCAATAACCCTTAATGTTCTTATCCGTAATTTTGTCTCAACAATATTGTGAGTTACTTCAAGATTTCCTCAGTTATTTCGACCTTTAATTTTTACATTGTCTATAAATGCTTACTATCAGTTTTGCAATAAGCAAAAAAACTGATATAGATGAATGATGTTAAAATTTACCTGCAATATTGGATTGGCCGTGCCATCCCAAGTTGCAGAGAGATCTCGATACTGTTTAATCATGGTGCACTGTAAACTCCTTTCACTTAATTTATGATTAATTTATTTATGATATATCCTCTGTTATGTAATTTTATTGGCCAACTACTTGCTAATGGTAACGATGTGGACAGATTCACTGCAGTAAATGATCTAGGTATTCTCCTTGATCGTAAACTTAAATTTACTGATTTCATTTTCAAAATGGTCAATAAAGCAATATCTGTCTGTTCTCGGATTTATTAAGAGGTGGTCAAAGGAATTTAATGGCCCTTATTTGACCAATACGCTATACACCTTTCTTGTCCCTCTTAGTTTGGAATACAGTTTTTATGTATAGTCACCACAGTATTCTGTCCACCACAGCCGCATTGAATCTGTAAGAAAAATCGTCATATAGTAGTAGAAACCTTTTAACTAATCTACCCTCTTTGAGTACTATGTTGTAATTATAATAGATTCTACAATATATTTCCTATCAGTAAGTTAGACAGCTAATAATAGTTTATTCAAAAACTAGAATAACTCTAGCTTAGTTGTACCCCATAATCTGAATTTTTTTTCTCAACTATCTGACTCAAATTTATGTCCGCTTAATCCGCATTCCCGTGTCTTTCATGTCCGAATGTGATTCAATGTCATATGACATGTCAACGAATATTCGTTGTACGACTGCGCCCCTAGGTCAGTTGTGTAGGAGGTGTGTTTTCCCTGCGATACGCGTGTAATAAGATCCCACTTGGTATCGGATTGGGCCACTTAAGCATGCGTACTATGTACGTCAACGTTGAAAGTCTATGAAAATCTTCTACCCTCATCACGGTCTCTTGACTCCTGCAGAGGTATGCTGTTTTCAATGTTTATAGCTTTAAACATTTAAATAAATCATATTCATAACATTGGGATAAAATAAGTATTATACACCACAGTATATGAATTGTTTAACTAATTGCAATATTACTAACTTATAATTATTTAAAATTTGTGAAGAAACCAAATAACACGCGTCATGCACATGTTCGAAAGGAAGAGCTTTTTTCCGCATCCTCAAATCGAAAATACCCTAGATAAGTAGGCAAGAAAGCTGCAATTGTCAATAGAATTCCTCTGAACACAATGCTGTTGAAGGTGCCAGATGATCACATTAGTAACAAACACATCCTTTAAGTTTAGATAAATAAAGATAAATGTTTGTGCTAAGGTCCAAGGTAAAAAATCAGAATGAAGGGCAAAATTTCTAAATATTCCTTTGAAGATATTAAAATCGCGAAGCTGAAGTCAATACTTCATATTCGGAATAGTATGTTCCCGGTTTTGTGTTCAATATGTGAAGTTTTGAAGTCTGCAGATAAAGCAGTTCAAATCACTAAAACACACACACTCACAATACCACTAAAAAAACATAAGGCGTGAATATTCTAACTCGCGTGATGGTCATCTATCGTAATGCTGGAAATTTCGAAAGTACAAAATCGGTTTTGGGTAGTGGGGAAGGAAATCACATGCAACAAATATTACCAATCCTGAGAAACAATCAGAGCACGTTGGATTGGCTAATGAATATTTCCTGCGGTAAGATGGCATCGGTAAAGTAAAAATGAAAGAACGCATTTGATCATTTTAAGTAAATTTCAATTAAACGGGAAATGTTAATTTTAGCAAAAATAGTACTAAAACGGTGAAAGTAACCAGTATTTGCGGCAACTGCACACGAAACTCAGTACCATTGACGATTCGGGATCCACGTTAATACATGGACAACCCTTCCCAATGGCAACCCAACTCAGCAACGACATATTATTTTCATTTAATACATTGTCTCTTCAAAATAATCAATACGTAAGAGGCTAAAATAGTCAACCGGACGATTGCTGTGTGTTGCTGGTACAATGTGAGTCCAATATTTGGCGCTGAAATGAACACAAATAAAACGGATCGGTCACAACCAAGAGAAATATTATAATGCCCTTAAACTGATTTAGTTTTGATAACACAAAAGTCAACACAAAATATTTTTTGTCTATTAACTTCAACTAGAAATTAACTAGTTGCTAAATTGATTATTTTGTAAAAAATGGATTACAAGATTTTAAAATTTCAGTACGCCTTAAATACAAATTAGCATACATATCTAATGGAATATACTACACGTCAAAGGTAACTGCTTTTTGACCTCTCTTAATGTCAAAATTTCAAGCGTACTGGAAGACTGCAGTTATCATTGTTGATATTGTAAACTATTGAGATGTGCATAATTTGAATTGTACGATTGAGAATCATACTCTCTTCATTAGACCAATAATCTGTGGATATACAAATTAAGAAATATGGAGAGCACTGGTGATCGTGCTGGTTAATTGCACTACTTCAATGCTGTCACTTATGGATTTAGTTGTCTAGTGAGGCACTAGCACTGTGCTCCAGTAGTACTGGTGGTGATTCCGTCGGTTAGGTTTTTACTGGTTTGTTGAGTTCAGTAGCTGTGCATGATAATGCACTTGCTATGATTGTGACACTTGGACACTATTGGTTTAATTAGTATTAGTAGCTGCTTATGCGCTTGCTACAATGATAACACACGAGTTGTAATTTTATGCTTGTTATTTCTTAAAAGCTGTGACCGCTCGTTAGCGATGGCAAAACTACACTGAAGGGGATACAGAGAATTCTTAATTAAGCATACAACAGCAAAGCTTAAGGCTTCGCGATTGTTCCATAGCGGCCACTCAAATATGCAATGTCTGCCGGCTATGTAGCGACGTCCGGCCAAATGCTTGGTCAGCTATTTGGACGAGTGCCGACTTGCACTAATGTTTACTTTAGTTTACCGGCCCCCTCCTCAAGACAAAGGCCGTCCTTGGCCGACCCAATTTCGGCAATCACCTCTCATAGCCGTCGCGCAGACTTCTTTCCCGCGACGATCCGTTGGCCAATGAGGCCAAGACAGATGAATGCGCAACATATGGCTACTGCGATAAGCACCACACATTGCACGTAGTCGGCCCGCGTTGAATCCCTGAACTTCTGGATCTCCTTCAAATTACGTTCATTCAGACGATGAAGGTAAGGGAGGCTAAGGACATCTTTGCTGGCGGTGATGTTCAGAAGTGGGGAGTTCGCCACGACTGGGACTCTATTTTGCATGTTGTTATAATTCACAAATAGAGTGTCGTTAATCTTCGCCCAGTCGCAGAAGGTGATGAGCTGCGTACCACGCGGCCAGACTTCGGTGCCGTTGTCAATTCGCACTTTCGCCGGTCTGTCGTTGACGATGAGGATTCCATCGTCCGCTCGGTTGCACTTCGCAGTGCGCGGTGCCTCCAACGTGTAGCTCTTTGGCGCATGAGCTCCCCGACGCTAGCCGACAGAATGTGGCTCCAGGCGACTCATTGCAGCCCTCGAGGGTGTGGATTGCTCCGTTGCAATCGGCTATGGTGTTTTCTGTTAGCCGAATTACGAAGTTCCGGTGGGAGACTGGGAATATAGTTAGCTTCCTGCACTCAAACTTAATTATGGGAAATTTAATGATAAAATAAATCATGTTAACGGATTATAATACTTTGACGGACGAGACGGACATTAGATCCCCTATAGGAGTGTTGGTGGGTTCCTCCAGCCAGACTGATTTTAAATCCGCATGATCCAAAATATTAGGACTAACGATGTTAGCCTTAGCGAGAGTGATTGCTAGCATTAAATTTTGCAACTCCATTAACATTCTATTTCTAGCCAACAACGTCTCATATAAATGACCGGTGTCGACTTCTGTTTTTTTCGTTATTTTTAGAATTTTGTTAACGGTGGAAGTAAGTAAGTTAATTCGATTTTGAGCTTTAGTGTTTATTTCTATCTGTCTATTGTTGGCGTTAATAAGCTGGTGCTCTAAAAATCTGGTCCTTATAAGATCACTCGCATCTGGAGTGCCCGCCACTATCTTCAGTATAGACCCAAGGAAATCTAAACTCCTAACCACCCTATGGTGTGTACCTAAGGCCTCTAACAGGTCCTGGAGGTGAGTCGTATCTACGCTCAGGAGCTTCTTCAAGTGAGATTGCGGAAACATGTCGCTGTCACCAACTCAAGCGTCTCCTCCACAATTCGCTGGTATTCCGAGAGGTTTGCCGAATGTTTAACGTGTGCGAACTCTTCCCACACTAAGAATCGACCGTCCTCGATGGGGATATATTTGGCGTGTGAATAGTTGGTGATGTGCGCCGACGCCAAGAATAACAAGAAGAAGAATATGAGCTTTAACCTGTGCATTAAAATTTGATTTTGAGCAATTTTTGTTATGAAATGGGTAACCCACCACCAAACAGATTTTACTTAACAAATAAACGAATGTGCCAAGTGGCAGGAAAGAAACTATGAGCTAAGCTATGCTAGGGTGAAGAGGGACTGGGTTCGTCACACTGGACTCACTTTATGTTGTCTTTGTGGACCACCCTCCCCTTAATGAGGACCGTGGTCCCCAGGTCCGCTTCTACGGTTCGCTCTTCGCACAGAGGCGTGAGCTTGCTGCCAAGCCTTCTGTTAGACTTGACCAAAACCTTCTCACCAACCTCAAAGGTTCTGCTTTGGCGAGAGGCATTCTCCCTGGATCTAAGCGCCACCTAAGCGGTTCGGATCCGGGTTTCATCATCGGGTGGTTCTCCCAGATGCGCCTGGACAATGTCAACCGGTCTCCTGTTTGTGACGGAGTGTATTGACTTATTGTACTCAGTTGCTGCTAAAAGGATGACCTCTACAGTGTCACTTATTCCTTTGTCGATCTTTAGGCATCTAGCCATTTCCAGCAGAGTGCTATGGAAACGCTCCACCTGCCCGTTAGAAACGCTGTGTAGGGGCGTTGCATTTGAGATGCTAACCCCAAAGATGCTGTCAAGCAAAGCAGCAATTGTCTGTGAATTCAATGACGGTTCATTGTCACAGTATACCTTCTTTGCTCTTGGAAAGAAGTTCATGATTTGAAGCACAGCTGGATTCAGGTCCTCAATAGTCCTTGAAGGAATGGGTTGGACCACAGCGAACTTGGAAAACTTGTCGACACAAGTGAGAAAGAATTTCCGATCCACAGAGAAGATGTCTATGTGTAGCATCTCCCCAATGTGTGACGGAACTGGTGTTTCGCCCAGCTCCTATCTCTTCGGGTGCCTGTCATATTTGGCTTTGGCGCATGTCTTGCAGTTCTGTACTACCTCATTGGCCAGCTTGGCCATTTTTGGAAAGTAGTAATCGGACAGAACCTGTTTAACGTTCTCTTACGCCGACCTGTGAGCTCTATTGTGCTCTACAGTGAGTATTTCTCTTTTTTCCCCGACTCCAAATATGTCTACAACACGGTTTTTACGATGCCAGAATTTAGTGGCGGGGTACGTTCGAACTACCTCATCCTCTATCATTGCGAGAGTATGCAAGTCGCAATGAAACGCATTAACACCCTTGGGTGTGATTAAGTCCCCAAGGTCTTCTAACAGCGATTCCCTGCAAGTGAAGCCGACTGTGTGGCGCCTTTTGTTCCCAAATAGAACAAAGGTGCGTTTTGATGGGAAGCGCGGCTCTTCCAGAATTATCTGGTTCTGAAAGCAGTTAAGCGGCTTCTCTGTTGTCTCAATCGTGTGTGTGAGGGACATCTCACCGTTGCCACGCAAGAGTCGACCTCTTGATCCTCTAAGGCGTTAAGCTGCTGCCGCGACAAGGCGTCTGCGACCAGATTCTCCTTGCCTGGCTTATAAAAGATCCGCACATTGGATTCATGAATGCGCGCATTCCACCTTTTAATCTTTGCGTTGGGGTTAGATTCCGATACCGCAAAGGTGAAGGGCTGATGGTCTGTGAAGATGTTTATATCTTTAATACCATACAAATATTGCCGCAGTTTGGCCAGCGCCCAAATGATGGCTAACAGCTCTCTCTTATTAGTGGCGTAATTGACCTCTCTGTCCTTCAATGTTCTAGAAATCATTGTGATAGGACGACCCCCTTGGGATAGCACCGCGCCTATGCCATAAGCCGAAGCGTCTGTTGTTAGATCGAACGGCTTCTTAAAGTCAGGATATCTAAGCATGACGTCCTCAGTCGCCAAAATGTTGCGCAGCTTATAAAAAGATTTCTGTTGCGTTTCGGTAAACTGAACCGGAATGTTTCGTGATCAGTGTTTGCTAACAGACCCATTTTCCCCTTTTGCTTTGCTATTGCTGCAAAGTCCTTGATAAAACATCTATAATAGCTAGCCAGACCCAAAAAGGAACGGACCTCGAACACTGATTTCGGTTCGGGAAAGTCCTGCTTTCACTTTCTCCAGGTCCGTTGTAGTACCATCACTGGTTACCATGAACCCAAGAAAGTTCACGCTTCGCTTGAAAAAACGTGATTTTTCAATTGACACCCTCATATTGGCCTCAAGCTGACTTTTCAGAACCCAATCTACGTGCTTGAAATGTGTCTCTTCATCCTCTGAGAAGATGATAACATCGTCAACGTACACGTAGCAGGACTTGCCGACTTGCTCCCGCAGGATGTCGTCGATAGCTCTCTGAAAGATGCTAGCGGCGTTATTCAAGCCGAAAGGGAGTCTACGAAACTCATACTTTCCGCCAATCACAGAAAAGGCAGTTTTCTCATGGTCGCGCTCATCAAGAACTATCTGGTGATAACCGGACTTAAGGTCCAGTGTCGTAAAGAATTTGGCTTTGCCCAAATTCCCCAAAATCATAGAGATATTTGGCATGGCGTATCTATCGGGTATGGTTCTCTCGATTAGTTTGCGAAAGTCCATGACTAACCGCATGTTGCGATTTCCAGCTTCGTCAGTGCCCTTCTTATCCACTAACCCATGGGTTATTATAAGGGGAGACTGACTTCTGTATTATGCCATTTTTGAGCAAGTTTAGGAATTCTTTATTAACAAAATCCGCAAAAATCCCATTGGGTACGGGTAATGCTTGGCATAGACGGGCTCTTCGTCAACCGTCCTGATGGTGGCAACCACCGATGTGTTGTAGGGCAGGGCTTCGTTGGGGCCTGCAAGGACCCTATTATTCCATTTAACCATATTTAGGAAGGAATTTTTAATGGCGACGGGTGCGACGGAGCAACCTACCTTAGTGTGATTTACATCCACGCACGATCGGAAAGAGATTGGTTCTTCTTCCGACCCCCACCTGAGTCGCCCTGACGCTAGGCAAAGCGAGACACCCGCCTGCTTGAGCAGGTCATGGCCTATTATGCCATCGTAATCGGACAAGTCTGGTAAAATAAAGAATGTTGCTTTTACTTTAAATAATGCAACAAAACATTTCTTGGTGATTCTGAAAACAACGTGAATAGAGTGTATTAAGAAGGGTGTCTCAACCGGTCGAACGCCCTTCAACCCTTGGTGAGGTCGGATGAAGTTCTTCGCTGCTCCGGTGTCTATAAGGAATTCCCCGCTACTTTTCGCTTGATGACGGGTAGCAGGGACCTTCCCCTAAAAAATTATTGGCATCAGAATCATAGCCTCCACAGGCTTCTTCATTCAACTGTCCCTCCGCGTTTGAAGCAGCGGAAGTATATTCCTCTGTTCCCTGCCCTGCTGCCTGAGAGACGTGGTTTCAATTCTGGTGCTGCTTCTGGCCGCTTGAGCGACCAGAACCACCTGGCCTCCTATTGGTATAGGCTGGTGCCTGAGTGGGCTGTAATACCCTAGAAAGAGATGGGTCAACCTCCATGGGCACAGGTGCGTCATTGTTGGCTTTTTGACCAGCCTGCCCATGTGGCTTGTTTTGCTTGTTATAGTGTGGACTTTTTCTACCACTATACTGGGCATCAGCTTGCTGAGGTTGCTTCTCATGCTGTTTGCCCTGTGCCTTTGAGAAAGGCTTACGTTCTCTGTCCTCATTGGCTCTAGCAAAGTTAGCTGCAAACGCAGCTCTCTCATGGTTGGATTCTATTTCTTGAGCAAGGGCCAAAGCCGAGGGCAGAACCTTGGGCATGGCCGCGAAAAGGTCATCTGTGAGAGAACGCTTGAGGCCCGATATAAAGACGCGTAGCGCATCTTCACGGAACTTCGTGCATAGGCCCTGGCCCATGGCCGCATCATGTGTCATGTTAACCTTGTCGGTTAGAAAATTGAGTTTCTTCTCTACTGCGTAAGGGTTCCCAACTCCTGTTCTAAGACATGGATTGGTCTCTTGTCGCTGTAGGTGAAATCGAGGCGATTGATGATCGCATCGAAATTCAAGGCAGTGCCGAAGGAAGATAGCAGCTCGTCGGCTGCCTCCTTAACTTTATTCCTAATCATACAGACTGCTTGGTAATGACGATTACTGCCAGCGTGTGGCTTATAAATTGCATAAGCAGCAAGTGCTGCACGCCTCCAAGAGACATATCTCTATTGTGCCCCATGAAACTCGGATAGGAACTCTATAAGGTTTAGTGGTTCGTCACAACGAATTTCATTACTAAACTCCACATCGGTATAAGCCTGCACCTCTGGAATTGTAATGTGAGTCGCTTCCACTTTGGCAGATAGCTCATTTATTCTATTTATTAAAACTTGCTGCTCTTGTCGGTTCACAGCTGCCTGCGCGGCTAAGGCGTTGGCAACTGCCGTATCTAATAGCAACTTAATCTGTTCTGCGTCCATTTTGGGTGTTGTGTCTCTCACTATTCTACTTCTCAGCACTCTGATACGACTGTCAGAATCTGAGTCCGACCCGTGTGAACCTAAATTGGGGTCTCTATAGCTCGAGAACGGCGCGCTCATGTGACAAAATGTTTAGAGCAAGGGTCGTGGCGGCATTGCGTTGCAATGCCTCAGCAATCAATTGCATGCCTCAGCAATCAAACGCAATCGCTCACAGAGCAATAAGGGCCAGAAAAAGAGAAAACAAAACACTTCATACTATGTTGCTGCAACAACGACGACAAAAATAAACACAGCTCTCGCTTTATTTGTTGGTATCAAGTTACGCCTGCCTATGAAGTTACAAAACTTAGGCTAGCTTATTTTAATTTCTTTACACAAATTTATTGCGAATTCAAAAAAAAAATTGGCTAAGGTTCCCACTTACATGGTTTGGTTTTATGAAATGTGTCCCTATTAGGCGTATTTATTTTAGTAGTTCTAGCTGCTGGTTGTTCCACCGCCGCAGTCTCCGCTGTCCAGCTAACTTGCACGTTAGGCTGGCGATAACACGCTGCCCGAAAAGCTCCAGCGGCTTCGGTGTGCAGAATTTAATATCAGCGCCTGGGCGCAATCACGTCGACTTATTTGTTGGCGACTTGTTGTTGTTTTTTAGCCTGCAATTTTTAAGCTTTGCTGTGGCTGTCACTTCGATTGATTTTGTTTGGTACTTTACTTGGCAAACGCGTGTTTGCAAATAGGTGGATAATTAAAATTTCCACTAGTTGGGCGCCAATTAAGAAGTATGGAGAACACTGGTGATCGTGTTGGTTAATTGCACTACTTCAATGCTGTCACATGGATTTTGTTGTCTAGTGAGGCACTAGCACTGTGCTTTAGTAGTACTGGTGGTGATTCCGTCGGTTAGGTTTTTACTGGTTTGTTAAGTTCAGTAGCTGTGCATGATAATGCACTTGCTATGATTATGACACTTGGACACTATTGGTTTAATTAGTATTAGTAGCTGCGTATGCGCTTGCTACAATGATAACACACGAGTTGTAATTTTATGCTTGTTATTTATTAGAAGCTGTGACCGCTCGTTAGCGATGGCAAAACTACACTGAAGGGGATACAGAGAATTCTTAATTAAGCATACAACAGCGAAGCTTAAGGCTTCGCGATTGTTCCATAGCGGCCACTCAAATATGCAATGTCTGCCGGCTATGTAGCGACGTCCGGCCAAATGCTTGGTCAGCTATTTGGACGAGTGTCGGCTTGCACTAATGTTTACTAATGTTTTAGTTAACTTACATATGTGTACTAGTTGAGAAGTTTCTATTTTTATAGATCTCACTTTTCAAGTTTATCAATTTTCACATTGTCAAAGGCTTTAAGGGCCCAGTTAGGCTGTTACTACCTTTACATCAAATTTTACATTATTACGAACCTTTAATGTGTAATGGTTCATGGCGACGAATATTGCTACATTCCTTTTTAGGACTACACTAACTTCAGTTAGTGTATATATAATTCTGTAAAGTTCTATCTTTTTGGCGTGTCATTATCTATGACAAACATGTGGAATCAATTTATAATAAAATATCGTAAGCTATATTGACCCCTCCTTTTCATTGTAGTATTCGAATATATTGTAAAATAAAATATAAAGCAGAATATAAAATAATATGTCAACTTAATGAATACGTCAAGGGTCTGTCTCAATATTTTTAATTTAGATATTGGAATGAAAGCAATTTCATTTAAAAATCCTTCTGGGTGCTTTAGTTTGAAATTTATTGGATCTAGCTAGTCTTTAACACTGCCGCGCTAAATGTTGGCATTTCCAAGTTGGTAAAACGGGCACATTGACAAAATTGCAGGTACCTGATAAGTCAGCTTTGAAAGGCTGATATTCTAGTATATCTTTGGCGTTGAAACGTATATTGTGGAAAAGTATTTATATATGGGCAAAGCTATTAGTCCTTTTATAGAAATAAATATTCCAAATTCATCTTTTTTCGAATATAATATTCATTTCTTTGTTATGTACCAATATAAGATATCGATGCTAGCCATAAATATCGATATTCCAAAAAATTTTTGATAACATCGATAATTTGTTGTTGCAATCGATGTTTCTCTATCTCCATATTCTATCTCTAGCAATCAAACCAAGCAAGCAATCGAAGCTAGGGTGAGTGCGCTACACATAATGGAAGATGCGAAAAAGTGAACAACGCAAGCAGAACGCGATTTTTAAAGCGATTCATACCCGCTGTAACAGTTATTCTGACCAGTAACGAAGCGCAACGAAACAGCTGTTTATTCGCAAAACTCATTGGCCACATTTTTTGCTCGCAATCTCTTTGGATTCATCACTCTTCACAATTCGGCCTCCCATCGTGAAATGGCTCAGTCTCAGCGCTATGAACGGGGTTCAGGTTCATTGCCAAATCGTTGGCTGTATTGTCCTCGAAAAAGTGATTCACTAATATCCGAGCGGTTTATCGCGTTTAAAACTCCGTTGAATCAATCGTTTGAAGACAAAATGCCCATTGAATGCACTTTTCGACCTGAGATGGTTTTTGACTACTGCAAGACCCTAAAGGTAACAGCAAAGGACAAGGGATTCTCATACATACCTATATATACCTTATCCATTTATATAGCTAAAGCTGGGACTGTGGATCGATTTAACAAACACAAAGCGTTTCTATGATCGCAGTACGGTTGAGGAGCGAGGCGCGCAGTATATCAAACTACAGTGTCGTGGACATGGTGAAACTCCATCTGTGGAGCAGACACGCAGCTTTATTGAATTGGTTGACAACTTCATAAGTGAGCGGCCATTCGATGTGATAGCTGTGCACTGCACTCACGGCTTTAATCGCACTGGTTTTCTAATCATCTCTTATATGGTGGAGCGTATGGATTGCTCGGTGGAAGCTGCACTTGCAATATTTGCAAATACTCGGCCGCCGGGCATTTACAAGCAGGACTACATTAACGAACTTTTCCGCCGCTATGACGATGAGGAAGACGCTCCACAGGCGCCAGAACAGCCAAATTGGTGCTTGGAGTATGATGATAGCAATGGAAGCGAGGATATTGGAGATCGAGTCAGCTTAAAGCGACACCATAATCAGGATGACAATTACTCTTCAACTTCACAAGCTGCTATTGCCAAAGTTGATGGTGATAATGCTACATGTGATGCTGCTGATGATGATACGGACCTAAACAGTGAGGAAGGTCAACAAAAAAAGAAACGACGACGCGAATTAATTGTGAAAAACGCATCATTTATGGCTGGTGTGCCCGGCGTGCGTCATGTTGCCGATCAGCCGCGTCTGACAGCATTACAGCACAAGGTGCAAGACTGGTGCAAATGGCAAAAGAATGGATTTCCCGGGGCTCAGCCTGTATCGATGGACAGGCATAACATTAAAAGACTCAGTGAGATGCCTTACCGTGTGTCCTGGAAAGCCGATGGTACGCGATATATGATGCTCATCGATGGACGCAATGAAATTTATTTTCTAGATCGCAATAACTCTTGCTTTCAAGTAGATAATGTCACATTTGTACTGGGCAAGAATCTGCACGAGCATCTTGATGGCACCCTGCTAGATGGTGTAAGTTTCTTCACGAGAATTTTTAAATCTTAATTTTTTTCTTGTTTTTGGGAAATTGTTTATTAACCAACGTGTGTAACAAAAAAAGGAAGACATGCGAATCCATTAAGAAGTTGAGTCATTATAGTCATGTATGTCTATTAGTCCTCGTGTAGAAATATTGAAATCATAAAGACTGTAGTAATACGTGGACTTTTCAATTTCATGGTTGAATATTTTTCCAGAAGAACAAGATTGGTTTAGAATTGAATCACGCACCATTCCGTCGCTACGGTAGGCCGAAGCTATACTTAACAACCATTTTAATAATATATTTAGATTAACACAAACATACAATCATAATTGTCTTGACTCAATGTCCTCAGGTTCCTATCACAGATCGGTTTTATATCATTTTCACCTAATTGTTTTTTCGTTACAATATTATTTATCTTCATACGCCAAAAAATTCATGCCATCAAAATTTGATTGTGATTGTAATAACTTGAATTTGCAGGAAATGGTTTTGGACAAAATTGGGGAGACAGTAACTCCACGATTTCTTGTCTACGATATAGTTCGATTGGCAGGAAGAGATGTGCGCGAAGAATCATTTTTTCCAAATCGCTTGGAATATATTAAAAACGATGTCATAGGTATGATAACATATTAAGAAATTTTAATACGTGTCCATTTTGTTAATTCATTCATGAATACTACAGGACCTCGAATTCTGGCTATGAAGCACGGCATCATTAACCGCTCTGTAGAGCCTTTCAGTGTGCGTAATAAAGACTTTTGGGAAATACGAACTTCGGCGCGATTATTAGGCGAAAAATTCTCGCGTTCTTTGGCTCATGAACCCGATGGCCTTATCTTTCAACCTTCTCAGCTGCCGTACACAGCCGGCGTTTGTCTGGACGTGTTTAAATGGAAACCACATGAGCTCAACTCAGTAGATTTTCGGTTGAAGATTATCACAGAGCGTGGAGAGGGGTAAGACATCTAAAAAGGTCTATGAACCTAAGTTATGTGAATTGCTCAAATCTGATTCTTGTTGCTCAGCATTAAATCGGTTTATGACAATGCAGAATAATTGTTGCCAATCATTTTATTTAAAATATATATTTTTTTAAAATAATTCTGAACATATTAATAAAATTTTTAAAGCAATGTAACGCAATTAAAATAATTTATAAACTGTAAAAATTTATCAGGTTAAAATAACCAAATGTAATGTATGTAGCAAATTATTTAAGCATTATTGGCCTTATACTGATCACTGCATTTAATTGAAGTGATTATTCATTCTAAACAATTTTAAAAGTACATCGAAATTTACGTTAACTAATAAAAAATACGGTATCAGTTCAATTTGATTCAAATGATAAAGACGTAATTCTGTAAGTTTTAAACATATGTTAATATGTTTATTTTTTTATAATTCCTTTTCAAATTTAGTTTACTGACTAAAAAAGTGGGTTTCCTTTATGTCGGCGGACATGACACACCTTTTGGTCGCATGCAAAAACTAACTAAGGAGATACGAGATTTGGATAATAAAATTGTCGAATGCACGATGAATCAATTCGGAAATTGGGAGTTTATGCGCGAGCGTACAGACAAGAAGTTGCCGAATAGCTTCAACACTGCAGTCTGTAAGTTATGTTAGCTTATGTGCATATGTATGTACATATTAAATATTAATCTCTGTTATTATTAATGCTAACACTCAAAATTTGCAGCCGTCGTAGAGAGTATCAAGCACCCTATCACCAAGGAATATTTAATAAATTTTATAGCTAATTTTGGGTTTCGCGATGATCATACAATGATGCCTCCTCCACCATCCACCCAGCGACGTTAGTAAAACTGAAAGGTCTTTCTCTTCTTGCAGAACTTCATCGTTTCCAACACATAAATACACACACTAGGAAATAAATAACGCAAAATTATTTCAAAAATCAAATTTATTTATTGAACATTTCGATTCAATTTAACAAAAACAATCATTGAATGATATATATTTAGTTATCAATATCGAAAATGTGAAAGGAGAGGTCTTATACGAGTGCTATGTCCATAAACTAGATATTATCGCACATAATATGGAACCTTAGGCTTCCACAAGAAAAAGTAATTTTTGTTAAAACATTGTGCAAAACTTATTTAAAAATCGTACAACAAAAATTTATGTGAAAAAGTAATTACGCTCGTTCAAATAACTTTCATATTTTTATTTAAAAAAAGAAAACCAATTTTAACTGACTTTATTTGGGAAAATTACCAAGATAAGAAATATAATTTTATCCTAAAATTAAATCCAGCAATTCGGCATAAGCTGCTGGGAACTCTCAACGTAGGCCTAGGTAAAAACTTCGATTGCCACAACCATATTATTGTACTGTAGTATAAAATGTAAACGGAAGCAGAACCATCATATTCACCAATTCAGAGTTGTTTTTACAATATCTCAGCAGGCGCACACATAAGAAATAAAATAGTAAGTCTTCGACTTATATGATTGGTAAATTGTTACCATTAGGTTCGTCCTTTATAGATTGATATTCTAAATGACTAAGCTGCCGTTGTCGCGGAGTGTGTCCTCTTGTAATTGTCCCAATTGAAGCAATGCTACTAATGCAGCGCCCTGCTCAGCCTGCTTCTTGTTCTTTTCCCAGAAGCTACTACTGTAGCGCTGTCCATCGAAGCTGCATATCGAACGAAATAACTTTTTGCATTGCTGAGTCTCATAGCTGGGAGGCTCTTTATCCAAGCGAGCAGAGTGCACGTAGAGCAAAGTTTTAGGCAGCTGATTGTCTTCAAGCAAAAAAACGAATTTAAATATCAGGAGTACAACAGAGAACATTTTTTACCATTCGGGTATATAGACCGTAGAAAAGCCATATTACGGCTTATGACGCCTTCATATGCTTCCAAGAGCAAATCGTTGGTGATTTCAATTTTTCGACGTTTGCTCAAAGTTTTGTCTTCTTCTGGTGGCACAACTTCGGAACGTCCAATATTGCCGTGTAGTTTATGATGCTGCTGCCGCGATCGACAATAATCACCTAGTTGCCAAATTTCACAAATCTGTTGCAATGTCTGACACTGCAGAAAACGTTTACCACGTGGTGTCTCCTGCAATTCCTTGAGAATGCTCTGCACACAGTATTTGGTATTGTGTGGAGCATTGTCATAGTCGACGCAAAGACGCAAATACTTGTAAATCACGTCATCAATTGGCAGTAGTCCTTCCCTTCGGAATATGGACACATTTTGTTGGGCAGCACGGGCAACCATCACACTGTGGGCACCACACAGCCTTTGGAACTCGTATATATCTGCGTGCGTGTGTATGCTGCGAGATCCTCCATTGGCAATAATTGGAATGTCCACTGTACTTGCGAGTACTCGCAACACATCTGGGTGCGGATGATGTTGCGGTCGTTCATCACGAGTCCGTGCATGAACTCCAATAGCCGCAATTCCACTTGCAGCCAGCTGCTGAACTAGCTTAATTGTCTCAAATATATCAGGTAGTATGCGTATTTTACAAGTAACCGGTATATCAAGTTGGGAACACAAGGTGCTTAGTATATGGGCCGCTTTATCGGGTACTGCAAGCAACGCCGCTCCCATGCCGCCTTTAATTGAAAATTCTTTGGGGCAGCCCATATTTATATCGATGCCGGCAATATCATGCTGCACCAGCTTGCCGACCGCTAAGGCTCTTGAGGCATCACTGGTGCCCAATTGTAGCACCACTTTCGATTTTTCCAACGCACACGTTCGAAAAATGATTGTGCCATCCGATGGGTCCACAAAGTCGATGGTATCCAAGGCAGCTAAAAAAATTAAATGGCAAACATTACATGGTATGGGTCTCATGGCTTATCAACTCACGATTTGGTCGTCGAATACTCTTAAGCAGTTTAAGATCAACCAGCTCCTCGGTGTAAACAATATCTGCCCCCATTTCAAGCGTAAGCAGTCGCATTGGCAATGTGCCCACACGCACCATAGGCGCCAAGATTAGTTTGTTTTTATAATCAAGGCACTGACGCTTTTTATTAGGCAAATTCATATTCATTTTTTTTTAAATCGACAACCACTAGTCACTTGCAGACGACGCAACTATGATATTTGGTATGAAGAGATTATACATGTCTAACAAGTATATTATAATTATAATAATCTCGTTCCACCGCACCAAAAACTCGGTTTTTCTTCATCTAATTTAAAATGTAATATACCTTATGATAAAACCTAAAATTTCACATGCGTGATAAATGTGAAAGTACAGGTCAATTTTGGTATATTTCCTCAGCTACCCGATCGAGTTGAAATCGACGTTTTAGCTCGCTAAACTATATCTAATATAAAAGGGCAATACATTTTAAAAATTGCACTTTTATATTTAATATTTGATTTATTTAGAATTTTTAATTTATTAACTTCGAACGTACTTTAAAAAATTGGTAACTCCAGTTTTTAAGAAGCAACACCAAGCGAAACTCAGTAATATAAGGCTATTATTAATACATTTTTGTCGTAGCGTGCCTATACCATTCGACTGTATTGCATTTATTTTAATCGATATATCGATATCTATGTTTTGCTCGAAAGCAACTTTGTGACTGTTTTCATTGCATTTGTTTAGGATTTGTTATCAAAATTCATTTGTAAATTAACTGATATTCCACAAACAATAAGAAAAAAAAATAATAATAAAAAGGAGTAATAATTGTCAAATGCAAATAATAATCAAATATACCGCCAAAGCAAAAAATACTTGTTGATGTCTGCGTTCATTTAAAAACACTCGAATCACCAGCAGACGTCAAGGCCAAGCCTGAACACCTTCTCTCTGGCCCAGCTGTAAACAATGCTAACTCACCATAATATTTAATTGGATTAGCAGTGAGTTTGTTTCCGCCTATACTTGTATAACAATTGTGGCTAAAAGCAACACGACGATATTTTAGCTTATATAGTCACCCAAATGTAAGTGCAAAGAATTCTACCCAATTTATGTAGTCACATACATAGTTGACATTTACATTTACTTGCAACAACATTGGGCCTGTATCAAAAGATTCAAGAAGCAAATCTGTAAGCTTATTTGATTTCTGATTCCCGGGCTTGTTGTTGTATTAAAGAGGAGAGGACGGTTTGTCATACGTTCGCCTTGGTTTATTAATGAACAACGAATCGAATTTTTACCATAAAACGAGACGCTGATTTGATTACGGCGGTTATCCGATAAAAAAAAAGTGGCAAGAATACCTTAATAAAATGTCCATGCTGGCCTACGATGGTCGCGTCGATGATGACAACTCCAGCGACACGGAACCCGATGAGCTTATTGATTTTACCACTTTGCTAATGGAGCAACAGCGTGATGATGATTGCAATGGCAGATGGCAGGTCGGTAACAGTGCCACCAATAGAAAACTACAATCGCATTCACATTATAATCAAGGATACTATCTCGGGCAATATGTGCTGGGAGTACTTGACTTTAGTTCTCAATATGGCATCGATTATAGCATATCGTATACAGCCGCCAATGTAATTGGCAGACCGACGAAATTTCCTGCTTATGGCGACTATCCAGAAACTTTCACGATGGTGAGTTACAGCAATTAACACATCTCTTCATAAATCTACCGTCTGACTTTATGTAATTAAATGAAATTTATAGTTATTAAAACATATATTATTTAATGACGACTGTCAAAGACAATTTGACAATTACTTTGCAAATTACAATGATTTCTTTGGAAAACCAGTGTTATTGATTGGAATGCACAACATAATCCTGGACGTGCCACCACGTAGCATTGCTTGTAGACTAATAAAAAACTATATACATAGCATTAAAAAACCAAGATTTTTTACAGGTCGTTAAATGACCTTTGCGAAAGATAGTTAATAAAAAAAAATACAAATTAAGCGCATTAATTCACTTCAACTTATTTACTTAGATAAAGAAAAATTTTCGAAATTTCGCGAGACATATTTTTGTATAATAAATAAAGGCTTTGAAAAACGAGATCAAAAACGCTTTTTCCCATAATTAGATTTAGAGTTCTTAATAGGTGATTTGTTATTATGAGCATGCATCAAATTGTCAAATTCTATCAGTCAGATGCAATCCGTGCGCTTATGTTGATTCTTATTACATCTGATCACTACTGTGCAATTTGCTTGTGCAATGATGCTGACGTCGGACCATATCAGTAAATGTTGTCCTTACTTCTCCCGCAGTTGAGTTGATGGTATCATAAGACTTCCGAAGTGTTGATTAAAAATTACATAAATAATATGTTATAATATATAACAGACTGGTTAGGTAAAGTTTAGCCAAGGTGATGCAAGTAGTAGATTAAATAATCTATACATTGCTAAAATTATTTCGTGTTCGAAATTTATAATTTCATTCATTTCGAAATTTATAGTTTCATTCAAATGTAAATAATATTTTCAATATTGAAATTTCTCTTTAAGCTTAAGTTCGCTACAGAATTTACAAATCTCACCCAAAATTATATAAAATTCATAGTTTAATACAAAAATATAATTGCGTATGAATTTACAATTTATATTTGAAATTACATTGTTTTGATTGTCGGAGATTTATAATATAAATTTCATCATATCAATTGCAATTAACAATAATCTTTTTACACTATATATTTTGTATAGTTGACATTCAATGCTCTTCAACTTATTAGTAATACGGAAACCCTATAAACAATTATTTTTACTTAAAGGACTAGGTTAGGGGCATGATAATATTTTGAATAAAAATTGTGATTGATATAAAATGTAAAATGAAGAACATTTTTTAATCCGTTTTTCAACAATTATTTTACATTGTCGGGCCTTTGCTAAAAACTGATGTGCCATGCTAATCATTTTGATCATAATTTTTTAATTTGTTAACAATTATCCTCGAACGAAAAATTAATTTGATATTATTTGAAATTTAAAAAAAAGCTGCTACTATATATAAAAGAATATAATTAGTGATATTCGCTGACTTAACAGTATTTTCGAAAGAGCATTAGTTTTGTTAACAATTACAGTTGCTTTATTTTACTGCAGCGTACCTATGGTGACTGGTGGCAGTGCGTACCATCATATATGCGAGAGATTCAATCACAAAATTTGCCTTCGCTGCCTACACATGATTTCATTGGTAAGCAGAAGATATACTTAGAAATTGTTTTCATATTCATACTAATTTTGTTAATTTTCTATAGTTGTATACTTTGAGAAATTTGTGGCACCAACTGAAGTGGCAATTTTTGAGACATTCAATCCGGGGGGCGTAGTGCGAATTTGGGCATATAACATCACAAAGCATTGGACTTGCTTGTGGGAGGCAAATAGCAGTGATATGATCCAGCCACGGACTCGAAGCAATTATGCCCTTCGCGATTCCCGTCGTTTTGCTCCACCTTTAAAAACTACCAACGTTATAACCAAGTACTTTTACTTTTCATTTAAATGGCTTTAATGATCTTTATATCTGATCCATATTATACAGAACGCTGCGAATTGATTTCAACCACAGTCAATTGAATTACTATACTGAGATCGATGCCATCATGTTGTGTGGACGAACTGTTTCAATGCGTAACATGCAACAACTCATAGCGTCTGCGTCTCAAGGTATGCACCGTTTTAATAGCAGCTCTCGGGAAGATACCAGTGGTGGACCTATCACTAATAAGCTGCGCACGCTGAAGTTCCAACCGAGTTGTCGTGAAAACTATGCCGCCAAATTGCATGATTTTATCAACAAGGATCTTAGCCAATTTCTAATGGAAAACAATCTAGATCCCGAACAGCAATTAAATAGGAGCGTTTCACAAACCTATTTAACGGATCTGCCGGTATGTGAATTAGTTCATATATCTTAGTTATATGTTAATGACAATGGTTTGAAAATATTAAACATCATTTATTAGAATTTTTAACCATTTTGTGTATTGTGAATTATACATTGTATTGTTATATGTATATTGTTATATACTATTTTAGATTTTTGAGACATAATAATAGTCAAACTTCACATTTTTAAACATATAAGAATTTATGTAGTATATTTCATGACATTTATAATATCACATTTTATATCGATTCTATAACTTAGGGAAAAATGTACAATTTTTATTAATGATGATAACAAAAGATGCACTATTAATTGTTTATTTGTTTATTACTTTAGCTTGAAATACTGCTAAAGATTCTCAGTTACCTGGACCTAAGGTCTCTGTTTAGAATGGGTCAAGTGTCGCGATTATTCTATGACATCTCGACACATCCGTTGCTATATGCAGAGCTAAGTTTAAAACCATACTGGCAATTGGTCAATTCGAAACTTCTGTGTACTTTAGCTCAACGTGCTACAATGTTGCGAAAACTCGATTTATCATGGTGTGGCGGATTTGGAGAAGTCTCACCCACGGAATTTAAGAAGTAAGTTAAATGAAATAATCATAGCCATGGCAAACAAATCATTTAATAAATCTGCTTCTGTATAGGTTCCTTACACAACGAGGTGATAATCTGACCCATTTGCGGTTAAACTGTTGCAAATTTCTTAATGCTAGCTGCATTGAGACAGTGGGCATAGTCTGTGATAACCTAATAGGTAAGTCATTCGCATCTTATTTCATTATTTTATATTTAAGTGCCCATTAGGTAGAGCTACTACATAAACAATATACTTTTGAAGCACGTAAGCAGACGAGTTAATTTTGACTGTACATATAACTTCAGGAAACATAAGAAATTCCAATTAAATATAAGCTGATTAATTTCAAACAAGTTAAAATTTGTACAAGTTTTTTAATTAAAATTAATTGTAACGAAAATATATGAACAAACCCAACAATCGACATAAACAAATAACATTTTATTTTAATGTGAATCTTTGCATATACACATTATAATTTGTTTTATTGAATATGGGTAACTACCACAATACAAAAAATTGATTTATCAGTGTTAGAAATAGTGCAGGTAAATTATTTTCGAACAAAATTTGCCTCTTAACTGGTCATTTTAGGATAAATAGTCCTAATTACCTTTTATTGAATTCTTTATTTGTTGTATAGCAGTGGTTGGCACAGCCCAATCTCCCGAGTTAGCAATTTTGTTTTGTATAAACATTCGTGTGTAACGCAAAGCCGAAGTCTTATTGCAATTTTTTAATTAGATCTAAACTTTTTTAGATCCAAGTATTTTTCAAAGTCAATGTATTTGTATGTCTCATGATAGAATATAGAAGTCCAAGATCTGAAATATATTGAATCTTATCGAAAAAAATAATTTTAATTTAATGTTCATATATGGTCTTTATCCCCTTTATGGGTAGCTTTCAGAAAGCGTCTGCGTCGCTGAATCAATATTAACAATATGTATAGATAACTCAATTTAGTTACTATATAATTATTAATAATTTAATTTAATTTATTTTTTAAGACCTTGTTTTAATTAATTTTTTGTTTTTTTCCACGTGTTACTGTTCAGCAATTAGAAGAGAGTTCGAGATAAAAGTGAATTAATTTTTGTTATATTGTTGTTGTACTTTCTTATGGCCACTTTTGCTGCGATCAAATGGGTTACTACATTCATTCAAAATCACTTAATTTCTAATAAATTTGTTTTATTGTTGCTTTAAAATGGACAGAGGGTTATTTTACAATTCTTGTATTGACTTTGTATTGACTGTATTCTAATACTAGTTGTTCAATATATATTTTCGTTTAAATAGAGTTAAGTCTTCGCAGCTGTGCCATCGATCCTCCCCTGTTGAACTTTTCATGTCTCGCTAATCTCAAGAATTTAGAGCGACTTGATCTTTTTCAAACTGCATTTGAATCGGAGTTGTTATTGAGCATGCTCGAAGGCAATCGTAAGCTCAAGCATTTGAACTTAGGTGGGTCTTCGTTGGAGTTTCTCCACAAATATTTATGTTCAATATCACTTCTCTAATATACTATGCAGCTTTCTGTGGTGTCTCGGTGAACATGGATAACGTTGCAACACATCTCGCCACTTACAATACACAGCTTGTATCGCTTGATATGTGGAAAGCTCATTTTTTGTCCGCACGCGGCCTGCAATCTCTAGCCCGTTGCCATAATCTCGAGGAGCTGGATCTTGGTTGGTGGTAAGTTCTATTTCATTAGCGTAAGCTAATGTCAAATGGTATTATGTGCTATCAGCTAACACAAATTGTCAAAATTAGATCTGAGTCGCTTCTAGCACCCATACATTTCATTTGTTTCTTCTAATATATTGCAGTCTGAGGGAAGCTACTTTAGGAGATAGCTTACACCAGCTTCTTTCCAACTGTCCTAAACTAAAAAAACTTTTTTTGTCGGCTGTGCGCGGCATTACAGAACGTGATCTCATACATATAGCAACATTGGGTAAAAACCTTGAACAATTGGATCTAATGGGCATACTTAACATAACCCATGAACGAGTTTATGAGTAAGTTATTTAATATGTTGAGATGGTTAGTAATTGTCTTTTATATATATATATATTGATTTTCTGTATTATTTTTAGTATTTTGATTCACTGTACAAAGCTACAATTGCTGGATCTGAGCTTTTGCGATAGTATTATGGAACATGATGTAGGTAATATTTTCAGTGGTGCAAAGATATCTTATTAATTGTTATGCCATATTGATTGCAGTTGGATGTAATCGCAGATTGGTCGCGACTCTTTAATGTGGATATCAAGAGCAGCCGCATCTACAATGCTAGGTAGTCGACAATGAATATTACATACTGTCGGTGTAACTATAAGCTAAATCACCGAGTAATTTTGTTAAGTAAACGTTTGCGGTAACATGTTTAAATGATAACTATTGAATATACTATGTTAATACATTTAATATTAACTTCGTTAGTTTTTTAGTCATTGAAAATAGTTAAAGCATTAATTTTTAAGAATTCAGCCCCATTTCAGAATCAAATTAGTAAACCCTATCCTAGGAACAAACAGCGCTTAAAAAGTGCAGTATGTTCCCAAAATAACCAAACCTTTGTGTAATAAAACACATTATTTTACCTTTCAAAGTTATTATTTATTCAAAATGAGTTCCATTTGACTTAATATAATTTTTTGAATAATTAACCACCAATAACCTATATTCAATAACTCGGTTTCGGCTGCTTGAATGGATGGGGTATCTTGCTGCTTTCACCTTGGTATTGAATTTTGGCAATAGAAAATAGTCACGGCGAAGGGTGGTTGATGAGTGATATCCTTGTTATTTGGCAAAAAATTCGTCCAATAAAAGCAACTGCTTTCCTGCTGAATATTCGGTCTAACACAACAAATTCTTCTCGACAAACGATGTAAAATGTCTATGTAGAATTCTCCACTAACAGTTTCACATTCCTTGTGGACAATATCCTTCGAATCATAAAAAATAATCAACATTGTTTTGATTCAAGACTTATTAAAATGTTTTTGTACCATCAACACAGTTAATAACAACTGCAACTATTCCTTTGAAAATTTTTTTTAAAACTATTATGTATTTTTTCAATTGAGAGTCGATCGAAAGTGATCTCATAATTGGATCTTTCTAATAATTTGCAACTTAAATGATAAGGATTGCATTTTTTTGTAATTTTTTTTCAATTTATTATATGTATAGCTTAGCTTTAATTATTTTAATGACTTAAATTTCGTTTTGTTACGACTCACTCGCCTACATCTATGAAATGTTTCTGCAGTATTACAACATTCATATTTGTATATGTTGAACTGAACAAATATCTAAGAAAAGCAAAACAACTGAATAAATTTGGTAAGAAATAAGAAAAACTGTCTAGTTTCTACATTTCAGAATACTTAACGCAAGATTGAGTGGACACTGCGCTCTTCGTTTAAAATAAATTTTATATCTGAGTGAGAAATTGAAATACGTCGCTCGACGAAATGACAGAAACGGTCGTCTTTTACATAGCTTTTAGTTTGCATGATACACAATGTTAATAACCTGTCGGCATAATGGTATATACTTTTTGGTATAGTTTGGTAAACTCGAGAAGCGGGGATCTTACAGTCGAGCACATTTGACTGTAGCTTTCTGACTTCTTTGATATATTCAAAATGGGTATGTATTGATGGTAGTAAATTCCGCCTACTTAAGAACGGGCATAAATTAAGAAATGGTGTTTAATGAATATTTCAAGGCTTTTGGCGATTGTTAATCCTAAAGTTTAAATAAAAGTCAAAGTTCGACTTCTACATAATACAAAATTATTACTAAAAACTAAAAGGCCAGAATTAAAAGTAATAGACCTCTTTATGCTATATTTGTGTCTGTGTGTTGTGTATGTGTACATACATATGTATGGTATATCAATTCCAATTTGATTGACTACTTTCGCAAACGTTCATAATTATCTTCATTTTGGACATTATTACGCTACAATCGAGGGCGACTGTGATAAACCCACCCAATTGTAATGTAAAACTTCCATTACTTTTAAAATATGTCAGAGTATAAATTATATACACATAGTCAGATGGTCCACCAAGGCAACTTAGCTCGTGCAACTTCATATGGAAATAATTAGAAAAATTATAAAAGTTATTGTTATTATATATTCCATGAATTTTTTTGTGGATACGATTTTGTAATTATCTGAATAATCGTTCTATTAATATCTATTAGTATTTCCATGTGTTTTAGTTTTTCCTCAATTTTAGCCGAAAAGGCTATCTTCAAATTTCAACCAGCTGCTGGTATCTGTCGGTCAATTTCTCAGTTTAGTTTTTGTCATAACCTCTGTCCAAATAGTTCCATTCGCCGTTCGACTTTTGTTCTACATTTTTGTTTCGTTACTGTCGCCGGACAGATTCGATTTGGTTACTGCATCAATGAATTTCAATAGATTTCCAGTATTTTAAATAATTTGTATATAGTCCCTTGAAAAATCGGACCTTTAATAAATAATAAATGAACACATCATGAAGATAAATAGGAGTTTAACTACGGGTTGATCTGCATAGGACAGTAAAGGTAATTTGCGATAATAATTGAATATAATCGACATACATACGTCGTGATAAGATTTCAGAGAAAAACTTTGCCAAATACAAATTTATGATTAGCTAAGGAGAATTACTTAAATAAAATCTAATACTATATTCAGCATATTAATTTATCGTACAGTTATTGGAAGAAAAAAAAATGTTGCATATGGAAGAAATATATTCCGAAAGTGAACGAACAAGGGAAGTATAAATGATTATAACAATATAGTGGTTGTTAAATTCCATTGACCACCTTTAAGTACAAAAGAGGACATAGTTTTATTGGCTATTTTGTAAATGTTGACAAATTAAAACTATCAACTTGACATGGCATGGTCAATCTTTGTATTACAAGCAATGTTTAACATCATCTGTATACATAAATACTCGGGAATGTGTCAAATCATTTACTGTCCAATCCAATAAGAACAAACACTATAGTCATAACTGGCTATTAACATATTAATCTATAGTTCTTCGCGTCGGACTTACTGCCCTTAAATAATATACAATATGACTCCTTATAATTCTAGGAAAAAATGAAGGAATTAAGTGAGACTGTAAACGATATTCGCTCGATACCATTCGGACCCAGCGAAGATACAGGCTTAACCATTTGAGCATATCGAAACAAAACAACTCTTTATGAAATACAGTTAGCTAAGATATTTTGATAACTCATTGACATACTAATAATGTATTGAGGTACCGTCAAGTGTACTCTAATTACCCGCTGAATGTACCAAAAAGTATATTTGGTATTTTTTTTGTTTTGGAGTTTATACTTTTTGGTGTGTTTATGTATTCCAACTAATATAGATTCTTTAATATGTGCAGCTTCTTATTCCCAAACAAAGCGAAGTTGCGTTTTACGAGTAATGGGACGTCAGCTTCTTCAAGCATTATGGATGGTACCGCCTAAGAATCCCCTTCTGATTCTTCCACCACGCCTTGTCAAGACGTCTGCAACTAGATTTTCCTTACCAGGTTTATAGAACATTCGCGCTTGTATGTCCCGTATGTCCGTCTTTCTGTCTGTATGAGCACGTAGATCTCAGAGGCTATCCGAGCTAGAGATACCAGACCAGTGTGGTACGAGTATGTCCTACGCAATCTAGTTTGTTTTAGATTTTGGAGATGTCTCTTTCAGCCACCTAAATCGAAAAAAAAATACGTTAAGAAAGCGCAATTGTGATGCTAGAGTCTCGAATGTTCTACACATACATATATTAACTATAGTCGTGACATATACTATATATATATACTTTTTGGTACATTTCAGTATTTTCGAACTGGAAAATGGGTGTCTCACAGTCGAGCACAGCTTTTTGAATTATTTTTGGATTCGGCTTGGATTCCAATGCGAATAATGTTTTTACGGGCAAGTCCCTGCTACCCGTAGATAGGTTTGATATGAGATTTTTATATTTATATATTCTTGGTCAGGGTCACCAGCCGAGTCGATATAGCCATGTCCGTCTGTCCGTCTGTCTGACTGTCTGTATGAACAACTAGATCTCAGAGACTATAAGAGCTAGAGATTCAAAACTTGGTACCAGTATTATGTATGTGTATGTCCTACGCAGATCGAGTTTATTTTAGATTTTCGCCATGCCCCCTAAAATAAAAAAAAAAAAAACAATTTTAAAGATAGAGTCTCGAGTTTTGGTACATACAAAGATAATGGCTGTCTGGATGATACCCGAGAAATTGATCGCGATCGGATGAAAAACTTGGAAGTTATTCAAGAAACAGTTGTGTATGGGAAAATCCATAGGCAGCACGTGGCTTGTTTTTGATGGACAATGTGACCGTGCATGGTATATTTTATACTTTGTGCAATATTTAGGATGTGGTGGAATATGAATGTACAAATATACCGAATGTACAATGTAAAAATATACCAAAACTACTTTTTAGTATATTTGAGCTGGGTAGCGGGTATATCACAGTCGAGCACACACGACTGTAGCTTTTTCACTTGTTTTCTACTTCAATAGTATTATATCAAGGCGATTTATAAATGCATCAAAATTCAGTACAGTTCCAAATAATGCTAGCACCCCATCAGCGAGGCCTCTTAGCTTACTTCATATCCTGCAAATCCGCGTAAACACATGACAGTATTGAGTGACTCGTCACGATGTATCTGGTTTTAAGGCCCGCTACCTATAGGGTAGAAGGGATATTATAACTTTGTGACTCCAGAAAATGTATCTAACAGGCAGGAGGAAGCATCTCCGATCCCATAGAGTATATATGTATATTCTTGGTCAGCGTCACCAGGTGAGTAGCTATAGCCTGTCTCTCTCTATGAGCACCTAGATCTCAGAAACTATAAAAGTTAGAGATGCCTGGTACCAGTATTGGTGTATGTCCTACGCAGCTCATGTTTGTTGCCACGCTCCCTTCCCCAGCACCGCCCGACCAAAAAAAAAAAACCAAAAAAATTACTTCCAACCGAATTTTGATATATACGACGATAAATACTCCCTTGATGATTGCCGATAATTTGGTCGCGATCGGATGAAAAACTTTGAAGTTATTCAAGAAACAGTTTTGTATGGGAAAATCCATAGGCACGTGGCTTGTTTCTGCTGAACACGCATGATATAAATTAAATATTTTATGAGGACGGGATGGAATATCAAGCCGAGTTGATGTAGCCAAGCCCGTCTGTATATCTCTCCGTCTCGCTGTATGTATGAGCACCTAGATCTCAGAGCCTATAAAATCTACAGACACGAAACTTCTTCTGATTAAGTGTGATTAATAACAGAGATTCTTGGTGTATTAAAGTATTATCTTTCGCAATCAAACTCTGTTTGTGAATCAATTGATACCGTACCGTATTAAACCGTGTCGATGGCACAAAATAAAACGTGTATATAAGTAAAAGATGTTTTAGGAATTGTCAAGGAAAGCAAAAAAAAACAAGTCAGAAAGCTATAGTCGCGTGTGCTCAACTGTGAAATAGGTTTAGGATTTTGGACCAAGATTATCTGAAATCGAATTAAATGGCGGTCATATACACGCGCTCAAGTTTTGTCTGCACAATAACTGCAGTTTTATGGATTTAATTCTCCCGTCCAGTTTTTAAACGGCAATCCCGCATTTTTTTGTACTCAGAAAATCTATTAACACTACGCCATCTACTTAAACAATTGCTCTTTAATTTTTGCCAATAAGTACTCCAAAAATCCAAAAGCGTTCTCGAAGCTCAAAATTTTGTCTGTTTACACGGGACTGTTTTGATGATGATCCAGATATATAGAAAATATATAGCAGTGAAGAGTAATATAGGATTACAAAGCAAACCTTGTAAGCGAGCCTGAGTGACCGCGCAACAGCCAATTATCAACCTATAACAATTTGTCTCTTGATAACATAACATAGTATATTTTCAGTTTCCAGTGACATTGCAATTGTATTACGAGTCAGTGGTGAGAAATGTCAACATATAGAGTGCTGTAGATGTTTTAGTTCTTCTGATTAATTGTTTTCTTCTTATTGCAGTCTTCAAATACAGATACTCTCTCTTGATATCAGACATACCGACAGTGAATTGACACTTTATGCGAATTGCGTGTCTGTACATGCAAACGTAAACCTACAGAATTGCTAAAATTCATGCAATCAGAAGCTATGTAGTAGGCTATTGATTCTATACAACAGACCCATCGCAATTTCGTCGAGCGGAATATTTAAAATTTCCACTCAATTCGGGAAAATTCAGATAAAATGTTCGTGTGAAACTCAGAGCGAAATGTCACAATAAATGTCGTGCACAATAAATAGACTATAAATAGGAAACAGCACATTGTGTTATTTATTATTTCCTGGGCTTTTAATTTGCTACCTATGAAATGAACAAAGGTAAATACAAATGCGTAAGGGAATCTTTAATCTACAAATCTTTTGATAAGATTATCTTATCCCGTGGTAACCGTTTTAGGGGAATCGTTTTGGAGCTATCACGCTGCTATTCATATATGACTTGGTGACTATCAATTAATATGAACACTATGACAACGTCTATATTATACGGTATGGTACATGCATCTTGGTACACAAATATCAAAATATGTGTCAATCGCATTTACTCTAGATTGAAGTTCAATATAGTTTATTAATAACATCATCGAACTCTGCCTCAACAGTTTAAACATATGTATGTATATTTTTCAGTCTAGACAGCAAAAAAATACCAAATAATTTATTTACGACAAATTCTAAAACATAATAAACTTTTATTTCCCATTCATTTGTATTTTAAAAATTGAAAAAATCTTATAATTCAACTTTTATTTTTAAAACTGAACTGTAATATATATACAAAAATAAATATGTATTTGAACACGTTTATATATCATTTCATTTACAATCCACTTCAGTTAATATGAACGCATATGACGAATCTAAATGTTCCTTAGGAATATATAAAGTGATTCTCTAATTGCGACTAAGCTCTGAAATAAAGCAGTTGCTTACAACGTCAGAAGGAGTTTTGTGCACTCCAACTAGTTAATGCTAATGAATATGGTCCAGCTTGACTATCGATGTCAGAAATTTACAACCAATCAATTGGTTACCATGAGGACGCGTGAGAACTAGCACTGAACTTATCTTCATTCAGTGTGTTTCAATGGACAGTAGAATCATTAGAAGATTGCAGCTCTTAATGGGGAACTAAGACCACGAGGAGGTCAAAGGAATTTAATAGCCAAAACCCTTCCCACTCCACTTTTCGGTCCTATTTTGAAATATGATTTTTGTGTAATTTGTAACTTCCACTTAGCGTGACATGAATTGGAACGTTGAATTGAGTCTACAATGTTATATGTAATAGTTAAATTATGCTGGGCATAGGGTTTCTTTCAAATTTTATTCACGTTTACCAAAATTCAACTTTACAGTCCCTTGCATGACTCTCTTAGAGTATTGTCTTGCTACTTCAAAACTTTATTACTATTTAGTTAGCATTTATGATAATTTCATTGTACATATATTCATTTTCAACTGTTCGACTAAAATGTATTTCCGTTCCACCTTTTTTTGTTTGTTTGTTCTGTATTTGGCATGCAGAAATGTCCGTGTCTTTCATCCTGCGACTATTCCCCTTGGTCAGTTGAGCGAAAGGTGGGTGTTCCCTGGGATCTGCGCATATCAAGCTCCCGCTTGGTATTGTGCTATTTAAACGTGCATACTATGTACGCCAATATCGAAATATAAACTAAACATTTTGACATTCGCAAATTCGTACGGTTCGTACGGTATAGGACTAGGAACTGAAAGTTCCTGCTGTCATGAGTACTTTGATTAAATGGTGTGTTATTAGGCATATTTTATGCTAACTATTGACTGATGCATTGGTTCACGGATTGATGGAGGCAAAATTGAGAGATCAATACACAAAGATCGGACAAAGATAATACAACATCTTGTTAAAAAACGGTATGAAAACTACTAATTCCACTGAATCAAATAAAGATCAGATCTGTTTAGGAGAAAATTTCAGATAGTTCTACTACGGTTCGTAAATCTGTGCTAGGTTCTCAGGCAATTTGAATATAACAGGCAATTTAAATATATCTCTATAGTTCTTGGCTCGGACTTACTACCCTTTTTGTGCAAAGGAAAAATATACGATATAAGTCCCTCCAAATTTAGGTGAAAAGTCGATGACTCAAGTGATAAATCAAATAGTATATGCAGCGGTCTGTAGCGAACTAAGAGATTTTTATGACTCACAGCGCAAAGCCGTTGAAATTTGACATGACATTAATGTATTAAGAAGAATGTATTGAGCTACTGTGAAGTGTGCTTGACTATTTAATACCCGCTAGCCAGTTCAAATGTACTAAAATGTACCAAAAATATATATTTCGTATTTTTTGTATATTTAGTATATTGATATTCTATTACGTTCCCAATATCTGGTGAAATATAATAATATTCTTCAATAGAAACAAAGCTCGAGCAGCAGCCTATGAATTATCCCATTACAAAATTTTATTTTTGAATATGAATCCTAAATGCGTAAACTATTTATAATGCCTAGATGGGATTTAAGGATTTGAAAGTTACAAAAACAAGGAGGTTTATTAGACCAATACGAAAGCAAGTCAGAAAGCTACAGTCGAGTGTGCTCGACTGTAATATACCCGCTAGCCAGCTCAAATACACTAAAATATCCCAAAAAAAAAATTTCGGTATTTTTGGTATATTTGGTATACTTGTAGATTTATATTCCACCACATCCTAAATATTGCATAAAGTATAAAATATACCATGTACGGTAACATTGTTCAGCAGAAACAAGCCACGTGCAACTGCCTATGGATTTTCCCATACAAAACTGTTTCTTGAATAACTTCCATCGAGTATGGAGACTCTATCTTTAAAATTGCGCTAGTAAATCGTTTTTTTCGATTTTAGGGGGCGGAAATGGGTGTGGCAAAAATCTAAAATAAACTTTATCTGCGTAGGACATACACCAATACTGGTACCAAGTTTGGAATCTCAAGCTCTTATAGTCTCTGAGATCTAGGTGTTCTAGGCTATATCGACTCGGCTGGTGACTCTGACCAAGAATATACATACTTTATGGGGTCGAAAATGCTTTCTTCTGCCTGTTACATACATTTCCTAAAGTCACAAAGTTATAATTCCCTTCTGCCCTATGGATAGCGGGTATAAAAATGTACAATATAATATATTAAGCCATTTTTTTCCATTTGACGTTTACAAACACAAGTATAACCTAATGTCTAAAATTTTATCAATGTTCTTAAATTATATAGTTTTCGTAATTTTAAATTAATTAACCCCAATTCACGCTATCACTGCTTTGACTTTCACAATGATTAATTACACCATAGACGCTATTCCTAACATGAAAATTGTTTTGAATTGTGAAATGCTCTATTAATTGAATATTTTTATTAGTTTTGCTAACCTTTTGTTACAATATTCCTTGCTAATATTCATTGATACTATTGATGAAAATGAGTTTAATTCCATTTAATGCTATTATAAGGTTATTAAGACTATTATGGTGTTAAGGCTATCTTCTCTTTATATAAAATTAATATTCCAACTAATTGAGTGAAGAATATATCTAATTTTTTGATTATTTTCATAGGTAATTCTAACAATAGCTTTTGTAATTTCAGTAAATGAATTCATTCATTAATGTTCTCTGGTTAATAGCTTTATTTATCACGATTTGATTATGTTCATTTAACTTTTTGAATATTAATTCAGGTTTTCGATTGTCAGGTGGACCCACCAGCCATTTTCATGCTGAACTTATTGCATGTAATGCATTTAGTCATTAGACTCAAATGCTTTGTGCAAATCATTTTCATTTGTGTTAACTTGAAATCAAAATCTACCTATCGGGTCTGATCTTGAAATATTTTCTTTTAAGGAAGTCTTTTTTTTTAACGAAGTCTCTAATGTGGATTATTATAAATGTGATATTTTTAATCTAAGATCCATATTGATGGAGACCGTTTTTTCCGGAATGAAACTTCTGACAGAGAATATTTACTATTACTATTACTATTACTATTACTATTACTATTACTATTACTATTACTATTACTATTACTATTACTATTACTATTACTATTACTATTACTATTACTATTACTATTACTATTACTATTACTATTACTATTACTATTACTATTACTATTACTATTACTATTACTATTACTATTACTATTACTATTACTATTACTATTACTATTACTATTACTATTACTATTACTATTACTATTACTATTACTATTACTATTACTATTACTATTACTATTACTATTACTATTACTATTACTATTACTATTACTATTACTATTACTATTACTATTACTATTACTATTACTATTACTATTACTATTACTATTACTATTACTATTACTATTACTATTACTATTACTATTACTATTACTATTACTATTACTATTACTATTACTATTACTATTACTATTACTATTACTATTACTATTACTATTACTATTACTATTACTATTACTATTACTATTACTATTACTATTACTATTACTATTACTATTACTATTACTATTACTATTACTATTACTATTACTATTACTATTACTATTACTATTACTATTACTATTACTATTACTATTACTATTACTATTACTATTACTATTACTATTACTATTACTATTACTATTACTATTACTATTACTATTACTATTACTATTACTATTACTATTACTATTACTATTACTATTACTATTACTATTACTATTACTATTACTATTACTATTACTATTACTATTACTATTACTATTACTATTACTATTACTATTACTATTACTATTACTATTACTATTACTATTACTATTACTATTACTATTACTATTACTATTACTATTACTATTACTATTACTATTACTATTACTATTACTATTACTATTACTATTACTATTACTATTACTATTACTATTACTATTACTATTACTATTACTATTACTATTACTATTACTATTACTATTACTATTACTATTACTATTACTATTACTATTACTATTACTATTACTATAACTATTACTATTACTATTACTATTACTATTACTATTACTATTACTATTACTATTACTATTACTATTACTATTACTATTACTATTACTATTACTATTACTATTACTATTACTATTACTATTACTATTACTATTACTATTACTATTACTATTACTATTACTATTACTATTACTATTACTATTACTATTACTATTACTATTACTATTACTATTACTATTACTATTACTATTACTATTACTATTACTATTACTATTACTATTACTATTACTATTACTATTACTATTACTATTACTATTACTATTACTATTACTATTACTATTACTATTACTATTACTATTACTATTACTATTACTATTACTATTACTATTACTATTACTATTACTATTACTATTACTATTACTATTACTATTACTATTACTATTACTATTACTATTACTATTACTATTACTATTACTATTACTATTACTATTACTATTACTATTACTATTACTATTACTATTACTATTACTATTACTATTACTATTACTATTACTATTACTATTACTATTACTATTACTATTACTATTACTATTACTATTACCATTACTATTACTATTACTTTGGCAGTCCATGATTAGTTTGGCTAGCAGCAACACGTAAATTAGTTTAAAACCAACTGTATATATCCAGGGGCCACCAGAACAAAATGTTTCAAAATAATAAAAAAAAAACCTATACTTAATGGTATAAAATTAGAAACGCTGAATAAGCTTTGGGCCGGATGTCGTGGTCATGAAGCCGATAATTGTATCTGTTACGTTTAGTTTACAATTTATTAAGCCAGCACGCTTCTTAAAATAAATATTTCTACATATACTCCGTTCTATTATTGCTAAGGCACGAACGTAAAACAATATTGATTAATTTTGCCATAGGCTAGCAGGCCAGAGTGATTCTTCTTCTTTATTGTTTGAATAAGATTGACAATAATAAATTCTTAACGCTTGCTAAATGATACAACAATGAAAAATTCAAAGTTTGAGCCGACACACAGCAATTTTTGTATTCCGGACACTGACTTTATTTATTCGCTGGGTTAGTGCAAAACTTTTAAGCTTTGCATTTGAATACGACTGTATTTTTGCTCAGAGTTAAGAGCCGGGACAATAGAGCCATGTCCGTCTGTAAATCTGTTCTCTCGGATCTTATATCAGAGACTATGAAAGCTACATATATCAAACTTGGTATAAATACGCGTGTAAGGGAAAAAGTAATTTACAAGCGTAATTTTAAAACTAGTGATAAATTTTTGGTTGCAATCGGATGAAAAAATTACGTTAGTCATTTGACGTTAGTCAAAAAACAATTATGTTTGTAAAACTCAAAGCCAGCCGATGAGTCATTGCTTCCGGCGGACGTGGAGACTCTGTAAAGTATATTTTGTCCTTAATGAGATATATGCAGAGATTAATGGAATGCCAATAATAGGAATGTCAAATCAAAAATAGTTTTTGTGTATTGAAATTGGAACGGCTAGTTCACTGTCGGGTTCGGCTGTAGCTTTATGACTTGCTAATTTGTTACTGTTATGGACCAAATCACATAAATATTGTAATTTCTTGGGAAGCACAAAAAATTTAATTCCAAAATAATTTGGCTACTGACATGAATTCCTTTTAAATAGAAAGGAAATTTAAAATTAAAAATAAAATTATATATGAAACGTCTAGTAATTGAATTGAATCAGATTGACTTGTTACACATGATCAAGAAGAAATGAAAATTATTGGAAATTTTAAAAATTATCTTGCGCCCTAACTTGTTAATTTTACCTTTGATAGCAGACGAAAGAAATGAATAACTAAAACATTGTTACATATGCTATGATTATATTAGGCTATTATCTGATGGCTATTACCAGATCCAATGCATCGTTATCCCGACTATTTAAATACATTGTACATAGCCGTAGGATAGTTACTCACTTTTAGCGCAATGGTCAAAGTTCGAGAGCAATACTAATATTGGGTTTTTCAGTAATTTAATTAAGCAGTTTGTTATAAATCGACATAGCTTATCTGTACAGTTTTAAAGCACAGATATAATTTATACCAGCTGCGCTGCAAATCCCAAGGAAATCCATCAGGTAGCCAAAAAATCAGATAAGCAATTGATTATAAAGTTTCTTATCTGAATTAGAAAGGGACTGTCATCGTATATGTATGTATGTATTCAACTACTATTTATAAATTTAATGGGCGTCTTCATAACGACAATCACAAACGCCAGCGTCGATGCTGTCGACAAGTCAAGTGGCTATTTGTGAGCCTATAAAAACGTATTGCAGACATTGGCCAAACAGTTAGTTAGCGAAGCATTCAATTCGGTGAGTGTCTTAAAATTTCCTTTCCGTGCTCATCTCATCATCGTACTCGAAAAAAGGAATCGTCAAAGAAGGATTATGACGAGGACACCCAGTCAGTTGGCCGCACTACTGGCCACGACAGTATTACTTATATTGCTAGCAACTACGAACTGTACTCACATTAAAAATGCCAAGGATATGCGAGTCGGACATTCGCTGGCAATGCAGAGCAACTTGGCTCATCAGTTCTTTACTCTTGCCGTGGAACAAATAACCATTTCGAATCAAACCGACACTGCCGTATTGACCCAAAATACGAACAGCAATCGAGCCTACGATGATACACTTTGTGATCGAGATGTGGCCCGCATCCGTAACGCAATCGATAATATGGAAGAGTGGGCTCTGGAGTGTAAGCAAACATTTTTTTTACTAAATGTTGTTAGATCCCATTCAAGAATTATTATTATGACCGGGACATAAATCAAATTTAAAATCAAATTCGATAAGAGTTTATCATGTTGTAAATCTTGATAGTGATAAGATTCAATTAATCAATCGTATAATGATGCAACGTATTGTGATACCGTGATTATCAATTACAAGTATAGCTTTACGGTTATGTTTTTTGAAGCTTGCTTACGGCAACATGTGTTGATTAACAAATTGCATACTTCAAAACGCGTGAGAGTTGAATAAATATGATGAAATGAAATTGAAAGTAAATGAGTTGGAAAGACAATCCATACCTGATTTATTAGAAGCTATCAATTGACATATGAACCCTTTTTTTTACAAATTACGAATACAGTGAAACCGACGTTCTTTATATATTTGTTTCCTCACACACTGACAATAATTATGCACAAGCATAAACAATCAATTCGAGTAGACTGCAATTTACATTTATCTATAACTTGATGCCATAAAAAGCTTAATTTTACTTAAAATAGTTGGCTGAAATGTTTTCGAGTCCCTAAAAGGTGGTAAATTGCAACAATTACTTATAACCGACAACCCTTCAAATAGACTTCATAAATTGTATGTATAGGCAGAAGAAAGCATCTTCGACCTCATCGAGTATATATGTATATATATTCTTATGCAGCATCGACATCCAAGTGAATATAGAAGTATTCGTATGTCCGTCCGTGTGAACATTGAGATCTCAAAGACTATAAGAGCTAGAGAAACCAAATTTGAAATAATCGTGTATTTCAAATCTGTGTCACACCCCCTTTCACTCCATAAAATCGAAGAAAAAACGATTAAGCAGAAAAACAGACAGCTGCACGTGTTATGTCGCTGGTGGGCAATATGACCGTGTATGATATATTTTATACCCTTAAAAATACCAAATATATCTTTTTTAAATTTTAGTACATTACAAATGGGTAGCAGGTGTCTCACAGCCGAGCACACTTGTACTAAAACTGTTGATTTCTGACTTGATTTACTTTAAAATGGACACTTACCACTTTTCATTTTGACTATAGCTCGGAATGTTTTCTCAACAAGGACTTACATAGTGCACATGTGTTATTTATAAAGTCATTACTCAATGTCACTTTAACAAACTTGTAAATCGTCGTCATTTATTTCTCTGCCCTTAAAAACAAATTTGCACTGCAAAATCAAAAGTTTTATTTGCTCGGATTTTGAAGTTGTTTCAGAATATCCATAACAACTCAGATATTACGCCTATATTAATCAAGGGGTTTTGAATCATTTGGCGTTCTAAGAATATGACAAGATCAGTTTAAATGCCGTTTATTTCCGCCCGTAGACATATGCTCTTGACGCGCTTGCATGATTCTTTTCTCGTATGATTTGAATTCCTTGAATAACTCTATCTAGGGGTCTATGAGTTAGCTAATTATATATTGGCCTATTAAATTCCAATCTTTGCAGTTCCCGACTCATGGGGCCGTTTACCTATAGGATTCTTTTGGGGCCATCTCATTAGCATGGGCCAATACGAGGAATGTGTTGCAGCTTCAACTACTTATGGTGATGAGATTCGTGGACAATACTGCCTGGCACGTTTGAATATAACCCAGTTCTATAGCCAAGTGAAACGTAGGAATGAGGAAACCGCACGTATCAGCTACAAGCAAACTGATCCTCAAATCTTTGAATTGGGTGTTTGTGTGCCAAGCACGTGCAGTGCCGAAAAGACTGATCAACTTCTTAAATATACTATTCAACATATCTATGGCAATGATTTCGTCAATCTAACAGAGCAAATGGTGCAGGAAAAATGGTGTAAATATGATGCACCTGTGGAATTCCGGGGCGTCGATATATTTGCCATGTAAGTGAAATTTAACGTAGATTATACAAAATTTCTAATCACTAAAATTAAACTTATAGTATTTCATAACATGTTGTAACCGTGAAATATGTTATCTTTCAATAAAAAAATTGCACATTTACTCATATGTATAACATATGTCCATAACATTGATTTACATAACTAATGTGAGTTGTTGTTCGTTTATTATAGTCATTGGTTTCAAACAGAAGATCGCACTCGATTTCATTATTTTAATTTTTTCCAAAACTAAATAATAATTTAATAAAAATATCATTCTTTTTCCAAAAAGCATTTTCTTCTCGCTGATTATATTCTTCCTGATAACAAGCAGTGTCTACGACTTTATACAAACTCGGAAAGGAGGTAATTATTACTTTTTCACATTACCATAATTGTCAGGACTTTAAAATTCGAATTTTTTTTAGGACAAAAAAAAACACTTTTCGTGGCATTCTCAATACTCCACAATGCTCCAAAGATATTTACAGTGAAAAAAGTCAACAGCCCAAATGTAATTCATTGCTTGAACGGTCTGCGATGCTTCAGTATGATGTGGGTGGTCTTTGGTCATGGTTATATGACCTTCTACGATTTGCCACATATTAACCGCAACAAATATTATACGTGGCTGCAGACCCCGTACTCCATGCTTGTGCAGAATGGATCCCTATGTGTCGACACTTTCTTTTTTATGTCCGGCTTGTTGATGTGCTGGGGAGCATTCCGTGAAATGGACCGCACCAAAGGAAAATTAAACATCCCAATGATGTATTTCCACCGCTACATTCGCCTCACCCCTGTTGTTGCCGTTGTTGTGTTATATATAATGTCACTATACAAATATTCTGGAGCTGGTCCTATGTGGTTCAAATTGGGTACACAAGATCAACGTTGTGCAGATACATGGTGGGCCACACTTCTTTATGTGCAAAACTATGCCTTCCCTTATAGCATTGTAAGTAAATATAATTTGCTGTCCATTGAGTCCATTGTTTCTATGCTTATGATGCTGGTGATATAGTAGGGCAAATAATTGTGGTATGCATTTGCTATATCTAACGTTAAACATTTTACATAGTCTAGTAGTTCAAGGATTCTCAGGGTAATGAGAATTCCGTTTTGAAGTTTTAAATCGATATTCTCGAAATTTTCGTTAATAATCCAATTCGTTATTTTAAACGAAGTGTCCCTACATTTTTGTTCTTACTGATCGATATTAGGGGAGCTTGCATAAAACTTTCACCACCAACGAACGCGTTGGTAATCGACTGTTGCGTACTTTTTAATTTATATCAACATAGTCCTATTGTTTTTATTATCAAATTGAAAGATTAACAATTATGCACTAAACTGGGACTGGATAGCAACATAAGCGAGCGCATATGTTCATACGGACGGACATAGCTGTAATTTGTTTTAATGTTTCTTTACAATTAATTTTTATTTTAAACGTATCGATAAAAGGATAAAAAGTTTAATTTATAAGCCAATATCTCTGGTTTAGCAAATATTCGTTATATTTATTGAAAGTTTGGTTGCAATCGGATAAAAACTTTTGTTAGGCATGACAAAAACCTTATGCAAGAACTTAGCCGCTGTTGTGTACCATGAGACCTTAATGGACATTACTTTTAGTATATTTTAACACGCCACCATAAAATGGGTGTCGGGTATCTCATAGTCACGAACACTTGACTGTGGCTTCCTTCCTAACCATGGTTTTAGGTCCCTTTATATCATCTTTAGTAACTTAACATTTGATGTAACCCTTCACTTTTTGTTTTTTTTTTTACAGTGCGTATCACAATCTTGGTATTTAGCTGTAGATACACAATTGTATTTCCTATCACCGTTATTCCTAATTCCGCTGTACAAGTGGGGAAAAAAGGCGCTTATACCAATTGTTATTTTTGCTCTACTATGCTTGGGCTGCACTGTTGCTACATTCCTTCACAATGACTTCACGCTGTTCCGAGTACAGGACGACCATGTCGATCTACGCCAACGCCTTACATATTACCCAACACATACACGAATTCCCACATGGTTGATTGGCGTTATTTTTGGCTACTTCTTATTCACACGAAATCGAGGACGTCAAATACCTTTAGCCAAGCACTGGGTGATTACTGGTTGGGTATTGGCCTTTGGCACTATGCTGGCTGATCTATGGGGTCCCTTTTGGCGCATTCTGCCGGATACTCCCGATTCCCCACTTATTGAAGGTGCTCTGTTTGAGCCACTCAGTCGCAGCTCGTGGGCCCTCGCTATTGGATGGATTGTCTGGGCCTGCTACAATGGACATGGTGGTCTTATCAACGATTTCCTTTCGTGGGGTTTTTTTACCGGCTTCAGCCGGCTGTGCTATTGCATGTACGTGATACATAGAATCGTTCAGCTTGTGAATGCAGCACGTCTTCAAACGGATACGCATTTCTCCGATTATGATGCTGTAAGATAGACGACAATATTGTTATTGTTCACTTTTTAAATTTTCTATTCTTTGTATGATTTCAGATCCTGCGCTGGTGGCACGATTTCGGTATTACATTAACTCTATCAATTTTTGCAACATTGGCATTTGAAGCGCCCATTTTGGGCATTGAAAAGGCAATTTTTGGTCGCGGTAACTCAAAGCCAGCAGTGAAGAAACTCACGCCCGCCGATCAACCCCAGGTAGTGAGTGGGCCAGTTTTGGAACCTGTTGCCGCTACTGAAAAATTGCCTGAAATTGACCTCTCAATTACCAAAGATGCAAATCCGTCAAACGCGTAACTACGTTAAAATACAAATAAATCCATTTTTTTAACGTTTGAGTATAAAATATTGTCCCAACGATCCAAGTGAAGTGTCAATTCAGAGTTTACATTGTGGGAGACTTGCAATTCAAGCAAAAAACTTTCAATACTTGTCATTGACGGGAAATATCGATGACATCATTATGTTTTAGAGAATTTGTATCGTTTTAGATTTGGTAGCGACTAGTTATACTTTTGTAGCAGGCGAGGCTTGCGTATGAAATTTAAATCAAAATTAATATATTAATTTAAATATTAATGTATTGTGTTTTATTTGCGAAGTTTATAAAGAATGTATACTTGTATAATCTCACAAGTTGATGATTATTATCATAATTATAGAATTAATTGAGCGTCATATTTGAGAGGTACTCGCGACTGGGTTCTGCTGATGTAGATAAAAAAGCGCAATATAATACCATTTGATAAATAAAATATGAATAAGTCGTAAAAAAGGGTTTTTGTTTGTTGGGTTAAGTAATACTTATATATCACTGTAAAATATCTTTGTATTTATTCGATTCTTTTAATCCGGTAATGTAATGTAATGATTAAAAAAAAAAATTTTTTTCTCGGACAGTTTGCATTTCAGAAAAATTTGAATGTAGTATTCAGCTAATCCGAGAATTTGCATATACTCTTGAGCCCATAAAGGTTTTAAATGTGGGTCTAGAAGATGTACCATTTATTATTATAGCGATTGCCCAAAATATCCAAAGCTACCCGACAATTCGCTTTAAAAAGCCCAAATAACTTAGTCGTATCCTACGAAAAACCAGACAGGTACGAACACAGTTAATACAGCTACCCAAATTCTGCATCTTGGGATCCATAAAGATGACAGAACTGAACATTAAGACACTGAGTTATTCTTGATGTTCACTTCTGTCGGCCTATCGGCCTGAAAATGTTGAGACCCAGTAAACGCGGCTAGCGTCTCCACGCTAAAACTGAACTCTCAATCGCAAAATAACCTTCAATCGTTTTGTAGCTCATTGCACATTCTTCTACCGCACACGAGAGTCAAGCATGCCTCTATTACGGGACAGCATTGCTATTGGCCCAGCAATACTTGAGATGTAATCCGACACTGTTAAGCACTAATGTTATTAGAGGCTTGAGCGACAATTACTATATTCACACCGGGAGAACACCAATCACCTTAAAGACAGCCAGCGACGTTATTCCTGCACACGTTATCATTGGCTGGATCGTTAAATCATCGCTTCTCCTGATCATCGCATCGTCGATCAGGGTATAGCTTAGTTCAAAATAAATTTGCTTAACAAAAATCTGCTCTTTCCCAGGTGTGTAGCTCTGGTAATAAATTTTTTTAGGAAATATAAGGTTTAATATATATATAATATACAATATAATATTTAAAATTATATGATTGCTTCTGCATCGTTTATGACATCTGCATAAGGACTTAGACGATACATAATCTGGCAATATTTATTAAAAGCCACTGAAATATACAATAGAAATTAAATAAATTTAATGTAAATCAAGTATACATTTTTGTTTTAACAAACAGCTTACTTAACAGAAACTTACAAAACTGTAAAGGACTTTCGATCCTTCTTGGGGCTATCGAGCTATTATCTTCCTCAGTGAAGTAAATGGCCGTCTTTCAAACAATATATCAAACAAAGTCACCAAACATTAGACCAGAATTATAAAGAAGCATTCCGCAAAATAAAGAACATATAAGCTTCGCAATAAATAACACTTGTATATCCAGACTTCAAGATTGAGTGTTAACTAAGAACAGATGCGTCAAACTACGTCGTCGACCCACTATTGGAAAATAATTGGATTCAATAAAATATATAATAATATAATAATGATAAACTCTAATGTTTAAAAAGTTGCTTGTAAGAATTTAACTATGAGTTAAAATATAAACCATGTACCTACAGTAACAGACGCATTATCCAAAACCTCAATAAAATCCAAATTAAACAAACTTTCCACATAACGACGATAGCTCTTCTCATAACCTCACGTATTCAGTGTAAAGTCCATTAAAAGTCTATTCACAAAGGTTCATAGTCACACTCTCAACTGTCGAGTGTGCTAAAATATACCGAAAATACTAAAATATACCAAAAAGTATTTGTGGTATTTTTGGTATAATTGGTACATTCATTTTCCATCACATCCTAAATATTTCGGCATATTTGGTATAATTGGTACATTCATTTTCAATCACATCCTAAATATCGCGCAAAGTATATGCCATACATGCCATGCACGGTCACATTGTCCACCAAAAACAAACCACGTACAGTTGTTTAATGGATTTTCGCGTACAAAACTGTTCCTTGAATAACTACCAAGTTTTTCATCCGATCGCAACCAAATTCCCGGGAATCATTGATACTACAACTATCTTCGTATATACCAAATCGTTTTTTCGATTTTAGGGGCGGAAAGGGGCGTGGCAAGAATCTAAAATAAACTTGATGTGCTTAAGACATACAACAATACTGGTGCCAAGTTTGGTATCTCTAGCTCTTATAGTCGCTGAGAACTAGGTGTTCATACAGACATACGGACAGATGCTAAGTAGTAGTAGTATATACTTATAGAGTGCTTCCTTCTTCAAATTTATAACCATCTACGCTAAGGGTAGAATAAATGGCAAATAAATGACACTTAAAGCTGATTGCATCTGCTGCTACCCATTACAATGTTAAGTAAAATCGAATCGATATTAACCAATTTTTATCGGGATTTAATATTAATGGCACATACTGGCTTAAGTGATTTTTGTTATTTATCATTTACTCAAACAATAAAATGAATTAATTTTTGAAATTCTGTATTTTATTTAAATTAATTTATTTTACACTTTTAAGCAATGTATTTTATTAATTACAGTACGTTCTTGATGGTGTGATTTTATTTTATTTATTTTGTGTTTTTACTGTTTCTTCTTCAATATATATATATATTTCAAGGTATAAAATACAATTAATACAAGTAAAAAAAAAAAAACACGTAAAACAATAATGTAATATTAATAGAAATTAATTGAAAACTAATTGTCTCCATTCCACTTTCAGTATATTACAAGTTGTTATAGTATGTAACCATTGTGTTGATTATTTGTTTTGTTTCACTTTTTTTAGTATTTATTTGTTGGTTTTTCATTTGTTTGTTATTAGAACTAGTTTTTACTAAGGCTTGGTTTACACTTGACTTAACTATGTTGTATTTGTTTATCTTATTTCGTTTATATTATATGATTTTAATACACTAAATTTTTATGCATAATAATAAACATGTTAGAGATGTGAACACTATGCCCACTTGCATTTAGAATAAATTATAAGTTATTTTTTTATAATTTACAATTACTAATCTACTCGTTTGTCAATATGCATGCATATATATAAACGCATACATATACAAATACACACACACATTATATATGTATATATACATATATATATATGCATATATACATATATATATATGCATACATATATATACATATATACTCATATATATATATATGTATACATATATATACATATATACTCATATGTGTGTGTGTGTGTGTGGGTGTGTGTGTGTGTGTGGTACGGTATGAATATAGCTGACGTAGCCCACGATGTGGCTTTTTGCTAAACTAAGGCTTACATGCTATGTTTTACATCATAATTAATTGTGTTGCTTTCTGTTTTCATATATAATTGTAATCACAAATAGTTTTGGAATATGCTCTTTCTCTCTCCCTCGCTCTACCTGGCTCTAATCCTATCGCTTGCTCACTCATATAAATTAACAGAAATTCTAATAAAAAAGTTTTGAGCCTTATAATTTATTCTTCTCAAACACTGTTTATACACACACTCCATAAAAAAACGTTGTTAATTGCTTCTAAGTGTACCTTAAATAAAACCGAACAGAAAATAAGCAAACGTAGCAGCTATCTCAACTATTTTTAGTTTTTATTTATTTTATATTTTCCTTCTGCAAAGAGCCTTAGGCAATAGCGGTAGCGCCTTGTACTCAATTTATAATTAATATTGTTGTTGTGACACCATATAGTTATAATCAAAGTCTCAACTATACGCACAATGAATACGTTGTGTGCATACGATTTCAATGTTTAAAACTGTGTTGTTGAATTGTGTACATATATACACGTATATATAAATATATATATATATATATATATATATATATATATATATATATATAAAAGTACCTCCTAACAAAGTATGCATACACAAAGTATTTTTACAATTAACGTAGCTTTTCTTCTGTTAACGCATTTTTAAGGCATTTTTACAATTTGGTATCTATGTGAATGCACTTGGTATGCAAGTGTATTTAATTCTGTGAAATGTGGAACGCGTTTCCTTTCTGATAAGCTTTCTCTCTCTCTCTATCGACTTCTCTTTCATTTTCGATCTGTACATACAATTTTGGGCGGTGGCAACTTTTGTATAGTTTAAAAAAAAGATGATTTATATCAATACTTATCAAAAATTATCGACTATAAGTTAACTGCTTATGACCTAATATAATAGTGCGAGCATTACATTTAGCTCCCTAATGCTACTTTTAATTGTATTGAATGCATTTATAAATAGCAATCGTATTAATTACAGTTGAAATAATCTATAAAATTAAAATTATTAATTATTTTGTCTTGATATTTTGAGACAAATTAAAACATTTTAAATATGATTTTTTTCTCTCTTTCCAGCTATCACAAAATGAAATACTAAGTAAATTATGCAATGTATATATTTACAATTGTTGGCAAAAAAATTTAAAAAAAGGGGATTTTTCAAATATTACGTCCATAGGATAAACTTAAAAGAATCAAATTTGTATGCATTATCTATTGAATTTGTATTCGTTTTAGCCAATAAATTGTATTATTCTTATTGTTCACAAAACACTTTAACTATTGCTTACATGGTTGGTTGCTGGTGTTCAAGTTGTTATTGATGTTATAGTTTTATCTACTATTTATAGTAGTTTTATCTTGTTATTGTTGTGTGTCAATTGGAAGTTTATAAAAAGAGCGTTATCGCGATGTTTGTTCTGTTAGTATTTGAAACACGCATACATACATAGTACATATATATTTTGCGTATATATGAAATGTGTAGATGTCTGCTTGTTATGAGTGATATCCATATAAAAATATTTGTGTTCCCAATTCAAGCTCCTATAAGGAGCACATAATAAACTGACAATAGCGAACAACTTAGCGCAAGAATTGCTAGCCATAAAACTCTATATATACATGGGGGTTTCTCATATATAGTCTATATGCATTTGACAGTTTTGATAGTCTCAATACATTATCTTTTATTATTTTGTGTCATTTTGTATGTCTCTTTTTTTAAATTGATATTTTTTGTTATCTTAAGGTTAGGTACAAAAAAATATTAAAAATAATAATAAATATACTCTATATAAACCATCTGCATCATTGAAATTGTTTTGATTTTAAGCGTGTAGGTAAAATTGCATACAGTACAGACGCGTCAAATAAAAGTGTATATACATCCGGATATTATATATAATGTAATTAGTTCTCCAATTTTTTTAAATTTGTGTTGGTTTATTTAAAATTATTCTTGTTTCTTATTTTTGCAGCATCTTCAGCATTGCCCTTTACGTTTTCCGTATTTACTTGTGTGCTAAAAAACTATAGTTAACGTTTTACGTTTAATATTCTTAGTTCTTGCTGTTTACGTAAGCTGTATGCTGTGTGTATTATGCGTGACCTAACCGATTGCACTAAACATTGATCAATATGATTTAAAATATTGGTGATAATCATAATATTTAATTACCATAATCAAAATCGTTTCAGTTGTTTTATGAGTTTTGTTCAAATCCTAAATTTAAAAGTGCATAATTATATATATATATATATATATATATATATATATATATATATATGTGAAAAGAACGTAATCCTCCATTGTAAATATATATTCAAGTGATAACATAAACAGGGAGCAATTTTCAAAATAAACTACACGAAATTGAAATTAACTAAAGCATATATAATAGTCGATAGCCGATGCTAAACATAATTCTATACATAAGAAAATTATTTTTAAAGATTAACACACAGTATTTTTGCAAAATTTAGTATAAATATAAAGCGCAAAGTAGGCTTCTCACATGCAATGTCATCCCAGCTCCATCGTAGACGTAAATCAAAAATAATGCAGTGATTTTGGTGATGGTTGATGTCTATAGTCCACCGGTTGCTGGTCATCACATGAAAAGTGGACACTACCGCTGATGCTGTTTTTGTTATTGCCTGTACCGGTGATACCGGTAATGTTGTTGAACTAAAGTCGCTCCACAAACTTAGTTAGTTGATCTGAAGCATCTGGTAGAACGCCGCCTGCATTGCCCACAACGTTGCCCACCGCATTAACGCCAACACCTACGCCCACATCTTGAGGTAAACCCGGCAGTGGTGACTGATGGTGCATTCCATGACTGTGCATTGTATCATGGGGTGCTTGTGGCGCTGGCGATTGACTGCTCATCACATGATGCGGTGAGGGTTGGGCGCGCGGCGATGCCGACGGGCCACGTGGCGACGGTGCAGATCGCGGAGATGGTGTTGGTTGCGGCGAGCGGATCGGAGGTGATGACCGTGCTTGCGATTGCATCAATTGCTGTTGCAGCGTATGCGGTGTTGGCGGACCCATCACACTAGTATTAGAACCACCGCCACTGGGTGTTGTATTAGACATGCTGCCACCACCACTGGTCACAACCTGCATGATTTGTTGCTGTTGTTGCAATGGCTGTGGCTGCTGCATCCCCGTTTGCATTACGCTCAACTGTTGCTGGGATCCTTGCTTGACGCCACCGCCGCTTCCCTGTTGCTGCTGGAGCATATTGGGCACTGCAGTATTGGCAATGGAGTATTGCTCAGAGCCAGATCCTGCAACACCACTACTTCCACCGACACTAGCGCCAGATACCGGTACACCGGTAACTGTTCCAGCGTTGCCGGGATTAAAATTACCGGTTGCGCCGCCGCCCGGAAATTGTTGTTGACCAGCGCCTCCTATGTGTGGACCACGCTGGCGTTGAGGATATGGTGGTGGGTATTGATTCAATGGCAGGTAGCGCATCTTATTCCAGTTTTGATTGGCACCCTGTAAGAAAGAGAATATTGATAGCATCAGAATGAAAGAGATAAATAGATATATGGAAAGCGCATATGTAAGGGTATTTCCACGACTTGTTAAAAACTTGCATATTTTGTTCGTTCAAATTTTAAATGATTTTCAAAAGAATTGAATTGTATAATAAACTTTGATTATCTATTTTGCTGTATTACTGAACATCAATTGCCATATATTGGTAAAAATAACATTATTTTTATGAGTGCGAAAGATAATTAAAAAAATATATATATACATAGCTGTATAAGCTCATTTTCTAAACATTAATAATTCAGATGTCTCTTATTCAACGACATTTCTATAACGAGTGATAATATACTTAAATAAAATACACACAATATACGATGCCAATACGGCTTGGAAAATTTTGTTCTGGCTTTGATTATGTGTAATCCTATATGTACTACTCAGAAAATAACTAATACTAATTATTATTAAAGACATTTACAATGATATGAAATTAGCTTACCATGTTTCCTTGAGTTGACACACCAGGGGGCAGATTCGGAATCATCATTGCTGCATTCTGCATGTTGGCCATACGTTGATGTGGTGGGCCTTGTTGTTGTTGAGTTGCCTGCATTAGATTCACCTGTTGTTGTTGGTTAGATCCCATTTGCTGTGGTACTGACCCTGGACCAGGTCCCTGCTGCTGTTGGTTCATCATATGCTGCATTTGCTGTTGTTGCATTACTTGTTGCTGTTGCTGCTGTTGTTGCTGCTGCTGCTGTGCTGTTTGAGAACCATTCCCAGATTGAATTGATGCACCACCAGCTCCACCGGCAGCAGCATTAATTTGACTTTGCTGCCTTTGCTTAATTATCGCCGCCATTATCTGTGGATTTTGCTTTAGAATGCTGAGTATGTGCTGATTGCTCTCGTTGGTTGGGTTGTTTTTTATCTTTTGCATAATCTGAGCAAGCGTCTGTGTATTAAGCGGCGGCCCATTCACCATATTTGGGCCAGCTCCAGGACCACCAGTTCCTACGCCTTGAGCACCCGGGGGTCGTACACCAGCACCACCAGCTGCCGCACCCATAGGAGCTCCCATGCCAATGCCATGTTGTGTACTCCCACCACCGCCACTCATACCTACGCCACCACCAAGAACCGGCATTTGACCAGAACCAACTCCGACTCCGACACCTAAGCCAACGCCGACACCGCCACCTATCTGATTCGGCGGCATGCTCATCATCTGTTGTTGTTGTTGTTGTTGTTGCTGCTGCTGCTGTTGCTGCAGGTTCTGCTGCATTAGTTGGTTCGATTGTCGCATTACTCCTGGCTGGTTGGATGCGTTATTAGCATAGCGTTGTTGTTGCCCGGATCCTCCTACATTAACGCCGCCACCCCATTGTTCCATCGGCAACAAATTGTTGGCATTCAGCACATTATTGCAATTGGCACCACCGGATATTGGGCCACCTGCACCTGGTCCGCCCACACCGACATTACTTGGCAACTGATTGACGCCCACATTGCCAACCATGGCACCCAGTGCTCCCTGGTTAGCCACGCCCACACCCATCGACCTTTGTAATACAGGTGGAGCCATAGGAACTCCTTTGCCAAAGCTATGCGGCACTTGTTGCCGCGCTGCCTCTTCTTGTACTTGTTTGACGACCTGCAAAACATTGGGTGACGGTGAGTGTCCGCTTCCTGGTTTCATACCAATGCCCGGTTGGTGTGGTGGATGCGGTGATGACAATCCTCCCATACCACCAGCTGCCGGGACCGGCGACGATACAGTTACGGTGGATGGACTCATATCACCAGAACTGGCTGGCAAAATAGCTGCCTGGCCAGGAATTACGTGTTGAGTAACCACCGGTGCACCACTAGAAGACATCCCGACGAGTGGCACAACGACTCCAACTCCACCGACTGCTACCACAGCTGGGCCAGGCAAAGCTGAAGGTGCAGCAGTTCTGGACATGAGAGCAACGCGTCTTCGCAGCAATTGCTGCTGTTGTAATCTGCAAAATGGAATTAACAAAATTAATTAATGGGTTATGGATAAGAATTATACGCATTATGATTATTATGATCATGTTATTTTGATGGATTGATCTTTATCAGTTACTTACTTTTGTTGTAGTTGCTGTTGTTTAAGCTTGTGCTTAATATTCGGACAGAAAGGCACCGGACACTTTTGCTCCTGACAATGCTTTGCGTGATAACAACACAGAGCAATAAGTTGTTTACATATGGGGCAGCCACCATTTGTCTTTCGCTTGCAATTCTTTGTGTGTTGCACAACCCGCTTCATTTTCTGACACGAGGGCAAACGGCAATTTGCATCGCGACACTGGCATGCATGCACCAGTGATTGAATGCAGCGTTGGATGGACTGTTTTCTTGCCTCCTGTGGATTGGCTTGTTTGAGATCAGCTGGAGCCGAACCATCATCCAGATCAAAGCCAAGTTTTTCCATTTTATGTGGATGGCCAACCTTCTCCTTGCACACAGTACACAAATCAAAATCCTTAAAGATTTAGACAAGAAAAATCAAAATTTAGCTTAACGGCTGCTTAGGTATTGTGGTACCAACAACAATATGGTACAATGAACTTACATCACAAACGGTGCAGTGATAACGCGTTTCGACAGCTGTCTTGCAGTTGTTGCAAGTGTACACAAACTTGTCCTGGCCTTGATTGTGCAGCTCGTATAACATGGAGAGAGTGGAAAACTGAGCACGACGTAGAGACGAGAACTCATAGTGTTTGTCACGAGCCAATGTCAGAAAAGCATCGCGCCCGTCCATCAAATCGCACGTTAACAGAGGATCTGGATCTTGTATAGGCTATATTACGAAAGCAACAAATAGTTAAACATTTATATACACTAGCGCACACATTATTTCATGCAGCGGTAAAGTTAATTTCAATGATCAATGTCAAATAACTTTTAAACTAGAAGGACTTGAAAAAAAATATTTTTTTTCTCAAATATGCAAATATTTGTATTTTTAAGTACCATTTTACCCAACATTATTTGGTTTTAAACTTACCGCAAGGCTAGCCGCCGATTGAGCTGAATGTAAACGTATGACAAAGAAAACTTCTTTATGTTTCTCCATGGTTGCATAAATTTTGGCAGATAAATCGTTACCAGACTGATGCTCATTGGATTTTTTGCTGTTTTTGCGCTGAGCTGCCTTTGATTTATTCGATTTTTTCGCCTTTTTCTGTCCTTTCTTTTTCCCATCGCCACTGACTTCATTATCCTCAATAGAAAAAAGCTGTAACAATATTTTTGAAATTTCAAATGATAAATCATAACAAAGTATATTGATAAAATAAATACATACATTGGCTGCAGCTGCTGCTTCAGCGGCTTCCGCCTGTTTGCGTTTTTCCTCCTCCTCTTGATCGAGCTCTTTGATGCTCTCCTCGAGTACATTTGGCCAAAAATCACCCTCAAAATAAGGCAATTCAGCGGCGGAGCCAAGTTTATCCTCCATAGCCTGTTTCAATATGTCCTTGTAGTCTTGAATGATACGCTCAATCATGCCTTTGTCGAGCATTTTCTTATACCACTCCTGTAAACGCTTCGGCTTAGGTATTTTCTGATCAGTCGGATGGCAATGAAATATATAATCGTCGCCCTCAGAGGGCGGACACGCCCAAATGTGAGCCATCGTATAACCAAGTTGCTTTACATAGTCCATGTAGCCTAGTAAGATCTCATGATAAACAGCTGTACGATATTGTCGAGGTCGAAAGAAATGCACTGAATCGAGATAAGCAATATATACACGCCGTGTATTCGGTGCTGAACACTCAGAACCATATTCTTGAACATGCATGCCAAAGAAGCAAACATCAACACCATCAACCTCCTCAAAGGCGAATAAAGCTTTAGCGCGATATGGAAATTCTTGCATCATTTCACCGCCTTCAACAAAGCGACGTCGCATTCCTGGTTTAACCTCAACACATTTGTCCGATGATGAAACGACACGTATATGCACTTCACCAGCGCCAGCTTCCTTTTTCTTTAGAAAGTTGTTGACTCGCGTCTCTATGTAGACCCCAAGTTTTGTTGTAGGCAATCGCTTTGCATTAAATTTATTCTCCTTTCGTTTAGAGTTTTTCTTTTTCAAACAATTATCACACACAAATCCGCCGGGCCAAATAGAATCTAGCCAAAGAACACAGATCTGATGTTGCTTGCGTCCGCATTCCTGGCAATCAACAAATGGCTCCAACTCCAAATGATCATTCTTCATTTCCTTGAATTGGTCCTTTTTGATTTGGCTGATTGGGCAATTCAAAAATATAATTAAAGTATTCCGAATTTTGTTTTAAAGGGTATATTTTTATGCTTACGTTTGAGACTGAAGTGGATCATCCCCCAGGGTCACAGTGTCTCCCTGTATGTCATTAAAGCACTTCTGACAGAACGTGTATCTATTTGATGCAACACCGTATTCCTTTAGACTGTAGTGTGATTTTCATGACAACAATTTACGAGTTGGATGGCAATTACGATTGCGATAAGGCAATGACGATGAAATTTTGGAGCGATGATAATAGAACAATTAACGTTAAGCACAACAGACGATTTACAAAAATATAATAAGTCAATCATAAGCATCAAATAAATCAAAAATAATATCATTTTTATTACAATAAACATAAAAATTCGTTCGACCGTAAGATACCCGGCTACCTGTTTTTAACATACTGAAATATACAAATCAGTTTATTTGGTAGCTGCCGATGGATTTCCCAGAATCTAAAATAAACTTGATCTGCGTAGGACATACAAAAACACTGATACCAAGTTTAGTTTCTCTATCTCTTATAGTTTTGAAATCCAAGTTTCCATACATACAGACGGACATGACTATATCGACTCGGCTGTTAACCTTAAGCAAGAATAAATATATTTTATTGGGTTGGAGATGCTTCCTAATGCCTGGTACATACATTTCCTGGAGTCATAGAGTTGTAACAACTTTCTACCTTGTGGGTAGTCGGAATATAAACACATTTTTTCTCAATTGCAAATAGGCCCTCTCCTGAGTGAATTGGCTCTTTATTTGTTTTATTGATTTCCTAATAATTCGTACAATTAGTCAGGATAAAGGGGCTGCTTTGATCTCTCAGGTTAACTGTTCCACATGGAAACATAGTTCTACGATCTTCTTCATTCACCAATCTCATGTTTTTTTCTTTTATTAAGATTAATGATTCGGTATATTTTTAGGATAAAATTTGTTATAATTTAATAAATAATTTTTTTTTATATATTGGTGGTCTTGACAGATTCGATCTATTTTTATATATTTCTTAATTTTTTTAAGTTGTTAAAAGCCTAGTTATTTTAAATCAGATTTCCGAAACACATCGATTTCCAAAACTAACATATAAGTGGCGCGGTACTTGTTTTTGCGAAAAAAATATTGCACTAAAAACAATGATAGTATTTAAATCTCCACTTTGAAATATTTTACATTTTACATTACATCTAACATTAGGTATAAGTTGTAAACACCAAAAAATAAATTATGCTGTTTTTGTTTATTTCAGATGTAAATGTAAATGGGCTCAATTTTGGATATGTAAAGCCAAAAAAAAACCTTTTGATTTTTCATTGGAATTCTAATAGCTATTCTATTCTAATAGCTATTACTATACTTGTAAATTTCAATTTAAAGGCAACTGATTGCAAAATATGCATATGTATGAATTCTTTTCTCCAAGAGACCAAGTATTTAGATTCGTAGTTAAATGTTCGTATGCATACATATGAACTTATCTAAATAAACACAGAATACATTAAGGTTGTATAATAGTAATGAAATAATATAATTTTTTTAAACTGTAATATACATAAAAACTAGAAAATAGAAAAATTACTAGGCGTTGTGTAAAAATTAAAGTATTGTACGAACTGATTAAGAGATTTTAAAAATTTTTAAGTTTATTTGTGAACGCCTGTTTTATAATATAATTTTTAATTTCAAAAGGATGCTTGCATGAGTATATGTTGACGATTAATAATCAACTCACCTGTTTTGATAGCTATAGTACTTTGCATCGCGTGGAATTGTGCACAGTTGTTTACCATAACAACACAACACTTGTGGGTTAAAAGTGTACTTTCGTCCACAGCAATAACCCAAAGCCTGCATAACGGGGTCGATTTCTGCCTCAAACACCTCCGATAGCTTTTATATTAAATAAAAATAAAATGACATCAATGCATGTTATTATAAGTAAAGGAATTATTTTAGAACTTACCTTAGTGCAGTAGCGATACACCCGTGATGTTTTGCGGTTATACAGCCATGCATTATCGAACATTAACCAAACGTCGTCAACATATTCCCATGGATCACAATATTTGCCAGTAAGTATATTATTTCGTATGGTACCCAGATCCATGGGCTTCTTGACAATCTCAAAATAATCTGGTATTCCCAACGCTTGGGGATCAACTGGGTAACGAAATGGCACTGATTCCGGCTCTTGGCGATACAGTTTGTCTAAAGTTGGTAATAGCGCTGTGCGAAGCTCCTCTGGGTTAAATTCTACAATTATTGTAACAATTAGTACATACAGTACAATTATAATTCACTGTATCAATATCGATATTCTTAGATCTACGTGTTCATACAGACAGACAGACGGACATGGCTACACCGTTCGCCTCGTCTGCAGACAATGACCAAGAATACGAACAATTCAGCGCGAAAAAAGTGGTGTCAGAAATAAGACTTATTTTTAGCATCACGAACCCAACCTTAGATCAGCTTTCCGGTTTAAGCTCACAAAGCAACCCCGATCTTAGTTTACCGATCAGCTATTATCGCATGGCACATTATTGTTGAGTAGCAATGTTAAAAAAAAATTATAAACGATAAACTTACGGCATTTCTTCTTTTTGTCACCGGCATTAGGCGCTAGTGGCTCAGGCACTAGTGGTTTTGTCTCCGATTTGATTTTAATATCCGTCGCATTGCTCGCAGCAGTCCCATCGATGGCACCATTCATATCATCTTTGCCATTGCCATCGCCAGCCCCACCAATTTGTCCACCATCGCTGCTGTGAGCAACGACGCTACCGCTTCGACATGCCCCTGATTCATCAACATCCATTGGTTCCGTTTTGATCTTAACATCACACTCCTCGGCATCCTCGGATTTGATGTCTATTTTAAGCATGCTAGTACCATCGTTATTCACATTTTTGCCTTTGCCGCCGGTGGAGCAATCCATCTGTGAGCTATCGCCATTACCACCACAACTGTCATCCATGAACTCCTTTTTGATTTCATCCTCCTGCTTGATAGAATCCAATTTACCTTTAGATGACATACCCCCGCCACCGCCATTACTACCATTGGTATTATCATTGCCAGTTCCTGGCGATGGCGATGGTGTTTCATTATCATTATCACGCGCAGCGGCTTCTAGTGCCGCCATCTGTGATGATAAACTGCTTGAAGTACTTATCATCATGCGACTAAGAGGAGCTGCTGCAGTTGTTGTAGTTATACTATTCTCGCCGTTGTTGCTGCCACTACCGCTGCCACTGCTGCTGCGCGCCATTAACAGAAGCGTGCTACTAGCCGATGGTGTGGAACTGCCCTTGCCATTGCCGCTGGTTGCAACTGATGTGGATGTGGGAGTCGTTACCGATGATGAGGAACAGCTGAGTGGTGTAGTAACGGCTGTAGTAGTCATTGTTGTGATTGGCGCCGTACTGCTGTGGCTAGTTGTACTGCTACTGCTGCTGTTAGTCGATATTGTCGATGTTGCTGATGGTGCTTGCGTACTGGTTGCCAATCCGGATGAAGCACAGTTTACCACAGGCGGCACTGGCGAACCCGCTATGAAGGGCGGTGTTGTTGCCCGATTGCTTAACGGATGCATAAGACTACTGCTAACCGATGGGGGATTGTTCGATGGCGTACCAATTGGTCCATTCGACATGAAACTTGGTGATGGACTCGGTGCTGCAACAACACCACTAACTGTAGCACCACCACCAGCGTTTAGTGCATCTAAACTGGTTGGTGTGGGCGGCATATTGTTTAGCACATTCACAGCCGATTGTTGCTGTGCTTTCTGATGCATTGGCGAACTAAACGCATTCGTTTGTTGCTGCTGTTGCTGAGCTGGGACTGAAGATGAATTGCTGCTGAATGGCGATTGCGGCATTAGCATTGCAGCGGCATTTTGTTGCTGTTGATGCAGCAAACGTTGTTTCATAATCTCGCTGAGCTGTTGCTGATTTTGTGCACTATTTCCGCCATTCGCATTGATGAATTGTTGTTGCTGACTTTGCACAGGACTCGTCAAAACTCCACCTTGACTGCCTGCAGATTGCATGTTCTGCTGTGCATTGAATGGAGATAGCACTGGGTTAGCCACCATACCGCCACCCGGACTGGGTCCAGGCGGTCCAACCAGCATGCCCTGACCAGACTGCTGCTGTTGTTGAGGAAACTGCATGCGCTGCTGCTGTTGTATCGTCAGCATATTGCCACCGGGTGAGTGACTGCGCATGCTTGACGTCACAGCGACCATGTTAGATTGTTGGTTTGAACAGTTGCTCATGCCTGGAGCTTGTGGTCGCAGCTGCTGCTGCTGTTGTTGCTGCAGCATGCTGGTTGGCCCAATTGGACTGATAATAGGTCGCACGCCGCCCTGAATTGGCTGTTGTTGTTGTTGCTGTAGCGGATTGTTTGGTAGTGAGGCGGCATTTACAACGACATTGCCACTCGGTCCATTCGGCAAACCACCTTGTTGCATTTGAAGCATCTGCTGCTGATGCTGCTCCTTTCGTTTAAGGCGTTTCTCCTCTAGTTCCTTTTGAATTTTATAAATCTTTTCAGCCAACAGATGATAGTACTCGGATCGTGACTTCGCCATCTCATACATATCCTTCTCGACCTTCTCGGCGTATGAGACGAGATTGTGCATACGTTTGTCCTGCATTGTTGTGGGATCTGATGTGGGAAAGATGGCTTGCACCAACTTGTGCACCAAATGATTACGCAGATCTGCGGTCACGGATTCTCTCCAGTCTTTTTCGTTGTCACCGGATGGACCACCAGCTCCACCTCCACTCGCACCTCCTCCTGTGGTACCACCACCTCCTGCACTACTTCCTGTCACATTGACGACAGACGTTGCACCTGTTGCATCGGCTGGCATCAGTACACTCCCAGCAGTCCCGGCAGTATTGTTACCAGCACTGCCTGGTGGTGCTCCACCGCCAGATATGGCATTGCCATGTGCAGCCGCTGCTTGCGCCTGCAGCAATTTCATCTTTGCTAACTGATCGGCCTGACCCACCAGTTGTTGTTGTTGCTTGTCGGAATTGCCGCCAACGAAATTGGCATTGGAATTGAAGCCAACATTAACCGACAACGGCGTTGGAATGTTACCCAATTGTTGTTGCTGCTGTTGCGAATTCGATTGTTCGACAATGTTGGTAATGGCGCGTCTGCGACCACCTGCATTGCATCCCTGCAGCATCAATTGTTGTCCAGCCTGTTGGGCCGCCTGTTGTTGTTGCTGTTGCAAGCTGTTCACTTCGTTCGCCACCGGCAGCACGGTTTGCTGCCCGGCTACGGAAACTGGCAGCGGACCTCCGGGACCGCTTCCAGTTATTGCCCCACCTGGTCCAAGCACACGAACCGATGAAGCGCCTTGCATACGTATACCACCTGGCACACCAAGCATACCAGCCGCAACAGTGGGGCCAACGCCCTCAAAGCGACGCAGTTCCTGTTGCTGCAACTGTTGTTGATGCTGCTGTTGACCCAATTGCTGTGCCATGTCCACATTACTTTTGGGCACATTCGATACTCCACCACCAGCTGTCTGTTGTTGTTGTTGTGGTAAAACAATTGCTGTATTCTGTGCACCGCTAGCATTTTGTGACACTGCTTTGCCATCGACGACGCCGACACCAACACCGGACGGATTTTGCTGAACTTGTTGTTGCTGTTGCCCTTGCTGTTGTTGCTGCTGTTGCAATTGCTGTTGCTGTTGGAGCGGTGTTGAGCCTGCTGATCCAGTTGGCGTACCACCACTTGTATTTTGGAATAGTGAATGATTCTGACGAAAAGGTAAACATATGATGCAATCATTGCGCGTACAAGATTTGTAATGCAATAAGATCTGTCGCGATGAGGTGCAATGCTGCATGTTGCAGTCTTTGCTTTGCTTGCACGTCGCCATGTGCGCTAAGACCCCCTTCATTGCCTTGCAATAGTTAACACTGCACACTTCACGATTGGGATTGAGGTTCTCGCGTCTGTTGCACTTGTGAGCGTGAAGCAGTAACATCAATTGCTGCTGTATTTGCTTTTTTCGTTCATCGGACATGCTTGGCGCTGGAGCAACGCCGCCGCCGCTCAAAGTAGAAGCCACTCCCGCAGGAACTCCCTGTTGCTGCTGTTGCTGAGATGTACCCGGCTGCTGCTGTTGTTGTTGCTGCTGCTGCGGATGTCCCAAGAGCTGCGGCTGGGGTGCACGTGGTCCTATCACACCTGATTGTTGCTGCTGGGGATTCATTTGTGCGTTTGCCGCCGCCAACTGTTGCTGCTGCTGTTGCAGACCGCTTGGTGCACCAGTAGACGTTCCATCAGCACCCAAACTGGACATCGGTACTACAGTGCCAATTGGTCGATTGCCTTGTGGCGGCATACTCGCGCTCATATTGGGCGCCACAACAGCGCTACCAGCTCCACCACGTTGAGCCATCTGCTGTGCCAATAGCTGCTGTTGTTGTGCATTATTGCCGCCGGGTGTTCCATAGTTACCAACTCCAAAAGGCATGTTATTAAGTTGTCCTTTATGTTACATAAAAATAAAACATATAGTAAGTAATATTTTTAGTTGCTAATTTGTTTATGCAGAGAAGATAAAAAATCCATTTTAAATAATCAATTTTAAAATATAAAAAGTTTATAAAAAATAGCATTGATCCAAAACAAATTAAATTTTTTGTGGTAGTATATCTATAAGCACAACTACTTGTTGTAAATTTGGTATCATTTATTTGACTTACAAAACTAATGGTTGCAATATTTTCGACAAAATAAAAAAAAGATTATTGTTTAAAGCGAGAACAGCTAAACCAGTTAAAATGGATTGTAAATGATAAAAATTAATACATACCCAGTTGCATATTTGGACTTTGCATGCGTGGCCCCCCGCCGGCGCCAACAACACCACCCGGACCGCTGCCACCTTGACCATTGCCTCCGGTACCGGTAGCCATTAAATGAGGACCCCGCAGCATATGCTGCTGTCCGACCATACGTCCCATCATTGGCCCATTTTGCATATGCATCCCTTGTTGATTAGGCACAGAACCAGTCACGGATCCCACACCAACCGTTCCGGGCACGGCATTCATAATGGATGCTGAGTTTTGTTGCTTTAATGTGTTGACCATACCGGCACCACTTAAGCCACCCATGCCACCGCCGCTAGTGAGCACCATGTTACCAAGATTACCTTGTGATATAGTGTTCATGCCTGAAAAGTTTCGATAAAATTTTGTATTTTCATTGCTGCAAGTCATTGGCAAAACGATTCGGTTCAAAATGGTAATGTAAATTGAAAGAACAATTTGGAAATTATAAGAAAACATTTTGTCTTGGATATATTAACTTTTCTTTTTGCAATAAATAAAAAAAACAAAACCAAAAGCATATATATGATCTATACTTAACGTTTTAACTATATGAAAAAGATAAAGACTTACCCGGTATAGTATTCATGCCATTGTTACCATTATTAGAGATGGACATAGGCATCGAATTGACCATGCCCATTTGAGATGACACCTGAATGCCAGACGTGTTAGGCGATTGTAAATTGGGCGATTTACTTCCCAATTGATTCATGCTTGGTACAACCATGCCACTGCTGCCGGTTCCCTTGTTGCCCTGCTGCTGCTGCTGCTGTTGCAGAAGATGCTGCAAATGCTGGTGATGTTGCATTTGACGCAATTGATTGCCAGCTGGGCCACCGCCACTGCCGCTGCCATCATCTCCTCCATTTCCATTGCCAGCCCCATTCATTTGTGGTGGTACCACAATACCACCTGGGCCCGGGCCGGGTCCCTGCGCAGGTGTTTTATTTGGTACGCCAGAGACGCCAGCGTTAGCTGCTGTAGTAACAACACCGCTAACTCCGCCACCACTGGTACTTAGTTGATCTGACCAACCGCTATTAGGAGATACCAGCTCATCGGGTAGATTGTCTTCCAAAAAGAATAGATCCGCTAGACGAAAGACAATACATAAGAAAGTAGTCAGTAAATGATATAACTTGTATCAATTCTGTCGATAGCAAATTACACCATTGAAACCATGATAAGGTGAGTTTGAACGACTAATGCGATATATCAACTCTATAATGCTTACATTTTGTATTTTTATCTCACGTTTGATATAATTCATTATATATAGCGACATATGAAAGCAAATCCTAAACGATAAAACTTTCATTGCCAGTATGTATCACTCGTATGTTTTTTTTTTTTAATATTGTTCAATAGCATTCGATTATTCAAGAATTTGCAAGACGCGGGAAATACAGATCTATTTAAACATACGGCACTTACTTGCATCCATTTTAACCCGCTTCTGAGGTGGTTCGTCCAAATGATCGGCCATCATAGATAGAATTGGTTGCTTGCCTTGGCAGCGAAGCAAGTCTTACAGAATATATATATAGATTTGTTGTTGCCTGCGATGATTGCGATTGCTTCTTCTTGATGTTGGTTGTTGCTTTGCGTTTGTAAGTCCGTAAAAAATGTGAGAAAACAAAACTCGGATCGACGATGTTTTGTTGAGTTGTGAGTTGAGTTGACGACAAGGGGTATGATGAACAATAAATACAATATTTTTCGATTGAAGTTTGACAGTTTTCGCACGGATATTGTTCGTTGTACATGCACGCATACATACATATGTATATGATCCGCATACGCATGCATACATATATATATATCGGGGATATATATACATATATATATACATATATACACACATATGTACATATACATATATATATATATACATACACTTATATATACATTTACATATACATACACATATACATATATATATACATATATATATATATATATATATATATATGTATATATGTACGTTATTCCTTTCAATATATATTAATATATTAGCCTTAGAGATAGCTGCAGCTTCAAATGCTGTTAATATTGTTGTGCCTCCACAGTTGCTTATTAAATTTTTCTAGTAAAGTTGCGGGAGTTATTGACAATCGTAACTCCTTTGTTATTGTTGCTCTTGCAGTTGCTTTTACTGTTGCTGCTATTGTCTGCCGCTGCGACGAAGACGACGACGACGCCGTCAGCGTGGTCGTCACCGCGACGTCCGCGACCGTGCCAGCTGAGCACGTCGCTGATTCCTCCTCCTCCGTTGGCTCGCCGTTGAGATCGTTGTTGTTGCTGCTACTGTTGCTAGTTTTGCTGTCACTTCTTCTGGCGTCCCATGTACTAGTCAATAATATTTTTGCTAGCTTACGCCTCTCCAGCTGTTCCTGTTCTTCCCGCCTTAAATATGTTTGATGTTTCTGTTGTTCTTGCTGCTCGTTAATATTGCTGCTTGCTGATTTGTTACGATTGTTGTTTGTCTTACAGCAGCATGCGGACGAGTGCATTTTGTGGATGAAGCTGCAAAATCCACCAAATTGGCCGACTTTTCTTAAATCGGCCTTGGTTGGAATCTTTTCTTTGCGAAAGCTTGCAGATGATGTTGCTCTCTCCTCCGTGAAATTTAAATACCCATTTAAGAACACACGTGTCACGAGAAAACTATGCTGTTGTTGTTTTGTTTTGGTGTAGTTTTATTTAATGGGCATTGAGCCATATGCGCGCAAAAATTAATTGATGCGATTGCTGCCGGAGCCGGATTTGTTATATTTTTATCACCGTGCGTAGTTATTACAGCTGCTGCTCTTGATGTAACATTTTATTGTTTTGTTTCTTGCATTTTCGCTAAAATTCAATTCTGTTTATTTTCGTGCTCATAGATTTTGATTTACATTTAGTTTCAGTTCATATTGTTGTTATTAAAACGCATTCACATGTTGAAAATGTCTTTTTTTTTTATTTGTTGGTGTTGTTTTTTTTTTTTTTTGATGTTGATCTTGCTGCTTTGTTGTTGTTATCGTCGCCGTGTTTACATTCGTTTTGTATTGAACATCGCACATAACTGTAAAAACATTGTAAAAAAATTAGAACAGCACACAGAATCACATTCGAATTCGATGTAATTTTCACGCACATAACTGTAAATATATTACATATTGATTCATACATATCTATATTGGTATATATATATATATATATATAAATACATATGTATATATAAACAAACAAACAAATTCAAATATTTTTAACATATTGCAAATGCGTTTCATTTTTATCCGCATGCGGCTGCTGCTTCTCTGCCGATGCCGCCTGCTGACCGAATACAACTCGTTACTATTGCCTCAGTGTGTTGCTCATATTATTCGCCAACTCGTTAAATTGAATAGAGCTGAGCTGAATGTCGATGTCTTTGGTTCGTATTCGCCTCGCATTCGTCTACGTGTTTCACTCTCTATGTGTCATGATTTCATATGTATGGATGTGTGCGTCTGCTAGTGTGTGTACACACTTTTACTTGGCCAACACGCACGCAAGACAAAATGTGCGAGAGCAGTGTTCAGAAGTTCGTGGCTCCCGCCGCCAATTTTAAAATCGCGCGCAATTTTATTGTAAACAATACGAAAATGAAAAATACTTTTACGATTTTTCACAAGAGGTTCTTATACAAAGCACTTTAGCGGCTTCTAGAGACCTCGAATTAATCATTTCAACAAAAGTTGAATAAAAATGAATAATTTTTTTCTACTTCCGCATCTGAAAGGCGGCTCATCACACCACACGCATATGTTCGAACGGCAGCGGTTGTTTTCAGATCCGAAAGACGAGTGCGAGTGACGAGTAAACACAGCAAGAGCACAGCCTACACACATACTGACAACACTACATCCATAGCTGTTGAAGCTTTAGAAAGCTTTTTCGTTTATAAGCGAAAACGCCGTCGCAACACAAGCATTCTGTTGGCTGGCCGAGTTTTGGCGAGTTCATCGCAAATCACATACATTTGCAATCTCACTCAACATACACATATGCAGACAAAAAAAAACACTTTCATACAATAGAAGCGCGCCCAGTGCAGATGCACATATACAAATACACGTATAAACGTTTATTCTGTCTCGTTTGAGACGCGCCGTTCCCACTGCACGCACACAAGTATTTAAAGCAGCGAGACAATCATGGTAACGAGTCGAGACTGAGGAGAGCACATAATAAACGCTTGCTTTGGTATTGGTATTTTCACATTGGTGTGCATACACACAGCACAGGCACTGTCAACGAGTGCGAGCAGCATTGAAAAAAGAAAGAAAACAGACGGCAGAAAATATATTCCTTTTTTTTTTGTGGCGCTGCTCGTCCGTTTTCTTCATCATGTCGTATCAAAGTTTTCTATTGCAGAAATTATTGTGTTGTACGGATATTTAACATTTTTGGCAAAGTTTAAAAAATTTGTAAATTTTTTTAACAAAATACGAAATTCAGAAAAAGTTGTAAGAAAAATATAGAGAAAATTTGGAGTATTTTTATCACTAGTTTCGGTCAATAAAAAAAAAAAAAAATTATGGCGCACTGAATTTTGTATTATTTGTTGTATTTTAATTTAATTTCGTATTTTTACCATATATTTTTCACATTTTTTGGTTATTTTATTTAATTTATAAAAAAATTTTTGCAACACTAAAACAAAAATTTTCAGTCCGCTTGTGTTGCAGCAGAAAGTCAACTGATTTCGCGAACGAGTAGCAACAGAACTAGAAAGAAAGACTGAAGCTGAAACGACCGCGACTCTGTGTTGTGTATTAGTGCCAGACGACGACAACGACTAGTAACGCCAGCTAGTGGGGACAGTGACGAGTGGGAATGTGAGCACACTCTCGTTCGCTCTCATTGAGAGAAATCACGAAAAAGAGTGTCATGCTAAGCAAATCCCAACTGGAAACATTTCCATGAAACAATTCATTCCACGCTGCCTACTTGTGAACTAGCACTAAATTCATAATTCGAACAGCTGTTTAAAATGGTTTGTGAGGTTGATTGTGTGTGTTAGACAGTTGTAACGTAAATAGTATTTTTATACAAAAAATAAGGACTATGTATAATGAAGCAAAATCGCTTACATAATAAATCGTGCTACGTTCAAATTAAATACAAATATTTTATGAAACAATTAGTCAGAGACAATGATCGTATCGTAATAATCTTGATAAAAAACTACATAAAAAAAAAAGAAATCGAATAATAATTTTTTTTTCAACTTATAAATTAACTGTTCTTTACTTATATTTACAAATTGTTCATTTATTCGAATATAGATAACACGTTTGGAAATAACTTACATTTTGGTCAAAATTGCTCTAGCTTAAAAAAGGAAATGCACTATATAATTGTCGCATTTTGTTGCCATTTTAACATATATGAGCCTATATCATAACAGAGCGCTGTGACAAAGTCCCAATGGGTACCAAGTTATACATTTTAGGCGGCATGCGCTGTGTGAGCATGTGTTTGTGTTGGAGAGTAGGAAAGAGAATCCGAAGATAAGTAAATAACGAGTGTACGCAGTGTGGCCAATACACATGTTTTTAGTCGTGGCGGCCACACTAAATGCTCTTTGGTTTCCGAACACCAAAATCAAGTGGTTTCTATTGGGATGTGTTACTATCCTTGTCTGGCAACCTAACTTTTACGACTTAATAATCGAACAAAAAAAATAAATAAAACGAAATTTAAAATATTCTAGCCTTTTTATTCAAAAGAAATTAATTTGTTTATTTTAATTGCGTTTTTATTTGATATACTCTCTACTACACATAAATATTATTAATCATGTACAAGACACTTCATGTGCATGAACATAAAAATTAATCGAGAGCACAGATAAAAAAGAGATGCCTGAAGAACCATAAACAACTCAGTTAAGTTGCAGAAAGGCGAGAGTGGGACAAATAGTGCATCACACTTAACGAGTCGCACCAGCGAGTATCTTTCACTGCTGTATCAGTAGCACAAAATTAATTGCTTGAAAAAAGCCAATGTGACGATTGCCAAGCAAATGTTTTACACTTTCAATATATTCTTGAAATTTATTGATACCTTCTTGTGGCTTTTTCTTTAGTTAATTTTATCCTTTTTATTTTCGAATTGCAAGCCAGAAATTCAAATTCAATGTTTATTTATTCGATTTTAAAACCTTGTTTGTATATATATAAATATATATATATATACATACATACATAAATATGTCGCGTGTATGTGTATATATTTATATACATATGTGTACCTAGTTTTTAATATACATGCGTAGAAATGAACACCAGTTTCACTCCCTAGAAATTGCGCCAATTAATGTAACTTGTCATCTCGTTTGCAAATGCATTCAATATGAAAATTTGAAAAGAAAATTACACCTGTCACAGGTATCTGACATTTGTTTTTAGCTTTATTACATTAAAGCACAGCAAACAATTAAGTTTTGCTTGTGGAATGTTTAGTCGTAATATAAATTATTGATTATTTGAAAACATTTATATTTATGTCCTTGGTTTTATAAGCAACTATTAGCACAATAAAATCTAATATACAAAATATAATCTATTATTTATAAATTTAAATACAATGATATTCATTAAAAGTTTCCATGAAAATTTGTGTATCTGTTTAGGCAATAGAAATGTGTTTCAAATTTAATAAATAATTCATATTCAATGTGTGTTTTTTATACAAAAATAGTATAAATTAATTTATTAGTTAAAAAATCGTTATTTTAGATGAGTTTAAACTTTTTTTTTGCAAAAATAGCTTTCTTTAAGCTGGTTCACGGTGTGACCACAATCAAATTTTTATAAGTATATGTACATATATGTATGTATATGATATACCAAAATACGGAAAGTCTTATTTAGTATATTTCGAAAACGCCTTTATATACGGAGGTGGAGTGTTGTTTTTTTTTGCCGATGCCAATAAATTAAGTTTCAGTAAGACAATCTTTCAAAAGCTTACAATCTCTTGGCACGATGAGTGATCCAAAAAAAATTAAAACAAAAGGGCTGGCAAAAATGGACACATTTACATTTGTGAATGCTTAGGCAATAAAAATTGGCAGTAGAAAATTGTTTATTTGTAAGTTTCATGAATTTACAGTCCTTATTTTCTGTTTTTAGTTATTTTTAATAGTAAATTCCTTATATTGGGCCACATCAAAAATTAATTTAAAGTGGTTTTCGAAGTGACCTAAACAATTTTTCTACAATTTAATGCCGTGTCAAATGTAGGTACATTCAGGTTGATCGAAAACGGGCACACTCACATTTGTGGTTGTGCTCCAAATTAAGACGACCAGCAGAAAACGTTTTATATTATTTTATAACCCATCTTAAACTGTTGTTTTAACTCATTTAAATAATTACTGAACATAATGTAAATAAATATATCTCAGACGTTGGGTGGATTGGGTGAATTTTATACATACATATTAAACAAAAGTCTTGAAATCTTTTAATTTTGCAGTATCGACTTGAAGCATTTCTGACGGTATTGGCAAATGTGGCAGTGTGACTCATGGCTATAAAAAAGCGTCTCAATCTCATTTGAAGTCATTGGATATGAAATTTGATTGGTAGTGGTCATAATTGTCAAATTGCTGAGTGCTCATTTTATTTATATCGATCAGAACATTGTTAAGTTAGAATTAATAATAAGATACATTTCTATTAATGATCTGCATTTTAGCTAACTTTGTATCAAATGAAAACTTATGTAACAGGAATAGGGACACATCTCCGACCATATTAAGAATATATATTATTTATATTTGGAACACGTGGATCTCAGAGTCTATAAAAGCTATATATACCAAAATAGGTGTCTAGGGTATTAGCAACTGTGACATATTTTAAACGTAATAGCAAACAGCAAACATTCTTTTTGGCTTATTTAAGTGTATTGTGGAATGTTTTTTTTATCGACCTCTCAACTGGATAACAGATAACTGTAGGATCATAGTCGAGTATATTTGACTGTAGCTGTTTCATTTGTTATGTATTTTTTTATTTATTGAGCCGCATTAACGTATTCATGCAATGTTTAGGATTAATGTTTATAGCGCGTAGAACCATTTTCAAATCGCATATTGGAGTTTTTGGAAATTACCTAAGCTGATTGCCCGCGGTTTGTAAATATTATTATTATTCCTGTTAATAACCCAATCTGCTGTTCCAAATCGGAGCTCCTAATTTGAATATATGTGAGTGGTTGCAAAATAATGTATGTACATATGTCATATTTTTGTGCAGTTTCCACAATACTTTGGGAAACTTGACCACCCCTTTTGCGAACAATATCTTTTTTTTAATTAACTTTGTTGGACACAATTCTTGTTGACATTTGATGACCGAAGAGTGCATTTGATTTGACAATTCTACAGATGAAAACACTGTTCTTTGTGTATGAACAGCTTATTGTACACCGAGCGGTAATTATACCCGGTACCCATAGGGTAGAAGGGTATTATAGCTTTGTGACTTCAGGAAATGTATGTAACAGGCAGAAGGAAGCATTTCCGACCCCATAAAGTATATATATTCTTGGTCAGGGTCACCAGCCGAGTCGATATAGCCTAAAATCGAAAAAAACGATTTACTAGCGCAATTTTAAAGATAGACTCTCCAGTTTTGGTACATATGAAGATAATAACAGTCTTGATGATTCCCGAGTCGGGGAATTGTCAGGTCCTGACAATTGTCACCATAGTCAGGCTAAGTGTCACCGAGTGACGTCATCGCCGCTCAAAATAAAATTTTCTTTTTTTTAAAAATTACTGCACAATTAGTTCCAGTGACATGGTCGGCCTAGAGTTCAGTTTTGGCATGTGTATTTTCTGTATTCGGTGTTTTTCGGTTGTCCGTCGTTCATTTTTTTTCGCGTACTTTACATTTTTTCTTGAACATATTTAGTTTTGTGCATGAGGCTCTATGACTACGTAGATTTTTGTTCTGCGTGAGTTTTACAAACAAACAAAAAGAAGGTAAGTAAAATTAAAATTACTTAAAAAGTTTTTATATATTGCTATTTGTAATAGTTATTTTATTCCAATTCAATGATTAATGATTTATTTTGATTTTTAATGATGGAATTTCAGCAACATTGAAAACAGCGTTCAGAATACCTTCGCGGGAGTCAAGAGGGAATCATGAGGATAGAATACTTTCATTATTTATCATATTAAATGTTTTTATATGTTAAGTTATTTATAATATATATTTGTATTTGTATTTATATTTTATATTATTACTTATAAAGAAACAATTAAAATAAATACTCAAGAATGAAATTTATGAATCAAATTTTTATATGAAAGCCTGGGTGACCAGTCGCGGTGATAGTCTCTGTGACTAGTCACTGGGACTGTCATCGTGAACCTGGAATTTGAAATGTCATCAGAAAATGAAAAAACAAATTCCCTTTCAGTGACATCATAGCGGACCGCGAGAGAGGGTGTCATCGATAAAAGCATGATTTCCCTGTCGGCATATACGTTAAAACGAAGCGAAAATGTCATTGGACGACACCAAAGTCAACGTGTTGTCTTCGACCGAAATTCAATCGAGTACGCCTACCAATTCAAAAGATCCATGTACATACAAACAACCATAAGTACACCTACGTACATACATATGTACATACATTAATTGTAACGAGAGCACAGCGCAACGAAAGATAATTTTCCTCGTTTCGCAGTCGACATATGACTGAATTGAAATCATGTTAAGCGTTCGGTGCGTCTGACATTCAAAATTTGAAATCAGGCGGACACTCTGTGGTTCTTGTCATCGCTTGGAGTTTTCAGTGAAATTACTTTTCCCTCACTTTTATACATCTACATATATATTTGTTCCGTGCCAGTGCCGATATGTAATTGCAGCCATATATCGCTTCAATTTAGCGCCATCTGGTGTCTCAGAGAACAGCTGATTCTTGTTTCATATCATGTAGCTTTTGTATAGTATAATATTTTAAGCAATGTGACCATTTAATAAAAATTGTTTGCCGATATAGTTACGTTATTGCTCACTCCTATAACATGGATAGCGGATTGTTTAGCTTTGTGTCTCAAGGAAAGTATGGAAGCGTCTCCTCTTTGGTTTAGGGTCATCAGTTGAGTCTATATAGCTGTTGTTGTTTGTGTGCACATCCAGATATTAGAGAATTTATGAGCTAAATATACCAAAATTGGTGACAATACTCGTATATGTCCTACGCAGATGAAGATTGTTTTGGATTTTGAAGATTTTAATAAGATCCACTTAATTCAAATATTGCGATTCCAACATTGGATTAAGTATCTCAATTGTTCTTATATTTTGCTTTTCGATTGTGGAAGACACTACATCTTTAATACGATTGCTCTTCGTATATTAAAGAACAATTACAAAAACTAATGAGTTATTAGTGAAGTGCTTCTTCTGACTGTTACATACATTCCCTGGAGGTACAAATCTATAATATTTTTCTAGCGCGTGGGTATAGGGCATATGAAGGGGAGTTGAGCACTCGTGACCCACTGTACAATTCTGGACGTAAATACATGCGAAAATTATTGTCAATTTTTGGCATGTCAGGACATGGCATGGCATTCCGAATTAAAAATAAACTTCATCTCCGCCTTAAATAGCGGAACACATTAAATTTGGCAGATTAATTTTCAAAGTCCTTGCACTTAAATAGAAAAAATATATCTACACTATCTTTTAATATTGGGGTGGACAATTTCGGTTTCCAAAAATGCAGTATGTTTTAACGACTGAGATATACATATGTATGTGAACCTTTTAATGAATAAAAATGCAATTTTTACAACGCCTTGTTTAATATGTTTTTTAAATTGTGTTTGAAAGAATTTGAATTTGGTATTTTTTACATATTTTAGGAGGAGTAATAAAATTTTAAAATACACTACATATACACGACTATTGTCACCAAGTTTCAAGGTCAAAAAGAATTCATACTTAAAACAAGATGTTTTTAAGAATGAATTCTATTGATTGAAAGTTCCTCAGGCTTGTGAACTTAACTAGAAAGTAGAACATCAATTATAAAGTGTAATAAATAGGAGGTATTCAGCAAACGAATGTTTGTTTTCTTGACCTTAACAATGAGGTAATACAACTACAAGCAACAAACTAAAAAAAAGCGTGCTATAACCAAGAATATATTTTTAAATTTACAAATATTTCAAACAACGCAAAGTAAAAATTGAAACCATAAGGGAACTTTTTAAAAGCAAGACTAAAATTCTATCAGAAATCTATGTTGGCCATTCTTTAAATGCGATTGCTTTTATTATACCCGATATCTACAGGGTATTCTAACTTTGTGTCTCTAGGAAATGTGTGTAACAGACAGAAGGAAGTATCACCACTGCTCGTGTATAACCCAAATCAAGTTTATTATAGATGTTGGCCAAGCCCCTCTAGCAAGCAACCAAAAGCATAAAGCCGTCCAATGCAGCATCAACATGATGATAAACAAAACCTAATAACAAGCTGATCACCTATGAGGTGGCATTTTTGGAAAATGGGTCATATAGCAAGGAATGCCGCGAAAACTATTTAAAGTTGATATAATCTTGAATATTATAAAGCGTTTCTTAGTTTAAAGTGGTACTTCATTGGATCGAACTTCATGTACCTGTTACACGTATTTTCCCATAATGCCTTTTTTCATTTTCAATTTGTGGAGGTTGCCAGGCCCGCACAGGCTCGGAGGCTCTAACAACAGGTAGCATTACAATGAACAACGAGTTGCAATTTGTAGATGAGCCAATTAATGTCTCATTGTCTGTGGTTATTTGTGAGCTAGTTTTGCGCTAGTCTTTGAAGCCTTCCTTCCTTGACTTTGGCCACTTTTTATTTATTTTTTTTTGCAAAAGGAGAAAGGAACAATATCCAGTCATACACAGTTTAAATGCCACCGACTGATCCGTTTGAATGCAAAAGTAAAACGTCGTAAGACTAGCACACAGTAAAGCGGCGAAAGATCAGAGGCGAATGAGCCCACAGCGGGATGTCGAACTGATTATCATTTCGACACCCCATACAGCATATACAATGGCGGCTGTTCTTCATGTGCGTATGTTTTTCCATTTTCATGTTCGTTTCTTGTTTCCTCTTCTCCATTTTTTGGTTGATATATTGGTTCTGTTTAAAACGAGCCTTTAACTAAGACGAGTCGTGAACAAGTGCGCGCCGGATTGCGAGATTTTGGTCGTATGATTTCCAGGAACGTGTTAGAATCCTATTGTAGCAGCGGCATTTTGCGGCATGCTTGTAAATTGATGCTGTTGTCATTTCTTGTGCAAATAGCGCATGTAACCTTTGATGCTGAACCTGAGAATGTGTAGCACTGGAACCAGATTGCGTTCTATTTGACAATTGATAGCGTTAAATTTACTGGCGTTTACAGATTTCACCAACAGTAGGCAGATAGGGTACCCATCGGTATTTCTATTTATTCCCAGCAATTAATTCATTTCATTTTAATTGAATTCATCGGCTATAAACAAACGTAAATATACTTGCAAATACTCATGGACATAAGTTATGAATAAATGATTGTGATTGATTTATTAAGTCATGAATCGCTAAAACATCCAAAGTTGCTGCTAAACAGTTTTTATAGAAACAAAACACAAATCTAACTACCAAGTGGATGTTTTTTGTTTTAATTTGTGATTATATAAGCCATATTGGGTTTGGTGTATTTCCTTCTATCTTAGTTTCATTTCTGGATACAGCACTTGCAAATCAAGTTTCCTGGCATTTCAAATTTGGTACCATGACTTATTCACTCAAACTTTACCACGTTAGACCAAGGCGATTTTGGGGTGCCTTTATTCACCCACAAAAAACCGTGGAAGCTACCTTGGCGTATATAAACCTCTGAATATTGATGATAGAAGTCCGCTTTACTAGTGCGCTAGGGAGCTTCACGGACACCATTTAACATCCTCGCTGTTTGCCGAAGCCATAGCGGACACGTGCAGCGTCTTGTGTTTAAGAACCATCTGCGGCACCATATCAAACAAGAGACCTTTGTTCAAGTATCGGTTGACCAGCTTCTGCTGGTCAGAACCATTAGATCTGCTCGCTATCGGTTTGTAAATTTTTCGGATCATGCTGACTCTAGTAGCTCTAGTCTCCATCTTGTCACTCTTCTCTTTCGTAGTCTGTTCGGTGACTGGTTGAAAGACTCGGACAGGGGGATGAGCATACAGCTAATAGGTTCCCTCTTTGGGGTTATCGGCACTGCCGCCATGTATTATAATCAACATTATTCCCTTTGCTTAAAGATGCCTCTGTCAGCCGCTCTGTGCATTTTGTTCCACCTGTGTACATTGTCGCATGCATAAGAAAAGTTATAAAACCCTCCTACCCTATGGCTAACGGGTATAAAAACATTTGTTTATTTCCAATGTTAGTCACGCGCCCGCCGTCTCCTAAATCAGGAATAATGAAATAATGTACTTTATAGCTAGTCACACATAGTTTTATATTTTCTTTATTATTATAATTTTTATTCCTTCTTTTATATTTTTTTTTGCATGTACAATACAATAAAAATGCATATTAACATTATTGATGCATATATTATTACTAAAATATGAATTCAAATTTATAAATTAATACAACAATTATTTTAATGGATAAGTGAACATATAATACACACAAAATGCATATTAAAATTATTGTTTGTAACTATATTACTTCCAAGTAAATTAATATTAATAAATTAATAAAATACAAATGCAATAGACCAGAAAATGAAAATATGTGCATTCTGACAATCTTAGAGAAATCCCCAAATTTGTGTTCTAATCCTTGAAAGTATATAGCAGAACGAGCAAAATATTTGCAGACACTGAAAGGATTTAAATACGAAAATTCCATAAATCCAATTAATACTAAGCTGCATATCAGGCAATGGGAATAGTAATGGCCAAGCCAAAGGCAATGTCAACTGTAACGGGTTAAAGTTGCAAAAACAGATTAACCAGCGGTCGGGTCACTCTCAAATGGTATGGAAAATTTCATTTGAAGTTGACTGACCATGTGCCAAACATACAGTAGAGAGTAACTTTATTCTCTGGTTGACTACCTGATGCTCTACAGTTTCGCTATCTGTTTCTGAAACAAACTTGGAGTCAGCCCAAAAAGGGGTGACGCTCGATGCACAACTTTGCTTGCGGATTACCGCAGACGATCCTTTGACTTTTCCTGCTAAGCGATCATAAAGTGTGGATTATGCATTTATGGTCCTCAGCTACCACCAATTGCAGTCTTGAGTTCCCGACCCTGACAGTCGAAGTCTCAGGAATAACTGGGTTGAGTTCAGTTACCAGCCAAACTCGGTTGGGTGCGGTTAAATCCTAGACCACTAGAAAGATCAGTCTATGTTCTTTTAATCTGCTCAGTTGGGTGAAAAGTGTATCCCAGATATGCAAGCGAGAGTGCTTACATAAATACCTCTCGCTGCGTACTAGGTAAGATCATAATCCTTGCTAAATCCAAAGGCAAGGATTAGCATATAATTCGAACAGAAAATTCAAGTAAACCGTCCAGAAGTTTGTTTGTTTGGTTAATCGTGGAAAAGTCAACGCAAAAGCTGACAGAACAGGTAAAATCACAAATGTACATTTTCATTTGCCAAAAACTAATACGTCTTTGATTATACGGCGTGGATCCTTAATTAAAAAGTTTTTCATATTAAATTTGGAAGTTAAAAACATACAGAGTCGCTGGCCTTAGAAGATTTTATATAATAATTAAACACGTGAACAAATAATAAAAACGTACATTTTTATTAAGGAAACTTTAATCTAATGTTGAAAAATTCAAACTTGAATATTTTTAGTTTTGAATATACTGTAATTTCCTGTAATTACTTTGGAAAATGTAAATACCTCATATATATGTACTTCTATTAATAAAATTTAAGAATTATTATTGAATAATTGACCAAATTCAATACTGTACAGTTTCTGATTTACTTTATTGTTTATTGTCTTTAAAATCAAAATATTATTTACTTATTAAAGAAACACATATGTATATGTTTACTTTAAATGGCGTTCTAATGATAATATTAATTTAAAAGGTTTCTTCTAGGTATCTTGGTCTATTAAAATATTTTGAACGCACTACAATATTGGAATAGAAAATACCCGTTTATGTATTTTATGAAAATTTACATAAAACATTAATACTCTATTTCCGCAATAACATGACGTTACATTCGTAATGTTATGACTACTAACAAAAACAAAATATGGGAAATTGCATGGCAATATTATCTTACATGTTGGGTGGTGTTCAGTAGGTCTTTTTGGTATTAATCAATCGAATCAATTCCAAACTATAAGAAAATGAAAAAAAGGTCGTAACTTTGGCAAAAAATGGAAGCAGGTTTTTAGCTTAGCTCACAATATTGCAGAAATGTGCAATGTTTTAATTAAACTTTTTGAATCGTTTAAATGGATTGCATTAACTTTTCCACTTTTCTTTCAGTTGTCATATACATAAGTAGAATAAAATAGAATACAATACATTCAGCTCTTGTCTAAAATATAATTAAATAAGTGGAATAAAGAGAATATATAATTCGAAAAAATAGAATAAAATACTTTTGTCTCATGGCTTATATATGTATATATATATATATATATATATATATATATATATATGTATCTATATATATATTAATATTTATAATTAAATATAATCTTTACATATACATATGTACATACATGTATATCAAATATTGTTGGAGGAAAAGTCCCTGAACGCGCGCACACACACACACACAAACTCACACACACACAAACTCACACACACACACTCACAGACACACACACATACATACATAAACGCACACACACACACACATACACACGCACACACACACACTAACTAGCTCTTCTCAGCTCTTTGCGGTTCTTACTCCCTCTTTGCAGAGCGCTTCTGTTGCGTCTGGTAACGCCTCCTTAAATACTGCGATTTTGTTAGGCTGCGATTACAAATTTATTGGTTTATTGATATTCCATTGCTTTTTAAATTCGCTACACGTGAACATTCCACTGAAAAGGTCCTCTTCTTTTATTTCGACAAATTTTGCAGTACGCTGAATGCACCAGGCGACAGATACTCTTAATCGATATTATGGTTTGTTGTCATTTACTTCATTGAAAACAATTTTCTGAATTGTTAATTTAATGTTATTATTAGTATTTATACAAAGACTAACAAAAAATGCAGTAGATGATTTTAAATAAATAAAATATAATTTTTCACATACACTCTAATATGTGGTTTTTATTTAATATTGTGATCTGAATTATTTCAGTGCTGCAATTAAAAAAGAAATCGTGCAAAAGTGTCATATTAGATAAGTAACATTATTACTTATTACAAATATATTAATTCTCCAAATTAATGAGTAATTTAATCGACACCTTGAAGATTTATTTGTCCCATATTAAATTTTCATAATACATACTTTTAACTTTTGTCTACATGTGTATGCATTTTATCCTCGTTTTTAGATCAAGTTCAATATGACTGCAAGAAGAATAATATTCTGTAGGAATGTTTAACGGCTGTACATTCACGCACAGACATACATACATATATTTATATGTATACGTATAAGTGTGTATGTAAATATAGATATATATTTTGCAATATTTTTGTTAAAGTAGTAACGGCTCTGTAGCGTCATAACAGAGAACAATAGTGCAGTAATACGATTCAGCACACAGATACACAAATACACACACATACAAATTATGCTCACCCAATTGCTTTGACACACAAACCCATACATAGAAATTAAAACAAAACGCCTGCGGGTCCAATAGACAACGACATAATAATGCAAACACACATATATGTATTTACGTATACTCACAAACCAGCTAGGTGTGCGCACACGAATGCGTGCGAGCGAGATGAAGAGCAAACGTTGTGTTGATGATTCTAGCGGGCAAGCGGAGGCAACAACCACCACAAGAAAGCCGCGAACTATGTGCGATAGAAGAGTACGGCCCGATATGCTGCTTGCGTTGCCGTCGCTGCCTACTGCCGTCATCAGCGATTCGTTTTGTACGTTGTTAGACTCTCTCGCTACGTTTTGGAATTCAGTCGACAACGATAATTACCGGTGGTTGTATCTCGACGCAGCGACTGAGAAGCATAAACCGACCGAACAAGCACGAAAACCGCGCGCGCTCTCTAGCCCATCAACAAGAAAGACGAACGTCAGTGTGAAGAACGGGCAACAGCAGCAAAGCTGTAAACGTGTGACTACAGTAGTGTGGTTTCTGCATGAATATAACGTAACGATATTTTTGTTTTTGGTGTGAAGTTACTTGCATTTACGTTCAAAAATATCGATGATAATAGCTTCGACGTTGACGTCAACACACAGTGCAATTATCAAAGCCAAAAAGAACAAATTCAACGACAACAAAAGAATTACAAAGCGAAAATAAAGCAGTAACGAATGCGTTCAGAAACGACGAGCAACGCGCGTCGTGCAACGCTGTAATTAATTTAACTTATGTGAAGGCGTATATGTGTAATGCCCAAATAAATGAAATGAAATGCAATGGCATAATTACAATAAAATAACTAACTAACCAATCAATAATAGCACCAACGTGAGATTGAATAAAGTTGCACTTCTCGTCGATAGACACGATAATCAGAATTAATTTCACATCGTTAAACGAAATGAATAAACGGCAATGTAAATCTGCAAAGTAGCAGTAATAGCAAAAACTACACTAACGATAGCAGCCCAACAACTAGAAGAGTAATTTCAACTTAACAATATGATTGAAGCCGCATGCAATTATTTGAGCCCATACCCACTGACGCAACCATCATCAGTTGCAGTGCTGCAACATCAGCACCATCAACAACAACAGCAACAGCAACAGCAACAGCAACAGCAGCAGCAGCAGCAGCAACATCAACTGCAGCAGGAGCAACAGCAACAGCAACAGCAACAGCAGCAACAGCAGGACCAGCAGCAGCCGATGCATGATTTCATGAACGCCACATTGCTTTCCACTGCTTCAACCTCTTCCCTCTCCAACTCCAGTTGCAACTCGATCATTTCCTCACAATTGACACAGTTTGGCAAACAGTCAAATGCATCCACAGTGACCATATCATCAACAACAGCAGCACCGCATCAAGTGGTGTCGGTGCCAATGAAAATGGAAATGCAATATCCGCCGCAGGCATCATCTACTGGCAGTGCATCGCCCAACTCCAGCATATCCCAATCGGCGGCTTCCTCGGCATCTGTCTCGCCTAGCATTTTCTCATGCAATCCAGCGCAGTCCACTGGCAGCAACACGTCCTCAGCAGTCTCATCCTCAACTTCATCGTCTTCACCTGCCGCAGTGGCAGCAGCGGCGGCGGCAGCTGCAGCTGCGGATTTGGGTGCCGCGGCGGTTGCCAGCGCTGCTTATGGCTGGAATACGGCTGCCTACACATCACTGCCAACACGGTAGGTTCATATCATTACATTATGGGATATGGGACATATTCCCATATAAGCATTCAATAAAAAAGTACAAAATGAAAAACATATAGCTAGTATAAGTATGCAACTAATACTTTCAAAAGTTGATACATTTTCGAAATTAGTCCAAACCACACTAATATGCAATTACACGATTTCATTTCCAGAACTCAGTTTCCATATGCTCAATACGCCTCAGAGTACTATGGCAATGTGGGCGTGGCAGCGGCATCAGCTTCAGCCGCCTGGTTCTCGCATCAACCATGGTCATCTCAGAGTTATCCCAGCTTCAATTTCGATGATATTGCATTTCAAACGCAACTCCAGCGCCGATCCGTACGCTGTACGTGTCCGAATTGCACAAACGAAATGAGCGGATTGCCACCAATCGTGGGTCCAGATGAACGTGGACGGAAGCAGCACATCTGCCACATACCAGGCTGCGAGAGACTCTACGGTAAGGCATCCCATCTGAAGACCCATCTGCGTTGGCACACTGGCGAACGTCCATTCCTCTGTCTGACGTGTGGCAAACGCTTCTCGCGTTCTGACGAATTGCAGCGCCATGGACGGACGCACACCAACTATCGGCCATATGCGTGTCCCATTTGCTCCAAGAAATTTTCGCGAAGCGATCATCTCAGCAAGCATAAGAAAACTCATTTCAAAGACAAAAAGTCAAAGAAAGCTCTAGCCGCCGAGGCGAAGGGACAACAGACTGCAGCAACAGCCGCCATTAAGCAGGAGAAGATGAAAGATGAAAAGATATTGTCCAGCAAAAAGTCAGCCAAGAGCATGATAAAAATCACGACAACGATGCCCATCGGCAGCGAGCAATTAAAACTTGAACAGTCGGAGACGCCAAGCAGCAGCTTGGGATATGCCCCGTATGTTAATTTATATCATCAATCGGCAGTGTCGAACGGTCTGCCACCATTGCCACCACCACTGTTCCAGCCACAGCATCATATCGAGCACTCTCCGGCAGCCCTTAACGGCAACCGGAGCAGCTATGATCCCTGGCCCAGTAACAGTAACAGTAGCAGCGGCAGCAGCAGCAGCAGCAGCAGCAGCAATACCAATAATCGTGCCATTAATCAGAATCAGTCTACCTCAGCAAGTGCCAGACTCATATCTTTGAGATCAGCGACAGTTTCAAGCACGAACAGCAGTAGTAGCAGCAACAGTCAGACTCACCATTATGCGGCGCTAGCCATGCAAAGTGAGTCACAGCTTGCGGCGGAGTACGGATTGACCATGTCGGGACTGGCAAGCGGTGCTAGCGATAGCAGCAGCAGTAATAGTAGCAGCAGCATTTGCAATAATTCAGGCTCTGGCTACGCCGGCATTATTGGGCCAATGAAGACCGAGTATGCCGGCGGCTGCTATCCATCCGAGTTTGCCAACAGTCCGGGCTACGGCTATGCTGCACACGCTGCACATGCCCATGCTCACGCTCACGCTCACGCTCACGCTCACGCCCATAGCCACCCTCATCATAATGCATGGACCGCCGCGTATCATCCCCATGCAGCGGATTAGTGAGGATTAACACACAAAAATAATCCATGTTGTTAACACAGAATTTGAAAAATGCAAAGAAAAGAAACGTTTTTCCGTTCGAATTTTATTTGCTTTTTACGATAGTCGGTTGAAACCGCCATAAAATGCATTCTAATCAATCCCAAAACACCAACCGATGTCGTCAACATTTTGTTTTGCTAGTAACTTAATTTTTTATTTAAGTAAACAAAAAAGTAAAAACATTTAAATTAACAATAATAACTACATTTAGCTGAATAAGAAAATTATATGTAAGCAATTTTTTTGAAGTTTTTTTTTTATAGAATACGTTTTTTTTTATACTCCTATGTATATAGATACTTTATATAAGTGTGTGTTCCATAGCATTGATATATTTGTTAATTGTCTTTGAGATAAATTATATAAACAAAAAATCAAATTACACAAAAACACGCACTGAGCATTGTAATAAAAATAGCAAATTATTCAACACCAATGTATGTTTTAATTGAGTTTTCATTGCGACTTCGGGATACCCTTTACCAATTTTAAATAAAACCAAAAACATATGTATATGTATATAGCTGACAATATGAAGGAGTCTTTCTTGATCGTTAAAAGTATCCTAGAAGATATGGTCAAAATATTCTGAAATATATGGAAAAGTATGTTTTTTATATTAATATTCCATGTCGTCGCAGCCGTTGACGGTGAATCAAGAAAATATTTACTTTATGTTATCACACATTTCCTATTGATACCACCTTATACTACCATTCAACCATATGAGTAGTGGGTAAAAATAACATATTTACAGCATTGTAAATATTTATAGAATTCTGACAAGTCTGAGCCCCTGCATAATACTTATTATGCTTTCTAATATTCCGATTTTTGTTGGACATTTAGAATACGGTGATTTAATATCATTGCTTTTCTGCCAAGTCCGACCGCTATTGCATACAATCTTTGTCTATTTGGAATTTGTCTATTGTACATGCATTCTAATTGCACCATTACAGCAAAGAGAAACACAAATTAGAGTCTTAAAATAACAAATACAATACGTCGCTATGCATGTCAAAATTGCAATGAGAAGACAAAAGTCATAATAAAAATTAAACTACTACAAAACCTTTATCTGAAGAGCTAGAAAAAAATTTTAATTAAATATGCTTACAGATGGCAATGTGGAAAACCAAGTGCAGCTACGTACTTTACTCTAATTTATTATTGAATGACTAAATCTTAGAGGTTCCTCCGATTAGGCTGTAGTTTGATAGCCACTTCACAAGCATAAGTCATCCCTCTTCAATCATTAGTTCAAGTCACCAGTCAGGCCAAAGAGCATTATATATATAGATAGATCTATTTTTTATTCTAATATTCCTATGTGTTCAAATAATTTATAGAGTAAAATATATATGGGTGTCTTCCCATACAAAATGATTTCGTGAAGTTTTTCACAATCAAGTTTTCGGGGTTTATCAAGACTTACTTTCTTAGGGTACTATTGTGTGTGCCGAAAAATTGAAAATTGCCGTTGTTAATTGTTTTTCCCAATTATTGTGAAATCATGCATTGGTTTAAATTATTAGCACAAATGTTTTTTTTAACACAATTCGGACTTCGTTTTGCATAGTTGAGTAAAAGATTACCATTTTTATGATATTAACTGACCAAAACAGAAATTCAAAGTAGAAACTGAAATATAACTTCTCGTAAGCTGCACGATGGATATTTGTATTTTACACGCAATAAAATTTGTTGTAAAAAAAGTTGAAGAAAAATTAACAAATCATAACATGATCATTTATCATCATTAAGGCAAGAGTTACAGTCCCAGTCTCAGTCTCAGTCTCAGTCTCAGTCTCGGTCTCGCCGCAGTCCAAGACCCCACTCCCAGTAACAGGCTTGCTTCAAAGTAAACTCATGTTAAACTTTGGCAAAGGGGCTCCAGCTTTATGTACAAAGCAAACGGCACCGGCTATGGCCACAACTTCAGTTATAAATCAATAAAATTTATTCGTTATTTAGTATGCGCTCAGAGTCAGTCCATGTACATATGTAGCTACGAATACGTTGAGAAGAAGAATGCTGAAAAGCGCAGTAAAAATATATTTTGCGGTCAACGCGTCGTATGATTAACACTCGTGTGAATCTTTCATCCACAATTCACTTTACAGTACACCTAAATCTTGGTAAAATCTGGAAATAAACTCTCAGCCATCGCAGGTTCCCAAACGGTGTCAACATTTGTACAACTCATGGGTTAATCCATTATCATAGAAATTTTCACTGTGTGCGTGGCGCTTGTGCCACTTTAATATTGATTGATGCCACTATATTCAAATAACAAACGAGTAATTTTATTTATTATAGTGGCCGTCACAAATTAAAACAATTGGAGGAACCAAAAAGTGGTCGGTTAATTTGTTTGTTCAATTTGTCTTTTATTGTGTTTTAAAATTCAAAATTTCCTATATGTCAAACATAGAATATTACAGAGCAAACGAAAAAACGTTTTAAAAGCAACAATACATTTTCAATTAAACTTAATCTGATTTACAAAAAATAAGCCAGAAACTATATTTTTAATCAAGTTCAAAGATTTTGAATAATGGCTATTCTTTGAATATGTGTATTTCTATATTTTAATTGAATTGAAAAATAAAAAAAATTGTTTTTGATTTACGAATGATATGTTGAAATTCAAATCAGAAGTTAAATTCTGCCTTTTGTGTCTATATAATTTATAAAAATTTTGTAATATTTTCAAAGCAACCCGATTTATATAGAAATCGAGAGCGTCCGACTACGATTAAAAGAAGAGTAATTCGATACAGGTTTAAGAACGACAACACCAAATGTTTAGTTGAAATTACGCAATATATAACAGAAATATCGCAATAATTGCTTTGACCTAGTTTGAAGATTCTTGTTTTGATGATTTCGAATAATTTTACAATTCAAAATGGTGTGCAGACATGCAGATAAAAATAAGATTAAGGTTCATGAATTATAAACATTTTGGTACACACTAATAAATACATCCTTAATGAAATATGTTCTTTATTTGTTCTTCACGAAAGAATTTGTTTTCTTATTATTACATTAGGCTTGTTACTTGTTTCATTCAAAAATGTAATTAATCAATGTAAAACAGTGCGAATTGAATGTATGTTAATATGAAATGTAGTTTATTCATTATGAGACTAGCGTAAAAGAGGTAAAATACGTGGTTTAGTAGGCATATCAGCTTCCTGGCTTCTTAATTTGCCAAAAATCGAATAATCTTTTCAATATCGCGAGATTAAAGCTGACACAGGCATTCAGATCCCACCTCGAGAGGAGATATTTATTATCGTGGTGAATCATACACTCACCGTTCGCAAACAAATGTTAAGCTCTCAAAATTTGGCATTTTTACAAAATTTCTGATGCTCCGAAGATAAAGTTATTACACAATCTGCTGTGTAGATTTTTTATTCTAGAAAATTTCACTTACTTAATAATAGTAATACAGTATAATCCATAGTCGAACTACCGTTAAAACGATGACATATCATGTGCTCAATGAAGTAGACATCCAAAATCATCAATGAACCATTGCCATTATATTGTAATACTTTTTAATACATAAAACGAAGAAGTTTTATTACTATTAGCATTTCTTATATGTGTATAAAATTAAACGTTAATGGTGTTTTCATTACTAAAGTTAATATATGATTAAAATATTTATCGCCTTAACAGTTAATACCCAACTCTTGTATTAGCGAACTCCAAATATCGTAATTGTTCATTTTAATAGTTGCTTGAGTTGAAGTGTATTTATTATAGCTTTGTTCCAGGGGGAAATGATCATAGAAATAGAAACTTAATGAGTACCAGTGACAGTATTACTATAAGACTGTATGTATAAAAACCTACTCAGACATAAAACATAATGTTATTTTAAATTTAGAAACCTTAATATAATTAAAACATACACCAAGATTTCGTTCTTAAACACATCATTAATGTAAGAATTAACCCTTTATTTATTTAAAAATTAAAATCCATTAATTTAGGTTGAATTCTTCTTAAAATGAGTATTTTATACTACAACAAAAAGTCCTTTTTACTTAAAACATAAAAATGTTTAATTTTGAGTTTGGGATTTAGCTTCTGGGTTCAATTTTGATATTCTTAGATTAAGAATATATTTTAAAATTGAATATGTTTGTCATTCTAATAAAAACTAATTATAATGTAATTTGAAGAATGATATACTTATAGAATTTTGATCTTGATTGAATCGTGGTTTTATTAACGTTAGCTCACTGTTTTCGTATAGACAAAAAGAACTAGAAAAACGAACAAAAAATGTTTTGGATTTTAAATGCTGTCCATTTCCCGCTCTTTTTCAAATCGGAAAAAAGTTAAATTTCAAAACTTAAATGCACCTTTCGTACACACACCAATAACTTCCCTTAAAATTCGATCACGATTTATAAAAAAAACTTGGAAATAATTCAAGGGAAAATTTTGTAATGCTAAACTTGACTGCTTGACTTAATTTAAACGTAATGATTTATCACAAATAAACAAAATATACTTGTTTTGAATAAAGTAAGAAATCAATCTTGCCAGCTCAATTTAAATAACGCCGGCAATATATTCCTACTAGGTTATAAACCCATTTGATTAAATTTAAGTGTATAATTATTATTATTGATGTTGTAATTATCACGCGAGTACAAGCCCTGTTATTTAATTTTAGTATTTCAAGTGTTTTGCGTTTGGAGTAAAACACATTTAGTTCAGAAATTCATTCTGTTCTCAGAAATTGACGTTAGCTGACACCATCTACGTTCGTTTGACAAATACCCTTAAGAGCATATCCTCTTATAAGATTTGTCACACGTTCTCCGCTCAGCGAAAAGGAATTTGTTCTGGTCTAGATACTCGTTGGTATATTTTTTAAGACTTAAAAGTGAAAAACCCTCACTGCATCGATGACTCTCATGACACACTTCTTCAAGTGGCGGAGTTGTCTGTTCTTTTTGAAATCTACTAGATCGGCCTCATTTTGATCAAAGTTATAAATAATAAAAATGTTGTCCATACAACCACTTGACAGTCCCGCCGCACTTTGTGTTTCAGTTTACACACAAACCGAGACCGTTGTTTTCTATGGAATTGTGTTTTTAAAAACTGGAAGCGCCTGGGCTAAATATTAGTCTTGACATTACCTTGTCGACCAGCAGCAGCAGCAGCAGCAGCAGCAGCAATCTTTAGCCTGCAGCCTCAGTATTGTAAATTAAGTTGAGATTATCACTGCTTAGGCTCTTCAGCATCTTGTGTATTTAGCAAAGCGTGTCCGATGGTCCGAGAGAAATGCGGTTGAGGGACCTTTTGGACAAAAGGATGAAAAACTAGCACATGGCCATGACTTTACTAGAAAATGCCATACATTTCCCACATAGTTTTTATAAGTATTTAGTTTTGAGTTTGTTTTAGTGTTTCAAACTCATATTTGGTCCTAATTTCAGTGCGCTCCATTTTTATTTTTTGAATGTTTATTGCTTTTCATAGAAAATAATTATACAGCATAATATGATAGTCGTACAATTTATGTAAATGTAACATTCTTTCATTAATAAAGAATTTAGGTAAGATAAAACTATTATTAAGCTTCAATATATAGTATATACCTACATATAACATACGTACATCTGAACATAGTAACATACTATACATGTAGGCAAAAGTATTTGAATAAGAATACAGAGATTTCTCTGTGGGTTAAATATGGGAACAGGATACTAGACAATCGAATACTCTACGGAAGTTTTCTAAAAAAAACTCTTAACAATTCAAGAAGTCGCAGCCAAGTTGTTATTATATTGATTGTCAATGAAATTAACTTAATTTACTTTCCAGATCAATAGTTAACTATTTGATTAAAGAAATGATAGTGTAGTATGTACTATGTATGTATGTAATAACATTACTTATGTGTACGCAGCAACTCATGTAACTGGGCATTTGCACTCACGAGTTATTTGCACGTGACTTAATCAATGTCTCGCCTGTTAACGCGAAACACTCACTCAAAATGGAAGCATACGAGTTGAGTTTGACGGGGGATTTGCCTACTTAAGTCGTCAAGTGTCCAATAATAATAGCTCTATCAGATATTTAGTGAAAGCGCCATTGTTGGCATCTGTGGCATACAAATTAAAATATTTGTATGCGGCATGTTATTAGGCTATTATACAACGTTCGATGTATATATTAAGAAACTCTGAAGACCAGGAACATCGGCGACTAAAGTCAATGTAACCTTAGGAAAATGCGCCATATGTGCAAGTCAATAATTTTTCGACTTTTCATGCTGACATCACATAAAAAAGGAACAGAGCCGAAAGGACCGACGGGCGCTCGCTCTCTGTGCTGCTAATAGTTCTACAATGACTAGGCGTATTTTGGAATACGTACTTACTACTCGAGACTAGGCTAGGCACACACATACACATAATAGCACTGGCGCACACATACATTCATAAGTAACCTCTTTCTTCATTACTTTGTTATGCATTTGCGGTACACTTAATTTGATTTAATTCTTTCGCGCTTAGCGCATTTGTTTACGTCGACATTAACTATTCACATTATCGATATGCCGCGTGCCTTCATCCCCTTTCTTTCTAACTCGATGCAGATCCGACCTCGTTTGTTCTAGATAAACAGATCAGAATGGAAATGAAATTAATATTGTTTTTTTGTTTTTCTTTTTGTTTAATTAAATCATTTTTATTTATTTAAATGTCAGTAAGCATTTTCTGATTATGCATCGAAAGAGACAGATCAAATAAATTGTTTGAATTACACAGTTAATATTGATATATATTTTAACATTATTACATCGAACATAGAACATTTAAGTGAAATAATTTTATAAAATGTCTAACAATATCATTAATTCTACTCTGATCACAAAAGCGTTAAACACATTTTATTTATTGATTATGAAAAAATAGCAAATGTTTCTTATTTCCCCAGAAAACCGAGTAGTTAAGTAGCTGGGAACCCTCGTGTCTTTTTCTTTATAGGAAGGAAATCGAGGAGAGAGAAACGGCGCAACGAATTAATTTAATATGGCTTTTGTTAGTGCACCCCTTCTATCCGTTGCCCTCTTTTCGAGTATGTCGTTGTTGTTGCTGTTGGTAGCAATCGGCACGGCCGGCGTCATAATTCATTTGTGGTTTGTTTGTCAGATTTTTAGATTGCTATTGCTCTTTCTCGATCCTGCTGCCTTTGATGTGATGGCTAACAGTTACATGGCCGCTTTTCAGATTCCTTCCAAACTAGCATTCAGATATACATTTTTTAACCTCAGCCAAGTTAACTATATACACAGTGTATATGTACATATGTGACTATGTTATATGGTTTAAAGAGGAACCTGAAGCATTGTTACCCGGCCGGTTGACAGTTGTAAGCAAAGCTGGAACATACAAACATAAGAATGAATATGAATGTGTTTTTGCAATTATTATAAATCAAAATTTTGATTTATGCATGTAACAAAACATCAGTTGCGGCCACGACAATAACTATGAAATTATATATGGCAAAATTTATGACCAAAACACCTACAAATACAATGTACAAGCTTGACATGCCAGTTAATTTTGCCATAAGATCGCAATGGGACTTAGGCAACAAGAATATTGACAAGACCGCTTCTTCAACAATAACGCGGATTTTAGTACTTTTCGTATTGGGCCTAACCTAAAGGGTCAATGTTCTTAGGTACACTAATAAACTAAGCATATAACACTCTTACTGCCAATACAAAACACTTAACATACAAACAACAAAAAATTGTTGGACTTTAAGAGTTCATGCGTGGCGTATTCCTATTTATTTTCTTACTTAATTTATTTAACCCACTTCATATTGCATTATTGATAAATCTAAGTCTTTTAGATTTTATTGTTGAGTGAAAAGTAAATTTTAAACTGTATTCCACATGAAGATAACTTTTGGTAAATTGTGTGAAATCGTTGACTTTCGTATTTCCTTGTGATGGGATATTTTCGAGCTAAACTATTATAATTATTGCCTTTTATTTTAACTTAATATTAATCAGTACTCAGGACACTTAAGAAACAAGCAAGAAACCTACAATTAACCTGCTACCCAATTACAATATACTAAAATATACCAAAAGTTCTATTTAGTATTGCTGGTATATTTCGTATACTTTCCTTTTTTCAAAATATTTCATGGAGTATTAAATATGCCATACACGGTGATCCTGTGGATTACCCATATAAAAAAGTCTTTCTGAAACTTATAATCTTTACGCTTACGTTTGTCGATTTTGAGGGGCGTGGTATTTAATTGAAATAAACCTGGCCAGCGTCTGTAATCCATGGGAATTGTTACCAAGTTTGGTTACTCTAGCTCTTATAATCTCAGAGATTATTCAATTGGATGGAATGGCGGACCTATATTTATATATATATAAATTGATGCTATAAAGATACAGCATGTTACTTAACTACCTGAAAGCTTAAATGAAAGCAAATTTTTCAACTGAGAGGCATTTTTCAAAGCTTACCAGCGAGCTTTGATTGAAGCTAATAATTAAAAAAAGTTCATTTTCATTTTAGGGGACTTTCAAATTTATAAGTTACGATTTTAATTTTTATTATTTTCATTTTGTATAATTATTTAAATATTGAGTATTGCAAATTCAAAACTTACTTGATGGGATATTTGAAATGATTTCGTCAAATTGTATATTGTTTTGTATTCCCAAAAATGTTTGGTCGGTATTTAACAGTCAAGCAATCAATTTGAAGATATTGGCAAAATAATCAGTTTTCTCTCTACCCGCGAACACAACTATTTCCTATATCCTAAAGACCAAGGCGAACTCGTACACAAGGTGCATAGCTTGTTGGATTTCTCGGTTTTGCGTTGGTATCTGGGTGTTTGCTGGGTCTGAGGGATGTGGATGTATCTCATAGTTAAGCACTCTTAACTAGAGCATTTTTGCTTGTTTTATTTTTTATTTACATGTGTCTATACATATGCTTTTGTTGGTACTTAAAAAGTACATTTCGTATAAATTCAAACCACATAAGTGCATACAAAACAAACGTTTATTTCGCAAATAAAAAAGAAAATAATGAATACGTATACAAACAAATTTGTATATCTGGCACGCAATTGGAATAAACTTTTTTGTATGTCTAACAATAAAGCAACAACATTTAGGAGCGAGATAAAAAAGCAGCGGAAATGAAAATGGATGCCGTATGGTCAATGCTGCGTTCGATACACAGCATTGGCCAAAGCTTGACGCAAATATGCAAACAACAGCAATAATAAGGGAAACAAAAAAAAAAGAGATAACAATAACATTGTCAATAAAAAGAAGTGTTCGCTGCATAAATCATTATTCGGGGAGAGGGTATAGCGCAGAGCGGATATTTTTGGTGGGCTGCATACAACATTTTATTTAAGGCAGTGAGGTTGAATTTTTCATGAACTTGTCGAACATCATCAGAACAGCAAATTCATATACTGGATATGCATAAAAAATGCATAAAAATTCCGGCTATGACAGCGAGCAATATTCAGTGGGTGTGGAATTAAAATCTGTGGCCAGAATATATCAGGACATCAATAGTAGAAGTATGGATTTTCTCTGTCTTTTCCATAACAATAAAATTTTCAGATTAGGAAATTAAAATGAAACTGATTTTAATGATTACTTTTTTTTTCAATAATTAATGATATAATTAAATATTTTTAAAATTATTTACCAGTTAAAAAATATTATATTTAACCCAATATAGAATTTCAAATCAAATATTTAAACGGTGTGTGAATCGTTGATCTTATTCTGGAGCATGTATATTTTATTCATCATAACTCTCGAATCTTATTAAAAATAGGGAAATGTAATGTATTGGGTTGGTTTGATTACTGATTTTTATCTTAAAAACATAGAAAATGCACTGTGCTAGAGTATAAAAGGTTCGATGTTATTGCCCGGTATTTTATCTCTATCGAAATAGGATGTTTCATGTGTCAAGTTTAGACTTCCTGTATGGCGACACCCTGTTTTTTTGTTACTTGTGTCGCAGGTCAATGAATATTGGATGCTGTCCGAATCGCATTTATCATTTTGGCAAGCGAAAAATAAGGAAAAAAGTAAACGCATATGTGTGTAGAGATATTCGTGTACAGCGGATATCCTTGACATATCCTGTCAGTTTTGGGGAGCACTCAAGCATTGTGTGCAATTTTGTCAATGCGACACATTTCTGGTTTCTTTAGCATACCATCTACATATACTAGTTATATAGCATAAGAGAGCATTTATGTTTGTATAATGGCATATATTTGCGATCTGTTTTCGTTGCATTTGGTACTGATTGGGTCTCAAGTTTCGCTGCGAACCGAACACCGCGCAACACCTGACGGGAAATGAAGGTCTCATAGTCACATGATTTGGATTTTATGTCTCGTTGAAAACATACCGCGTAATAAAATACATTGATGGTTACATTTTCAAATAAAAAGAATCTTTTTCTTTTGATATTTCTATATTTTCGTTGTTGTCGCCGTATGCTCGGTATTTTTCACCAAGGCTATCTACAGATTATGTCAAATCAGTTGTGTCCGATTATACTTTAAGTTTGAATATTGCCAAATGAAATAGTGAGTTTTATATCTGATACCCTTAGGAGAGAAGAGTGTTATAAGCTTGAACCATAACGAAATGAATCTAACAGGTGTAAGTAAGTAAGCACCTCCCACTACATGACGTATATATATTTTTTATCAGCATTTATTAGATCATGAAACGATGAATTATGAAAAAGATTAATATGTGTAATTTTAGAATTATTATCAGCTGCTCGCGCTTAATTGTTTTATTAGACAATATATACCAAACGAACGAAAATGTGTGTATTTTCAAAGTCTCAGTCAAGCAACTGTAGCTTGAATGTTTTTACTTCTTACAAACGCCATATGTATATACATATGTAAGCATTTGTTAACATACAGGAACCGATGCATAAGAATGTGTATAAATTCTAAGATCATGATTTGAGTGACAATATAAAAATGAGTGAGCACAGTCTGTTGGCCTCACAATAAAAAAAGTGACGGCTGTTATAAACACATGTATTTACCACAAATATACATATGTATATATATATAGATGTTAATAAAAATAATAGAATTATTAAATACTGCAATAGCATAATAATAAATTTTAAAGAAATACAACTTATTTTAAATTCTTTTGATAGGTTTTATTTGTAGACTGTCAATTAGGCTTCATTGTTTGGGTAAAATTCTGTATGCATACTAAAGAGTTAAGTGTTTGCGTCAGAGAGAAAACTTGAACTGGGGTCGAAGTAAATGCCTAACTAACACATTGATTTAGGATCGAAGCGTACGGAGATGCAGATGCAGAGACGAACGTCCGGACATTCTGCCTTTAATCAAGTCAGGAAAGCTAAAGTAATTTAAATTTTCAAATTATTTCCAGCAGAGGGCACCAACACTGATTATGTGATGGCAATGATTATGGGGTATATGCAAGTATTAATGAAATGGGTGGTTAGAGGTTAAAACATTCAAGCAGAAAACTAAATCGGATTGAGAACATATGTACACAGAGAAAAAAGAAATCAACATTTTGTAATGAAAATTGAATTAAAGCATATAAATTAAGAATTCTTGCATAGAAAGGGGAAAAATTGTTGTTCTTATTTCCCATTTTTATTGAATAACAATAATTTATATACATACGCGTAGAGTCATTTTATATTATTAACAAACCTCCGAACAAATCAAAATACTTCACGGTAGCTCTATTCAGGATTTTGTAGTTGTGAAAAGAAGTTGAGCTTCAATTCGAGTTTTTAGAATACTTTTAAGTATGAATTCTTATTTAATGATGGAAACTTTCTGAATTTATGAAATTCATTCTAGAGTTCAGAACGACATTTCTCTCGCTGTGTACATACTTACGCATTATATATAGATACATATATAGATATATATATATATATATATATATATATGTATATATGTATATATACGCATAAATATGTATATTTAAATTAGGTGCATATAATAAAGCCAATGAGTTATTTAGTTGAATTGCCAACAATTGAATAAATTTTCCAATTGCCTGCGTTTTAACTTTGGCATTAGCATTACCATTACCATTAGAAGGATGGCAGCCCTCAACTGAATTGACGCACATCTTCTGTGTGGCCATGAGGAAGTTCACCGGAAACGTCAACGGGAATACAAAACGCAAAATTAGTCGTAGTCGAGGCCGTAGCAGTCGCAATAGCCTTCGCCGTCGCAGTTGTTGGCTTTGGCATCTATGTGTGTTGACGTAATGCTCATGCCAATTCAATTTTCAAACGCTGTTTACTTTCCTCCTGCTCCTGACGCCATTGAAATGAGGTTGACGACGAGACGGTGCTGCCGTGGACCATCAATTTGAACCCTTTTATGCGGCACAACCAGCAATCTGAGGACGGTGAGTCGGAAGACGGAAAATTCGGCTGCAGCAGTACCTCTCACACTCATTGAGCACCAAGGAAAGGGTGCTATTAATGGAGGGTTTTCGCAGCCCGTTGACCCGTTCGCTCGTATTGTTTGACTTAGTCAAAGCCTTTGAAGTTCTGTTCGGGTTTCGGGTTTTATGGCCTCATCGTATTCGCCAATGTAGCATAAAATGAGTGTTTGTTTAATTTTCATGCATTGACACTCAATTTTTTTACTCGCTACCTATAGTGTCAAAGGTTATTAAGATTTCCTGCCGGCAGTAAATGTATATAATAGGCTCAATGAAACATACGCACTGTCGAGCAAAGCTGTAACACGAGTTCAGTGCTCTGATTTCGGCGGTATTTGTTTTCTATTCTAATTTACGTAAGCAAAAGATCTAAATGTTATTTAAATTACGCTATACTTGATCCTCTTTTTATACAAATTTGTAGTCATTCGACAGACCAGAAGAAATATGTCACAGAGAAATGTAAAATGTAATGTAGTATATTGTCCATAGCCCATTCAGTTGCGATTTGACATAATCTTAGTAATGCATTGAACAAGTTCATTGCAATTTATGGCTACGAAATATATATTCCTGATCAGAGTCAACAGCCGAGAAGAGAAGGCCATGTCCGTCTTATGAATATAAGAGCAGTCTATTAAATCTATCAAATAAGGGAGACATTTCAGTTTGCTTTCAAATTCGCAATAGAATTTTGCATCTCATGTGCAAACCAAATTCGTGATTAGCTACGAGTTAATGTATGCTATTTGTCGGGGCAATTAGGAAAATTAATGCGATGCTTATTGCCTAGATCCGAATAATTCTGTATAAAAATATAAAGATCACCTGATATCAGACACTATTTATATTACGTGCAAAGTATGCCATTAAATACAAAATATATAATTTTATCTGTTGTATTTATGTGTTATATTTTATCGATCAAGGCGGTCATATCCTGTTAACCAATTTATTCAATTGGCTTAGCATATGTATGAACACAACATAATTTACATGCGCTGAATATTTAATGCAATATGTACGCAAGTAAACGAAAATAAAAAAAATATTTTATTATCCACTTCGCTTGTTTAGAATATGATTACCTATGTATAGGGTGTTTTGTATTTCGATTTTTGAAAACTCTCGTCTGGACTATGTTGAATTTGTTGAACTCCTTTTCAAATGGATTTTCCACTGAAAAAAGTGGGGCGCATACAGACAAGCGAGTGGCAGAGCTTATGACTGTGAACCAGGCCGACTCGAAGTCTGAAAAGGAGACCGGGACAAGTGCTGAGTAGATGCAAAGTCCTATCAAATCGAGCCTGGCCTTGCGTACCCAGTGTCGATCCCTGACTGTGATGGGCTGGACTGGGGCGGTTTATGCCGAGGGAACACGCCCAAACGGTTTTTATTTCTCAAAAATAATAAATAGCTGCTGTTGTGGCATCGACTCTGACTTCTGCTTTGATTTGGGTTTGCCATTTTATGTCTGTTGTGTTTTTTTATATTTATGTTCGTTGGCAGTTCTTCTAGCTTTTGTTCAATTGATTGACTTCATGTAAACTTTGTTGATCATTTTGCTGACTTTGCGCTGCGCCTAGCGTGTACGTAGACAATTGTCACGAAGTTTGACTTACTGAGAAATCGGAACTCAGATAAGGTTAATAGACACAATAAAATTAAATGGTATTTATATGCTCTTCTTGAATATACGAAATATGTCTGGGTATCTTATCACTTTATATGTGTGCACACGAACTTCTTTTCATTTTGACACCATACATTCCCATGTTAGTTGATTCAATTAAATTATCCATTCACCTACAAAACGCACTCAATAATTGTACGACGTGTATTATCGTTTCCTGTAAATGCCTAAGACAGATATAAAAGGGCACACTCAAAAGGTGATCAGTAATAAATGTTATGAATCGGAGTTCATTTAGTCACGTCTGAAAGCTTGTTCTCTGAGACTATAGGTGAGCAAATGAATTTTCCTAAATAGAGATTATCCATCCATTTAACATAAATGGACTGTGCTACATATTTATAATGGAAATAGTTTAGTAATTTAATTGAACATTGTCGCGGGCAGGTCAGCTTGAATTTATATTATTTTACGCTCCTCTCCTTCGGTCACGCAAATAAAAAGAATCCATCAAGTCAAGAACAATTCATTTACCTTAAAATCACGATTCCTTAGTGTATACACAAGAATATGACGAGACGAAATCAAGTAAGTGTGCATGTATGTACATATGTATATATACTATATTTAGCATACGTACATATATTAAGAAAACGGTTTTAAAAATTCTCTTCATCGACTCGACGAATGGGAATTATCTTCGATATGCAGATATATGAGTGTATGCTCGTTATTGTATATTTATACCTTGTAGAAAATGTTTATGCCTGTTGCATAGATGGCAGACTTTTTTTTGCCCTTTTTGAATGGTCGGTCGGCTTGTAAAAAAGAAAACTGCGAATATAAAGATGACCGCACAATTTTTTTCTGAGATTGTTCAAAAGTGAATATGCGCGCCGCGTTGTGGCTGTTAATTTGATTTCAAAGTGGAGCCGCGTGAATAGGCAATTTATGTTTGTATGTGCAGGTGCAATCGAAGTAGCAGCAGCTACAGCAGCCGCACGGCACTGGAGTGTAGCATGTTCAGACGCCACGTCTGGCGTTCCGATCGGAGGCCTTGGGAGAAGAGGGGCGCTTTCTTTGTATAAGTTATTTGCGAACTTAATTGAATACCAGAGCTGCGTAACAGCGCCAATAACAAGAAAAAGAAGAATAAAAACATCAACCACATTAACAATATTTCCCAAAATATTAACAATATCAGCCACACCATTAAGAAGAGCATATTCGATAACACCATCCGAGACATCAACAATACTAACGAAACTAAGAGCGTTACTGAGAACCAAGGCCTCCGAAGCTAACAAGATCAACAACAATAGCTCTGAAACCAAGAACGCCAGAAAAAAGACCAAAAATAAATGAAATTAACAATAAAAACTCAAATAAGACCAAAAACATTGGCAACACCAATACCAATACCACAAACAAATCAATAAATGAATAAAATATATGAACTACTTACTGTAGCTGTGGGCATAGCTGCCCATTGCCTTATGTGTGTGCTGAGGTGGGCGTGGGGGGACGTTAACATTGATTGAATGCTCAATTGAGCGCATGAATCGATGATCTTTTGTTACCGCCCTAGACATGCCCGCCATGTTTCTATCCAATACGCACTTAGTAATTTAAGATTAATACTTTGATTGATGCCTGTCAGCAAGATGAGTCGTAGATTAAGTCCGTCTGTCTGTCCGTCCGTCCGTCCGTCTGCCACTTTGTCAGTTGTCGGCGAGTGCTTTTTATGCAGGTGGGTTTAAATACCGCGCTTGTTGCTGCCGACTACACAGTAACACCCTGTTCTATTTATTGAATGGATAGAGCCGCCAATAAGTCTTTGCACCAATTACAATTGAAGTGTTTAAAGTCCTTCTTATTGTGGCATACAGATAATGTTTGCCGTAGATCTTCCTCACGCCCGAAGATCTCTTGCCAAAAAAAAAATCATAAACTCGAGTATGCGAGCTTAGTGTGTTTACTACTACTCACATTAAACAATTTGAGCGGGCGCTCATCGGTGCGCAATTTTGACCTGACCAAAGGAAACGTCCAGTTAAACGAACAGTTTGATTGTTTGTGGTATTAATGCTTTTTATACCTGCATGGCAGAAGAGTACTATAGGCAGGAAATGTACGTAATAGTCATCACCGAGCCCATAGTTTACATTCTTGATCAGGGTCAACAGCAGGAAAAGCCATTTTAAAGATCAAGATAGATAGATATCTATAACGATATGATAACTATATACAATATACAACAACAACTTGGTTATCCCAGGGAATTTGGCAGCTGAACGCTCTATTTTAATAGTAATAATAATAATAATAACAATAATAATAATAATAATAATAATAATAATAATAATAATAATAATAATAATAATAATAATAATAACAATAATAATAACAATAATAACAATAACAATAACAATAATAATAATAATAATAATAATAATAATAATAATAATAATAATAATAATAATAATAATAATAACAATAATAATAATAACAATAATAATAATAATAATAATAATAATAATAATAAAAATAATAATAACAATAATAATAATAATAATAATAATAATAATAATAATAATAATAATATTAGTAATAAAAATAATAATTTTAATAATAAAATTAATAATAATAATAATAATAATAATAATGAATTAGATGTATATTCTATTGGCACACTTGAATTTATTTATTTTGTTGATTACCGTGGAACTTCGAAATTTATTGATAAGACTGGAATTCAACTAAAAATCTTAATTATAAAGTACACTTAATGCATCGTCATAAATGCTCTTGGGTAAAATATGATAGGAATATCAAGATGCAAAGTTGAAGCCTTTATTTTAAACCTAGACAGAGAAAATTCTAATAAAATGCAGTGCGTAGGCAAAATTCAGCCCATGAATTCCAATGCCATACAAAGCGAACGCAAATGATTTGTGTGTGGGTGTGTTTGGTATAGTGTTGCAAGCCGTTTCTTTAGATTCTTTTCTTACATTTTTACTTTTTATAATTTTTCATTATTTTTGCTCGTTTTGCTTTCGTTCGTACTTTGCTTATTACACTCATTTCTGTTCGATTAAGGCACACTTTGTACTATAGTACAGCAAACAGAAAATGGCGACTCCGTTGGCGAGGTGGCTACCTTGTCTCCGATCTTGCTACCATGACACTTGCAGGTGTGCCTGCAAAAGCCACCAAGTTTTTTCTCGTATTTTTGGGCGTGTCAGGTCTTGTTCTGCTTGCGGATGTGTCTAGCAAAACACGTCGCTAAATTAATTTTATGTTGCATATAGCATGAAAAAAGGATGGAATTTTTAATTAACTTACATGACGTATGAGTAATTTCAAATGATTACAGAAGATCGTTTTTGGGAAACCGTTCGAAAAAATCAAATGAGAAACTATTCAGCTTGGGATGTGTGCCCACATTGGTGCCAAAATTATTGTGCCGCTGGCAACTAAAAAGCAACAGACGACAATCAAGTATCATGAGGGTAGTTCAAAGAGGTGGAGTGGGGTGGGGAGATGGGTGGACAGGGGAGGAATTTGAGGTTGTGTGTATGCTCGGACAGCCGCTCATACAATTTGCGATTATTACGCGGTTTTCTCCCTCGTCGATTGTGAATCACAATTTTAAAGACACCCTCATAGCCACCACACAGTAAGTAAGTGTGAGTGGGAGTTTATGTGTGCGTATGTGAGTTGTGTTTTGTCATTAGTTTCATTTTATAATTTATTAGAGTCAACATTGTCGTACAATCCAAGCTAGGAGGAGAGAGAGGCAAGTGAAGTGAAGATATTGTAACTGTTTTTGAAATGCGTACATGATGCGATGCCTAGAGTGTGTGCGGCTATATAGACTGGTTAGGGGGTGTTGCCACTGTTGCCGACGACTTTTGGCTTTAAATGACCATCGAAGCGGATGCACTTTAATTTGACAACAATTGCGTAAATTGCGTCGTCAGACTGTTTGTCTTTCTACTTGCCTACTACCCAATCTACAAGGCTCTGTGTGTGTTGTGTCTTTCGCCACTCTATTGTACCATGACTTCCAATTTTAATGGATGCATCTCGCAGACAACAACCGACACTAATGTGTCAAAGGTCACGTGCCATTCGTTTGATCCATTTCAAGATTTATCTGTCAGCTCAAAACTAGAAAGTGTTTCTAGCCACAGTCTGCCATTATGTGTGTTTCACTGTGTACGCCTTACAAATTGCCTTAATATTTGCTTCGAGCCACTGTGTGTCACTGTGTGTGTGTGTGTGTGTGCTACTGTGTAAAGGTTAGGCACAATGACAGATAATTGAATATCATATAATAGGCAAAAGGATTCAATGGAACCTTCAAAAAAATTGAACATTCATTAACATTCTAAAGTTAAGTATGCCCATTTGTAAGTTGATATATGTACATATACTGTCACACATAGTATACATATGCATATGAATAATTCTTATATAGGGCACCTTGGGTGAAATTGCCCCAAATAAATAACTCAACTCAGAAAGCTACAATGGAGTTTGCTTGATTGTGATATACCCGCTACCCATTCCATAACAAAATATACCATAGACTGAAAAATATATCATAAACATAATAATAATAAATATAAACAATATATCATATTGGTATGTTTAGAAATGTAGTGACCTGCTGTTAAATAGCTATGAAATTGGTTATCATGAAAAATAAGGGGATTTGAGTGAACCTCGAAAAAATGTCGTAGAAGTCCAGTGAACGCACATTCAAGTTTGTCAAGTATTTAATCAGCCCTCATAGGACTTTAGACAAATGCTCTGAAGATAATTTACTATACACACCTTGTTAATACAAAATTAATGATTGCATTTGATAAATTACTTTCTTGCCACGGGTGCGCTGATATAGAAATGCTCGCAAACTGTCTACAAATTGTCAGTAACCCATTGACAAAAGTAAATATTGCTGAGACTGCTCGACAACAAAATACTTTTTTATTGAACGCATATTTTTATGCTTCTACTATATATGTATATGTTAATATATGTTGTGGCCTATATATATATAATATAGTAATATTTATTAGTATTCATTTCAATTCTCTAAATTTCATGAACATTTGAACACTTTCTTAAGCGGAATGTTGTGGTTGCCTCGTGTTGTCCGAGGTGAACTTTCCGCTTATTTTGAACATTGACCAGAATAAACGAACTATTCCATTTGCTGGATAGCGAGTATAGAAATCAATGCAACGCAGTCTAGTCTACCAGCTCAGGGTGAAAACAGGACTCGGACGTCTCGTTAATGGCACCCCAAAGTTCACTGTGAAGGCTTCTCGCTTTGTTATTGTAATTAGCTTGGTCAGTGGCCCGCCTAGGCTTCTATACAGCGAGGGTGGCACATTAAAATATGATTAACTTTGTGGTTCATACCAATGGCGTGTCTATTTAATTAAAATTGAAGTCTAGTTGAAATGAAGCTTGTACACTTTCATTTGGTATACGTGATCATTACTGTATTTTACAACCTAATAGGATGAATATTGAGCTATGATTTATAAATACGTAAATATAAACGTAATTATATTTGAGTTTTAATTATGATTATATAGTAGTATATTTCATTTAAAATCGTTGTCTCAATTAAAAAGCTTGCGAATATCCGCAAAGTTATAGATTTTAAAGCGAATGGTTCTTCATTCTAGATCGCGTATAGTTAGCGAATCCGAGTACCCGTGTAGGTTAGAGTATTTTTGGGTTTGTTTTGTCTCATTCTGGACTACAGCATTTTTACTTATTTCGTATCCTGTGCTAACTAATGACACTTAAACAAGTTTGTTTAGGTAGCTTTGGGACTTGGGGTGGTTGATAAAAGGCGCTAATCTATGTTTTACGTGTTTAGCGTTTACGGTTTTCTTGAGGGACTCAACTATCCAGCCGATCTGATCATAATTATACCATTTCAATGGACCTCGATTGTTTGGCAATAATTGTATGGACATGGCGGACCATTAGTTGTTGGACCCTATTGCTGTCTTAAGTCTCCTTTGTTTATCCGCATTTTGTTAAAAGGTGACAATTAATTTGTCAATAATGAAAATTGTCACCACTACCGAGACGAGCCCTCTATAATTGGTTACTACCAGTCTATGTATTTCGTTAACATGGCTCCCAAGGTGTTGCTACTGTTTTCATGCTTGTAACTCATTTCAGTGGTGCGTCGTAGCTATTTTTATTGTATTTTATTTGTTGTTGTTGTGTTTCGAGAGTCACGACGCCATTTCGCCATACTAATGATGTTCAATCAACCTAGTATTGCTAATTATTTTGTCATTTGTATAAATTAAAATATTTTGTAGACGTCCATAGGCACAGAAAGGGTTAAACATTTTGTTTTAGTATACGACTATAAACACGATTTTTATATTCCTATTTACATTGCTAATGAGACTAATTAATGATGTCTTGTCCATTAGCTCTTATTGGCAGCGTGACAAATCAATTAAAATTTGACAGGCTTGGATGATGGTTAGGATTGTTGAGTTCCATTATTGCTGTTAAAATATGGAATTCAAAAATAATTCAAATAATATTGAATTGTAAATGTCACATATCGAATAATATATAAAAGCGGTAATTTTACTACTATATCAAAAAATATCTGTATTGACGAATTCAAGAAAATTTATTAACGATGGGGTTATGGAATGTATGAGATTAATACCATAGTTATTATTAAACCATTTTAGTTGAAAATGAGATTGGGGACATTATATTTACATTGCATGTACATATGTAACCTAGACTTATTAACTTAGTCGAACAGACATGTAATAAATTTAGTTGTCAAGCCTAAATTGAAAATAGTTTTAACATTAATTGGTTTAGGAATGGTGAAATCTGTTAGCTTCTATTGCACGCATATGATCGCCTACCGAATCAATGATACTTAACAGTTAGCTAACTAAACTGTCTGATAATGCAAACGATCAATATTTATGTTACCCGTTGAACATTTGCAAAACAAAAATAATACGACTTCGCGCTTATTCTTTACTTATTTACTTAAGTGTATTATTTGAGATCTACAGATAAAACTTGAGCTTAAAAAATTAATTAATTAAAAAACTACTCAATTACCTTGATATTGGATTGCCATAATTCTCACTGTATACGCGTTTTGTTCTAGATACAGCTATGTTTTGGGGCCAAATTTTTTAAAGAGGACTTTTAAGGCCTGTCCGAAAATTACTCAGAATTCTTTACATTGCTATATGGATCTGTGTAGATTGACAGCACAGGGCCAAGAAAGGAACCGAAGTGGACTAAAATGGTTATAACAAGGCAGATGCGAAAAGACAACAAAAATGGCGACAGGATTCGAGATATAATCACGTCTAGACTGTTATGAGTTGCACCTAATACGAAAACAAAAAAATGAAAACAAAATAAAAACGTTGCGTTTAATTAGAATCGACTTTATGATACTCTCTAAAATAATCTTAACAATTATGTGAATGATGAACTGCAATCGACTTATATTAAGGATATTATGTATATTTTAAAATGTGTATAAATAATGTTTTTTTAATAAAATTACATTAAATTCCAGACTGCTTATAAGTATTATTAAATATACTATAAATGACTCCTATGTTTTTTTTAGAAAAAAAAACTATATATATATATATGTATATATGTATATAATATAATAGTAAGCTACAAATATATTTGATATAGAAATTAAGGAATCCATGCAAACATTGTTAAGTTGTTAAAGGAATTACTGCATTCGGATATATTTGCAGACTTTGATTATAGCCTTCTTTAGTTTGAAAATGTTGTTATTGTAGTCTGGCAGCTTGGTCACACCGCAAACGTAAAAATTGCAACGGCAGCAAAAGCCATGAACTTGACTTGAATTTGGAGCGTTGTTTGTGCCGGCAGCTGAAGACACCAAAAGGCAGAAAGCAAAATGCGGAAGATATGAGGCAGGGACTCGAATGCGGGCTGGGACTCAGACAAGAACTCACAGCCAGAAAATTTGCGAATGACAGCAACTTCTGTGGCTAATTACAGGACTGCTGGTAACAGCAACAGCAACAGCAACAGCAACAGCAACAGCAACAGCACCAGAAGCATGAACATCAACAACAGCAAACTGAAATAATATATTAAAGCCTATATAGCTTGCCTTTTTAGATTGCAAAGTAATAAAGGTTTTATTGTATTGTAACGCTGCTAACGCTACTTAAAAAATATTAATTTTTGTATATAAAATATGCACATAGTTAAAGTACTACCTGACTTGTGTTTTTTTTTTGGCTTTTAGCTGAACTGATTTTTCTTTGCGATTAATCAGGTACATGTGAAAACGACAAATTTAACACTACGAAAAGCTAAACCCGACAAGATCGCTTGATGGGAACGGACTAATGCCGTCATACACACAATCATCTATATACAATCGCCTACATTTACATACTTACATAAATCCACCACCTCATACACGCACACATACACAAACACAAACACAAGCACACATGCATTTATATTTATTATTAATATTTATTTCGTTGCAGTATCGAGAATGTTACCGCAATTCTTCATGGCCTGGTTTTCTTTTGTTCTTTGTACTTTGCCGCATTTTTGATTGGCTTTTCGAATGCTCGAATAGTTGTATTTCTTACTGCACCTCTTTGCTTGAAGAGTGCTCTCTGCCCATGCTTGAGCTTCGATACTTTAGCGGCCATTCGGCTCTTTGTTTGGTTAATTATAGGCCAGCATAGTGGCGCCAGGTCTGAATGAACTCTAGTTTGATTTGACGCTGAGTCAGGTAGTTTGCTTATAAATTTGTTAATGTCTCAACGTTTGTCGATTTTAACGCACCAAAAATCAATTATGATCATTGTTCCCTCAGCCCATGGGAAAAAATGGTGTTAGGGTGCCGACCGAAAAAATGCTAAAAATATAGAGAAACAGAAACATCTCCCATCTCTGATCGAAGAAATATAGCCAGATAAATTTGTAGTGGTTCAGTTACTTTACTGTATTCATCATATTCTATACTATTGAATTGTGCAACACACTGTTAAGCTCTCTTTGTATTGCTAATAGCTGTTTTATACCCGCTACCCATCGGGTAGAAGGGTATTATAACTCTGTGTGTCTCCAGAAAATGTGTGACAGGCGAACGAAGCATCTTCGACGGACAGACGGAGAGACGGATATGGCTATATCATATGGTCTAAGATTATATGAAGCTGCAATAATCTTAAGTGAGTTTGCGAATTTTTCGCATAATATGAGAACTCATAAAATGTAATTCCCACGTTTGAGCAACAGTTTGCACGACCTTCCAAATTTTTAATCAAAACGATGGATATTCTTGGAATCTCTCTCCCAACGTGCAGTCAGTAAGGCACATTAATTAATTAAGTATACAAAATTTTATGCAATTTTATGGTTATTTCATAATGTATTTTTAATTTTGCAATTTAGATATTAAGTATTACATTTTCGAGATTCAATTCGCGTTTTAGATTATTTCAAGCATTTTTAAATTTATTTCTGAATGTGCATTGTGAAATTGTGAATAAATTTGTACTGCTGCTTTAAAATGTTTGTTTGTTAATTATTTGGATTTAAAAAAATGTAGCTGTGTTGAATGCAAACGCATTTGCCGCAATATGTTTTTAGCTTTTATAAAATTTCCTGGAATGTTTTCATTTTGTTTTCCTTAGAAGTTTTGGCAATCTACAAGAGACAGAACTCATCAGACGGTGGGTCAAAGACGTATAATTATGGGTTAGCGGACAGTTCACGAACGGTAGAGAGTAAATGTGGAATGAAACAAACAGACAGAGAAAAAGGAGAAATACAGTAAAATTATTTATATGAAAGATGGGTACAACACTCTGAGATGCTGCTTTTTGGTTTGTCAGTAGCAATAGCTTCTCCTGTGGTTCTGATTGAGGCTGTTGATCCGAAAAGATTTGGAACGCATTTATTTGAAATGGTAATTTTGCTAGGGGTCAGACATCGTGCAATGATGAATGATTTGTAGCTGTCAGGCTAACGGGCTACGGATGTCGAGGATGCCAGCAAAGAGAAATCAACCGCATGACAACCGAACACAGGTGTCAAGGGGATGTTCAAAGTATCCTTCTGCACCTTCAATAAAACACTAACTCTTGCATTCAATCTTGCTCTACTAGGTTGAAGCGTATGGACATAGGAATACACTTGGCAAGAAGCTGCAGCTACCAAAACATTTATTAGATTTAAATTCGAAATTGTGGGCGGCGTCCTAATTGAAGTAACAAAGGCATTCATGCAAGCCGACTTTAATTAATTTCATTACAAAATTGTTTCTTGTTGCCTCTAAATTACAGGTAGACTTACAATTTATTATAGAAACTAATAACAAAGGTTGTTCTTTTTTATTTCCATTTGAGATTCTCCTCCTGTCCTTAGCCCTGTTGTGGTCCTGTCCTAGTATCATTAAATACTGCTGCAGAAGTTTCACGAGCAACCAGTTCAATGATAAATGATGCAGCGCTGTATCAGGCAGCTAGTAAATGAACAAGTCCTTCTTCCAGCTCATCTACTTTTGACTGTTGTCTCTCGTCCCGATTGTTGACTCGCCGAATGGGAAATTGAAATTTGCTTAAGTTTTTGCACTTGCTGGTATGCACATAATTAGGTTAGCAACCGGGTAACTATTACCCACGCACTTCTAGGAATTTCGACCTAGAAATTAGCTAATGAGTTTCATTTTGAAACTACTTTGAGGCCTAGACTCGTGAATGCACCTTCAGTGTATCTTCAGTAATTTCTTTAACCGTCGGACTTAGATAAATGACAAAAACTGTCTTTTACAGAGCAGATGTTTAGTAGCCTTGCAATTTCTAATGCTCATCTTGCGACTAGGAATATCTTCAAAGACATTAGAAATTGTAATTCATTCATGGCATGTGTTTCTCACATACATTAATAAGTATTGTATGAAATCTAATTGATTTTGTGAATAACGCATTTTTACAAAAAAACAAAAAAAAAAAGAAAAGGCAAAGGAAAATAATATATGTATGTATCGTCAAAAGAATCGAGTAAATTCAAAATCAACTAAACCGTTGACAATGTTGATGATTAAGCGAAAAAATAAAACGATACAAAACCTTTATACGAAGACAATGGATGAGAGTTTACACTCAGGATGGGATGTGCTTGAATTGTGTTTGAATCGGCAGGGTTTGGGCTGGACTGGACTGGGCTATTTTGGTGTTTCGGCTGGATGTGCATTTGCTTTTGAGTTAACTTCAAGTTTGCTCTCGAAATAGCTCTGTAATTTGCTCCCCAATAAAATTAACGTAAAAAAGGCGTGGCCTTTGCCGTTGACAACAACAACAACAAGAGCAGCAAGAGCGCAACAAAAACAATACTAAGCGAGAGCGTGCGCGTTAAAATGGAGCAGTAGATGTGAAACAAGTATTGGATTGATAGCGAAAATGTGCGTGTGTGCGTGTGTGCGTGTGTATGCAATAAACAAACAGATGAGGCCAATATACAACCAGAGGTATACACGTACAGCACTCTGCAAGCGGCGAGCAGAAGTCACAGGGCGAGTTTGAAGGTTCTACTTTCTATGAGGATGAACTGTTCTCAGCTTGTGGACAGCTCAGCCACCCTGCTTTGAATTTTATTGCTTATGGGGCTGCTGCAAGCGGGGTACCCTGAGTACCCTCAATTTATTTTTATTGCGCTGTCAGTGAAACAATAACAAGAATGCAAAGACCTGCCCATAGAAATTCTGAAGATGCGAAGCCAACCCCTTCTGGCAGCTCATAAAAATCCGACAGCAACTAATTAAAAAGAGCAACTTGCATGCGATGTTGATGCCTTATTGTGACATGCAGGGCTCTTTGACAGGTTCACAACTTCAGGCTCGAAAATCAAAGCACGTGCCAATTGCTACCACAAAACCGCTAATGCCATAAATGGCCCAAAATTATTGTGGCCTCCTGAACACAAGTATTCCAACACAATTGTGCATTAAATGTGATGCTCATTTATTTCAATTACCCTGCTAACCATCCGCATGCCTAATTGTTATGCTCTATTCTAACTGATTTCTTATTGAAAATAAAGCAGATTTATGGCAATAAAAGCACTTTCTTGCATAATCGAACCAGTGAAAAATCTAGAGTCGAGTGTGTTAGACTATGAGATACCCGCTATTAATTAATAACAGTTTGCAGCATACTCGTAATGTGCACATTTAACACTTTTGCAAGTTTCTGTGAAATTTCAAGATGATCATTACCTTTTGTCTGTTGCTGGATAGCTTGACTGCGTTATCAATATACTCTTATGCAAGACAGTGTGGCGTATCCGCGTCGTGCCACACGGTCGGACGGTCAGTATGCCACTTGCCCACTTGCCACAATCTTTAAGGCTCGAATATGGCGATTTTGACTTCAATTCTGCGCAAGTCTTCTGGCCTAAGGGCTGACTTCATACTCGTAAATACGACATACCTTTGAATGTAGCGTTCTTGCAGCTCTTTCGGTACATACTACAACGTGTTTCGATGCGTTGAAGTTTTTTGCGCCAACCCACAGCTTTTTTTTTGGTCATACACCGCCGACAAAAGATTTGTATGTCAAAATAAAAGATGGGCAAGACTGGATTATACATACACATGGCCAGACTAAAAGCCATTTCATGCCTTGCCATGTCGGGCCACTTCAGAAATGAATTTCAGTTTTGTCGCCTACAAGTATAGAACACACATAATCTCTCATATAAAAAATACAGATCGAAATTTGATTTCAATTGAGGATGCCAGGGTATGTTCTAACAGCAATTAAGGAAAACATTTTTATGGGAAATTTCTATGAATACTTGATTGACAACATGCACTTGCACATTGCAACAATAGTGGATAGTTTAAACTAACCAGTTTCAAGTGACAAAACATTGATAGTGAAATATTGCTTTGCAAGTCAACTCAAGTATGTTCATTATAATTTCTTGGGGTATTTTGTTTGATCATTTGTTTGAATGAATCGAGATTCTGCCGACGGCTGTCGTCAACACAATATTTTTGTATGTTTTATCTCTGTTTTTTAACCAATATTTGTAAATGAAACAATGTATAGGCTCGAGAAGATCTTCAATAAAAACGTGTCACCCAAAAGAAAGCTTTCATTGTTATCGTATGAGTGTTATTTAATTTGTCTGCATAAGCGAGTACTACAATTTTCATATTTTATACATTCTTTCTGCAACTGTCTGATTGTATCACAAGATAAGACTTAAGATATATGTATATGTGTACCTTGCCAGACAACCAAGGCAAATGCAAAACAACATAAACAACATGGTGGGTACAAAAATCAATGCGAAAGAAGTATAAAATAAAAAAAAAATACAAATAAAATACAATTAATAAACAAAAGCTGGAAGTGTGCTCTACCTCGAGACACCCGGTAATTCTTAGTAAGAAAAAATTAAAATTACTAATCTAATCTATTGCTAACTGTTGGACATTTGAGTTTATTACATTACCTTAATCTCATTTAAACGATCTACGCAGACAGAGAGTAAAACATTATATTAACACGTACTTCATTTATTCGAATAGTGAAATTTTGCGGGCTTCTTAAATCTGTCGATTGCAATGTTATTCTTTATTGCTCATTTATAATGGGCACAGGGTATAATTATTTCAGAATTAAAATTGGTGGTGGAACGGGGATTAAAAAAACTAAAGACGTAAACATTTTGCCGCTGGAAGGAAAAGTTAGCCAGAGTTTCTGCGCTGGATAAGCTGGTAACGGCGGCAAACAAAATAATATTTATTAATACACAATAATAAATTTGTTGTGTCTCTCGATTTCGATTTGTATCGAATGTTAATTATAGGTTGCGCTGTAAGAAGAAAAATGTTTCGGTTACCGAACCCAATCCACCGTTCAACATCCAGTCTCTGCTCCAGCTCCAGCCTTAGCTTCAGTCCCAACTCCAGCTCCAGCTCCAGAGTCAGCTTCAGCTTCAGGTTGCGTACCAGCTTAACTGAGCATCTATTCCGTGGATGGCCTCGCCGACTTTTTGACGTTTCTGACTATAGTAATTAATTCTGTAGCCTATTGAATGTAAGACAATTGATTGAATGTAGGATTGTGAACACTTTTTGCCATTTCTCCAGTCCAAAGTGCGCGACAACAAAGTCAAATATGGGACTTAGGTTTTTGAAGTACTTCTGAGTCATTGAAACAATGAAACTTAATTACTAGTACATACTGTTGTTAAAATAAATAATATCAAAATAGTCTGACAAAACAAATGCAAAATTCTATATTTATGGCAATTAATATGATTTATTAATATTAACGATACGATTTTACTGTTCTCCGCTGTAGTTTATTTGAGATCAACGTCGGATTCGTGTATATGATAAGCTGTCTAACACTTTTTTTTAGTGTTTAGGAAAGCACATAAATTATCGTTAAATAGTTAAATAGCTTTTATTACATACAAATTCAAAAAAGGAGCTTAAGCTTGAGCGTAGGTGAAGATGTCCTATGGGCTTGTATTGTGATATAATTCGTAATCGTATGTTAAGTACTGAATGCGTTACAGTTCATTATGTAAGCACATATCAGAAGGTGATGATTGTAGCGTTCTCACTTCCTTAGAATAAATATCATGTAAGAAGAGTTAAATTGAATCTTATTCACTAATAGAGCTTTTAAAATTTTGTGCATCACCCTAACATTTTTTAAGTATGTACATGCGTACATACATAATACTGTACATAAATCCCCGGCTATGGCTGGCTTTACTATATAATGACTACCTACCTTGATTACACATTCGATGCAACATGAGTATCTTGGCTACCTTTGCATCATCTGGCCTTCTTACTTTGTTTGCTATATTTGGGCCCAAATTGAGGGTGTTGCTGGATGCGGCTGCTGTTGCTTCGGCTGTTGTCGTGGTTCAAACCTGTGTTTAAGCTGAAAAGGGTGCCAACGTGCAGTGGTCTGCAATACACGAGTACTCCAAACACACACACACACACACACACACACACACACACATGCACAGACAGACACTCACACAAATTTCGTAGTCATCACTCCTCAATCTTTAGAGGTTTCCCTGTGCGTGCTGCCTGCCGCCTTTACGGCTTCATTGCGCATAATTATTGTTATTTATTATTTTTAAATAGTTTTGATGAGATGTTGAGCAACATGTTGACGAAATGTCGAATTTGCAAATTGTTCAAAACAACTAAGTGCGCCGCGTGAGAATATAACCGCCTTTCCAAGCTCAAGTTGAAGCCGACAGCCAACAGAAGCAAACAAGGATAGCAACTGAGAATGCGCAGACAACGAGTGGTCGCCTCTCGCCTCTCGCCTCTGTGTCTTATAATTGATCGATTGCAGCCCGAGGAGCTTAATAAAATGATCATAATTAGACTAAATGGTCAACAAGCCAGGCAGCTAATGGCTTCACATCAAGTTCATACCGTTTTTGCTTTCTATCAGATGATTGTCGTCACTCTTTCGTACACTTTCTCTTTTTCTCTCCCACTCCCTATGGCTCCCTTCTTGCTGTTCGGCGTGTGTATTGTTATTATCTGGCTTTAACTTCATCACACCTGATTAGTTCGAGTAGTATCAGGGCGTGTGGTCAACATACTTCATTGATAGCTCCGTCGATTTGGGGGCTTCTGGTGTTTACCCCTTTTTTGTCAATGTATTAAGCACAGCCTTCGGTGGGCAAATCTGTTTTTAGTCGAAATTTGCATAATAATTACTAACTACAATGGAAATGTTACTCATCAATTGTGAGTTCGTCTCAATCAAATTCCGGCTTATATATATATAATATGAAGCTCAATAATATATAATTTCTAGCATTTTTATAAAAAAAAATCAAAATTAATAAATGTTTGGTGAATGTCATACACGAATACTGATATCAAGACTGGTATTACTCATAACTCATAGCGCGTATACAAAATTGTTGGTATATTTTTCAGTATATTCAATATTTCAGTATATCTAAACTGGGAGCTACTCTAGACTTTTCATTTTCTAGTTTTGTGTTAAATAAATGTTATTGATGCTGATAAAGAATATTTGTAAATAAATTGTTTATGGGGTTGGATAAAGTCACAAGTCTTTGAAAATCTGGCATGGCATCATCATCATGAATTGCCAGGTCGCAAAGTGCAAATAGTGAATTCCGAAAGTAATTATCATCACTTATAATTCTAATTGAAATTATAAATGAAAATTCAACCCACTAAGTTATAAGACCCTTTGCTGTCTTTTTATGGGTTGTGGCTATAAAAATATTTGGAATGGGTTTTCATTCTTAAAACATTTTTACACATCTTAAATACATTTTTGAGAGCACAAATTTTTCTTTGTGTTCGAAATCTTTTGCTGCCATTTGAGAATGCCAAGTCTTAATTAAGGAATTAAGAAAAAAAATTTTAATTTTGAAAATTTAGCATTTGTGTCCATTTTTTACATCGTTTGCCTTATTTAAAGAATTTACATTGACGTTTCATTTTTCTTTTTAAATGTAAATTAATGCAGTTAAATGTTGGCAGTTTGATTTTTACAAATTCCAAGTGTCCAAAATGCCATAACTTCCAATTTTATTCTCTTGACATAAAGACGACAACGATGTCAATGACAAAGTCTGGAGCTCTCCGACATTTGAGTTCATCTTCAAATTCAGACGCTAACGAGGGGTGGAGTCTTTGTGCCAATAATTACACATTGGCATTAGAGCCACCAACAATTATAATAACAATTTTATTGTCTGTCATTTGTAGTTAATTAAATCATTTGCGATTTTTCAAAGTTTCTACACGGCAACTTCCCCAATCGAAATACTCTTGACTACTCCGCTGACACCCAATTGTGAAGACCCCCAATTTGAACAATTTACCGCTTTGCCGCATTTCATTACAAATTAATTTTCAATTGCATTTATTTTATAGCTTACTTCCCACCTCTAAAGGGTGCTAAACGACGGATCAGATTTCCCGTAGTCGATGTCGGTTGACGAATAAGCAGAATAAGTGAGAAGTTAACTCAAATTATGTAATATTTAATTCAACTTAACTTGTTAACAGGTTAAAGCGGTTCGTATACAAATTTCTGGTTCACATACAAATTATTTAGTTATACACTCGATCTTGATCTTTCTCTACCGAAATCTTTTGTGGCAATTTGATACAGTTTTTTATTAAAATTCAGATGTTAATAAAATTATAATTAAAATGAGTGACGGCTTTTTAAAACTTTTATTTACAAAAATTACAATCACAATTCATTAATACAACAGATTCAATTTAGGGTACATTAAATACAAAGGAAAAATTACAATTCCAACACTATATCCGTAATCCTTTTCTAATGAAAATAACCGAAATAATTTAATGTTGGATAATACATTATAAGAATAGCCAGTGATTATAACAATAGATAACAAAAAAATATATTCTACCCAAATACTCCAGATAGAAAAGAAAATACAATTCGACTCTTCGATCCTAAACCATATTCAGGATTTTAAACCTATTTGGTTCGGCCTTGTCGAAGCATAAGGTTGAAAAAATGTAGCTCATGAATGGGAATACATGTTAAAAGTTAAAAAATTGCGTGGAATAATAATAATAAGGGGAGCAGACAAAGCAGCAGCAACAGCCTAAAGCAACTAACCAACCGCTGTCCCAATATAGCTATCTGCTAAGTGCATATGTATGGATATACGTGAATATGTGTATATATAAAATGTATTTGAATACATTTATAAGTATCTATGTATATCTCTTTCTAGTATAAGAGTCTTTTTTCCAGGGGGGACTCAGTCTCCAAATTGCTAGGCAAGGCGTGTCGCGAAATCGTAAATCACTTTGAAGTGGGTCGTAGACGGCCAAGCGACGTTCGAAAATTACGCCGTTACAGCAAAGACAACATCAGCAACAACAGCAGCAGACACTACGCAAACGTCTATTGTTTCACGTCCACATCCAAGGCGAGAGTTAGTTGGAGTTGAAGTTGAAGTTGAAGTTAAAGTTAAACTGGGCAACCCCTAAATGCTCACCACTGACACGCTAAGAGCTCAGAGTTAGGAGCCGGGACCAGAGACCCGAGACCCGAGACCCGAGACCAGAGACCTGGAGCTGCTGAGATCAGATTGCAACACAGTCTGGCGCTGACTGCTGTCCTGACATACGGTAGCAATCGAATGACAAAACATCAAAAACCACAAACAGCAACAACAAACAGCTTTAAAAATTTAATAAATCGATATAATCATAATAAATTCCAATTAATTAATCATTGAAGCTTAAGTATTACCAAAAGAAGCGAATCCTTCACTTGTGTTCAGCGACTGCGAATGCAAATAAAAATTATGAGTGATGAAAGTTACTTTCGAATTTCACTATTTTCACTTTCAGAGAAACCCGACAATTCACGATGACGTCATGCCTGTTTTTCAAACACTTGTGATTTTCTCCAAGCGCATAAAGTATTTATTTACAAATCTTTATCAGCGTTAATTTCATTTATTTCAACAAATATGAGTGAACGTTAGAGGAGTAGTCTACAGACGGGTATGCTCGACGCCACTACCCAGTTTAAATTGAATACTCAAATAGTGAATTTACTGGTATATCAGTAGGGTAGAAGGTTGTCTCCAGATATACCAAACTTGGCATGAATAAATGTATTAAGTAATTGTTCAATATTAACAATGTGTGAACGTTAAAATTTAAAAGGCAAAGTAAACCGTTCTTGTATTGAAAGTGAAATCGTGTTACGAAAAGGTGGCGTCATAGTTGATGGCTTAGTTAAAGCTGAGTGGGTAGCGTAGAAATTCATTTAACCTACTAACATAGGATACACAATCGAAGCTAAATATCGATGCAGAACGTTTGTGTCCAATATGTTGAAAATTCGAGATGGCTTCTCAGTCTTTAGATCATCTATATAGTAAGAGCATTTACCAGTTTTGGTAGTTTTTATTTTCTAGCCCGGCTCCAAGAACTCAAAAAGATAATCTCTTAAAGTAAACACCATCCGGAGACTGATTGTGGGGTTCCCTTCAATTCCACCTGCCAGATTGACTACGCTGCATTAGGAAAGAGACAGCAATTGCCATAGAGATCAGAAGAGGGCATACGATGCTAATACTGGAACACATTCCGCACATTTTCATAAGTACTACGCTACATCAAGATTATTGGTCCTGTGAATGATGCGCAGCCAAGGCTGAATCGTACCAGTGCATTTCTCATCTCAACTATTCGTCTCGTTGACATCTCATGAATACCAACCACAGGGGAGCACATCACATCCCTTCAACCTACCAAGTGGCCGGAAGTTGTTGGCCTCGTTTGGCTACTCACATTTACTCAGTAGCCAATTGGCAAACGTTTTGCAAATTTGTCTGCAACAACGTTCTAAGGCAAATTACAGATGTGACATTTATTTAACTTTTTCGAATATTTACACAAAAATGTGTAATGCCGCAATGCAGATCCACAGTTACTAAACAAATATTAATACAAAAGTTAATGACTGATGTCAAAGATCAAACAAGAATATAATTATATGTCTCCAATGCTAATTTGAAAACTAATAAAATTTATTAATAATATAAAAGTTATAAATGAAAATTAATAATAATTTAATTGTTTTGGATTTTCTTCTTGTATTATTTATTAGTCGATTTTATGATTGAAGTAATTTAAGGGCAAACAGTTATTGAATCAAATAAAAGTTTTCAAAAAAGAAAAATACATAGAATATTTAAAATTAAGTTAACTGGTACGAAAAAGTTTATGTAATTCAGGATGGCCTTGTTTGAAATAAGAAACAGCACCTTGGTATTTAATGTCAATTTCATTCTAAGATAACATATTCTATTCCCATATAATTACATATTCTATTAGCTCATCCTTACGATGATTTTGATAACTTGTTATAATAAGAACAAAATGTTTTTGGTGTACATAATTCCGATATTAGAATACATTTGAAAAACAATACCATAACAATACCATCTGTTTAATATGTATATATGTACATACATGATTAAAATCAACTCAAAAAAAAAAAAACAAATTTATAAATGAATGTTTTTAGGTATGTGAATAAAACAATTTGTCATACTGGGGTTGGTTGTTTTTTTTTTTTGTAATCAATAAATCTATTAAACCAATCGCATGACTTTTCAATTGAAATTTATTTGGCATGAAACGAAACCAAAAGGAAACCAACAAAAATAGAAGTCCAAAAAATATGGTAGCTACGTCATGAGCCATGAGTTACAACTGCGCAACATATTTTGGAGTTCGCACACGAAGGAAGCATACTAAAAGCAACTGCAAACTTCCAACTACCGGTATGCACAGTTCGACGTTGCGTACTGATAGAGACGACTATAGCTAACTGACAAGAGGAGAGAGTAAGTGAGCTAGAATGCCAACGCACGTGCCAATTATATAGCCATCTCGCTTTCACAGCGGCCATCGCTCTAATTATAGGTTACGGCAGTCAGAGCATAAGGCAAAACTCTGATTGGTCGATACCGCCGAGTCGGCGTGCAGCACGCACACAAAGGGGCGTCGCCAAATAAAACAAGTTTTGAGCGCGAGAATTTGAGAACGAAATTAAATGAAACCAACGAACGACGCAACGCGGCGCGACGATGTCGGCAGGGCAATGTTGGCGTATACTAGCTCGATAATACATCATCGTCAGGCTCGGGCTCGTTTTCGGATTCGGTTTTTGGTTCGGGCTCGGTTTCGGGCTCGGGCTCGGGCATGGGCATATGCATGGGCACTAATACAGTAACGATTATGATCTGTGGTAGTGGTATGGTCGTACTCGTACTCGTACTCGTACTCGTGCACACATTTGGTGGTTGCTTGTTTTATTGCTGTCTCGTTTGCACGCCTAAAAAAACTAAGAGCTGTGCCAATGTTACGAATAACTGCGTCATGATGAATGGGAATGGCTGCTGCTTCTGCTTTTGCTGTAGCCTTGCCTTGCGTCGCGATTCGTTTTATTGCGCTGAGTTGAGAGAGAGAGTGACTCGAGCGCCAGCGGGGTTGTTGATGGAAATGCTTGCTGGCTTGCTTGCTTACTTTTTGGCCGTTGCTTCGATGGCTGTTGCTGTCGCTCTCTCAGTTTAGCAGCGTGCACAGCTGAAGCGAAACACACAAATATACAATATTGCAAATCGCGGGCTCTCTCTCACAGTGACCGGCTAACTTGTTTTGACGCGCCCTCTGCCTGAAACTGAAGTTGAACAACGACAACGACATCGACAACGACAGCGGCAGCGACGGCAACGACAGCGACGACGACAACGACACCAATGCTTGATGTTAACGCCGCAGTCATAGCCAACGACAAAACGAGAACGGGGTCCAAGCTTTTTGTTTGCGCTGGCACCGCGGGAAACAGTTGCAAGACTTTGAACGATCAGCGACGACGCTGAAAACTTTTGCGCGGATACATTTTGTATGTTTGTGCAGCCGCAGCAGCACCAACAGCAGGCGCCTCCTTGTCGCCAACGTCGCCGCCGATACTTCTGCTAGTTCAATAAGAGTAATAGCAACAATAACAATAATATAAACATCTGTCAGATCGAGCTAGGATCTAAACATACAGTGCGTTTTCTCCCAGTATTCGTTCGGTTTTTGTTGGTTTTATTCTTTGGCTTCATTTTCAAGTACAGTGCATTTTTTGGCTTGTGTTCTTTTTAATGTAAACATTGTGCAACGTCAAACCTCTAATATCAATAGCAGGCAACGCACCTGCCTTGCAGTAATACAAACATAACAGCTAGAAGAAGTGCAATACAGTGATAGTGACAGTGACAGTGACAGTGACAGTGACAGCATCAATTGGAGCAACTGCGGCAACAAACGCAGTAGCTAATGTTGGCTCATTTCACATTTGGTAATAGAGTTGAAGGGAGCTAACCTCATTCGATTGTCGAATTTCTTTGGTTAAGTCCAGCAACCAACTTAAAAGTCCATAAGAACAACGAAAGTAATCAATATACATACATTCGAGAAAGAAAGCAAATCGAAAATACATAGTTGAAGTATAAATGAAATGAATAAACACATTTTGACAGTGCAAAGTGCAGAGAAGTAATGATATTTTTGTTGTATATTTTTTATTGTTTGCGAACAACGCGTGTGTTTTTGTTTGTGTTCTGATTGTGATTTTTTAGCATTAGAAGTGACAAAAGCCAGAAAGAAATCGTTATTTCGACTGGCCAGAAGCCGAAGCTAACTTAAATACCCTTATTTTTTTCCGTAAGTGAAGTAACCTTCACTCAGATTAAAAACCGAAGTCATTCATAAAAAAAAGACAGCAACTGTAGCAGCGGCAACAACAACACCGGCAACAATAGCAGCGGCAGTGGCAGCAGCGTCTAAAATGCTAACGGACATGACCCCGACGGCTGGCCAATTGTATGGCTCACAGATTCCGGCCATGGCTGGCATGAACATCACAAATATCGCAACACATCTACAGAAACCGCAAGTAAATCCGGTAAGTGGCGGAACCAATGCAACTACTCCTTCAGATACTACAGATATTACAGTAGAACATTAAAATAAATAATGTCAGGTGCACATGTTTTCAAATTTCACGTTTTGGCCTTTTCTGACCTACGTTGAAACATAACAGAGATATGGCAGATTTCAATAACGGATTCATTGTCCTCTAATTCTGATATATGTATGTTCTATAATAGAATTCAATTGCGTATTCTATCATTTTTTTTTTGCAGTTGTTTGTATATCGAAATTCCATGACATTTGTAGATCCAATGTGTTTCACAGTCTGCATTCTCAATTGTCTTGAAAATGTAATTGTGAAATCTTCAATAAGTTCTCTGTCGATTAACACTGAAAACACCTTCATCGAGTGCTACTTCAGTGCTTCAGATTTTAAATGCGTTCCACTTAAAAAATAAATAAGCCTTCTCGATTCCCAATTGTCAAAAAGGCGTGCAACTAATATCAGTCTACGGATTAAGATTTCAGGGTGCATAAAATAAAGATTAGCATAATGCAGAGAATTGTATACCTAGTATATTCACTGTCGCCAAGTATTCACTTTTTTGTTCAAAATCCAGTTGTAATCCCAGTTTCAAAATGCCAGTAAGGTTGGCGTTGTTTCAAATGGATTTATGTTCCTTTGCTTGTTGTGTTAGTCGAAAGTATCTAATGCCTTTCATGATTGTGAGGATCAGGGTATTGCAGCCTGTGATGCGCCTAAATCAATTATATGTGGCTTGTTCAACATTACGCATTCTTTTTTTGAACATTTCTTCACGCTGCGATTGTGCAAGACTCAGGAAATCGGATAGCAAACTATGCACATATGTACGTACAACGTAGCGTTTATATGACATTCGACATTCTTCGAGATTTCAAATCAATTATTCGAGCTCAATTCAAACCAGTGAGGTGTGAACCAAACAATTGAATGGTTTTTGATTTTTGGTGTTGTACCTTGTGCTCTTAGATCAAGATATGAGCGAGAACACTTAAGGAGTAGATTGTGTGATTAACTTTATTTATCAGGAGTGTAAAAAATGCGAAACGGAAGTAAACGTTAAATTTTAATGATGAACTGAATGAGTGCGATTGAAATTTAACTGGGAGCAATTAATGATTTTTGCACTCAGGTAATCAATCTGAATACTCTTAATAGTATTACTAAAATGAACTCTTTGTTGTTTCGAAATTGTTAATAATAGTAGAGAGAGAGAGAGAGTAAAAGCCGTAGGCATAATGATCTTCTTTCATCAACCTATATAAACCATATGTGTATATATTTAAATACTTGTTTTAATCTTTTCAATTACTATCGAAACTGTAGCGTTAACAGATGTGAACTTGAAATACGAATGAAATCAGTTTTACTTGTAACGATGCACTTCCAACAAATTACAAATACAAATGGTTATTATTTATTTATCATATGTGAAATGTTTTTACTATTTGTTTGTCAATCAAGCATCAGAGTTGAATCTGAATTTTTTAACAGTTTGCAGATTCCAATATATTGATTGAAAGCAGTGCACATTTTGAAGCATATTAGCATTATGAGATTCATTACGAGATATTCTGCTGAGGACGCTCTTATTATTAATATAGTACAACAGAAATATCATATTGATACGAGTATTTATAGTTATCGTTTATCGTGTATTGAAGAGCAGTTATCACTTGACTTCAAATTTCTTGCCGTTCCTTTAATGGCTATTCAAATTGATGAGGTTTTCATGTTGCATGGCAGTACAAATTAAATGACACTTTTAATAGAGTTGCTAACGCCAATAAAGCAGTCAGCCAGCGGTCGGTCGGGCAACATTACCCCAACGTCCCGTGCCTATGCTATACTGCATCTGTGTGCATACTTGACGCCAAATCAAATGGCTATAGAAATTTATGGATTGGTAAGACCGCAAGCACAAATTGCAGACGCCACGCAACTGCGTATGCATATTCAAAAAAGCAGAGAATAAGTATAGAAGAAAAGTATTGTGGAGTAGGAGCCACTAAGAGATACCTTTTGTCACTAGCGGTTCAACGAAATTCAATTAAATAGTGAAATGAGTTATTTGTGTATTGCAGACTAACCACCGACTCAAAAGTTGAGGCTAGTTAGTTGTCAATTGGTATTGAATCGATCATATTTTGTTAGCTATAATGATTGTGGGGCTATCTTGAATTGTGTAACCAAGTTAAAATACCCCTTTTTGACGATTTGTATTGGGTATTAAAATCGTTAAGCCAAGTGCCCTTAGTGCGAGGTCAGAACTGGAGGTATAGTCATAGTCAGAGTCAGAGTCAGAGTCGGAGTTGGAGACGGTGTTGGAACAGTCCGAACAGGTCGCTAGGTGTTATTGCTGTTCTTGTTGATGATAGTGTGGTTGCTGATATTAGTGGTGTTAGTATTGAGTATCGAGTATCGAGTTGACCATGGTATGCATACAAGATAGAGCTGGCATGCAGGCGTTTATTAAAATTAATACCACATCAATCAATCATTTTACAAACGTGTTGTCGGCCAAGTTCAAAGCTGCATCTGTATATGGAGTGGCTAGAGACTAGTCCAGCTTATGCTACCTGAGTGGACCACTCTAATCTTAGGGTCTGTTTAAGAAAGTTACACATGGGCATTGGATTCAATTAATAGCGTTTAAAGACGCGACACGAAATACGAAAGAAAAATCTATATATATATATACGTAAAACCGAAAACCAAAAAATGATTAATTACCAAGCCAGACTGAAATTATCATTTATGCTTGAAACAAAAACCAATGCCCAACAAGTGAGAAAGCTTCAGTAAGATACCCACGGTGAGATACCCGCTAAAAATAGAACACATACTCGTAAGTATGTGATTATGATTGTGAAAGCAGCTTGAACGTTCAAATATACTAAAAGTTTATTTAAAATCGGTCAACAATTAGATATGGTATAATAATATTTAATAAATATTATTAGGTGTTGCATAAAGTTCAAAACATTAAACAACTTGCATAGCTCTCATGTTTTTTGACACAATATGCTGTTACATATAGGGTACAATTCTGGCCTGATTAACATCCTGGTTTCTTATCCGATCGCAATCAAATTTGTGTTCATTAAGATAAAAGTTTTTATTTAAAACTCAGACTTAAAAGTTATTGCTTATTGATGTTTTATCGATCAAACTTGATCTTTGTAAGACATACACGAGTAGTACTATGAAGTTCGATTGCTTAAGCTATTATCGTTTATAAGACCGAGGTGTTTATACAGAACACCAGACCAGTATCATTTCGGATTTTGACGCTATTCAATAATATATACATATATACATATATACATTATGGGATCGGATACGCTCCCTTCTGCCTGTTACATACATTTCCTGCTGGCACACAGTTATAATACCCTTCTGTTGAATGGGTAGCGGGTATAGGAAAAAACATGTGGTGAGTGCCGACAGAGAGCCTGTGAACAGCTAAAGAGTCGAAAAGCGAAAATAAAACTGAAAAAAACGAAAAACTTTTAGAGAATATCGTATAGAAATGTACATTTTTGTGCCCAAGAAGCGACTGTTAAATTATTGAAAATCATGCAACGTTGTTGCCGTATTTCTACGTATGCATGTATGTGTATATGAGATCTCTCCTGGATTTGGATGACTCTCTCTGGCCTGGGGCTTGGGCCTCGTTTGTTCACCGCTGTCTGTCGGCATAATCAGCATAACAAAAGAAATTAAGAAATAATATATTAATGAAAATACAAATACTCAGTGGTTGTTTTGTCTCTTCGCTGTGAGTTGTGAGGCCGACCAGCTGTAGCCAAAATCGTCGAGTCATTGACTAATTTGTTGTGTTCTCAACTCGATTAGGCGCCAGGGCGTCGCTCATCGGCAAGCCATCGGTACCCTGACTGACTTGCGTTGAGTTGAGTTGAGTTGAGTTGAGTTCAGTTCAGATGAGTTGAATAGCAGACGCCGTCGAGCACTCGACAATCGCTCGCTCCGCAGTTTTCATAGTTTTGTGTGTCTGCTTTAGAGCGAGAAATAATCCCAACATCGAACTCAAATGGAATGGCAGCAAAAAAAAGTTTGATGTTTGAAGCTCAATGAAGAGAAGTATTTCAATTTTATGCAACAAGTTTTTCTCAGCGTTTTTATTTTCCAATAATAACATAATAACATAGTCAAATTTGTGATGCGAGAATTTATTACTTGGCTAATTATTTTTTATGGAAAGGGAATATGCGGAGATACATAACTAATTGTATTGAGCAAGCATTCATTTATTGAATTCCTATTTATTTGCCTGTTTCATATGTTTTATGCATATATCCAGCACCTCTACTATGTATGTATAATTTTAAGTGATGTAATTCGGTGCATTCTGCACCTATATATTTTTTAAGGTCATTTTATAACAGTTCTATGCCATCGCAAAATCACGGTTGAGATAGGAGCACAGTAGATATGTAGTAGTAGTAGTTTTACTAATGTGAATGAGAGAACAATCAAATCAGCGAATATTCGTATTCATATGTAGATAAGTTATCGATCAATTTCGATATTTTGGGAAGAGCGCTGCAATAATAATCATTGCACAGCAATAGCAGCAATGCGAATGGCAACAATTAACAACAATTGCACTAATCATTTGAGCTAAGTTTCTGTCTAATTAGCAAATATTGACGTCGTGAAGAACCTAATCGTCTTTATACTTTGAACACATTTAATGGGCTGTTCTCTGCCCAGGAGTCCAGTTCCAGCGTATTAAAATGCTACATGTACAATACGATTTGGCATCACATTAACATTCTCGATTTAATACTAACACTGCACCTTACGTTACAAGGCATCTTAGCACTTGATCATCGCTGACATCACGGTACACAATGCCACGAACCCACGCCCTCAACGCTTGTAATATCTCAGTATGAATATAGGCAAATGTAGATTAAACAAATAGACGAAGATCTTTCTAAACTCTTACATATATTGAAGCCAGAACTTAAATTTCAAACAACAAAATTAAACTTGACAGCCATGACTATAAAAAAATGGTCGTCCATCCGTCGGGCTGTCTTTCCGTAATAATACCTCGATCTTTGAGACTACCAGAGGTAGTGGAACTAAACTGGTTGAAAGTACTCCTCTATGTTTCACATAGATTAAGTTGACTGTTGGTTGGTTCACGTCTCTCTTCGAAAATACAAATGTTTTTTCGCAAATTTTAGTATGCGTTTGTTTTGCAACATTTTGTTAGCGGGTATCTCACAGTCGAGCACATTCGACAGTAGCTTATTTTGGTTGACGCTAATGGCGATGACTAAACCGAGTAAAAACTTGAATCCGAGTACGATGCACAAGTACAGTTATTTATTTACAAGGCTCTATTTTGTACAAAAATCTTACACAAATTGGTCTTATACAAATTGTTTAAAAAAAAGAAAAAAATCGAACAGAAATATTTATAAAAAAAAAGAAGAAGAAACTAATGCACAGCTTTAACTGCAACAGATTGGGTTACGTATAATGTTTGTTGCAGTATGAAACGATTTATGGTCTGAATTACAGATAATTGTGATAATCATACCGAAAAGGCGCAGTCGCAGTCGCAGTCGCAGACGCAGACGCAGACGCAGACTTTGGGACTGAATTCCATATAAAATCAAGAGCCATATAAGAGGTGAACAGAAAGTGCCATCCTGCGGGGGGATCAGGGCAACGGGCCAGACTATGACTTTTGGGTCCGTGATTAGAGAATATACCACTTTTCATTATTTTTTCAATATTATACCCTTCAGATGGAGAAATATTCATTCAGTATGCGTATCGTTTTTTAAAAAGGGGCGAATATCTGAGGAAAAAAGTCGCATCTAAAATATCCAGCTTCCGTTCTAATGACAGATTACAGAAAAACATAAATGAGTCCATTTAATGCATAAGTAGAAAAATACGACACTATACAGATATTTGTTAGCAGTACTACGGGGTGATTCGAAATCTTTTTAGACATTGATTGACAATAATTATTTTCCATCGTTCTGGTTGGAGACAGGTATGACACAATGGATGTATGCACATATTGCAGAAACGGTGTAATGATCTCTATTCGCCGGATCGGTGATATCGACTCGTGTTAGTTGTGCGAACTTATGCTGAAAAATGAAAAGGGCTTGAAGAGCAAACTTAGTGAAATTCTTGTGTGCCCAGGTCTTTTATTTGTTTCTTGTACATTTAACGCTTTTTTATGTGGCAATATTTCTGGCAAGTGTTGACGTGAACTGATTGACAAGTCACCAACACCAACAAGCAGAACATGATTTCCATGCCATTGGCATGCGCTAAGAATGTGACGGAATCGCCTCCGCTCTCTTCAGACAGTCTCTTGGAGTGACAGGAAACGAGCATCACTGGCGATCGTAAAAGTGTTTAATTCATTATTTGGTTTTAGCTGTAAATACCCTGTACTGAACTCCATATGTGCAGGGCATAATGTGTGTTATGCACCAGATACCACCAGATACCCAATTGATTGTTCCACTGACCACTGTCTTTTATATACGAGTGTATATACATATATATCGATTATATACCTAGTTGTCTGCATTCATATTTTCGAAAATAGAAGGGTATATATTTATTTATTTTTGTATGCCTACAAATGTTTGTTATATAATTATAAGTGGAATAAATTATGAATCCATCATTTTTGATTTTGCATAAAAATATGAGTTCATAAGTCAAACAAAGAAATCGCTGTAGAAGACTCGTTTGCTAAGTGCCTTAAGAATAAGAAGAGAAAGTCAGGTATAGATTGAAGAGCTACAACTGCCTCAAATAAAGCAATCATACATTGCTCCCATGATTTCAACGCCGTGTCGCTTTGCAGCTCGTAACGACAGATGTGGCAGATATATTGGTAACATCAGCAGAGACGTCGCCGGCCGTCGCTGCTGTGACACCACCAACAGATCAAGATCAAGGCAACAAACGAAACTCAGCAGGCGGTCGGTAAGTTACAAGTGGCAGCTATAATGCCGGTAGCATTGTTGTAAATATTGTGTTAAATATTAAATGAAGTCGTAAAAACATTTCATGATGTTCTTGTTAGCGAGAAGCGTTGACATGTGAAGTGATGCTCAATGCCGACGTTTGGCTTCATTTGCTGTTACTGCGGCTGGAGCCTGAAGTTGCAATGCTGAATTGCATTCTACCGAGGCATGCAAATGGCTGCCATGCAGCGAGCCAGCCGCCAGCCACCAGTCAGCCAGTCAACCATATGGTGTGACATTAATACAGTGTCAAATCGGCGGCTGTTGTCAAAAAGAAATTGAAAGGATGTTTGATGGTATGCTAAATTGACAAATGCATGCAAAAAGCACTTGCTGTCCCTGTTATTGCCACTGTCGTGGTGTCAGTGCTGTTGTTGCTGTTGTTGTTGCTCTCTGCGTTGGCGGGACTTGCCACATCAAATTTGGATTAATTATGCATACCTAGTAAAAAATAGCATGTTGCTGCTGCTACTAAAATCGCAATGCATTTGCAGTTGCGTGTTGCCATGCTATTGCTATTGCTCACTGTTTGACTGTTTTATGTATGCTCAGTGTTCGAAAGAGCAGAAGAGTAGATTTGCTGGCCGGCAATGCATGAAATGCATTCGAATAAACCATCATTTCAAGCAGTCTAACAGTTGATTGAGCTAGATGCTGACGAGCTTGCGTTTGACTATCCAAATCGCTTACAATATTTTACTCGTATTGGATGCCTCAGGTACAGTGTATTTCAAGGTCGACTTCAATATTTGTACTTCTTACTCGATGATCATGAAAAATCATTGAAAAGAAAAATGTTTAATTAACACAACAATTTATAAGACGATAATACAAGAACATGTTATTCCATCCTAATTGATTGAGAATACTGCTCGTCTAAACTTCGACGACAGGTTAGAAAGCTTAGAAATCGGGAAACGAAAACAACGTGCAAAATTTACGAAACTTGAAATAGAATATCGAACAACAGTAAGCAGTCGTAAGGTCAACATGTTTGGCATATTGCAGCAACATCTTTGCTGCTTCTTTTTGGCAGTTTTAACCCAAAATATGCAATCAATGTTGCTGTTGTTAAGTTCCCATCGGCACTGCAACAACATGTGATGGCCGACGTGGTCATTGGACGTGGTTGCCGCATGCCGCATGCCGCATGCCGCATGCCGCATGCCGCATAATGTGCACTCATATCTGCAATGATTACCACCAAGCGACCGTGTACTTAAACATTTTATATGCCTTCTTTTTAGGCCAGATTGTAGGCAGAGCTGGCAGCAAGCGTAAGACGTTAAACGAAATCACTCCACCGATTTTAGTTCACTCACAAGATACAAGATGACTCTAGTCAAACGTCCGAAAATTCGATTTATAGCTTTGCACGCGGCACTCGATCAAATGGCGATGATGATGTTGATGTTTCATGTTTGTGGCATGATGAAGCGCAACGATTATCCCCAGCATCACAGCATCACAGCATCACAACATCAACATAAGCAAAATATAAGTGAGGATGTTATACCCTACAATTGTCGACTCCAAGTCATAGTCGACATGAAATTAAAATCTATATTCGTGAAAACCAACTTTATTTTTGTTAAGTTCTTCATAATATCTGATACAATACTATGGAACAGCATAGTGAACAATTTTAGTTATTCTCTCTCCCCATCGTCTTTTGACGTTGATTTAAATTGCAATGATTTGATGAAATGTAACAAAAACGGTTTGTTTTCTTAAAGTAAAATCTTACAAATAATTCCATAATATAGTCAACAGCCAATTGTAAGAAGTAAACACACACAAAAAAAAAAAAATAGAATTGTTGAATTAATATTTTATCATACATTTAATACTAACAATTGAATATGCATTTTGAATGAAGAATATAATTAAAATGTTCCCAAAGGTTTCTCAACAATTGGCAACTACTTAATAACAATGCATCATTTTTATTAAGAATAGTTTTTACAAATTTTACAGAGTTGAAAATGATGGCTTGGCATATCAGCCACTTTAAATCATTTGTAGGGAATAAGTGTGGCATGAGTTTGAAATGAAATGATTGAGTTGCCAGGGCATGATGCTGGCTATAAAAATGGAAGGAAACCTGGCCAACAGAGCGACATACTCATACTTGTTGTACCTACAGCAACAGCATTAAAACTCGTTTCAGTTTCAATTTCATTTTGAGAGCACATTGCCCACGACAAAAATTGTTACGGCGTCGTCTTTGTCCTGACTTGTGATAAAGTGGGCGGGATTTGTTGGCGTTGCTCTTGCAGTTATTGCTGGCGTGCCAAAATCCGTTGTGGTATGCATATTTTTTTATAGTCCATTTTCAATCGGCAGTGACAAAATGTGCACCAAAAGCAATTGTAACGTAACGAAATTTTACACAACGCCCACTATTGGGCACAAGCCAAGACAAGTTTGCGTCGAAGTTGTTGCTGCTGTTGTTGCTGCTGTTGTTGCTTGTGGCTGTGATTGCTGATACGGATGGATGGCAGGCTGCGTCTATCACATGACATTTTTAAATCGAAATGCTTACTCGAAAATTGTTGTCAGCTTGCTGCTGTTGCTCATATGATAAATAAGTTGCATGCAAATAGCAAGAACAGCGACGACGGCAGCAGCAATTGCTACTGTTGCATTCATTTAAAGATAATGAATTAAATTGCAGTACACAATTTTCTCAATGGCTTGCCATTGATGAGAACAACATCACCTTTGTCCACTCCAGTAGTTTGTCAAGAGCGACGGGCAGAAACTGTTGCTCTTGCTGCCACCACTTTTTTCTGTTGACATGACGAATTTGCCTCGCAGGCGCATCTGCCTTCAACAAAATAAAACAAAAAACGAAAACTCCTTGCAGTCTTGCCTATGATCAGTCTCGACTGGGGCTCAACAGAAAGCAGCCTCAGCAGCAGTGAAAAATAAATTTACAATAGTCCGATTTGTATTTTGTATTTTGTATTGTTCATATTAATTTTTCCTGTTTTGTTTTATATCACAAATCGATAACATTTATTAGTGTCGTCGTGTTGTACGTTGTTCCCATATTCACCTCCGCAGAATCGACCCATGAAATGCCTACGAAAAAATGCTTCCCCAATCCGGAAGATGTGGCCAAGCACGAGTAGGTAGCTTGGCATCAGCTTGGCATCGTCATTGCCGTTGTCTCTGCATCGCATCTTCTGCCATCACTAAATCCAAAAACCAAACACTAAACGTCGTTGTTTGAAAATTGCTGGTAATTTTCAGTGCCCGGCATAGCGAACGAAAAAACCTTCTTCCTTTCTCTTCAGTTTTCAAAGTCGACGATTTCTTCGGTCTTCTGTTTACAGTCTGTAGTTGAGGGAGTTGCAGTTGGCATCGGAGACGGAGTTAGCGTGTGTTCAGGTTGTAATTTTCTACTTTGCACCTAAAAATGCTGATAATAAAAGGCATCAGCGACAGCCACAGCCACAGCAACAGCAACGGCAACATCGTGGTCAGAGGAGTCTATGGGTCATATTTTGTAAGACCTGAGATATTGCTGTTGTTACTCAATTCTAGCGGCAATGCGACCACTATCAATAAGTGCTCGCGAGATTTGCTCATAATTATGGTGGGACTCGCTAACTGTCTATAGAAGTTGTTAACTAAAATGAAATGATTTTGCTGTTTAGCCAACGACCACAACCACAACCACAACCACATCGACTACAACTTCAATGAATTTTTATTTAATTTTTTCTGACCAGGTTTTTTTTATGTTGCGCTGTTGGCTGTCGTGTGTGGAATTCATCAGAAATGATCAACTTGAATGGCTTGTTTTCCACTCTCTACGATAAAACAAAATAAATTCCATGTACATATATTCGAGTTTTTGCTGTTGTTGTTCTTGTTGTTAAAGCTAATCGATGGTGTCTATCTGGCTTCACTGTTTGCTGTATAGTGTTACTGTGTTTTGTTAATTAGTCATTTAATGCTCAATAAAATAACAATAGCAACAATGACAATAACTAGCCACAGACCAAGTCATTAGTTACTGAAAACACATATGATTTATTGAGACATTAAATATTGATCATAATTTTCTTGTTTAGCAGCTTTTTTTTGATACCCTAGTTGCTATTCGTATCTTTTATTCAATTTCATTCGTTGGTTTTGGGCAGCTGGGTCAACGAATATGAGAATCAATTACATTTTTGGAGGCTGTTATAAAATAGTACAAATATTTGCAATACAAGGAGTGTGTGATTGAGTTTCATATCAGACTCATGGGCTTGAATCACTCATAGCACATACATACATACATATTTGTGCACCCACATCGCTCTCTACCTACCTACATACATACATAACATATATGACAGCGTATAGTCGCATTAATCAAAGTCAATACGTTCAAAACTGGAACTAGAAGCACAAGACAAACAGTGAACAACAACAAAAAGTGGTAGCCAGTGTCAACGGCGCATAAAAAAGCAATGCGTGAAATTGGCTAATTCATATTTTGGTCATTTGTTAGCGAACGTTAACTCTTTGTGTTAGTTTTAAGAACTTTTGCGTTTTTATTATTTATTATTAAATAAATTGGTGCAACCTAAACTGCCAGGCAATTGGCTACTGGTATTTTGTCGACTACCACACCAAATGAATATGCAAAAGATTCTTCGCCGCAGAAGAGCAGACAGCATAAAAGCGGGAGGAAGAGCCACAAACAGACATACAAACAGACACAGAAACAGAGACAGAAACAGAGTCTTGGTCAGTGGCAGTGGCAGTGGCAGTGACAGAAGCGGAGACTGAAATACGGACACTGAAATACAAAATGCAGACACTTAAAGCATTCGTCAGCATTTTGGAGCCTCACTGAACGCGAAGCATTCACAGCGGGGCGTGAGTTCGGGCTCCGCACTTAGCTTTGATTCCAGCTTCAGTTCAACCATCCACTCCAGCTTATATCCATATTCATACAAAGCTAATCCAAATGAAATGAACAATAAAGTTTTGCGGACGAGGCAGACGAGCATGTTTTGTATGTTTTATTTATTTTGCGTTTTTATTTTTCTGTTGTCATAAGCATTGCTGCAGGTTAGTGATCAGTGGTGTATTGATGAGTATTCTATATGTATACAATATAATAATAAGTAAGGAAAAGAAAATACAATTAGTTGATATCTTTAATTGTAAAGACTGTTGATTGTTGTAATGCGTGACAGTTTATAAATATAATTGAGGTAATTTATATAAGTAGGGATAGTACGAATGTTTTGCATTTTGGTAAAATTAAATGAATTTTACACAAATATGCAATTCTATTGACTCAGATTATATACAATACTGACGAGCTTAGGATCATCATGGCTATCCATTGAGTTCGTCAAAAAGTATCTAACGCGGCTGTGGGTTGCCACAAATGCAAATATTTATATACACAAATCCTCAGATGGTCTCCAAGGCGCGTTTAGAATTATAGGGGAATATGACGATTTGATGCCGTCGGCCAAACTGGAAAAAATACGTTGTCGTACAAGTTTTCGCCAACTAAAATTGAATTGTTATTCTTATTTCGGAAAGTTTTCATAAGTGTTCACTTGTGACTCAATATAAAATTATGAGCAAGCATAAAAGCTAATAAATATGCGTTAAAGCAATGACGTAAAGTCCATGGTATTGCTGTAAAATATGCATACGTATCGTACATGTGTTAAGCAATTATTATAATTATTATTGAAAGTGAATAGCATTACTCTTACCAATCGCAATTAGTGGAGGTCAGCGAAAGATCCGCGATGCATTGTTTCTAATTTACTTAATATGTCAATATTAAGCGAGTATGCATATGACGACGCTTAGATAAGTGGCGTTTTGTTGATATCTCTACCTGTGGCTCGGGCTTGAGTCCGAGCCCGAATGGCGTGCTACGTAGAAAAGCAGCCAACCTGCCCGCCACGTAATACACACTCGTCATTTTTAATTAATAGCCACCGCCAGCTTAAGACTAAGTTATAGCTAGTCAGAGAGTCAAAGCCACCAAACCAAACCGAATCAAGCGAACCCTGGTCTGGTTCCATCTGTTAGCGGCTCTCTGGAGGCCGCAGCTGCATGCAATGCAATTTGCAATTACCACAAACACACCGCATGTCGACTGACAACGTCAATGGCAACACAGCAACGGCAACAGCAACAGCAACAGCAACAGCCACAGTAACAGCAACAACTTTGGCAGCGGCTACGGCGTCGACAGCTATAAAAGTACTACTCATATAATACTCGTGTGCTATAGAATTAGGTAGACAAAGTTTTGCAAATTCAATACTTTTGTTGTTTTGTTGTGCCTTACTGATAACACTCGACGAGTATAAACAAGACTAGTTACGAGGAGCTATTTTACAAATTTCTAAGTCTAATTAATATTCGCTTTTTTGATAGACTTCACTTTTGGTAAGCGTCTCTATGAACATCTAGATTTCAGTGTATTCAATTTGCAGATTGGGTTTGCCAACACTCCCTTCTCTCTAACTATTGTTTGGAGCACACTAATAGATGCAATAGTTCACCAAAAATGATTTATTTCAGTACATGTTTCCATACTATTGGCTATATATTTTAGTGATCAAGCCGCTTTCACTGGCATAAGTGTTTCGTAATTAGTCACAATGGGTATCTCACATTCGCGTACACCTGACTGTAACTTTCTCCCTTGATTTTATTTTTTATTTTTTGGCACGAACTCGAGTTTGTTGTGAACTTGTGTCCCTTTTCCTACATTGCCTGCGAGTCTGTTAGTTCTATGCCATAGATTTGGAATCAAGTGGATGCGGCATGTTTACTTAAAACTGCCAGTTTTGCGAGCTGACTAATGTTCGATGAAATCCAGGCTAAGACAATGACTATTGTTTCCATTGTTTTGGTTGAAGCTTAAAATTTGTTTTGCACTTGATCGCAAAAATGGTCATAACGCCGAGGAGTTGTGGCTACCTTTTGGGAAATGTACAATGACAATGTTTAGTTCTGCTGTTTGTTTAGCAGGCGCTGTTTTACTGTGAAAATAAAATAGGCTGAGGATTTGCAATAAAACCAGTAAGAATTATCAGATATTCTCCCCTCTATTCAGTCTATTCAGTCTATTCAGTCCATTCAGTCTATTCTGTTGCCTTTGTGTGTGCCTGTTAAAAGGACAATGGCGCTGAGTTTAGGCGCAGGGTATCTTGTGGTCGTTCTCGCGACTGCTGTAATTGTTGGTTGTTTAACCCCGATGCTCGAGCATTTCGAGTACCTGATGTGCATGCACATAGTAGCAATATGAGTGCGAATGTGTCCTATAGTGTGAAGCAGCAGGCAACAAAAGAACCTCTCCATTTTGTGTGTGCGTATTTGTATTAGTGATAGCTTGCTAATTTGTTACAAAATTGCACATTTGGCTGAAGCAGATCAACATGGGGTAAACATTAAACTCACTGTAGTCGGCTGCCATCCTGCCATCCTGTCTGCCTGTCTGCCCGTCTTTCCAGTTTATTTGCCTGCTCGCCAGTGCCAGTGTGTTAGCCACATAATTTCCCTTGCTGCATCAGCAACATCCCCGTCACTTTCCTGCCTTCGATTTGATCCCATGTCATCCATCAAATGCGCTGCCATTTGACAGTTTCTTTCTGCCGATTTTCTTCTTTTCACTCATTTCATGCAGCAGCGGACCCTCTCATGAGCAGCGGTGTTTTCATTCTTGAACTTTGACCAAATCTCCTGCTGCGCCATTTGAATCATTTAGCGGCATTTAAGGATCGTTATTAAAGGAAATCATTATTGCCACAACAGTGAATGGCACTGCTTTTGCAAATATTGTCAGAGATGTTCGGCTGTAGAATACATTATATATATATATATATATATATATATATATATATGTATATGCATATGCCAAATATGTTTTGTGAGAATCGAGAACAAGGTATACGTTCGTTTTTGATCTTCACAGCTCTTTGATCTAATCTTTATATTTCAAGATTTTGTCCTGACCTATTCATTCAGTAACTCTATTAAAATATTTATATAAAAAATAAATGATTAATATGTATATTAATGGAATAGCAATACACGTCGGCAAATTACATTTTTTATTTCTTATATTTACGTTATTGTAGGACAAGAATTTATTTATTTAATTTCCAAAGATCCTGCTGAACACCAGCTCCCACTGAATTTCAATTAACCTTTTGCCAGTTAACGATCGGCTCTATTATACGACTAATGAAGATACACGCTTAATATGTATGTACACACACCTACGCTTCACACTTATCCATGTTGTCTACAGCGCCAATGACTGAGTGACTGATCATTTATGTTATTCAAGCTGACTTGACTAACTTGGCGCGTAATCTAAGAGTTTCTCCTGTCCGATCTTGGCTTTTAGGGGCCTAGCGTTGAGCACGTCGTCACAGGCTCAGTATCCCAGTCGTCGGTTAAATTTCATATCAAGTCAGAGTCAGAGCCTTCAAGATCATGATCGCATAACCATCGACATGAGCATCGGTTGCTTGCGGCGACGTTTAAATTTGTTCATTTCTTCAGCGAAATAAGTTCAAGATTATATCTTCTCGGGTAAATATTTGTTAAAATTACGCTTTCAACTGAAAAAGTTCAGAAATGCGCTTTTTTTTTTATTTGTGTAGACTCCGAATAAAACAAAAAGTAGTCAGAAATGCATTATAAGCACCGGAATTATCTGAAACTGTATATTGAAACGAGGTCATTCAGTTCATATGGTTTGAAGAGATACACATTTTAAGAGTAGACTGATATTACAAGAAATATTGTATCCTACACAGTAGCGTTGGATAATTAAAAAAATATATTGTATAAATACCGAGAATGCGAACTACTCAATAACCATTTTTAAAAAACGAACATTTTATTTGGCATCGTAGGAGTTTGTTTATTCATGTTTTTTAGTAAATAGTCAGACTAGCTACATTGATATAAAAGTCAGGAAATATTGCGTTAAATAACACATCAGGTATACTAATATATCGCGTGTTTAATGGGTGTAAAATCGAAGCATTTACAAATATTAAAATGGAATGGAATCTACTGCGATTTCTATCTTTGCATGCCTTTCAACTCAAGATTTGAGCACTTGATACATAATTGATAACCATTATAATCAACCCCAATTAATTGCAGACAATACTCAAACACTCTTAGCATCCCATCGTCCACCTACTGGTGCGCACCCAAGTGCCAGCCGGAGTTAGAGTTCAAATTAATTGCAATATGAGACAAATTAAATGCGACCCCAATAAGGGTTGATCACTGCTGAGCGAGGGGGCAGGCGGGGGGTTTGAAGGCGGCGTGGTATCATCTGAGAAAGAGAAAAAGTGTCATGTGGTCTTAATGAGCGGTCAGTTAATCATGACATTTTAGACAACATTTCGGGTGTGTGTGGGTGTGTGTGTGTGTGCGTGTGTGTTGGTGGATCAAGTGAGCGGGGTCCTCAAGCGCAGTTCTGTTTACGTACTCGTTTGCACTGTCCTAGAAGTGCTCGGACATGTTGAAGTTTTTATTCTCTGCATGACAGTGATGGACTGCGCAAAAATAAAGTGCCATCAAAAGCGACCAACTAATGAACAGTAAAGAGGCTATTCGTGTGCCGCCGCCGAGACATAATCATAAAATTAAAGCGTTTCGTAAATTAAAAACGTATATTACCGCATTGTACTGGGCAACTTTATCCATATACATACAGACATACATATGTATGTATGTATGTATATTCAAACTATGCACAGTAATGTGCATGATCAGTCGATTTAAGGTTGTGGAAGATTTGAAATAAACGCGATGGCACAAAGTTATAATACCCTTCTGCCTTCTATATTAATTACTTACATTCAATTTATCTATTGCTAATAAAATAGCAATAATATTAATTTTGATATTACATTAATTATACATATATGTATATATATATATGCAGTTTTCTACCTTATATTAATTACTTACATTGAATCTATCTATTGCTAATAAAATAGCAATAATATTCATTTTGATATTACATATGCACTATTTTGAAATTCTCAAGATGGGTTTCCCACACGAAGCCTTGTAGATTCTTCACTCAGTCGACTGTACAGACTTAGATATGTGTGGATCGAGTTGATGGGGTATTTTTCATTCAAGCATGATCGACTAGAGCGCTCCCCAGTTCGGTTTGGTTTTGATCAGCATCGGTTTTAGGCAGTCGACTTTGGGCTGTTTCCACACATTTAAGACACCTTAATGCACTTCATCAATTTGGGTTATGGCTACAAAACGGTGGCCACGCATAAATGTATGTATGGGCACATGTGTATATGTATGTATATATATTGTATACTATATATTGGGACCAAACCAGAGCCGTAATTATCTCTGGCGCAGACTTGACTTCAGACTTGTCTTGAGACTGAGACTTGAGTCGATTCCGCTTTTTAAGATTTCGCAAAAATAATAAATAATAAAAAAAAACAACAACACCAACAGCAACGGCAGCAACAACAATAAAAAGGCTTGTTGCTGGCGCGCAGATAAAATGAAAAAAAAAAAAAAAACAGAAATAAAATTATGATGAAACTCCATTAATTTTTGTTGCTGTTGTTATTGTTATTTTTTGAGGCCCGTTTGCAGCGGCTGCGGATTGTTAATGAGTTTTCGTGTATGGCTTACTTATAAGAGCATAAGAGCATCCAGGCAATCGACGTACAGGACCACTTTCAAGGAACTCTGGACCACGCTGAGACAGACAGCTTTGCTAGCAAAACGGCGAACCCTTGTACAAGAGTGGCTTTAATTTTGACTTTGGCTTTGGTCTTAGCAGAAATAGAGGCCCATATTCTCGGTCTCAGATTTTGCTAACTTCTGTGCGATTCGATTTTGTTGTTGTTGTTTTTTTTGTTGCTTTTTTATTAAACTTAGATACCAGTTGAACCGTGCACCACATTGACCCTTCAATAGCGTCCGCTTCACCATTCCCATTTTCATTCCCATCTCCATCTCCATCTCCATCTCCACCTCCATCTACATCTGCAGTCTGGGCAGACTAAGCAGTTAGTCAGCAGTTCCCACGCTGTTGAGCAACCAACCAAAATCAAAGCCATTAGTTTACACTTTACATGCTAATGGCAATGACTCGGCCTAAGCCTCTTCCATCTTCCATCTTCCACCTTCACTCTGTCTCTACCCTCTGTGTTTACCACTTCCCCTACATCTTCCTTCTTCCTCTGACTCTGCCGCTGTTGAGTCCTTCAAAAATTGCCTTTGGCTAGGGAATGAAAATGTTATGGCTTCTGGTTAGCTTTCAGGCCTCCGTCTCCGTCTCCGTCTCCGATTCGGACTCCGACTTCTACTCCGACTCCGACTCCGACTACGACTCCAACTCTGACTCCATGTCACTCTCTCTACCTGCCTGCTAAAATAAAAATGAACTTTTTAATTGCCTATGAAACTCTGCATCGCCAACTCCACAGCGGCACAATTTCTGCCCCACCTGAGCGACAAAGGCAGGCCACCACACCATTTAGTTTTAGGCGCATCTGTGTGGCGGGATGCGTATTTGGGTAGCCAAGCCAACAAAGATCCTGTTTTGCTGATGCCAACGGGTTTTTCTCTACAAGTTTGCCATTGCCAATTGCCTCCAGTTAAAGTTTTAGTGTTTGCAGTTGTTTTATATGTACATTGGCGCCGTTACAATTTGCAGCTTGACTCTAGTTTACTTTCTATGTGGGTATCAACTTGCCACAAACATTTTTGCACGAATCGAGGGTCTGTTTTGATTGCTTCGAGTGCTGTGGAGTTTGTTACACTGTGCCACAAAGTTTAATGATTTTAATACCTCTGTTTATTTAGCTCACTTGTATCCAAGATACATGTTATAGATACGAGCTTCAGGATCAACGACGCAACTTATGCGCGTTTCCAACTAAATGATTCAACATTTAATTAAAAATGCTGCATAGAAAAAAGAAGAGTGCCCGACTCCATACTTTCTGCTCATAAATATTATACTCGAATGGTTTCAAAGTGAATTCCATGAAATTCATATTTCATCTGCATATAACGATCACACTTGAAGTTGTTAATTCTCAAAGAAATAAATAAACTACACTCTGAAAAATAAGTTAAATTTGTATTTATGAATTCATTTTATTGAAGATAAAAACTTAAACGTTCTCACCCAATAAATCTTAGCGAAATATAGTTGTTATTACTTGCATACATTCACTATAACGACACTTGCCTTCTGATGTAAATAACCTGATTTATAAATAATAACAGTATAATGCGAAAAGTATAAAATGAAAATAACAATAATTTAGATTTCAGCAACTATGAAAGGCCGGTTGAAACGTAAAAATGTATATTGATAACGATTGATTTACTTTTCACCTAATTTGCTTCACGTTTCTCCAATTCATAAATTGTTTATAGAACAGTTTATTTTTTGAGTCGCATTTCAGGCTAATTACAATCGCTGAAATCGGGCCAACAAGTAGAAAAACTATTTTTTGCTTTATAAACTGAAGTCCATGTTACCAGCTCCATTCTTCCTGCTGCTAAAATCTTACTTACATAGGCGTCTATTCTGTGTTAGATGCGAATGAGCCGAGTCTAAAATTTTTGAAGTAAGCGCAGGTGTCCCGCAGGGAAGCGTGTGAGGCCCAATACTACATATATACCGTTTTCACTGCAGACATTCCAGTGCTAGAAAGAGACGACCTCAACGGATCATGTAGAACTATCAGCAATCCTGCAACTACAACTTACAAAACTGGAGCCGTGGCTCCTATTATGGAATATTGTCGTCAACGAAGGCAAGTCAGCGCATATAACTTTCGTAGTCCGCCATAAAAGTTGCCCTGAGGTTCGTCTGAATGGCAATACACTACCTGTAGTTAAGTAAGTCAAAGATCTCGGCTCAACACTTGACAGAAGATTTACCTGGGCAGAGCACATCAAAGCAAAAAGAAAACTGCTGAGTCTGGAGGTGGTTGCTGCGCTACAGATTCCAACTGAGCCTTAATAACAAAGTCCCTTATGGATGTACGGGATTCAGCTACGGGGCACAGCCTCAAATTCTAACATTGAAATTCTGCTACGCTTCCAAGACATTAACCAGCGATGACTTGTCGAAGCACCTTTCTATGTAAGAAACCAGATTATTCACAAGGACCTTAGGATTTCAAAAGTATCCGAAGAGGTTAAAAGCTACAGCTTGAAATATCAGAAGAGACTGGATCGACACTGTGTAACCCGCTGGCCGCTAACCTGCTTGACAATAGCTACGCTTCCAAGACATTACTCAGCGATGACTTGTCGAAGCACCTTTCTATGTAAGAAACCAGATTATTCACAAGGACCTTAGGATTTCAAAAGTATCCGAAGAGGTTAAAAGCTACAGCTTGAAATATCAGAAGAGACTGGATCGACACTGTGTAACCCGCTGGCCGCTAACCTGCTTGACAATAGCCAACATCGCCGACGTCTGAAAAGACACCACCCCTCGATCCCCCCTTTAGGCCACCCAAGGAGTGTTAACTAAAATTACATTGTATCCCCTACCTGTAAAAAACCTGTCATTCCCATCGTCAAACCATTTACTTATTCTGTTTAGATAGATAGATTGTAAATAAGAAGCAAAAAACAGTTTCACAAATCATACCTTAATTTTTGAGTTTAATCGCTTTCACTTATTCTTGGGTTCTAGCTTCAATTTTGAAGGAGTGTGAGTTTAATGTTAAAACCGAAAGGAATCAATAATCTAATTGATTTCCCAGCCCGGATTGCAGCGTTCTTAAGCGTAATTACGAGTATTTGTTGTTCGGAATATCAAAGAAAGTGTAAATGCATTTGGCTAATGAAAGCAGTTAATTGTCATCTAGGTCAATAGCAAAGGCCAATCAGAGTGAAGGCGCGAGTTAAACAAATTCGGTTAGCACAGCAGGTGGCGATGGCGTTGACGTCGGCGGTGGCGGTGGCGGTGGCGGTGGCGTTTGTCTGCGGCGGCGGCGACTGCGGCGGCGGCGGCGGCAAATCACTGTGTCTAGCAACAACATCAAGAGCAACAGCAACAGCGACAGCGACACCAACAGGCAGGTCAGTTTTGGAAGCCGAGAACGAGCGCTGCTCTCAGCAGGCGCTATCAACGACGACTCTCCAGGTTCAGCACCTTTTGTGCGATAGCCGACAACAAGTTGCGCATATCAATCGGAGGCGGTGTCATAATTTTCACAGCAGGTGTTGGCGCTTAAGCGCCGCAGTCGCAGTAAGAGTGGTAGAACAAAAGAAAGACAATGTGAGAGACAGAAAGAGAGAGAGAGAGAGAGAGCAGCTCGACCAACTGCAGAGAAACGAGTGCAACAAAGTGCAGCAAAGGTAACGAATGTGGCTGAAGAGCTGGCTTAGACATCGGCTGGGGCAGCGTGTCGGCAATAACCATAAAAACATAAAAAATCTAAATTCAACGTGGCCCGAAGCGTTGCCCTTTGAAGTCGCATCACTAAGCAGACAAGTCAAAGAATCCCGGTCAGATGAGTGGGAGCGAACTGTGCACAATGTTTCAGCTCAGAGCTCTTAGCCCGCAACGCATTGTTTAATGCCAATAACATAAATTTTGGAAAACAATTCATTATTCATTTGTTGTGTTCTGTCCTGTTTTCAATTTTCCTCGCTTCGCTCCGTTTCGGTTTGGTTTGGTTTGGTTTGAGGCTTCTTTGCGACCTGTGCGACGTGTGCGACGTGTGCGCCGTGTGCGCCGTGTTGCAGTTGCACTCACTCCAGTGCCAGCTAGCTTGTCTACTTTGCTCAATTTGGACGGCGTTAGGTCGACTTGGTGGCGCCAGTAGCCCCCCCTATGGCGAATAAAGCCAAATCAATTTATAGCTATTGAGGCGTATTTGATATTGTGATATTGTGTATTATTTTTGAAGTAGCGTTTTGTTACATTTTTAAATGAAACGTTCACACATCTGTTCAATCTGCTGGAAAGGTTGTACACTGCTCTCGAGTAACGCAGATATTATTCGCCGATCGGCTTTAAGTCGGATCTCGTAGCAATTGGCATAGAGTACATATATCTATGTATTTAAAATGTCATTTCAATATGGAGAATTTGGCATATTTTAACTATGATCACTGGTGTTGAAGAATTTCATAAGAATTTCTCTAAAGAAACCCGATTTAATGTTAGGTCTAGCCCTTATGGCTAGTTTATTGTATTTGTTCGTCACAAAAATGAGGACTTTAAGCACGACTTTAATTCAATAATTGAGTGAATGCCCACCATTAAGTGGACTGAAAATTGTTTATACGGCTTAGCTTTGGCGGATAGTGTGACCGTGAATGGTATATTTCTTGCTCTATGAAAGATTTTTTAAACGTAATTGACTATCAACCCACAATTAGTTTAAAAAAAAACTTGTTCTTCAAACTGGGTAGCACGTTTCTCACAGTTGAGCGTATTTATACCCGCTACCCACAGGTTAGAGGGGTATAATGGCTGTGAGACTCCAGGAAACAGCCGCGACGATATAGACATGTCTGTCTGACAGTCCGTATCAACATCGAGATTTCGGCGGCTGCAAGAGCAAGAGATCGGGTATTTCACATCTCCACTTTGGCTGCGATCGAATGAAAAACATGAAAGTTATTCAACAAGCAATTCTGCATAATGCAATTTGTGCATTTTGCTGCTGGACAATGTGAGCACATAAGCTATATGTGACACTCTATCATGTATTTTGTAGAATATCAACTTACCAAATATAGTAAACATGTATATTTTGAGGTATATTTTAGCTTATTACAACTGGGTGCGAGTATCTAACAGTCAAGCACACTCGCCTTTAGCTCTCTGACTCGTTTAATTCTTGTCGAATTGTCACGAGCTTACATTTGTTTACAGGGATTAGGAAAGTACATCAGAGCAAATTTTTTGCAGAAACTGTTTGGGTGCAATGTGTATTATGGGGTATCTGTTTGTTTGGCCCCCGATTCAAGAGCATCCTGACCGGCTCCGAAACTTTCTTGCCACACACACTTAAACGTAGGCATGGAAAGACACCAATACAGAAAAACGTATAAAAGGCACAGTTGCGAGACGTTGAAATTGCTCCAATTATGTATTATGTGGTGCGACTTGATCTTTGACTTGGCTTCATTGTTCGAGACGGAGCTGAACACCGGCACAGGGACGAAGACGTGAGCTGGAGCCGCGACTGAGACTGAGACAAAGACAGGCTTATCAAGTGGCCGACCCAACTGGACTAGCTGCAATGCCATTTCAATGCTAGCTGGCGGGGCACAGTGGCATCTAATTCCCCCCGCCAAGAGCAAAAGCGGAAATGCAGCGTGGCTGTTATGTTGGTGGGCAGTAGGGCGACCCCCGACAAATTATCCGACAAATAGCAGCTTCCGTGACCTCGATATTCGCCTGATTGCTGGTTGTCAACATTGGGTATACGAGTGCCTCCTTCTTTGCTATTTTTCCGCTTCTGCTTACTCACTCACCTACCTCTGCTCTCCGATTGCTCCCATTTCGATTACGGTAGGTACTCGATGTGCTTTTCAATTGGAGACTAGGCAACTAGGTGTACCGTTGGCTTTAGCCAACTAGGCAACAACTGTAAACCGTTGCACCGAAACTATTAACGTAATTCTGCTCGACAGCCACTTGACTACTGGGCGGTCAGAAAGGCGACTGAGTCCATTTTTACCTCTCGGTTCACGGTTGACGCTCTTCCTTTTCTCGCTCATACCGGAATTGTTGTTGTTGTTGGTTGCCTGCTGCCGAGAGTGTTGCTTTTGTTTGCTTGTTGACAATTATTTGGGGTGCGTAAATCGACTGTTAAGCTGTCCCAGCCATATGTTTGATAGGAATTAGCAAAAGGATCATCAACAGCCAGAAAATGGGATTTGGTAATCTTGGCAATCATTACCCAGAGTTCCGCATCGACCGTCGTCAATCATGTCATAATAGGCAGATGGTAATTGATTAAGTTGGAAAAATACAAACACGCACAGATGGGTAGCTGGAAATAAGAGAAATCTTGACTTTTATAGCACTAAAGACAATTGCGAAATAAGTTTGTATCAGATACTGTTTGTTGTCTACTTTTACAAGAATATTTATGAAAATACGTGTATGTTTCATTTAACATTTCTTTATACACATTTATTTTTTACAAAAGACTACACTCTAATATTAAAATACTCTTCGCTAATGAATGCAGATACTTTTCGTGTCACGTAGCCCTATTTCTCTCTTACAGTACAACGAAGAAAATAATATGCCGTACAATTCGCATTTAACTTAAAAAGCTCAATTTATATTTGCCTTACGTAGCGAATTCATTTTGCGGATCGACGGCATTGCGAGTAGAAAACAGTTCATGTCAGTGTGGCCAAAGAGAAAAGAAATTGAGCATACGAAATTTGTATTTCAAAAATTCTTAAATTCGCGCTAAAGGTGCTCTGGGCAATTATGAAAAGTATTCGAACAAGCTGAATTATGGTAAATTTGTGGTAGATGTTGCAAAGCATTTATTAAAATTTATCTTTTCATGGCTAAAGAACGTAGTTTTTTTTGGGATTTAAGAAAGCTGAATAAATTTGTAAGTGCAATTTTTATACTATGCTTATTATGCATTTGCAACCGGTCAAATTATTGAAAATTTGGTGGACCGCATAAAGGAAGTCAGTTCAAATAAATTTCTGTGGACGAAATATTAATATTATTTTAATTATTAAACCAATCATTAAACGTGCAAAATTGAGTTTATGCGGTTATTTTTCGTTTCTTCTTTAAGTCTTTCGAATTCGTCTCTATTATCATTGCTTTGGCTTAGAATTTATTAAGAATTAAATACTACAAATAAAAAAAAACGACTTTTGGATTGGCTTGTGTGATTACGATTTTATGGGTGACGAAAGTCTGCGTCGTGAACTCAATTTTGCTCACCACTCTCTATATACGAGTATTAACATCGGACTGATTATTATTATCTGTTGAAAATAATAACAAATTCCTATTATCGTATTCGATTTGTTATGTTATTTAACAATAATAAATATTTAATCATATTGTTTGTCAATCATGCGTATCTCACTTTCGAACTCAGGAGCTTCAAAATAAATAAATAACTAACAACACCAGATTTTAGCAAGGAAAATGCTCTGCCTTGGTTTACGAAGATTTCAAATACAAATAAAATAATTAGGATTAAATAAGTGCTTACAGTTTTTCGAAATGAAATCTTGTTTCGTGCCTTCTATAATTAAGAGCGTAGTTTTCCTCTCTGTGCGTGGATAGTCCAGTGCACTGGGAATATAAAATACACCATGCACAATCGCATTATCCACCGATCTAACTGAGCCCATATAGTACGCATTTTCACAAAATTCCCTGGAAAGACACCAGCACCAACACCGACACCAACACCGACACCAACACCGACACCAACACTTACACAATCCGACAATACCCGTTCTTTGCAATTCATTACTAGTCCAGCTGTTAACGTACTGCTTCTACTTGCTTCGTTCCAGGATCATCCCAGCCTGCGCGGCACTCCGCTGGCGATGTTGGCGGCCCAGTGCAACAAGCTTTCCAACAAGTCGCCTCCGCCTCTGGCTGATGCGGCAGTCGGCAAGGGATTCCATCCGTGGAAGAAGAGCCCAAACTCTCCAGCAGCGGGCAATACCGGGAGCAACTCAGCGGCAGGTGGTGCAGGTGGAGGAGGCAGTGCAGCGAGCGGCAGTGGCAGCAGCAGCGTTGGTCAGCATTCACCATGTGCCATCTCAGCAGCGAGCTCCTCCAGTTCCAGCGGCAGTGGCGGAGGGGGAGGAGGAGACAGTGGTCAGGCGGCACGCAGCAGCATTCTGTCCAGCGCGGGCAGCAACAGCACCATGGTGAACATCACCGCTAGGTAAGCTGCGCGACGGCGCACAGTGGCTCCATCGATGCAATTAACCGTGATGGAGCCACTGTGCGTTGCCAAAGCCCCCGGTCGCCTGGGCATCGCCCTGCCCCGCTTAGCAAACTCAGCTAGCTCTATACAAATTGTGAGTAATTTCAGTATCTATCCTTACAGTCGACCACTTGGCTCATCGTGCGCGGCTGTCGGCAGCTCCCCGGGCTCCGCCTATGGCAGCGATCTGTACTTTCCCAACACAGCCACATCCACAGCCAGCATGGTGGCCGACAATCATCACATGCACCAGGGACTGCTGGGCAAAGTGGAGGGCGCCGCCTTTGGATCCGTCTACTCGAGGCACCCCTACGATTGGCCCTTCAATGCGGTTTCCCACAAGGCAGCAGAGGCGGCCAGCGTCAATTCCGGCTGGTGGGACATGCACAGTGCCGCTGCTGCCGGCAGCTGGCTGGACATGGGCAGTGCGGCAGTCCAAGCAGCTGGCATGCACTCGACTATGGCCAACTATGCGAATGCCGCTGCCGCTGGCACCGACTACAGTTCGGCCCTGTCGCATTCCCTGTCGAATACGGCACACTTGCTGGGCTCTGGCCAGCACCTGCTGCAGGACACCTACAAGAGCATGCTGCCGGGCCAGGGTGTGGGCGTTGGGGTTGGGGGCTTCTCGTTGCCACACAGCTCGCCGTCGGCGGTGGCGAACGCCGCGTCGCCGCAGGCGTCGTCGCCCTCGACGCCGTCGCCACGTTCGCAGCGACGTTATGCGGGTCGCGCGACCTGCGATTGCCCCAACTGCCAGGAGGCAGAGCGCCTGGGGCCGGCCGGCGTGCATTTGCGCAAGAAGAACATACACTCGTGCCACATACCCGGCTGTGGCAAGGTTTACGGCAAGACGTCGCACCTGAAGGCGCATCTGCGTTGGCACACCGGCGAGCGTCCCTTTGTGTGCAACTGGCTGTTCTGCGGCAAGCGTTTCACACGCTCCGACGAGCTGCAGCGGCATCTGCGGACGCACACCGGCGAGAAGCGCTTTGCTTGCCCCGTGTGCAACAAGCGCTTTATGCGCAGCGACCATCTGGCCAAGCACGTGAAGACCCACAACGGCACGGCCCCGAATGGTATCATTAAGAAGGGCTCGTCGGAGTCGTGCAGCGACTCCGAGGAGACGGCCAATCAGTCGGGTGAGTCTAACGGGCTGGGCGGCGCGACCAGTGGCCAACAGACGGGCGCAGTTGGTGGCGGCGGGGGTGGCTCCGTTAGCGTCAGCGCCAGCGTCAGCGCCAGCAATGGGGCTGGCAGCGCTGGCTCCAACTCCAGCTCCGGCAATGGCGCTGGCGCTGGCGCTGGCGCTGGCAACCGAGCTGGTAGCCATCCCGGCACCCCAACCTCGCTGCACGCGCACAGCGCCTCAAGCACGCCCAGCAGCAGCAGCCTGCTGGGCGGCGGTCTGCACCTGGCCACGCCGCACCAGATGGTCGCCGCGGGCGGCTCGCCGGTGATGTTGCATCAGCAGCACCAGCAGCAGCAGCAGCAGCAGCAGCAGCAACAACAGCATCAGCAACAGCAGCAGCAGCAGCATCAGCAACAGCAGCAGCAACAACAGCAGCAGCAGCAGCACCAACAGCATGCACATCAGCAATTCTCCCAACACCATTCCCATCCACATACGCATTTACATCATCACCATCATCATTTGGTTGGTGCCTCAGCATCTAGTCCAGGGCTGGATCATCGATTGGATCATAGCGCTTTGGTGGACATTAAGCCGCCGATGGTTTGAGGAACGCTGGGACCCTTCTTGTTCACCAACTGAGCAGAAATGGGTTCCTGGTTCCTGCCACTGGCATCTGGATCTATTGATCTGTCGCATCTATGAAAATGCAAAGTTTGTTCAATGTTCAATGTTCAATGTTCAATTTGAAAGCAAAACAATGAAAATCGAAAAACAAATATAAATGTATGTAATTGTATGTGTCGTATATGCGTCGAATCCTTAGACAAATAGTATCTTGCAGATGAGAAAAAAAATAAAATAAAAAGAAAGAAATACATCAATATATATATATATATATACATACTACTATTGACATATGTCTACGTGTACATAGAAATATATATGTGTATGTTCAATCAGCTTTTTATGAGCTATATAATAACAATCAATCTACAAATGAAATGAAATCGAAATAATGGCATGTAAACTACAAATACTTTTTCCACAATTCAGTTTATTTAACCTTTGTATATATGTATTTAACATGTCTCTAAATGTCCATACGTCTAATATATACACATATATATATAAACGTATAATATATATAATATATTACCTACACACACACATACTATATATATATATATAGAGATTTATGTCTAAATCTTAATGATTCTCAAACACAAACCCATCAAATATTGGTTATATATAGTGATTAGCAAACAAATAAAGAATTTTATACATTTTTTTTTTAATAGCACATAGATGTAATTTTTTTTTTAATATTTCATAAGTAAACAAATTACTTATCTATTGGGAAAAAGAGTGTATGAATGAATATACGCAACGTTTATTATAACTTACATATTGCATACATACATATTATATTATGAATACGAATAATGAAATATTAAAGAAAAAACGAAACTAAACACAAATAAATTAGAAATCTGATTTCATTACGAGTAAAGTCTTATTATTGGTTGAACATTAATGCAAGCTCAATAATTCAAATAAACACGCAAATTTAAAATATTAAATATATATAATTAAATTAATATTTCTAGTCCAAATAAAGGCAAGCAAAACAAATCAATTTTGATGATAACTTAAATAAGGTTTAAAATAAAGCTAATAAAAACAAACACAAAAAAAAAGCCCAACAAACAAATGCTTTGCTTCAAAAAAACAAACATGATTGATTCAAAACTAATATAAGAAATTGGATTCGCTTAAAACAAATATTAAAATTGTTTAGACAACTGGGTGCTGGCTGAGGGACAACCAAAGAAAGTATACAAGTATGCGTGTGCAAGTACGAATACAAGTACATGCATCCACACAGATGAGACCACTTCTATATTAACTAAACAGATCAGAGAACACAATAAATTTGAAATCCATTGTATTTTATACAGTCCTCCCTCTCCCTCACTTAACTTTGTCTCCCTCTAGTGTTGCATACTTAGAGTTATAATGTAAAATAAATCAAATTATTTGTTTTATTCTTGGTATCCATAATATAAAAACAGATATGAAAAAAAAAACATTTTTTTGTATGCTTCAGACTAAATATATTTGTTGTTTTATTAATTTCTATTAGCTTAAGAAAATATTCACAGTGTTTACTTAAAAGCAAAATAAAACAAAAACGACCACAAATAGTTTTTAGCTACTTTTTAGAAAAAATTCACTGAACAAATCGTAATATGATAAACACTTTGCAACTTTTAGTAAATACATTATATATGTAATTATACTCTTTTTTTTTATAACATAATTAAACAAGATTTTTAATTGAAAGAAAACACATTTAATTTAAATTTAAATAAATGTAAAACAGAATAAATAAGACATAATTAAATTATTTTTTATTTTACTGAAAACTTGTGTAGTGCCTGCCACACAATAAAATTCAATTTGTCGTCAATTGTCGGAAATTGTATCTGTATCTGCATTTTCGCATCGGCATCAGCAGCGTCATCCTTTTTCTGGGACTCATGTTGGTAAGGTAAATGGGTGGTACGCGTGAAATATGTTTTGACTCAATCATGACCATCATGTGGGGGATGCAAGGACGCACACTTCCGACCGGATCTTTTTTGGAAGTGGGTCATGGGTGGCCATGGGTGATTCCCCCTGTGCTCTTGCCTACGTCAGAGGGTGGCATTTGAAGTGCAGGGACAGTTTATTTAACATTTGCCGCTTCGAATACTGCGTAGTGGGCGTCATCGTGGGCGGCCCGACCATGCTTGTCGTTAACGACTTAAGCGTAAGCGTAGAAAAATGTCATGGGTAGAAAAACGCTTAACGCTGAACGTTATTTGCTTTGGTTTCGCCAGTTATTTACGAAAAAGTCGTACCCACTGGTGGCTTCGGTTGACTCTTGTTGGGTGATTTAAATTTTATTATCGTAGATTTAGCCGTCTATGAGTTCGTGCGGCGTTGTCTGGGGTCGCCGCCAGACTGTGTGGAGTGAGGGTGTTCAAGGATTTGGCAGAAGATAAGGGGATAAACAGATTGAAATTGAAGTGAGCACAGATTGTTTTTGATTTTCTGTTTTTGTTACGAATAGATTAAGCTGTGCATTTATTTTGGGATGCTTCACTTGGGGTAGCAGAGTTGTTCATATGTTTAGAAACGAAATCTATTTATGGCAATGAATAGCAAATGTTCATACGAACTTCATAAATTACAATACGATGTATACAAAGAAGGTTCTTTAGAATGTCTGATTAATTTGCATACTCGTAAAAGTGCTTCTTTTTTTTTTTATCTTATGGATGTGATTTTATTTCTAACACAACTTATAAGCGAAATTAACAATGCTTTCTTAAATATTTAGCATTAATAATATGTGCTGTAAAATATTCTTTATATCTTGGCCACCATTATAAATCCGTCATTTAATTCAGTTCATATCAACTTAGTATATCTGTGATATATTGAAAAACATATACCAAAATATATGCCTAAAATATATACCATAAACGTTCGCATTGTCCACCCAACCACTAAGCATGTGTTTTTATGAACGAACTTTGAAAGTAAAATTATTTCTTGAATAATTCCCAATTCCCACTACCAATGAATTTCTGCAGCTTTAAATAAAAGGTAGGTTTTTATTTTTGCCCAATTCCAGAAGATCTTGTTTCCTTATATCTCTCCTGTTTCCACGTATGTCATACGAAATTTATGAATTAAAAAACAAAGTAATTTTCATTGAATGCCATTACCGTATTTTTTTACTGAAGCGACAGTTAACATGACGTCGCTCTGAGTATCGAATATTCAAGAATTTTCGAGTACCTCATTAACGCCAGCTTACTTTTCATAATGTCGAATTTCAAAGAAACACAACGAAAGTTGTAAATTAAAAAATGAAAATAAACAAAACAACACATCGCATCGCATCGCAACGGAACATAACAAAATATACAGAAAACATTTCCCAAGTAGCACGCGTCTAGCATTGGATTACAGCAGCACTCATACTTTTGACACTAGCATTCAAATACGAGTACGAAAATCCATGCACAGAGAGAATAACCGTGGAGTTCAAAACTAGTATACTAAAAAAAAAAGTTCTTAAAACTAAAAATTGAAGCTTATGTAACAATGAGATTTTCACTGCTGAAATATGAATTTACATATTGAATTAGAAATAATTAATTTATATATTTGGTGTTTCACCTTCTGTTTTTTACTTCAAAAATAACTTTTGATTTCAGCTTTTGTATTGTTATTATAAAATTCTACAGTACGAAGTTTTTATATGTATACACTTTGTTAACTTTTGAATTTACATCTTGAAAGAAAAGAAACGAAACAAATACTAGAATATTATTCGTAAATAAGTGAATTGCATGACCATAAATAAACATTCTTGAGTGAACATTTGTATGCTGTGTTCTCTTTAACAGCCTCATTTTGAGATAAAGATTTTACTTAAATTAAGAGCCTTGTTTTTGGCAGTGTACGAGCTCACACTGTCACACCACAATGCAGTGACACAGGATTTGGAATTTGATAAATGGCCGCTTCGGTGGCGCTAACAAAATCATTAGCAGTAAATGTTAATTAAGCCAGGAAGGATGTACACGCAGACATTCTAGACTGCCAAGACAAGAGATACCTCTTTTGAAAGAGAACTATGATACACTATATGAGTTGAGTTTCAAGTATGTTATATATGAATTGATTGCTTGTTTCTTGTATACCCATGAGTGAGATGAAGCACAGGGTATATGTGAATATGGAATATACGACACTTCAAATCGGGCACCCTGCGCAGGAAGTGGAGGGCAAAGCGTTGGCCCTTTGCATACGATAGTACTGGGAACTATAGTGCTCCACATTGTCAACACTTTAGCTGAAGTCGGGAGTCAAAGCTGAGGAGGTAAAACAAGAGTTGAAGTGTAGATCGGCATTGGTCGGATGGCACTTGAAAAATTTCTTAATGGTTGCCCCGCCTTTGGCGCTGCGGGTGTTTGTTTCCCCCTTGTTCACACATTGTTTTCATTAGGCAAGGCAACACACAAAAATTTCATCCTTTATTTTGTGCGAGTGTCTTAAATCAGTGTAGCGGCTGTTATTATTGCTGTTGAATGAGTGCGCGTGATTTCTTGTGGTTTGTCTCTTCTTGTCTTCATCTACTTCTCCTTCTCCTTCTCCTTCTCTTTCTCCTTCCCACTGTTGTTGCTGGCATTGACATCGCCTGTCTTAAAACTGTCCAGCATATTGTGGTACTCTCTTGTGTTCTCTGTCGCCTTTCGTTTGTGTTTCCGCATCTGTTTGCAGTTGACACGATTATTTATGTTTATCTCGCGTTAAATATGCGCTATTATCACCATAATAATCGCAATTAAAAGCAAACTAATTTATGGCAGTGATTTATGTACATTATGTGCATGCATTCCTCACATCTTCTCACTTAATTCATTATATTTTTCTTTAGCTCTATCTCTTTTTCTCTTACCATCTCTTTATCTTTCTTGCTCATTTTTCTGCTCTCTCTACCTTCTTTTTTATACAAGGGTGTCATAAATAACCCATCCAGCTGGATACTCAGGCATCTCAAAGTATTTTAAATATTTGGTGACAATTCTCTAGTGTTTCAATGGCGCTATTTATGTTTGCTGAGCATGAGTAAATAATTAAGTGTGAGTATGAGCATGAGTAAATAAATAAAGTATTTTTGTTCTTTTAGATATAGAGTATAAAATGTTCGCTATTTTACTTGCATGTTTTCGAGTATATCACTTTCGCTTTTGTTCCTATTGGTCTTCGTTTCTGTATTACTTTGAACAATTCCTCCATTTCGCCGCATTGGTTCGAATTACAAAATATCCCGCAGCTCGCAATTCAAATTGATGCAAGAACACCCGCAAAGTATTTTAATCTCATTAACTTTTGCCGTTTTTGTTGTCATTTATCGTTTTTATTCGCGTATTATGGGATGTGATGACATCTAAGCAAATTGCATTTGGTGTCCTGTGGCTATTAGTTTTTGAAGCATCGAACTCAACCCATTTATGCTTCCAGTGGTTTTTTATGTTATTTCTATTGAAAATATTCCTGATTGAAAAAGCGGGTCGACAGGGGAATTTAAGAGAATTTCACAACGGGTGTACGCAATGATAAAAACTTTTCAAGTGCAAGTGAGATACATTTGTGTCAAGTAACTTTATTAGATAATATTAATTTTGATCTAAAAAAAATTATTTCTATTAATAATAATTATTTTATCCGTTAACACAATGTCTTGGGCAATAAAGTTCTTGATCGAGCTATAGATATAAATCTACTACTTTTGTTTCTCTCTAAAATATACATTTATCCAAAAAGACTATTGCAATATTTTAATGAATCTATAAAAATAAGTAGAAGTATTTTAGTATAGTTTATTGTATAGTATAGGAAGAAAAACACTAAATATATTAAAACGTTTACACTGGAACATATCTTTCACCATTTATAATGCACACTAGCCAACTTTCCCCGAAGTGTTCCCGTATCACATTATTAAGTATTTAAGTAAGTTGTTTTATGTTTATGAATTTAGGCACGCTGTTGCAAAGGGAGACTAAGTGACAATTTTCAGAGTACACGAATGAGTATAAATGATTTTTTAAATTTTGGTAGAAACAAATTTGGTAGAACAGTGGTTGCAGTTCAAATCAGGAAACAACATTTTTGATGTAATGCAAATACATTTTTTTAAATATAATACGCGCACTTTAAATAATTTTATTTAATATTATATAATTATGTTTTAAATATTAAATATATAATAAATAAAATATTAAAGACCTTTTTGTTATTTTTGGTAACATGAATTACTTCTACATTACGTTCGTTATTAATTTGTTTCGGTTTGCGAAGACGGAGAGGAAAATGATTTGCATAGGTGGCAGTACACGAGTACTAAGTATGAAATGATAATCTCTGATTGTCCATAGCCTATATATAATTCTAAGTAATAATGCAGCCAAACAGACAGGCGCATATGACTATATTGTTTATAAAACTATAAAAATAGGCTTTTAAGTTTTGGGAGCTGGTCAGCTTGACGAGCATTATTTAAATATTTGAAAAAGAAGAAATAAAAAATCGTCACCATCAATCTCGATCGAACTCTATTCAATACAAAAATTAAATTCAAAAATCAAGAAAAAAATGTAATATCCTAAATTTGTATAGAACGTACGTAGCAAGTACAAATGTAATAGTAGAAAATCTAATTGCTTTATTTACAGATAGAAAATAGAGAATTCCAAGGGTCAGTGGTAACTGTCCACACTCTGACGAATCGAATCGAGTCAGGTATCATTTATTATACACGTAAATACATCATATTCAATTGCACATGAATATGAATATAAGGGTTGAGAGGTGGGACGGGGGTCCAATGGCATTAGTAATTTTCTAAGTTCCTGATGTTACGCTTAATAAGTTCGTTAACAAGTCTTCAAACGGCGGCATACGTATTATTATTATTAGTTAATGTTTAATTTGAATTGTAGAACCTGTTATTTGAATTGTGCCTCACGACAGCGACTACAACAAATGATACAGGCTACCCTAAAGGGTTGAGCGCACATTCTGACAATACTATTCATTGGATACTATTTATTTCAATATGATGAATGTATACACACATTCACGAGAAGTTTTTTTCAAGCATGTGGCTGTGTTCGTGTATGCGTATGTGTATGTAAATAATTAAATGAAAACTGAAAACTGAAAACTGAAAACCGAAAACCGAATCGAACTCTCTTCTTTTTTTTGAGCGGCGCAATTTACACGACATTGAGGCGAGGAACTGACAACTGCTCCCAATATGTGCACGCAATCCTTTTAGACTCTCTTCATGCATATCCTACTTGATTCTCAACATGAATTTCAACTCGAAGTTGCATTAAATTACTTACGTTAGATTGACCGGGGAAGATACATCTGAGAGTCGTCATTATGATCGAGGATCAGGATCGGGGATCGGCATCTGGATCTATTATGCATCACGCTACATTGCTGCTGGCTTTGAAGCATATGCACAAAAGGATGCACCCAACAAATTGCAAAAAAAGAGGTAGCAACAAAAAAAAAGAGAATATACGTATAAAAAAATAGTTCCTTAACCTCAAAACAGCAGCTTCAAGGACCCACTTGACACGGGAACAGTCGGTGGCATTAGCACTGGCTCTGCCACTACTCGTGCCATTGTGTGGAGTGTACGAGTAGTGAGTGTCAAGTATTAGCTCTGTCTTCTACACACCGCTCACATGCATTATACACGTAAAAGCGGAAACTTGGGATCCGGGCCATGGGACATGGCATTCGCTACCAAGATGATTATCTGCTAGAGTTAAATTTGATACCGTCTATTAGCCTCGTTATTATCCCTTTTCCAGCCAGAATGCGAGCCATCATTTGAAGTGGTATCGTGTGTCTCTAAGCGCGTCAGGACCTGCAACTCGATTGCTTGGGTGCTGCGGTGAACAATGAAATTATTGCTCACACTCTTCTCCCGTCCTGTACCATATCCTGTCTACCATTTATTGTCCACCATCTACAGCCGACGGTAGATGGTCTTGCCGTCTTGCCGTCTTGCCGTCTTTCCTTCGAGACCGTGCAGCTCCCACGCTGCGCAAAAATTGCCTAGCAAGCCGCTACTCGATGATCTGTCTCTGTTGCTGAAATGGGAGACGAAGACGGGCGTGCAGACGGGTCGACAGTCAGACAGACAGGAAGTTCTTCGCAATGTGCAGAGATAATCGCATTGTGCGATTCATCGTTTATCATTTGTACATTAGATGCCACTGGCAGTGACGAGTTACGAGATACAACATGCAGATACCTAAGCCAATGATGTACCACTCAAATATCCTGTTTTGTCCTGATAGCTAATATGCGTTTGCTGCTTCTAACGTTGCAAGTGCAACATGTGTGTCTGAATCATGCTGTTATTGCTGCTATTGGTGTGTGTGTGTGTGTGTGTGTGTGTGTGTGTGTGCTCGATTTTAGGTCCCGGGTCGCTGGCTGTTTATCAGATTACTTGCACACTTGTCGGTTCTCACAATTAGGTCGTCAGCCTGGTCTAATTTTTAAATGCCGCCCTCCATTTTTGCTACGCCCACCTGTCAACATTATATTTGACTTGACCACCGCCAAAGGTACAAAAAAAATCCTTAAAACAAGAGAATCCATGAACAAAATTATGTGCCCGCACTATGTAGACAAATGTTAATTTCCGTTAAGCCCTGCTTTTATTTTTTTGAAATATGACAGTACTTCCATTGTTTATTGAATATTCTCCACACGAGACATGCAGCATTTACACGAACAACAGAGTTCCTAGTTCATAATTAATATTTTCAAATAAAACACATTACAATAAGTTGTTTTTTTTTTCACCCACTCCTTTTTTTATTTTGTACGCTCCTTATAATATCCAGTTATCCACACTATACACCTCTTGACCACATTTTGCGGTTTCACGCTGCTGTCGTGTAGCTTGTTAAAAAAGAACAAAAACAAAAAAACCTGAACAGCATAATACAAACTAGCACTTATGGATATATAGTATATGGCCACAAAGCCAGGCTGCAAATGTTGTCATTTTCTACGCTACAAACAAAGGGTATTATTAGTTGGCATATGAAGTAGGTTGAAGGATGCCCGGCCGACATTAAACAGTGTACGAATTATCGATCAGCATCAACAGGCGAGTTGAATTAACATACATATGTTATGTATGTGTGGCCGTATGCAAATAAATTGGTGACTTTATTTTTTGTAGCTGCTGAATTTAAGATGTTCATACTGATGGACGGACAGACAAATACACTGACTACACATCTATTGAGTCTGCTGATTCATAAGTTGAGGATTTGAATTTACTTATAAAAATTAAATTGAATGCATTTAAATTAAAGTAATTAAAATATCTTTCCTTTGGGGTGACCAAGTTGAATTCGACTCGCGTGCTTAACCAGAAAATCCCAGAAGGAATGCTGAGCATTGAACACTGACGCTGATGGATTGCGACGTTATCCTTGTAACGTCAATGACAATATGCAGGACAATACCAGGACATGTAGCACAGCATAGTTGGCTGCACAGGCGCAACTACCTCCTTGACATTCCCTCGTTATTAACGATGAAGTGATTTACCAGTAATTGTCGCATTCTAAGGTGAGTAGTAACTAATTTGCACTGCGACCTTCACCGGCATTATGTTTATGTTTGAACCGGGTGAAAAAGGGTTTTGCCGGTGTCTTAGTTCCGGCTGAGGCCAAAAGCATTCTAACTTATGCACATGTCCGACGGGTTCGTGTCTTTGACTTCACCTTATTATTAAATTTAATGATTTAATTGCTGCACTTACCGACTAAATCAATTTGTATATACGATATTTCGATTTTATTGCCCCGCACAGTTTTCAACAGACATTGAAAATATTTTTACTTTACCTGACAAATTGATTGTCTGACTAAAGGGATTTGATTGTCACTCATTTGTTATTGCATTATTAGTTGCTTGTATTGTCGGTACAAGGTTCTGTAAGTACCCAGAAGGATACAATGACAATAAAATGGTCGATGTACGATGGTTTACCTTGAAATGAGCAAGAAATTTTAAAAAATTATCGTTAATTAATAATATAAAGATAATAATTAATAAATTGTAGAAACAATAAAATTTAAGAGCCAATTTTTATGAGACTATTTATTGTTGTTGTTATAATTATTGTTATTACTATTAGAATTATTATTATTATTGTAATTATTATTATTATTGTAATTATTATTATTGTTTTTATTATTATTATTATTATAATTATTGTTACTATTGTAATTATTATTATTGTTTTTATTATTATTATTATTATTGTTTTTATTATTATTATTATTATTACTATTATTATCTCTATTTAGTATTTTTTAAATAACACGCAATTTACATAATAAAATATGTGATCAAAAGGACAATATCAATCTCAATATCAATTTTAAATTAATTGATGAAATTATTGAGGAAAATTAAAACCACGTTCTATTTCATATATAATTGTACAGCAACTTTTAGTAACTTGAAGGCATTTTCATATTTGTTCCTAAATTTAGAAGGATACTATATTTGTACTTACTTCTATTATTTAATAGCATCAACAACTTCAAAATAGTTCAGCTTTCGCCCACCTCAAAATCGTATTCTTTTAACTACAATCAAATGCAGTTGTTTTATTGCAAACACTTTTCCAACTACAATTTTTATTTTAAATTTATGAGCAGAAAACGATGTTTTTGTTTTGATTAGTAAAGACGAATTTGTTATTATATAGGCTTTAATAAAATTAAAAGATTCATAATTCAATTCTGACCTCTGATGTTGGACCATTGGATTCGATAAGGAAAAATAAGAATGTGTATGGGGTATAGTTCAGTGAAGTGTTCCTAATTGAAAAGCTCATTGAAATGAATTCGGATGAAAAAACAATACGAGTGTAGTATATAAAGAAAGAAAACAATTACTGTGCTTTGTTGCTGCCTCTCAAATTGAACGATTAATGTAAAAATTGTCAATCAATTAAAAAGTTGTATAACAGCGGCGCAAAATTAACACACAAACACATCAGGCGCGACTTTCAATTTAAAGCTTTTTTTGTTGTACTTGTGGTTGTTGATATAATTTTTTTATTCTTTTTTCTCCTTTTGCTTTGTGTAAACTGTTGGATCAGTATTTACGATGCAGCTCATTGATGGCGAGACCCCATGCTGTGGTAACATTTGTATTGTTTGCTGCTTAAAATAAGTAATAGCCGAGGATTCGTGCCGTCTGCCAGTTAGCCTGGCGGCGTTTCAGTTGCTCGACAACCAAGGAAGTGGACTAACAGTGAAGCTCAATGCTTTGTGGTTAGCCAGTCAAACAATTGACACAAGGACATGCGCACACATGCCATGGGCAATGGGCGATGGGCAATGGGCCATGGGCCATGGGCCTAAACAGCCATTTAGCGAATCCATCGATCAGTAAATTCGGAAAATGACATTAGGCAAAAAAATTGACAACTATTATTATTTGTTAGGATTTACGAGCATCGATTGTCTCCCGTTTTCCAATGATTCCCGATCGAAGAGGGTCGTTGCCTCGAAAAGTGCAATAACCAAAAAATAAAATAATGTTGCAGTAGGGGAATTTGTCAGCGTGGCGCGTAATTAGAGGGCTGAAGACCCCATGATAAATTGTGTCGCATGCTGTGTCCTCACCTAGCACTGGGTCAACAGACGACAGGGAATGGTGGATAGAGATCAGGCCGTCACAAGGGAACAACTGGCCAACCGCATCCCTAGAATACAACAGAATACAGAACAAAACATAAGTGAACAGAAGAGAAGAGTAACAATCAGTTGCATGAAGTTGACATTTATGCATGTTATTGTTATTATTGAAAATGTCCCTGGCAGGAGCTACCTGATGACGCTGTTCCTCCATCACCGAATCTTATTGAGACCGTATCAATTACTTAGCCAAACAATAATTTTTGTCCAACGTATTCAATTCTTAATTTTTTTTATTTTTCCGAATTCTTATGTGGATGTACTTTTTTTCTTTTGCCGCCCGCAATTGTTTCTGGCTGACTGTATTATCCCTATTTCTTTTTTTTTTCTTTGCCTCCGTTGACTTTGTTATAATAATTTCCTACATTTATGGCACGTATTATTCATTGAGCACTTTGCAAAATGTAGTTTTTTTCCAGAGGTTTGCTAGTTCATACAGTGGCTTACTTTTCATTATTGGACATATCCGGAAAGGTTTCCTTACAATGAATTGGAAAAACATACATATGTACATAGTACATCACATGTGTTGTTCTTGTTTATATGCTCCAAGTAATAAAGTCCTTAGAAGTGTAAGTTGATAACGTTAGCGTATCTCCATGCTGAAATATGCCTTCTAAATATTACCTTGAAATTCGCGTACCTTCGGACGCGGCGAGAGTATTATTATTTTGGTTTATTTTGGTTATTCCCAGACTAAAAACTCTTTATAAATTCTACAATGAATTTTTATTTTTTAGCGAACATTTTAAAAGACACTTTTGTTCATTCATGCGGAAGTTAATATACATACATATTAAAAGGTTATGTTTGAAGTTTTGCAAGATGATATGTATGTACACCCTCTTTATTTTCTACTTGTACTTGAATTAAGAAAACTGTAAAATTGTTTACTGAAAATTAAACTAAGAATAGAATGCTTAAACCAATATATGTATGCTTTTTTGAATGCACTCTGCGACAAACTCATTTTAAGAGACTGTCAAATAAAAAGTCGAATATAACTTACTAAATCTTGTTTTTGATACTGATCAGAAGTATATACATTATAGAAAGTAATGTCGATATTTCTATCTACTTTTATCAAACATATCCTCTTTATACATAGTTTTAAATGTCTTCTACCCATTTGTTTGAAAAATCATTTCATTTAATTGTAATAATTATTTATTTTAAATTTTTAATAATCACAACTAAATCGAACTGTTTAATAACTTTCAGCAATGAATAGATGTTTGTCAGTCAATGTTTAGTTTAGATATTCATTCATTTAGTGTGAACATGAATGAATTATCAAACAAATAGAAACGATTTCAAATACTTGATAATCAACAATATTGCCACTAAATATTTAATATGATCTTAGAATTGTCATTTTGCCCAGCAACTAGATTACAATTATTCTTTCCTTCGGACATAAAAATAAGCATTATTTGCTAAATAAACAAATACGAACGCTAAAGTCAATTGCAACTGTAATAGACCCTTCATTGTTTATTACAAATTAAATAGTTCTTAATTAATTTTAATTGTAACTAAGCTTCAGGTAAAATACTAGGAATCCTTGATTTTAAATATTGTTTAACATGCAATTTTCAAAAACTTAAGCCAACAAAAATTGAGAACGTAGAGTAAACTATTAACCGTAAGGCAGGAATTAATTGTAATTGAAAAAAGGATATCAAAGTCTAAAAAAAATTCGTGAATGATAAAAAAAACGTATAGTTCAGTGTCTCTATCTTGTTTAGTTTGTCAGATCGGATGGACGAACAGATGAATGGATGATGAATATAACTAGAAGACAAATCTGTTGTTATTCTCATAATCCATGAGGTAGAAGGCCTCATAATACTATAGAGAATATGCATACCGGATCGTGTAAATAAAGTACATATATTTTCAATCTGAGTCAAAAACCGAGCCGATATATACAACCATATCTGTAGGCCAGTCTGTCTATCGGTATTAACATCCATATCTCCGAGACATATCTACATATTTTAGCTATTTAGCCACATTCACATTGTTAGTTAGACACATAAAAGTTAGGTATACTCCAACTGAACGCCGGGTATCCCACTGTCGGGCATACCTGACTATCTCTTTCTCACTTGTTCGAAATTGTCAACGCAACACTTGCCGCGCCCAAAGGGTTCTCCATTATTTGACCAGTTTTGTTGTTTTGCTGTTTTGGTTATTTTTTTCTTACTACCTTTTTGCTATAATTACGTAGTTAACTTAATAACACATTCTTTCAACATTTTTTTTATTTTTTTGTCGTAGTGGCTTCTGATGGATACGCATTGCTACTAACGATGAATGCCATGCCACCTCCTACCTGCTAACTACTGCCTCCTACTTGAAGCCCGGCTCCAATCAACTTTCGGTCAGCCAACAATGTTTGTTGTGACTGCCTTTTGCGCGACCTGTGATTGGCCAAGCAGTATTGTTGGCTAGTCGTTCCATATGGCCTAAAGCCCCCAATTCGCAGCTCTCCCTCGTCCCTCGTTTATAATTGAGCTCTCGTGGTCGTTTAAGCCGCAAGTAGAGGCACAAATCTCGTGGCCATCTGTGCCCTTTTTGCCATGGTTGATAGACATTGTAATCGTTACCTCTTTGCGGTTTTCCAGCAAACGGCAAAAATACAAAGCAACAGAAAACATCAAAACCTAAACAACAACAACAAATAAAATGGGTTTTCTCGTAGCTCGCGTGCATTTCTAACTGCCATTTAGAGGTAAATTACAAATTAAAATAGAAAACAATAAATATGAAAGAAGGAAACTAAATTTGACTCTCTTTGACTCTGCGCTCTGCGCTCTGCGTTTTTGTGTTTCTGTTTATAACCCCCTTCTTCGACAACGTGCGTGTTATTTTTTTTTTTGTTTCCGCTGTAATTGCATTCACAACGTCATCAGGCATCAGGCGTTGTCATCTAAACAGTTACACTTCTACTTAGTATATACATACATACATCTAGTACTTCGCCATTGTGCATGCGTCTACAAATAGATAATGGATCGGTTTTACATTTTCTCTCAGGATATATTCAAAAATGTTCGCATTGACAATCGAATTCCTCCAGTTGTACTATGCAGATGTTTACAAAAATCTGCCAATCAGAACGTTCAATTTGTTTGGTCTATTATTCATTATTCCGTAATGCAAGATTCAAGAATACGAATATAAAATTATAAAATCTTTCTTGACGGCGATCGTTTAAATCGTGGTAGTTACTCAACAAACCATTGCTAAAGTTCATAAATCAGGTTCAGTATCGAGGGTTTCGTTGTTTGGGCTTACGATTTCCCAATGTATTGCATAGTTAGTATTCTATGATACGTTTTAATATATAATTTGAGTTATTGACCTGTGAAGTAATGAAGTCGCGTCTCGACTTTTGGTCACATACTTCTTCTCTACTTTGTGTTCGCGCAGTTAACTATCAATGGCAATAATTGATAGCTTTGCAGTCTCGGAAGTATTATTTATTCTATATCTTTAGTATTTACAACACCATTATCATAGAAAGTTGGAGGGCATAGAGTAGAAGGGTTATAATTAACATTCTACCAAAAGGAATGTTATATAATATGCAGCAATACTCGTGAATATCATTGGCAGATCTAGTTTATTTCGAAAGGTAACTACGCCTCCTTTGAGACAATGCAAAAAAAAAAAAACAAAAAAAAAACTAACATTAAAGTTAGAGAGAGCAGCACAATAACACAATAATATAATATTGCCAATTTTTAGAATATTCAAGCTGTGGTCGGACGTAAGATTTGTTTTTTATGCCTGCTTAGGATTCAAATTTACTTGATATTTGATTTAATTAAAATGTTAAATGCGCAAAAGACGTAATGAATTGAACGTCAAATTTTCTACGTAGTATCTATTAACGTCTATGAATTAAAGTAAAATATTGTGGGTTTTTGAAGAACGAGGAAATTCACAAAAAGCTACTACATATTATGGCATAATCATACCACTGCGAATCATTCATAAAGATGGGCAAATGTTATTATACATGTGTCCTATGACAAATGTAAGAATACTTTTCTCTAGCAATAGTACATAGGAAATCATTTTATTAGTCACATAATAATGACATAGTTTTGGACAGTTAAACACTGCGCGAATAATTGATTTACGCTAACATTTTTAATAGATAGATATGTGTTAGTTTAATTTACAAATTGATCTTGGATAGAATACGAGTACTATGTATTAGAATTTGGCCCAGTAAACATCCCACCTCAATTGCCAAACGATTGGCTCACAGCCTAAGAAGCTCGTGTGTTGTTTCCATACGCAAAGCGCAATCGACGGTATTGTTAAGTGTGATTACAAGCTGGGGGCTCCCGCAACCAGATGAACAAGGAGCTGAGTGTGCTTACAGTGCATTTTTTCTTTCACGCTAGCAAAAATCATCATTAGTTACATCTTATCGACAGGAAGCGATCATTGCAAATTCGCATTGGACTTGTCTGCCAAGACATGTATGTAGTATATGTTCATATGCAAGAGAATGCGCTCGTACACAGCTACAGTCCTCTTCCTATTCCTTTTTACACCGATTTTCGAAGCATGGCATCGTTGGCTTCTGTTGATGTTGGGCTTGCTCTGTACTTGCAGTCGTACTTGTTCTGCCAGTTGCCAATTCTGTTTGACTTTGCAAGTTTGCCACTCATAGTTGCTTATTAAATGCATTTTGTTGTATTATTAAGCTTCGGCATTCGTGGAAATTGCTACCTGCTGCGACTAGTTGCCGCTGCCGCTGCCGCTGCCGCTGCCGCTGCCATTATTGCTGCTGGTGCTACCGCACTGCATTGATATCTCATATAATGATTGCAATTTGCATTGGATTACTTCGTGTTCGTACACAGCGTATATGAATACAATCATAAGCACGCATGTATGTGTGCATATCTGCATATTACAATGAACTCAACGCGCATTTATACACATTTATATGTACGTATTAAACGCCTCATCATCAGCGCGGCACAGTGTCAATAAATGCTAATTAATAAGCTAATGCTGGTGCCTACATTACATCAGAGCTGCTTTTTCTGTGGCAGAACTCAGTGCAGTTTAGGGCAGCAACCGCAACGATTGGAATTTCCATGTTACAAATGCCAATCCCAAACAAAACTCTTCAGAACATTTTCACATTCAATCAATAATTAACAATACTTAATACTAAATAGTTATGGATGATATAAATAAAACATTTTTTATTGCAATTTCAAATCTGCGTCTGAACTTATTGCTTGAGTTTTTATGTTTTTTTTTAAGTACAGACCATAATAGTTTTTAATTTACATTCATTTTAAAGAAAGCTTTAAAATACTGTTACCCAATTGCCCGTTCCCCTAAATTGTGTGCCAACCAATGATCCACTCAAACTCCTGCAAGAATTGGTCAGAAAGCTGTACCACCGCAGAAACAAATCTTTGTTTGCCGGCCTGTCCTGGATACGACATCAGACGATGGACAGGGTTTATACCGTCCAAAACTAAAGCCAACGTTAAACTGAATAAATTTATCATAAGAGCAGAACATGTTCTCTTTCAAAATGAGCAAAATGATACCCAAAGTCCATAACGTAGATAACTTTTTGCCCCCAGGCATCTGTGCAACAAGTATATGGTAGAAAGGATATAGTTTATCAGCGTCCACAACCGAAACGATATGATGTAGACAGGTTCGTCTGTCAATCTATGGGTCCGTCTGAACACCGAGATCTCAGGGAGTACAAGACATAGAAACCAAACATTTTGCATCTCTGTCATACGAAGATTCATTTTATTTCAATTATTTTTCTCACTTGCTAGATTTTGGTGCTCAATGTTTCCTATACGGCTTTATTGGTTACCAGTATTCTGTGCAAAGACTATCTAGGAACCAATTTTAAGAGTATGCATATATTATGATTAATGTATATACATTTTATTAAAATATGAATGAAATTATAACGAACGCTTTTTGACAGCAATACAATTATTACAGTAGATCTAGTCTTCATTATTTCCGAGTACCTTGTCTGAATTTAGTCGATCTGAATTTGTATGAGCTACGCAATGGAAACTTTTCGTAGACAAGAAATATTTGTTCATCAATAAGATTAAAATAGCACAAGCTAACGATTTAATTCAAATTATGTACCAACTGCGTAATGTAGTGTAATAGAAAAACAATAAGTAGCACGCTATGAGTATGAAAGAAGGCAAATTAAATAAACAATTTTAAGGCAGCTGCGACATAAGGATTTGAAAACTCGCGGAGTTCGGATCTGTACTGTACGCAACAGGATGCGTGAAAACCGATACTCGCGCATTGTTTTCATAATTATATGTTGCAACGCAAGATTGCGCGATATACAGTACTAGAGTGCGACAGCAGATTCAATATTGATGGACCGTGCGTTACGCATTCGTCATAAGTTCGAGTATGACGTACGTAAAAGTAAGATTCTATTTCCGCACAACAGGAGCGCAGGCGCACAAAGCTTTGGCACCCTTGGGTTACTTTTTGGGTGCACTTCCGGCGTTGGCTCTATAATTATATTAGTGCGTTGTCCTTGCAGGCGTCAAAAGGGTGCAATGTGTGTTAGCTGCTACTGCGAGAATGTAATTACAGCAACAGAGTGAAAAGAGAGCGATAGAGGCTGAAAGAGAAGAAAATTGAGTAAGAGATCGAGGGAAAAACGGAGCAAGCGAATCTCGATTGCTTGCGCGCTTACGCCCCTTCAGTTTTTGGTCAGTTTCTGCACACTTCCTGTTTGACATGTGACAGGCAACGCGTTCGCCCTGCTTTCATCAAAGTTGGGCTTGGGCACATGCACACACATACCTAGAGTGTAGTAGGTACACACCGGGGGCGTGATCCCGCCCGCCCGTCAAATGAATCGCTGCATAAAACGCTAATGCATAATAGAACGAAAAACGGCCGGCTGCTAAACAGCCACTGGGCGTTCACCATCTGGCTCGAGATTTTGCACCTCGTTGGCGTCAGCATCCTGCTTGCAGCAACTGTTCGTGTTCCTCGAGCGCATTCGTGCTTTCTACCACGATCGTCACATGTCCTGTGTCCTCCCTCCTCCGTCCTACGTCCTTCGACCTACGGCCTACGTCCTGCTTCTTTGTTTTGCTCAAAATAGGGTATGTTTCGTCCGTGTGTTCCGTGGAACATGTCAACGTGAACTAATCAGACTATTCGAACAAATACCACAATTCATAATCCTTTTCTGCAGCTACAGAATGAGTCCATTTTTATTATTAGATGAATGTGAAATGGAGGGCGTTCCACCTAATGACCGATGGGGTGTGTACCAGCCTCCCTCTCGTCTTATACTTATATACTTATACTGTGACAATTCTACTCCCATTGAAGTTAACAACAACAATAAATTTGTCGAGCTGGCATTTTAACAGGATTCATATTTGCCAGATAATGTAATGATCGTATCCACCCATAAGAAGAAGTATTGGGTTTAACAATCAGTGAGTAACCAACTCTCCATCATGTTAATCCCCACAAAAATAATGTTTAACTAATTGTCTTGGAAATATTTAACCAGAAAGAAAGCAAAAATGAGAAATTACAACAGGCCAAATATTCTCTTATGCTGTCTCTGTTTGTTTTTGTTTCTTTACCTGCTTGTGTTCTGCACATTAAAGTATTAATCTTCAGACACTTGCTATTTAGTTAATATTTGTTTCAAAATCATTTATCGAAGGACAAATTGAGAATCATGGTAATTAAATATATTATTATTGTTGTTTTTGATATATAATTATAATAATCTGTTAAACATGCCATTTTGTGATTGATAGTAGTAAGTCTGTAGTTTTCAACTATTTTTCATACATTTTCGCATTCTTCGAAAGTCTTCTTATAGTTCTTATTTGCTGTTAATACCTTGTACTTTAATAAAAAACCAAAAACTAAAATAAGAGAAATAATTTTAGAATTTTTAAAATCAGATTGTCAAGTGTCATTGAAGCTGCTTTAGTTATAACAAGAGAAGGCATCGCAAGATGCATCCCAGTGGCAGGCGCAAAGGCAACGGGAAAAGTAATATGAACTATCAAAACTTGCAACTAGTATGAATTAAACAACGGATGGATTACCTGGAACGTATGACTAGTAGGAGGTTGATAAAGTGGAGAGTCGCTCTCTCTGTTTGCATGCCAGCAGCAAATAAATGGCAAACACACGTACACAATGGTAAGCAGCAACAGTATTAAAAGCAGCAAAAGGAACGCAATAGCTTTGGCGGCCATTGCGCTGGCTTCAACGTCGACCGCGACTGCGCAATGGCGTTGGCTGCAGTTTGCCTGGCAGTTTATTTGGTCTCTCAGGTTTGCATTTCAGTTTGAGCTTGTTGGGTTGGGGCTTGGGCCTGTGTGTTCGGTTTGGCTTGCTAAGGCGTCAAACCGCCGTCAACGACGTGGAGTGGCATTGTTGTTGTTGCTGTTGTTGTTGTTGTTGTTTGCTTACTTGCGTGCCAAGTGGCAATCAGTCACGTTGAAGGCGTTTTTCATTGTTTGTTCGAGTCCGCGTCCGCAGGGTCGGTTTCAACTTCTTCTCTCCAATCGCAAAACGTTGATTTTTGTTGCGTTGCAACTTTTGCTTACGAGCATGCGGCTCTTTCGCTCACTCCCTTTCGTTGCTTATCAAACTTTAGCACACACCATCGCTCCCTCTCTCTTTTTCTCTCTCGTTTACTTACCCCGTGGCTGGCTCTCGCATTACTGTTCGGCGACTGTTGCCATTTTAAACTAGACATGGACCGGAGCTTCACGACAGCAGAAAAAAAAAACAAAAAAACAAAAACAAAAAAATGCGTCATTTCGAGAAAACCGCTTTGGTAAAACCACACACACACATACCAAACAACAACAGCTAATAGTAAGCTCAATTATAGCTTTGCTGACGAAGAAAACCATATTTTGCTGCAATTCTCTAATTTCAATTTCGTTTCTCTCCTTATTTTTTCTCTTCACTTCTTTTGAATTAATGGCTGTGGTAACCGTTATTTAGTGGTAGCTAGGTGCTACCTCAGCTGCTAAAAGTGAATTGCCAATTCGAATTCACTCCTCCCTATCCCTATTCCCATCACTATACACTCTATACAACACTCCCCAGACTCAATACTTGTTTTGACTCCAGCCTATCGCGAGGGCTGATTAGGTGATTAGCGATTTGCTACTGGCACAAAAGAAGAAAATTTAATTTAATTTGTTTTTTGTTTAAGATTTATTAAGATTTAAAAATGCACAAATTTCAACATTTTTGTCTTTTTCTACTTTTCTTAACAACTATTTTCAATTCAAAAGACCAAATTTCAAAACAATTTATAAATCTTGAAACTATTCAGACAATGCAAATGCTACAGTAAAATAAAAACACTATGATGGCTAAGTAGTCTGAAAGTGTTTTAATCATGAAAATAATATCATAAAAATATATTTTAGAAATACTGAACATTTATTAATATTGAAAGAAAAAACCACTTGGATTTTTACCCATGCCACTAGCAATTCATCGTTAATCTCTTTTGGCCTCATAACAATAAAGAAAGTTTCATTAAAATAAATGTATAAAAAATATAAGTCAGCTTAAAAGTTAATTTCTCTTGATTTTAAACGACGGGCGTGGGCGTGTCCAAAATCAAAAACAAACTTGACCAATGTAGAGGCAAAACATACACAAGGAATGTAACATGTGAAAACTAAGAATAAATTCATTTAACACAAAACTTCAATTCTTAAAACAAGTAAGAAAATCTAGAATAATTCAAAATCAGACATTTCAAGAATATGTTCTTATTTTGTAATTGCAAAAATCTCACAAAAATTGAACCAAAAGTTAAATTCACACATTTAATTAGTTTTTAAAACACACACAAAAAAATTGTTTCTTTTAATCTACAGCTTTAATAATTAAAGTTTATTCATATTTGATGTGAAGTATTTTTTTACTTATTATATGCCGAAAGAAGTTGAGTTTTAGCATATAACATTTCCACCAATTGGGAATAATATGGTTAAAAAGGGTTGTAATGTATGATAAGAATTACGACATTTACTCGTCCTAAATTATAGTATTAAGAAAATTTCACACGAAAAACAAAATATTTTAACTTTTAAGAAATTATGATTAAATTCTTGTTTTTAGAGTATACTTTTTAGTATGCTGTCTTGTATTATCTCAAATATTTAAATTGATTGAAAAAAAGTTTTCAAATTTTAGGAAACGAATTTTAGAATTTGGAGCATCATTATTTGTAAATAAAATAACTTAACTTTATTCCGAGTATGAACTACAATTGATATTGAAAGCGTAACATTCGATATACACGGCTAAGTATAATTGATTAAAACACATTATCCCTTTAAATTTGTATTAAAACTTCACGACAATATCTATTGGTTTCCAGAAGAAAGATTATTTTAAATCCGACATATAAAAAACACACAAAACTATAGGAGCTTTTTCGTTGGTCGTTGAATACCCGGGAAATTAATAAAAACACAGCGACAACAGCCATTTAAAAGAGGGGCTACAAAAGTCAAAAGTACAAATTGCATACGATTTGCAAAACGTTTGATGATTAAGAAAGAGAAGGTAACTTGAGCAAGAAGAAAATTACAATTCGATAACTGTGGAAAAGGCCACCATTATAATAGTAGCAGTGGGCACAGCAACTGCAACATGGTGCAACAAAATGGAGCGCGTGTTTTCCACGAAAGTAATTTAAGTAAGAGAGAGCACAACATGGCCTGGTTTTCGATGCTGAAGCTGAAGCTGAAGCTGTACAGCTGGACGTACCACATACCACACACTCGTATATTACTGTAGTTGGAGCTTCGACTCCTTTTTCGAGTTTAGTCGAGTTACGGCTACCGGTTTTTTTTATTTCTCTGCATTTTGCAATGCGGTTCGTTTTGGGTTCACATACCTGGCCAGTGTCAGTATCGAAGAACGTAACCCATCCTTCAATTCCGGCAAATTTGTTGGCCATTTTAATGGCCGTCATCGTCGTCGCCGTTGTCGAATGGGGTGTTCAGCCGACTGCAATTATGGTAGTACGCTGTATACTTTTTCTTTTGCTGTTTGAGTTTCTTTCAGCACAATTTGCCTCTTAGTGCATTAAATGGATTTAATGAAGGCAGTCCTATTAACTTTTTTTCTCTGCTCACTGCAATCGTCCAGAGCTGCCGGTTTTTGCTTCAAGTGCAACTTGTGCTTGTTGTTGCTTTTACGGCTCTCGATGTTGTAGTTTTTGTTGGTGTTACTGTTGTGGTTCTTGTTGGTGTTTTTGTTGATGTTGATGTTGATGTTGATGTCGTTCTCGTTGTTGTTGTTGTTGTTGTTGCTGTTGTTATTATTACTACTAATAATAATTGGACAAGTCGCCTTCGTCTCCGGCATCTGAATTTTAAATTCAACTTTACTCTAACATACCTTTTATTACTCGTACTGCATTTTTAATGTTTCATAAAAATAAGAATACCTTTCCTTCAAATTGTTGGCTTCAGCGACTCCTCAATTGCAATGGCAATATTTCGAGTTAACATCGATTTGAAGGAAAATTATATGTAATATATATGTATGTACATATATGTATATACATATATAGTAATGTATGTTGAATGAATATAGTTATTTCCTGTTCTTATTTCAATAAAATTTATGAAAATGTTAATCACCTATTTTTGATTTTGTGTTTTCATTCAAACTCATTTGTTTTCCGTCTCAATGTTCTGTGGTTATTTTTCACCAGCGGCATTGGATTAAAATTTACTCAACGCATTTTGGGCATTGTCCATTATATACATATACTAATAGAAAGAAGGCATTCCAAAAAATATATGTAATGCTCACGGTCTGCAAGAAACTGTCCATCGATTTCTCAATCGCGTTTTTTTGATGTTATTCACTTATCTGGCATCTGCTACTAAATTACATGTGTTAGAAATGAATGAGCAAATTGAATATAATTCAAAAAGAAATGCGACTATGAAATGTTATAAGAACAACGAATGTGTTTCTAAAAAGCAAGCGGAAACAACAAATGCATGAAGAATGCAGGAGCATCAAGGCGAAGAGGAAAAGAGGAACCAAGAGTACTGAATGGGTGCTAAAGGTGCGATAATTCAGAGACAAACACACGCAAAGAATATAGAAAACACACACATATAGAAACACACAGAAATACACATCGACCGACACACAGATACAGATCCAGATGTATGTACTTCTGTTGCACACACGAGTTGTATGTAGATTTGGGTCATTGTTATGGAAAAAGCTGAAACCGGAACGAGCTGCATCACACAAATATCGGAGGATACACGAGCGTATCCGGAGTGTATAAAATAAAAGGTAGGCGTTGCCTTTATAACTTCCCCTTAGCCGCAGGGCTGAAATGGAAATCGTAATAAACCCAATAATAATCACACAAAAAAAAACGTAAACGGAGAGAACAACAATAAAATAAAATAAAAAAAATGACACACTGCATTGCATATGCCGTGTGTGGAAATGGAATTTGAAATTACCCCCGAAGTTGTTTAATATACATACATGCGTAGTAGGTACGAAGTAGCAACGACTCCGAGACCCGAGACTCTACGAGAGGCAGCGACTGTCACTGGTCCCGCTCCCGCTCCCGCTCCCGTTGCGCAGTTTCCCTTCCCTCATTGCTTTATAAATGGCCCCTCCTTAAAGTAGCGTGCACGACGCATGCGAGTTGGCAACATTCTCCCTTCCATCTCCCCCTTACCAGCTTCTTTCTCCGTGGCACCACCCTTACAACCTACAAGACTCATGCAGCTACCCTCCCAACTTTTGGGCCAGGCCAACCTTCTTGGATCACTCTTAGATGCTCACTTCGCCTAATCCTTCGTATTAAGCGATTATAACCGTGGGATATCAATCATGTCTGGAAATTCTGGAGCGTGCCACAATTGACGAAGTAGACGTTCAGCTTTCGCGCTTCGTCTATTTCCCTTTTGGCGCTTTACACCACAGATTCTTTTCGAGCTACATTAAGTTTAGAACAAGATTAATAAGACTCGAACATAGTATTGAGTACGTGACTTCTTATATTTCAACTCAAATTGACCTGAGCATTGAATACAGAGGCCCACATTCACCCTAGCGGTATGGCGCCCATAGTCTCCTTGATCTTCACGTTCTAGGTATCACGGATGTTGGTGCTGATCAATAAGAGAGAGAAAAAAACATAATGGTCAAAAGCTATTAACGTCGGCTGAGAAATGGCTTCTAAACGATCGAATAAACCTCGAAGAAACTTTGCAAGGATTTTGAACGTTTGTATAAAAATGCTTGCATTATATTTTTTACCTTCAAAACACTTGCACGGTTAATTGTTGTTAAGATAGCTGCTCCATTTTTTCAGGTTCTGCTCTAGTCTATGAGTGTCTTAAGACTCCATATTTTGCAGAACGAAGTCGTAAAATTAAATCCATTTCAGCATTAATCAAATGTACATCGTAAAATTTAAAACGATTAGAAATTAGTACAAATCTGTGACAAAATTTAAGTGTATATAGAGAATACAGAGGAACTCCATGTCTTATTATCAACCTATCTCACGGCATGTCCGTATAAATCCCTTCATAGGTCTCAGCGGTAGAGAAATCAAGACAAAAAGGAGAATAAGTTTAAAGCTTAAATATCGAGTTACATTGGTACACACTATGAAAAGTATAACCGTAATGATTCTGAACTGATTGTGATCCATATTCAAAACTTCAAAGTTATTAAAGTAAAAATATTTAGGCAAAACCTGCACCTCCTATAACAATTTTTATTTAACACATTTGATCATGGAATAAGAAGTATTTTGCTAAACATTTACAATACCTACACTTATTAAATTAAATGAGTTTAAATTTATCTTAACCTTCTTATGGATACTCAGAATAATACAGTTCACTGGCTCTTCAAATTTAAATTTATTTATTTTACACATTGCATAAACCTTTTTGTTACACACATTTGCTTAAAACTCGCATTTTTTTTGCACACAAAGAATTATGAAATTTGTATTTACTTTCGCGAGTAACTTTGAAGTTTTCATCAGGAATTATTTATTATTGTGTGTAACGCAAATGGAGAGTCGAAGCTTAAAGATTGTTAATTCTATTTTCGTCTTGACAGGCGAGAAGAAAAGTGGCTGAAATGAAAATAAACTTGATCTATTAGCGACATATTTGAGAATTGTCACCAAGTTTGGTTTGCTTCGATAGATGGCCATGTGTATATCGTGTGGACTGTTGACGCCGATCAGCAATATATATAATTTATGCGGTCGAACATGCTGCTGCTTGTTACACACAGTTTCTGTAGGCGCAAACTTATTCTCTTGGTAGCGAGTTAAAAATGGCATACTTATGAATGGGGAGCAAGAAATTGGGAGTGGTGAAAGAGAATTTATGCAGACGTACATATGTAAATGTATATTTGCATTTGAATATTTATGCACTCATTTGCGTATAACCATATAATAATGTTAATTATTTTAATTGACAGCATTGGCGTCGGCAGTACTTAAGCTGCGTTTGCCCGAATATTTTGTAATTATGAACAGAAGTCATTCCTCCTAGTCATATTGTTTGTTAATTTGCAGCCTTAAATTGGCTTTTATTGCTCTTAATTATCGCGAGCAGTTCGCGGTGGCGCTGGCGGTGGCGGTGGCGGTGGCGGTGGCGGTGGCGGTGGCGGTGGCGGTGCCGACATCTTGGCGAACAAGCCGAGCGAGAAGCGGTTGGCGGCAACCAAATCGAGCAGTGGGCTGGGTTCGACCCACCTTTTGCCCGCATTAATATGATGAGTAGAATATGCTGCCCCATAAATTTCTATATGTTCATATTACTTTGACGATAATTGCCACTGTTTTCTATTGGCGGTGCAGCCGCCTTTTTAATAGGCTACCCACGCAACTAAACATCCAACCATCCATCCTCTGTTCCTGTCCTCTGATTAAGGTCATAATTAAGCAACGCCTTCGTATTCTTAGATAAGTGGTAAATAGTTGTAGTATGAATACACATATACTCGAATTTGTATTTATTATTCCTACTCACTGTATTCGCTGAATGTTACGTTATACGCTGGGGCGTGGCATGTCCGAGCAGGTGAAATGAATGGGAATATGAATATGAACATGAATATATTTATTATACACTCGTAACGTGGAAACTCCACTAATTCTACTTACTACTCTGGCTGGTTGATGATGTGCCTGCTCTTCTCAGCTAGTTGCGTCAACTAATAAAATTGTACTCGTAATAAGCACAACTTTAACTTCCATCCGTCATTCGCCATGAGACTAGCTAAGCTAGCCCTGTTCCCTTCTCCGCGCGGTAAGCTTAGCAAGTTAGAATGTTCCAGCTAAACTCGTGCATCTTATTTGTCTAGGTGCTAATGGTTATTAAGACATCAAGTGACATTTTGTTGTACATTTTATTTTATTTTTGCTTTGGCTAAGACTGGATAAAATTTTAATCTTGTAGAATTTCATATTTACTACAGCTTTGGATATTTTCTGCATAGCTATTAGCCGAGTCTATTACAAAAATTCTCCCAGAATTAGAAATAGTGCATAACAGTAATGTAAAAATAAATATTTCAAAATTTTGTAAATTTGCTGATATAATTTCAATTATTCTAGTTTTGGAAGTTTTAGAATTTTATTCAACTTAATTGAGAAACATATTTTGCTAGTCTAGCTATATAACTGACTCCCTAAACTATTAATCTTTAAATATTTAAATAATTACAATTAATGCAATGCGAATTTCAAAACAATCGATTAGCTATAAAATTACATTGTTTTAAACTAGACACACCATAATTAATTTGACATTCAAGATTTTAATAATGTTTTTATTGATCTGACTTTATATGGACACTTACGAGTCAGTACCGTTATTACATTGCCAACTTAAACATGAGCTTTTGGATCAAACTTTATAGTTTGAAGTTTTCAGAAAAAAATTAGGCAGCTTCAAGATCCTATTATTGCGCTACTCCCTACCACTTAAACCAGTCACCAACTTGTACGCCGCACTTTGTGAAAATATTCGAGCATTAATTTAATAATTACTTATAATATGTTAACTGTCTCTTAATTTTTATGCTTGATTGAGAACTTATTGCGTAGACGTGGAAAAAATGCAGAATAATCTCATAAATCTACACTAAAAAATTGCTAAAAAAAAGATGTGAATATTAAGAATAATTTGCGGCAGCTTTCTTACTTGACTAATAGCGACGGCATTAAGTTTTGCTTTTAAAGTGAGTTTGAGTAGAAAGAGAAAACTGCGACATTTTTACGGTCAAGATTAAAAGTCTTTATTTTTAAGAAAATTCGAAACTTATCATGAGATTGTTTAATATTCAATATATACTCGTAACAAGTCAAAAAGCCATAGTGAAGTTTGCTCGACTTTAAGGTATCCGCTACCCAGTTTAAATATACTAAAATATACCGATAAGTATATTTGGAATACTTGGTATATTGGTATTCCTTTAAGTCCTAAATATCTCATAAAGTACAAAACATATTCTACATGGTCACATTGCCCAACAGAAACACAGCACGTGTAGCCTGCCTACGGCTTTTCTTATAAAAAAACTTTTTCCTCAATTTTTCATCCGATTGCAATCAAATTTTCGCCTTTAGCTTCCTACGTATCGTTTTCTTAGATTTTAGGGGGCGTGGAAATTCAAAAACAAACTTGATCTGCGAATATTGCGACCATGTTTGGTATCTCTAGCTCTTATAGTCTCTAAGATCAAGGCGATGATACTAACAGGTAGACAGATGGACGGACGGATGGACATGGTTACATCGACACGTCTGATAACTCGTAGCAAGATTAGCGATGCTTCCTTCTGCCTGTTACACACATTTCTTGGAGGCACAAAGCTAAAGTACCATTCTACACTATAAACATAAAAGTTGTGGCTTTACCAGCAGACGACAGCAGGCATACAAAAAGGCAGCAAAAGCCTTTTTGAGTATATAAATGTAAACATATGTGTATGTATGTGTACACACTTTTGCATAAAAGGGCATATGTATGTACATACATACATATATTTATAGGCACTCGGACAATTGGCAACCAAATAAAAAAAAGAATAAAAAACCTGTGAGAAAATGCTTTGCGGTTTGTGGACACAAGCGTAACATAGAGCTGGACATGAAGACATGCAGCAGTCCAACAGCAGTTGGCATGTCCATCATCCTTGAAACACTTCTACGGTTACCTTCGGTATGACAAATGGATTTTTAAATATTTTAAAACCGCAGTATCAATGAGGTCAAACTACCGTGAAATGAGAACAAATTTCTTCGCATGCATATCGACATGATCAAACCAGACGCACACATGCACACATAGCGGCGCTTTTAATTTGAACCGTCAACTCAACACTGGAATCAAAGAACAAAAACAAGAAAGAAAATAATAATAATAATCAAATGTTCAAAGTTATATTTTATGCTTCTTCGTTATATCTTTCTCCGTTAAGTTGTTGTTTTTTGGTGATCTGCTTGCGTTTTAGTATGCAATAAATCGATCGATCTAATAATTATGCGAAATTACTGATTATCTTGGGCATTTCACTAACTCAGTAAATTGTGTGTACGTGCGTCTGCAAAGTGACCTTGACAGTTAGATTCCACAAAGGGTCCACACACCTTTAGCTACGAAATTGCTGAAGACATTAAACAATCGAACGCTATAAATGCATGAATGTATTTTCAGTTTAATTTATTATGTTCATTCATTCAATTATTTATGTTCATTTGAATAAGAACGAGAGCTCAAATGTTTATATATATTATTTTTGATCAATGTAGCATGTTGTTTTAATTTGATTGTTTGCTTTATAGACACGGAAGGACGCCTCATAAATATAAGTAAGTTTTAAATTCCATCTGATAACTCACTAATATAAGAATGTCGGGTCACAACAACGAAATTTATGTACACTGGCATATTAGGATCAATTAAAATGTGTATCATTCAAAATAAGCGCTCAATTCGTGCGCCATCTATCGGCTATTAGGGAAACTAATATTTAAACGGTTCGCCAACACAAGCTAGTTGCTACACAGTGCACAACGGCATTTGGGTTTTCCGTTTAACCGCTGGCGGCGCTTTCGCTTACAGCTGACAGCTGTTGGTTCATTCTCTCTCTTTCTGACTCTATCATTCAACGAGGTGGTCTATCGCCGCTGTCAACACACGAGCTCCAAGTACATTTTATATTCATTGTTTTCGGTATAAATACTTAAAAGTTCGATTTTATTTTCTTTTGTTTTTGTTCCAAACAGTAATATTTGTGTGTACTTTTGTAGTTAATCACGCAAGTGCACGCACAATAAAACACCAGGTCGGTATACATTATTGAGGTTATGTCGGATGGCGGCTATGGCCTAAAATAGTAATAGTCAACTAAATATGTATGTATAAGCTGTATTGCAATTTATTTATTTTGTTTTTTTTACTGTATTTAAGCTACTATGCCACCTAAGAAGCATGATGAACCTGAACGCAAGCCGTTGATCGGACGCATTGGTACCAATCTGCGCATTGGCATCGTAGGTGTACCCAACGTTGGCAAGTCAACATTTTTCAATGTATTGACTCAAAGCGCCGCGCCGGCTGAGAATTTTCCTTTCTGCACCATTAAGCCCAATGAGAATAAGTATTCCAATTACCATGAGTTGCGCCGCAGGTCACACCAGACCAGTGTTGCAATCGCAATTTACGTTCACATTTTTTTTTTTTTGCTTTTTGATAATAATTGTAATCATTGGCATTTGATTTTTTTTTCTCGATCGATTGGCGACTGTCTACAGCAACAGAGCAACACCCAAAGCAACTGCAGTTCTGGAATCGCATCTAACTTGGCTGCCGTCTCGTCTCGAAGGCGTGGCCAGGACAACAGCAGCAGCTGTTTCATATGCAAATTGCAGCGAAGCCGTTTTTAATTTGAGCGACTTCATTTTGGGTTAGAATCCAGTGTGGCTGAGGCGGTGGCTGTTGCTGTTGCTGTGGCGGTGGCTCGTGGGGTCGTCGTCGTTGCTGGCTGATTATACAAAATTATAGAAAATTGCACTGATTGGCCAAATACGCTGCCGGCTGCTTAAATCCAATCCCAGCTAACATGCACTTTTTTGTCTCTTCTCTTTTCGCTGTATTGCTTGCTTTACCATCACGTCGCGTGCCCGTACCTGACCAGCGTTTTGACTACCTCGTGGATTTCCACAAGCCTGCAAGGTGAGCGCCCGTCTGTCTCTTGTATATTGGGTGCTAAATCGCATTTTTTTCCTTTTGTATTAATCCATATTTCAGCGTTGTGCCCGCATATCTCAATGTGGTTGATATCGCTGGATTGGTTAAAGGCGCAGCCGAAGGCCAAGGATTGGGAAATGACTTTCTTTCGCACATTAGTGCCTGCGATAGCATTTTCCATTTATGTCGCGCCTTCGAGGATCCAGATGTGACGCATGTCGAAGGCGAAGTCGATCCTGTTCGTGATCTGGAAATTATTGCCGAAGAGCTGCGACTGAAGGATGAAGAGAAACTATTGCAATGTCTCGATAAACTGGAAAAGGTTGTGGCCCGTGGCGGTGACAAGAAACTGAAGCCAGAATACGATTCAATGGTGAAGATCAAGGATATATTGGTCGATCAGAAGCGTCATTTGCGCTTCGAGGATTGGAATGCCCACGATGTAAGTTGGACTAGCCACACATTTTAAACCTTTAATTGCCCTTCATAGCCTTTAAATGTAATAATTTAATTCACGTTCTAAATATTCTTATTTTGAATACTACATTGATTTACTAATTAATTAATTGACTACATATATTTTTAATACTAGCCTTTAAATGTAATAATTTAATTCACGTTCTAAATATTCTTATTTTGAATACTACATTGATTTACTAATTAATTAATTGACTACATATATTTTTAATACTATTTACTAATTAATTAATTTACTACATTTTTGATTATTAGCAAAATATGTATTGTAAATATGTAAAGTATGTAGGTAAGCTCGAAATACGCAAATCATAAAGTGAATTGTTGCCATAGGAAATCCGAACCTAAAGAAAATCGATTATTACCACCAACCTTAGATCCTCTGTTATTTATAGTATTAAAAAAATTGTAAATGATATAGATGGAAATTGAAAAATAACGAAGCATTGTACTCAACATAAGATAAAATACCGCAATAACATTTGTATTTAAATAATAACTAAAGTCAGTTGTAGCCACTAGAAGGTTAGATACAAAAATGTATATCTTTCTCACTCACAATCTTTCTTATTCTTTCTAATCCATAGATTGAGACCTTAAATAAGTACTTGTTTTTGACATCGAAACCAGCCATTTATTTGGTGAATTTGTCGGACAAAGATTTCATTCGCAAGAAGAACAAGTGGTTGCCAAAAATAAAGGAATGGATCGACAAACATGATCCAGGAGCATTGCTTATACCTTTCTCAGGTGCGTTCGAGCAGCAGTTAAGCGAAAAAGATGAATTGGAGCGCAAGGCCTATGAGGATGAGGTGAAATGCAAGAGTCAACTAGACAAGATCATTACCACTGGCTACAAGGCTTTGCAGTTGGAATACTTCTTTACTGCTGGCCCTGATGAGGTCAAAGCGTGGACCGTTCAAAAGGGAACAAAAGCGCCTCAAGCCGCTGGACGTATTCACACGGACTTTGAAAAGGGTTTCATCATGGCTGAGGTGATGCATTTTGACGATTTTAAGGCCGAAGGTAGTGAAGTAGCTGCAAAGGCTGCTGGCAAGTATCGCCAACAAGGACGTAATTATACAGTAGAGGATGGCGATATAATATTCTTCAAGTTTAATGCCGGTGCCGGTCTGAAGGATGCCAAAAAGAAATGATACCAACTTGTCGCCTACATAATTATGTTCGTAATTCTTTACATGAATTTAATATTTTACTCTCAATTGTTTTGCTTAGCTTGAAACATAATTATGTTCCATTGCCGAACACCGACATATACATGCCCTAGGCCAAAATGCATTTGATTCTATTTTATGGAAAAAAATAATACAACAAATAATTTGGATTTTTATTTAAAACGGTTGAAAACACATTAATACACTATGTGAGCCATTCGAATTGGTAAATGTCGTAAACTCGTAGAAATTGGGGTGTTAAGGATAGTTTCAAAATTAAATTTGACAATGGTATGATCTACTTTTGGATTATCACAAAGATAATCACAGGATCATTTCGCTAGGATTTGACAATATTTTTTTTAATACTGTGCTTAATTTTAAGATCATTTTAATAGTTTAGTTTAAATTGTTTTTTTTTTTATTTATTGTAATTTTATTTGTGTTTTAAAATAATACTTTTCATTTTGATGCGTAATTTTTTAAACATATACGAATACTCTAAAAAAACAATTGAACATCATACAATCAAATGTTTTAAACCATTTAATTTAACCTTATTATACGTTTCTAAAAAAAATTCCCATTTTCGTAATTTTATTTATTTTTATTTTCAATTCAATTACTTTTAAACATAATTAATTTTATAATAATTCTGTTATTTGGCAGGTCGATAAAAGAAAGGTTCCTATTGAGTTAATATTACCCAACTTGCTGATCAACAATTTATACCGCAATATATTACTCAAATTTGTAAAGATAATATGGAAACAAGTTATCATTGGAATGAAATATAAGGAAAAGGTATTTGAGAAAAAATAGCATTTTCTCCAAAATTTAGACGTGACGTGTTCTTATCACGTGATTTTCGTACAAAGTTAAAAAACACAAATCACAGATTTTACTATAGAAATCAGTTTTTCTCGGTTTGGCCTCAAATAATGAATTACATTAATTTTAAAAATATATTCTATTAATCTGCAAATCAGTTTTACCCAGCAACTTTGTTTGCGTCGCATTACAACATAAGAAGGTTTACTTTTTGTTGTTTGTAGTATACACAGTACAATATACAATTTTCGATTTACTATTTTTATGAAGTTAAACACTTCATCGTAACTATTATCTTATTTTTCATGACATTTCAATAGTAGAAACTAAAATAGTTAACCGCAGCGCCTTCATTATGATTTTAACAATTGTCGCAAGATTGCTAAAATAGGTATTCGTATTCATATTCGTATCTTGTGTAAAAATGTTACCTTCCAAGCATTTACCATTTGGTGCGAGCCTTGATGTTTAAGCAGCCGATAAATAAAGGCAAACAAAAATGAAAAACATATTAAGATACTTTAATTACATAGATACTTACATTATATATTGAGATAATTTAAAAGAAAAAATACTATACTACTACTATAAGAGCTAGAGATTTCAAACTTGGTACCAGTGTTGGTGTACGTCCTACGTAGATCAAGTTTATTTTAGATTTTTGCCACGCCCCTTTCCGCCCCCTAAAATCGAAAAAAAAGCATAACGTACAGCAAAAGCTTTTTTTTTTTGTGTCTTTTAAGGCGTCTGACGTGGAGATTGTTATCCAACAGGTTGATTCCATGCTGGTTACAGTGGGATTCGAGTCATTGCATATGTGTCGAGCTGAATTTAACAATCTCTGAAGATACCGTTAGCTTTGTGTGGAGTGTGATTCCTGATGTAGAATGGGGCTTTGGTGATTAGGGTTTTGTTTTGGAACCTTTGAAGAATATCTATGTTGGAGTTCGATGCTGTTCCCCATAGTTGAATCTCGTAAGTCCAGACTGGTTAGAGTATGGCCTTGTACAAAAGATTTTCAAGGCTCAGTTGTGATTTGGATTCATCCAGCAGCCATCTTATTTGTCTGGATTTCAGGTTGAGCTGCTTCATCTTGGCTTGGATGTGTGCTGATTAAGTGAGGCGTCTGTCCATGGTTAGGCCAAGGGATTTGATGGCCGTTTCTGTTGGTAGGGTGTTGCTGTTTAGATGAAGCGGAGGACATGTTTTAGGCCTTGTTGCAAACGTAATATGCGCAGATTTTGACTCCTTGACCACGATGTTCCACCTTTTTAGCCAGGGTTCTATTAGGAAGAGCTGCGCTTGAAAAATGACTGAGTGTTCAGCAAAGTCTTGAGATGTTGCCAAGAAAGCTCTGTGTCGTGAGCGTAGGTCGCAATAGTGACGTTGTCTCTCTGCATGGTCGGGAGGTCAGCTGTGAAGAGTGTTTAGAGGACTGGCCCCAGTACGCTACCTTGTGGTACTCTTGCATTGATTTAATGAATGTCCGACACAGCCCAGTCGCATCTGACATAGAATAACCTACATTGTAGGTAGGTGTCAGGTAGTACATAGAAGGGAGCAGTAGCTTGAGTTTATGCAGAAGTCCTAGGTGTCATACTGACTGTAGTTGTAGACTGTAGTTTTCTGACTTATTATTCTTTTAAATTGATAGCCATAGTGGACTTCTGCCTACTTTACAGCTATTGGTATGCAAATAATAAGCCATTTAGTAAAAACTGGAATTACCAGGAATTCTAAGCATTAGCAGGAGCTTTGATCAAGGGGTAAAAAATATCCTTTGAACATAGTCTGCTTGCAGCAGAGCACTTATTGAATATGCAAGACCGATCAATAATTATTACTTTTCAGTTCATTAAGTTGAAAGTCTACAGGAATAACATCTGTCGTCACAATAAAAGATACAAAATATCAATTTTTTAGATATTCTTGTGGGCTATCTGGCATGCTCTAATTTTCAAGAATACTAGAAAGTTGTCCCACAACTTAATTTTCAGGGAATATAATCATTATAAATAGTAAAAGAAATAAAATTAAAAACAATTTATTTAATATGATGAAAACTGTATTTTTAATTCTTAAATTTAAATCACAAAAGTTAAAAATAAAATTTATTTTCTAAATTTAATAATAAAAAATTAAAACCAAATTTGTAAAATTTTACTTTAAAACGAAAATATAAACAGAATTAAAGAATCCTTTAATCGATATTCAATATATATGTATGTATGTGCAAATATATGTTCATATGTATGTATATACATTATTACATTATTAAGAAGATTTTGGAAGAAATCTTTATTTCAATCTTTTAAATAAAATTGAATCTTTTGTTTTATTTTTAATTTTTTTTTTATTGATTAAAATAGAATCATAAATTTAACATTGCATTTTTAGTATAACAATTGGCGAATTTCTTATATATTATTTTTGTGCCTTAAACTAAATTTAAGAAAAATCAAAACATTAATTTTCAAAATCTAAGAAACTTTTGTTAGGGGCTAAGACAATCAAGCTGCATTACTGTTTAGCTATTACTATCGGTATCTATCGGTATATTAAAGATTTTAAACACAAAGTTAATTCCCGAGCTAATTAAATGTAAACTAAACAAAAAAGTAAAAGTAAAAAGTAAAGTATTGCTTTGTAATAAACATATCTACATTTTCTGCTGAGTATTTAAAATAAAATATTTAAAAAAATAATATTTGTAATGTTTAGACAATGTGAGCAGTTTATATTGTGAGCAGTGACATATTTTCTGTTAAGACGAATATGAAAAAAATATCAACTTCAATAAAGGGTCGAGCAGACCCCAAAGCAAAATTATTCTAGCATTTGTTAACACAAACTATATTGTGACTGTGATCTTACGAAAAAAATATTCTTCCAATTTCGCAACTTTAGTGTCAGATATCGCTAAAAATATATCGGTTGTGAATCCATTTTTAATGTGCGTCAAGATAGCTTCGCAACTTTAGCGTCACATATCGATATAAAATAATCGGCTGAAAACAGTTTTTATGTTTATACCTTTCCGCTTAATTTGATCCAAAACTAATACAAATAATATGCAATTTGATAGAAAATTTAATTACCTTTCTACTAAAACTACTTTTGTGAATTTATATGCAGTATTTATACCCTAATATTGCGTTCGAAAAATTGGGTTAACAACATTTTGGCCAATATATCAGATCTGAAGACATGTCACCCAAATCGGCTAATGACAGGTTATAGGGGACACCTTTGAGAATATATCCCCAAAGTATCATCAAAATCGCTAAAGTCGTTTTTGAGATATTTGGGGAAACGTTCACCAAACTCGCTTTCAGCCCCATACAAAATAACCAAAATTGACAATGTTGCCGATTAACGGCTATAACTTTACTTAACCATCTTGTCAGCCAGTTCGCGCATTGTATATTGGTGGACACATATTTTTGGAAGGTGCACAGTAATTTTGATCAACATTCTTAGAGCCGTTTATTAGAAAACAGACACTATTTAATCCCACCTACACTAGTTCATTTTACAGGTGTATCATGCAGCTGGAGCCAGTTCGGAACTAATTCAGTGTTACAAAGCGCGAACAGTCCGTGGCGGGAAATGTACATACTTCAAATAACAAATATGGTCCAATAACACTAAATTAAACAACAAAACTATTATTTAACAAATATTTCGATTTTATTGATATTTTATATATATATTTATTATGTCATATTTATTTATTAAACATATTAACTTTTATAGTAATTTGTCCAGTGTCACCCGCCAACAAATAGGTGAATTATTAAAACAAACGCAGTGGAGGGCTGTAAACAGGTTTATAGAAAGAGATTCCATAAAGAATTGTACACATGAAATAAAAATGTGCGTCAAGATAGCTTCGCAACTTTAGCGTCACATATCGATATAAAAATATCGACTGTAAAACAATTTTTATTTGTAAACTTTTTCGCTTAATCCTTGATCCAAAATTAATAAAACTAATATGCGATTCGATAGAAAATGTAATTTGCTTTTTATTAAAACTACTTTTGTGAATTTATATTCAGTATTTATACCCCAATATCAGATCTGAAGACTTGTCGCCCAAATTGGGTAATGACAGGTTATAGGGAGAATATATTTTCAAAGTATCATCAATATTTCTAGAGACGTTTTTGAGATATTTGGGGAAACGTTCACCAAACTCGCTTCCAGCCCCATACAAAATGAACCAAAATTGACAATTTTGTCGATTAACGGCTATAACTTTTTTCAACCATCTTGTCAGCCATTTCGCGCATTGAATATTGGTGGACACATATCTTTGGAAGGTGCACAGTGCAGCTGGAACTAGTCCGGAACTAATTTAGTGTTAGAAAGCGCGCATAGAGCGTGGCGGGAAATGTACATACTTCAAATAACAAATATAGTCCAATAACACTTAATTAAATAATAAACCTATGTATTTAAAAAAAAATCTCGATTTTATTAATGATTTTATATGTATTTTTATTATGTTATATATGTTTATTAAACATATTAACTTTTTAAGTAATTTGTTAAGCGACACCCGCCAACCAATAGGTGAACTATTAACACATAATATTGCCCATACATATATGTATACTCAACATATCGCCAATGGCGCTCAATTTCAATCTATTTGAATCAAATAGAAAACCCTGTTGTTTTGTATTTTATTAAAATCGTTCAAGTTGTTTTTGAGAAAATCTAATTTAGTGGTTCACATCCATGTTGTTTTTCACCCTTTTCCTAGGAAACCAACATTGTCAATCTTCAAAAATTGCGATCTTCCAGATTTTTACTTTTAATTTAGCAGTTATTATATTATAATCCACTCCAGAAGTAACGATCATTTAGTCCGGTGGCGATGATTTTTATGGAGGCAAACTATTCCCCTTTATTACTGGCCTTGTGGCTCAGCAATCTTTAAAAAAAATCAATTTGGTTAACGGCTAGTGCCGGAGCTATTTATTGTGCAGTCATGGCTGCTTTAGTAGAGTAAAAACTTATCAACTAGGCATTTAAAGCTAAAGCTAAGTACTGGCTAGCACCTCCTACAAATCCGCCGTTACTTGCTTAGCATAACGTACCGCAAAAGTATTTTTTTTTTGTGTCTTTTAAGGCGTCTGTCGTGGAGATTGTTATCCAACAGGTTGATTCCATGCTGGTTACAGTGGGATTCGAGTCATTGCATATGTGTCGAGCTGAATTTAACAATCTCTGAAGATACCGTTAGCTTTGTGTGGAGTGTGATTCCTGATGTAGAATGGGGCTTTGGTGATTAGGGTTTTGTTTTGGAACCTTTGAAGAATATCTATGTTGGAGTTCGATGCTGTTCCCCATAGTTGAATCTCGTAAGTCCAGACTGGTTAGAGTATGGCCTTGTACAAAAGATTTTCAAGGCTCAGTTGTGATTTGGATTCATCCAGCAGCCATTTTATTTGTCTGGATTTCAGGTTGAGCTGCTTCATCTTGGCTTGGATGTGTGCTGATTAAGTGAGGCGTCTCTCCATGGTTAGGCCAAGGTATTTGATGGCCGTTTCTGTTGGTAGGGTGTTGCTGTTTAGATGAAGCGGAGGACATGTTTTAGGCCTTGTTGCAAACGTAATATGCGCAGATTTTGACTCCGTGACCACGATGTTCCACCTTTTTAGCCAGGGTTCTATTAGGAAGAGCTGCGCTTGAAAAATGACTGAGTGTTCAGCAAAGTCTTGAGATGTTGCCAAGAAAGCTCTGTGTCGTGAGCGTAGGTCGCAATAGTGACGTTGTCTCTCTGCATGGTCGGGAGGTCAGCTGTGAAGAGTGTTTAGAGGACTGGCCCCAGTACGCTACCTTGTGGTACTCTTGCATTGATTTAATGAATGTCCGACACAGCCCAGTCGCATCTGACATAGAATAACCTACATTGTAGGTAGGTGTCAGGTAGTACATAGAAGGGAGCAGTAGCTTGAGTTTATGCAGAAGTCCTAGGTGTCTTACTCTATCAAAAGCTTGTTTAACATTTAAGAAAGCTACCAAACAGTATTTTCTTGACTCCATAGCTGTAAGTATGGTCTGTACTACTCTGTGACACTGCTCGGGTGCTCCATGCTGGGTTCTGAATCCCAATTGCTGCTCTGGTATGATTTTCCGTTCCTTTAGCACTGGCAAAAGTCTGGCTAAGAATATTCTCTCGAATATTTTAGACAGAATTGCTACAAGGTGATGGGAAGGTAGGGGGCAGGATCCTGTTCAAGCTTCCCGGGCTTGGATATCATTATGATTTTCGAACTCTTCTACTGAGACGGGGTGAAGCCTAATGATACCGTTGAAGATGGCCGTGAGGTATGCAAGTGCGCGTGGAGGGAGATGCTTCAAAGTTGCTACGGCAATGCCATCGTATCCAGGACATTTGTAGATCTTTAGAGAGAGAGAGCCTTAAGGTCCTTGCAACCACGGTTTAAAGCTGCTTTGTTCCAGGAATTGCGGCTGAGCTGCCAAACTCTACGGAGGCGTCTTTTAATACGCAGTTGCTCGGTGACTTCATAGGAGAGGAGGAAGGAATCTCTGTGGGATGTGCGTTGGGATACTACATCTGTGGGGCAAGGAGTGCAAGAAAATGCTGCTTCGTGTATGCTGCGGGATAGTTTCCATAGCTTCTTTGATATCCTCTCCAGACTCCAACGAGGTGGTGGGTCCAATGTCTCTGCGAGCCTTGTTTTAAAGCTGTTGATTTTTGACTTGTTATTTAAGAGGTTCCTTATCGTCTGTTGACATTGAAGAGCATGTTAAAGCGGAGAACAACAGCACAGTGGTCAGAAAGGAGGTCGATCAGGTTTGATGCTGTCATGCTTGAGAGCAGAGCTGATTCTTTGGGATTGCATAGGTTGGAACCCCACCAGGTGTTTTTGGGATTGAGGTCGCCGCACAATATAAATTTTTGACCGATGTATTTAACGATCTGGTTAAACATTGCTGTTGAGACTTTGTGCCTAGGTGGGGCGTAAGCCGTAGCAATTGTCAATGTTCCAGTTGAAGTCTCCAGATTCAGCAAAGCTACTTGAAGTCAGGGTTCAAGGATTGGTGCATTCTGCGTATTTGAGGTTGGCTTTCGCGATTATAGCAGCTCCGCCTCTTGCATTCACGCGTGGGTGGTTTGCGGATATTAGGTTAAAATATGACCTGTCAGTTAGATGTGATTCAGATATAAGAAAAGTATCGATGTGGTTCCTTTTGACGTATGTATTTCAATCTCAGGCCTACTTTTGTATAGGCCGTTAGGATTTCAAAGGACCAGCTTGAGACCTATTAGCATAGAGATGCCAAGATGGTGCCCATAATTTGCGTCATCTAGGCGAACTGAGTTTGCATTAGCTGCATCATGGTTTGGATCTGAACTAATAGAGATTGCTCAGAGTCTTTGGTCCCATGCTTGGGGTCGCATTTAGTATGGCTGGACGTAGGCTGACTTTGAAGTAAGTCAGCGTAGCTGACGTTGGCTTGTGTGATTGAGACGTTGGGAGTTTTGGTTGAGATTGGGAGTCTCAGCAACGTGCTGGGTGCTTGATGGCTACTTTTACCCTGGTCCCGTTGCTGCAATGCTGCTTGATAAATTTTCCATTCCTTTTATGATGCAGTATGGCTATCTCCACAGTGTACACAAGTTGGTGGAACTTCGCGTGGTCTGACGCAATCTGACGACTTGTGGTTGCCACTACATTTAACGCAGCGAAAATCACAATTCGCCATGATTCTAACCTCGCGAATTTTCGACGCTCATCACGCCGAGTGGTGAGACAGTAGCAACTTGACGTCAAACATGAAAAAACGAAATCACGCCACAGAACAGTTATTTCACTTGTTTGTGTAAACATCAAGCAAGGAAGACACGCTGAGAGAATTTAGCTGATAGGAAAAGCACTGCGCTTGCGTAGACGCGACTGCACTCATCGAGTGCTCGAACGCGAATGTACCGCAAGTGTGACACACGAAGCTTTATGCGCGTTGTTGCTGTTAAGTTCCTGCACTGCGCATGCGAGGGTACGCTAAAACGGTAAAAAGTTTAAGATCATCATGGCAACTCTAAAATTTAACGGAATATTCTACATTCTGCGAAATTGCTCTAAGCGATTTTGATTAAGTGGCTCATTTTTAAAGAGTTTGAGTTGTGTTGCAAAGTAAAAAAGTTTTGAAACAATTCAAATTTTTATTTCGAAGTGACTCGAAAAAATGAGTTTTCGTATTAATTGGTAGAGCAGATTTGCATTATTTATTATTTAATTCATTTTTGAAGTAATTATTGTGCTGTTTGAAGTTAAAAAGTCACTGTACTGTCATACGCACTCCGCTGCACTTGACTTCATAAGTGCACTATATGTGCTTATGTGGTTCCTTATGTATTTATTGTATGCATTTATAGCACCTATGGATATAAGGATGCTATCCTGGAGCCGATTTCTGAGGGATTTATTTTTGGAAGCACACTTTCGTCATTGGATTATGAACTACTCGTTGATAAAATCAATTCGAATCAGCTTAATAAAAAGCTAGTAACTCGAGTGGGCAATAATTCGAAGATTCGATATGCTTTGCTTAAGTGCTTCAACTGTGTAAGTAAAAAGTATTAAAAACGTAAACAAAGTCTGTTTCTGTTGTAGTTTTCAATTTCAATTGAAATTTTTATTTTAGTTTATCTGCAGGCAAAAACCGCTAATATGTCGGATAGAGTTGGTAGCTATAACCCTAATTCTAATTCTAAGTTATTTCCAAGTATACATTCGAATGACATTTCCATTGAGCCGGCAGACGATGTTAAAATGTTTTCCAAAAAAGTGCCACAATGAAAATTAAAGTTTGAATCGATCAGTCCTCTTAGTTGACAATTTGAAAAGCCCTCGTGCAGCGTTTTCAAATTGCAACTATAAGGATTGTGAATTTAAGGTACAAGATTTTAAAAATATTATTATTATTAAATATTGACTAACAAGGTCTCTGCTTCGAACAGCACAGAACACGTGGTTAGAGAAGCTTACAATTCTCACAATACCGCGTGCGTCTTATACTTTAAGAAGTTTAGAATTAATAAATTTAATATTGTTGCATATGGATATTGTAAGGATCCAGTTTGCAAATTATTCATACTAAGTATTTAAAAAAACAAACGCAGTGCAGGGCTATGAACAGGTTTATAGAAAGAGTTTCCATAAACAATTGTACTGTGTTTGAAACTAACAAAAATTAACAAATAATGTATAAATCGAGCATTGGTTAGTAATGACCAGATGAAAAATGAGAAATTGCCTTTTTATATAAACTTAATATTGGAAGAAAACAGCAAAAATGATTTCGATAAGGATCCTTTTGTTGAATGTCTTTTGGTATGCTATCTAATGGATATTCTCATTTTATTCAGTATTTATCAACTAAGCTAGAAATATTCTTGTAGGACAAAGAACAGATTAATATGTTATTGACCTATATAAAACAAGGCACTTTACATATGGACGCCACAGAAAATGTAGTGCAACCTTTGCACTTTGTAAGCAAAAGAATTTTTTTGTATTCATTAGTGGCACATATCCCTAAGCTCCATATAGTATATATAGTATTTCCCGTAGCGCATGCAATACCATACATCGTATGATATCGGGAGATTTTTGTGTGAGCTCCGGAAGTCTTGTTTAAAAAATCGATTCAAATGGCCCATTTGCAAAAGAAAAATAACGGATGTCTGTTTCGGTATTATTGGGGCAATTTTACCAGAATTTATAATAATCTATCTATCCCACTCATCCAGGGATTACTGCACCTCATTGCCGAAAGAAGGTGGCTGCGTAGTAGGTGGCTGAGGTCCCGCCATCCCTTAGACAAGGCTGCGTGGAACAGAGCACAACGTGAGCTTCGTAGGGCACTTGCACATCACAAAGCTGCTTGGTTTTAGGCGAGGCTGGCTGACATAGGAGCAAATAGGGACACAACTGACTCAATTTGGAAGGCAACGCGATCAATAAAATGAAGGAGCACACGCAAGGGACCGTTAGTAAAGCCCCACGGTGCAGGATAGACTTGGAGCAAGCGGAAGAGTTTGCTGCACACCTCGCCGAGCGTTTTCAGCCATTTGAAATTGGCAGCCCGCAACAAGTTTGGGAGACGCAGGAAAGGCTGACCCAAGCACTCCAGATGGACCTGCCCATCGAACCTTTCGTCCCTGAAGAAGTGGCAAATGTCGTCCTAAATTCCAAAAAAGCACCGGGGCATGACATGCTATGCAACACCACCCTGAAGGCACTCTCAAATGGTGCGATCCTCAATATATGATTGATATTCAATGCTATTGTGAGGTTTCCCAGCCCAGTGGAATAATTTCATTTATCCCCAAACCTGACAAGCCGGAAAAAGACACTGCGTCTTACCGGCGGATCAGTCTCCTCCCTTCGATCTCGAAGGTGTTTGAGAGACTGCTTGCGGCTCGGATTTTTAGGATTATGGAATCTCGGAAAATTATTCCCGAGCACCAGTTCGGCTTCCGTGCTGGCCACGGCACAGTCGAGCAGCTGCATCGGATCGTCGACCAGATCCTGGCTACCTTCATCCTGCCAGATCAGGCGCATCCAGGTAGCCCAGAATCTATGCATTCAAAATGATTTTCTGAATTATTGAATTTATTGCTATATTATTTATTATAGAATTTATATGTTTATTAAATATATTAAGTATTTAGTTAATTTGCCTATCGGCTAAGGAATAGGTTAACTGTAATGGATAAATTAACAAAAAATTAAAAATATTTTATAAATATATACATATGAATAATTCTATAATTATATACATTAAAAAATTCCGAAAATCAGAATTTAATTTTGAATAGCTTAGTCAATTTATTTTTATTTAATCACTATTTTATATTTAATGTATTAATGTCTAAGCGCCAGTCGCATATTCTTGCACTATATTAGCACTAACCATAGAATATTCTATGGTTAGTGATATTAGTTTCGGACTAGTTAATTTATTTTATTATGGCTTAAAATATCCCTTAAAGTGCAGAAATACGAATGGTTTTTACAATCGATATTTTTATGAGCGCTATGCGACGCTAAAGCGAGGCTATCTTCGACACATATTATTTTGTCAACTCATGGTGGGTTTATTTAGACAACAAACACGACGGAAAATGCATTTACCTTGAATAGATATCATAAAATGAAGCTTTTCATTCAAATTTTATTAGAATTTGTATGTACACTGACTGTAACACGAGTTCATTGTTTCAACTTCAGAGATCCTACGAGATCCTTCTAGAGATCCTACGATCCAGTCACCAAGGAATGTGCGACAAACCGTCGAGCACGATGGCGGTTCCATCATGGTTTGGGGGTGCATTAATTCAAATGGAGTTGGTCCCCTGGTGTTAATCGATGGAATAATGCGGAAGGAGCAATATCTAGCCATATTAAAAGAAAATCTTCCTAAAGTTATTGGGAATATGGGTCTTTGTGCCGAAAATGCGTTTTTCAACAAGACAACGACCCGAAGCGCACCTCCATATTGGTGAAAAATTGGATTTCAAAGCACAAATTTGAATATATGAAGTGGCCACCACGATCTCCCGACATGAATCCAATTGAAAACTTGTGGAGTCATGTGAAATCGCAACTGGTGAAATATGCAGTTCCTCCAAGTGGAATGAAGGAGTTGTGGGAACGGACACAGGACGTATGGAATGCTATTCCCCCGGAAATGGTACAGCGGTATACCCAAAGTATGCCAAATCGCATTGAAGAGTTGGAAAAGTCCAAGGGGATGTGGACACATTATCAAAAAATCATTAATAAAAATATTTCTTAAAAAAATAACCAGAGTGCAAAACTGTAACATTTGACTTTTTTTACAGTTTGGTGTATGTGGTGTGTCATTTTCTTTAACTGATATCAAATGGCTTTTAATTTTACATAATAGTAGTAAATGATATCACCTACAAAACCAGACTAAGATCTTCAAAATGCGTGCATTAGAAAAAAAATACAGACCTTTGAATTTGAAACAATGAACTCGTTTTACAGTTTTGCTCGTCAGTGTATATATTTATTAAACACATTATTTGTCAGTTAATTTGCTCGGCATTATTGGCCACCCAATTGGTGAAGTATAACAAATTATTTTATTATTATAATTATTATTATGTCGTTAATTTTTTACGGATTTTTGACTTACTCTAAATAGTTCAATTGTAGGTAATTAGAACATTTATAATAATTTTTAAAATAATTTAACATAATTTTTAACCTTGCCATACATCTTCAAAATGCGGCTAGAAATTTGCAAAAGACTATTGACGATATATGAGAAGTAAGCATCTCCGACCCCATAAAGTTTATCTATATTCTTGGCCGTTTAGCCATGTCCGCTTGTCCGTCTGTCTATCTGTCTGTCTATCGCAGATCAAGTTTTTTTTAGCCTTTTGCCACGCCCATTTCCGGCCTCTAAACTCGAAAAAAATATAATCGTCTATAAAACTATAATAAAGCCAATCTGGACCTATGGCATCCAGTTGTGGGGTCCTATCAGCCAATCGAACCGCAATAACATACAAAAGCTGCAAAACAAGGCTCTAACAATGGTCTCGAGCGCTCATCCCTACCACAACAACAGGACCATCCACCAGGTTTCAGAGTTCCCTGGATGAAAGATGAAATTCGAAAGGTGAGCACGAATTACATCAACAGGTCAAACAGTCAGTAGGCTCAAAAGAACACACCCATTTGACACTGCATATGGAGGATGATGACAAGTCCTCCAGCTCCTCACCAACCATTTCTTCTGAGAATGTAATCGACAACGATACCACAAAAAAATTTAATTATTGTCCATTCAGACAGATTTTAAAAAAATAATAATTAAATAATTAATGTGAAAAAAAACCTACAGACAGATTCATGCCAATAAATAAACTTAAACAAATAATAATATTACATATATTAAAAATAATACAAAACAAGTTTAGTAAATAAATTACTTTAACACACAAGACAAATAACAACGGCAATAAACTGACTAATAAATAAAAATTGACAATAAACAATTGACACATACTTACCCGTCGGGGTCGGGGTGATGCTAGTATGGTAAAGTTGCTGAGCGGCTTTAACATGACAAAGTCCAGCGCGATCCATACTTGGCTAAACTCAAGCAGCTCATCGCCTCCACACAGCGTCCCTGGGAACAGCCCCTTTGTTACCCAACAGGGGGGCTGGCTAAGATGAGAAGGCGGCCTGCCGGTAAGAAATCATCGAATGGCTTATTAAAAACCCAGTATGCGTCTGTACCCAGACTGGGCGGCTAGTTTGTAGGGTAGCTACACAATCTCATTAGAGGGAGTGCCCCTGGCAGATGGGTTAAAATGCACCGGTTAGAATTAACCAAATGGAAGGTCATAGAGGAGTAATAATTACGGTGCAGGCTGTCGGAAGCCCAGTACCGGCGGTTGTGAGGGGTGAGCAAGCGGGCCCCCGGCCGTCGATATCCAGCGACCGCAATGCTAAAGAGGTGGAATACTTGGCCTCGCTAGCATCTAATGTTACAAGTAATGTTACCACCGATCAAGCAAGACCCCTCCGGACTCGCCTCTACGCCCATTGGACTCAACGACAGCATGGCACAATTCGGACCTCAGTGAGATCTTGAACGAAATGCAAAGTAGAATTAACCTACTTGTGGCAGCTTTCGAGACTCAGCGACACGTCACCAAGGGGTCCAAAGATGCAATATCAGAGCTGGCTGTGCTCAACAATAGAGCGATGGATCTCCACAAGGGTAGACCAAAAGATGTATCTGCCACGAACGTCGCTACCCAAACAGTGGCATCCTCTAAAATGAAGATCCCCCCAGTCGCTAAGGCCAAAAATACGCCAAAAGCGACATCTTTAAGGAGGGAGCATGATTCCGTGAAGGCTGGGGCCAATGCGCCCAAGGTGGCAACCTATGCAGAGGTTAATAAAGCACCTAGCCGCAAAGCACCTAGGGCCAAAGCGGAAAAAAGAGTAAAACCCAAACAGCTACGCAAGAAACCCGAGGCAGTGATAATCCAAAAACTGCCGACACCTCTTACGTAGACATATTGCGTCAACTAAAAGGGGACCCTGGGCTGGACGAAATAGGCAAGCACGTCCGTAAAATTTGGAGGACGCAGAAAGGTGACCTACTCCTGGAACTGGACGGTAAATCTGAGGGTGGGCTGGTCAAGGTGTGGGCTGGTCAAGGTGTTTAAAGTGTTTAGATTACATCAAGCAAGTAGCTGTAAGGAAGTAGACCGATCGGACTGCTGCTAGCGGTGGGGGGCCAAAGGGTATAAGGCCAAGGGATGCACAGCTAAGCCGAATTTTTTGATCTGCGGCGAAAGGAAGAATCGGAATCATGCGACCGGAGATTTTGCATGCCCCACCTATCAGATGGCCAAAAAACATTTAGAAGAAAAGAGCCAGCAACATGCAAGAACTCGTTAGGATTGCCCAACTAAACGTTAACCACTGTGCGGCTGCCCAAAGCCTATTGCGGCAGACCGAAGTGGAACGCAATATATTCTGCTATTAAATGAACCCTATATCCCAAGTGGAGGGAATGCAGACATGATTTTGGACGGATTAGGAAAGACGGCGATCAAACGCTGCTCCGGAATCCATGTACAAGAAGTACAGTCCCTTCCCCTACGAGGTTTCGCCTACGCGAGACTGAGTGGGATTCATTTTTACAGCTGCTACGCTCCCCAAAGCGACAGCCATGAGCAATTTGAAGATATGCTCGACATGCTGGAGCGCCACGCCAGAGGGCGTAGCCCGATAGTGGTAGCCGGAGATTTTAATGCCTGGGCCACCGAATGGGGTAGCAGAATATCAAATCGTCGAGGAAGAGCACTGATAAACACAATGAGCCTGATCGACCTCGTACTACTTAACGATGGAGACAAACCGACCTTTGACAATGACAGAGGATCATCGTATATTGATGTCACTTTCGCTAGCAGGGCTTTAGCAGTAAATGCCATCTGGGAAGTTCTGGAGGACGAGACGCTGCGTGACCATGCGCTGATCCTTATCAACATTAAAATGACGAGTGCGACACATAGGCTTCGAACGGAGGTACTAGGTCGAATGTGGGACACGAGGAAACTGGACAAAGAGATGCTAACTTATATAATAGAAGGCCTGGAGAATCCAGCTAACCAAGCAGAAAATATGGTCACAAACCTGACGAGACTGCTGGAAACGACGTGCGATGCTACAATGCCGCGAAAAAAGTCAAACAGGAGCAAGCCACCTGCTTACTGGTGGAGTGAGTCTGTAGTGTCCAGCTGGCGCAGCATAGTTTGCATCCCACTGTACGGCTAGAAACCTAGCAATGCATCACCCTGTATGTGCATAGGTTTGTATGCGGAAATCGCGTTACCGCACCCACTGTGCGAGCGAGGCTCCGTTAGCTGACGGCTGCAATCCGCTTGTTCCTATGAAAGGGACAGACAGGAGGATCGCGAGATGGATCACGCCACTCAACAGCAAGTTATTGGGTGAAGGGCAAGCAAATGGAAAATTCCACTGGCAAACCAGCATCGTCCCTGGGAACAGCCCCTTTGTTACTCAACAGGGGGGCTGGCTAAGATGAGAAGGCGGCCTGCCGGTAAGAAATCATCGAATGGCTTATTAAAAACCCAGTATGCGTCTGTACCCAGACTGGGCGGCTAGTTTGTAGCGTAGCTACACCATCTCATTAGAGGGAGTGCAAAAGACTATTGACGATATATGAGAAGTAAGCATCTCCGACCCCATAAAGTTTATCTATATTCTTGGCCGTTTAGCCATGTCCGCTTGTCCGTCTGTCTATCTATCTGTCTATCGCAGATCAAGTTTTTTTTAGCCTTTTGCCACGCCCATTTCCGCTCTCTAAACTCGAAAAAAATATAATCGTCTATAAAACTATAATAAAGCCAATCTGGACCTATGGCATCCAGTTGTGGGGTCCTATCAGCCAATCGAACCGCAATAACATACAAAAGCTGCAAAACAAGGCTCTAACAATGGTCTCGAGCGCTCATCCCTACCACAACAACAGGACCATCCACCAGGTTTCAGAGTTCCCTGGATGAAAGATGAAATTCGAAAGGTGAGCACGAATTACATCAACAGGTCAAACAGTCAGTAGGCTCAAAAGAACACACCCATTTGACACTGCATATGGAGGATGATGACAAGTCCTCCAGCTCCTCACCAACCATTTCTTCTGAGAATGTAATCGACAACGATACCACAAAAAAAATTTAATTATTGTCCATTCAGACAGATTTTAAAAAAATAATTAATTAAATAATTAATGTGAAAAAAAAACCTACGACAGATTCATGCCAATAAATAAACTTAAACAAATAATAATTTTACATATATTAAAAATAATACAAAACAAGTTTAGTAAATAAATTACTTTAACACACAAGACAAATAACAACGGCAATAAACTGACTAATAAATAAAAATTGACAATAAACAATTGACACATACTTACCCGTCGGGGTCGGGGTGATGCTAGTATGGTAAAGTTGCTGAGCGGCTTTAACATGACAAAGTCCAGCGCGATCCATACTTGGCTAAACTCAAGCAGCTCATCGCCTCCACACAGCGTCCCTGGGAACAGCCCCTTTGTTACCCAACAGGGGGGCTGGCTAAGATGAGAAGGCGGCCTGCCGGTAAGAAATCATCGAATGGCTTATTAAAAACCCAGTATGCGTCTGTACCCAGACTGGGCGGCTAGTTTGTAGGGTAGCTACACAATCTCATTAGAGGGAGTGCCCCTGGCAGAAGGGTTAAAATGCACCGGTTAGAATTAACCAAATGGAAGGTCATAGAGGAGTAATAATTACGGTGCAGGGTGTCGGAAGCCCAGTACCGGCGGTTGTGAGGGGTGAGCAAGCGGGCCCCCGGCCGTCGATATCCAGCGACCGCAATGCTAAAGAGGTGGAATACTTGGCCTCGCTAGCATCTAATGTTACAAGTAATGTTACCACCGATCACATTAGCGTGCCGATTCCAAAGGCAGGAAGCAAGACCCCTCCGGGCTCGCCTCTACGCCCATTGGACTCAACGACAGCATGGCACAATTCGGACCTCAGTGAGATCTTGAATGAAATGCAAAGTAGAATTAACCTACTTGTGGCAGCTTTCGAGACTCAGCGACACGTCACCAAGGGGTCCAAAGATGCAATATCAGAGCTGGCTGTGCTCAACAATAGAGCGATGGATCTCCACAAGGGTAGACCAAAAGATGTATCTGCCACGAACGTCGCTACCCAAACAGTGGCATCCTCTAAAATGAAGATCCCCCCAGTCGCTAAGGCCAAAAATACGCCAAAAGCGACATCTTTAAGGAGGGAGCATGATTCCGTGAAGGCTGGGGCCAATGCGCCCAAGGTGGCAACCTATGCAGAGGTTAATAAAGCACCTAGCCGCAAAGCACCTAGGGCCAAAGCGGAAAAAAGAGTAAAACCCAAACAGCTACGCAAGAAACCCGAGGCAGTGATAATCCAAAAACTGCCGACACCTCTTACGTAGACATATTGCGTCAACTAAAAGGGGACCCTGGGCTGGACGAAATAGGCAAGCACGTCCGTAAAATTTGGAGGACGCAGAAAGGTGACCTACTCCTGGAACTGGACGGTAAATCTGAAGGTGGAGTGAGCAAAATCCGCGAAGGCATTGCAAACTCCCTCAACAACATCGCCACGGTAGGTTCAGACATCCAAAGAACTGCACTGAAATGCAGTGGCATGGATGAGGCACCGACCACTGGGGACCTTCTCCAATGTTTAAAGGCCCAATACCCGACGATCTCAAGTCCGAATGTGAAAGGACTAAGAAGGATGCGAGACGGGACCCAAATAGCTACGGTATTGCTATACGTAAACGATGCCATAAAAGTACTAAAAAAGGGTTATATTACAGTGGGCTGGTCAAGGTGTTTAAAGTGTTTAGATTACGGGCATCAAGCAAGTAGCTGTAAGGAAGGAGACCGATCGGACTGCTGCTTACGGTGGGGGGCCAAAGGGTATAAGGCCAAGGAATGCACAGCTAAGCCGAATTTTTTGATCTGCGGCGAAAGGAAGAATCGGAATCATGCGACCGGCGGTTTTGCATGCCCCACCTATCAGATGGCCAATAAACATTTAGAAGAAAAGAGCCAGCAACATGCAAGAACTCGTTAGGATTGCCCAACTAAACGTTAACCACTGTGCGGCTGCCCAGAGCCTACTGCGGCAGACCGAAGTGGAACGCAATATATTCTGCTATTAAATGAACCCTATATCCCAAGTGGAGGGAATGCAGACATGATTTTGGACGGATTAGGAAAGACGGCGATCAAACGCTGCTCCGGAATCCATGTACAAGAAGTACAGTCCCTTCCCCTACGAGGTTTCGCCTACGCGAGACTGAGTGGGATTCATTTTTACAGCTGCTACGCTCCCCAAAGCGACAGCCATGAGCAATTTGAAGATATGCTCGACATGCTGGAGCGCCACGCCAGAGGGCGTAGCCCGATAGTGGTAGCCGGAGATTTTAATGCCTGGGCCACCGAATGGGGTAGCAGAATATCAAATCGTCGAGGAAGAGCACTGATAAACACAATGAGCCTGATCGACCTCGTACTACTTAACGATGGAGACAAACCGACCTTTGACAATGACAGAGGATCATCGTGTATTGATGTCACTTTCGGTAGCAGGGCTTTAGCAGTAAATGCCATCTGGGAAGTTCTGGAGGACGAGACGCTGCGTGACCATGCGCTGATCCTTATCAACATTAAAATGACGAGTGCGACACATAGGCTTCGAACGGAGGTACTAGGTCGAATGTGGGACACGAGGAAACTGGACAAAGAGATGCTAACTTATATAATAGAAGGCCTGGAGAATCCAGCTAACCAAGCAGAAAATATGGTCACAAACCCGACGAGACTGCTGGAAACGACGTGCGATGCTACAATGCCGCGAAAAAAGTCAAACAGGAGCAAGCCACCTGCTTACTGGTGGAGTGAGTCTGTAGTGTCCAGCTGGCGCAGCATAGTTTGCATCCCACTGTACGGCTAGAAACCTAGCAATGCATCACCCTGTATGTGCATAGGTTTGTATGCGGAAATCGCGTTACCGCACCCACTGTGCGAGCGAGGCTCCGTTAGCTGACGGCTGCAATCCGCTTGTTCCTATGAAAGGGACAGACAGGAGGATCGCGAGATGGATCACGCCACTCAACAGCAAGTTATTGGGTGAAGGGCAAGCAAATGGAAAATTCCACTGGCAAACCAGCCCATGACCTATATCTAGCTGCTCGGACGAATTAATCAGCAATTGTTTTTCGGACGGCCACGAGTCAACACCTTTGACTTTCGCGAGCATAAGCAACGATCAGCTAACCGTTCGGCGCGCATCAATTAGCCAAACGGTGGACAGTTTATTAAATTCAGAAAAATTCTAGAAGGTGAATTAGGGAAGTGTGTTTCGGTAGTGTGGTTTACATAAATCGTTTGTTTTCTCATAGGATCCGTCCGGCCTCGGATTCTGGTCGGTCACGGAGGAATTAGAAAGGCGGTCCGAAGTGAGAAGTAACGCCCCCCCCCCATGAACCCATCACTTCAGCGCCGACGAAACCCTGAAACAACTCGAAGGAAACGTTCCGAACAATTCACACTTGTGTTAAAAATTCAATTTTTTTTTTTATATGTATAATTTTTTTAAAATTATCTTTGCTCGCCTGACTACCCCTAATATAAAGTTTCGGCTAAGCCATGAGGGGAAGCCAATGTTAAATGGTAGAATAATAAGTATTTTTTTTTTATTAATATCTAAAATTTTGAGTACATAAAAAAAAAAAAAAACAAAAAGGGAAATGTCAGAGGCTGGGAGAGATCCGATAAAAAAAAAAAAAAAAAAAGAAAAGATTAAGTGTAATTTCTAAGCCTCGTTTATTGTGTGCCCCCATCAAACTCAACAATAGCAAAACAGCCAAAAACAATATTTCACTATAGCTTCGCTGCTACAATGGGCCCATCGTACGCATCGAGGGATTAAAATGCAAAGTGAGTAATACTTCTTTTTTTTTAATTTTTCTGGCTATATTATCATAATACTTTTTTTTTTATAAACACTTCGAACCCAATAAGAGAGGCTTGAAATATATACATGTATATATTAAATTAACTAATAACTGAATTATTTCGCTGTATGATAATCTCACTGTCCCTATGCCTCTTAGGTTAATTTCTTATCAAGAGTAATAATAATGTAATAATGATAATTTTTTTTTTAAGTTTAGTTATTAAGATGGAGTTTACACGAATCACGAAGCATTAATTTAAATTTTCTTGGTTCGTCGCCGGTACCAATCGGCTCAATGTGCGCATAACGGAAAATAAAATAAAAGTTCGAGTCACCAGGTTGGGAGGGTAAAGACCGTAGGACTAAATTACACCTAATTGTCCTACATCCACAATCCGAAAACTTGTCCGTACCATTTCTCTTAATTTTTTTTTGGTATTAATTCCGACAGCATAATTTTTGTGCGATTTATAAATTTTGTTCTTTTAGTGCACTTAACATTATGATAGTGTGTAGGCAGATATTAGATCAAATAAACCCACACCCCATCCGGCGAGCTCAGTGTAAAGAGACATAGTCAAGAAGTGCACGACCTCTAATATTGTCTATTAGAGCACCCGAGTGCCAGGTAGAGTATTTCACTCTCAGCACAAAGGGCCTCACACACGCTACTAGTCCTTGCGACTTTTAAGAGCGGAGTGCCTCGCAGCAAGAAGAAGAGCTCAGCGGGCGAGAGGACGTGACGAACACTTGCAATTAGTGAACCGCTACAGAACAGCTCGGGCGGCACTACAGAGGGCAATCGCGATAGCAAAGGCTGGAGCATTTAAGGACCTGCTCTACAGTATTGACGAGAAACCATGGGGCTCTGCATATTAGATAGTTTATAAAAAGCTAAAAACTTCGGCGGGTAAGCTACAAATGGAGCCCGGTGCAATGGCCAGCATCGTAGAGGAACTGTTCCCAAAAGTAGCTACCCTTTGGCAACCGGCAGAACGTACCCCTGGCGTGCCCTTTCCTGCCATCACACCAGATGAAATAGTGCAAGCCTCTAAAAGGATAAGGCCCAGCAAAGCTCCTGATTTGGACGGAATACCAGGAACCGTCGTTAAAGCCGTAGCGGAGGCAAAGCCGGAATTATTCAGCAACACTTTCCAACAGTGCCTCTCTGAAGGGATATTCCCCAAAATATGGAAAAACGAACGGCTTATTCTTATCCCCAAGGGTAAAGGTAACGCTAACACTGCCAGTGGTTACCGTCCCCTATGCCTACTAGACATAGTGGGAAAGCTATTCGAACGGATTATATACTGCCGACTGGAAGCCATCACTGAGGGACTCAGTGGACTATCGCACCAACAGTATGGGTTCCGAAAGGGGAAAAGCACCCTTGATGCGCTGTCTGATGTCCGAAACATCGTACAAAACGCGCTGAACGGAGAAAGATGGCTAGGAGGAACGAAGGAATACTGCGCGATAGCCATCCTTGATGTAAAAAACGCCTTTAACTCAGCTAAGTGGACCAGCATCCTCAGCGCCATGGGAAACATGGGTATCCCTAAATACCTCAGGGATATTGTTGGGAGCTATTTCCGAGAGCAGGTCCTTTGGTACGAAACGAGTGAAGCCCCCAAAAAGTACCAAGTTACCTCGGGTGTCCCACAAGGATTTGTGATCGGTCCAATCCTGTGAAACATCATGTACAATGGTATCCTGAACTTAGGGAAACCAAGGAACGCTAAGTTGCACTGCTTCGCGGACGATGTGCCGATTACAGCTGGTGACCTACTCGTGGAACTGGACGGTCCGCGAAAGCATTGCAAACTCCCTCAACAACATCGCCACGGTAGGTTCAGACATACAAAGAACTGCACTGAAATGTAGTGGCATGGATGAGGCACCGACCACTGGGGACCTTCTCCAATGTTTAAAGGCCCAATACCCGACGATCTCAAGTCCGAATGTGAAAGGACTTAGAAGGATGCGAGACGGGACCCAAATAGCTACGGTATTGCTAGACGTAAACGATGTCATAACAGTACTAAAAAAGGGTTATATTACAGTGGGCTGGTCAAGGTGTTTAAAGTGTTTAGATTACGGGCATCAAGCAAGTAGCTGTAAGGAAGGAGACCGATCGGACTGCTGCTTACGGTGGGGGGCCAAAGGGTATAAGGCCAAGGAATGCACAGCTAAGCCGAATTTTTTGATCTGCGGCGAAAGGAAGAATCGGAATCATGCGACCGGCGGTTTTGCATGCCCCACCCATCAGATGGCCAAAAAACATTTAGAAGAAAAGAGCCAGCAACATGCAAGAACTCGTTAGGATTGCCCAACTAAACGTTAACCACTGTGCGGCTGCCCAGAGCCTACTGCGGCAGACCGAAGTGGAACGCAATATAGATATTCTGCTATTAAATGAACCCTATATCCCAAGTGGAGGGAATGCAGACATGATTCTGGACGGATTAGGAAAGACGGCGATCAAACGCTGCTCCGGAATCCATGTACAAGAAGTACAGTCCCCTCCCCTACAAGGTTTCGCCTACGCGAGACTGAGTGGGATCCATTTTTACAGCTGCTACGCTCCCCCAAGCGACAGCCATGAGCAATTTGAAGACATGCTCGACATGCTGGAGCGCCACGCCAGAGGGCGTAGCCCGATAGTGGTAGCCGGAGATTTTAATGCCTGGGCCACCGAATGGGGTAGCAGAATATCAAATCGTCGAGGAAGAGCACTGATAAACACAATGAGCCTGATCGACCTCGTACTACTTAACGATGGAGACAAACCGACCTTTGACAATGACAGAGGATGATCGTATATTGATGTCACTTTCGCTAGCGGGGCTTTAGCAGTAAATGCCACCTAGGAAGTTCTGGAGGACGAGACGCTGAGTGACCATGCGCTTATCCTTATCAACATTAAAATGACGAGTGCGACACATAGGCTTCGAAGGAAGGTACAAGGTCGAATGCGGGACACGAGGAAACTGGACAAAAATCCAGCTAATCAAGCAGAAAATATGGTCACAAACCTGACGAGACTGCTGGAAACGACGTGCGATGCTACAATGCCGCGAAAAAAGTCAAACAGGAGCAAGCCACCTGCTTACTGGTGGAGTGAGTCCTAGCGACTTTTGAGAGCGGAGTGCCTCGCAGCAAGAAGAAGAGCTCAGCGGGCGAGAGGACGTGACGAACACTTGCAATTAGTGAACCGCCACAGAACAGCTCGGGCGGCACTACAGAGGGCAATCGCGATAGCGAAGGCTGGAGCATTTAGGGACCTGCTCTACAGTATTGGTGAGAAACCATGGGGCTCTGCATATTAGATAGTTTATAAAAAGCTAAAAACTTCGGCGGGTAAGCTACAAATGGAGCCCGGTGCAATGGCCAGCATCGTAGAGGAACTGTTCCCAAAAGTAGCTACCCTTTGGCAACCGGCAGAACGTACCCCTGGCGTGCCCTATCCTGCCAAAGGATAAGGCCCAGCAAAGCTCCTGGTTTGGACGGAATACCAGGAACCGTCGTTAAAGCCGTAGCGGAGGCAAAGCCGGAATTATTCAGCAACACTTTCCAACAGTGCCTCTCTGAAGGGATATTCCCCAAAATATGGAAAAACCAACGGCTTATTCTTATCCCCAAGGGTAAAGGTAACGCTAACACTGCCAGTGGTTACCGTCCCCTATGCCTACTAGACATAGTGGGAAAGCTATTCGAACGGATTATTTACTGCCGACTGGAAGCCATCCTGAACTTAAGGAAACCAAGGAACGCTAAGTTGTACTGCTTCGCGGACGATGTGCCGATTACAGCTGTAGCCAAAACATTGCCTGTTCTACAAACCACCTGCAAAGAAGCAATCAGGGCTGCAACTGATTGGCTAGAGAGCGTCGGGCTAAACATTGCAGCCCAGAAAACAGAAATTGTGCTACTAAGCAGCAAAAAGGCAGTAGAGTCACTATATATAACAGTAGGCGGAATACAGCTTGAATCAGCTACGTCCCTGAAATATTTGGGGGTTATGATCGACCATAAACTCAACTTCAGGGACCACGTGCAATATGCTAGTAGGAAGGCCGCTATGGTATTGGAAAATTGGTATTGGAAAATCCATAGACAATTGCACGTGGAGTGTTTCTGGTGAACAATGTGATCGTGCATTGTTGGAATATATCGATTCCTCCTTCAAAATTAACATTACACATCACTATCATGGATTATATTGCTATGTTGAACTGGTCACACTTGAAGTGTGTGCTCTTTACCACCATCGTATGATGGTGTTGTAACAGCAATTGAAACTTTGAAGAGAATTTAACTTTGCCATTTGTTAAAAATAGGTTGGTAGATCATGAAATAAAAATTAAAAACAACAACAATGATACAAGCAGAAAAGTTTTAAAGGCACTTGTGGAAAATAATAACAATAAGAATAAAATATTTAAAACTAAGGTGTTTCAAGCTCAAAAGAAATTTATGAAAGGAAAATCAAAATTTTCTATTAAATGTCACCACTGTGGCAAAGAGGGGCATATTAAAAAAGATTGCTACCATTATAAGAGAGTTATAAATAATAAAAATAAAGAATCAAACAATAATAAACAAGCTCAAATTGCAACAACACAACACGGTTTCGCATTTATGTTTAATATTCATAATAATAAAGTAACGGATAAATATGATTTTATTCTTGACTCTGGTGCAAGTGATCACCTAATAAATGATGATACCCTGTTTGCTGACTGTGTGGAATTGGAGCATCCACTTAAAATTGCTGTAGCAAAACAGGGAGAATTTATTGATGCTACAAAGCGTGGCATTGTCAGATTACGGAACAAGTTTAATATAACACTAGAGGATGTCCTGTACTGTAAAGATGCTGCAGCTAACCTGATGTCAATTCAAAGACTGCAGGAGGCTGGAATGTCAATTGAATTTGACGAAAATGGCGCCACCGTAAAGAAAGATGGCCAGACGGTGATGCAAAATGCAGATATGTTGGATAACATTCCTATTATTAAACTACACGCCTATAAGCTGAAGCTGAAGCTGTGTTAACTGCAACTTATTTAGTTAACAGAATTCCAAGCAGAGCACTTGGTGATAATGCAAAAACTCCATACGAGCTGTGGCATAATAGAAAACCCAGTTTAAACCATATAAGAGTATTTGGTTCAACGGTTTATGTACATAATAAAAATAAGAAAGGAAAATTTGATGACAAATCATACAAGAGTATTCTTGTAGGATATGAACCAAATGGTTGTAAACTGTGGGATGCTATTAATAAAAAATTTATTATTGCAGGAGATGTTGTTGTCGATGAAACCAATATGGTCAATTCAAGAGCTGAAAATAATAAAACAAAAATTCTGAGTGAGAGTAAGGAATGTGATGAAACAGAATTCTTAAAAGACAGTAAAGATTCTGATTATATATTTGCTCCGAATGGACGTAGGAAAAGAAAGCAAAGTGATATCCTGAATGATAGTAAGGAATCAAGTATCCGGAATGAGAGTACGGAATTAAAAATCCTGAATGATAGTAAGGAATCAAATATCCTGAATGGCAGTAAGGAATCAAGTATCCGGAATGAGAGTACGGAGTATAAAACTGATAAGCAGCTAAATGATATTGGCATCGACAAGAACTGTGAAGAAATAAATAGAAGAAGTGAGAGGTTAAAAGTAAAACCTCAGTTGTCATATAATGAAGACGATAACAGTCTAAATCATTACATGCTAAATGCTCATACCATCTTTAACGATGTCCCTAATACATTTGATGAAATTCAATATAGAAATGATAAATCATTTTGGGAAGAGGCTATTCAAGCAGAGTTGAGTTATTTACATGACGTAAATAATACTTGGACAATTACAAAGAGGCCTGAAAACAAGAATATAGTTGAAAGTAGATGGGTATTTTCTATAAAATATAATGAATTAGGAAATCCTAGAAAATATAAGGCTAGATTAGTTGCCAGAGGGTTTACCCAGAAATATCAAGTAGATTATGATGAAACATTTGCCCCAGTTGCTAGAATTTCAAGTTTTCGTTTCATATTGTCATTAGCAGTTCAATATGACTTGAAAGTGCATCAAATGGATGTAAAAACAGCTTTCCTAAATGGAAATGAATGAGGAGATATACATGAGTTCTGAATAAATTTAATATGAATGATTGTAATGCAGTCACTACCCCTTTACCAACCAAACTAAATTATAATAATCTTAACTCAGATGAAGATTGCAATGCGCCATGTCGCAATCTAATTGGGTATTTGATGTACATAATGCTTTGTACACGCCCAGATTTAGCTACTGCAGTAAATATACTTAGCAAATATAGTAGCAAAAATAATTCTGAGTTATGGCAATATCTAAAAAGAATTCTTAGATATTTAAAGGGAAGCAGTGAAATGAAATTGATATTTAAGAAAACTGCATTATTTAAAGACGCATTAGCTGGATATGTATACTCAGATTGGGGTGGAAATGAAACTGATAGAAAAAGTACTACTAGCTATTTATTTAATATGTTTGATAATAATTTGATTTGTTGGAATACAAAGAGACAGAATTCAGTAGCAGCCCCATCTACTGAAGCCGAGTATATGGCATTATTTGAAGCAGTTAGAGAAGCTCTTTGGTTAAGATCTTTATTCACAAGTGTAAGCTTGAGATACAAATTAAAATATATGAAGACAATCAAGGCTGTATAGCCATAGCCAACAATCCCTCATGTCATAAAAGATCAAAACATATACATATAAAATACCATTTTGCTAGAGAGCAAGTTGAAAATAATGTAATTTGCATTGAGTATATCCCGACAGGTAATCAGCTCGCCGACATCTTTACGAAGCCATTGACGGCTGCTCGATTTACGGAACTAAGAAACAAATAGGGTTTGCTGAACGACAACCATTAATACATAAGGATGATTGAATTATTATTAAATTATTTTATTTTAATTTATATTGTTAAAGAAAATTTTTAATTTATAATTTTGTTATTGAATGTGATCTGATCGGGTATTTCTGGGTTTTCCCCGATTCTTGCAGCGAATGCTGGATCACTAACACTTCCCAGTATGCACACCATCCACATTAGAATACTAATAATATTAGATTGAGTTAATGAAACTGAATTATTGAAAAATGTATTTTTAAGTTGTTAATGTATATATGAATGTTTTTTTGAAGGGGGGTGTTGGAATATATCGATTCCTCCTTCAAAATTAACATTACACATCACTATCATGGATTATATTACTATGTTGAACTGGTCACACTTGAAGTGTGTGCTCTTTACTCATCCATTCTCTTTGTGAACTGTGCCTGGTGTGGTGTTGCAAATATATAAAACAAATTAAAGTATTTGATTCATTATTAAATAATAAATACTACAGTAGTTGTTTCCAACAATTATGAAATAATAAATACTACAGTAATTTTTTCCAACATACATGGAAAACCAACTTTTTGGTATATTTTATTATATTTGCGCTGGGTAGCGGGTATATCACAGTCGAGCACACTCGACTGTAGCTTTCTTACTTATTTTTAGGTTGAACCTATTCAGATGAACCAAAAAATATCATTGATTTTATTAACCTTTCATAAGAAAAAATAATTAAGGAATAAATAATATTTTTTTTGACTAAACCTTTTTCAGCATGTTATTACAATATGAGTTAAGAATTCAAGAAAAAAAAATTATGTAAATCGGACAGCTGGTGTAGGAATTTAAGATAAATTTCTACGTCTGAAATCATGAACCTATTCAGTTAAACGGCAGTGTATATACCTATTACTATTGAGCCTATTAATTACAACCATATCGCAAAGAATTGAAGTGAATCCCATTCGAAACAATCAAGGATTCTTATTATTTTAATCAGGACTAATCAACTTACCAACATCTTTCGAACACCACTGTATAACAATTAATATAACACAAGTAGAAAAAATATTCGACATATATCGACAAAGTAACATATATGTCGTGACACGATGATTTAACTTGAGTTAAACGGCCGTTGCGCGCTACACATCTCTAATTCGTTGTCCGTTTCTTTAGTTCCGTTATTTCTTATGTTATACTCAGACGATTGAGCGTAGATAATTTTGAGACTGAGCGAGATAAGGCTATCTGTCGCTGTACGTGGTCCCTTGTGTTGTTTAGCGAGATGATAATAGTGATGAAAATGATGAGTGCAGTTAACATTGTCGTCACAAGAATCGCTGGCACGAGGCGTGTGCAGTCTAGAACGTTCACCGTAAGCGGACACAAGGGAATTCGTATTTGTGCGCGTAGCCAAAAGAAACGTTTAGTAAAAGAAATGGAATCTAACCTCATGGCTGACCCGACATCAGAAGTGGGATCCGTGCCAGCTCTTGCATTATCTGGAGAACAGTGGCGTGAAGTTCTTGACTTGCACAATCGGAATATGATCGAGCTCCTGAAAACAATGCAGGCAGCGACACAAGTGCAGCAAGAATGCCGTGACGTCATTTTGCCCAAATTCAACCCTGACACTGCTGGAGTAGAAGCCTCAAAATGGTGCGCTACTTTCGACGTAATACTATCGGAGCACCCACTGGAAGGTAGTGAACTTATTATGGCATTGAGTAATTCCATGGAGGGGATCGCTTCGCATTGGTTAACACAAATCTCCTATCCTGGCATGAAATGGAGTTTCGAGAATTGTTTCTTCAGCGCTACGAAGAAGAAGAGACGGTGGCGGCCTTGCTTATCAATTTGCTAAACAGCCGCCCGGCCGATGACGAATGTCTCGCAGTTTATGCAAGTCGTTTAATGACGTAATTGACACACTTGGCGAATATCGATAGCCGCTGGCAGCGAATTGTTTTTACTTCAAACGTGCAATCCTTTTGATAAGAAACGACGCGGCTGTCGTGACGAAAAGACTGAACCAGACCAAAAGAAAAGAAGAGTGTTATCTGTGGTGTGTCATTTTTGTGGAAAACAAGAACATAAAGTTGCAGAATGCCGATCGAAATGCGTCAAGAGAGAGAGATGAAGCCACAGCGCGAGAAGTCAAGTCTCACGTGTTTCAAATGTGGCCAACCAGGGAACTGCCCAAGTGCTCAAGTAACGCGACACCAGCTTTACCCGGAAAGATCCAGCAGAAGAGTGTCAACCAATGTTTTGTTGCAGAACCAACCGCAGTTATGGAATATCGAGGTGAGCTCTATCCAATTTGCATTGACTCCGGCGCCAAATGTTCGATAATTAAGGAGACAATCAGCAACAAATTATCTGGAAAACGCACCAATAATATTCTAATTTTGAAAGATATCATTCTAATGAATTGGAAACCTTAGCTGTGGTTCAGGCCATAAAACATTTTCGTCATTACCTTCTTGGTCGCAATTTCGTTGTGTTTACCGATTGTAATTCGTTGAAGGCTTCTCGTACCAAAATAGATTTGACTCCAAGGGTACATCGCTGGTGGGCCTATTTACAATCGTTCAATTTTGACATTCAATATAGAGAAGGAAAACGTATGGCTCATATTGACTTTTTGTCCAGAAACCCATTGCCTCCCGAATCGCATCCAGCTGTATCGAAAATTCCCGAAAAGAGAGTAAATTTAGCTGAAATTTCTAGCGACTGGCTTCTCGCCGAACAGCGTTTAGATCCCGAAATAATAGAAATTGTCACTAAATTAAACTCCGATGAGTTCTCCGTAGACTTGGCCAACACATTTGATTTGCGCAAAGGAGTCTTGCATCGTAAGGTACAGTGGAATGGTAGGACACGTTGCTTGCTGGTTGTGCCACGAGCGTTCAAATGGTCGATGAGTTCTCTGTAGACTTGGCAAACACATTTGATTTGCGCAAAGGAGTCTTGCATCGTAAGGTACAGTGGAATGGTAGGACACGTTGCTTGCTGGTTGTGCCACGAGCGTTCAAATGGTCGATGAGTTCTCCGTAGACTTGGCAAACACATTTGATTTGCGCAAAGGAGTCTTGCATCGTAAGGTACAGTTGAATGGTAGGACACGTTGCTTGCTGGTTGTGCCACGAGCGTTCAAATGGTCGATGAGTTCTCTGTAGACTTGGCAAACACATTTGATTTGCGCAAAGGAGTCTTGCATCGTAAGGTACAGTGGAATGGTAGGACACGTTGCTTGCTGGTTGTGCCACGAACGTTCAAATGGTCGATGAGTTCTCCGTAGACTTGGCAAACACATTTGATTTGCGCAAAGGAGTCTTGCATCGTAAGGTACAGTGGAATGGTAGGACACGTTGCTTGCTGGTTGTGCCACGAGCGTTCAAATGGTCGATGAGTTCTCTGTAGACTTGGCAAACACATTTGATTTGCGCAAAGGAGTCTTGCATCGTAAGGTACAGTGGAATGGTAGGACACGTTGCTTGCTGGTTGTGCCACGAGCGTTCAAATGGTCGATGAGTTCTCTGTAGACTTGGCAAACACATTTGATTTGCGCAAAGGAGTCTTGCATCGTAAGGTACAGTGGAATGGTAGGACACGTTGCTTGCTGGTTGTGCCACGAGCGTTCAAATGGTCGATGAGTTCTCCGTAGACTTGGCAAACACATTTGATTTGCGCAAAGGAGTCTTGCATCGTAAGGTACAGTTGAATGGTAGGACACGTTGCTTACTGGTTGTGCCACGAGCGTTTAAATGGTCGATGAGTTCTCCGTAGACTTGGCAAACACATTTGATTTGCGCAAAGGAGTCTTGCATCGTAAGGTACAGTGGAATGGTAGGACACGTTGCTTGCTGGTTGTGCCACGAGCGTTCAAATGGTCGATGAGTTCTCCGTAGACTTGGCAAACACATTTGATTTGCGCAAAGGAGTCTTGCATCGTAAGGTACAGTGGAATGGTAGGACACGTTGCTTGCTGGTTGTGCCACGAGCGTCCAAATGGTCGATGAGTTCTCTGTAGACTTGGCAAACACATTTGATTTGCGCAAAGGAGTCTTGCATCGTAAGGTACAGTGGAATGGTAGGACACGTTGCTTGCTGGTTGTGCCACGAGCGTTCAAATGGTCGATGAGTTCTCTGTAGACTTGGCAAACACATTTGATTTGCGCAAAGGAGTCTTGCATCGTAAGGTACAGTGGAATGGTAGGACACGTTGCTTGCTGGTTGTGCCACGAGCGTTCAAATGGTCGATGAGTTCTCTGTAGACTTGGCAAACACATTTGATTTGCGCAAAGGAGTCTTGCATCGTAAGGTACAGTGGAATGGTAGGACACGTTGCTTGCTGGTTGTGCCACGAGCGTTCAAATGGTCGATGAGTTTTCCGTAGACTTGGCAAACACATTTGATTTGCGCAAAGGAGTCTTGCATCGTAAGGTACAGTGGAATGGTAGGACACGTTGCTTGCTGGTTGTGCCACGAGCGTTCAAATGGTCGATGAGTTCTCCGTAGACTTGGCAAACACATTTGATTTGCGCAAAGGAGTCTTGCATCGTAAGGTACAGTGGAATGGTAGGATACGTTGCTTGCTGGTTGTGCCACGAGCGTTCAAATGGTCGGTAATAAACCAAGTACACGAATCGATTATGCACCTTGGTTGGAAAAAGACACTTGACAAAATTTATCAATATTACTGGTTTGCTAAAATAAACAAGTACGTTCGTAAATTTGTCGCTAACTGCATAATTTGTCGGACTCCTAAATCACCTTCTGGGAAAGTCCAAGCTGAGCTTCATCCTATCCCAAAGGTCAGTATACCTTGGCATACGGTTCACATTGACATTACAGGAAAGCTAAGCGGAAAAAGCGATTTAAAAGAGTACGTCATTGTTCAGATCGATGCTTATACAAAATACGTTTATTTGCATCACGTTCTAAAGTTAGATGCTGAAAGTTGTATTAAGTCTGTGAAATCTGCCGTAACATTATTTGGGGTACCAAATCGCACAATAGCCGGGTCTGCTAGGTGTAGGTGTTTTGCTAGTTCGAAATTTTTAGTGTTTTGCAACTCTCAAAAAATAAAACTTCATTTAATTGCCACAGGAGCAAGCCGTGCCAATGGCCAAGTTGAACGTCTGATGAGCACACTAAAGAATTTGTTGACTGCCGTAGAAGCTAGTCAGCGATCTTGGCAAGACGCACTTGGTGAAGTACAGCTTGCATTAAACTGTACAATTACTCGTGCAACTGAGGCAAGCCCATTGAAATGTTGATCGGAAAAGAGGCTCGACTCTTGGGATTAGTTCCTCCGCTAGAAACAGAAGTAGAAATAGATTTATCTAGTATTAGAGCTAACGCTACCGATAGAATGAAATCCTTAACCTCTTATGATAAATCTAAATTCGATAAAAGCAAGGCAACTGTTGTCAAACACAATGTAGGTGATTACGTGTTACTAAAAAATGAAGCGCTTTCAGTAACAGAAGTCTTGGATGGTGATAGGTACATGTTGAAGTCCCTAAAAAATAAACGCTTGCTCAAGTATTGTCACGAAGATATTCGAAAAATGCCAGATAGTGAAATACCAAATGAATTTAATATCGAAAATGAAGAGTTAAGCCTGCCAATGAGTCCAGTTCGGACAGAAAGTAATCCATCTAAGCGAGATGATGTGTTATCCGTCAGAGAGGACGATGTGTTATCCGCCAGAGAGGATGATGTGTAATCCGTTAAGAGAAACGATGAATTTAATGAATTGAAGAGACGAATATAGTGTACTGGCGGAAGGCCCAAGTGAGGCATATTGAAAGTAATGTTAAGTCATTTATAGTCTAGTCATTAATGCAGAAAATATGAACTGAAAATACTAGGAAAATTAAATTAATTACGTTTGTAAAATAGGTATAAGAGAGTCTGTTATGAAGAAAATTGTTTGGTGTACAGAGCATAGTGTGAAAGACATGAATAATAAATCTTAAGACTTGAATAGAGATGAAAATTGAGTCAGTTTGAAAAAAAACATGAGGACGTGTAAATTGTCAGGATAGCCGTGTCGTGACACGATGATATAACTTCAGTTAAACGGCCGTTGCGCGGTACACATCTCTAATTCGCTTCCCGTTTCTTTAGATCCGTTATTTCTTATGTCATACTCAGACGAGCGAGATAAGGCTATCTGTCGCTGTACGTGGTCCCTTGTGTTGTTTAGCGTGTGTGAGTAAGCGAGATAGTAATAGTGATGAAAATGATGAGTGCAGTTAACATTGTCGTCACAAGAATCGCTGGCACGAGGCGTGTGCAGTCTAGAACGTTCACCGTAAGCGGACACAAGGGAATTCGTATTTGTGCGCGTAGCCAAAAGAAACGTTTAGTAAAAGAAATGGAATCTAACCTCACGGCTGACCCGACATATACAATGAGTATCCTAAAATACAATATTTAATAGAAAAGTTACAAGGACAGTTAAATGGTATAAGAATCACAAGCCGCAGCAAACGAGGTTTATTTGAGTTTGTAGGTTCTTCATAAAAATTCCTTTTTGGTACACTCACTAATGACGATTAAAAATTAATCGAAGATCAAATCAACATAATACATAGATGACATAGAACTAGGACTGCAATTGACACGATAAAGAATCTTCAGTACAAAAATACTCAAACACGAGCAGTTAGAACATATCAATTACTAAAAACTTTCAAGTATAAGAACTTCAGCTTGGCACGATCCAACAACTAATCAAATATTAGTTATGACCCATATACCAATTAATAGTTTGGAAGTAAAAACCTTCCTAATAAGCCCCTATCCAGACGAAAACGGTCAAGTAATTAATGAACATATAAATAGCAAATTTTACATTCAAAATGATGAAGTAGTAAACACCTTTTCTAAGCATATAATCAAAGACCATTGCAAATATTATAAAGCACGAGACGTCCACATGTACATTCAATAAAGATCCTCAACTAGACGTAATTCAAATAATCAAACCAAAATATTGTTAACCTGGAATTTAACAAAAACCAAATTATATAACGATTGAAATAATTTAGATATTAATATCGAAAACAACAAAATACTTAAAATATTCAATTGTACCATAGAATTAAGAAATAACAGTCTCTCCATATTAGCTAAACTAACTCTTTGTGCTCTAATACGAAAAAAACTCAAAGGCTATGTAAAATCAATTTAAAACAAACATTCAAAGAAAAGACAAGCTACTGTAACAGTCGAAGCAGTAGATAATCCAAGTCCGCTTATGGACCCCGAATTAAACGCTTGAGGGCAAACTAATTTTTTAGGTATGGGGAGTGAGATATCTAGGTATCCACCACACCATCTCTCTCCCATTAGCCCAATCATAATGCGAGATATCCAATATACAATTCTAAACATTACCAGCTTTCCCATTAGACCAACTATAAACATTTCCAGCTCCCCCATTGGACCAGCAACAAGCATTCCCTATGAGATTAACCATAAACATTCCCAAGAATTCAGACAGAGTCTGTCCCAAAAATCACGCCACTAAAGTCCAAAGATCATAAGAGCATAAATGAGGACTTTGCATATTTGCACACATACCAACACACTGATCCTCACACACATTAGGGCCAGCAACTATGCCCAGAATTGTCGAGGAGCTATTCCCGAAGCAGACCACCCTCTGGCAACCAGCACAGATAACGACTGGAAAGCAGTTCCCGAGGATAACACCGGAGGAAGTAGTCTCAGCCGCTAAGAAAATCAAACCCTCCAAGGCCCCTGGGTTGGACGGAATACCAGGAGTGGTGATTAAAGCCATAGCCCCGTACGGGGGTTCCTCAAGCCGACGTTCAGTTCGCGCATACAATAAAGTTTAACTACTGCATTAAAAGTTTAACTACTGCATTTGCTCTTCGTTTCCAACTAAAATCTAATTATATATACATATGTGTGCCCTTTATTGTGCCAATAAAAACATTTAACAAAGACAATTTTCTGACATTTACAAACACGAGCAACAAGCTTACAAAGACAATTAGCAGCAGCAGCATCCCGACTAGCAACATAAGCGGCAGCATCTTCATCTTCGTCATCACCGTCGGCATCAACAGCAGCAACGGTGAGAGCAGCAGCCATATTTGGCATCGAAAAAGGCGTCAAAGTCGGCATCAAAAATGGTCAATATGACCAAGGGTCAAAAAAAAGTTGGACCACAGGGGCTGACGACCAAGGGTCTTTGACGCCACCGTTCGCGCCAAATTGTGATGCCATCGCCAGCAACAGCAACGGCAGAGGATACAACAACTACAGCAACAATATCAACAACAGCGAGAACAATTCGGCCTACTTGAATAACTATGCTAAATTCACAGCTTTTCACAGTTTTTTAAGGCAGACCGATGGTTCCTCTGAAGTTGATGTTGTCACCATCTCGTCGGCATCAGCAGCAGCTGCGAAACGGGCAATTGTTGCCCGACCGCCGCGGCCGACCCAACCACAACAACAGTGACAACATCAACAACAACAACAGCATCAAAAGCAGACATCAAGCCAGCATCAGCCAGCTGGTGACCCTGACCAAGAATATGTATACTTTATGGGGTCGGAAATGCTTCCTTCTGCCTGTTACATACATCATCATCGCCAAGTAGAAGGCCAAAGGCCTGGCGTTTGATCGCTTCCTGCTAGAACAGTGGTGCCGTTGAATATTAAATTTAGCAGACTCATCATCAAATGGAATTAATTAGGTGGCTTATAATAAAAGAGGATTGGAAGCATATATTTCGATAGTTTTGGAAATTTGCAACCCCCCTTAGAAGTAGTTAGATATTTAAGAAAAAACATCAAGTATAATTATCAATGTTTCCAAATATTTGGGACTGTTAACTGTGGACACTTGTGTCTTCAATTTTTGATGCAACCCGACTAGTTTTACTAAAGTCTGTGTTTGATTCGTAAACACTGTACGTACTTTCTACAAACACAAATAGAGATTTTGTCAAACTAAATAGAGATGGAAGGGGAAATTCTTTGTTCTTGTTGGGTATAAAATTGGAGAGCTCCTTGAAGAAAAATATCAGTTAGTGAACAACACTAGCAGTAGCAGCACCAGTATCACCAGCATCATCAGCAGCAACGTCAGCATGAACATGAACTTCAACGCCAGCACCAACACAATCATGACCAGTAGCAGCAGCACTATGATCACCAATACCACCCCCACAATCGATGCGCTAATCGATTTCGGATAGGTGGACATACCCATTGTAGAAATCACTCAGGAGGATTTCGATGCCCTCCTGAAGGACATTGAGGAGGATCCCATTTAAGCGCTTAAAGAGGAAACTGCCTTTAAAGGAGCTACCCAATAACCAATCATTCAAAGTGCAGTCAGCGAAACGAGTGAAGGGAAAATTTGGAACTAACATAATGGTTGAGTTGGAGGACTTTAACGTTTTCCTCAAGGTTTGACGATATTGGTGACGATAGCCCTAAACATTTTGCATTAAAAAACTCTTATTTTTTAACAAAAACGGACGACGAAAATAAATTTATAATTTCTGTATTGTAATAAAAATAAAATAATAAAAAAAAAAATATATATATATAAACTCGAATTTAAATTTGTTATTAATTTCAATAGGTAATTGGGATCTTATTCAAATTTCAGAATAATTTCAAAAATAAAATAAATAAATAAAAAAAATATATATAATTCTTTTATTTGTGGAGGTATACGGGTATTTTATTTTCAGAATTTACCAGACCTGCTCTATACAACCAGGTCTGTTTACCACACCTGATCTATAAAACCAGGTCCAGAGCCATTTACCAGACCTGGTCTATAAAACAAGGTTCGTTATATATATAGTGACGTATTCTCGACCACACTACTTTTGCATTAGGACAACAACTGTCCAAGACCTTTATTAAACTATTAAGCAGAGATTAATTGGCGAATTCAAGCCGCAGACACCAAACTACAATCTACTAGAGAACTTCGGTGAGACGCCTTACAAAAGAAATCTGCGAGCATTCTGAGAGGAATCTGAGAAACGACGTCAACTATTAATATGAAAATTACAATTAGAAGGTAAGAATACAGATCTTGTAATTTATATGCAGGCCATAGAGACAGATTAAAATACTTATTCGAAAACTACCATATTTCCATTTTGATACATCAATATCACAGATTGAAGAACTCTAATAAGCATTGCACAAAATGAAGGAATTTACGAAGAAAATACACACTTTAGTATATACAAATATAGTCGGAATAAAGATAAAAATAAAACTCAAAATGCAAATCCCAATTCGAATTCAACTAATCAAACTAACTATAAACCAAAATATCCACAATATTCTCAGCCATTACAACTAAATTTTCAATCACACCAGTACTCACCCAGCCCAATTATGCACCTCAAACATTTAATCAATGATGTCCGGATATAACTTTATATATAATTTAACTCCAATAAAATCATGAATGCACAATAACCTGTGTCGAATAGAAATCCTTTTCCTCAAACATCATAACAATTCCAACTCTAACCCAAGACCAGCAATCAAACGACCTAGACCATCGGACAGTATACAAACAAAAATGTCTGTTGATGAGTTAAGACTACAAGATGCTCAAGAATACCAAAACAACGAATCGAATTATGACCAACAACTTTATGAACACAGAGACACAAAAATGCCTTTTAAAATCACACCCAAACCTGAACATTGTCGCGAAAATTTGTGATAGATATTTATTCATCTGAAGATAAACATTACGTCAGTTGCATAGACGTTTATTCGAAATTTTCCACTCTTGAACAAATTAAAGCAAATAACTGGATAGAGTGTAAAAATTCACTTACGCGAATATTTAATCAATTGGGCAAACCTACACTGCTAAAGGCTCTCAAACGATGGCTCAAGAGTGAGGGAATTAAGTTACAACGTACAGCAAAGAGGCCATTGGTCTACCTCCCCAACTGATGGTGCAAATTCAAATAATAATATTCCTCGGATAGCTGACATTAATTCAGTGAATTCTCCCATGGCATCCGTAGGCGTCCATCAGGGAAGGAACGTAGATGCTAATCTAGTTTTTGGACATCTATGTGTGGAATGAGGCCGATCTTTTGGTAGTAAGACCGGCTTAGGCGTCCACATGTCGCATTAGCACAAAGACAGGCTTGATGAGCTTCGTACGCCTGTTGACGTGGTGCCACGTACAAAGCTTATCAAGCCTGTCTTTGTGCTGATGCGTGGTGCACCACCTGCCAGGTGGTGTGAAGAACTGGTCATGATGGCGAGGAAGGAAATTGAGCTCATAGCAAATGGCGAAAGGTTCATTAATAAAAAGCTTACGATGCATTTGCCAACACGCAGCGTCGATGCTATTAAAAAGTGTTGACAGAGGGATAATTATAAAACCAAAACAGAGCAGTTAAGAGGACAAGCAGCTCTTATCCCCGAAATTAATGAATATCAACCCTTTACGCGTCGCCCTAGTCTAAATGGGCTCAATTCCTCACCCTCAATATCACGGACAGCTCCAATCACATCATCGATACATTCGGACGACGTTCTCATGCGGATGCTTCGGGGTTTACCTCCCGTTGAATGCAGACAAACGTGGAGTGTCGATGTTTTGCAATCCATCGTAGATGGTGCGCAAACTTCGGCCAAAAAAGCTCCAGTGTTTATCCAACTATCTCCTGGAAATTTTTCCGTCTCGAAACGAAAGTCTGGTTCAGTTTATCCTGAGCCTCGCAATAGGAGACAAAATAGAAGGCAGCAGTACGCTAGGGTCCAGCGTAACTGGGACAAGTACATAGGGCGATGCATTGGATCCTTGCTTGATGGACCCGACGAGTCGGCAATGCCAAGCCGAGAGATAATGGAACCATACTGGAGAAGAGCTAGGACGCAGCAGAGCCTATCCTCTTGCAATACCGCTGTGCCTCACATGAGGCACTTGCTTGAGGGAGTATGGTCAGCTATTACTTTGAGGGTCCTGCAATTGCATAAAGTGACCATAACTTCTTCTCCCGGACTGGATGGAATATCTCCAAAAACTGCCAGGAGTATTTCAAGTGCTGTTATGCTTCGTATAATGAACCTAATTCTCTGGTGCGGCAAATTGCCTACGCTTTTCCGAATGGCTAGAATCGTTTTCATTTCGAAAACAGGGAAAGCATCCCGAGCAGACGAGTTTCGTCCGGTATCGGTGCCTTCCGTCATGGTTAGACAACTCAATGCCATCTTGGCATCCCGGTTGACCTCATCAATCGATTGGGATCCGCGGGGGGGGGGTTTCTTCCTACTAATGGTTGTGCCGATAAAGCGAGAATAGTCTATCTTATTCTGCGGGATCACCTCAGACGCTTTGCGTCATGGTACATCGTTGGGTCTCAGCAAAGTGTTTGACTCTGTGTCTTACGCTGCGGTGATTGACACCCTAGCTGCATATGGTACCCCAATGAGTTTGGTTGATTATATAAGAAGTTCGTACGCAGATGGTGGCACTACTATCAACGGTAAAGACTGGAGGTCGAAGGAATTCGTCCCTGCTAGAGGCTTAAAGCAGGGTGATCCTCTGTCTCCGCTTATGTTCAATCTGGACTTTGACGGATTACTCAGGTCTCTGCTAAGCGAGATCGGTGTCAGTGTCGGAAACGCTACGACAAAACGCAGCCGCGTTCGCTGGATACGACGGTTGACTTCTTGTCTTCCGTCGGGCTTACCCTGAACGCTTATAAGTGTTTTACTGTTAGTGTCAAAGGGCAGCCGAAAGAGAAATATACTGTGATTGAATCACGGAGCTTCTGCGTAGGTTCGCGCATGTGTCTAGCACTGAAGCGCTCGGAAGAGTGGAAGTATCTCGGCATCCAGTTCACTGCGGAAGAGAGGGCCTGATAAATTCCAGCGAAGGACCCCTGTCCGAAACTGGATATAATATCACGCTCACCCCTGAAACCACATCAGAAGTTGACTGTCCTTATTCCACAGTTATATCTCAAGCTAACCCTTGGTAGTGTGACAATAGGCGTTTTGAGAAGTGTGCCACACTGGTACGGTCGGTAGTGAGAAGATGGTTAAATCTTCTTATGGATGTTTCAGTCGCATTCTTCCATGCCCCCCACGCTTGTGGGGTCTCGGTGTTCCCTCCGTTAGAAGGACAATACCGATGATGCGCATAAAAAGGTTGGCTTGCATTAAATGGCCCCACCTCGAGCAACCCAAGGCGGCCAGCTCTATCCTTAGTGCGGAAACTCGGAGGGCACGGGATAGATGTAAGGCAATGGGAGTTAATGCACTGGTTTCATGCCATGAGATCGACTCGTACTGAGCGGACAGGTAGCACTCGTCTGTTGATGGAAGCGGGCTCCGTGAAGCAGAGCGTTACACTCCGCAACACGGGTGGGTTGTTCAGCCCACGCGTTTGTTAACTGAGAAGGCTTGCCTAAACGGTATTAAGCTACGGATAAATGCCCGACCTACGCGGTCTCGTACCAGGCGGGGAAGGCATGAATTGGAGAGGCAGTGTCGTGCAGGATGTGATGCTCGCGAAGCATTGAATCACGTTCTTCAAAAGTGTCACGGTACGCACGGGAGGCGGGTGTCTAGACACAGAAGTAGCTGGTGGAGAGTACGGCTTTAAGTCGTTCATGTTACACACCGGATATCACCAAGGAGTGGGTTAGTATTTATATTTACTTTCCTCATATAAGTCAACTACCTAGACCAATATCTTAAGGGTACAAAGAAAATAGGAAAACAGTCATGTGACGCATCATCCTGTGTGATGTTGGCAAATGCATTTCCTACAGTAAATTAGTCGTCCATTAGTGGCGCGATAATAGATTCCTACTACTCAGTCTGGTTTCAACTGTTGACTGTGAACACTGTAAACAGTTATCTGAAGAGTAGAGTAACTATGTGTTTTTCGTGAGTTTGTTTTGTGTCGCTTATACGCTGTGTGCGTGAGAGCGATAACGACCGCGAATTGAGTGTGTGTTAGTATTTGTAGCCGCTGTTTAACCCATTTCTGAAACGGTTATTACCTTATCTGGTGAGTTCGATCGGAATTTCATCCCAATTTGGTTGTTGGTTGGTGTTTGATGCCAGCGTGCAGGCCAGCCGCAGTAGCGGGAGGGAATGATGCGTCGGCCATTACTGACGGTAAGGTGAAGCGGAAGGAGGGTTCGGTGGCTGCGAGGAAGTTAAAGAAGGCAGCTTCATTAACCTCTTTTCTGGATGCCGCTAGTGCGAGCATGGGAGCTGTTGGGGGCGTTAACGCTGCCTCCAGCGTGCTCAGTATGGTAGAGGATTCGACGGCTTCGACCCAAATGTGCTCATTGGGAAGTGTGGTTTTGAGGCTGAGAAGCCGACAGAGGCGTTGCCTACTCCATTGAGCACAAATCACAAAGAAAAAAATTCAAGAAAAAAAATCTTTAATGTCAATGAATGAGAACAGCAAACACACTCGATAGCCAAAACAACAACTAAAATTGGGGTGTAGTGATGCAAATACCTGCGTACAAACTACCCACTATTATTCAAATTAAAATTTGTTAACAATTGACAATAAATAATTTTAAAAAAAATCGTCCAAAACAAAAATGGCTTCAGCTCGAAGCCAGCCATGCACACGGATATCATCGTATGCGAGCATCTACATGCGCAAACGAGACATGCACAGCGCAACGAAATTCGCACGTGCTTGTCATTCCGCTAACGATCTCCGACTGAAAAATTTTGTATTAGTCAATGCTGCGCGCAGCATTAGAACTCTCCCAATTCTCTGAAAAAGCACTCAACTTCTCTGCAGTCGAAATAATTTTTGTCTGGTCTTACTCTGTAAATTTGTACATCCGGTACACACAGGGTAGTGGGGTGTTATTACTTTGTGGTCACAAAAAAAATTGGAACTTATTCAAGACACAGTTTTGTTTAAGAAAATCCATATGCAGCTGCACTTGCTGGACAATAACGCCGTGTATTTTATATTTTAAACTCAAATAGATTTTTTAACGTAATGGAAAACATATTTTTGTATATTTAAGTATTCGGAAACTACGGTGCGGGTATTTCACAGTCGAGCCAACTCAACTGTAGCTGTCTGTCGTATTTTGATTTCCTACGATGTTCTGTGTATGTGGTAAATGTACACATTTTATGTTACTGTGCCTAATAGGCGAATTGTTGTTGGATGTGGATTTCGCAGACCGTTATACAATGCTTGCAGCTTATTTCGCGACCCAGTGGTATTTTACGGCCCAGTGAGAATTCTTTAGTGATTTTGTAATCGACTCATGATGCGTTTTGTTTTAGTATGGTGTAACGTGGATATAATTATTTTTTTTTCTTCTTATTTGCATAGACAGATACGCTGAATTGAAATGTGTGGAAATAGTAAGCTTCCTCTAATCATTTGGTAATTGATTCGTGCATGTGCGTATGTGAATAGTGACAAGAAAATGTCTGTATGACTGCGAAATGCATATGTATGTTTATTGAAGTGTAGGGCTTTGTGATAATAATCCCACCTTGTTGATAGAACTGTGCCGCGAGATATTTAAATGGATTTGGAATAAAATAAAATAATTCAATTCGTTTAACAACAGTACACACACAGTTGTTAAAAACATATGCTAATTTAATAATAAACAGTTTGTGCGACTTAATGTTATTAATACGGCTGACATGCTTGTGAACGTAGCCACAACCAATGCCGTTTTTGGGTGCGGCGATTGTAATAATTTTAAAGAGTGATTAATTATGTTAAATATTAATATTATGGGAAATCCGTTCTCTGTAAAAATGCCAGTCTCTCAACATATGAGAGTATTAAGTCGCAAAAACAATTCAGAATCCGAGGCTTCTTCAAAATCTTGTCGATTTGTCTTATTTTTTTCTTATAAGTTATTGATACAGCTTTTAGTTTTGCACCAAATTTTAAATTAGCTATTTATATTTTCGGTTAAAATTTTTTTAATGATACTTTACTAGTTATAAAAAAACAATATATTTTCGGAAACAAAATATCAAAATTGAATGATGTTTAAATTAGTGTTTTTTCAATGCAAACGCAAATTTTACGCATTCGGTATTTTAAAAGGCAGTAAATAGTTATCGGCAACGTCCTCAATGAATAACTTTTGAATGATTTACTTCAACTCTCTCATTGTTCGAGGATTTCGTTTCGAGCACACTCGACTGTAGCTTTCTGACTTGTTAAAATACTAAACTTGTTTAGATTGTTTAAATAAGGTGTGGACCTGCTCAAAAATAACATTCATTACAAAACTTAACCTAATTTGAGTGATGTGCATGTTGGGAGATATGAAGTGATCCACCATTTGCTGAAGATTGAAAATACTGGGAAAGCCCAGAGGAAATCCGTGAAGATATTTGTTTTTTAACTTGTAAAAAAATTAAATATAAATAACAAAATCCACTTCAATTTCCTCAGTATATTCCCAGCGTGTTTCAAAGCTTCGTGAATCTGGTAGCAGGTAGTGGTTAGGTTTGATATTATTTCTTTTCACAGGCCCCTATCGCCTGCTATCCTGCTATGACGACATCACAGCAAAATTAATATATATGTTATGCATATGTTTTACTTTACATTACAACTATCAAGTATATATATACATATGAACATACCGTGGGGGGTGTTTGCATATTGTTATTTTTGGAACGAATGATGAAGAAAACAGTAAAACAAATGAAAACAAGTCAGAAAGATATTGTCGAGTATGCTCGAAATAAAATAAACTTGAACTGCGTAGGACATACACCAATACTGGTACCAAGTTTGGAATCTCTAGCTCTCACAGTCTCTGAGATCTAATTGTTCATACAGACAGACAGACAGACGGGCAGACGGACATGTCTATATCGACTCGGCTGATGACCCTGACCAAGAACATATATACTTTATGGGGCCGGAGATGCATCCTTCTGCCTGTTATATACATTTCCTGAAGTCACAAAGCTATAATACCCTTCTACCCTATGGGTAGCGGGTATAAAAAGCAGATACATAATGCGGAAAAACATATATTCACTACGTACATCCATCGTACATCATAAAAACGCCATTAAACGAACTAAAAATACATATGTGCTAAACTACGTACATGTAAATGCAAACGTACATACATACATGCAAACATACATACATACATACACATGTATAGTGAGATATTTAGATATCCACCACACCAGCTCTCTCCCCATTAGCCCAATCATAATGCGAGATATCCAATATCCAATTGTAAACATTCTCAGCTTCCCCATCAGACCAACTATAAACTTTCCCAGCTGAGCAACAATAAACATTCCCAGCTCTCCTATTGGACCAGCAACAAGCATTCCCTATTAGACTAAACATAAACATTTCCAGGAACTCAAAGAGAGTCCTATTGCACAGTCCCAAAAATCACGCCACCAAAGTCCAAAGTTCATAAGAGCATAAATGAGGACTCAGCATATTTGTACACATACCAACACACTGAGCCTCACACCCATTACCCTTAAGTCGAAGAAGATTCATGTAAGATCAAGACGCATTGTGAGATAACTTTTTAAAGTTACTTTCCTCAAGCCCGACGTTCAGCTCGCGGATACAATAAAGTTTAACTACTGCATTAAAAATAAATAAAGCGTGTGTTTTACTTTATATTTGTTTGCTCTTCGATCTAAATCTAATTATATATACATATGTAATGTCTGTCCTTCTACCTGTGTGAAGTATCTTGGCATGCACCTCGACCGCAGTCTAACATGGAAACCGCACATAAAAGCGAAATATCAACAGCTCAAAATAAAAACACTGAAAATGTCCTGGTTACTGAATAGAAAATCACCAGCCACTTTATAAAACAAAATTCTCATCTACAATGCCATTTTGAATCCTGTTTGGACCTACGCTATTCAGCTCTGGGGAACAGCTAGCAATTCAAATATTGAAATACTTCAGTGCTACCAATCAAAAACATTGCGACAAATTGTTAACGTTCCATTTTAAGTATCCAATGCAAATATTCACAATGATCTAAATATTCCAACTATAAAATAAGAGATTAACAAATATAGTAAGAAATATACAAATAGACTTCACAATCATGTAAATAATTTAGATAATAATTTTATAGAAGACTCAAAAGATTTCACATTCTTGATCTCCCTGAAAGATAAATTTAAGTAAACAAGAAATTATATTTAATAGCAGGTTTCACTGGAAATCTGCTATTCCTGTTATGTAAATATTAGTCATAAAATTTACTTATTGTCATAAGACAGATTGTAAATAAAAAAATTAAAGAAAAAAAAGGTGTGCCCTTTATTGTGATTAATTTTACATTTAACAAAGACAATTTTCTGACATTTACAAACACGAGCAACAAGCTTACAAAGACAATAAGCAGCTCCAGCAACAACCCGACCAGCAACATAAGCGGCAGCATCCTCATCATCGTCTTCATCGTCATTATCATTGCCATCATCGTCGTCATCACCGTCGGCATCATCAGCAGCAGAAGCAGTGAGAGCAGCAGCCATATCTGTCATCGAAAAAGGCGCCAAAGTCGGCATCAAAAACGATCGATACGACCAAGGGTCTTCTAAGGGGGCCATCTTTGATGCCACCGTTCGCGCCAAATTGTGATGCCATCGCCAGCAGAGGCAACGGCAGAGGCAACAACAACTACAGCAACAACATCAACAACAACGAGAACAATTCGGCCTACTTGACTAACTATGCTAAATTCACAGCTAGTTTTTCAAGGCAGTCCGATGGTTCCTCTGAAGTTGATGTTGTCACCATCTCGTCGGCCGCCTCTGTTTCCAGCTCTGGCTCCGGCAGCCACATCTCGCCAATCGTGTCATCCATGGGCACCACAGCGACAACGGCAGTGCCATCGCCATCACCATCGCCATCAGTGGAGGCAGCAGCAGCAACAATAACAACAATGAACCAGCCAATCCACAACGAGCCCGTAAACGATAATCAGCAGACTATTAAAGAGTCGGGCGCCAAGGCCAAGCAGCAGATCCTGGAAGTGCTCGACTCCTCCGTGGCATCCATGCTCTCGTCCTCTCGTTTTGCCTACAATTAGTCCTTTGATGAGCAGCTGAAAGCTGTCCTCAGCAGGGGGGCACCTGTAACTAAGAAGAGGCAAAATGTCGTAGCCACAGCCACAACCGACGCCGCCACTACAACTGCTGCTGGCCCAGCCAAGTGCAGCCTTAGCAGCAATTGCAGCAACAGCAACCACAACACCATTAATGCTACTGCCACTGGCACTAGCACTGCCAGCGGCACAAATAGCGACAAAGAGCTGCCGGCCAAAAAGAAGGCCCAGGAAGCCATCCGCCTGGGCAAGACAAAGGACGGAGCCAATCCTGCTGGCGAGCCCAGCAAAACGATCAGCGAGTGCCTCTCACTGATCGGCAGTATCGGCCAGCTGATCGAGCGCCTACGCACTCAAGTGTGTGCAGAACGGGGGGGTCTGCAAGCAAACGACTTGGCCAATTCTCTTCGTGGCCAAGTCGAAATGCACACACACCAGGTGCGGCTTCAGGATGGTCATCCACCACCTCCACCCATCGATAGACACGTAGTGGATTCACGCACAGCTGGCTGCATGCCTAGCCGCACACCACTACAACCACCACTACTACTACAACGGCCACTGCGACGAATAATGCTGCCAATACGCAGCCATCGAAACGCGCCGCCTCTGGCCCAGCAAGTCGACACTTGCAACGGGTCCAGGAGTGGCTGCGTAACGAGCAGAAGCAGCATCAATAACAACATCCGCAGCAGCAGCAGGAGCAGCAGCAGACACCGAGCCAACATCAGCCAGACCCAGCAGCAGCAGCCACTACAAACGGCCAAATTGCTGCCCATGCCATATATCCACTGCCAATACCTGAAAAGAAAAAATTGACTTTAGAGCATGCGCACATATTAACGACACTCGCCTCTTCTCTGCCATGCCCCTTTTGACGCAAATAACAAGAGCTGTAAAAAGACATAAGAAATTGATTAGAGTACAAATTTGAATATACGACAGGCAGCCAATATAGACAACAAATTATACTCACATTTTATTTATTTTACTCATCAATCTGACGACATTTCTGAAATAATAAGGAATAAACAAATTAATTAGACAACAATACTCACATTTACAAAATACATTAGTTCTGCAACGGAAAACGCAATTCAAATAAGTTATCGATAGCCTCTCGGACAGCGAAAACTAGCATGTGCGTCAAGATAGCTTCGCGTCACATATCGATATAAAAATAACGGCTAAAAAACAATTTTTAAAAATTAATAAAATTAATAAAAAATAATATGCAATTTGATAAAAAATTTAATTTACTTTCTATTCAAACTACTTTTGTGAATTTATATGCAGTATTAATACTCTAATTTTGCGTTCGAAAAATGGGGGTAACAACATTTTGGCCAATATATCAGATCTGAAGACTTGTCGCCCAAATCGGCTAATGACCGGTTATAGAGCACATCTTTGAGAATATATCCCCAAAGTATCATCAAAATCGCTAAAGTCGTACTTGAGATATTTGGGGAGACGTTCACCAAACTCGTTTCCAGCCCCATACAAAATGAACCAAAATGAACAATGTTATTAATATTAAAAGTAAATAATCTGGAAGATTTTTGAAGATTGGCAATGTTGGTTTCGTAGGAAAAGGGTGAAAAACAACATGGGTGGATTGTTGAATTGTGAACTTTTTGAAAAATTTGGTCATGAACCACTAAAATTAGATTTTTTGAACAGCGGCTCCAGCGCTTTTAGTAAAGTAAAAAGCAATGGGGGGGGAAGCCTGCGGTCACTGATATTGAAGTGCCATAGATTGGGGTTCGTGGATCATAATCTTCAGAGTCTGTGCTTGAGCCAGCTAACAGACTCGAGAAATGATCCCTCCATAACCTCAGCACAAACTCTGCTTCTGTGACAAGATTTCCATCATCGTCCCTGCACGCTGCTCCTCCAGCCTTAAATCCTTGGGTCAGACGTTTGACCCTCTGGTAGAAGTTACGAGCTTCATCTTGCGTCTGAAAAGGCGTTTTTCGTCTCTTCTTCTCGACCTGTAGACATCCACAATAGCCCGTGTCGCCCCAGCCTGCAGTGTTCTACTATAGGCGGCGTCCTTTGCAGCTGTTGCGTCATGACACTCCTGATCGCCCACATATCGCTTATGTCTTCAGGTATTAAAGGTGCTCGGCTTATTAGCCCCGAGGCGTGAGTGGAGAATGCATTCTTCACCTGTTGTGATTGCAGCTTTCCGATGTCCAGCCTTCTTAACGTACTTCGACGTGCAATCTTCGCCACACATAGCCGTGTGCGAATCCTAGCTGCAACAAGATAATGGTCGGAGTCGATGTTGGTACCCCGACAGGATCGCGCGTCGAGTACATTAGATGCGTGCCTTGCATCGATCACAACATGATCGATCTGATTTCTGGTCAGTCGATTAGGAGAGAGCCATGATGCCTTATGGATGTCCAAATGACAGAATCCAGTACTACGAACTACAATATTATGCGCAGCTGCAAAGCCTATTAATCTGAGACCATTGCTCGAGGTGGTCTCATGTAGACTAAATCGACCAACGGTGGCACCAAAGATGTTTTCTCTTCCTACCTTGGCATTAAAATCCCCGAGTAGAATTTTAATGTCATGGGAGGGGCAGCGGCCATAAGCTTGGTCGAGCTCCGTATAGAAAGCATCCTTGGTGGCACCGTCCTTTTCCTCCGTTGGGGCATGTGCGCATATCAGGCTGATGTTAAAGAATTTGGAAGTAATTCGGATCGTTGCAATTCTCTCGTTTGTTGGCAGAAAGTGAGAGACACGGCGCCGTAGCCTGGCACCTACAACGAAACCACAACCAATTTCATGCAGTTCCGGATGGCAGCTGTAGTAAATGTCACAGTCCTTCTTCTTTATGCAGCCTTCTACTATCCATCGCATTTCCTGGATGGCAGTGATGTCAGCCCGACATTTCTTGAGGGTATCCAGGTGCATACTCTCAAATCATTGTCCTTTTTACGCTTGCTATGGTCGTCAACGTTAGATGGGTTCCTTTCCGAGGCTTCTCTTGCTTCCTTCATTGAAATTGTGCTTTAGATGGGTGGATTTCAAGTCCTACGCCAAAACCTCGTCGCGCGCTTTAGTTTGCCACTCAACGGCTGTTAAGTGACAATCCAGGGAGAACCACGTGAAGGTAGTGCGTCGGCTTGAACAAAGCAGTGACAGGAATCATGCTGGCATTCATTAAGTTGAATGCAATCAGACACTTTGATCTGTATGCTACCCCCCATTGCTTTTTACTTTACTAAACGCTAGAGCCGCTCTTCAAAAAATCTAATTTTAGTGGTTCATGACCAAATTTTTCAAAAAGTTCACCATTCAACAATCCACCCATATTGTTTTTCACCCTTTTCCTACGAAACCAACATTGCCAATCTTCAAAAATCTTCCAGATTATTTACTTTTAATATTAATAACATTGTTAATTTTGGTTCATTTTGTATGGGGCTGGAAACGAGTTTGGTGAACGTTTTCCCAAATATCTCAAAAACGACTTTAGCGATTTTGATGATACTTTGGGGATATATTCTCAAAGATGTGCTCTATAACCTGTCATTAGCCGATTTGGGCAACAAGTTTTCAGATCTGATATATTGGCCAAAATGTTGTTACCCCAATTTTTCGAACGCAAAATTAGGGCATAAATACTGCATATAAATTCAGAAAAGTAGTTTTAATAGAAAGTAAATTAAATTTTCTATCGAATTGCATGTTATTATTATTAATTTTGGATCAAATTAAGCGAAAAAATTGTTTTTTATATCGATATGTGACGCTAAAGTTGCGTAGCTATCTTGACGCACATAAAGTTGCGAAGCTATCTTGACGCATATACTTTGCGCTGCGCTCTCATGCTTTCTCGCGAAAGGTGGCAACACTATTGTAGAGTCAAGAGAGCATTGCCGGCTTGGGTCTCTTTGTTTGGATTTGTGTGCTCATTCTTTACCGAAATACAAAACAATATTGAATAAAGAAAAGAGTTTATGTTTAATCTAACAAATTTGAAATGTATGTTCCTGTTCTTTCCATAACTTGTTTGTAGTCGGTTAATTCAATTGAACATTTTATTTATTGCATTCGGTTTACATTTCCGAGAAAGTCGATCATTGATTCACAAAGGCAACATTCGATATACTCAGTCAGTCATCCGCGTGAGTCCAATTGTGATGCATGTTGTCAGCCAAGGTGTGTTTGAGAGTTTGTGGTGACACTGCGTCTACTAAACGAAATGCAATGAAACATATAAATATGTGGTAATGTTTGCTTGAAACGCGATTATCAACAGACTTTATATGCATATACATAATATACAAAAATATAGTTGTAGCTACTAACAAGGCAATAAAGTTACGTCTGGTGGTATATAAGCCATAGAACAACTACAATTATGAAGCACACGACGAGAGCGTTGACAGCGTAGACCAGACAACGATTTTCTTAAAGGTCAACATGATGACTTTCGATTGCAACTTAAACTGTAAGTTCACTCCTCGAATTGCGAATCACAACTGAAAATAATGCACAAACACCGCTTGCGTGGACGTCAGGAAATTCTCAGCTTGTATGGCAAAAGAAATATAAATTTTGAGGCTTTCGTCGCTAAATAAGAAAAACGACTTGCGCTAACTTCTGGTTGCGCTGTTGCTAATTTTCATACGTATACACACTTATGTGCACAAGCATGGCATACACATACATAAAAACGAGAGCACAGAGCAACGAAATACAACCATCGATCTACGACTGAACAGCGTTTGTGACGTTCGCTGTACGCTGTGTTCGAACTTCGAATTTCGAAACGAGCCGAACGCTCTGGGGTTCTAATCGCAGCGCTCGGCTTCTCTGGGGTCGCAATAACGCTGTTGCAAATGAAACCATCTATGAGTTGACACATCTATGTATTCTATGGTTAGTGATCATGGCAACTCTAAAATTTAGCGGAATATTCTACATTTTGCGAAATTGCTCTAAACCATTTAGATTGAGTGGCGCATTTTTGAAGAGTTAGAAAGTTGTGCTCAGAAGTAAACAAATTTTGAAAGAATTCAAATAATCATGGAAAATATATTGGAATCCACCAAATCGTAAGAATATCATATGAAACATACCGATGCAAGACAATAAGGTGAAGTGCGTACATGCAGCGAGCTAATAACAACAGTGAGGTGCCTGATACCCATTAAAATTCCAGGAATACACAGTTTATTTCGAAGTGACGTAAAAAAATGAGTTTGGAATGAAATGGATGCTATCCTGGAGGCGATTTCTGTGGGATTTATTTCTGAAAGCACACTTTCGTCGTCGGAGTATGAACTACTCGTTGATAAAATCAATTCGAATCAGCTTAATAAAAAGCAAGTAACTCGAGTGGGCAATAATTGGAAGACTCGATATGCTTTGCTTAAGTGCTTCAAACGTGTAAGTAAAACGTATTAAAAATGTAAACAAAGTCTGTTCCTGATGTTGTTTTCAATTTCAATTGAAATTTTTATTTTAGTTAAGCTGCAGGCAAAAACCGCTAATATGTCGGATAGAGTTGGTAGCTATAACCCTAATTCTAATTCTAATTTATTTCCAAGTATACATTCGAATGACATTTCCATTGAGACGGCAGACGATGTTAAAATGTTTTCCAAAAAAGTGCCACAATGAAAATTAAAGTTTGAATCGATCAGTCCTCTTAGTTGACAATTTGAAAAGCCCTCGTGCAACTATGAGGATTGTGAATTTAAGGAACACGATTTTAAAAATATTATTAACATTTTGACTAACAAGTTCTCTGCTTCGAAAAGTTTAGAACACGTGGTTAGAGAAGCTCACAGTTCTCACAATAACGCGAGCGTCTTGTACTTTAAGATGCTTAGAATTAACTAATTTAATTTTGTTGCATATGGATATTGTAAGGATCCACCTTGCAATAGTTTTAAAATACCATTACCATTAAAAGACCCATTACTTTTGTTGGACTTGTATAAGTATTTACAAGCAGCGATCAAATTACTCATACTAAGTATTTTAAACAAGTCTGAAAGCTACAGTCGAGTGTGCTCGACTGTGATATACCCGCTACCCAGCGCAAATATACTAAAAATTATTTTTGGTATGTTTCGTATTTTGTCCACCAGAAATAAGCCATGTGCACCTGCCTATGGATTTTCACATACAAAATTGTTTCTTGAATTACTTCCAAGTTTTTCATCCGATCGCGACCAAATTCTCGGGAATCATGGACACTGTTATTATTTTCGTTTGTACCAAACTTGATCTGCATAGGACATACACTAATACAGGTACCAAGTTTGGAGTCTCTTGCTCTTATAGTCTCTGAGATCTAGGTGTTCATACAGACAGGCAGACAGACGGACAGACGGACATGGCTATGTTGACTGGGCTGGTGACCCTGACCAAGAATATATATACTTTATGGGGTCGGAAATGCTTCCTTCTGCCTGTTACATATATTTCCTGAAGTCACAAAGCTATAATACCCTTCTACCTTATGGGTAGCGGGTATGAAAACGTCAATTTTTCAAAATTACTACATAAATTTACTCAGCACTTCATATACCGTAACTAAAATACCTCATGATATGCAATTTGACATTGACAAATATTGCCAAAAATGTTATTACAGTGAATCACAAAAGTACATTATTTGCAAATTGTGTCAAATGTCCGACGCGTAAATGTCTGTCTATCTGCTTATTAATTTAATTTATTCTATTTGAAGAACAACCGTGCGTCTGATAGTTAATTGTCAAATAATTTTGATTTTTATTAATTTTATTTTACTTTCATATTTAATACTTGTTATTTCATTTCAGATTCTGGTGAAACAAGTTTCGACTTGGTGCTCATGTGGGCCACTTGATCGTACTATGTACGTCAACGTCCAACATTTCTTCTCCGGTGCTACAAGCTTTGCCGTATATAAATGATGCTCTTCCATTTTTCCTTATGAAGTCATCAAGGATCACGATATGTAATTCCTTCTTTATATACATACATATGTATGTATGCATGTATATAAATATAGCTTTGTTAAAATTAATGGATTACCTGCTTGCTAGTCACTAAAAATCAGTTCAGTGTTTTATAAGTAGCGCTAGTAATATTAAATGTTATATAAAAAACCATTTAAACAAAAAAACAAACTTCATTTTTCTTCGTTTCCACCCAAATTTATTTTGCAAAGTATGTTGACAAATCAAAACATTTTTATTCAGATGCTCCAAAACACCTTATCAAAATAATCAATGGCTCCCCTGCGCATTGCTCTGTGGAATGCCAACGGTGTTTTATGATTTATGAATGACAATGAAATCGACGTTACTTGCCGAAACTCACCTTACTAACAAATACAACTTCCAAATCATGCACCACTTCCACAACACGTTTGCTACTAATTACCTGCAAACCACATTTATCAACATACAGTTGGATTGTTACAATCTAGCTTTAGCAGCGGTATACTGTCCTCCCTGATTCACGATATCCGAAGCCCAATTTATCGACTACTTCAATTCGCTAGGCAAATACTTTATAGCAGCAGGAGACTATAACGAAAAGCATACGCACTGGGGATCTCGCCTCGTGACGCAAAAAAGTAGACAAAAAACCGAGCAATAAACTTGACTGCGTTTCCCCTGGTTCACCTACATACTGGTCTATTGACCCCAGAAAACTGCCGGACTTGATTGACTTCGCAGTTACAAAAAACATCCCTCTAAATCTGATCAGCGCCAGTTGTCTCTCAGATCTGCCCACCTTCAAAATGTGCTCCAGCCAAATCCAACAACAAATGCTTGTAATGCAAAATCGCCAACAGAGGACGACTTTCCTATTGCCGAACCAATTGTATTTCAACCATGCGAACTCATAAAAATGATGACAAGACTGGGATACTTCCTAAAGAGGTGGAAAAAGTCAATCATCATAATGATACCAAAACCTGGAAACGACCGCACGCTCACCTCCACATAGAGACCAATAAGTTTACTTTCGTGTCTATCAAAACTCTTCGAAAAATGCCTTCCAACCCGGTTTTTGCTTTGACCATTCCTAGAATTCCTTGCATGCACTTGAATAGGGACAGACTTGATTTCTTCATTCTGAGCAAAATTCCATGCGAAGAAGTTTATTATTTGTCAACTGACACAACTTTTAAATATAAATAAATCGCAATGGGCCGCGGCAAAGCTCTAACTGCTGTCGAAAAAGGCAAAATAATAGCGTATAAGGAATGGGGTGCTATAACATACTATGGGACATGCAAGCTGCAGATTGTGTCTTCTAAAATGAACGCAACGTATTACAAAGGCTTGCTCCAGGAAGCGTTTCTTGAGGCCAACAACATCTTTCAATCAATATCGTGGACCTTCCAACAGGATAATGCCCCAATCCAGACAGTACGAGTGCTTGGATTCGGGAGCAAAACGTGGATCTTATGGAGTGGCCTCCATATTCTCCGGATCTCAATATAATTGAGAATGTGTGGGGATGGATGACCAAAAAAGTTTATGAATCTGGGAGACAATTCGAAGACATACAGGCATTAACAGATGCTATTAACACAGCCTGGAGTCAAATATCCTTAGATTTTATAAAGGCACTACATGACTCTGTTTCTAATAAGATTAATGAAGTTATATCTAAACATGGTGGCCACACACATTATTAAAATAGTTTAATTTGACACATTTTTAATAAATAAGCTTTAAAGTTAATAAAATGTTCTATATAATTTGTTAAACACCAACTTTTAGTTCCTGTCCATATTCAAGTGCATGCGAAAAAGTACAGCATTCTAGGAATGGTCGAAGCAAAACCGAAAAAAAAAGTTTGCCTTATTCCCTTCTTCAGAAAACAGCAAAGCATATGCCAATAGCTATAGTAGATTAATGAGAATTAGATGAAACGAAACATAAACAAATACTTGTCCCTATTCAAGTCCACAGCAGTGTAATAGTATCCCAGCACACCAATTCGGTTTTCGCGAAAAACATGGAACTATCGAGCATAACATCGGAAATTCGAAGTGCATTTGAAAATAGGGAATACTGCACTGCGGTATTCTTGGACGTCTTTCAAGCATTCGACAGAGTATGGCTTGATGGCCTAATGCCTCCTAATAACACGCATAAACTCTTAAAGTCTTATCTCTACAACAGGATTTTTTTTGTGATAGACAATAGTTTCACAAGGTAGCGTTCTCGGGCCAACTTTATACCTACTTTACACTTCGGATAGCCCTACGAGCAGTCAACTGACTATGTCTACGTTTGCTGACGACACCGCGATTCTTAGCTGATCTAAATGTCCACAACAAGCTTCAGCCCAACTTCTGACTTCTTCCCAGCTGGAAACTTTATGCCTCGCTTCTGATGTCGTGGCGTCAGCCAGTCGTTTACTTATAGCGGTTTCTATGTGCGGCGCCAATCGATCGCCGAGTTTCTGCATAAGTGCATTGACGAAAAATTGGTGTGTGCCAGTCGCTTCGTTGTTCCAGGAATGTGCTGCTTGTTAATGATCGCTGAGCTTCTACATAAGCACATAGACGAAATATTAGTGTCTGCCAGTCGCTTCGTTGTTCCAGGAATGTGCGTCTTGTCAATGATCGCTGCGCATTTTCGGCGTCTGCCTGTCGGTTTTCGCTACATCAAGAGTGTGTGGCTTGCTGTACAGCAGGAGGGGTCGGGGAAGATATGATAACTCCTCCCCCCCTAGTGTGGAGAGAAAGCCATACTGAGGACATGGCGAGATCGACAAGTAGCGGGGATGGGGCAGGCCGCTGGAGACAAGCCGTGGTCGTCCTATTGCAAAGGCTGCTAAGGGGTAGAAGCACTACACCCGTTGTAAAATAGGCGTCCAAGATTTATTAATTCATACAGGAATCCAACTGGTCCATCCTCCCAACCATCGTTCATTTATGCAGTGGGAGATGATGGAGCTGTCTATTTGGGCATCGTCCCGGTCTTCATGACATTCAGCCTCTTTTCGATCGACAACTGTCGTTTTCAACAGGGATATATGTACATATGTATGTGTTCTCCCGACACTAGCATTCCTTTTATAACCGGTGTATACCGCTACTGTTCTGATGATACATTGGAACTTAATTATAGGTTGCAGGACAGTATGAATAAATGTCATAGAGAACAATTTGTGAGTGCTCTGATAAATGTACATATATAGTTGTTTATGGATAATTAAACGTAAAATTATAATTTTTCAATAGTATTACAAAACGATAATATTAGGTTATAGACATATTTGTTTAGTTGTATATCCGCACATTGTTGAATGAATACGTGCATGAATTTTGGGATTAGTCCCAACTTACTGACTAAAATCGAAATGCGATTGAAAGGTTTGTTAGTTGTTAGTGTTCGTGTCTTGGGTTTGGGGATTTCTATTCCTCCTAATGATTTCTCTAATTTTTTTTTATGGAGTTTCTGACCTCTGGTGGTTTTGCTCTTTCGATCTGTCGTGGTTACGATCTCGCTGTTGTCTGTTTTGGTAAAAGAAGCTTTGTTCAATCTGTCCGTATTCGTAAGCTTCCTCTATTGTCGCTGGATTTCGGGTTCTGATTATTGTCCTTGGTGAGTCTTTCAGCCCGACGATAAATGCGTTAAGACAGATATCGTCATATAGAGCACGTTTGGCTGTTAGACCGTAATCATTGTGGTCTACATCTTTAGCTAATGTCATTAATTAACTTCTCAATTGGATAATTGTAAAGAACAACTTTTCCATCGTGAGCCCGTCTGGGAGGGTCTGGATTTCCCTAAGTAACATGGCTTCAGTTATCTTATTGGTATAAAGGAGTTTGAGGTTTGTTTTAATATCATCCGAGTTCAGTCGTGTGTCACAAAGGATTAAGGTCTCATCGTCTTTTTCTATAATTTTGTTTCGGACGGCTCTTAGGAGAAGTTGTCCATAAGGTGTCTGGTCCGTTGGTGTAATCAATAAGAGTAGTTCTTTTCGAGGTTTTCAGAGGGGCCTTCGAATTTAGGGAGCTGTTCGACAAAGGCCAAAATGTCAGTTGGGTTAAGATTAGTGTTTATGAGGGGTGTCGAGTTACTGCATGTGGTACTTAGGGGATCTGATGAGTTGACTGAATCCGTATTGTTGTTATTGATTATTGGTTGTTTGACTTCTTCGAATGCCCCTATCTCAGGAAGATTGTCACCGCTTCTTAAACCAAGTCTGCTTCTAATCTTATTACCAATACGGCCTGTTTTTGACATTGGTAATGATATTATTATGCTGTAGTGTAGTAGTAAAAAATTAACATAACTAAAAGTTTAGACAAATGCAATTAAACAGGAATATACACTTGATTCAATTACTTAAATATGGAAATTGAAATTAATCACAACTTCATGAGATCCATTTCATGTTAGGCTTCTAAAGGCGATGGATTTTTAGCTACAGTTTAATGGTTCGTAGTTGGTTTATTCAGACAGTCCCAGCTGGCTTCTCAGAGAAATAAACCGTGCAGATGGTAATAGCTTCGTCAATATGTCTGCTAGTTGCTGATCTGTGGGAATATACTTTACACAAATTGGTTTCTTTTCAATTTGTTCTCTTGTAAAGTGATACTTAATATCTATGTGCTTTGTTCTCTTATGGCAAGTGGGATTATTTGCAATACTTATACAATCTTGGTTGTCTTCAAAAATATCTATTGGGCCACTTAATTCTAGATTATCTCATTTATTAGTAATTTTAGCCAAAGATCGTCTCCTACACCTTCAAACAAGGCCATGTATTTTGCTTCAGTAGATGAAGCAGCAACCGACTTTTGCTTCATTGTATTCCATGAAACCAAACAATTTTCAAACATTTTTAAAAGATACCCAGTGGTACATTCAGGGTCAGTTTTATATCCAGCCCAATCGGAATCTACATATCCTGTAAAAATATTATTAAAATTACCTACTTTCTTGAATATAAGCTTGATATTAACATTTCCCTTCAGATATCTAAGAACTCTTTTAAGACATTGCCATGGTTCTTATTGTTGTTGTTTGTATATCTGCTTAGAATACTTATTGAAGTACTTAAGTCGGGCCGTGTACATAACATAATCAACATCATACAACCAATTAAATTTCTACACGGTGCATTACATAATTCTTCTGATTGCAGAGCTGTATTGTTTAACTTGCTTGGGAGGGGAGTACTAACTGAATTACAATCTTCCATATTACATTTTCTCAATACATTTTTAATATATGCTGATTGACTAAGACAAATCTCTCCATCAGTTCTATCAGTTTTTTTGCCAATAAAGTATCTAACATTTGAAACTTGTCATGAAGGTAAGATTTCAAATTGGACATTGTATATGATTTGTTTGTAGCAATTACTACATCATCCACATATAACAAGATATATATATTTCTCGAAATATCTCCTTTATCCAAAATATAAATACACCGATCAACCCGTAAGTTTTCAAATCCAACATCCATCAACACACTTTCAAAAACTTCGAACCAACATGCTTAGGACTATATAAAGCTTTATTAAGTTTGCATACTTTATTCTCATAAGAGTGATTCAGACCTTTTGGAACGCTCATGTAGATTTCATCCTTTAGAGTTCCGTTTAAAAATTCAGTTTTTACGTCCATATGATGAACCATTAAATCGTATTGATTTGAGAGTGCCAACAATAATCTAGAACTGGAAATTCGTGCATCTGGTGCAAATGTCTCATCGTTGTCAGTCACATATTCTTAAATGAAGCCTCGCGCTAAAAGTCTTGCTTTATACTTCACTAAGTTCCCATATTCATCTAGTTTTATACTAAATGCCCATCTGCAATCAACTATGTTTTTATTTTCTGGCTTATGCACTAAGGACCAAGTCTTGTTTTGAAAATGAGAATTTCGTTTATCTTGTATAGCTTTCTCCCAGAAAGATCTGTCCTCACGAAGTTTAATTTCATCAAAGGTATTAGGAATATCATTTAACCATATTTGAGTATTCATGAGACATCTTTCTAAAAATCGATATGATAATTTGGGTTTACTTTTAATTCTTTCACTGCGTCTGATTTCTTCTTCATTTTTATTTTCTGTTAATTTATCACCAGTTTCAAAAACTGGATCAGCATACTCTAGACATGTGGAATTTTCATTAAGTTGTTCACTTAACTCAGAATCAACAGATTCATTATTTTCCACCAAAGGGAAACCCAACTGTTAATTTTCTCTACTTTAAGATTCATTATTTTGTTCAACAATATTACTTTGGACCTCAGAATCTTCTCCATGTAAAACTCTTGATTTTAACATGCTTATTTCATCCACCACAACATCCCTTGCCATCATAAATTTCCTCGATTCCTCAATCCAGAATTTATAACCATTTGGTTCATATCCAACAATTTAATTGACTATTCGTCAAACTTTCTTTTTCGTACTTTATTTAAAGCATATACCGTCGAAACAAATATCTTAAGATATTTAAATTATCTTTTGCAATGCCCTAATAGGTTGCTGTTAAAACAGCCTCACCCCAAAAGTTCTTATTTAGTTTAGCACAATTTATCCTAGATCGAGCCTTTTCGGTGATAGTTCGAATCATCCGTTCTGATACACAATTCAATTGTGGAGTATGAGGAACCGTTAAATGATAGAAAGATATTCCCTTCCATTATCGATATATTAATTCACAATTTTTAAATTGGAGTGAGCCTCGCTCTTCGCTACAAAGTCTTTTAAAAAGAAAAACACATCCAACTTATAAGTTATTGAATAGGTCACACAGTAATGTGTATACTGATTAATAAAAACTACATAGTAGTTCTTATTATCAATAGAAGAGGGCATTATTGGACCACAGACATCTGAATGGACAACAAACAATGGTCGTGTAATATTTTCTTTATTCTTAAATTTTTGAAACTTTATTTTAGATTGATTGACTTTTATACAAGCCTCGCATAATTCATGGTTTAAATCAATACTGTTTAAAATATTAGTATCTTCAAAAAGACTATTTCGTTTTATTTCTAAAAATTTTCCTACACTTATGTGGCCTAATCTTTCATGCCATAATCGATACTCAGCACTATTCGAAATTTTAGACGTAAAATTGTTACTGTTCAATTGAAATTTTATAATAGGTACATTGTACTTGCATATTCTATTAAAGGCCAATTTACCATTTTTAGATACTTTTACCTGCATCCTGGATTTTCTTTACCGATAGTAGGTTGTGTGTTGTCACCTTCTAATTTCATGGCTAAAAGTTTCTTTCGCAGAGATAGTTGCGATGCTAAGCTTCTTCTCTCGTAAATTGAATCTAAATTTGGAAAAAATCTGCTTAGCAGTGATTTCAATGTTAGCGTAAGATAAGAAAGTATCACTCAAATATTCAATCATTACGCTTTTTGCATTCCATTCTGCCTTTTTTATCTCATCGGTCACTTCTGCTTGAGTTTCATTTATAACCCTCAAAAGATCGTGCTCTTCTAACAGCGCTCTCACTATAAACTTCCATATTGAATATTTTTCTTCGTCAAACGGTTTGATATTCCTCTTCCCTTTATCCATTGTATGGTTCTCTATCAAAAAACAGTACCGCAATAACTATCTGGCAACTCTCCGTAGCAACACCGAAGAGCAACCTTCCACAGCAACAACTCCGCAACAACAACTCTTCACAGAAACATTCAGCAACAGCGGCCAGCAACCCGCAGCAGCATTAACGTTGCTCAACAATATCCAGCAACAATGTCTTTCAGCAGCAGCGCTGTCTGGCAACACTGTCCTGTCGCAGTGTGGAGATTTGCGGCAAATTTGTCGAAAACGTTTGTGTGTGTGTGTGTTTTCGGGGAATTCGTAAATGTGCTAGAAATATCACGGCAAATTGGTGATATGTATGTAGCTTCTTCCTGGAAATAGAAAAAAAATGTTGCATCGAATTTTTCGCAGCCGTTATACATGAAACCAACTTAATCCTCTTTGTTGTTCAGGAATCGCTCCTTGTTGTTCATGGACCACCTCATGTATGTACATACATATATGTACATATTCGTATGCACACACACACAAATCATTAGTTCACTTTATGCGCATTCACATTGTAACGGTCAAAGCACCATTATTTATTCACTGCAATTGTGATTGGGCCCATAACCTATGGTAATAAATAAATACATATATAAATATATATACTATACACCAACCAGAAAAAGTCTGCGTACACACTTAACTCTAAAATTTGATGTTGTATATAAGATATTGCCCAAATTTTTTTTGTATATTAACAAAAATTATAGCTAGTCTTCATTTATTAAATTCAGCAACTTATTTAATTAAAATTAAAAATCAAAAAATGTACACGTTTTTGAGCAAGAAAAAGTCTGCATACAAACTTAAAGCAATATAAAAAAGCAACTTATTGATATGGAATTATTAAACTTAGTATGAAGTAGGATACCACTTCCTCTTTATTGTTTCAGTCAATCGTTTTGGCACCGACTGAACCAATTTTTTGGTGAAAGCTAGTGGTATTTTGCTCCACTCATCCAAGATAACCTCCTGCAACATATCCTTGGAGGTAATTGTTCGCAGGCGAATCTTGCGTTCCAGAAAATCCCATAAATGCTCTATGAGATTGAGATCCGGCGACTGCGGCGGAGAGTGCAGCTGATGTTTTGTGTTGTAGACCACAGCTTCACATTGTGCGCAGTGTGCTTGGGGTCATTGTCTTGTTGAAAGCAGAAGTCATCAGCCAGACCCAATTTTACTGCGCTCTGGTGCAAATTGTCATTAAGGATGTTCATGTAGGCTTTGTGGTCCATTGTAGAGTCAATAAAAACAATGTTGCCAACTCCACTTGCCGCCATACAATCCCAGACCATCACACCGCCACCACCGTGCTTTACTCTTGGCGCAAGGTTTTGCACATCAAGGGCTATACCAGGTTTACGCCACACTAGTTTTCGCCCTTTTATGCCAAATATGCAGAATTTGCTCTCATCACTAAAAAAGACCTTATTCCAAAACGCTGCTCTTCGATGAATTTTATAGCAATATCTAAGAGCTTCTGTTTATTGGCGGGCGATATTAGTGGCTTCTTCCGAGCAACACAGGCATGCAAGTCCTCTTTTTTCAACATTTATCGGACTGTGTCGTCACGTTAGTCCTTCTTGTACTTCTCCTTTATGTCCTGACTAATTTTTGCGGCCGTTATTATGGGATTAAGCCTTACCGTCTTCAAAAGGACCTGCTGCTCTCGATCGGTCAGCTTTGACTTGACCATGCCGGTTTCATTAAAATTTTGTATAACTCTTTGAATGATGGAATGTGTTTTGTCAACAATTTGGCCAATTTCCCGCAAGGTTTTCCCCTCACGACGAAGTTTGACAATAGTTTTCCTCAAATTGGGATCAATTTCATTCCTCTTCTTGTATCTTGCGATGTGTGGAATGCAATGTCGAAGTTCATTAAAACAAAAAGCGAAATTTGTAATGCTTTTAATACAGTTATTTATCATCTAACGGTACCTAAAGCTGCATAAAAAACCTTTTCACACTGAGTGTAAAATTTGTATGCAGACTTTTTCTTGCTCAAAAACGTGTATATTTTTTTTTTTAATTGTAATTAAATAAGTTTTTGAATTAATAAATGCAGACGAGCTATAATTATACCCGCTACCCATAGGGTAGAAGGGTATTATAGCTTTGTGACTTCAGGAAATGTATGTAAGAGGTAGAAGGAAGTATTTCCGACCCCATAAAGTATATATATTCTTGGTCAGGGTCACCAGCCGAGTGGATACAGCCATGTCCGTCTGTCCCACTGTCCGTCTGTCCGTCTGTTCGTCTGTCTGTCTGTATGAACACCGAGATCTCAGAGACTATAAGAGCTAGAGATTCCAAACTTGGTACCAGTATTGGTGTATGTCCTACGCAGATCAAGTTTATTTTAGATTTTTGCCACGCCCTTTTTCGCCCCCTAAAATCGAAAAAATCGATTTACTAGCGCAATTTTAAAGGTAGAGTCCCCAGGTATATATGATATATATATGAAGATAATAACATTATCTTCTTGATGATTCTCAGTCTTTGGTCACGATCGGATGAAAAACTTGGAAGTTATTCAGAAAACAGTTTTGTATGGGAAATTCCATAGTCAGCTGCACGTGGAGTGTTTCTAGTGAACAATGTGACCGTGCATGGTATATTTTATACTTTATGCGTTATTTAGGATGTGATGGAATATGAATGTACAAATATACCAAATACCAAAATATCGAGCACACTCGACTGTATCTTTCTTGTTTGTTTTTAAAATGGATGTGTTGCTAATATAAAAAACAAGTAAGAAAGCTACAATCGAGTGTGCTCGACTGTAATATACCCGCTACCCAGCTCAAATATACTAAAATATACCAAAAAGTATTTTTGGTATATTTGTACATTCATATTCCATCACACCCTAAATATGTCGAAGATATGATAACTAGCTCACCTAAGGCTGAAGGCAAACAGTCTGTATCAGCTTATAAACTTCCGCTACCCCCTCAGCCTGGTACAGTACAAGGTCCTCCTCTACAACTCCGTTTTTAAACCAATCTGGACTTATGGCTCCCAGTTGTGGGGGAGCGCCAGCAACAGCAACGTATAAATCGTGCAGACAGCCCAAGCAAAGATTCTGAGAACTATCACCGGGGCACTATGGTACGTTCGAAATGGAAACCATTCAGACAGACCTGAATATTCTCCCCGTGCGAGATGTAATAGCACAACACATGGAAAATTACTACACAAAGCTGTTAACCCATCCAAACCACCTCGCTAGAGCATTAACGTTGGTGTATAGCCGTTCCCGCCTTCGACCGTCCCATCCAGCGACAATTATTGGACAGCCCATCATAAATACAGTTTAACAAACTGTTAGAATAAAGTAGTACTTTAAGATTTAAACACATTTTGTTAGTCTCGTAAGAGAAGCTCCAAAATAAACAACCAAAGTATAAAAAAAAAAAATAATATTGTCCGTTTGATTCGCATAGATTGAAAATGCGCGCCTAATGCGACAAAATGTGGTCATATTAAAAGTAAATAATCTGGAAGATCGCCATTTTTGACGATTGGCAATGTTGGTTTCGTAGAAAAAGGGTGAAAAACAATATGGGTGCATTGTTGAATGGCGAACTTTTTGAAAAATTTGGTCATGAACCATTCAAATTAGATTTTCTCAAGAACGGCTTTAGCGATTTTAGAAAAAATAAAAGCAACATGGTTTTCTATTTGAATCAAATAGATTGAAATTGCGCGCCATTGGCGACAAGTTCATTATATATGGGCAATATTATATTTTAATAGTTCACCTATTGGTTGGTGGGTGACGCTGGACAAATTACTTAAAAAGTTATTATGTTGAATAAACATATATGACATAATAAATATATATATAAAATATCAATAAAATCACAATATTTTTTTAAATACATAGTTTAATTGTGTAATTTAGTGTTATTGGACCATATTTGTTATTTGAAGTATGTACATTTCCCGCCACACCCTGTTCGCGCATTCTAACACTAAATGAGTTCCGGACTGGTTCCAGCTGCATGATACACCTGTAAAATGAACTAGTGTAGGTGGGATGAGATATTATCTATTTTCTAATAAACAGCTCTAAGAATGCCGAACAAAATTGATGTGTACCTTCCAAAGATATGTGTCAACCAATACACAATGCGCGAACTGGCTGACAAGATGGTTGGAAAAAGTTATAGCCGTTAATCGGCAACATTGTCAATTTTGGTTCATTTTGTATGGGGCTGGAAGCGAGTTTGGTGAACGGCTCCCCGAATATCTCAAAAACGACTTTAGCGATTTTGATGATACTTTGGAGATATATTCTCAAAGATGTACCCTATAACCTGTCGTTAGCCGATTTGGGCGACAATTCTTCAGATCTGATATATTGTTGTTACGCCAATTTTTCGAACGCAAAATTAGGGTATAAATACTGCATAGAAATTCTAATAATTCCGCTCCAATTGTAGTAGCAAGAAAAGTTGCTCTTTCTTTTCTTTTTCGCCGTCACACTAAGAGAAAAATTCGAAATGAAAAATTAACTTAAATATTAAATAGAATTGAAAGAAACGAAAGTTAAAAAAAAAAAATATAGACTATAAAAGAGAACATGCGAGAAGAGAAAAATATGTTTCTTGTACTAGAGCCGAAAGCGAAGCAGTATTAAAGGAACGGTCGAAATATTAAAAGAAATAAATAAATGTCAATATTATTAAAGAAATATAATTAAGTCGAGAATACGTATATACATTGAATGGTAAAAGCCTCTAGGGTAACCATTCCTTCTTTGTTATATTTTACTTAAGCCTTTAAAAAAAAATGTATTTAATCAGTGATCCAGTAATCTTAAGTAGGGCGAGCCACAGGCGTAACAACATCGGCGTCTCGTTTGCTGAATTTTCTTTACTCTTTTATTTTCCGCTTTTCTTAGTTAATCAAATTCTTTATTGGAATTAATTTGCATTCTCCCGGTTTCTCTCCCCTATCTACGATTTAATTTCGTATGTCGTCGCAAGCACGCTCAATTTCTTGATTTAATAATATTAGCAAAATACCAGATCCGAATTAGCAAGACCTCCACCCCCAAAGCCGACGAGCTAGAGCCGAATACTATAGCGTGCCCTGCGAAGTCAAATCTTCGTTCAATACTGGGCAACATAAGGTTGCATGTTACAACAGGAAGTACTGTACTGCAGCGTTTCTGGAGATAAAGCAGGCTTTTGATCGTGTCTGGCATCTACTCTTGCTTTACAAGCTCAAGTCCATGCTGCCAACCCCATTCTTCCTGCTTCTTAAATCCTACTTACATACGCGCCTATTCTATGTCAGATGCGAATGGGCTGAGTCCGAAATCTTCGAAGTAAAAGCAGGTGTTCCCCAGGGAAGCGTGTTAGGCCCTATTATGCAGACATTCCAGTGCTTGAAGGGAGGATCTCGTCATTGCAACATACGCCAACGACACAGCATTTCTAGCCACCTCATCGAACCATGCAGTTGCATCAGCAATCCTGCAACTACAGCTCACAAAACTGGAACCGTGGAAGACTGCGAAGACTGGCCAAAGCACCTTATTACGTAAGAAACCAGATGATCCATAAGGACCACGAGATTCCAAGTGTAACCGAAGAGGTTAAAAGGGGCGCTTTAAAATACCAGGAGAGACTGGATCGACACTGTAACCCCCTGGCCGTCAACCTGCTAGATAATAGACAACATCGCTGACGCCTGAAAAGGCATCACCCCCTTGACCTTCCCTTTAAGACACCCAACGAGTGGTAGTAAACTTTTCCCTGTCAATATCCCCTATATGTTAAAAATACAACATTTTCTGTCATTCCATTCGTCCTAGCATTTACTTATTATCTTTAAATATATAGATTGTAAATATAAAAACAAAATATGACACTAGAAAAATCGATAATATCGATACATTTGACTGGCGCAAAAAAAAATATACTGACAGTAGCTAAACATCAATTAATAACATGCATAAATAAATAATAATATAAATATTACTAAAATAAATTACTATAAATCATATACACAAACATAACGGCAAGTAAGCATTCTAACTAATATGCATCACCGCCCTTTGACGCCCGCTTGATCAAATTGGCTGCTCATGCATTAGATTTCACAAACAGACACTAATTTGACACATATTTACACGTATGAGACTCGAAGAAGACAATTAACTGAAAATATAATAAAAATAAATAATTTATAAATTTTGTTTTTTTTTTTTACATTATGGTAATGTTAATAAATATATATAATACAATTAAGTATTATACATGCCACCCTCCAGTGAACAAATAATAACGCAAGCTTAACGCCAGAATAGAAGTGAACGAGAATACCGAGAGAACAAAAGAAGCCGATCGCTAGCTCGTTGGCTGCGCGCCGCAGTCTCGCATTCGCATCGAAGATGTCTTTCCATTTGCTCTTGAGTGAGTTTGTGAATAAACGTCGTCTTTGTAACTTGTAACTGGATCGTAGATTGTAGCCGCGAAACGCGAAAAGCTTGCCAATTATTGATCAAATCATTTAAACAAATTAAAATCAAAATTAAAATTAAACAAATTAAAATTAAAAAACTAAAAGCTAACAAGCAGCCGTGGGCCCAATCACCCTGTATCGTAATTGTGAAAACCAAATGTCTTTTCGTCTTTTCGTCGTCGTCAATCAAAAGTGAAAGGAAAAATACAAGAAAAACCGAGCCACTAATAATAAATAAATAAATCCCAACTAAATAAACCAACTAAATAAACTGAGCAAATAAAAATAAAATTAAATTAAAAAATGGCTCAATCAGTTATCGCATCGCACGGCTTACACCATTAAACGACACTAATCTGACCGACTTCTACTATCCCTCTATCAGACGGATGACGTACGACAGCAGCGCATTCTCCTTGGAGCAATTGTACGGAATCTTGATGGAGACGTGACTAAATCGATGGGCTTGCCAAACATCGAGGATTGGCCCAATTTGAAGCAGAGATTAATTGGCAAATTTAAGCCGCAGACACCAAACTACAAGCTACTAGAGAACTTCCGTGAGACGCCTTACAAAGGAAATTTGCGAGCATTCTGCGAGGAATCTGAGAAACGATAACAACTATTAATATCACAACTACATCTAGATGGTAAGAATAGAGATCTTGTAGTTTATCTACTAATTCGAAAACTATCATCTACCATATTTTCCATTTTGGTACATCACAATATACAGATTTAAGAAATGAAGGAATTTACGAAGAAAATACACACTTTAATACATACAAATATATACACTGACGAGCAAAACTGTAACACGAGTTCATTGTTTCAACTTCAAAGGTCTGTATCTTTTTTTCTAATGCACGCATTTTGAAGATCTTAGTCTTGTTTTGTAGGTGATATCATTTAATACTATTAAGTAAAATTACAAGCCATTTGATATCAGTTAAAGAAAATGACACGCCAAACTGTAAAAAAAGTCAAATGTTACAGTTTTGCACTCGCAATGGCAAAGCATCTAATTAGTGACGCGCATGAATGGATTAACGAGATTGCTACTGTCCCTGTCTACTCAGTCTGGTATCAACTGTTGAGCTGAACAGACGTGTTAGCGGGTGCCTGCGCATTTTCGGTTTCATAACTGTGAACAGTTATTTGATAGGCAAAGTAACGGTGTGTCTTTCGTGAGTTTGCTTTGTGTCGCTTATTCGCTGTGTGCGTGTAAGCGATAACGACCACGAGTTGTGTGTCTGTGTGTACAGTAGCCGCTGATTAACTGTTGTTTAAAACGGTAGTTACTTAATTTGGTAAGTTCACTGTGAATTTATTCAAATTTTGGTGGTGTACCTTGGTGTCATGCCAGCGTGCAAACCAGCCGCAGTAGCGGGGGGGAGTGGTGCGTCGACGGACGACCTCTCTGCCGTTACTTGTGGTAAGTTGAAGCGGGGGAGGGGAGGTGCTGTGGCCGCGAGGAAATTAAAGAAGGCAGCTTCTTTAACTTCCTTTTTGGATGCCGCTAATGCTGCGAGTGTGGGATCTGTTGGGGGCGGCGTAAGCGCTGCCTCTAGCATGATCAGCATGACAGAGGAGGAGCTGGTTTCGGCAGCTTCGACCCCAATGTGCTCATTGGGTAATGTAAATGGTGTTTTAGAGGCTGAGAAGGCGGCAGAGGCGTTGGCTGCTCCATTGAGCAACCAGGGGCCAAAGATGCGCTTAGGAAGCCCAATTGAGCGGATGAAGGCAATCAGCAGGGACATGCTGATGCATGTTGTTGCTGATTGCAATGTGCAAGGCAAGGCGCTGGGTGACTTGGTGGGCTACCTCAGCGAACTTGAGACGCTGTTGTTCGCACAGGTTGCGGAGAATGAGCGGCTCAAGGGGCGTCTGGAGGAGGTTCGCTCTCAGGTGAGCAGTGGCCCGTCGGGCCATTTCCAGATTCCAGCGCCGGTAGGTGGTACTCTGCAGCGTGCGCTCGTGCCCAAAGGGGGTCCCAAGTCGGCATTGCCGTCTACCCCGGAGACGCCGAGGCCTAAACCAGTGGAGACATGGTCCCTGGTGGTTCGCAGCAAGAATGCTGCGAAGACCTCCAAGGAAGTGGTAGAGCAGGTGGTGAAGGAGGTAGGGCCAACCCTGGGTGTGCGAGTGCATGAGGTGCGTCCTCTGCGTGTCGGTGGGGCGATTATTCGCACACCGTCGGTAGCTGAGCGCAGAGCAATTGTGGGAAACGCCAAATTTAAGGAAGTAGGTTTAGAGGTCAGCGTGAATGTGAAACTGGGGCCAAAAATTGTAGTGCAGGGTGGTCACTCGCAGATTACTCCTGACGAGTTCATGAGTGATCTGTACGAGATCAACCTCAAAGACTCCATGTCTCTTGAGGCCTTCAAGAAAGGCATCCGCATGGTGAGCAAGCCATGGCCTGTAAATGGCGGGTCGGCGGTCAATGTTGTGCTGGAGGGCGATGGCATGGCCATCGAATCTCTGCTGGATGTTAGCCGCTGCTACATCAAGTGGTTTTCTTTCCGCTTGCGGAACTTTGACCCGGTTCTGAGCTGCTTCCGTTGCTTGGGATTCGACCACAAAGTTGCGGATTGCAGGGCCAAGCACGATATGTATGTCGTCGCTGTGGCCAGGTGGACCATCGGGTAGCTAAGTGTGTTAACGCACTTAACTGCCGGAATTGCGCGTTTAAGGGGCAGCCATCAGAGCATCTAATGATGTCTCAGGCCTGCCCAATATACAGCGCGATTGTCGCGAGGGCCAACGCTAGACATTAATATGTCTTGCAAAGTCCTTCAGTTGAATTGCCAGCGATCGTACGCAGTCATGTGTGACGTAGGCAATATGATGTGTGAAAGGGGCAGTGTTGTGGCCCTGCTGCAGGAGCCGTATGCAACTAATGGTTGTGTACGTGGCCTACCCGCAAGCATGTGCGTGTCCCAAGATGTGCGGGTCGTTAACGAACCCAGTGTGTGGTATACCTTTGATGGTCCGATGGGTAAAAGTGACATTGATGTCACCTTTGCGAATGAGGCAGCGATGCGTTTGTTTGCATTTGAATGGAGTGTCCTGGGTGGGGAAGGTGTAAGTGATCACAATCCTATTGAGATTGTGTTAGCATACACTCCCACAAGGAATGAAAGTGTTTTGGGTAATTCGTGGTGCACTCGCGGTGTGAATTGGGCCCAATATGGGTTGTACATATGTGAGGCGGCAACGCAAGTTCCGCTTGGCACCTTCAGTGCCATGAATGTCGATGAGCAAGTCGTGTGTGAACAGGTGGGTAACGAGTGTGAACGATCGCATGCTTTAGAGACACCGCAAGGTGAATCTTAGGCGTGTGAAGTGGTGGACGAGTGAGTTGAGTGCCAAGCGGAGGATGGTTCGAACTCTGCGAAAGCGATTCCAAAGAGCTAGAATATCCGACGCCGATGGCGCTGCCCAGCTCAGGCGGGAGTATGGTAGGTGTTTGAATGAGTACAAGCAAATGCTTGTAAGTGTGAAAGAGGATGAATGGCGTTCATTCGTTGATCGCAATAAGCACGATCCCTGGGGTCGTGTTTATCAAATAGCGAGAGGGAAAGGCAGAGAGTTTAGCCTAGGGAACCTCAATGTCGGAGGCCTTCAGCTGACGGCGTGGAGGGATTGTATGAATGCTCTGTTGAATGTGTTTTTCCCTAGGGCGGATGGACAGGATGTTCCACTTTATGTGGAGCAGCCGGTTCAACAGCTCAGGGAGTGTGAATTGGGTGCGGCTTTTAAGAGGTTAAAGTCGAGAAAGTCGCCCGGTATGGATGGATTTACTGGGAAATGTGTAAATGTGTCTGGAACTCGATTCCAGAATATATGAATGTGTTGTATGGAAGGTGTGTGAGTGATGGATATTTCCCTAGTGAATGGAAATGTGCGAAAATGGTAGTGCTCTTGAAGTCGCCCGATAAGGTCAGGAGCAATCCTCGATCTTATAGGGGCATCAGTCTCTTGCCAGTACTTGGAAAAGTGCTGGAAAGAGTCATGATAGAAAGGCTTCTTGAGGTAGTTGAAGACCAGATGTCTGATAGACAGTATGGCTTCACTAAGGGTAGATGTACGGAGGATGCATGGCAATATGTCCGCGACTCAGTTGAGTCAAGCAACTCCAGGTACATACTAGGTATTTTCGTAGATTTCAAGGGTGCATTTGACCACTTGAGCTGGGCTAGTGTGATGAGGAAATTGAGTGAATGTGGCTGCCGAGAGGTGGCTCTGTGGCAGAGCTACTTCTCTGGCAGGAGTGCGATAGCAGTAGGGCGGTGTGAGAGTGCCACTGTAGATGTGGTACGCGGCTGTCCACAGGGATCCATCTGTGGTCCATTTATATGGAACCTGATGATGGACTCTTTGTTGCGACAGCTCGAGGCGGTCTGCAAGTGTTGTGCGTATGCGGACGATTTGCTCATATTGGTTGAGGGGCAATCGCGCTCTGTGATTGAGGCAGGTGCTAGGGAGTGCTTGCGCATTGTTTGCGAATGGGGCGACAGTGCCGGCGTCAGTTTGGCAACGGATAAGACGGTAACAATGCTGCTCAAGGGCACATTGTCTGCCAGTCGACCTCCTGTTGTCAGACTTAATGATGCGAGCTTGAATTATGTCATTGTCGGTGAATGGTTGTGCTTTATGCCACATCTCACCGGTCTCAGAGTACGGTTGCTTGGTGTGGTTGGGCAAGTGCGCCGCATTTTGAGGAGTGACTGGGGCCTCAGCAGGCGTGCTGTGCGTACCATATATAGCGGACTATTTGTTGCATGTGCAGCATATGGGTCGTCTGTGTGGTATGAGGCAGCTATGACTGTTGTTGGCAGAAAGAAAGTGCTGGCTTGCCAGAGAGTGATTCTGCTGGGTTGTATGCCTGTGTGCCGCACTGTTTCCACGGAAGCTTTACAGGTGCTGTTAGGTGCAGCCCCTCTTGACTTGGAGGTGAGGCCAAGAGCCTTGATTTTCAAGATCAAAAGGCGGCTGCCATTGCAGCAGAATGAATGGTTATATGGTAGTGATGTGGAGAGTTTAGGAGTGGATAGGTGTAAGAGTTTGCTGAAAGAGTGTGTTCTGTCTGACTGGCAGGTCAGATGGGATGCAAGTATGAATGGGCGGGTGACTTACGAATTTATTCGTAATGTTAATTTCACAGCTGACCGTCCAGACTTCGGATTTAATCTGAGTCTAGGTTTCCTGTTGACTGGCCATGGTTCTCTCAATGCATTCTTGCATTTGAGAAACCTGAGCGAAGGTCCGGAATGCCGTTGCGGTTCGGCAGCAGAGACTGCCAAGCATGTGTTGTGTGAGTGCCCACTGTATGGCGACATACGTGTGCTGAATGACTTAGGCATTAGGCAGACTGGGGGGAATTTGACGTGAGTCAATCGCTCTCCACAAGCGAAAGAGTGGGGAACTTGAATGTGTTTGCCTGCACCATTTTTGCGAGACGACGTTTGTGCGTTCGTGAAGGCACGAATGAATGATAGTATGCCACGTGTGTGTGTGAATGTGTATGTAGGGAGTATTCTTGTGATACGAAACCTGACCGGAGGTTTTCTGGTACCACGGGAACCAGGTGCCCGCGGACTTATGTCCGTCCTGGTGTTTGGTTGCGGCCCTTCGGGGAGTATCGTGGTGGCTGTGGTTTAATATCCAAATGCGGAAGAGCTGTGCTCGACGTGGAGTTGCGTAATACAACCGGATGCCGTGATACCATAGATCGGCAGAGGTATTAGATAGGCCTCGCTCCACACATAGGAGGAAGTGACAACCCAAACAGTTGTTTTTTCAATGTGTACCTGCGGATATATTCCAAAGGGACGCTGATCAACGCTTAATTTGATTCCTTTGTGCTGGGCACCGTGGGATTGGGCCATCATGGCAGGTGCTTACGTTAAAAATCATTAATTCCTGTCCCTATCTACTGAGTCTGGTTTCAACTGTTGAGCTGAACAGACGTGTAGCGGGTGCCTGCATATATATTTGTGTTCGTAACTCAAAGCAGTTATTTGTTTTGTGTCGCTTATTCGCTGTGTGCGTGTGAGCGATAACTATCGCGAATTGCGTGTGTGTGAGAATTTTTAGCTGCTGTGTAACTGTTGATTGAACGGTGCGTCGACGGACGACCTCTCTGCCGTTACTGACGGTAAGGTAAAGCGGAAGGGGGGTGCAGTGGTTGCGAAGAAGTTAAAGAAGGCAGCTTCTTTAAGTTTATTTCTGGACGCCGCTAGTGCGAGCATGGGAGCTGTTGGGGGCGGTGTTAGCGCTGCTTCTTCTAGCATGCTCAGTATGGCAGAGAAGGAACTGGATTCAGTGGCTTCGACCCCAATGTGCTCATTGGGAAGCATAAGTGGTTTTGAGGCTTAGAAGGCGGCAGAGGCGTTGGCTACTCCATTGAGCATTGTGTACTAAAAAAAACTGATTGTTGTCGAGTTCATGGACAAATTTCAATATGAACAAAAAAAAAAAATCTTTAATGTCAATATGAGAACAGCTATCACATTCGATAGCCGTATTCCAAAATTCCTACTAAAATTAGGGTGTAGTGATGCAAATATCGTTTCAAATTACGAACAAAGCTGTGATAATTTCCCACCCTGTTGGGTGGCTTGCGGCTGCGCCGCGTGGTATATGTAAAAAACCCAAGTGAGGCTCTGTTGCTTGACCATGCCCACTAGGAGATCCGTGTCATACAATTTCTTACTCTCCCCTTTGAGGCAAATATGACACTTATTCTTTTGTAATTATGCACACATCTAATAGAATGATCAGAGTACCAGAAGTTTACGTTTTCAGTTCATTATAATTTTCTATTAATAAGTTTCAATGTGAGAACAGCAATAAAATTCGATAGCCGTCTTCAAAAATTCCAACTAAAATTTGCTTAAGGAGAAGCATAAGCCGTTTTAATTCACGTGCGAAGCTGCGTGCAAATTTCCCGCTATTTTACAAATAAATAATTAACATTAAAAATAAATAATTCTTTATAAAATCGAGCAAAACAAAAATAGCTTGATCTCGATGCCGGCCATGCACACGGATATCAACGTATGCGAGCATCTACACTAGTCGGCATAATTATTTTGACGAAACTTTTTTTGACTCTTGAACTTAGGCGCAAAACAAAGAATCTATTTTTAGCTATGTGCATGCCAAATTTTATTTCGTTTACCTTTTGTATTCTCTTTCCGCTGATAAGAATGCATGCAGACAACGGCTTTTTGCGTGGCACAAGTATTTTGACAGCATCTTTATGGAAATATTTTTACACTTCTAAGCACGCGAGAATCAATGAAGTTCAGTGTTTAACTTTGAGCAATATTAATGGTTGTTATTAAAAGAGAAAGTTATTAAAAATTATTAACTATCATGGGTAAAACGGCTGAGCTAAGTTTGGTTACCAGTTCTTCAATGGTAGCAAAGTTTAATGCTGGAATAGCAGTCAAAGACATTGCCAATGAGTATAATGTGTCGCGTCCAGATTTAAATATAATTGAAAACATCTGGTCTCTTATGAAACGTAAAAAAACAGTATCGTTAAATAAAACCAGAGATGAGACAATTTCTGAGATCAATTCCCTTTGGAAAGAGATATCTCCAGAGATCATCCAAAATTTAATCGATTCAGTACCGGAACGCCTGGAAAAAGTTATTGAAACTAAAGGAAATTATATATTTTACTAAATACCTTTTTTCCGTTTAGTTTTGTTTAAGTTTGAACTTTGTTACTCATATTAAAATACACTTGTAAAAATACTTATGCCACCACTTGAAAATTACAAAGTCTTATATTTTTCCAAGTTCATATGATAAAATGTTGGATTCATTATTATACCCGCTACCCATAGGGTAGAAGGGTATTATAGCTTTGTGACTTCAGGAAATGTATGTAACAGGCAGAAGGAAGCATTTCCTACCCCATAAAGTATATATATTCTTGGTCAGGGTCACCAGCCGAGTCGATATAGCCATGTCCGTCTGTCTGTATGAACACCTAGATCTCGGAGACTATAAGAGCTAGAGATTTCAAACTTAGTACCAGTATTGGTGAATGTCCTACGGAGACCAAGTTTATTTTAGATTGTTTCCACACCCCTTTCCGCCCTCTAAAATCGAAAAAAAAAACGATTTACTAGCGCAATTTTAAAGATAGAGTCTCGAGTAGTCTTTGGTACATATGAATATAGTAACAGTCTTGATGATTCCCAAAAATTTGGTTACGATCGGATGAAAAACTTGGAAGTTATTCAGGAAACAGTTTTGTATGGGCAAATCCATAGGCAGCTGCACGTGGCGTGTTTCTGGTGATCAATGTGACCGTGCTTCGAATATTTTATACTTTATGCGATATTTAGGATGTGATGGAATATGAATGTAGAAATATACCAAAAATAATTTTTGGTATATTTTAGTATATTTGAACTGGGTAACGGGTATATCACAGTCGAGCACACTCGACTGTAGCTTTCTTACTTGTTTTTAAGTTTGTATTAGCACCAAGTAAAACAGCAAAAAAAATCATTAAGTTAAACTTGAACCATTTGTTTTTCGTCAAAATAATTATGCCGACTAGTGTACATGCGCAAAGGAGACATGCATAGCGCAACGAAATCCGCACGTGCTTACCATTCCGCTACGTTGCGGGTATTTCACAGTCGAGCCAACTCAACTGAAGCTATCTGTCGTATTTTTATTTCCAACAATGTTCAGTGCATGTGGTAAAATGTACACATTTTATGTTGCTGTGTCTAATAGGCGAGTTGTTGTTGGATGTCGATTTCGCACACCGTTATACAATGCTTGCCGCTTATTTCGCGACCCAGTGGTATTTTACGGCCCAGTGAGAATTCTTTAGTGATTTTGTAATCGACTCATGATGCGTTTTATTTTGGTATGGTGTAACGAGGATATAATTATATATGTGCGTATGTGAATAGTGACAAGAAAATGTCTGTATGACTGCGAAATGCATATGTTTATTGAAGTGTAGGGCTTTGTGATAATTTCCCACCTTGTTGTAAACAATGTGTACTATGTGATAGAACTGTACCGCGAGATATTTAAATGAATTTAAAATAAAATAAAATAATTCAATTCGGTGAACAACAGTACAAATGACATATGTTCATTTGCTGCTGAGTACTTTAATGTTATTAATACTGACAGGCTTGTGAACGTAGTCACAACCAATGTCGTTCTTGAGTGCGGCGATTGTAATAATTTTAAAGAGTGATTAATTATGTAAAATATTATTATTATGGGAAATCCGTACTCTGTAAAAATGTCAGTCTCTCAACACATGGGTGTATTAAGTCGCAAAAACAATTGAGGATCCGAGGTTTCTTCTAAATCTTGTCGGTTTATCTTATTTTTTTTTTATTTTTTTTTTCCTACAAGTTATTGAGACTGCTTTTAGTTTTCAACCAAATTTTAAATTAGCTATTTATATTCTCAGTTTTTTAATCAATGTGGAATTCGATTTTGCTATTCATTATTTTAATAAATTGATAAAAAAAAATACAAATATTTATAACAGCGAAAACGAGATACTTTATTAATTATTAAATAAAAACTATTTTCGGAAACAAAATATCAAAGTTTAATGATGTTTAAATTAGTGATTTTTCAATGCAAACCCTAATTTTCCGCATTAGTTATTTTAAAAGGCAGTAAATAGCTTTCGACAACATCCTCAATGAATAACTTTTGAATGATCTACTTCAACTCTCTCATTGTTTGCGGATTTCGTTTCGAGCATACTCGACTGTAGCTTTCTGACTTGGTAAAATATTAAAATTGTTTAGATTGTTTAAATAAGGAGTGGGTCTGCTCAAAAATAAGATTCATTACAAACTTAACCTAATTTGACTGATGTGCATGTTGGGAGATATTAAGTGATCCAGCATTTGCTGCAGATTGATGATACTGGGAAAGACCAGAGAAAACCAGTGAAGATAATTTCTAATGACTTCACTTTTTTTAAGTTGTATAAAAATTCAAAATAAATAATGAAATCCACTTCAATTTCCTCAGTATGTACCCAGCTTGTTTCAAAGCTTCGCGAATCTGGTAGCAGGTAGTGGTTAGGTTTTGATATTATTTCTTTTCACAGCCCCTACAGCCTGCTATCCTGCTATGACGACATCGCACCAAAATAAATATATATGTATATGTTCTACTCTAGATTACAACTGTCAAGTATATGTGTACATATGACCATACCATGGGGAGTGTTTGCATAACTATATGACTTCAGGAAATGTATGTAACAGTCAGATGGAAGCATCTCCGATCCCATAAAGTATATATATTCTTGGTCAGGGTCACCAGCCGAGTCGATATAGTTATATCTGTCTGTCCGTCTGTCTATCTGTTTGTATGAACAGCTAGATCTCAGAGACTGTGACAACTGGAGATTCCAAACCAGTATTTGTAGCGTGTGTGTAGCCCTTGTGTTGAGAGTGAAATACTCTACCTGGCACTCGGGTGCATAGACAATATTAGAGGTCGTGCACTTCTTGACTATGTCTCTTTAGACAGAGCTCGCCGGATGGGGTGTGGGTTTATTTGATCTAATAATCTAATATCTGCTTACACTGCACACTATCATAATGTTAAGTGCACTAAAAGAACAAAATTTATAAGTCGAACAAAAATTATGCTGTCGGAATTAATATCAAAAAAATTAAGAAAAATGGTACGGACAAGAGTTTTCGGATTGTGGATGTAGGACAATTAGGTGTAATTTAGTCCTACCGTCTTTACCCTCCCAACGTGGTGACTCGAGCTTTTAATTTCTTGAGGTCACCCCTTAAAGAATATCTTCTACTCTTCCGTTATGCGCACATTGAGCCGATTAGTACCGGCGACGAACCAAGAAAATTTAAATTAAAGCTTCATGATTATTTACCAGCTATTTAAATTTATTTCGAACAATATTCTTGTAAACTCCATTTTAATAACTAACTCCAAAATTTAAAATTATTACAATATTATTACTACTTGATAAGAAATTAACCTATGATGCATAGGGACACTCCATGTATAATAATTCAGTTAATTATTAATTAAATATATATGTATATATTTCAAGCCTCTCTTATTGGGGTTTGAAGTGTTTATAAAAAAAAATATTATAATAATAGAACCAGCCAAAAGAGTGAATAAGAATGATCAAAAAAATATTACTCTCTCTGAGATTTTAATCCCTCGATGCGTACGATGGGCCCATTGTAGCAGCGAAGCTGTAGTGAAATTTGTTTTTGGCGGTTTTGCTATAGTTGAGTTTAATAGGGCACACAATAAACGAGGGTTAGAAATTACACTTAAACCTCTTTTTTTTTCTTTTTTTTTTTTAATCGGTCAGACTCTGACAATTTTTTTTTTTTATGTACTCGAAAATTTAGATATTAATAACAAAAAAAAAATACTTATTATTTTGTTATTTTACATTGCCTTCCCTTCATGGTTTAGTCGAAACTTTATATTAGCAGTACTCAAGCAAGCAAAGATAATTAAAAAAAAAAATTATATACACTGCTCGCCACTTGAATAGGACACCTCTAAACTCAACTTAATAACGTTAATTTCTGCCAAGCCAATCCATCTAGAAACATAATTTTATTTTTTTAGTCAAGTTAATTTAAATCTAGTAGTGTTGCAAAAATTACAATATTTTTCAAAAGTTGTAATTATAAAAAAAAAATTGTTAAACAATTCGTAACCAATTGTGCAGGCTTCATTTTGCACCACTTGAATAGGACACTTTCCCAAAAAAAATTTTTAGAATTTTCAAACTTTATTCAAACATTAATATTACTTAATATATTCTAGTTTAAGGTATTTTGTAACAAAAAAATTTTTTTAATAATGTGTTGAGCCACCTTTGTTTTCCAAAACTTCACACATTCGGTTTGGAAGGGATGCGTACAATTTTTCCAAATAACTCAACGTAATCGAGTCCCATGCTAATTTGATAGCTGCCATAAGCTCGGGAACGCTCGAATATTGCTGTCCGGATCCATATACTTCACGTGTTAGCCATCCCCACACATTCTCAATGATGTTTAAGTCCGGCGAATATGGTGGCCACTTTAATACCTCCACGTCTTGGCTTCTTATATACGAATTAACTATCCGGACCGTATGTATTGGGGCATTATCGTGTTGATAAATCCCATTTAAATTTGCGAAAAGTGTTTGGAAGTGGGGAAAGGCCTCTTTCAATATTGCATTATAGCTTAATGCATTCATGGTAGTTTGAACAAATTTAAGCTGACAGGTGTCATAATAAGAAATGGCCCCCCACACCATAATACCTCCAGCACTGCTGTGCAACTTATTAAGATGGTGTGGTTCTTTTCGAAGATCATGAAAATAGTAGCTGTAGCCATCTGGACCCTCCAAATTAAACTTTTTTTCGTCTGAAAAGACGACACGATGCCACTCCGCAGTCCAGGTCACATGTGCGCGAGCGAAATCAAAGCGTTGCAGCTTCCGAACCGGGTTAAGAGGTGGCTTCTTCTTGATTTTTAGTCTCTTCAGGTGTGGAACATTATTGATGACTCGACGCATGGTTGTCAAACTTGCTTTGACGTCACATTTTTGCCTTATCTTTGCCAAAGAGTCGTGCGAATTGGAAGCTTCTCTTATTATAAGTCGCTTGTCCGCGCTAGTAAGTACACTGTGAGTGCGGCCCTTCATGTTTTTGCCATAATTATCCTCATTATTTAAAAAATTGGTTACCACGTGACGGCTCCTGTCGATTTTTTTTAGCTATTTTGGCAATAGATAAGCCAGAATCCTTGTAGGCTTGGATTTTGCCTTTCTCCGCCTCAGAAAGAAAAAAATTGGATTTTTTTTTATTTTTAACACAATTACGAATTGTTCGGAGCGGTTCTTTCGAGTTCTTTCGAGTTGTTTCGGGTTTATTTTTCTTTCATTATATGACGGGTTCGTCGGCGCAGAAGTGATGGGCCAGAATAAAATATGCGATCAAGTCAAAAGTTCTCTCTCAAAAAAAAACTTCCGCCTGCCCTTTTATGCTGCTTCTGCCGCTGCGCCGTCGCGAGCTATATGACGAAGCTCAGCTGGGACAGTGGCGCAGTATAGAAGTCTCAATAGGCGGTTTCTTCTATTAACGACGGAGCAGGGGGGGGTATTCCAACGACGGTGTCGGCCGCCGGCAACCATAAACCCAGGATGGCCCCTTTCTTACTTCTCGCTTCGGACCTTGTCTCTAATTCCTCCGTGACCGGCCGGACGGATCCTATTAGAAAACAAATGATTTGATATAACCTTTTAGAATTTCCAAAAACTAATAAAATTTTGGCCACCGTTTTGCTAATTGATGCGCGCCGAATGTAAGCTAATCGCTGCTTATACTTGCGAGAGTCAAAGGTGTTGACTTGTGGCCGTCTGAAAAACAATTGACTGATTAATTCGCCCGAGCAGCTAGATATAGGTCATGGGCTGGTTTCGCCAGTGAAATTTTCCATTCGCTTAACCTTCACCCAATAACTTTTCCGCAAACAAATCTATGCACATGCAGGGTGATGCTTAGGTTTCTAGCAGTACAGTGGGATGCAAACTATGCTGCGCCAGCTGGACACTACACATTGGTGTATGTCCCATTTCGGCCCCCTCAAATCGAAAAAAAAAGATTTACTAGCGCAATTTTAAAGATCGCACATTCTGAGTCATTCACATTCTACGCGGAAGCTACGCTTAAGCTATCAAAAACATTTACGCGAATTCCGAAAACAAAACAAAAAGTGTTGTCGTCAACATGAGCGACAACGAAGACGACATATCGCCTTGGAGCTGATAAAGTATAAAACCTGAGTCAAACGGAATTAAGAGACTAAACCAAGTTTCTCCGATTCTCCTAAATAAAAAATTTGCATTGGACACCGGATCTAGCACTAGCTGCAATAAATTCGCTATTTTAACGGAACTCTCACGAACTGAAAAAGGTAATGATGCAGACGAAAACGAAGCTCTGGACATGATAGATGAAGACAACATTGGTGGACCTGCCAGGCCGCCACCTATCTTCTTATCGGATGTTAGTGATAAAAGTAGTATGCTAGCCTACCTCGAAAAGAAAATTAAAAAACAAAAATTTCTCAACGAGATGTATAAGTGAGAGTTATGGTTAAGTCTATTGATGAATACAGGTCCCTCGTTAAAATTCTTGCTAGTGATTTTGTCAAGTTCCACACATACCAGCTTAGACATGAAAGAGCATTTAGGGTCGTTATAAAGAATTTGCACTTCTCCACGGATATTGAAGTAATTAAACAAGATAATAAATTCTAAACAAAAAAAATCATTACACAGATAAATTCGAGGAGGATTACAGTAAAAACGAAAAAAACCCGCATAAACTAAATTTTGCACGTTTCTAGAAGTTTTAATTATTAAAATAATCTTAATATTTTGTCCGAAGACCTTTATTTGAGATAACTTCCTGTACACGGTCAGGCATGCTCTCTACCAAATTTTCAATAATATCTTTGGGAATACGTCTCCATTCAGCTTCAACACGCTCCCAAAGGTTGCCCATATTTGATGGAGCTGCTTCGTATTGCCCGAGCCGTCTTTTCTCGATTGACCAAAGATTTTCAATCGGATTGAGGTCGGGACTTTGTGCTGGCCATTCCATTAATTTAAAAGGTTGCTTTTCAATCCATCCCTTAACAATTTTGGCCGTGTGCTTCGGATCCCCATCTTGTTGAAAAACAATTTCCTTTTCGGGATAAGCACATTTCTCAATAAAATTGGGAAGATTGGTCTGTAAGACTTGTAGGTAGTCCTCCTTCCGCATAATACCTTCTTTTAACTGTAGAGGGCCAACATTCCACCACGTGAAGCATCCCCACATAATACTTCCACCACCATGTTTTACATGGTGTCTTTGGATACGATCTCCGGGTCTACGCCAGCAAAATTGCTTTCCGTCGGACTGAAAACGGTTAAATTTGGACTCGTCAGACCAGACAACACGTTTCCAATCATCCACAGTCCAATTTTTGTGTGCCCTTGCAAATTTCAATCGCGCTTTAACATTTTTAACGGATAATGCAGGTTTGTTTTTTTTCACACTTGCAATATACCCAATGTCTCGCAGCGCTCTTCTAGCTGTCCATTCGCTAACACTCTTGTTGAAAGCCAAGGAAGCACCCTTTGGTGCTAGAAGCTTGTTCTTCCTCATTTCCGACATCATCAGTCGAGCATCTGACTCCTTCAATAATTTTTTGTGACCTGCGACATGCGCTTTGGGATTGGCTTATACCAAGCCTCTTGGAAATTACACGCGATGTACAACCATTCTCGGTCAGGCTAACTACATTATTTTCGATATCTTCAGATAATTTTCGCATTTTTATGCTCGCAAATTTTCAACAATTTATTTATGATTACAAGCTAGTCCGAAGCACGTTTTAATCTGTGCTACGAACATCAAGAATAATAGAAAATCAAAAATTAACGGTGACTCTTTCAGCTCTGGAAAGCTGGGTTGGGTAAAGTGAGATATTTGAAAAAAAAACATCTGCAATCGTTTGCCCAGGATTGACCAAGAACAGTTTCGTTTGCCCACCTTTAGTTTCAAAATTACAAAAGTTTCGAAAATTCAAAAAAAAAATTTTTGAATTTTTTTAATTCAAATCCCTAAATAATCGTTTGCCCACGTTTGCCCATCTTTTAGAATTTTGAAAAAATTTTCATTTTTAAAGATATTCAACATTGAAAATTTTGTCATTTCTCACCTCATAAAATTTCAAAATCTAAAAATTTTCACGATTTTTCAATTCAAATCGTTTGCCCATCGTTCGTCTTCGTTTGCCCATCCCATAAAATTTGAAAATTTTGCAAAATGAAAGTTTTAAACGATTTTTTCACTAAAACCCTTTGCCCACTGCAGCCCAGCCAAAAAATTTTCGAAAATCTCCAAATTTTTAACGATTTTTTAACTCAAATTGATTGCCCATCGTTTGCCCACCCCTTAAAATTTGAAAATTTTGCAAAATAAAAATTTTTCACAAAAATCGTTTGCCCACGTAGCCCACCTAATAAAATTTCCTCTTTGTCTTTGATAAATCTGTCAAATTATGACAGGGAGTGATTTATGGCTTGAAATTCCTGACATTCAAGAAATCTACCAAAACTGATTCCATTCTTAAAACTATCCTTGTCCTTTACCACAAAGTCATACAACAGGTGCGTCCATAAAACCAGTTATAGATATTCCTTAAAACATCTACCATTGAAATGTTACAATAATGGGTTAAACCAAAACAGGTAGATTTTATTCACAAGTATTTGGGTATTCCATTTTCTGAGTTTTCCCAATTTTAAAACTAAGGAACTTAGGTGTGAATGGGGGTTTCCATTTATTTTATCGATGCTCATAGATTAGGTAAAAATTAAATTTCAATTTTCTGAATCTGTGGTATAGTAACTTAGGTAAGAATAGATGTAGGTCAATAAAGTCCCAAACACTCTCTTCCCATTGGTTAATTCATAATTTTCATAATTCTACCTATATGTATTTATGCAATTTTTTGCTTTAGCACGATAACCCCAATAAAAAATACATGTACTTGTTGTTCAACAGTGGTATATAAGTCGTTGACAATCCTTACTTCGTTAGTTCGATTGATGCGTTACGTGTGATCGGTTATCTCTGCAGCATAAACATTAATATTACAATTTTTAAAACGTGATTGTCATTACGAATATTAATTATTTAACGTCTTGTGTACGGTTAACTCTTTAATATACAAATTAATATTGAAATTTTTAAAAAATTAATTTACATTACGAATATTAATTTGTTAACGTATTGTGAACGTGTTTGATAATTTCTCAATATTCTGAGCGATTAGTGTTGTGCCAAAACAAAGTGAAAAAGCGTTAAAACCTTTACTGAGACGATGCCATCAATTCCGAAATTTGAGGTCGCTGAGTTAGTGGATGCACTCTGCTCTGCCAGTTTTTATTTTTATAAATGAGTCCGGAATTCTAAAGCCTCGGACCGATATTGTGTGGATAGAAGTTAGTGACCTTTTAGGAGGAATTATTAGTGCGAAGACTATAAACTTATACGTCAGGAAAAATCGTAACAACATCTTGACTGAAATAAAACAACGATGTGGTATTGCGGACAGCCAGGTTAAATATAGCCAAAACTCCACACTACCCGAAGATGACCCAGAATACAGTATTAACGAAGCTACGAAAAACGGACCTTTGCCAATGTTGTATTTTTCTTTGGAACTAGACGATGAAATGTGGAAATCGATTGTGCCCAATAAAGAAAATAATGACACCGGAAAAGGCTTGCGATCGAAGAACTACTTACAAAAGGATTGGACGGATATTATTGCACGGGAGGTGTACAAAAAAATTCCCCTTCTATGTGCCTTCAATTTTAAGAAGGCAAAAATATCGGACAACGAAAACAATATCTGGCTCCGGATTGAGGCATACTGCAATGAATGCAGTTCTATTCTTAAAGAACATTGTCTTGTGGAACCTGATGCTGATTGTGGAATCAGCATTTCAGTTACAGTACCAGACACACGCGGTATTCTACATCAGGAAAAACGGCGATGCACAGGAAAAAGACGAAAATCGGCAACGAACTGTGCTATAAAAAAGCATCATTATGGAGGAAGGAAGCCACAAAGGATATGAAAGATGACGACCCCGAACCAAGTTTCATCCCAAAATTGCCAACGTTGAGAAAATTACGAGAAGAGGCCATAAATAGAAATCTTGGAATCACCACAGACCATGACCCAATTTCTTCTTTATACCTCAAGAAATATGACGGCGACTTGGCAGGATATATTTTGGACATTGGGCTGGATGAGTTTTATTGTATTTACTGTACTGGCGCTCAATTAAAGATGTATCTTTCTTTAATTAAAAAAATTAGGAAAATTTCTGTGGATGCCACTGGATCTGTCGTTTTGCCAATAATGAAGCCCAACGGAGATACAAGCTTTGTCTTTTTGTACCAAATTGTGATGAAAGGTGATGACGGCATCCTGCCAGTATTTCAAATGCTATCCGCCAAGCATGATACGGCCAGCATTCAATTCTGGCTTAGCAGATTTATCACAAAGTCTGGATACTTTCCCTTAGAGATTGTATGCGATTTTTCGTTGGCTCTTCTAAATGCAATAAGTTTGAGCTTCAACGAATGTCGCCTTAACACATACTTATCTTCGTGCTTTAAGTGTCTAACAAATCGGGAATCGGAATTGTCATGATGCTTCATACGCCTTGTAGTGTCCAGCTGGCGCAGCATAGTTTGCATCCCACGGTACTGCTAGAAACTTACAAATGCATCACCCTGTATGTGCACAGATTTGTGTGCGGAAATCACGCTACTGCGCCCACTGTGCGGGCGATGCTCCGTTAGGAGATGGCTGCAGTCAGTTGTAATAGGAAAGGGACAGACAGTGGGATCGTGAGATGGATCACGCCACTGAACAGCAAGTTATTGAGTGAAGGTTAAGCGAGTGGAAAATTCCACTGGCGCAACCAGCCTATGGCCTATATCTTGCTGCTCAGACAAAGGAATCGACCTATTGTTCTTGGGGACGGCCACGAGTCAACACCTGTGACTCTCGCGATTATAAGCAGCGATTAGCTTACCATTCGGCGCGCGTCGATTAGCCAAACGGTGGCCGTCCAGTTTCTTAAACTTAGAAAAATTCCAAAAGGATCCGTCCGGCCTCGGATTCTGGTCGGTCACGGAGGGAGTAGAGAGGCAGTCCGAAGTGAGAAGTGAAGAGAGGGGCCATCCTGGGCTTATGGTTGCCAGCGGCCGACACATCGTGGAATACCCCCCCCCCCCCCTCTCCGTCGTTAATAGAAGAAACCGCCGGTGGAGTCTGCTATACCGCGCCACTGTTCTAGCTGAGCATATAGCTCGCGGCGGCGCAGCCGGCAGACGCAGAATAAAAGGGCAGGCGGAAGTTTTTTTGAGAGAGGAGAGGAGAGAATTTTAACGTGATCGCATATTTTTTTTGGAGCCCATCACTTCAGCGCCGGCGAAACCCTGAAACAACTCGAAAGAACCGTTCCGTATAATTCACACTTGTGCAACAATCCAAATTTTTTTTTTGTTATATGTATAATTTTTTTTTTAAATTATCTTTGCTCGCTTGAGTACCCCCCTAATATAAAGATTCGGCTAAGCCATGAGGGGAAGCCAATGTTAAATGGTAGAATAATAATTATTTTTTTTTGTGTTATTAATATCTAAAATTTTGAGTAAAAAAAAAAAAAAAAAAGGAAAAAAAAATTTGATTAAAGAAAAAAAAAAGAAGTGAAAGCTTAAGTGTAATTTCCAAGCCTCGGTTATTGTGAGCCCCATTAAACTCCACAATAGCAAAACCGCCAAAACAATTTTTCGCTACAGCTTCGCTGCTACAATGGGCCCATCGTACGCATCGAGGGATTAAAATGCAAAGTGAGTAATGTTTTTTTTTGAATTTTTCTATTTACTTTTTTTTTTGGCTGGTTATTACATTATTTTTTTGTTATAAACACTGCGAATCCAATAAGAGAGGCTTTTGAAATATATACTTATAGATTTAATTAACTATTAACTGAATTATTTCACTGTATAATAATTTTACTATCCCTACGCCTCATAGGCTATTTTCTTATCGAAAGTAACAATGATTTAATAATGATAGTTTTTTTTGTTGAAGTTAGTATTTAAAATGGAGTTTACAAGAATATTGTTCAGAATAAATTTAAATGTATGAGAAATAATCATGAAGCGTTAATTTAAATTTGCTTGGTTCGTCGCCAGTACCATTCGGCTCAATGTTCGCATAACGGTAAAGTAGAAGGTATTTTTTTTAAGGGGTGACCTCAAGAAAATAAAAGTTCGAGTCACCAGGTTGGGAGGGTAAAGACCGTAGGACTAAATCACACCTAATTGTCCTACATCCACGATCCGAAAAACTCTTGTCCGTACCATTTCTCTTAATTTTTCTTTGATATTAGTTCCGACAGCATAATCTTTGTTCGACATATAAATTTTGTTCTTTTAGTGCACTTAACATTATGTTAGTGTGCAGTGTAGACAGATATTAGAACAAATAAACCCACACCCCATCCGGCGAGCTCAGTCTAAAGAGACATAGTCAAGAAGTGCACGACCTCTATTATTGTCTACACACCCGAGTGCCAGATAGAGTATTTCACTCTCAACACAAGGGCTACACACACGCTACATAATTGGCGCCCAACGTGGGGCCTGACGCTACATAACTTGAAGCCAAAAAAAGCGTGAGGCCACGCGACATAGTTTTTTTTTTATACATACAATCATTTAGAATTTGTGTTTCCGGAAGTATATTTACAAGTCAGGATCAAACGACAAGAAATGCAGAGTATCGTTCTTTTCGGAACGCGACATCAATTCAGTTCAAAGATGAATTGGTCGACCAAAAGATAAATTCGTGTTTTTCGCAATCGGCTTGGGAATCCTGAATGTAAATATACCTTTTCTTTGAAGAGTAAAAATGCGCTGTAATGGAAATGCCGAAAAGGATCTTATGTCCTGGAATAGCAATTTCAAATCGATTTAATATGCGGTTTGGTTGACCGGAATGAGCCCTACTGGTGCATTTACATGTCAAGTGAATATTACAATTCAGTATCTGATTCTATTCATGTGTTCGGTGCTAGCGCATATGGAGAAGCAAGCATCTATGAAAGAATCTATTCAAGAGCTTGACCGATACGTAAGCCAGTTCCCAGAGTAGATACATAGTTAAAAATTTTTTTTTGGATAAGAGTTTTCGCGAGGTTATACGCACATTGAGTATCTTAAGGGAAAGCGACGAACCAAATATTAAGCTCAATTTTTGTTGTATTATCAAATTATCATTATTATATTGCGATAATGGCAGTTCATCGCAGTAGTGAAAATTTAGTTGCCGCTCTTCGAGAGCAGGATTGTTTTTGTGGAGTATGTTTTGAGACAATATCCGAGAGTGACGTTTCCGCGGTATCCCCATGCAAGCACCAATTCCATCACTTGTGCATTACTGAAGCATTGAAAAATGTCAACACGTGTCCAGTGTGCAAGCAAGCTTGTACCCCAAGGCAACTATCGCTGTCCGACAATAACCTTGCAGCAGAATTGGGAGAAGCTAGTGGTACAACCAGAAGCACCGAACCGCGCCGTCAGTCAAATGTTGCGATGAGTAGGAATGTTCGGAGCGGTCCTGAAGTTCGTGGGAAAGGGAATACAGTACGCCGAGGGATGTCCACTAGGAACACTGATCGTAGTGTAGCCTCGATGGACAGAACAAACGCGGGTGCTGGGGTCCCATCAACTAATGTTTCCATACAACAAGATAACTCAGATGTAGCAAAGATCGTCCAAGACGCGATACAGGCTCAGCAACAAATGCTAATGCAACAGCTGACGGAGTTCATCCAAACACAGTTGTCGACAATCCAAGTCAGGAGCTCAAATTCTAGCGAACCAGCGCCTAGAAATGAGTCGCCAGTACGTCTAAATGAGTCACCAGTGCAGTTGAATGCACCGGTCACGTCAGAACAAGTTAGTGAGTCCAATTGTCAATACCACATTGGCAATCGTGGCGCTGTACCACCCGAGAAAGTCGGAAGTATTATTCAGAGTTGGCGTCTGAAGTTTGATGGATCAAAAGAAGGGTTGCAAACAGAGGAGTTTCTATATAGAGTCCGTTCCTTGACCAGACAGAATTTGAGAGGCGATTATTACTTAATTTGTGACCACCTTCACCTATTGTTGGCAAACAGAGCCAATGATTGGTTTTGGAAATTCCACAAAGCGAATCCTCATTTTACTTGGGAACAATTTTGTGAGCAATTTCGTAGAAAGTTTGAAGACATTGATACCGATATGGATATATGGGAATCGATTAATTCCAGGAAACAAGGGGATAAAGAACCTTTCGAGGAGTATCAGATTATGGTCGAGAGACTAGTCGGCCGTTTACGTAATCCAATATCGGAAAGTTCATTAGTACGTCTCTTGATTAGGAACTCAAAAGCAGCTTTGAGGTATGAGTTAATGCATTTGGGCATTAGCACCCTATCCAGATTAAGAGAAGAAATACGAACTCATGAGCAGTTCTGTAAACAGCAAAAGCTTCTAGTTCCGAAGAGCGGATTCTCATATCGCGCAGGTGTGTCTGAATTAGAAGATCCGGCAGAGGTGTCGGCGATCCAAAGAAAACCTATAAAATGTTGGAATTGTGGTCAGCCAGGACATCGTTTTGAGGATTGCCTGGGGAAGCGCACAATATTCTGTTACGGGTGTGGCGCCAAGGATACGTTCAAGCCAAAATGTGCTGTGTGTAACCCCACGGAAAACGTTTTGAGGGATGCTCAGAAGAGAGATCTTCCTGCGCATCCCAAGTTGTCATGATAGATAAGTTTACACAATCTGAACCCAGTGTCGGTGCAGATCCGAATCAGCAGGATGCATACGCTATTTCTAGTAGTGAAGCTACTATGCCTGCAGTTAAGCAGCCAGCCATTTCACATACGGCTAGCTAATTATATGGCGGCACGAAAGCGGATCTTTGGTGACATAAATTACCTGAAAAAGACTAAACCACCTAGACGTTCAACTCTGCGGATGCGAGCATTTTGGAGAGAAGTGCGTTGCAGTCGCAAGAAGCTAATCTCTTCAATATTTCTCAGCACCGACAATCGTATATTCACAGAGATTAAGATAGAAGGCCTGGAGTATGTCGCTTTACTAGATTCTGGCGCCACCATAAGTTGCTTAGGGGCAAAGGCTGCTCAGCAGCTGGGGAGACATCCGAAAGTCAAAAAGTGTTCGGGTCAAATTAGAACGGCCAACAATTCGGAGTGTGCGGTAAGAGGTCGGCTACTTTCTGACGTAACATATCGAGGAACAACTAAAGCGGTAGAGTTTTATATAATTCCGGATTTGAAACAAGACGTCTATCTTGGCGTTGACTTCTGGAAAAACTTTGGGTTATTGTCAAGGATATTGAACAATACTAACACAATTACAGAATTGGATGTAGGCAGGGCAGACGAAGATGAAGAAGATCCGAAGGTCCATGATTTAAGCGAGCCGCAGAAAATAGTTCTAAAGGAAGTGATCAGCTTGATTCCGTCGTATGAGAAAGAGGGATTAGGTCGTACTGACCTAATCGAGCATACAATTGATGTGGGCAACACAGTCCCCATTAAGCAGCGACATTGGCCGGTCTCTCCTGCTAAAGAGAAGGATATGTTTGCTGAAGTCGAGTACATGCTCGCACTTGGAGTTATAGAAGAGTCCAAAAGCCCATGGAGTAGCAATTGCGTTCTTGTCAAGAAAGGGGCTAAAGCTCGATTATGCTTGGATTCTAGGGAAGTAAATAAGTACACCCGTAAAAACGCGTATCCGCTTCCGCACATTGATGGAATCTTAAGTAGACTGCCCCCAGCTCGTTTCATTACCGGCTTGGACATGAAACACGCTTTTTGGCAAATTCCATTGGAGAAGAAGTCTCGCGAGTGCACAGCATTTACAATTCCGAATCGTCCCTTATATCAGTATAAAGTGATGCCGTTTGGGTTGTGCAACGCCGCCCAGACGCTTTGTCGTTTAATGGATCGTGTAATTCTGCCGCATCTACGTACTAGAGTATTCGTGTACCTTGACGATTTGCTACTTCTGTCCGACGATTTCGAGTCACATATGAACCTTCTGACCGAGGTAGCCAAATGCTTTAGGAGAGCTAACTTGACTATCAATATCTCCAAGTCGAAGTTCTGCATGAGAGAGGTTAAGTACTTAGGTTTCATTATAGGCGATGGGAGGTTACGTACAGATCCTGATAAAGTCAGTGCTATTCGTAATTTTCCAACACCTTCAACCGTAAAGCAACTCCGAAGATTTTTAGGTCTTTCAGGATGGTATCCCCGTTTTGTAGAAAACTATGCTAGCGTGAGTGTACCTTTAACTGATTTGTTAAAAAAGAGTAAGTCATTCGTTTGGAACAATGCAGCTCAAGAGGCCTTTGATCATCTAAAGATGAAATTGACTTCGGCTCCGATTTTAAGTTCGCCGAACTTCTCAAAGACATTTCTGTTAATTTGTGACGCCAGTTTGCATGGGCTCGGCTGCGTATTGGCGCAGGAGAGTGAAGATGGCACGGAGATGCCAATAGCTTATATGTCTACTAAGTTGTCGAAGGCACAACGAAATTATGCGGTAACGGAATTGGAATGTCTGGCTGTGATAAAAGGCATTCAGAAGTTCCGAGCCTACATTGAAGGGCAAGATTTTGTGGTCATCACTGATCATGCTTCGCTGTTGTGGTTGATGAGGCAGAAGGATTTATCAGGCAGACTTGCGAGATGGGCAATTCGGTTGCAAGGGTTTTCGTTCACCATCAAGCACCGTAAGGGTTCCCAAAACATCGTCGCTGATACCTTGTCACGGCGAGAAGAGGAGACGCTAGAAGAGCTTTCTGACCTTGAACCAATTGTCGATTTAACTTCCAAAGAATTTGAGTCGTCAGAATACTTAGAATTAATGGATCAAGTCCAGCGGAATCAGGCAAGACTACCGGATGTTAAGGTCGTTGAGAAGTTTGTCTATAAACGAATGGAGTTCGCAAGGGCTGATGAAGCCCAGGAATCGAGTGCGTGGAAACTATGGATTCCTTCTGGTTTAGTGGCAGACATCTTGCAGCGAACTCATAACCCTCCAGCTGCAGCACATCGTGGCACCGGCAAAATGATAGACTATGTGAAACGATTTTTCTTTTGGCCTGGAATGGTCACGCAAATTAGAACCTATGTATCAAACTGTACAGTATGTCGTACTACGAAAAGCCCAAATTTTGTTTTAAAACCACCTATGGGTAAACCTTTAACATCTGAACGTCCGTTTCAAAAATTGTATATGGATCTGTTAGGCCCTTATCCACGTTCGAAAAGTGGAAATATGGGACTTCTAATTATTGTTGACCATAATACAAAGTTTCATTTCTTACAACCTTTAAAGAAGTTGGTTTCTCCTCGGATTTGCGAGTACTTGGAAAAGTATGTGTTTTATACTTTTGGCGTCCCCGAAACTATACTAACGGACAATGGGTCTCAGTTTAAGTCGTCCTATTTCAAAGCTTTCATAACCCGTTTCGGAATTTCTCATGTCTGCACCGCAATTTACTCGCCGCAAGCTAACGCAAGTGAGCGCTTTAATCGTTCAGTTTTAGCCGCAATACGAGGATATATTGGAACAGATCACTCAAATTGGGATTTACATTTGAGTGAAATAAGCGGTTCGCTTCGCGCGTCCGTTCACCGAAGTACTGGATATTCACCATACTTTTTATGTTTCGGCCAAAATATGATGTTAAATGGCCGTGATTATGCCCTTTTGCGGAATATAAACAGTGTGAGTGATGATACTATCTTAAATCGGCCCGATTTACTGACAATCGCGCGTGGGCTGGCGAAGTCAAAGATAAATGAATCTCACGAAACAAACGCTCGTCATTATAACTTGCGGATTCGTGTCAAAGACTTTAAGATTGGAGATGTTGTGTATGCTAGGAATTTTGCTCAGAGTGATGCGAAAAGGAAATTTAATAGCAAATTAGCGCCGGTGTTTATTACAGCAAAGATCGTACGTAGGCTCGGGCGATCATATTATGAATTATCCGTGGAAACAGGGAAAAGTTTGGGGGTGTATCATCTTAAAGATATACAGGCATCAAGACATAGGTAGGTCCAGCTGAACCTTTTCAGTTAACGTCCTCTTAAGGAAGCTCTTAGACGACGTAACTGCGTTGTAGTGTCCAGCTGGCGCAGCATAGTTTGCATCCCACGGTACTGCTAGAAACTTACAAATGCATCACCCTGTATGTGCACAGATTTGTGTGCGGAAATCACGCTACTGCGCCCACTGTGCGGGCGATGCTCCGTTAGGAGATGGCTGCAGTCAGTTGTAATAGGAAAGGGACAGACAGTGGGATCGTGAGATGGATCACGCCACTGAACAGCAAGTTATTGAGTGAAGGTTAAGCGAGTGGAAAATTCCACTGGCGCAACCAGCCTATGGCCTATATCTTGCTGCTCAGACAAAGGAATCGACCTATTGTTCTTGGGGACGGCCACGAGTCAACACCTGTGACTCTCGCGATTATAAGCAGCGATTAGCTTACCATTCGGCGCGCGTCGATTAGCCAAACGGTGGCCGTCCAGTTTCTTAAACTTAGAAAAATTCCAAAAGGATCCGTCCGGCCTCGGATTCTGGTCGGTCACGGAGGGAGTAGAGAGGCAGTCCGAAGTGAGAAGTGAAGAGAGGGGCCATCCTGGGCTTATGGTTGCCAGCGGCCGACACATCGTGGAATACCCCCCCCCTTTCCGTCGTTAATAGAAGAAACCGCCGGTGGAGTCTGCTATACCGCGCCACTGTTCTAGCTGAGCATATAGCTCGCGGCGGCGCAGCCGGCAGACGCAGAATAAAAGGGCAGGCGGAAGTTTTTTTGAGAGAGGAGAGGAGAGAATTTTAACGTGATCGCATATTTTTTTTGGAGCCCATCACTTCAGCGCCGGCGAAACCCTGAAACAACTCGAAAGAACCGTTCCGTATAATTCACACTTGTGCAACAATCCAAATTTTTTTTTTGTTATATGTATAATTTTTTTTTTAAATTATCTTTGCTCGCTTGAGTACCCCCCCTAATATAAAGATTCGGCTAAGCCATGAGGGGAAGCCAATGTTAAATGGTAGAATAATAATTATTTTTTTTTGTGTTATTAATATCTAAAATTTTGAGTAAAAAAAAAAAAAAAAAAAAGGAAAAAAAAATTTGATTAAAGAAAAAAAAAGAAGTGAAAGCTTAAGTGTAATTTCCAAGCCTCGGTTATTGTGAGCCCCATTAAACTCCACAATAGCAAAACCGCCAAAACAATTTTTCGCTACAGCTTCGCTGCTACAATGGGCCCATCGTACGCATCGAGGGATTAAAATGCAAAGTGAGTAATGTTTTTTTTTGAATTTTTCTATTTACTTTTTTTTTTGGCTGGTTATTTTATTACATTATTTTTTTGTTATAAACACTGCGAATCCAATAAGAGAGGCTTTTGAAATATATACTTATAGATTTAATTAACTATTAACTGAATTATTTCACTGTATAATAATTTTACTATCCCTACGCCTCATAGGCTATTTTCTTATCGAAAGTAACAATGATGTAATAATGATAGTTTTTTTTGTTGAAGTTAGTATTTAAAATGGAGTTTACAAGAATATTGTTCAGAATAAATTTAAATGTATGAGAAATAATCATGAAGCGTTAATTTAAATTTGCTTGGTTCGTCGCCAGTACCATTCGGCTCAATGTTCGCATAACGGTAAAGTAGAAGGTATTTTTTTTAAGGGGTGACCTCAAGAAAATAAAAGTTCGAGTCACCAGGTTGGGAGGGTAAAGACCGTAGGACTAAATCACACCTAATTGTCCTACATCCACGATCCGAAAAACTCTTGTCCGTACCATTTCTCTTAATTTTTCTTTGATATTAGTTCCGACAGCATAATCTTTGTTCGACATATAAATTTTGTTCTTTTAGTGCACTTAACATTATGTTAGTGTGCAGTGTAGACAGATATTAGACCAAATAAACCCACACCCCATCCGGCGAGCTCAGTCTAAAGAGACATAGTCAAGAAGTGCACGACCTCTATTATTGTCTACACACCCGAGTGCCAGATAGAGTATTTCACTCTCAACACAAGGGCTACACACACGCTACAGCCTGGACATTGCACATCTAATAAAAATGATGTGTCGCAAAAATGTGTTCAGAGGAAAGCTGCCAAGTGTCAAGGACTTTTATATAAGATGCATTGGAGTAGCCACTACATGCGATTCAAAGGACAGTTTCGGGAAAATGCTTCGCTCCATGCTGATTGTTGCAATCAGTGAATCGTCTGCGCAAACGAAAACAGGTGAATATCTAAAAAGTCAGCAGGAGGAGAACTATTTACTGCATAATATTGCAAAATTTTCAGAATGTGAAGACAATGATGAAACTTTAAATGAGTGGCCATCAAAAGAGCCGGACGAAGTTGAGGAGGATATTCAAAATTTCATCAACGATATTAAAATATCCGCCGAGAAGGAAGCCGCAACATGCAAGTCTGCAAAACATCGTCCAAATCCATATTTTCTGTCGGAATTTACTGATCCTCTTCTAAAGTTGTCTCGATATTTTGTATTACAGACTAATGTTGTTAAAGAACAATTCGGCTCGACATACGATGTTGGATCTTCTGCTTTAGTCGAAGCCTATTTTAAAGATCTCAAAAACTCTGACCTAAGCACATTCAACAGGCCTGTGCGAGCGGATAAGTTTGTGGTGCAACATATTCGATGCATCGAAGCAGCCTGCAAACTGGAGCAGGCTTCTATGAAACGTCGTACCAACAAAGTCCCGAGTTTTATTAAGGAAAAAGTAATGAAGATTAATGAAAAGGAAACAAAATATAAAGAGACAACGGAATTGGAAACAGAAAATAGTGTGGAATACCTCACTAACGAAGAAAATTGGAGAATTAAAAACAACACAATGCTGAACTATTTGGATATGAACGCCGGAACACAAGAAAGTCATCACAAGGCCGTTTGGAGCGAGGGACCCGACGGATCTAAACTGGATAAAAACACCAGGGGGAAGTATTTAAAAAAATGACCCAACATTGAGATGATCCATAACCGACCCCATAGACGAAGGAAGGACGCAATACTACAAAATGGCGGTGCAGTTGGACCAGTCTACATCGGAAAGAAACGTATACAACTTAAGAACACTTGCCCATTCGACTCGCTTGTTGAAATACTTTCGACAGCATATATAGACAACATGCACTACAAGGAGCACCTTGATAGTAATTACACTGACAACTTTTTTTGAGGTTTTCGAAAATTTTTTTTGGGTGGGCTACGTGGGCAAACGATTTTTGTGAAAAATTTTTATTTTGCAAAATTTTCAAATTTTAGGGGGTGGGCAAACGTGGGCAAACGATGGGCAATCGATTTGAGTTAAAAATTCGTTAGAAATTTGGAGATTTTCGAAAATTTTTTGGCTGGGCTGCAGTGGGCAAAGGGTTTTAGTGAAAAAATCGTTTAAAACTTTCATTTTGCAAAATTTTCAAATTTTATGGGGTGGGCAAACGAAGACCAACGATGGGCAAACGATTTGAATTGAAAAATCGTGAAAATTTTTAGATTTTGAAATTTTATGAGGTGAGAAATGACAAAATTTTCAATGTTGAATATCTTTAAAAATGAAAATTTTTTCAAAATTCTAAAAGTTGGGCAAACGTGGGCAAACGATTATTTAGGGATTTGAATTGAAAAAATTCAAAAAAAATTTTTTTTGAATTTTCGTAAATTTTCGAAATTTTGAAACTAAAGGTGGGCAAACGAAACTGTTCTTGGGCAATCCTGGGCAAACGATTGCAGATGTTTTTTTTTCAAATATCTCACTTTACCCAACCCAGCTTCTCAGAGCTGAATCTTTCCGATTTGTGCTGATAAGAAGAGTAAGAAAGCGAAAATAGGCGAAAAAGTGCCTACGTGCAAAATTGAGTTTATGCGGGTTTTTTTTCGTTTTTACTGTAATTCTCCTCGAATTTATCTGTGTCATGATTGAATTTCATTAAGAATTAAATCAAAATAAAACAAACTTTTTTTGGATTATCTTGTGTGGTTATGATTTTGTGGGTGACGAAAGTCTGAGTTCTGAACATGCACTCAATTTTCCTCGCCACTGTATATAAAATGAAGCACATTAGTGACGCAATTGTTAAAATAGAACCGCCTCATAAAGCAAAAGACATTGTTCAGTGCCACCGTTGTCAGGAATTCGGGCACACAAAATCCTATTGCTTTAAACTCATAGGTGCGTAAAAAGCTCTCGTAAGCATCCCAGCGATCTATGTCCAAAAGATAAAGAACAAGCTTCTGGTCGAAAACAGATGCATTATAAGGGCCATACTAAAAATGATTCTGCAATATTTCAATCACCTATTGTGCCGACCTAACAACCAAAAGACTATCAATCATTCGCCCTAGTTGCTGCAGGAAATAATAATACAAATACCTCTCTAGAAACAATATAACATCTCTTAGAAAAGCAATTTGAACTCACAAATAACTTACTTAACATGGTAATGTTACTGGTCAATAAATAATGTAAGTAAGTCTAAACTTAGGAACCTGGAACGCCAATGGGCTTTCCAACCATGTTAATAAAATATCTCTATTTTTAAAAACAAATTCAATCGACATCATGCTTGTTTCTGAAACACACTTCACCAGTAAATCCTTTTTTACAGTATTTGGATATGACACAATAAGAGCTGATCATCCGTCTGATAGAGCCCATGGAGGCGCAGCAATTCTTGTTAAGAAGGGTCTGAAATTCAGAATTATGGACAGCATTACAGAAAATGCTATGCAGGCTGTCACAATTATGATTAAATGCATGCAGATGTCTTAATCTCAGCAATAACAATGTTATAGCTCCCACCAAGTTGTTATAAATCTTGGTTGAGCTCGATTTTAAGAAATTTTTCCAAGGACTGGGGACAAAGTTTATTGTTGAAGGCGACTTCAATGACAAACATCCATCGTTGGGCTCCAGACTAATTAACCCAAAGGGATCCGAATTAAATAATTGCAACCGGTAAGCTTACATACTGGCCTACAGATACTCCAAAAACTCCAGACTTGATTGATTTCATAACATTTCTCCGGTATCCCACAAACACACATGCGCTTAATGAAAAGTTTCAAGCCCTATAAAGTCATCTCTGCTTCCACAGACACTAACGCGTTTCAAAACTACTAGAAGATTGTACATAAATACGAATCACACCCACAGAAACCAACAACCAAACCAATTGTACCTTTCCACTGATATTCGAGAAAAGATTTAACACAAAAGGGACTTGAGAAAACGTTGGCAAGAAACTTACTATCCTGCTGACAAAAGGTTATACAACAAAGCTGCATCTGAGCTTAGACAATTACTGTCTAACTTACGAAATGAATCTCTAGCGGCATATTTGAGAAATTTAGACCCTTATTCTAGCAACAAAGAGTATAACCTGTGGGGAACAACAAAATATCTAAAGAGACCAGCAAAAATAAACTTAATCATCCGCAAAAACATTGGAAATTGGTGTAGATCTGACGTTGAACAAGCTGAGACATTTGGACAACACTTTCACTCTGTGTTCCAGACAAACGACATTAACAATCCTATGACAGAAGCTGAAATAGAAATCTTTCTTGGGTCACCCCGTCATGAGCTTGCCTATTAAAAGAATTCACTTTAACGAAGTCGTGTCAGAAATTAAATGCTTAAACAATAAAAAATCACCAGGCCTGGATAAGATAGACGGCATCACTCTTACAACTCTACCCTTAAAATGCATACGATTTCTCACGCTAGTATTCAATGCTATTCTTAGGATAGACCATTTTCCAAGTTAATGGAAATGTGCAGAAATCATTATGATCCTCAAGCCAAACAAGCCAGAAACTGAACTAGCATCTTACCGCCCCATTAGTCTGTTGACAATATTCTCGCCATCATTCCTGAATATCAATTCGGATTTAGAAAAGACCGCAGTCTAACATGGAAACCGCACATAAAAGCGAAATATCAACAACTCAAAATAAAACAAGTAAGAAAGCTACAGTCGAGTGTGCTCGACTGTGATATACCCGCTACCCAGATAAAATATACCAAAAAGTATTTTTGGTATATTTGGTATATTTGTACATTCATATTCCATCACATCCTAAATATCGCGTTAAGTATAAAATATACCAAGCACGGTCACATTGTTCACCAGAAACATTCCACGTGCAGTTGCCTATGGATTTTCCCATACAAAACTGTTCTCTGAGTAACTTCCAAGTTTTGCATCCGATCGCGACCAAATTCTCGGGAATCATTGAGACTGTGATTATCTTCATACATATGTACCAAAACTGGAGACTATCTTTAAAATTGCGCTAGTACATTTTTTTTTATTTTAGGGGGCAGAAAAGGGCATGGCCAAAAACCTAAAATAAACTTGATCTGCGTGGGAAATACATCAACACTGGTTTGGAATCTCCAGTTCTCACAGTCTCTGATATCTAGCTGTTCATACAAACAGACAGACGGACAGACAGATATGTCTATATCGACTCGGCTGGTGACCCTGACCAAGAATATATATACTTTATGGGTCGGAAATGCTTCATTCTGCCTGTTACATACATTTCCTGAAGTCACAAAGCGATAATACCCTTCTAGCCTATGGGTAGCGGGTATAAACACTGAAAATTTCCTGGTTACCAGTAGAAAATCAGCAACCACTTTGGAAAACAAAATTCTCATCTACAAAGCCATTTTGAATCCTGTTTGGACCTACGCTATTCAGCTCTGGGGAACAGCTAACAATTCAAATATTGAAATACTTCAGCGCTACCAATCAAAAACATTGCGACAAATTGTTAACGCTCCATTTTATGTAACCAATGCAAATATTCACAGAGATCTAAATATTCCAACTATAAAAGAAGAGAAAATCAAATATAGTAAGAAATATATAGACAGACTTCACAATCATGTTAATAATTTAGCCCTAGGTCTATTAGACAATAGCTCAATTTATTGAAGACTCAAAAGATTTCACATTCTTGATCTTGCTGATAGGTAAATTTAAGTAAACAGGAAGTTATATTTAATAGCAGGTTTCACTGGAAATCTGCTATTCCTTATGTTATGTAAATATTAGTCATAAAATTTACTTATTGTCATAAGATAGATTGTAAATAAATATTGAAATAAAAAAAAAAATTAAAGATCAAGACGCATTGTCAGATTAGTTTTTAAAGTTACTTTCCTCAAACCTGACGTTCAGCTTTTGCATACAATAAGGTTTAACTACTGCAATAACAATAAATAAAGCGTGTGTTTTATTTTATATTTTTTTTGCTCTTCGCTCCCAACGAAAATCTAATTATATATACATATGCTATGTGTGTCCTTTATTGTGTCAATAGAAACGTTCTTCTCGGCGTACATTTTACTTAATTTTACATTTAATTTAAATTGTGATGCCATCGCCAGCAGCACCAACGGCAGAGGCGGCAACAACTACAACAACAGCAAGAACAATTCGGACTACTTGAATAACTATGCTAAATTCATAGCTAGTTTCTTAAGGCCGATGGTTCCCCTGAAGTTGATCTTATCACTATCTCGTCGACCGCCTCTGTGTAGCATGTGTACATATAACTTTGTATAAGTGAGAAACACATTGTAACACTTTGTTGCAATGTTTAGGTAAACAAGTTGGCCCAAGCATATTTCAAGTGGCATGTAATATGATCGCACAAATTGGGAAGTTCCCAATGGGCACATTATAAGTGCTGCGTCGGTATATTCCATACAGCCGACGGCACATGTAACCATCCTCTCTTACGCTCACGCTGTCACCAGCGCTGAGTAAATAGATATACATATATATAAGATATACATATGTGAGTCGCTGCGCTGCCGCCGCAGCTGCAGCCTTATATATAAGAACCTTATGTACTTGGGCTAAGCAAAAGGAATTATCAAGTGAATAAAGCAGTCTAAAACCAAGATCCAAACAGTACTGACGTGCTAGTGTTTTCGATTCCACAAAGTACTCGCGCTAATGTTCTCTCTGTACATCTATCTCCGGCTCCGGCTCCGGCTCCGGCTCCGGCAGCCACATCTCGCCAATCGTAGCAGTAGTAGCAGCCGATCCAGTCGCAGCAGCAACAACAACAACAATGAGCCAGCCAATCCACAACGTGCCTGTAAACGATAATCAGCAGACTATTAAAGAGTCGGGCAAGCCAAATGCCAAGCCAAACCCTGCCAATCTGCCACTGGTCCAACAAGCGCAAACCAAAAGTGCGCTACAGCGCCTAGGCCGAGCAGTGGATCCTGGAAGCGCTCGACTCCTCCGTGGCATCCATGCTCCATGCAGTGGATTCACGCACAGCTGGTTGCCAATGGATACATGCCGCGTTTCATCCAGAATGTCTTCCAAGTGGAGCTCCAGCCACAGCCGAACGGAGCCAACGACGGCATTCTGGAAATGAAGCAGCTTGGCAGCCAGTATGTGCGTGTGGAGCGCAAGAGGAAGTCAATCGAGCCAGCGCAGTGTCATCGATGCCAGGCCTTCGGGCACACGAAGAACTACTGCCGCCGCCAATTCATATGCTTGAAATACGCAGAGCCCCATGCGACGCATTTGTGCACCAAGGCAGCCCGCATGCCAGCAACTTGTGCCAATTGCCGAGGTGCGCATATTTCTTCATACAAGGGCTCCAGCGCATACAAGCAGGAGCGCGCCAAGCTGGCCACTGATAAGGCGAGGGCAACAGTGGCACAGCTGTTGCAGCAGCCATCACAGCTGCTAACAAAATTACCATTTGCCAGGCCGATACAGCGACAACACCAACAATAACAGCCACAACAACTGCCGAGTAGTGGCATTACGCAGCATCGGTCATGGCAGTCGCAGTCCCAGTCACAGCAATGGCAGCAGCCGGCACAGCATATCATCAGCCCCAGCATCAGCAGCATCAACAGCAGCAGGACGAGCAACAGGAGTCAAATCGCCGCCAACTTCAGCAGCAGCCGAATAGCCAGCGAAATGTGCAACTGTTGCCCGACCGTCACGGCCGACACAACTACAACAACAGCCGCAGTCGCAACAACAGCCGCAACAATAACCACATGGTTGTTACCAGCCAGCCAGCTGATATGCAGCCGATGTCTGCCCGATTGATGAGCAGACAACAGCAGCAGCAGCAACAATATAGAGACGACTGAAAACAAAAAGACAAAGTAAATACTAACATACTATTACATATATATACACATACTCACGCGCACAATTGACCCAGTAAACATTCAAATATAAAAGCCTCGAGTCATATAAGCATACAAAGAGCACATCATTAGTGCACTAATTGTATGCACGTGCAAGTATGCTAAATCCATGCCAATACCTGAAAAGAAAAATAGAGTTTAGAGCATGCACACATATTAACATGTCCATCGGCCACAACGACACTCGCCTCTTCCCTGCCATGCCCCTTTTGACCCAAATAAGATCTGTAAAAAGACAAAAGAAATTGATGAGAGTACAAATTTGAATATACGACAGGCAGCCAGTATAAACAACAAATTATACTCACATTTTATTTATTTTACTCATCAATCTGACGACATTTCTGAAATAATAAGGAATAAACAAATTAATTGGACAGTGAACTAATATAATTAGACAAGAAAACTCACATTTACAAAATACATTAGTTCTGCAACGGAAAACGCAAATCAAATAAGTTATCGAAAGCCTCTCGGACAGCGAAAACTAGCTCATATGAGAGTCTATCGATAACAAATTCCAATTAGCAAATTCAACTGACAACGATATACGTTACCAGTTCAATTTGCCAAATTAGCCTGAATACGTACACGCATATATAAGTTAATTATTTTGTTTTAAATAATTACAAAAAAATTTGATTTCAGATTCCGATTTGGAACCGTTCTTAGGATATTCAATCAAATTAGAGACTAAAAATTGTAAAAAGTCGAAGAATATCCTGGACAAAAATGGTTTTTAACTAATTCTGAAGCTAGCTCTATAATAAACCTGTGAGTTTCAGCAGCGGCGTTGACTGCGCTGCTTCTGATTTGCGAATTGGTGCAGTTCGCGATATTCTTGGAACTACTTGCATCGGCATGTGGCGGATGTGTTGGGCAACTTGGCTTGGTCTTCTTGGAATCTTGCAGGTGCACTTGGCGTGTGCAGGAAATTGGGCAGACGCTGAGTCTGCATATTGGACTTGTGGGATTTGTGGCTTGAAATGTTTTGTGTGTTAACTCTTCCCCCTCAAATTCATGCTTGTCCCCAAGCCATCTTCGTTCAAAAGTATGGGATGTTGTTGAACTGAGGCAGTGGGGTTTTCCGTAGATCCTCTTGCTTGCGAAGAGATGGTTCTAAAGTTTCTGACGGGGCTGGTGTTGGTCCGAGCTGAAGAGTAATGGTTTTCTTCTTCCGACTGCAAGCATGGAGACTTAATGCACCAATCATGATAATGCCGAAGAGTGTTAACAATGTAATGCTATTGACCATGGAGTGCGTCTGTATGTTTTGTAGCTTGTCGGTGTTGTTAAGATGGAGCGCTTCCAGTGCTTCGAGGGATAGGATCCTTAGTCGTTCGGTCTCCTCTGGTGTCATTTGTGCGGATGGCGCTTCTGGTTGCATAATGAGTGGCTCCATATTGTTGAATAATTGCTCGTTAATTTGTATTGTATCATTGAGAAGGTGGATTAGGAACGTTCCTTCTATATGATTTTTAGTTCTATTCCAGACCAAATTGCCGTTGAAGTCATTGAGGAGAATTAATCCATTGTCGATTTCCTCTATTTCCGGGATGTGATCCGCGTTGCTGAAACTACACAGTGCTTTCTCTCCCTTTACTAATTTCGGAATACAATGTTTTTGACTTATATCAATAACGTTCTTTTTTTCACAAATTTTTATGTCTAAGTACGTTTTACAGTTTTTCGGTATGCCATATACTATATTGTTATACAAAAATATTTGACTTATGTCTAGGTGTACAATTACGTTATTTTTTACTATTGGTTTTAACAAAATATCTTGATAATTAGTTTCTTCAAGGTTTGGAATTTTAACAATGTACAAAAGTGTGGTTTTATTACGAAGCATTGATATTTCTGCAAATTCCATTATCTCTTCTAATGACAATTGTGGCATGTTGCCCTTTTTAAATATATTTCCTATTTCTGTTAGTTCGTTATCATTAAGTAGCAGAGTGTTTGCAATGTTTAGTTTAGCCCACTGAGTGGCATACTTGATATTTATTATCTCTTCTTTTAATAATCTGATTTCATTATGAAGGCTAATGGCTACCTCGTTACTTAGAGAACTACTTTTTTGTATCGAATTCGTTAGGGAGTTTGATATAGAGGTGAGTGTATTGATTCTTTTCTCCAGTTGTGTATTAACTATGACCTGCTGATTATTATTGTTAATAAGATTATTGAGGTTTTCTTTTAGCATGACGAGATCGTCATGATCTGGGCTGCCTGCTATATATTTCCAGCCTGAACCTAACCAGTTTAGAGACCTGGCTTCTCGTTTGCTTGAGGAATCTGATATTGTTTTGAGCGCATTAAAAGTCGTAACTATTTCATGATGTATTGTCGAGTATAACGGGCTACGCTTTAAACCCTCTTCAGTGTGTCCGTTTATTAGGTCCAGTGCATTTTGAATTTGGGTCAGGTCTATTACGTGTACTAGTTTCGTTGTGGATGTCTGTATCTTTCCTAGCCCCCTATGAATAGTCACTGTCTGAGCGTTCGTGTAGTCTGTAATGTCCATCGTAGCTTCGGTCATTGTCCATAATAGTACTCTGTAAATATTAAGATTTAATGTTGCTTTTGTGCACTATTTTCCCAGATTCTGTTAGGATGCTCGTATTTTTATCTTCTTTAACAACTTCTTTCTTGAATCTAGAGGAAAGTTTTGAACCTAAACGAGTGTTTATTTTTACGTAAATTTCTTGTCCTGGCTGATAAGTTATTATTTCGTTTCTATTTTTATTATGAAATTGTAAGTTTTTGTTCTGTGTTAATTTGAGTCTTTCAATATTGTCTTGTCTGGTCTGTTCGTACTGGTCTGGGTTTGTCGTGACTGTCCTTCCGAAGAATACCTCTAATGGTCGCCTTTTCGTTGTGGAATGGAAAGAGTAGTTATATTCGTATACGGCTCTATCTAGGAGTTCTTCAAAGGTCCTATAGTGATTTTCTTTCTTCAAGCATCTCATCACTTCGGAGAGTGTCGAATGGAACCTTTCTACTTGACCGTTAACCGTACTCTTATATGGCGGTGCGGTGTAAATTGTAATATTTAATTCCTCAAGCATGAACTTTATGGACCTTGAATTGAGAGATTTTTCATTATCTATTACAACAAACTTAGGTACTCCATAGTAGAAAATAATGTCCCTAAGTGGTATTCGAATATCTTCTATTGCTTTAGATTTGATTGTACGTGCCTGTGCTAATTTTGAGAATTTATCTATTGCTGTGAGAACTAAATGGCCTTTGGTTGAGTAAATGTCAACGTGAATAATGTGACCTGGGTATTCCGGTATTGGAGTTCTTCTTAATTCCGGGTTAGGAGGATGTCTGTCGTATTTGGATTCCTTACAAATTTTACATTGCTTTACCATGTTGCTTATTTTTTGTTTCATTCTAGGGAAGTAGAATTTTCCTGCCAATTGAATTTTATTTTCCTCGGCATTGCGGTGTGCTCTATTATGTACTTTGAGGATTTCTTCCTCTTGTCTATATTCGTTAGTGAGGTCTTCGGTCATTGATTGGGAGAATCGAGTTTTGATATTTTTGAAATGATTGGGATATAGTAGTTGTATTTTCCCCATTATATCCTCGGTTGTTTGAATGCAATTTATTACTGAAGGGTTGAGGTATTTTTTAAGGATTTCTACTAGCTTAATTTCGCTGAATTCTTTTTGATATATTTCGTGTCGGTGAAACGTGGGGAATGGTATAGAGAATTTATAATCAGTTTTGTCCGATTTGTGAAGAAATATTTGGTTCTTAAAGACGTTAATGGGAACTTCCATGCTGGGTATTAACTCATGACTTGAGCTTTCCGCACTATGCTGAGTTGAGGCTATGGAATTTATTTGAACTGTTGGTATTCTTGAAAGTGCGTCAGCTACGACGTTCTCTTTCCCTGGCTTGTAGAATATTTCGTAATCATATTCTTCCAGGTACGATTTCCATCTTTTTATTCTGGCGTTTCCGTTCCAACTGCTCAAAGAATGTGTTAAGGGTTGGTGGTCTGTAAATATTTTGACTTTAGCTTTCCCATACAAGTAATTTTTGAGAGCTTTTAATGACCAGATGATGGCCAACATTTCTTTTTCATTAGCAGCATAGTTTTCTTCTGCTTTCGAAAGTGTTCTTGAAAGGAACGAAATTGGTTGGTTATTTTGTGATAGGACTGCTCCTATTGCATAATTAGATGCGTCTGTTGTTAAATGAAATTCTCTAGTGAAATCTGGATAACGAAGGATTATTTCCTTCGAGATAAGACAACTTCGCAATTTCTTAAAGGCTTCCAATGCTTCAGTGTTAAGCATAATTGATTTTTTTGATGACATATTTTTGGACACGTGTCCATCTTCCCCTCTTAAAAGAGACGTAAGGGGTTTTGCCAGTTTGGCATAACTTTGAATGAATCTTCGGTAATAACCGGAGAGTCCAAGAAAGGACCTAAGTTCCTTCAATGTTTTTGGGCAGGGATAATTAGCTATCGCTGCGACTTTACTTGGATTTGTCTCGATACCTTTATCGGAAATGACAAAGCCTAAGAATTCGACTTTGTTCTTCATGAACTCACATTTGTCCAACTGACATTTCATGTTGGCTTCTTGTAGAGTTCGAAAAATTAATTCCAAGTTTCTATAGTGGGATTCATCATCTTTGCTGAATATGATGATGTCGTCTATATAGATGAAGCATATCTTACCGATATGTTCATGAAGTATGTCATCTAAAGCTCGCTGAAATATAGCGGGCGCGTTTTTGAGACCGAAGGGGAGTCGTGTAAACTCAAACTTTCCGTTGTTTACGGAGAATGCGGTCTTTTCAATATCCGATGGTTTCAAAGGGATTTGATGGAAACCACTTTTAAGATCTAGAACGGAGAATACCTTATTATTACCTAACTGTGCAAGTACTTCACCTATCTCAGGAATGGGATATTTATCCGCGATAGTTACTCTGTTTAACTTGCGATAGTCTATTACGACGCGATATTTTTTTACCCCTGAAGCATCAGCTTTTTTGGGTACGATCCATACGGGAGAATTGTATGGGGACCGAGATGGTCGAATAATTCCGTCTTCTAAAAGCTCTTTGATTTGTTTATTCACTTCGTCTTTCAGTGTCATTGGATACTGATAAAACTTGGAATAAACAGGGGTGTCTGATGATGTTCGTATTGTCGCTTGTATGTTCGTGGTGTATGTTAACTTCTGATTTGGGTTAGCAAAGAGATTGGGAAAATTTTCCAAGATTTGGTTTAGCTTTGATTTTTGGGTTTCTGAAAGGTGGGTTGTTCTTGGGACTATCGTGTTTACTGCCTCGAATATTTGTTCTTTTAACGGGATTTTTATAGTGTTCCTAACAGTCATCAAGTTTTTACTCGGGTTGATTTCTGCTCCTAGTTCTTTTAAGGTGTCGTTACCTAAAATAGCGTCAAAGGTTTCCAGATCTTTTAATAAGAAGAATTTTACTTCAACATCTGTAACATTGAATAAATTTGCAATTTTGTGGTGAGTTACGAGGGTGTTGCCTCCTATGGAGACGGCATAAAAAGGTTTTTGATTTTGAACTGGGTTTTCTACGAATTTTGGTTTTATGTAATTTCTGTTCGATCCGGTGTCGATAAGAATTTTAATTATTCTGCCGTTCCTCAATCTACACGTAAAGTATGGAAGAGAGGAACTCTTTATTCTAAAAAATGTAGTGCAGAATAATCGAAAAATTCGCAAGTGTCGTCATATGTGTTGTCGTAGTGTTCTAGTTGTTCTACGTAGTCGTCCATGGTTTGTTCTATGTCATTATGTCTCTCGTGTTCAGCCACGGCTTGCTCATAGCTAGTTGTGGTAGCGTATGTTTCTGCAGAGGCTTCTAAAGTATTGTCGTCGTCTGTTTGTATATTAAAATTTCTTTGTCTTTTCTGTCCGTCTGGTATAGGACCGGGGGGTCTTTTTCCTGTTTCGAATCTTGGTCTGTTCATGTAATTTACGAATCTTGTTTGTACGCTAGGATCCACATCCATAGGTTCTGGACGTGGGAGCGGTTTTGGGGCCATTGGCCTAGGTGGTGCAACCTGTTGAGAGTCTGTGGCAACGGTGTATTGCCGTGGGTTAGCTATTGGCTGGTACCCAGTATTCGGAAAATATCGTCTTGGTAGTGGAATCGGTGGTTGTTGTCCGTAGTGCATGTATGGTCGAGTCTGTTGTTGTCTAAAGGGAATTGGCGGAAGTTGTCTATTAACATTGCGTGGGGCTGGAATAGGCCTACCACTAGTGTTCCTGAAATGTGTCGATGGTACTTTGAAAGCTGCATGCTTTGACCTGAAGGCCTGATTCTCCATTTTTAAGCAGAAGTGGAGTGCAGTGGGTAAGTCTGCTGGCTCTTTCATGCCTAATAGTCGAGGCAAGTCACCTTGTAGACCTCGAATGAATGTGTATAGTGCCTTGTCTCTGTATAACTTCGTCAACATCGCTTCTCCGTTTCTGTCAATGTCCATGCTACCTGTTTTGTTCAATATCAAGGACAGATGTCTGTAGACATCTTTGTGGAAATCTTCCACTGACTGATTCGGGCCTTGTACCAGTGTAGTCATTTCATATTCTAGGGTGGCAATGTCGCGTTTATCTGCATAATGCAGCGAAAGACATTTGCACATAGCGTCCCAGTTGAGTGGCACCTTATATGCCTCTAATGCCTGGTCTGCTCCCTTCGTTATTTTATCTCGTATCGTATGTAGAATGTTGTGGTACTTTGGAGTACCCTGATACGAGTTATACGCTTGTAAGACACGCTCTACGCTTTTTTTCCATGAACTAAATTCTTCTGGGTTTCCGCTAAACTCGCGTAAACCCTTAGCTATGTCGGGTACCCTGTCTAAGTCTGTCAAATTCCTTTGGTGTTCCGGGGCAATGACATGGTCCGGGAGATTTAAAAAGTCTTGTATTGGATTGGTATGCTGTCTTAAAAGTCTTGGCAGTTGTTCGGCCAATATTTCGCTTATAGTGGCTGTTAAAACGGCTCTGTTGTCCTCGTTCATGGTGGGTCTATTCTGTTGGTGATCTATCTGTCTATTATTTTGTCTTTCTATAGCACGCAATCTTTGTGCCTCGCTAATTTGTTCTATTTCTTCAGGATCTAATAATCGTGGCCGAATTAGATTATTACGATTGGCCATAAGAGATAGGGATGAATCAATCACTATGTTACTTCTTTTCTCTTTGTCTTTCAATTATGTTTTAATTTATAACCAATGGATGGTTTTTTCCTTCTACTTTGGAGGGTCTCTTGGGAATCGCAAAGTTGGAATAGATTATATCACCGTTGTGATCTTTTTATTTGGTTTATCGTTTTACACAGATTTATGTATTTTTATTTGTCTTATGTACTATAATTGAGCTTCGTATGCTTCATAATTTCTCTTTTTTAAAATTTTATTTCTAATTTAATTTCACTTTGGTTTCGTGTATTCGTTTTTAGTTCTTGTAATTTCTGTTTGTGATTTTCGTTTCACTTTTGATTTCCTTTATTCTTGTTCTTGTTCTTGTTTTTATTCTGATTTCATATAAATTTTCTTATTTCTAACTTACATTAATAATGATGTGGCCACCTTTCCCGATGGGACGGGGTTGTTCCTTTTTGCTGCTGCTACTCGGGCTCCGTGATCCATACCTCCTGGAGAGTATTCTGAGAACGGATCTTGCAGAATGTGTGGTCCACCGATGCAGTTCTTATAATCTCACCCAACCGCTAACTTAATGGCTTTGGTATGGGTTTTTGTTGGCTAACTTAATTGCCGAGATTGGTTGAACTGTGCCTTCAAGTGACTAACTTAATGGTCGAAGGCTTCGCAAAATTAATTGCTTTGTAACACTTGAACAAATTAATGTCCTTTGTTGCACTGAACAAATTAATGTTCTTTGGCTAGTTATTTCCCAGTGATTTTTTTAAGATCACGAGTCTCTGTTGGGATAATAACATTGGTTGAATCGCGCACTTAGTATACCGTTTTGCACTGTCGTTACGCTCTTCGATTTCACGCACTTAGAAACTGTTTTGTTCTGTCGATACGTGATTTTGATTTCGCGCACTTAGAAACTGTTTTGTTCTGTCGATACGCGATTTTGACCGAAATGTTCTTTGGCGCACTTAGAAACTGTTTTGCTCTATCGATACGCGAACTTTCCGGTCCCTGCTCGGGCGCCAGTTAATTATTTTGTTTTAAATAATTACAAAAAAATTTGATTTCAGATTCCGATTTGGAACCGTTCTTTATTCAATCAAATTAGAGACTAAAAACTAATTCTGAAGCTAGCCCTATATAAACCTGTGAGTTTCAGCAGCGGCGTTGACTGCGCTGCTTCTGATTTGCGAATTGGTGCAGTTCGCGATATTCTTGGAACTACTTGCATCGGCATGTGGCGGATGTGTTGGGCAACTTGGCTTGGTCTTCTTGGAATCTTGCAGGTGCACTTGGCGTGTGCAGGAAATTGGGCAGACGCTGAGTCTGCATATTGGACTTGTGGGATTTGTGGCTTGAAATGTTTTGTGTGTTAACTTATATATGTGCGTGGGCGGGTTTGCACGCATCCACGCATTCACAATTGCAAGCTCACATAATGGCGAGCAAGTAGTTGTGCGTGCGTGACGTGTGCAGATCCGCTCGTGCACTTATATATGCACTTGTACATTTCAGCCAATACTTACCCATACCGCAATGAGAAGAAAAAAAAGAATTAATTAGATATTTATTGACAATTACAGAGGCCAATAATTATACTTACGCGTTCGTTTAGTCCTCCGTGGATAGCAGAGCGACCTGAAAAGAAAAAGCAATATAGATTAGTTAGTCATAGGATAAATTATACATTTAATAGTTAGTAAATATAGTATTATACCAACTTGACAAATTTGAACTTGCCTTACGTAGTCCCGTCCGACAGCCAGTACCTGGAAAAAAGAAAAGAATAATTAGTTGATATATACAATATAATTTATGGATAAATTAAATGACAAATATATATAAACAAATTAATACACTAACCGAGCCAAAATACGCCAACGTCCGACTACACGTTTTAGGCCAATAATCTATAATACAAATTAAAGAATTAATAAATGCATATTATACATTTGCTCTATGGCAAGTGTATAATATGTCCTTGACAAGAATTCAACTCACCTGTATCCATTCAGTCCGTTGCAGTTGACTTCGCTAAACCTGAAACAAAAAATAATCATTAGTTTAAAAAAATGTTATACAAATTATTTAGCCAAATAAATTATTGACGTATACAGTTCTTTTAACGATGATTATACTCACCTAGTTTTACAGTCGCTGGTACAGAGCTTTATCCCAGTCTCCTTGAAAAGCGACGCCAATGCCTGTAAGAAAATAGAATAGAATAAATTAGCTATACAATATCATACATTTATAGAGTAAAAAATCTGTTAAGCAATCAGCGATTCCGAATGCAAATATTCGCCGCCATTCATTGGAACACAAAACCTTGGGGTTTTTTTTTTGGCGAAGGGGTGCATAAAAGCTTTAAGCGAATTGACAGCTACAATTTTCCGAGATTTTCTTGCTCGCCCAACTGGGGGGGAATTAACCAGGGGGGGGGGGGGGGGGGGGGGGGAGGGTTTAAAAGTTTTTTTTTTAATGCCGCGGGCGGGGGGGGGGTGGGGGGGGGGTGGGGGGCGCGCGGGGGGGGGGGGTGGGGGGTGGGGCGCGGGCGCTTCCATGCTAATATGGCCAGTATAAGAAAAAGTTGTCATCAAAATTCCAGAAAGTCCAAAGTTGATGGAGTTTGCCTTGAAGTTGTCTTCTTTTAACAAATCCAAACTTCGAGTGTTGTTTATGTTTATTTCTTTCAGCATTTGTAGTGAAAGAACCTCTTCAGTTAGTGATTTCTGGGCCATTAGTTGGAAATGTGGAGGGGTTGCTTCCGCGTACTTTGCATCAATTGCCTCATATTTATCCTCGCCAACATGTATTGTAGAATTTTGGAACTGTTCCTTCTAGCTCCATTTCCTCTTCGTCGATCTTGATCCTTCCATTGAAGTTGTTGAGAAGAATGGTGCCGGTCACTAATTCCTGGTGGTCTGGGATGTGTTGATTGTTGATGGTTTTACAATTCGGTTTCTTATTTTGCAGGAGCGGTGCTATGCAGGAGTCATTGTTAATGTTAATAATGTTGTTATTATTACAAATCGTCTTATCACTAATTGTTTCGCATATTTGTATTATAGCATAAATGGATTGATTACAAATCAATATGTTTTCGTACTCAATTTCATTTATTACATTTTTTGTTTAACTGCTTTTATTGTCATTGCGTTACAGGATTGTTTTCCAACTAAAGGTATGTTTTTCATATAGAGTATATTATTCCCGTCTGTCGTTATCTTTATCTTTGCAAATTCGAGTAATTTTTCTATATTGATAAACATGCCTTTTTCATTACTTAGGATATTTTCTATTTTAGTTACTTCTATTTCAGATAATATAATACAGTTTACAGTATTAGTTTTTGCCCAATTTATTGAGTTTATCAAATTATTTAAATCATTTTTGAAAAGTTGGATTTAATATTTAAAAACTGATACAAAATTTTCTGTACTATCTAGTGCATTAATTGTATTTTTTAATATTTTATTTGACATTTGAATTAATGTATTAATTCCAGCAGTTAATTTTTTACTGATTATAGCTAGTCTGTTATTATTTTCTAGTTGTTCGTTTACTTTTGCTATTAAAATTTCGTCCGGTGTACCGGCCAGCCATTTCCATGCTGTTCCTAAAGCATCTATGGATATAATCTTTCTTGTTGGTGATTTTAACTTGCGTAAATTGCTTTTTATTAAGCTTACACTCGTACTCTAAGTATGGATATCATTGATGTGAAGAACTGACGTTTTTTATATTCTTCTAATTTTGAGGTCATTTCCGTGTATTTTTTTATATTGAAGACATGGATAAGTCTAAAAGTGCCTTCCTGGATTTCAGCGATTCCCGTTTTTATCGGGATTAACTGTGAATGTGAATAGTCCAATACGGTTGCCAATCCGTAGCACAATGGCAAAAAGAACCTGTAAAATTATGTTTTTATATTATTTTTGTGGACGACTTTTCCTGATTGTGTTTTAATTGTTGTGTTGTTATCAATTGCTACTATTTCTTTTCTATACCTGGGGGTTATTTTTGACCCTAATCTTTTGTCAATTCTAACATATATTATATCTTCTTGCTCGTATTTCCTTATTTGGTCTCGTTTTTGGTTATGGTAGATAAGGTCTTCCTCCTGATGATACTATCGCCTATCTGTTTTCTGAGATTCTCAAGTTCTGTAGGGTTGGAAGTGAATTGGTTGGCAAAAAATATTTCTATGGGTTTCTTTTTTACGGTTGTGTGGATTTACTGATTGTATTCTCTGTCTGATTTAAATATTAAATCTTCAAAAGTTGCTGTAGTGTAGAGTTAGAAGATATGACTTTTCCAGTTGAGTGTCTTTATTCGAATGTTCTCTTGTTTTCTTACACTAAGGCTTGCTAGCTGTTGGCGCAGCGGCAGAGCATGTAAGTAAAGTAACAGTAAGTAAAACGGACAGAAAGTTATGCATGCACATATGTATATAAGCGGTCAGCATGGGTACCATGCTCGGCTCTAAGAGGTGAATGCTCTAAGTGCATAACATATTACGTATGCACTTGAAATGTGTTTGGGCACTTTGCACGCTGTCGCTGAGTGACAAAGGCTATGCCCTGTGTGTAGTGACTTCGGCTAACAAAGTGTTGCCGCTCAATATTTATGTTGTGTAATAAGATCTCATATGTGCATACACCACATCTCCCTCCTTTTGAAAAATAACGCGATTTCATGGAGTTATTTTAATTCTTACTATATATACATTTAAAAAAATATATTTTTTTTTTGTACTTGGTACCGCTTGGATTGTACTTGAAACTGCTGGAAAGTAAAATTCGAATAAAAAAATTTTTTTCTGTTCTTTATTGATTCGTACTCAGCTTAAGACTAAATTTGGATTTCAAAGTACAATACTTGGGTTCATAATTTTTAGAATGTATAATATGCTGAATCTACATTTATGGGTTTGCAATTGTAGCAATGTATAATATGCTGACTTTACATTTGTGAACATAAGGAAATGGATGTATGAGTTGCATTTGTTATATGTGATGTTGATTTCTCCCTTAAAGAGAAGCGTCTGCTTTAGCGGCGCTCGATGGGTAAAGCTTGGGTAAGGGTATTTTATTGGCGGTACCACTTTCTATTTGTAAGTTGTTGGTATTTGTGTTTTGTTCAGTTTGCTTATTTGATTGTTTTGTTATATGAATATACAGAGTTTTAAGTGCGTTGAATTTTACGTATCTTAGGTACAAATACAAAAGTATTAAACATATGATTATTATAGTTATAATTATGTATAGGGTATTATTATTTTTTGTGATTAGATGTACAATATCTTTTGTTTGAATTGTTTTTATTTTTGTGATCTTTAGTGGGCTGTATAAGGGTGTGATTTCTAATTTTGGTGTAAACTGATTTTCGCTTAATACTATATTTTTTACTTCGATTTTACATTCGGTGATTTGAATTATTTTGTTTCCTTTTATTTTTATTTGGGAATTAACATTTCGACAATTTTGACTTAAGATAGTTTCGGTTAAATTCCAGGTTATTAATGTATTTGGTTCTATATATTTAATAATTTCTTGAGTTTGTATGGGTATAAAATTACAGATTGGATTTTTCTTTTTTAATATACTGATAATGCAATCGTTTTTTATTTCAATATTTTCATTATTATAAATGTTGCCTTCTTTTTCAAAATAACTGTGAGTATCTGTATGTTCTAATTGATAGCCATCTTCATCAGGATAAGGTATGATTTTAATAGTGTTAAGTGATTCTTGTTGAGTAGGTATGTGTGAAATGATTAGTAATAAATTTTCTTGGATATTCAACCAAGTAGAGGTTTTAATTGATAGAATGGCTATTGACATTGTCGACTTTATCATAATTTAGTAATTTGGGATTGAAGAGTCCAAGGCGCGACAGTTGCATGCCCATTTCTAAATCAATATATATTTGAAATGGTATTCAATGTATTCTGTAAATTGTAGGAGCTCGTAAATAAATTTTTCTATCTTATTATGCTCATCGTCTGATTCTTTGATTTTCATCATTCTATCATTAATTAACTGAATTACTTCGTTGAGCTCATCCAAGGGTATGTTATCCATGTTGATGCTTTTATTGATTTACGCAGCTGCACAGCGAGTTCCGATTCGATTCGAATACCCAAGCTCAACTAACTATTGCATACACGCTCACGTCATAAACTCACTCAAGTCGAGCGTATACAGCCATCTCTGTCTTTCTCAAGACTCTTGGTATCTTACCATCGAACCTCACTCAGCAGCAGAGCGTCTCTGTCTTTGCTGCCGTGCTGTCGCTCAATATCAACGAGTAAAGCAGAAGCAGGGAATTCCTCGAATTTCCAAATTACCAGAATGCTACATTTACTGGGAATCACACTGCGACACGGCCTTCCTGACCTATCACACGTCCTCGTGTGTTTAGTTTTCAATACCACGAGACTCAATTTCACTTTAAACTTTTCTTTATTTTTAAACAGATATTTTTATTTCATGTATTGGACAAAAGCTTTCAAAATAAAAATCACTTATATAAATATCAAATCTTCTGTATTCATTACATTTCTTCAATTAAACATAATCTTATTAATTCATTTAGTTATTCTTTAATAACATTATTCTCTTTTGTAAAATAAAACATTTGTGCATTTCCTTTGACACATTTTAACAATTGAGTAATTCCTGTAACACAGTGTAGTTCCTTTAACACTTTTTAACATTTGTGTAGTTCCTTTAACACATTACAATAATATTAGTGTAGTTCCTTTTTTTTTTTTTTTTTTTTTTATGATTCTCCTTCTTGATTGTCTGACGCATCTTCCATCGTGCCGTCTCTATCTTCGCGTATTACCTCATTATTCGGCAAAGCTCTTAAGAGTTCATGGGAGTATTTGTAAGTTCGCTTACTTGTTAAGGACTTTAACAGATATCTATCTCCATCTAGTATTTTGACAATCTCAAACGGCCCTTTAAATTTAGGGTCAAGCTTAGTTTGATGACGCTCCTCATTCTTAATCAATACGTGATCGCCTAAACTATGTTTAATAATTTTCGCCTTATTACTATCAAACCTGCGCTTATCATATCGTGCGCCGTCTTCCATATTTTGTTTGGCTTGTTTTCTTAGATTTTCTCTGTCTATTTTGTCATCAACTTTTTCATCTATTGGTAGTAAGCCAAAAGGTCTAGCTTCCTTACCAATTAACAATTCTAACTAAACTTAGTTACTCTATTCGCCGTACAATTCATTGCCAATTGCACCTCGGCCAACGCATCCTGCCACGATCTCTGACCGGGTTCCACAGCCGTCAACATACTTTTGAGTGTACTCATTACTCGCTCGACCTGACCATTAATTTTTTGAGAGGAACAAAACTCACGAAAATCTGAACTTGCAAAACAACGACCTTGATCCGCTATAATTCGGGTAGGCAAGCCAAATAAGGAAACAACTGATCTTACGGCCTTAACACAACTTTCCGTATCTATTTTCAAAGTGTGGTAAAAATAAACAAATTTTGTAAATGCGTCTATTAAGACAAAAACGTATGCCACGGTATATCTATTTTGGGAATAGAATGTAACTCTGCCTGCACTTTACCTACGGGTGGCTTCGATAGTTTACAAGTGATACAGTTTTCTACGAACCGACGCACATATTTTGACATGTTTTCAAACCAATAATAGCTATAAACCTTATCTAATGTCTTATCCCATCCCAAATGCATTATTGATTCGTGGACATGATTGATAATTGCCCATCTAAATGACCTTGGAATTACCGGTAGACATTTAGTTTTACCATTTCGCTGTATTTTCCTATGCAAAATACATTTTCGTAATTCATAGGTTTTATCTAAATTATCTGGTAATTCATTATTTCTTAATTTAGTTGATATTTCTAAAATCTCACTATCACGCTGTTGCTCCGAAATTAACCAGTTGTCGGTTACCTCAGTCAAATTTATTCGTTTCTCAGGTATTTTATTCTGAACACTATTTTCCTCAGGTATTTTATTTTGATCATTATTTTTCTCAGGCACTCATCTCAGGATTCCGAGATAGACAATCTACGTGCGCCATTCGTTCACCCTTTCTGTACTCTAAGTCAAAGTCAAACGATTGCAAAAATGCCCACCACCTATGTACCCTCGGCGTTAAGTCGAGTTTTGTGCGACTAGCCTTCAAAGAATTGCATTCTGTATATACGACAAATTTACGTCCCTGCAAGTAATGGCGGAAATGTCGGATACCGTTAACTACCGCTAGCGTCTCTAATTCATAAGAATGATATTTTGACTCGGCAGGAGACGTGCAAATTAACAAAATTGATTAAATTTTGTTTTTTTTTAAAAAGCCACATGCTTTATTGTGGAGTTGGATTAGAACTAAAACTTAAACAATCTACATTATGCTAAGAAGCCGCTGCTGCTGCTGCCGCTGCTGTTGTCGCTGCTGTCGCCGCTGTTGCCGTTGTCGCTGCCGTTGTCGCTGCCGTTGTCGCTGCCGTTGTCGCTGCCGTTGTCGCTGCCGTTGTCGCTGCCGTTGTCGCTGCCGTTGTCGCTGCCGTTGTCGCTGTGGCTGTTGTTGTAGCCGCTGGTGTCGGGTGTCCCTTGGAGTTGCGCGTGGTGCGCGCAATGCACCTTGGTTGAAGTGCTGATCCAGCGATCCCACGGATGGGCGGAAAAGTCTGGGCATTGCACTTGTGGTGTTGCGCAAGTGTTGCTGGACTAAAAGTGCCGACGCAGCGCAGTCGTTGGGCATGAGAAAGGTTCATGGCAACCGACTTTGTGGTGGACATGACTTCGTAGAATGTCTGGCTTTAACTTCTCCCCCTTTAAATGCGGACGTCCTCGGCCGCCATTTGAACTTGACTTTGATTTGTTGGTGGACTGTTTACTGGGTTGATGATTACTTTCGCTGCTCTTGATTTTAGAGCTCGAATTGCCAGTATGATTATGGAAATCAGCAAGAAGATGTAAATACCAATGTTGGTGATTGTATTTATCTTTTGGTCTTCCTTCATAAGCTGGATTTTTGCAGTGTTGTTGAAGTTGAGTTCCTTCACCATTTCCAGCGAAAAAACTTGTTCTATCTCAGTCATGTTGCCAACGATTTGTAGCATGGGTGGTAAGGGATCAACGTGGACGTACTCTCTATTTGTATAAGAGGTTCCTTTTATTGTGATCGATGCATTTTTGGTTTGGACAAGATCCATGCAGATGTAGTTGTTCTTGGTCAATGTTGATTGTTCCATCAAAGTCGTTCAATAAGATGATTCCGGGTAGGATTTCTTCATGTTCCGGGATGTGTTGACTATTTATTCGCGGACAATTGGGTTGTTTCATTTGCAGTAGTGCAGCTTCGCAGGTATTGTTACTTAGGTCTATTAAATTTTCTCGTTTACATATTGACTTATCATTAATTGTTTCGCAAGTTTCTTTGATTCCAAATATTGTTTCATTACATTGAATTATTAGGTCGAACTTTATTTTATTGATTACATTTTCTTTTCTTATTGGTTTTATTAAAATTCTTTGACAAAGGTTTTCTTCTATTGTGGGCAGACTGATAATATAAAGAATGTCTTTTCCGTTTGAAGCTACTTTAATTTTTGCGAATTCAAGTAATTCCTCTATGTTTATGAACAAATTGTTAGAATTTTTCACTAACTTTTCAATGAATTGAATTTCGATAGTTGATAGTAGAATGGAATTTATTGTATTTGTCTTAGCCCAATTAATTGCATAAATCATATTTGTAAGTTCTTCTTTAAAAATTTTCAATTTGTATTTTAGAGTTTCTATTTCAATATTATTGTTTGCTTGTTTATTACTACTTGCTTATTATTATTTTCTAATTGTTCATTCATTTTATTTAGGATGATCTCATGATCATGGTGGTCTGGGTTTCCGGCTAACCATTTCCAGGCGGAGCCGAGCATATTTATTGACCTTCGTGTTCTTATGTTATTTGGTCTTAACCTATTTAAATTGTCTCTTATTTGATTTAATTCGAGAGTAATGAACGGGGTGAGGTGATATGGAAGAGATGAGTTGATGGAGTTTTCAAGTATTTGTAATGCTTCTTCATATTTTTGAATGTTGAAGACATGTATTATTTTGAATGAGCTGCTCTGAATAGCTGCGGGCCCAATTTTGATGGTCACCAGTTGTGAATTGGTGTAATCTAAAATTGTCGCCGCTCCGAGGCATGACGGTAGAAATAACAATCTGTAATTATTAATTAATTTTTTAAATTATTTTTGTGAACTATCTTTCCTGATTTCGTTTTAATGGTAGAGTTACCATTTTCTGCAACTATTTCCTTTTTATATCTCGAGGAAATTTTAGAGCCTAATCTTTTATTGATCTTGACGTAAACTTCTTCTCCTATTGCATATGATTTGGGGGTGTTTTTGCTGGCATTATGATAATTTAGGTCGGCTATTTGTGTACCTTCGATTTTGTTCCTAATTTCTTCCCTTTTCTTTTCTATTGATTCTGGAGTGTTGGTTATATTACTTCTGAAAAAAGTTTCAATGGGTTTTTCTTTAGTTATTGAATGTATTGACTGGTTATATTCTTGTGTTGCTTTAAACAGTAGATCTATGAAGGTAAGTTCGTCATGGTCTTTCTTAAGACATCTAAGAATTTCGGTCAGTGTAGAATGGAATCGTTCTATTTGTCCATTGCTGGTAGAAGAATACGGCGGTGTCGTGAAAACAGATATGTTTAGTTGGTTTTCCAACATGAATTTGATAGATGCTGAGTTTAAGGCTCTTTCATTGTCCATTACGACAATTTTGGGTATCCCAAAAGCTATTAACATTTCCCTCAGTGGAATCATTATGTCTTGGGAAGCTCTAGATTTTAGAACCTTCACTTGAGCATATTTGGAAAATTTGTCGATGCCTGTCAAGACATTGAGTTTTTCCGTGATATAAATGTCAATATGGATCAATTGTCCGGGGTATTGCGGAATTGGAGTGGATTGTATAGCGCCTTTCGGAGGATTTCTATCATATTTCGATTCTTTACATGTTAAGCATGTTTTGGTTATTGCAATTACTTTCTTATTCATCTGGGGGAAAAAAAATTTTCTGAGGATTTGTTCTTTATTTTCTTTAGCGTTGCGATGCGCTCTTTTGTGTTCCTGTATCATTAAATCATTTTGTCTGCTTTCTGAATTTACGTCTTCTACTATACCCTGTGCGAACCGGATTTTATAAGAAATAAAATGTAATGGATAAAAGTTTTGAATCTTTCCCATGATATTTTCGGATGTATGAATTCCATTAAGTATCTTGGGGTCTAATCTTTGTTTCATTATTTCTATGAGGTCTTTCTCTGTGTAAGATGGTCTTTTTATTATGTGTCTGTGATAAGTGGGAAATGGGGTTTCGAAATTGTATGATGGATTATCATCAGTGAGTAGGAATAACTGGTTTTCGAAAACATTGATGGGGCTTTCTACAGAGTATATCAGATTATGGGACGAGCTATCGTCGCTATGGACCGTTGCTGAAGAGGATAGAGTGTTTATCTCGTGTTTTGCTGGTGTTCTAGACAATGCGTCTGCTACAACGTTAGAAGTGCCAGGCTTGTATTTTAACTCGTAGTTAAATTCTTCCAGGTAACTTTTCCAACGCTTAAGCTTTCCGTTATGGTTTTTGTTACTTAGTGCAAAGGTGAGAGGTTGGTGATCTGTGAATATCACAACCTTAGCAGTACCATATAGGTAAGCTCTCAAGCTTTGCAATGCCCATACGATTGCTAGTATTTCTTTCTCGTTAACGGCGTAATTTTCTTCCGTTTTTGACAAGGTACGAGAAATAAACGTGATTGGTTTACCCTCTTGCTCTAGTACAGCTCCGATTGCGAAGTTAGATGCATCTGTTGTCAGATGAAATTCCTTCCGGAAATTCGGATAACTTAGGATAACATCTGCTGAACTAAGAGATAATTTAAGTTTGTTGAAAGCTTGGATGGCTTCTTGGTTTAGTTGAATCTTTACTTTATCGGATATTCTTGTTGAGACTCGACCGCCAGAAGTGCGGTAAGAGGCTTTGCTAATTTGGCATAGTCTCTTATGAAACGTCGGAAATATCCAGACAAACCTAAGAATGATCTTAATTCTTTTAGGGAATTGGGTATAGGGAACTCGGAAATAGCCTTTACTTTTTCGGGATTCGTCTTAACGCCATTTTAAGATATTGTGAATCCCAAGAAATTGACTTGTTTCTTAAAAAATTCACACTTATCCATTTGGACTTTCATGTTCGCGCTTTGCAGCGTTAAAAAGACTTGTCCTAAATGGTTTGCATGTTCCTCCTCTGTTTTGCTAAAGATGATTATATCATCTATATAAACATAACAGATCTTCCCGATATGATCTCTTAGAATGTCGTCCAGAGCTCTTTGGAAGATGGATGGTGAATTTTTAAGTCCGAAGGGAAGGCGAGTGAACTCGAACTTTCCTCCATTGACTGCGAATGCTGTCTTTTCAATATTTTGTTCTCTTAACAGAATTTGGTGAAACCCGCTCTTTAGGTCGAGCACTGTGAAGTACTTGTTGCTCCCTAACTGCGCGATGATTTCTCCTATCTCAGGCATTGGGTATCGGTCAGAAATTGTTTCGGCGCTTAGCTTACGGTAATCAATTACAATTCTGTATTTTCTCCTTCCCGAAGCGTCTGCTTTCTTTGGTACAACCCAAACTGGGGCATTGTACGGGGATCTAGAAGGTCTGATTATACCGTCGTCTAACATCTCTTGAAGCTGCCTTTCAACTTCTTGTTTGAGCGATATAGGGTATGGGTAGTGCTTGGTGTGAATTGGCATATCTGACGAAGTTCGAATTTCTCCAAATACTTTAGTGGAGTATGTCAATTTTTCTTCTGGCTCTGCAAATAGAGTTCTGTAGTTTGCGGCCAATTTGTTTATTATTGTCCTTTGATTTTCGGACATATGGTCGGTACGAATTTTGATATTATTTACTGATTGAGCTGGAAGTTGCTGAATGCGAAATTGTCTGTCACCATTTACTCTAAGAATGTCGTTTCTGACATCAATAACAACGTTAAGTTGTTTCATGGTATCGTTGCCAAGGAGAGCATGGAAGGTTTTTAGAGTTGGTAGTAAAAAGAATCGAATTGGAATATCGTGAAGGCCAAACAGGTTTAAGAATGTGTGGTGAGTGATCGCTATTTGACCTCCTATGGAGTTTGCAAAAAAGGGTTTCTTTATTTGGTTTAGGGGAATCTATTAACGACGGCTGAATGTGGTTCTGATTGGAGCCGGTATCTATTAAGAAATTAAGGTGTCTTCCGTCCCTCGTTCTACATTGAAAGTATGGTAGTGAGGAACGGTTTAAACTAAAAAATTAACATCAGACAAGTCTGTCGTTCCTATTTCGGATTCATGACGGGTTTGTTCCATATCGTCGTATGAGTCAGAGAAACCTGCTGATTCCATGCATGCGTAATATTCTTGTTCACCACTGTTGTAAGCATATGCGTCTGCATTTAATTCTTGTTCTGTTGGGTAGTCAATATACTGTTGCTCTTCAGCGTACTGTTCTGTTGGTTCTCTTGTATTGATATGGAATTGCCGTTGGAATTTTCGAGGTGGCCCCGAAAGTGGAGGGGGACGTTTTCCAGCGGTAAAGTCTTGTTGTGGGCGATTCATATAATTTACCCTAGCTGAAGGGATTGAACCATCGACTTCGGGATTGGTTTTGGTTATGGCTTTGGAGCTAGTAGGCGCGGAGGCGCTGAGTATAGTGGTCTATACTGAAACTGCTGTTGTGGTAATTGAGAAAAAGGTCTTGCCTGATTGGAATTTAATTGATATTGTTGGTTAGCGGGACGCGGTGCATAATAAAGTCTTGGATCGAAATTTCGCCATTGACTCTGATTGTTGTTATGCATCGGTTTGATCGCTGTATACTTAGCAAACGTTTGGCTTGTAAATTGCCTAGGTGGTATTGGTGGCGCTGGGTGCCTACCTTTTGGCAAGAAAGCATTTCTGTGATCCTGATTGTCGAGTAGGTTGCACAGATGCAATGCGTGGCTAAGGTCTCGAGGTTCCTTAACGGCTAAAAGACGGGGTAAATCTCCGTTGAGACCTCGTACGAAAGTATCAAGGGCTTTGCCTCGGTAACTGTTCGTCAAAGCTCTTATGGAGTCTGCAGAATCTTCTTGTACGCTAACTTGATTGAGTATCAACGATAGTTGGTGGTACACTGCTTGGTAATATTCCATAATGGACAATCTGCCTTGGGTTAACGAGAACAATTGGTATTCGAGAAATTGTTAAGCATTTGGAAATAGCTTTCCAATTCAAGGGAGTGTTGTATGATTCCAACACAGTTTCCGCTTCGCCTACTACTTTCATACGTACAGCTAACGTAACTAAGTAGTATCTTTGCGTACGCTCTTGTCCTGTGAACACATCCATAATTCTGTTGACATTTTTCTTCCAAGATCCGAAAGAAGTTCTGTCTCCCGAAAATTCTTTGATTAGACGCGTTACGTCTGGTACTTTCTCTAACTCACCATTCTGAGTGGGGCTTACGTACGGTATGTCAGTTAATGGTTCCTCTGCCTCTACTCCTAAAGCTCGTCTAATGACTTGACCTTCCTGAAGGGTGTCGGTAATCATGGTTCTTATAACCTCCCTTAACTCTGGAGTGGCTATAGGTGTGCTGGCCATGATCGAAACAGCTTTCGGTCGACTAGTGCCTGCAATACCTAACCCTGCCATTGCTTCGGACAGATCTTCTTGCATTTTCTCTCGGTTATTTTTTGAACAATTCAGAGGAAGAATACGAATAGCACGATTGATGATATCGATGAAGGTGAGATGTGGTTTATGGTTAGGTTTATGCGTTTCTAATTGAGACAGTGTATAATTTTTTATTTTTATTTTAAAACCAGTGGCTGGTTTGCTCCCTCTATCTTCGAAGGTCCCGTAGGAATCGCAAGATTGGAGTTTGTTATGAGGGTTTTATATTTTGTTATCTTTTTACTTTTATTGATATTTTGTTTTTAAAACTAATTTAGTTTTGTCGTGTGCTTAGTACGTTATACAAAATTTTTTCTATTAATTACTTAGTATTAAATTTTTCTCTCAAATATTTCTTATTTTAATTTTAATTTTGATTTGATTATTTATTTTTTCTTTGTTTTCAAATATTTCTTTTGTTTGACTTTTAGCTTTTGTTTTTTTAAAAAAGCCACATGCTTTATTGTGGAGTTGGATTAGAACTAAAACTTAAACAATCTACATTATGCTAAGAAGCCGCTGCTGCTGCTGCCGCTGCTGTTGTCGCTGTTGCCGTTGTCGCTGCCGTTGTCGCTGTGGCTGTTGTTGTAACCGCTGGTGTCGGGTGTCCCTTGGAGTTGCGCGTGGTGCGCGCAATGCCCCTTGGTTGAAGTGCTGATCCAGCGATCCCACGGAGGGGCGGAAAAGTCTAGGCATTGCACTTGTGGAGTTGCGCAAGTGTTGCTGGACTAAAAGTGCCGACGCAGCGCACGTGTCGTTGGGCATGAGAAAGGTTCATGGCAACCGACTTTGTGGTGGACATGACTTCGTAGAATGTCTGGCTTTAACTTATATGTCAAGGAAGTTTCGCTGTGGACGGTGGCTGCATCTGATTGCGGCTCGTCTTGTAAAGCGTTAATGTTTTGTCGAGATAAGGCATCTGCCACGAAGTTTTCTTTCCCTGGCTTGTAATGAAGTTGTGCATTATGCTCTTCAATAAAAGCCTTCCACCTTTTAATTTTAGCGTTAGTGTTCTTTTCAGATACAGCAAACGTTAGCGGTTGGTGGTCTGTGTAAATGTGGAGTTCCCTGGTACCGTACCGATAATTCTGTAACTTACCGAGAGCCCATACAATGGCCAATAGCTCCCTTTCATTGGTAGCATAATGGGACTTACATTGCTGTAATGCCCGGAATATCATGGTGATAGGCCTTCCCCCTTGAGATAGTAGTGCACCAGCGGAAGCGTCCGTGGTCAAATCAAACGGTTTTTTGAAGTCTGGGTACATGAGCATGACGTCCTCTGATGCCAATATATTTCTCAAACGATTGAAGGCATCACTTTGTGAATCGTCGAATTCTACCGGCGTTTTATTCGACATATGTTTACTGATTGTCCCATTTTGACCTTTTAGAATGTTGGTCAAGGGCCTCGCTATTGCCGAGAAGTTTTTAACAAATACTCTATAGTAACTGGCAAGGCCAAGAAATGATCTTAGAGAAAATAAGTTTCTTGGCTCGACATATTCTTGGATCGCTTTGACTTTCTCAGGATCTGTTTTGGCTCCTTCGCTAGTAACAACGAAACCTAAGTATTCGACATTTTCTTTAAAGAATTTTGTCTTTTCTTTAGAGACTCTCATGTTAGCGTCGTAAAGGCGCTGGAGTACTGTGTCAATATGTCGGATATGGTCGGCTTCATTCTCGTAAAATATTATTACGTCATCAACATAGACGTAACATATCTTGCCAATTTGCTCTCGGAGTATGTCGTCGATTGCTCTTTGGAATATGCTCCCGGCATTCTTCAAGCCGAAAGGCAAACGACAAAACTCATATTTTCCGCCGTTCACTAAGAAGGAAGTTTTCTCCCGATCTTTTTCAGCTAGATAAATCTGGTGATATCCGGATTTCATATCTAGTGTGGTGAAAAATTTTGCCTTTTCACGATTCGCAAGAATCATTGGAATATTTGGCATTGGATAACGGTCGGCTATAGTTCGCTCATTCAGTTTCCTGAAGTCGATGACGAGGCGATGGTTTTTGTTGCCATTGGCGTCTAACCCTTTCTTATCAACGACCCATGCTGGGCTGTTGTAAGCAGACCTTGACGGCCTTATGATGCCGTAATTGAGCGATTTCGTTGTTCACGAAATCTGTTACCCCTATGGGGTATGGGTACAGTTTTGAATATACCGCCTCGACGATTGAAGTGTTGAAGGGCAGGTCGAAAATGCCTTGATTCTCTTCAGAATCATCTTTTTAAATTCGTTCCTGACGATATCGGGGACTACTATGTCGTCCACACGTGTGAAATTCACGTTGTCGCATAAATGATGTTTCAACATTTCTGCCTTGTTACCGTAGGGAATGTTGTTATTGAAAAGATTCAAAGTTACACCAGCCTGCGCTAGCAGGTCAATACCTACGATAGCATCAAATGTGTTAAGGGTGTCTAATATGAAGACCGTGGAGACCTTTCCAAAAATTTTAATTGAACATTTCTGTTTGATTTTACTGGATCCGTGTATGAAATTCACAGTAAATGGGGTGTCAACATTTGTTACGTTTTTTAACTCCTTTACGGGTCTAACGTAATTTTTTGCTGCCCCAGTGTCGATTAGGATTTTTAGTTTTCCGTCATCCAATTGTCGCTCAATGAACGGCAATTGGGAGCGTTCCCTAAAAAATTGAACGAGTCAATGCCTGCTGATGAATCGCTTTCGTCTTCGATATCATTAGCTGCCGCCTCAGCAACGTTTGCATAATCCTGTTCTTCTTGGCTAAAAGCCATTTGGGTAACGTTACTGACCCTTTGTCGTCTTTGGCCTGAACTATGCTCTGACGTATTCTGCCTTTTCTGGGTTTCGCCATGCGTGGCGTTACCTTGCGGCTTCCAATTAGTGGGTTGTCTAAACTTGGAGACCGATGGATCGACATCCATGGGTTGGACCTGGTTTTGCACTGAGGCCTCTTTGTCGTTTGACCTTGGTACAGATTCACTATGTTTGTTCTGTCGCTGTCTAGCTACAAAATGCGGATTCTTTTCAAAGCTTTGCCTAGCTTGGGTGCTTTTTCCATGCTTATTACTTTCGCTTGCATGGTTTTTGTCCTCAATTGCTTTAGCATATGTTGCAGCGAACACGCTTCTTTCGTTACTGTTTTCAGCCTCACGAGCCAACGCTAATGCTGATGGCAAATCTTTGGGCTGTGCTGGTATAACGTACGATTTTATAGACCTCTTTCTTTATTGAGAATGGCCGCTGCCTGTTCGTCATGAGTCGTGATTATTTTGTTTGTGACGAGAGTGAGTTTTCTCTCGACTTCGTCATAATAGCTCATGAGATCTAAGTCACCTTGCCTAACCATTTCCAGTTGCTACCTAAGCACTCGCAGTGATGTCTTGTCTGCGTACGTGCAATCGAGTCTGGCTATGATCGCATCGAAGTTAAGGACTGTATTGTGTGATGATAGCACTGATCGTGCTGCACCACAAATTTTATTTTTCAAAATTACAACGGCTTCGTAGTGTGTCTCACTGCCGACGTATCTTTTGAAATCTTCATATGAGTCCACGGCTGCTTGTCGCCAAGACACATAATCTTCGTGATTCCCGTCAAATGTTGGAACCGATTTCACTATTTCTAGCTTCACGTCACATTTTATATTTGGGTCACAAGTTACTCTTTGATAGACCTCCACTTGAGGTGCTTCTACTCTTAAGGTGTCAACCTGATTTCTTACGGCCGCAATTTCTGTATGGAATTCACTTCTAAGACGCTGCTCTTGTTCGAGTAGGGCTGCGTTAACTGCGCCCTCGATTAAAGCTTTTAGTTGCATGGGGTCCATTTTGGTCTGAGTGTGTTCTTGGGGGCAAAATCCTGTTTCTTCACTATCACTATCTTCATGAGCAGTCGGACAATTGGTTATTTAACTTTTCTTTTTTTTTCTTCACAACACAAATCAAATACCCGCCAACGTAGGATCAAATTTAATAAAAGCCAAATATCAAATTATGCTTTTTTAAATATCGCACTGCTCAGTTTCGCGCTGCTTATTTATTAACTTTTTGTTTGTGATTTTTGTCAAATTTTTATTGAACAGTCACTTACATGTTGTAGGGCTGTGAATTCTATTCTTAAGTTGAACTTAATTCCATTGGGCGCCAATTATTAGGTCCAGTTCTCCTTCGTCTCGTCGTCTCCAGGTTGCTGGTGCGATCGCTCAATTTAGAAGATTAGGAAGGTTATGGTGGGGAGGATTTCTCTCTCCTTGTTACTTGCCTTCTGGCAGAAACAATGATAAATCGTTAATTGTTATAATACGGCGTTGGCCGGAGTAAAATATATTTCACAAGTCTTTGCTTGCCTTTGTCAAATATTAAACTGAATTACATTTCAAAGTGGGAATGGATCTAAAGCTAAATACATAAGTCAAAATGATACATAAGTAAATGGATCTACAGCTAAGTACATAAATGGGAAAATGCTGGCCATCGCATTTGATCGTCGGCGAGCCGACTCAGCGTAACTGCAATAATAATAATAAGCATAATCTGCGACAACGACGGCTGGCTGTTGTTTCCATCCATCGACGTTCCCAGAGATTCCTGCTGCATCAGCAATTTCGAGGCGACGGCCGCTTTAGAATGCTTTAGTCTATTTCTTTTGAGAGAGCACGTCACTCTCATCCATGCCGTCGCTCTCCGCCTCCGATACAACGTAAAAAATATGTAAAGCAATAATGCGGTTTAAAAAATTTCACATGTGAAATTCATATGCAGTGTCTCAACTAATCATGGTCGTATGTAAATTGTGAATATGTATTTATAAAAGAAAAACAAGCTTTGATATCTCAACTTTTCTTATTGATTTTGTTTATTTAAGTTGTTATTAGTTATAAACAAGTAAGAGAGCTACAGTCGAGTGTGCTCGACTGTGATATACCCGCTACCCAGCTCAAATATACTAAAATGTACCAAAAAGTATTTTGGTATTTTTTAATTATGTTTGGTATATTTGTACATTCATATTCCATCACATCCTAAATTGTAGAATTGAAAAAGAGATGTCTCTTCATGTTCAATGTCTTTATTCGAATGAATTCTTATTTTCTTACATTAAGGCTTGCTAGCTGCCGGCGCAGCGGCAGAGCAGCCGTTTTATATATTTTGTATACTATATATATATCGTAACAATATGTAAGCATGTAGAAAGAAAGAGTTATGCGCGCACATATGTATGTATACATAGCGACGATCAAGCGTTAGCCATTTGGGCGGTCGCTGCTATCAAGTGCGTATCATATATCGAATGCACTTAAATATGTGCAGAGGGCACTTAGCGTTAGCGACAAAGTCGCTGTTAATGTAAACATTGTTGCATAACAACGAAGTGTTGTGTGTTATTTATATGTATGTATATACATACATATGTATGCATGCTACATCTCCCTCCTTTTGAAAAATAATGTAATTATATGTAGTTATTTATTTATTTTTTTTTATTATTTGTTTTTATAAAATTTTTTTTTTTTTTAAATCATTCTTAATAACGATAAAGAAAAATAAAATTAATGAAAAAATATTTTTATATTAAAGATATTTATATAAATATATGTAAGATTAATAATAGTTTTATTTAATATAGGTGTCTTGGTGTGAGTTTTGTAATATAAAAATACACGTTTAAGTTTAAATGTTTCGAATTGTGACAACTTAAATCTCCGACGGCCGTTTTGCTTGCGACTTGCTTCTTTCTTGTTCTTTTCGACTCTCCTCTCCTCTCATTCCTGTGTGACCGTCCTCTGCGTAGCCTTTAATACCACACCTTGCTGCTGCGGTCTGGTAGGGCGTCTACATACTACTTCACATTCGGCCCTCCTGATCCTCATCATCCGTCTCGGATGATAACAGCTCTTCATCCTCTGCCACGAACTTCCACAGCTTCATGTTGTCGCAGCTTGTCGCTGTGATGTTTGTTCCTTCGACGTTAGTTGCTGATTTCTTTACATCATATCGACCGTTGCGCTTCACATTTACGATCTTGTATGGACCAAGGAATTCGCTCGCCAATTTACGCCCTGCTACGAATTGTGTTCTTTTGATGGCAACGAGGTCACCAAGTTGTCAGCGTAGTTGGCCTTGTAGCTTGCTTGAGCTTTCTCAATGTTGCGTTTGGCTTCGGCACGCAAAGATTGACGTTCTTCGTTAAATTGTTCCACTAACTCTCGATTCAGCAGCTCCAGTAATTTATCGTCGACCTTATTACGAATCTTGGTACCAAACATTATCTCAAATGGGGATGCGTGTGTAGACGAATTCACGAGCGAATTTATAGTCCTTTGCACGTGCCTTTGGATACGTGCTTAAACCATTTGGATGGCATTTGCGATAATCGAAAGAATGGTGCGATTGACCCTTTCGATTTGACCATTGCCACCAAACGTGCTCCACCATATTAGCACTTGCAAACTCCGCAAATCCATTTGACGTGAAGGCGACACCTCTGTCGCTAACGATGCGCATTGGGAAACCGAAAATGCTTGCCCATTCGGTTAGCTTCTTTACAACTTCTTCGTATCCTGTTGACTTAACTGGGAAAAGCCAGACGAACTTGGAGAATGCATCGACAACTGCTAGTATAAACTTGTAGGCTTTTGATGTCGCATCCATGGGGCCTAGATGGTCGATTGGTCGATTGTCTTATCGGATCCAGGCCAGATCCTTCCATTTTCTACCATATGCCCCAAAAAACATATGCGCTGCTCCAGGAAACTGCATTTCTTCCATTTTATTTTTAAGTCGAACTCGGCTGCTGTTTCCAGTACTCTTTTTGTCTTTTCCATGCATTCGTTCACGGTTTTGGAAAATACGACAATGTCATCCATATATAACTGCATCACGTCTTCGTTTATAAGCTTCTGAAATATATGGTTCACGAACCGTATAAGGGCTGCTGGTGAGTTCCTGAACCCGTATGGCGCTTTATTAAATTCAAATAAGCCTTCTCGTGTTACAAAAGCGGTGAACGGTTTGCTGGCCTCGTCGACGGGCACGTGGAAAAACACATTTTCCAGATCCATGATTGTGAAATACTTAGCGGCTTGCAGCTTTTCTAGAACGTCTTCAATGAGTGGCACCGGGAATTGATCTTGCAACACCATACTGTTCAATTTGCGATAATCGACACAGACCCTTAGCGTTTGATCTTTTTTTTAACAACAACGATTCTACTAGCTACGTGTGAAGACGATTCACGCACAATACCTTTTTCTAGCCATTCGCTTACTTGATTCATAACTGCTTCTGCTTCATCTGCGGATAAGCGACTTGGCGACTGACGAAAAGGTTTTATAACTCCATCTGGCGTGATGCTCTACGCGATTGGGCACTGCTTTCGTGTGCCTGTAGCGTCTGAAGCGATGAGGATAAATAGTCGATCCTAAAATTATACTTTTAAAAAGCCAAGTCCAAGCCGGTTTAGCCTAAAAGTATACTATAGGAGGAATGGGTATATGCAAGTGCAGTGAAAGCTCTGGGAGTAGGGCCAGCTGATTAGGTTAAAGCTGAGCTTTGGCTCGGCGGCAGCGCAGGCAACTTAATTAGCCCCGTTTCCGGCTTGAACCCTTTTCTTCAAACCGGCGGCGCTTACAGACGCTAAATTTTAGAAGTTATTAATCCTGAGGCATCAAGGCCTGATAAGAGATTTTTTTTGCTACTTTCGCTATTTTTGGTAAGATAAACTATTTTTCTTCTCAGAGCTGGGGGTATTTATTAATAAAAAATTTTTTTCCTTGGTCACTCCGGCACCCGTCTACCTTGCTCAGAGGAACACCCCTTGTAGTGTCCAGAGGAGCACTCTTCTACCGTGCTCACAGGAGCATCCCTTGTAAGGTGCTCACAGGAGCATCCCTTGTAAGGTGTCCAGAGGAGCACCCTTCTGCCGAGCTCAGCGGAGCTCTCCTTTTAAGGTGCTCAGCGGAGCACCCCTACCGTAGGGTCCAGGAGCGGACTTCTTAGAGCCAGCAAAGCGTAGCCCCTTCGCCAGAGTCCAGCGGGGCACCCCTTTGAGAGTGCCACGCGGAGTAACATTTCGTCCAGTGTGTAGTAATGAATACTTATTGTTAAAAAGAGAAAAAGAAGTGAAATGAATTCGGCCTAAGTGGAGCCTACAAAGTCGTCAAAAATAAAGTCAAGGCTGTACAAAAAAAAAATAGAAATGTGGGTCTCAGTCCTTAAGACTAACGAAGTCAAGGAGTTAAGTTACGTTCAAAGTCTGACTTCAAAGAGTTAAAGGAAAAAAAGACGAAGTCTTCCAATGTCCAATCATGAATGATCAGACGAAATGAAAAGAATATGTGTACAATTAAAAGCCGTGAGATACGCGAACAATGAGAAAATCAAAGTCAATGATAAAGAAAAAAAAATTGTTACAAGTTTGGAAAAATTTAGATCGTAAATTATACGATGTAATTCCGTATTTAAAACAAAGAAAAGCTTAGGGTAAAATTTTATAAAAAAAACGTAAACGAAGAATGAAAAAAATGTATATTATGTAACAAAGTGCGAAGAATTATGACAGTGCGGTTTAAAGGTTGTCTATTAGTTTTTTTTATAAATCATTATTTAGCGCAACCTCATTCTCCGCGGGAAGATCGATCGGCCGTAGCGGAGCATGAACGTAAGTCCACCATTAATTTCTTTTTGGTTTTGAAATAAAGCACAATTCTTGCACTAGAAAAATTATAATTTCAAAAGAATTAAAACAAGAAGAAAGAAAAATATTATAAATGTTTAAATCGTAAAGAGTTTGTAAATATTTAATTGCATTGAAGCTTTATATACTTTATATGAATTAATTGAAAACAAAAAAATAATATATACTTTATCTTAAGTATTACTTATATCTTAAGTATTCCCTTCAGTCAAAATATTTAGTGTTAAGATAGTAGGTGATTAAAAAAAGATGAATATGAATTAATTTTATTTTTTTTTTATTAGCCGAACCAAACCAAGGGGTCCACAGTCATAGGGTGTTAAGGGATCACCAGAGATAATCTCTGATGCTGTTGTCATCGGTAGGGCGGGGACTTAGTCACATGTCACCAGTGACTCCTCTGCTAAGGCCTCTCTCTCTCTCTCTCTCTCTCTCTCTCTTCTCTCTCTCTCTCTCTTTCTTTACCTTTTTAGCAGGACTTTATTTGTTTTTCGTTATTTCTCCCGGCTGTTTATCTAGCACTTTATGTTTTTTTTTTGTCGCAGTACGCTCAAGTCTGGACTTATTAATAATAATGCATAACGAAAAGAAGAGACATTGAGTGTTGGCAAGACCACCACCCCCAAAGCCGACGAGAGCCGGAAACTAAAGCGTGCCCCGCACACACAAATGTCTGGTTAAAGAAATAGTTTCTATCGTTACACGTTACAGTTATAATTAATTATTATTAATAAGAAAAGTGGCGCCCAACGTGGGGCCTTGTTGAGTTTACTCACTCACTAGGATTCCCGATTAAAGAAATTCGAAGATTTGTTTATGCTACTAAATTTTCTCTTTCCTTCACACTAATTTTTAAATTCTTCAAAAATTCAAAATTTACTTTAAATATCTTTAGGAATACAAAATTATCAGTCATAGATGATTGTTTTGGCCAAGGAATAAATAGAGTGGGTTTTCTGAATTTGTCTTCTTCTTTACCTAACCAATGCTAAAGTTTTAATAAATCAGGAATACCGAATTATTCAATTACGATTGATTTTCTTGGCCGATTTAGAGAAATTCTACTTTATTGGTTGGTGGAGTATTTAACAATTGATTTTCGTTAAAATCTTTTCGGCTCGGAATTTGTAGGCACTTTTTGCGTTAGGAAGTGACTCAACCCCAAAGGAATTTTCAAATGTTAACGGAATGTTACAGCAGATTTGGTTGGAATACAACAGAAGAAATTTCAATAATTTTGTTGACCACAAATCAGTGTAAATAAATTGAGTACATTCCTTTATGTATATATATACGAAATTAAAGGATAAACTCAAGCCTAGCTACTATCCCTATCCATTTATTGTGAGAATCTTGGCAGATTATAGTGTTTTATCCTATGACTTGTGTGACGTCAGGTGTTGTGTTCGGCTAATAATAATTTCTGATACCTTCTATTATACATTTCAATTTTTATTTTTATCCGCGTTATTTTTTTTTATTTTGGTTTGTTACCGTTTTTTTTTTTTTTGTTTTATCAAATTATTTTACTGGTTATATATATTTTTTTTTTGTTAAGTTGGTTATCGATTGAATTTAGACGTTATTCTTAGGAATTATAGTATACTTCAAAAAAAAAAACGAGTGTCGCCCGATCACCAAATAAAGGAGTCATGGACAAACCAAACTCCGTTTGTCTATTATGCAAGACTTAGGTGAAGTCCGGTGCAGACGTTTTTAGAACCTCGTGCAATCCCGAATTTCACAAAAAGTGTATCGAAGTACATTTTAAAAAGAGCGAAAATGTCCTTTCTGCCAGCTGGTGTGTAGACCAGTGCCTGACAAGGCGAGTCAAGGTTTGCAAACTAGGTCACAATCTAGAAGCCGCCATGTGGAAGAACAAAGGTTGTTAGATGACGTGGCTAGCACATCGCAAAGCGCGTTAAGTTCACGAGGCAGGGATGTAGAACACCCGGAAGCTGAAGGCGCTCTGTCATTACTCTCGATGGAGAGAAGGTTACTCTCAACTCTAACAGAGAAAATGGCCGAGATTATTCAAAGTTCGGTAATAGAGAGTGTCCAAAGGCTAGTAGCAACTCCCGCACCAGGCGAAAATATAATAATTCCTCCATCCCCCGGGCCTAGTTGCCAGTTGACAACAGGTCCTTTTATAGTATTAGGAATGACCGCGATACTGGCATGGGGGTGGGCAATTCTGGTTCTCCTAGTTCGCATGTATCGGATTTATTAAATAGGCCCGACAAAGTCGTGCAGATTCTGAATGGATGGAAGATGAAATTTTCCGGAACGGGAGTGTCTGTTGAAAATTTTATATATAGAGCAGAAGCTCTCACTCACCAGACGTTAGGGGGAAATTTTGGGGCCCTGTGTAAGAATGCTAGTGTTCTTTTCGAGGGAAAAGCTCTTGAATATTATTGGCGATATCACAAGACAGTAGGTGAAGTCCGCTGGGATAGCTTGTGCGCGGCCCTGCTGTCGCAATTTCGAATTGCTAGATACGATTGTGATATCGAAGAACTCATTCGCAATAGAAAGCAAAAGCCAAATGAGTCGTTTGACAATTTTTTTTAAGGTATATCAGTCTTGATAGATCAGTTAAAAGTTCCGTGGTCTCCGGTTAAAATAGTACGGGTGTTAAAGAACAATTTAAGGCCTGAGATAAGGCATGAGATACTGAACGTTGAGGTGAGAGGAGTCTCAGAATTGCGAGACATCTGTCGTCGGCGAGTAACATTCTATGACGACGTAAAAAGATCGCACGGATATGTGAGAGGCACTCCATTTAGACGGGAAGTTGGCGAGCTACTGCAAGATGAGGGACACGAGGATGATAGTGAAGTTGAGTCAGTAAAAGATTTAGAGGTTGAAGCCCTTTCTTTAATATGCTGGAATTGTCGTTAAGAGGGGCATCGATATCAAGATTGTGGCGGAGAGGAGAGTTTTTTGTTATGGCTGTAGAGCCACAAACACTTATAAACCAAGTTGAAAAAAGTGTTCAAAAAACTCGAAATTCGGCACGTCGAAGTCAGCGTTCAAACCGAAGACTCCGAGTGCCTCCCGAAGCCAAGCCACTATGACCGACGAATAGTGGAAGGTTCTATACTCCCACTACTTATTCACCCGGACGGACAAAAATGCGATGATAGCTCACTGCTTCATTGCAAAATTGACAAGCTGAGTAAATTACATGTACAGGGAAAAGTAATATCAGATAATGCGATAGTAAAATCGAGGAGTGCAGGACGCATGAAATCCTTTTGGCAACAAGTTAAAAAGTGTGCACTAGGGCTAGCATATATATCTGCTTCACAATCAGGGTCTTTTGATCCACGGCGGTTCTTGCCAGCCAGGTTGTTGGACCGCACTATGTTTGGGTTGCTGGACTCGGGTGCGTCAATAAGCTTCTGTGGAGGTAGTCTAGCTCGAGAGATCGTTGAGAAGAAGATTAGCTTTAAACCCATTAGGAAAAACGCAACCACAGCAGACGGAAGTCCACAGCAAGTTATAGGGCGTTTGAAGGTCGAGGTGGAATATGGAAATGTTAATAAGTACATAGATTTCTATATAGTGTCATCCTTGAAACAAGATCTATACTTGGGTATAGATTTTTGGAAGACATTTAATCTCTTGCCTAAAAATTTAGAGCTGGCGAGCCTGAGCAATACGCCTAATTCAGTCCAGGAAAGCGTCAGTGTAGACAAGCACGAGTTATCTATTGGCGACAAAGCTAGATTGGATAAGGTGATAAGCGGTTTTCCCTCTTTTTCGCAAGAAGGACTAGGGAAGACAAATTTGATTATGCACTCTATAGAGGTGGGTAATGCGAAGCCGATAAAGCAGCGGCATTTCCCAGTCTCGCCGGCAGTAGAAAAGTCTATGTATGCCGAAATAGACAGGATGTTGCAGCTCGGGGTGATTGAAGAATCGGAAAGTGCGTGGTCCTCGCCAATAGTGATGGTGACAAAGCCAGGCAAGGTGCGTATTTGCCTCGATTGTCGCAAAATAAATAGTGTAACGGAAAAGGACGCTTACCCGCTCCACCAAATTAACGGAATTTTAAGTCGGCTGCCAAAAGCGGAATACATAACCAGTTTAGATTTGAAAGATGCTTATTGGCAGGTACCACTAGAACTTCGATCCCGAGATAAGACAGCTTTTACTGTGCCAGGAAGGCCACTTTATCAATTCAAAGTGATGTCATTTGGTCTATGTAATGCGGCTAGTACGATGTCGCGATTGATGGATAAAGTGGTTCCCGCTCATCTTAGAAATGAAGTTTTCGTGTATCTTGATGTTTTATTGATTGTTTCGTCTAGTTTTGAAGGTCATTTGGATGGGTTGCAACAAATAGCTCTTCAGATTAAGCGTGCAGGGCTGACAATCAACATTGACAAAAGTCATTTCTGCATGCCACGTGTACGCTATTTGGGCCACATCATAGGGGACGGCCATATTAGAACCGACCCGAGAAGGTCAAGGCAATTCGTGATTTCCCGGTTCCGAAAACTTTACGAGGCTTGAGAAGTTTTATGGGTTTATGTGGTTGGTACCGAAAATTCGTGCCGAATTTTGCAGCTCTGGCTTCTCCTTTGTCGGATTTGATGACTACTAAGCGTAGGTTCAGCTTGACACCCGAAGCAATGAAGGCCTTTGACTTATTGAAAATGCATCTCAACGAAGCTCCGGTGTTATGTAGTCCTGATTTTTCTAAACCGTTTGCTATACATTGTGATGCTAGCAAGACGGGTGTGGGGGCAGTTTTAGTGCAAGTAGCAGAAGGTGGAGATGAGCGTCCGGTAGCATTTATATCGAAGAAGTTAAACAAGGCTCAACGAAATTATACAGTTACCGAGCAAGAGTGTTTAGCAGCAATCGTAGCTCTCAAAAACTTTCGGGCGTACGGGAAAGGGCACGAATTTACTATTGTGACCGATCACGCTTCTTTAAAGTGGCTTATGTCCAACCACGACCTTAACTCTCGATTAGCTCGGTGGGCCCTAGCGTTGCAGAGATATCGATTTAAAATCGAGCATCGAAAAGGGTCGCTAAATGTGGTACCGGATTCATTATCGCGAGTTAATGAAGAGGGGTTGGCAGCGCTCGATCTGCAAGAGGGTTTTCTCGTCGATTTAAAGTCCCACCATTTCAAATCTGTGGTTCCTAAAGGATTGGTTCCTGAGATCCTTTTCCAAGTGCACAATACTCCCTTGTGCTCTCATGGGGGCATTCATAAGACCTTAGAAAGAGTACGGAGGTATTATTTCTAGCCTGGTCTGGTGGCCGATGTCAAAGCTTATGTTAACGCTTGCGAGGTGTGCAAAACCACGAAATCGGCAAACTGTTCTCTGAGACCACCATTGGGAAAAGCTCCAGAGACTCAGCGGTTTTTCCAACGCCTTCACGTGGATTTTCTGGGGCCGTATCTGCGCTCAAGGAGTGGTAATATTGGGATATTCATTGTACTGGATCATTTCTCAAAATATGTATTTTTAAAACCGGATAAAAAAATGAACAGTTCACTGGTAGTTAACTATCTCGAATTGACACTCTTTCGAGTGAATTATTTATGACGTTCGGTGTGCCAGAAACCATTGTTTCTGACAATGGCGCGCAGTTCCGTTCGGAAGAATTTAAAAAGTTAGTTCGGCAGTATGGAATAAGCCATACGTTCACCGCAGTTCATTCGCCTCAGGTAAATGCCGCCGAGCGAGTAAATCGGTCTGTCATAGCTGGTATTAGAGCATACTTGCGGCCAGATCAGAAAGATTGGGATGAAAGTCTAAGTAGAATATGTTATGCTTTGCGATCCTCTGTGCACTCTAGCATTGGGACTTCGCCCTATTACATGGTTTTCGGGCAGCATATGGTTACCGCAGGGTCGACTTATTCATTATTAAGAAAATTGAATAGGCTCGACGATCGTTCCTTAATGTTTAGTCGCCAAGACTCTTTGGATATGGTTCGGGAGGAGGCGTGTAAGCAGATGGTGAGAAAGCATGAGCTAAATGAGAAAAGATATAATTTGTTCGAGATTAGTGACCTTTGCGGTGGGTCAGGAGGTGTTTCGCCGGAACTTTAAGCATAGTTGTTTCCAGACCGGATACAATGCTAAGTTTTTGAAGGCTCGAGTTCGTAAGAAGTTAAGGAGTTGATATTATGAGCTTGAGGACTTGCAAGGGCGAGTCTTAGGTAATTATCACGCCAAAGATATTCGTAAATTCGTTTCAGTCGGTATCAGTCTAGGGTATCTGTTAAAAGATAGTACCCTAGCCTGATTCTAGGGGGGGGGGGGTATTGTAGCGTCTGAAGCGATGAGGATAAATAGTCGATCCGAAAATTATACTTTTAAAAAGCCAAGTCCAAGCCGGTTTAGCCTAAAAGTATACTATAGGAGGAATGGGTATATGCTAGTGCAGTGAATGCTCTGGGAGTAGGGCCAGCTGATTAGGTTAAAGCTGAGCTTTGGCTCGGCGGCAGCGCAGGCAACTTAATTAGCCCCGTTTCCGGCTTAAACCCTTTTCTTCAAACCGGCGGCGCTTACAGACGCTAAATTTTAGAAGTTATTAATCCTGAGGCATCAAGGCCTGATAAGAGATTTTTTTTGCTACTTTCGCTATTTTTGGTAAGATAAACTATTTTTCTTCTCAGAGCTGGGGGTATTTATTAATAAAAGATTTTTTTCCTTGGTCACTCCGGCACCCGTCTACCTTGCTCAGAGGAACACCCCTTGTAAGGTGTCCAGAGGAGCACCCTTCTACCGTGCTCAGAGGAGCACCCTTCTACCGTGCTCAGAGGAGCACCCCTTGTAAGGTGTCCAGAGGAGCACCCTTCTACCGTGCTCACAGGAGCATCCCTTGTAAGGTGTCCAGAGGAGCACCCTTCTGCCGAGCTCAGCGGAGCTCTCCTTTTAAGGTGCTCAGCGGAGCACCCCTACCGTAGGGTCCAGGAGCGGACTTCTTAGAGCCAGCAAAGCGTAGCCCCTTCGCCAGAGTCCAGCGGGGCACCCCTTTGAGAGTGCCACGCGGAGTAACATTTCGTCCAGTGTGTAGTAATGAATACTTATTGTTAAAAAGAGAAAAAGAAGTGAAATGAATTCGGCCTAAGTGGAGCCTACAAAGTCGTCAAAAATAAAGTCAAGGCTGAACAAAAAAATAAATAGAAATGTGGGTCTCAGTCCTTAAGACTAACGAAGTCAAGGAGTTAAGTTACGTTCAAAGTCTGACTTCAAAGAGTTAAAGAAAAAAAAGACGAAGTCTTCCAATGTCCAATCATGAATGATCAGACGAAATGAAAAGAATATATGTACAATTAAAAGCCGTGAGATACGCGAACAATAAGAAAATCAAAGTCAATGATAAAGAAAAAAAAAATTTGTTACAAGTTTGGAAAAATTTAGATCGTAAATTATACATATGTAATTCCGTATTTAAAGCAAAGAAAAGTTTAGGCTAAAATTTTATAAAAACGAAGTGCGAAGAATTGTGGCAGTGCGGTTTAAACGTTGTCTATTAGTTTTTTTTATAAATCATTATTTAGCACAACCTCACTCTCCGCGGGAAGATCGATCGGCCGTAGCGGAGCATGAACGTAAGTCCATCATTAATTTCTTTTTGGTTTTGAAATAAAGCACAATTCTTGCACTAGAAAAATTATAATATCAAAACAATTAAAACAAGAAGAAAGGAAAATATTATAAATGTTTAAGTCGTAAAGAGCTTGTAAATATTGAATTGCATTGAAGCTTTATATACTTTATATGAATTAATTGAAAACAAAAAAAAATAATATATACCTCTTAAGTATTCCCTTCAGTCAAAATATTTAGTGTTAAGATAGTAGGTGATTAAAAAAAAAAAAAAGAATATGAATTAATTTTATTTTTTTTTTATTAGCCGAACCAAACCAAGGGGTCCACAGTCATAGGGTGTTAAGGGATCACCAGAGATAATCTCTGATGCTGTGGTCATCGGTAGGGCGGGGACTTAGTCACATGTCACCAGTGACTCGTCTGCCAAGGCTCTCTCTCTCTCTCTCTCTCTCTCTCTTTCTCTACCTTTTTAGCAGGACTTTATTTGTTTTTCATTTCTCCCGGCTGTTTATCTAGCACTTTTTTTTTTTGTCGCAGCACGCTCAAGTCTGGACTTATTAATAATAATGCATAACGAAAAGAAGAGACATTGTGTGTTGGCAAGACCACCACCCCCAAAGCCGACGAGCTAGAGCCGGAAACTAAATCGTGCCCGCACACACAAATGTCTGGTTAAAGAAATAGTTTCTATCGTTACACGTTACATGCTTACTCTTTGAAAACTTTTATCGATTAATTCAATTACCTTCTCTTTGTATTGGGGCGCCACTACAATGTCATTGTGTTCCTCGAATACGCTGAGAACGTTACCTGAATATTCCACTAAGCACTTTTGCTCAGAAACAAGGCTTTCGAATATGAATCCATTGGTATCAGCTGAGAGCTTGAATTTCTTGATAAAGTCATATCCCAGCAGCGCACTATACTCCATCGCACCATTTGGCACCACCAAAAATTTGTGCTCTGTGTGCAGCTGGTCGATCTTTACACGCGCATTGAAAAAGCCTATTGGCTTCGTGCTCTTATTGCCTAAGCCACGCAAGGTAGATGCACTTTTAAACATGTCAACATTGTTCATCTTTTTCATCACGTTTTCATTTACGATAGTGACGTCAGAGCCAGTGTCGACAAGACAGTCAACGTGCACATCATTTATAAGAATTGTTTTTAGACGGCCCAGATCTGCAACAATGTGTACTTTGTTTTTACCTTGAGTACAATTGCGGGATATATGCCCATTCTCATTGCAACGGAAACACTTGACTTCGGCTTTGCATTCGTTTCGTTTATGATCTGGTGAACCGCAATTATAACAAAGCTCTTTACGTGATTTGCTTACTGCATCTTTGCTAGTACAGCCCACTGAACTTGAGTCACTGTTCTTCTTCTCGTTACTTTTCTTTTCAGGTTCTTGTGTCAGTTCATAGATTTCGTACTCTGCCTTAAGTGCCTTATACACTAGTGCATTTTGACGAGAAACAAATGGTTCAAGTTTTTAAGTAACTTTGCAATGGTTTAATATAACTTATTGAATTTTTTTGCTGTTTTACTTAGTGCTAATACAAACTTAAAAATAATGAATTCACCACTTGGAAAAATATAAGCCTATGTAATTTTCAAGTGGTGGCATAAGTATTTTGTCAAGTGTATTGTAATATGAATAACAAAGTTTAAACTTAAACAAAACTAAACGGAAAAAAAGTATTCAGTAAAATATTTAATTTCCTTTAGTTTCTATAACTTTTTCCAGACGTTTCGGTACTGAATCGATTAAATTTTGGATGACCTCTGGAGATATCTCTTCCCAAAGGGAAGTGACCTCAGAAATTGTCTCCTCTCTTTTATTTAACGATACAGTTCTTTTACGTTTCATAAGAGACCAGACGTTTTCAATTATGTTTAAATCTGGACTTTGAGGTGGCCAGTCCAAAGTGGTAACAGCAACATCCTTCAAAAATGTTGTTATCATCTTGGCTTTGTGGCATGGGGCGTTATCCTGCTGCAGTATAAACGATTGTCTAATAAGCCTGTCTCCAGAAGTAAATGCATTATCATTTAAAACCCGTAAATTTTGGCCTTGGTTCATCGAGCCAGTGACAGGAACGAAGTCACCCAGTCCATTATACGCTACACATCCCCAGAACATCACAGAGCCTCTACCATGGCTCACTTTTTGGCAAACGGGCCGCCTTTTCTGCCTTTGTGCCCTTGGTAATCTTACAAAAAATTTATTTTTTGATGAATTGTACTCAAAGGAGCTTTCATCTGTCCATAGAACGCTCCTCCAGAACTTCTTTGGCTTATTAACATATTCCTTTGCAAATGACAGTCTTTTGAGCTTGTTTGCTTTTGTTATATATGGCACTTCTTTGACTTTATAAGTCTTAAAATCATATTCTTTTAATCGTCTGCGGACTGTGCGCTCACTAATTGGCGTCTTAGCTGACAAATTAAATGTATCTGCTGCGGATTGGGGCTTTAGTAAAACATTTTTTTTAAAATTCGCGTAAAAGAACTCGGTCTTCACTGAGATCTGTTTTGCGCTTAGCTCCTGATCTTCTTAAATTACTCATGTCATTATGCTATATAAACTTTTTGATTTGATAGCGCACAGTTTGACGCGACACATTATACTCATTGGCAATGTCTTTGACTGCTATTCCAGCGTTAAACTTGGCTACCATTGAAGATCTGGTAACCAAACTTAGCTCAGCCGTTTTACCCATGATATTTAATAATTTTTAATAACTTTGTATTTGAATAATAACTATTAATATTGCTCAAAGTTACACACTGAAGTTCATTGATTCTCGCGTGCTTAAAAGTGAAAAAATATTTCCATAAAGATGCTGTCAAAATACTTGTGCCACGCAAAAAACCGTTGTCTGCAGAAAGAGAATACAAAAGGTAAACGAAATAAAATTTGACATGCACATAGCTAAAAATAGATTCTTTGTTTTGCGCCTCATTTTCACACCGTTATTTGATTTTAAGCAACGGTAAGTTCAAGAGTCAAACAAAGTTTCGTCAAAATAATTATGCCGACTAGTGTATGTCTTGCACCGGTACATAGCACATTTGTACTCGCTTTTATCTGTAGGCCATTAACAATGTGACGTAACACTGCTGCCTCCTCGACATCGCCTGTACTTGCCAGCTTTTTCATTCGGAGAATATAAATTATTAGGTCCTGTTCTCCTTCGTCTCGTCGTCTCCAGGTTGCAGAAGTTTTGTCCGTTTACGATTGGGCATTTGTGGTTTAGCGAGTAAGCGTCGTTGTTTGTATCATTATAAACTAGGTAATTAGGAGCTATTATGAATTGTGTATTATTTATAGGTAATGGGATTAATCTTGCCATTTTATAATTCGTTTGCTTAAATATAGAGATTTCGACATTGAAAATGATTTTTTCTTTGTGGCTTAGTGTGTTCATTTTGATTAAACTGTAAATTTGTTGTTCTGTTTTAATTGGGAATTTTTTGATCTTCGAATATGCATTTAATTTTTGTTATTTCTTCTTCTTTCTATTTAATATTAATTTTGGAATTACATTAATAATTTTCAAGTAAAGTACTTTCAAGAATATTGTTTAAATGATTAAGTAGTAGTTCAATATTATAATTTAATCTGTTCATGTATTGTAGTTTCTTAATTTGTTCTTCATTTTCATTAATATTCTTTATAAACAGTGTTTTGATAGTTATTGAAGAACTTGCTAATTAAGAGTTGCTCATTATTAATATGATTTGTGATATTTTGGAAACGGATTAATATTTCATTATTAATGGTGTTCTGTACTTTGAGGTTTTTGGATGTTTCTATTGATTTAATTTTTAGTTGTTGGATATCTTTATCGATTTGGGCTGCGTCATTGGCGTCCATAGTCCGTTTATAAGACCTCTTTTATGTCTTTCTAAAGGGATAAGTGTATGGATTTTGTTTTGTGCTTGTGCGAGTTTTGAATTTAACACATATATTGAATCGGTTAGGGTCCTATCGTCTTGAAGGGTTTTAACAGTGTTACGTAACTTTTCAACACATTGGGTATACTCGTTAAGGTCAATGATGTGGCTTATTTTCTTGTAATTTTCTATTACAAATGTCTGTCCCAATTGGATTTTTGCTAGGAGTTTGGACTCATCAAATTTGTGGATGCTGATGGATTGATGTGCCCCATGGGCGAGTCTGGAATGCAATTGGTAAATTCTGGTCAGTTTGGTGGTTTTGTGATTTTCCTAATTTTTGATTTGTGTAACTTCTGTCTTTTGATTGTTGTTAGAGTCTTGCCATGGTCGCGTAGGACTTTATGTAAGGAGAATCGGGGTGTAACCTTATTTCTTCTGTTCTCTTTCCTAAATATGCTTGTATTGGGGTCTAGTTGCATGGGTTCAATTCTGTTCTCGTTTAGTTTTCCTATTCTCTGTTGTGTTTTGTTGGTTAACAATTCTTTTACCTCCGAGCATAGTTTGTCTCTAAATACGTTTAGTTTCTGTAAATAGTCGTGTTCGTTGTTGAATTCTGTTGTCTGGCAAAACGAGTGAGTTCTGTTAGTTTAGTGGTGGAGTGGATCGCATTGTTATAAGTAGTTACCGTTTCAGACATCATTTCTTCGTGATCAAGTGGTAGATTATGTCGTTTCCGTGTGTCAAGTATTATGCGGTATATTTCTGTCAATGTAGAATGAAGTCGTTCTACTGGCGAATTGCTTGATGATTGTTGGAAGGAAGTGACGTGTAGTGAAATATTAAATTTGGAACAAAAGCTATGGAATATTTTGCTCGAGAATTCTACTCTCTGATCGCACACGAGTTCTTTCGGAATTCCGAACTGGCTAAGGAAGTGTTGCAAGGATTTTATGCAGCTGATACTGTTTCTACTGGGAATAGGGTAAACAGAAGCGAATTTTGAAAATTTGTCGATTATTGTTAAATTGAAATTATTGTTGATCGTATAGATATCTATGTGAATTATGTCGAGTGGTCCTTTAGGAGTTTTTGGTATTTCGAAAGCGATTTTTTGGGGTTGTCTATCGTATTTACATTTCAAACAAGTTTCACAGTTCTTGATTAACTTAGAAATTTTGTTTTTCATGTTTGGGAAGTATACGTCCCGTTTGAGGTGGGAAAATGTCTCATCAATGCCTCTATGATTGCTCTTTAAGTGGTAGTCGTTAATAAGTATTTCTTGTTCTGGGATATTTATAATATTAGGGAGAAGGGTTTTGCATCTGATAAGTTTAAATTTTCCCTGTGCGAAATATGTTGAGAAGGCTTGTTCGATAAGTAAGGTAGTCGGGTCGGATGCAAGGAAGGCGTATACTCTGTTGGGTTTTAAGGTTTGTACTAGAATAGATCGAAGAATGGTTGGGTATATTCTTTCCTAATTTTATTTTTAAAGGTGGCAAATAGTTCCTGTAGATGGTCCTTCATTTCCATCGTTACTCTGCTGTAGGGGTGTCTCGTTATGATTCAAGCTCGGGTCTATTCTGCTTAATGCATCTGCTATTACGTTTTGAGAGCCTTTCTTGTGTATTATTTCGAAATCGTATTCAAGGAGTTGTAGTCGCCATCCAATTATCTTTGAGTTGGGCTCTTTAAAGTTCATAAGCCAAGTTAATGGTTTATGGTCTGTGATTATGGTGAACTTTATTCCGAAAAGGTAGGGTTTGAAGTATTTAAGTATTACACTACGTGTCACTATTTTATGTTAATTTGTTCATAATTGTTTGTATGTATGTGCGATGTTGGCACTCGACTTGCTATGTGGCGGTGATTATCAGCGTTTGATTTCACACGAGCACACTACGTATTTTGTTAAGCTGGAGTCGCACATTTGTACTTTTACTTCTTTCACAATAACTTACAGAAATATACTAATTAAGAGATAGATCTCCATTCCAGTTTCCGGCTGCGCCAGTTATCCCTCGGAGCTTAAAGGACGTCGTCTTGACCGAGGTTTTCCAGTTAGGTTTCCCAGTTATATGTATTTTTTGAAATAATAAGGCGTTGCGTTTATATATAAATTAACAAAATTGATTAAATTTTGTTTTTTTAAAAAAGCCACATGCTTTATTGTGGAGTTGGATTAGAACTGAACTTAAACAATCTATTGACTTAAAATTATACTTCTGCTGCCGCTGAAGCTTGCCGTTGTTGCCGCTGTCGCTTGTCGCTGTCGCTGCCGGATGTAGCCGCTGCAGTTGTCGCTAAAGGTGTTGGGTGTCCAGCACCTGGTCCCACGGTTTGGGCGTTACGCAAGGTGCTGATCGTCCAAGTTGATTCTGCTGATGCAGCGCACGTGGAGATGGTTATGTGTGACCAATATTTGGTCGTTGCTCCCATGGTGTCTTCTGCTGAATCGTTGCGCGTGTTGTTACGGTGCGTTTAGGTGCATTGGCACTGGCGATGTATGGGCGCGGTAATGTGTGGCCTTAACTCCTCCCCCTTTAAATGCGGACGTCCTCGGCCGCCAGTTGAACTTAACTTTGATTTGTTGTTTCGCTGTTCACTGCGTAATGACGACTTTAGCTGTTCTTGATTTTATAACTTTGATTGGCAGCGCAATTATGAGCGTCAGTAATAAGATGTAGATACTGATGTTAGTGATTGCCTTTGTATCTTGGTCTTCCTTCATGAGTTGGATTTTTGCCGTACTATTGAAGTTTAGTTCTTTTATCATTTCTAATGATAGAACTTCTTCTACCATGCTTTTATTGTTAACGATTTGTAGCACTGGTGGTAATGGGTCGGCGTGTACATACTCTTGTTTGTGTAGGAAGTTCCTTTTATATCAATCGATGCATTCTTGGCTTGGATAGTATAAGTTCCGTGTAAATTTAGTTTCTCTTCGCCAATAGTGACTGTTCCATTAAAGTCATTCAACAGTATTGTTCCGGGCAGGATTTCCTCGTGTTCCGGGATGTGTTGGCTGTTCATTTGCAAGCAGTTTGATTGATTTGATTTCAGAAGTGCAGCTTCGCAGGTATTATTGCTTAGATCTATTAGGTTTTCTCTTTTACATAAAGTCTTATCATTAATGGTTTCGCAAACTTCATTGATTCCGAATTCTGTTTCTTTACATTGAATTATTAAATCAAATTTTATTTTATTAATTACATTTCTTTTCTTTATAGGTTTCATTATAATTTTTTGACATAGATTTTCTTCTATTTTGGGCAGACTGATAATGTACAGATTATCTTTTCCATTAGAAGATACTTTAATTTTGGCGAACTCAAGTAATTCCTCTATATTAATAAACAAATTGTTGGAATTTTGTACCAACTTTTCTATTAGTTGAATTTCGATACTTGATAATAAAATGGAATTAATTGTGTTCGTCTTAGCCCAATTTATTGCGTAGATCATATTTGTTAGGTCTTCTTTGAAGATTTTCAGTTTGTATTTTAATATTTCGATTTCTATATTATTAATTGATTCTTTTTCTTGAGTGAATTTCAATATAGCATTTGTGCTTTCTCTTATTTCTTTAATCTTGTCACTTAGAAGTCTGTTTATTATGACTTGTTTGTTGTTGTTTTCTAGTTGTTCATTCATTTTACTTAAAATTATTTCGTGATCATGATGATCTGGGCTTCCAGCTAGCCATTTCCAGGCAGAGCCGAGCATATTTAATGATCTTCTAGATCTTATGTTTTTAGGTCTTAATCTATTTAAATCGTCTCTGATTTGGTTTAGTTCTAATGAAATGATTGGTGCGAGATGATTGGGTAGTGATGAGTTTATGGAATTTTCGAGCATATAATTTTGACTGAGCTGTTCTGAATAGCTGCGGGGCCAATTTTTATGGTTACTAATTGAGAATTCGTGTAATCTAGTATGGTTGCCTTCCCGAGACATGACGGTAAAAACAATAATCTGTAAATTGTAGTTAATTTTTTAAATTATTCTTGTGTACTATTTTCCCTGACTTAGTTTTAATGGTGGAGTTACCATTTTCTGCGACTATTTCTTTTTTATATCTTGGGGATGCTTTGGAGCCTAGTCTTTTGTTTATTTTAACGTAAACTTCTTCTCCTAGTTCGTATGATCGGGGGTTGTGTTTCAGATATTTATGTGCCTATTATTTTGTTCTTAATTTCTTCCCTTTTCTTTTCTATTGCTTCTGGAGTGTTTGCTATGTAACTTCTAAAAAATGTTTCGATGGGTTTTTCTCTAGTTACTGAGTGTATTGATTGATTATATTCTTGGGTCGCTTTGAATACTAGATCTGTGAAGGTAAGTTCGTTATAATCTTTCTTGAGACATCTAATGATTTCAGTAATATCGGTCGGATATAGTAACTATATTTAACTTGCGATAATCAATAACAATTCGATACTTTCGTTTCCCTGATGCATCCAATTTTTTTGGTACAACCCAAACTGGTGCATTATACGGAGATCGAGAGGGTCTTATGATTTCGTCGTTTAACATTTCCTTAAGTTGCCTTTCGACTTCTTGTTTCAGAGATACTGGGTATTGGTAATGCTTTGTGTAAATTGGAATATCTGAAGAAGTTCTTATTTCTCCAATTACATTAGTAGTGTAAGTCAGTTTTTGGTCTGGATCAGTAAAGAGTGATTTGAAGGTAAACGATAGGTTGTTTATAATCGCTTTCTGGCTTTCGGACATGTGATTGGTTCTCACTTTAATATTATTAACAGACTGAGTTTGAAGTTGTTTAATACGGAATTGCCTATCACCATTGACTCTAAGAATGTCATTTCTGACATCGATAACAATGTTAAACTGTTTCATGGTATCATTACCAAGAATAGCATGGAAAGTTTTTAGAGTTGGTAGTAAAAAGAATCGGATTCGTATGTCGTGTAGACCAAAAGGATTTAAAAAGGTATGATGGGTAATTGGTATTTGGCCTCCTACCGAATTTGCATAAAAAGTTTCTTTGTTAGGTTTCGGATTTTCTATTGGAGATGGTTGAATGTAGTTTTGGTTGGAGCCTGTATCTATTAAAAAGTTCAGGTGTTTTCCGTCCCTCGTTCTACATTGGAAATACGGTAGAGAGGAACGATTTAGGCCAAAAAATTGACATCTGACATATCGGTTATTTCCATGCCGGATTTTTCGAGATATGCTTGATTTCGTATCATAAGGGTTTGAAAACCCTTCTGATTCTGGCATTGCATATTAATTATCTTCGCTTCTATAACTGAAGTCTTGTTCTGGATGAATATTGAAGTCGTATTGATCTGTTTCAAATTGTTCTACTGGGTTACCAGTGTTAATGTGAAAATTTCTTTGGAACTTGGGAGGTGGTCCAGAAAGTGGAGGTGGACGCTTGTCTGCGAAATTATTGCGAGGATTCGGATGATTCATATAATTTACTCTAGCAGATCTTATGGATTCATCAACTTCCATGGGTATGGGAGGTGGTTGTGGCTTTGGTGTAAAGGTCTAGAAGGTGCTTGGAATGTTTGTCTATATGTAGAGATTTGTTGTGGGCCTGTTTGGCGTTGAGGTGGTTGGTAGAAATTTCTGGTCTGATTGGGTATTGTTCTATAGATATCGGGACGCGGTGTGTAATAGAGTTTTGGGTTGAAGTTCTTCCATTGATTTGGATTGTTTTGGTGAACTGGTTGTCTTACTTGAATTGGATTAGTTTGTTGCCTTGGTGGAATAGGTGGTGGATAATGCTTTACCCTAGGTAAGAATGCGTTTCTATGGTCTTGATTGTCAAGCAAATTGCATAAGTGTAATGCATGACTGAGATCTCTTGGTTCTTTCACTGCTAAAAGGCGTGGTAGATTCCCATTGAGTCCTCGTACGAAGGTATCAAGAGCCTTGCTGCGGTAATTATTAGTCAATGCTCTTATGGAATCGGCCGAGTCTTCTTGTACGCTGACCTGGTTAAGGATCAGTGATAATTGATGATAGACTGCCTGATAGAATTCCATGATAGTTAACCGACCTTGGGTTAATGAGAACAGTTGGTATTCGAGAGTCTTTAGATCTCGTTTATCAGCATAATGTTCCGTTAAACATTTGGAAATTGCTTTCCAATTCATCGGAGTTTTGTACGATTCTTACACTGTTTCAGCTTCACCTACTATCTTTGTACGTACTGCTAGTGTCACTTGATAGTACCTATGCGTGTTTTCTTGACCTTCAAAGATAGCCATGATTCTGTCTACGTTCTTTTTCCAGGAGCCAAAAGAAGTTCTGTCTCCAGAGAATTCTTTTATTAGTCGAGTAACGTCCGGTACCTTTTCAGGTTCTTGTCCAAGTGGAGCTACGTATCTAACGTCTGACAATGGTTCTTCAGATCCTACTCCTAATGCTTGTCGGATAACTTCTCCTCCTTGGAGAGTATCTCTAATTAATGAAACTATTATTATTAGATGTAAATCTCTGAGTTCTGGACTTGCTACTGGTGTACTAGCTACGTGTGTTGGTCTAGGATGATTAGTTCCTGCTGAACCTAATCCCATAGCTGCCATTGCATCTGATAGGTTTTCTTGCATTTTATTTCTTTGGGTATATTTAGTGCAATTAAGTGGAAAAATACGAATTATGTGATTTATGAAATTGATGAAAGATGAATGTGGTTTATGGGTGCGTTTGTGTTTTTCTAATTGAGACGATATATTTCTTTTTGTTTAAAACCAGTGGCTGGTTTGCTCCTTCTACCTTGGAGGGTCCCATAGGAATCGCAAGATTGGAGTTTGTTATAATGGAATTTTGTATTGAGTTATCGTTTTACTTTTGTTAAAATTGTTGTATTCTTTGTTTTTCTTGACTTAGTATCTATTTTAACTTTTGTTTTAAATTTCTTTCACTTAATTAGTTTAATTTTTTTCTTTAAAATTGTTTTTGTTTTTTTTTTTAATTGCTTTCTTTGTTTTAAAAATTTCTTTCGCTTTGTTAAATTGATTTCTTAATCACTAAACTTACAGTAAAGTTACAATTATTATATTCGGTGCTCGCATCGCCGACTTCTTAGACTGGGTCCCTTTTCTCCAACGTTGGGGCTACTCGGGAGTCCTTGCGAGTACTTCTTGGCGAAGGATCCTACGAACGGATCTTATAGGATCGGCAGCGATTGGTTGTGAACCCCGTTCGAAATTCGCGGCACCGTTGGTTTTCGGCACTATTATTCGCGGTTATTAACTAGCGGCTACTTAAGGCGCTCTCACGTTAATAATTGACCTTCGGGCCAATTAACAAAATGGATTAAATTTTGTTTTTTTAAAAAAGTCACATGCTTTATTGTGGAGTTGGATTAAACTGAATTAAAAATCTATGATTAAATATACTTCGGCCGTGAAGCTTGCCGTTGCTGCCGCTGTCGCTTGTCGCTTGTCGCTGTCGCTGCCGGATGTAGCCGCTGCAGTTGTCGCTAAAGGTGTTGGGTGTCCAGCACCTGGTCCCACGGTTTGGGCGTTACGCAAGGTGCTGATCGTCCAAGTTGATTTGTGATGAAGCGCACGTGGAGATGGTTATGTGTGACCAATATTGGTCGTTGCTCCCATGGTGTCTTATGCTGCATCGTTGCGCGTGTTGTTATGGTGCGTTTAGGTGCATTGGCACTGGCGATGTATGGACGCGGTAATGTGTGGCCTTAACTATACAACGAATAATAAACATGCTTATATATACTCAAGCAAAACAATAATATAAAACTAATTTATAGTGCTCTATTGTTAATAATGAAAAACATACAAAATTTGGTCCATCCTACCCAAGGTGCTACAATTCGAAGTATAAGTTTCTGACTTGAGGATGTAACAACTTGATATTTATTCCAGAATCCAACCCATGTCCACATAAAACGGGAGTAAAGCCATTAAGTTATATCTACCTAGAAAAAACTCCGTTATTTTAAATTTACAAAAATTGTTTAGATTCCGATTTGGAAGTTCTTTATTAATAATTAGAGATAAAAATATTAAGTAGCCCTATATAAACCTGTGAGTTTCAGAGCGGCGTTGAGCGCTGCTTTGATTTGCGAATTGGTGAGTTCGCGATATTCTGGAACTAGATCGGCATGTGGCGGATGTGTTGGGCAACTTGGCTTGGTTTCTGGAATTGAGGGCACTTGGCGTGTGCAGGAAAGGGAGACGTGAGTCTGATATTGGACTTGTGGGATTTGTGGCTTGAAATGTTTTGTGTGTTAACTCTTCCCCCTAATTTCTGTCCCAACATCTGTTAAAAGTATGGGATGTTGTTGAGGAGTGGGGTTTTCCGTAGATCCTTTGTTGCGAAGAGATGGTTTAAAGTTTTGACGGGGCTGGTGTTGGTGAGTGAAGAGTAGGTTTTCTTCTTCGACTGAAGATAGACTTAATACAATATATAATCGAAGAGTGTTAACAATTATGACCATGGAGTGCGTCGTTGTTTGTAGTTGTCGGTGTTGTTAAGATGGAGCGTTCAGTGTTCGAGGGATAGGATCTTGTCGTGGTTCTCTGGTGTAGTGCGGATGGCGCTTTGGTTGATAATGAGTGTTTTGATATCTCGTAATGATGTATTGAGAAGGTGGATAGGAACGTTCCTTCTAATGATTTTTAGTTCTATCAGACAAAGGTTGAAGTTTGAGGAGTTATCTTCGATTTCCTCTTTCGGGATGGATCCGCGTTGTGACTCAAGTGCTTTCTTCCTTTATAATTTCGGATCTTTTTTGACTTATTCATAACGTTCTTTTTTTCACAATTTTTTTTAAGTCGTTTTACAGTTTTTCGGTATGCCATTATATATGTATAAATGACTTTGTTAGGTTATCTTTTACTTGGTTTTAACAAAATTTGTTTAGTTTCTAAGGTTTGGAATTTTAACAATGTACAAAGTGTGGTTTTATTACGAAGATTGATATTTTGCAAATTCCTTATTTTATGAAATTGTGGATGTTGCCCTTTTTAAATATATTTCCTATTTCTGTTAGTTCGTTATTTAAGTAGCAGAGTGTTTGCAATGTTTAGTTTAGCCCACTGAGTGGCTACTTATATTTATTATTTTCTTTTAATATTATTTTTTGAAGGTATGGCTACCTCGTTACTTAGAGAATACTTTTGTATCGAATTCGTTAGGGAGTTTGATATAGAGGTGAGTGTATTGATTCTTTTCTCCAGTTGTGTTTAATTGACCTGCTGATTTTTTAATAAGTTGAGGTTTTCTTTTAGCTGACGAGTCGTTATTGGTGCCTGCTATTATTCCAGCGAACCTAACCAGTTTAGAGACTGGCTTTCGTTTGCTTGAGGATCTGATTTTTTGAGCGCTTAAAAGCGTTTTTATTTTGTCGAGTTAACGGGCTACGCTTTAAACCCTCTTCAGTGTGTCCGTTTTTAGGTTCAGTGCATTTTGGATTGGGTAGGTCTTCGTTATAGTTTCGTTGTGGATGTCTGTATCTTTCCTGCCCCTATGATAGTAGGAGGTTGTTAGTTTTTGTGCTGGTTCTTTTTTTTTTTTTTGTTTGTGCACTATTCCCAGTTCTGTTAGGATGCTCGTTTTTTATCTTCTTAACAACTTCTTGATTAGAGGAAAGTTTTGACAAACGAGTGTTTATTCGTTTTTTGTCTGGTGATAGTTATTATTTCGTTTCTAAATGTTGTAAGTTTTTGTTCTGTGTTTTGAGTTTTATTCGTTGGTCTGTTCGTTGGTCGGGTTTGTGTGGTCTTCGAAGTACCTCTAGGTCGCCTTTCGTTGTGGATGGAAGAGTAGTTTTTCGTTCGGCTTTAGGAGTTTTCAAAGGTCCTATAGTGATTTTCTTTCTCAAGATTCCTTCGGAGAGTGTCGATGGACCTTTAGACCGTTAACCGTACTCTATATGGGGTGCGGTGTTTTATTTTGGTTAAGTAACTATGGACTGATAGAGATTTTTATATTACACAAACTAGGTATTAGTAGTTTTAAGTGGTATTGATTCTTTCAGATTTGTGTTGTTGAGATTTTAGATAATGGCTTTGGTTGAGTATGTACGTGTTTATGGGTTTCCGGTTTGGAGTTCTTCTTATTCGGGTTAGGAGGATTGTCGTTTTGGATTTTACTTTTTTACCTTTGCTTATTTTTTGTTTATTAGGGAAGTAGAATTTTTCTTGAATTTTATTTTCCTCGGTTGCGGTGTGCTTTGGGATTTTTCCTTGTTTTTCGTAGAGGTTGGTTTGAGGGAGATGAGTTTGATATTTTGATATTGGGATTAGTAGTTGTATTTTCCCCTTTCGGTTGTTGATTGAAGGGTTGAGGTATTTTTTAAGGATTTTATAGTTTTTGTGAATTCGATTTCGTGTGGTGAAACGTGGGGTGGTTAGAGAATTTTTAGTTGTGATTGTGAAGATTTGGTTTTAAAGACGTTATGGGATTCCATGCTGGGTTTTTCTTGAGTTTCGCACTCTGGTTGAGGCTTGGATTTTTTGAACTGTTGGTATTTTGAAAGTGGTCAGCTAGCGTTCTCTTTCCCTGGCTTGTAGATATTTCGTATCTTTCTTCCAGGTACGATTTCCATCTTACGGCGTTTCGTAATAAAGATGTGTTAAGGGTTGGTGGTTGTTTGACTGCTTTCCCTACGTTTGGAGTTTTGAGTTGGCACATTTTGGTTTTTCTCTTGAAAGTGTTGAAAGGGTGGTTGGTTATTGTGATAGGAGTCTTTGTATTAGTGCGTCGTTGTTAATATTTAGGAAATGGTAACGAAGGATTATTTCTTGAGTAAGAACTTCGAATTTCTTAAAGGTTAATCTTCAGTGTTAGCATATTGTTTTTTTGATGAGGACACGTGTCCATCTTCCCCTCTAAAAGAGACGTAGGGGTTTTGCCAGTGGTACTGATAATTTCGGTATAACCGGGAGTAAAAAGGACTAGTTCCTTTTTTTGGGCAGGGTTGGGACTTTAGGATTTTCGTACCTGGATGCAAGAAATTCGACTTTGTTCTTTATAATTCAATATTTCTTGGCTTTGTAGAGTTGTTTAAGTTTTTAGTGGGATTTTTGTGATTTGTGTTAGTGAAGTTTAGTTTTTAAGTTTAGTGTGAATTAGGGGCGCGTTTGAGACCGAAGGGGAGTCGTGTAAACTCAAACTTTCCGTTGTTTACGGAGAAGCGGTCTTTTCATCGTGGTTTCAAAGGGATTGATGGACCACTTTAAGTTAGCGGAGTACTTTTCAATAGTACTTCACCATAGGTGGGTTTTTGGTGTTATTTAACTTGCGTGTCCGACGGTTTTTTTACCCCTGAAGTCAGCTTTTTTGGGTAGATATAGGGAGATTGTTGGGGAGAGTGGGTTTCCGTTTTAAAAGCTTTTGATTTGTTTATTCATTCGTTTTCAGTTAGGTATGTAAATTGGATACAGGGGTGTTGTGATGTTCGTTGTGTTGTTTTCGTGGTGTTGTTACCGATGGGTTGAAAGAGATGGGAATTTTAGTGGTTTAGCTTTGTTGGGTTTTGAAGGTGGGTTGTTCTTGGGATATGTGTTTATGCCTGTTTTTTCTTAACGGGATTTTTTAGTTTCCTAACAGTATCAAGTTTTTACTCGGGTTGATTGTCTAGTTAAGGTGTGTTAAATGGTAAGGTAGATTTAGAGATTTATTTTTTTGTGTGGTGAGTAGAGGGTGTTGCCTCCTTGGAGAGGCATAAGGTTTTTGATTTGTGGGTTTTCTACGAATTTTGGTTTTTTATTTCTGTTCGATCCGGTGTCGTGTTTATTTCTGCCGTTCTATCACGTAAGTGAGGAGAATATTTGTGTTCTTTCGTTTGTCGTGTTTTGTTGTCTTTTTTCGTGTCGCCACGGCTTGCTCTGTAGTGGGTAGCGTTGTTTCTGCAGAGGCTTTAGTTTGTCGTCGTCTGTTTGTATATTAAAATTTCTTGTCTTTCTGTCCGTCTGGTTAGGACCGGGGGGTCTTTTTCCTGTTTCGAATCTGGTCTGTTCTGTATTCGAATTTGTTTGTCATAGGATCACTCATGGTTTGGAGTGGGAGCGGTTTGGGGCCATTGGCCTAGGTGGTGCAACCTGTTGAGTTGTGGCAACGGTGTATTGCCGTGGGTTAGCTGGGGTCAGTTCGGTTCTTGGTGTGGATCGGTGGTTGTTGTCGTGTGTGGTGAGTCTGGTGTTAAGGGATTGGCGGAAGTTGTTTACTTGCGTGGGGTGGAAGGCCCTAGTGTTTGAATGTGTCGTGGTTTGAAGCTGCATGCTGACTGAAGGCCTGATTTCCATTTTTAAGCAGAAGTGGAGTGAGTGGGTAGTGCTGGCTTTTCATCCTATAGTGAGGCAAGCCTGTGTTTGTGCTTGTCTCTTACTTCGTAACATCGCTTTCGTTTTTATTCATCTACCTGTTTTGTTCAATTAAGAAGTTTTAGACATCTTTGTGGAAATCTTCTGATGTTGGGCCTTGTCCAGTTAGTATTTACAGGTGGAATGTGGTTATCTGTATCAGCGAAAGATTCCAAGGTCCAGGAGGGACCTTTTCTTTGGTTGTCCTTCGTTATATTGTTCGTTTAGTTTGTGGTCTTTGGAGTACCCTTCGAGTTTCGCTTGTAAGACACGCTTACGCTTTTTTTCCATGAATATTCTTCGGGTTTCCGTAACTCGCGTACCCTAGTGGGGTAATCTATTCGGTGTTGGGGTATGGTGGGTTTAATTTTTGGTTGGTTGTAAGTCTGGAGTTGTTGGAATTTTCGCTTATAGGGCTGTTAACGGCTCTGTGTCCTCGTTTGGTGGGTCTATTGTGGTGATTTTTTTTTTTTGTTTTCAACGATTGCCTGTATTTTCTATTTTCGGATTTTGTGGGATTAGTATTGATAAGAGATAGGGATAATTCTATTTACTTCTTTTCTTTCTCATTTTTTTACCAATGGATGGTTTTTTCCTACTGGAGGGTCCTTGGGATGCAAAGTTGGATAGATTATTCCGTTTGATCTTTTTGGTTTATCGTTACCATTTTTATTTTTTCTTCTTTTGAGCTTTTGCTTTATTTTTTTTTATGTTGTTTTCGTTTTGTTTTTTTTTGTTTGTGATTTTTGTTTCACTTGATTTCCTTTTTCTTGTTCTTGTTCTTGTTTATTTTTTTAACTTAATATGGGCCACCTTTCCCGATGGGACGGGGTTGTTCCTTTTTGCTGCGCTACTCGGGTGTGTTCTTGAGAGTTTTAGAACGTTTGAGATTGTGGTCCACCGACAGTTCTTATTCACCCAACCGCTAACTTAATGGCTTTGGTATGGGTTTTTGTTGGCTAACTTAATTGCCGAGATTGGTTGAATGTGCTTCAAGTGATAACTTAATGGTCGAAGGCTTCGCAAAATTATTGCTTTGTAACACTTGAACAATTATTCCTTTGTTGCACTGAACAAATTATTTCTTTGGCTAGTTATTTCCCAGTGATTTTTTTTAAGATAGAGTCTCTGTTGGGATATAATTGGTTGAATCGCGCACTTAGTATACCGTTTTGCACTGTCGTTCGCTCTTCGATTAGACTTAGAAACTTTTTATCTGTCGATCGTGATTTTGATTTCGCGCACTTAGAAACTGTTTTGTTCTGTCGATACGCGATTTTGACCGAAATGTTCTTGGCGCACTTAGAAACTGTTTTGCTCTATCGATACGCGAACTTTCCGGTCCCTGCTCGGGCGCCAGTTATTATGTTTTAAATTTAAAAAAATTTGATTTCAGATTCCGATTTGGAACCGTTCTTTATCAATAAATTAGAGACTAAAAATAATTGAAGTAGCCCTATATAAACCTGTGAGTTTCAGCAGCGGCGTTGACTGCGCTGCTTCTGATTTGCGAATTGGTGCAGTTCGCGATATTCTGGAATATTGCATCGGCATGTGGCGGATGTGTTGGGCAACTTGGCTTGGTCTTCTTGGAATTTGCAGGGCACTTGGCGTGTGCAGGAAATTGGGCAGACGCTGAGTCTGCATATTGGATTGTGGGATTTGTGGCTTGAAATTTTTGTGTGTTAACTTATATAGTATACACATGAACACAATAATTCGACAAAAAGATCAGTACTCGGACGCCTTTTGTTTAATGGCGACAATCAAGGGCAAACTTTTACCTAGTATCAGAACCAGAGCAACGAGCAAAGTGCCCGAAAATAGTACACCAAACCCTAATCAGGACCTAGTATCTAGGGCACCTAGCGATACTTCCAACATGAACTCTTCCTCCAGTTCCCCACCACCCAACCAGAATATGACAATGGACCGACCAGCCGACATTTTTCAATCCTTGCGCGTCCCAGACCAAATTAGATTTTTGAAGGTTTTTGATGGTAAACCCGAGGATCTCAACGACTTCATATCAAATGTAGAAGAGATCCTATTGTTCATCGGGGGAACTGATCAGACCCCCTACGGGCGAATGCTTCTCAGGGCAATTAGGAACAAAATTGAAGGGAAAGCCAACGACATTCTGAAGGAGGTAGGAACGACATTGAACTGGGATGATATTAGAGAAACATTGTTAATCCACTGTACGGACAAGAGAGACGAACCAACGCTTATGAGCGAACTGCATGGATTGGCTCAAAAGAGCCTGTCTATCCAAAACCTATATGATCAAATTTCAAGTTGTAATGCAGCACTTCATAGGTTGGTAGAAAACAAAGAGTCCGAACCATCATTGATTAAGATTAAGAAACAAATGTTTTCCAGTGCAAGTCTGCACGTATTTCTGGCGGATCTTAGAGGTCCACTTGGAGGCACGATTAGGTCTATGAAACCAGAGAATCTCAGAGAAGCTTATAGATTGGCAATTAAGGAAAGGGATATTTACCTTCGGCAAAGACAAGACAGTTCTGGAAAGCGGAACTGGAATAGTGCTAATCCAGCCTCAGACGCTAACACAAACAACAACCACATTAGAAAGTGCGGATATAATCAACAGGGAAATAATCAGTACAAACAGAATTCAACAACGAACATGACTTTTTAAGGGAATTAAACGAATTTAGAGCCAAACTATACCCAGAAATAGCACTAAAGGCCCAAGAAAGGGTCAAAATTAGAAGAGACAAACTCAACCTGAACAGGGAAGACCCTATTTCTGTAGAACAAGATGACATAATATTTAGGAAAGAAAACAGAAGGAACAAACTAACACCTAGGTTTTCTCAACATAAAGTGTCAAAAAGACAATGGGGTCACAATTGACACCACTAAAGGGCAAAAACTACCCAAAGACAAGATTAGGAGAAGAACTAAGAAGAAAAGTGACTAATCTAATTCCCATCTCGGTAGTTTAGTTAAGATCATTACAGGCAATATGGATGCCGAGAATGAAACTAAAATCAATAACAAATTCTAAGAGATAGAAGGATTAGAAAATAATTTGAGTAATACCATTAAGAATCAACTTATAATTAATAACAATATAATCGATAGATTTAAGAATATTACTGAACACATAAATAATGAACAAAACACCATCAACACATTTGTAAACAATTTCAAAGATAACGTAAATACTAAGATAACACAAGAACACAAAGAAATACACAATTTGTAGTACTTCCTAAGTTTTATTGTTCAGTCCAAAATTTAAATTTATGTACTTAGAATCTAAATGTCCTAAAATTCATAATTTGTACTTTGTAATAATGCGGAGTTTGGGCGGACGAGCAATGGAGACTGCATCAGGAACATTTTGGAGGGATGGCCTGCTACCTGCGACATGCAAGAATCTGGAAACGACGAAAATATAATTGAGCCGGAAATTGGACACATTATCATCATGAAGGCCATGAACGTCAACATCAACTCTTCGTGCGGCCCTTATACCACTATCAACGGCACAGCGATTATTAGCTATAAAAACTGCACCGTAGAGATACATAATATCACCTATGACGATTCCGAAGTTAATAATATAATGTGAAGATCTCCTTACCCAACCCAAGCCTAATACTGGTTAAGAATAACACAAGAAAACTTAATCTACGTCACCTAGAGCTGCAAAATCTGAACAACACTCAAGAAATTTTAGACGTCGAGACGCAACAACACGCCGTTCCGACCGTTCCTTCGTCCTGGCCGTCACTATATTCCAGGGGGGAGGAGTTACCACCACTGCTTCTTCCCCTACCTCCGTCTCGCTTCCGCCCAACAAAACCGCCACGAGCAACTCATACCTAAGTGACTGCATAATAAAAATTCATTCCAAAAACAGCAACTCAACGGAGAATTCTATTCTATCTCTGAGCTCAGCCTTTAATTTTCACCAAATATTGGGACTCCAAGTTCGAAGTCCGAGTTCGAGTTGAACTCAAACTCAAGCTCGAGCCTAAGAGTGAGCAAAATTGCTGTGTGTTTAAGCAGGTTTTCCCTTTCCACACTTACTTTCATCCTTTCACGGTGTCTTTCCCTTTCTCCTTTTCCCACTCCCTCTCTCTCTCTATCACTCTCTCTCTCTCTTTCTCTGCCGCGTTCACTCTCTGGCCCGAACAGCGATCGTGGGCCGGCGCTCACGGCTAACAATGGCGACCTACCGGCCGAAACCTCAGCAGCGTTGCTGTCGTTTCTTGGTCGATCGCTATCTCGTTGGCTGAGCGCCCCACTCTCGCATTCGCAACGAAGATGGGTTTCCATTTCCTCTTGAGTGAGTTTGCAAACAAACTCGCTCTCTTCAGTGGGGCGAGGGCGGAAGAGGGGTTTTTGAGTCTGAGTATTGAGTGTGAGTGTGAGTGCGATCCGTCGGCCAGAGCGGACGTGTTGACTCTCCGGCCAGCCTAGATTCTAGAGTCTCCTCGTCTAGAGAGTGAATCGTCGCCTTTGTAACTTGTAACTGGATCATAGATTGTCGCCGCGACGCGCGAAAAGCGAACCAGTTATTGATCAAATCATTTAAACAAATTAAAACTAAAAAACTAAAAGCCAACAAGCGGTCGCCAAGCATCGTAATTGTGGAAACCAAATGTATTTTCGTCTTTTCGTCGTCGTCAATCAAAAGTGAAAGGAAAAAACAAGATAAACCGAGCCACCAATTTTAACCAAACGAAACGCAAACTGCTAAATAAATCCCAACTAAATAAACTGAACAAATAACAAGTAAGTGAGCTACAGTCGAGTGTGCTCGACCGTGATATACCCGCTACCCAGCTCAAATATACTAAAATATACCAAAAAGTATTTTTAGTATTTTTTGGTATATTCGGTATATTTGTACATTCATATTCCATCACATCCTAAATATCGCATAAAGTATGAAATATACCATGCACGGTCACAGAAACAAGCCACGTGCAGCTGCCTATGGATTTTCCCATACAAAACTGTTTCTTGAATAACTTCCAAGTTTTTCATCCGGTCGCGACTAAATTCTCGTGAATCATCGAGACTGTTGTTATCTTTGTATGTGCCAAAACTCGAGACTGTCCTTAATTTTTCGTTTTGTTTGACATGGACATGGCTATATCGACTCGGCTGGTGACCCTGACCAAGAATAAAAAAAAAATTTTAAAAATTTAAATTTTCTAACTTTTATTGATCGATTTTCAAAATTTACTACTGCCTTCTATCTTGAGGATCGCAATAATCAAACTATTATTGAAAAAATGCGCTTGTACAAGTCCCAAAGAGGAAGTTTTAAAAAATTAATAACTGATAATGAATTTAATAATGTAAATATAACAGAATATTTAAGAAATGAGAATATATATATATTTATATATCGCCGATAATTGTGTTGTGGTTTGTGTGAATTATTTTTGAAATTGTTATTTGTTTATGTTGATTTATTATTTATTTTATCTCTTTTTTTATTATTTTTTTTTCAGGTTATAACACTGAATGCAGTTGGATATTTTCAAATTGTTTATTAATATTTTCTTTTATTTCTTGTCAGGTATTGGCGTCGCTTCACGGAGGACTGGACCGGATTGGACTACATGCAGGTGAGTGTTTTTAATTGTTTATGTGTATATTTTAATTTATTATTATTCTTCTAATTTCAGGTTAGGGCGTCCGTAGGCGGTCATGAGGTCAGTGCAAGAATTAGTTGTCATCAGTTTGTGTAAATAAATTTTTTTTTTTAGCAACACACGACGGGGACATGGTTATTAGCACTTGGTGCCCCCAGGGCAGCGTTCTTGGACCAATATTATATATTATATACACCTCTGACATGCCCCCTCTCATCACAACTCACTTGGACTCACCACCACTACTACCACGCAAACACACATGATAACGACCAAAACACCATACTTTCCACCTTTGCTGATGACACGGTCATCTTAACATCATCCACTACACACAATGAAGCCATACAACGAAACAAGAAATATCTCGATAATATTATCACCTGGGCCAAGAAATGGGGCATAACAATAAACGAAACTAAAACGGCTCACGTACTATTCTCAAGAAAAAAAACTAAACATCGTGACTTTGCCATCTATGCCAGTAATTAATGGACACCAAATAACCAATAAAACAAACCACCAATACCTGGGACTACACCTAGACAATAAACTCACCATGTCACTACACATATCACAACTGAGGAAAAGACTAATCACAGCCACAAAGAAATACAACTGGATCACAGGCAACAAAAGCAAGCTATCAAAACCAGTTAAACTCCTCCTCCACAAGCAACTAATAGAGCCCCTATGGCGCTACGCAATGCCCATATGGGGATCAATTGATAGCAACACCCAGTTTAACTGGCTAGCCACCTGCAATAACCGCATTATCCGCAAAATAGCCATGGCCACCAGATACACCAGAAATAACACCATTAGACAGAAATACAACATTAAGATAGCCAACGAAATATATAACCAGGCATGTCATAAACTAACAGATACCCTAGCCCTACACCCAAACTTAGAGGCACGACTACTATTAGCTAAACCCTTCACACCAATGGGACTAAGCTGGCCAAGATACACAGATCAACTAACAAAATACACACTCCCAGCTAAGGCCCTAGTAGCGGACCAACCACTGAGTCAACCCCCTAAATCTCTACACTCCTACAAAAACTAATTGAAGACATTAAAAAAGCCAAGCTCCAAGAGAAACTAAAAAGACATGAACGACTACGGAATAGGCAAAGACAAACATCAATACCCATGCTTGAGGAATACCACATTAACGCACTGAGGAGAGGACACATTAATGGAACCTTCACTCGCGAAGAAATCATAGAATCAATTGAAGGACGACACTGGCAGATACAACAACTAATCCTACCTGACCTACACCCAAATAGAGAAAGCCTTTTTTTTGCACAAGTGCATTTAAAATGGCGCGATGGCTACTTTTGGCTGAACTTGGCGCTGGCGGAGCAGAGCAGAACTCGGCGCGGGGCGGAGCAGAGTGGACCGTTCCTTCCGCTTGACTCGAATCGACTGCTAGTGGCTGGAGAGCCAACACGTCCGTTTGAGCTGTCCACGCATTCCCCCGCACACTCATGCTCATACCCACACACACACTCACACACACACTCACACTCAGGGGGCCAAGGGGGTGGAGATCGCCAGGTGAAAGCGTCTGATTGCTTCAACCTGGTGAAGCCAGCGTGATACTGGTAGATACCATCCCAAGTCTACTTGGACGCTGGCCATGCCAGCGCTCCCACCGATTTGGTGGTGGGAGCCTCCACGCAGTGGCACATGGGCACCCAACTACCATCCGGTAGAAGGATGGCGAATGCAAGAGGCGAATTGAGTTGCCGAGCCCAGTAGGCAACTCAATGATAGACGAACTGGACCTATGTTATGGAATAGACGACATGGGCTGACGAGTCGCAGTATTCCAGCACCTGAGTAGGCCGAGTGACATCGCGCCGAAATGGCTGCTGGGGTAATGCTGCGCCTGCCCCCGCCCTGTTAAAACCTTGGCAGGCCTTGGGAAACGCTTGCTACTCGTAGCCACTAAGCTGGCTGTGCAGGTTCAGTTGAGACCATCCTGATCAATGCTGTCCTGGCTCTGAATCCAGCATCTCATAAGGACCTGGGTCAACCCTTGCGTGGACCTCACCCCTTGGAAAGGGACCCACGGGGGCATAAAGGCGACTGCACGTCACGGGTAGCAATAACGGTCTCAAGGGGGGCCCAATAAAATGAGCATCAAACCAAAAATACCGGGAGACCTTCCTCCTAACTCAACGAAGGAACCAGCAGAAGCCCGTACCATCTTCGCGACTTGCAGGAAGATGTTAAGGACTCCACCGGAGACCGCACCGACCTCGGCGCCAGCGGCGCTTAGAAGGAACCCTCAAGTCGTAGTGACTGAGGATGATGGAAGCGACACGCCGAAAAGAGGGAGGTGCGACACGAGCCCCAGCGGCTCGCCACGAAGAACGCCCCCAAAAAGGGTGAAAAGCAGCGAACAGACTTGCATGTCAAAGGTGACGCAACTAGACTGCATCCTCGATAAGCTACTTTTCATCACGAACGAGAAGATGCCCATAGTGAGGCATATAAACCAGGCGATGAAGGACTCGCTGGCTCAGATGAAGAGAATACAGACGGCGCTATGTGAACAGCTGCAGGAAATGGGTAGCCAACACAATTCATGCCAAGCCTGCATCCACAACGGAGATGAGGCCCCAACACAAAAGAAGAATGCATCTACGTCGCCATTGGGAACGGAGCTTGCTCTTAAGGAGAAGCCAGCCACCGAATGCCCCTAGACGCAGGAAGGAGGCGCCAAAGTCATCAATGGAAAAGCCAGCAAACCCATGTGCGGCACCGAGTGCGCCCGCTGTGAAGAGCGGAGGAAAACGGCAAACCACACCAAGCCAGGTTAGAGAGGACAAGTCGGATGAAGGCACATGGAGGACAGTAAAGCCCCGACCGCGTCCCTCTGCCAGACAAAGAGGCAGCAGGCCAGACGCTCTTCTGGTAAAGTGCAAGGACAGCACTTCCTATGCCGCGGTCCTTACGGCTGTGCAGACGGATTCTACCTTGCAGGAGTACAAGGAGAAGGTGTGTTAAAATAAGACGCACGGCAGCGGGCGAGCTGCTATTGCAGCTTGAGAAGGCCGGAGATGACTCCACAAGCATGTTGCTTGAGGCGGTGCAGAAGACGGTCGGTGGAATTGCGTAGGTCAAGCCCATTTCGGAAAGATCCGAGCTGGAGATAAGGGATATCTCAGAATGGACCACAGCCGAAGATGTCCTCCAAGCAATAGCGGTGAAACTCGCCATTAACATCACTGATGAGTTTTCAGCTAAGTTACGAGCAGCTTACGGGGGTACTCAGACTGCCAGGGTGATACTGCCTGCGAATGCTGGAATCGCCCTATCAGAATTAAAGAAAATCAGAATCGGTTGGGCGGTTTGCCGAGTCAGGACGAAAGTAGAGCCTCGGAGATGCTTCAAATGCCTTGCATTTGGGCATGTAGCAGCAAGATGCAGAAGCAAATGGGATATGGCCGGGAAGTGTTTTAACTGTGGAGGAGGAGACCACTCTTCAAAACCAAGGCAAAGCCAGCCTGCATTCTATGCACGCGCGCGGGCGAGGGAAATAGCAACCATAACACCCTCAGTAGGACATGCCCGATGTTCCTAAATGCCCTCAAAAATGCTGGACCAGGTTAATATTACAGCTGAACCTTAATCACTGTCGGGCAGCTCAGGATCTCCTGCTGCAGACAGTGAGAGAAACCGGAACGGACATCGCCTTGCTTAGTGAAGTCTATGCAAGTAGACCGGAAGGCGTGTGGATACAAAACCAGGCAGGCGGCGCTGCCATATGGAGTTGTGGTTGCCCGCCCTCCCAGATGACGGACAGGCACGCGGAACTAGGTTTCTCCAGAGCGAAAATCGCAGGCATTTACTGGTATAGCTGCTATTTGGCTCCAAGTCTGCCCCTAGATGAGTACACCCGTATACTGGACCGTTTGATCACCGATGTACGCGGTCGACACCCAGTGGTCATCGCCGGAGATTTCAACGCATGGGCTCTAGAGTGGGGAAGTCGCAGTACAAACGCAAGAGGGAACGCACTTCTGGACACGTTTGCATCACTCGAAATACTGTTTCTGAACTCCGGACGTGAGAACACCTTCTCCAAGGCGGGCTACGGATCCAGAGTGGACCTCAACTGGCAAGGGTCGCACAATGGCACGTGTCTGAAATATATACGCACAGTGATCATCGTGCGTTAGTCACGAACATTACCCGGACGCGGCCGAGAGCTCCCCACGGGCTTTGCGCAGAAGCCGACAATCAACCGTTCGGACTGGCCTACAAGTTGGTAATGGGGAAGCTTGCTAGGAGCCCGCCACCTCAATGCCCAGAGCTATTGGACAATATAGTAGAGACTTTATTCCCTGCGCAGCCAGCAGTGCAAATGGACCCAATCGTGGACACAGCCTCGGTTCCAAGGATTAAAATCAGTGAAGTTAATGAGGCACTGAAGAAAACCAAGAGCGGCAAGGCCCCAGGCCCGGATGGTATTCCCTCACTGGCGCTCAAGACGTTAGCTGATGCCCGACCAGACAAGTTTGCTGAAGCATTTGACGAGTGCGTACAACGCATGATATTTCCTACGTGTTGGAAAACGCAGCGACTGGTCCTTCTACCGAAACCCGGTAAGGACCCAGGAGACCCCTCTGCATACAGACCCCTCTGCATGTTGGACGTGACGGGCAAATTGTTCGAGCGAATAATTTGTAACAGAATAGAAGGTAACCTTACTGACCAGCGCGGATTATCCGAGCAACAATTTGGGTTCCGCAAGCGCAGGAGCACGGTTGACGCGATCACCAAAGTTGTGGAGCAAGCCAGGGACGCAATAGGAGGCACGAAATGGAGAGGCGGAGACAAGGAGTATTGCCTTGTAATCACCCTGGATGTGCAGAACGCGTTCAACTCTGCAAGATGGCCAAAAATATTGCAAGCGTTGAAAGAGCTGGACATGCCGGGATACCTCGTCAACCTAGTGGCGAGTTATTTCAAGGACAGGGTGCTATATTATGACACTGCGGAAGGCCGCCAAAGACACTCAATCTCAGGAGGCGTTCCACAAGGCTCAGTACTAGGACCACTACTATGGAACATTATGTACGATGGCATACTCCGGCTGGACACGCCGCCTGGTTGCACAATCATCGGCTTCGCTGATGACGTCGCCATACTAGTGGTAGCAAAAGAGCTACGACATGCGGAGGAATTCACGAACTTGACTATTAGACTTGCCATACAGTGGCTCACTGACAATGGCCTGAAGCTCGCAGCGCACAAAACTGAAGTAGTGCTTATAAGCCGTAGAAAACAGGTTGAACGGGCCCAAATAACCGTGGGCACTAGCACGATAGTTTCATCCCCAGCCATCCGATACCTTGGAGTCATGCTAGACCACCGGTTGAATTTCCGCTATCACCTCAGGCAATTGATATGCAACGTCGTCAGGTCAATCCTGCTATATGCAGCGCCGGTCTGGGCACCAGCAATGACGATCCCCACATACGGCCGCAGCTGCAAATCGGCGTACAAGAGATGCGCGCTACGAGTTACGAGCGCATTCCGAACGGTGTCGGAAGACGCATCCCTAGTGCTCGCAGGGATGCCGCCGCTGGACCTACTCGCACAGGAGGACAAAAACAATCGCGCACAAACGATGGAGCAGTGGCAGCAGCGTTGGAGGAACGCCACAAACGGAGTTGGACGCGTACGATCATACCGGACGTACGAAAATGGTCGGACAGGCCTCACGGACAGTCGGACTATTACATGACGCAGCTACTGACGGGACATGGGTGCTTTAAATCATACCTATATAGATTTAAGCACGAGACGGACCCGTTTTGCGCACACTGTGCGCGGGCCACTGAAGACGCTGAGCATGTCTTTTTTGTCTGTCCAAGATTCTCTGCTGAACGTGAAGAGCTACGGGTAAAAATCGGGGGCTCATTCACAGTCGATGACTGTTTAAATATTCTAATAAGCTCAGAAACGAATTGGAACGCAGTGTCCACAATGGCAGCAGATATCGGCAAATCCCTGCGTCGCGCTGAAAGACAGCGAAACAGAAGTTCAAATCCTAGATAGTACCTAGTGACGGCTTTCATGCCTTCTCCCCCTCGCGAAGTAATACCTAACGGTGGTGGCACGGGTGGGATGCGGAGAGTAGGCGTAGGAGTAGGTTTTTACTGGGTACATGTCCCAGACTCAGGCTTTATATGCTTTTCCCCCCTATACAAAAAAAAAAAAAAACACTCACACTCCTACACCCGCCCTCACCAACACACTCACTCATGTACTCATGCTCTGGCTCACGCATACTCAGTGCAACGCGCGTCACCTCTAACCTTTGCAGCGCATCGCCATCTAAGAGCGAAAGCGGTTTCCACTCAAGAGAGCGAGTGGAAAAACGTTTTCGCTGCTAGCGGGCGAGTATGAGCGGCGCTCACGGTCAACATGGCTAGCGATCGGCCGAAGGGAAAAACGGACAGCTATTTCTGCTGTCGTTTTTCTTTTCGGCCGGCCGCCATTGTTGGCCGTGAGCGCCGACCCACGAACGCTGCTCGGGTTAGAGAGCAACACGCATACAATGGGATGCGAAGCCTTCGCATGAGCTAGAACGAGAGAGAGAGAGAGTGAAGAGGAGATAAAGGCAGTGAGAGAGAGAAAGTGAAAGTAGTGCGTGAAGGAGCTGCTTGGCATACGCTGCGCCTCTTTGCTCACTCTCAGGCTCGAGCGTTTTTCACACTCGGGCTCGAGAGCGGGCGCAGGGCAGCGTATAAAAGGCGGTGCCGCGGCTCAGCAATTGGATTCGTGTGCGAATATGTTTTACAAAATGATTATTTGCTGATGCTCTATGTTAATTTTATTTTTTTGGCCAGAGGGGCAAAGGGGGTGAAAAGATTAAAAAACGAAAAGCAAACACTTACAATTTAGAGAGACAGAGAGACAAAACGTAGACCATTTGTAGATTTTTTTCTTGCCTAGCAAGTGTTCATATACAAATCTTTTTATGGTCTTTAAAACGACTGGTACAAACAGGTGGGACACAGAGATTGACAAATATTGGGACGATATGGACAAAATGCAAAAAAAAACAAAATACATAAAATACATTTTGAAAAAACTTTGTCCTTTAAATTGGCAGTAAAATGAATATTTTTGGCTGATTTTCTATTTCTAAAATAGAAATTAATTGGCTTTTGCTCAATGCACTCGGTCTCAATTGGCTGTATGCGCGGCCAATCGGACCAAGCGGGCGTCAAGTGGCGGTTATGCGAATTTTTTAAAAACGCTTATTTGCCGTTATAATATAATATATAATATTCTTTTTTTATTCCAGTTAGAAAATGACCTAGGCGGTCATACAAGTCAGTGTGAGTATTAATTGTCGTCAGTTGTAATTGCAATGTGCAATTGCCTAGTTTTTTATTGTTTATTAATTAGTAGTCTTTTTATTTCAGGTTATGCCGACGATGGACTGAGACGGGGACATGATTATTGGCACAGGTAAGTTCTGCTTGTCTGATTGTTTACATTCGTTTGCACGTATGTAAACAAACTGAGATTAATTATAAAACTAATTCTATTTGTATTTCTTTTTCAGGTACTGGCTTGCCACAATGGGCTAAATCTTCTGTGTGAGTATATAGAACTGATTTCTAATCAATTTATACTCAAATATTTACTATATAAATACTTTTTATGCACTAACTAATTGCAATTTTGTTCTAATTCTTTTCACAGGTACTGGCTTCGCGTCGCATGGACTGAACTGTTTTAGAAGAAGTGAGTATGTACAAGTTAACTAAAGTAAGCACTCATGTGCAGTTAACCAAGATCAGCATTTATATGCTGACGAAAGACGATGCCGGTCATAATGTTTACATAAACATTGCGACGGACGTTGTCTTATGCATAGCCGGCAAACACGACATATTTGCGTGGCCGCTATGAAAATGCTGATGTGGGCATTCTCTTTTTGAATTTTGTTAGCCTTAAGCTTATATTGTGCACCCTTTAGTTTTCAGTCTGATTTTGAATACTGGAAGCGACACATCTGTCCTTCCATAAATAAAGAACTAAATCTACTCATCACTTGTATAATTTTTATGTGGTCACTCAACGGGCCGCATGGAAATACATAGTATAACCAGCATTACATTAATTTACATATTTGTTTATGTAAATTTGCATGTCTGCAAATATATTAATAATTGTTAATTTCTCAAACTTCTTTTCAGGTACGTGGTAGTCAATAAGGACTGGAGTATAAATGGTGAGTATAAATTTTAAATATTCTAGTCAATTGTATAATATACTACTAATAATTTACTAACTATACATTTTTCTATATATATTCTTTACTAATTATTTAATTTTTATTCTCTTTTCAGGTGCTGGCGTCTCTACCCTAAGGACTGGATTGGACTCTGCGCAAGTATATTTGTCATTAATGTCAATGTCATTAATTTGTGAGCTTGCAATTGTGAGTGCTCGGCGAGCGCATGCCCGGCCGCGCACATATATATGCTTGTACTTAAACTGGCTTAATTGGTAATTGGTAATTTTCGCTGTATGAGAGCCTATCGATAACTTATTTGAATTGCTATAATTTTCGTTGCAGGTTTGCCATGGTGGAGAAAATTGCTGAACTAGTTTTTTTATTTTGAATGTGAGTATTTTTAATTATTTATCTAGTTCATTGTCTAATTGTTTTTATTATCTACCATCTTTTCAGAAATGGCGTCTATTTTTTTTAATATAATTAATTAATGTGAGTATACATTTTTTGTCTGATTGGCTGCCTGTTATGTTCAAATTTATACTAATCAAATTTCATTTTCTATTGGAGGTCTTATTATTGTATCGTAGTGGCCGTTGACATGCTAACTTGTGTGCATATACTAATTTCTTTTTCATTGCAGGAATTGGATTTAATATATATGACAAGGGCAGCAAATTGGCAGCAGATTATCGGCATAGGGAAAGAGCATACTTGCGGATGCATGCAGCTAGAGCCCTAATAAGGGCTATTACATGCATATGCAAGTATGCAATTATTGACTAGTGGCATGTATTTTATGATAATTTAATGGTCAATTGTTTGTGCGTGAGTATGTGGTATATATATATATATATATATATATATATATATATATGTATTAGTATTCACTTGTCATTTATTGTTTTCAGTCCGCTACTGCTGTTGTCTGCTGCTCCTGATGTTATCTGCTGAGCTGGTTGCTGCCATCAAAGGGTTGAGTTGGCGAGGAGGATCATGTTGCGGCCGCACTGCGACTGCGCCACCACTGGCCGCGTGGACATGGCCAGCAGCGACGCAATCACCTCAAGGGCGGCATCCAACTTTTGGGTCAGCGTCGCAAGTGTTTGCGAGTGTTGGCTGACCATTAGTTGGATGTCGCTTTCGAGGCCGGTTGTTGTTGCTGCTGCTAGCTGATGACTGCTTGTTGTCTGATTCTGCTGCTGCTGCTTCTGCTGCTGCTGATGCACGATGTTGCTGGTGCTGATGCTGCTCATTGCGCAGCCGCTCCTGGACCCGTTGCAAGTATCTTGCTGGTACGTTTCGATGACTGGATGCTGGCCGCTTTGTCTGTTTTTGCGGTGGCAATTATGGTGATCGTGGATGCTGATCTCTTTACTGCTGTTGGATACAGTGGTATTGAATGTTGATGCCAGCAATAAGGACTATAATGACAAATTTTTTGTGCTGAAATCGCTTATGTTGCTGGACGGATTAGTGCTGCTGCTGCTGCTTGTTGTATTTTTTTTTTTTTTTCGTCATCGTTATCTGAGATAGTGATGATGTTTGGCAGCCTACTGCTAACTGGGCCGTGTTGCGCTCTCCACCTTTGGCGAAGATCCCGCCTGCTGAGCCAATTAGTGGGGAGGGTTCTTTCTCTATTTGCGTGTAGGTCAGGTAGGATTAGGTGTTGTATCTGCCAGTGTTGTCCTTCAATTGATTCTATGATTTCTTCGCGAGTGAAGGTTCCATTAATGTGTCCTCTCCTCAGTGCGTTAATGTGGTATTCCTCCAGCCTGGGTATTGATGTTTGTCTTTGCCTATTCCGTAGTCGTTCATGTCTTTTTAGTTTCTCTTGGAGTTTGGGTTTTTTATTGTCTTCAATTAGTTTTTGTAGGAGTGTAGAGATTGGGGGGGTTAAATCAGTGGTTGGTCCGCTAGTAGGGCCTTAGCTGGGAGTGTGTATTTTGTTAGTTGATCTGTGTATCTTGGCCAGCTTAGTCCCATTGGTGTGAAGGGTTTAGCTAATAGTAGTCGTGCCTCTAAGTTTGGGTGTAGGGCTAGGGTATCTGTTAGTGTATGACATGCCTGGTTATATATTTCGTGGGCTGTCTTAATGTTGTATTTCTGTCTAATGGTGTTATTTCTGGTGTATCTAGTGTATTGCAGGTGGCTAGCCGGTTAAACTGGGTGTTGCTAGCAATTGATCCCCATATGGGCATTGCGTAGCGCCATAGGGGCTCTATTAATTGCTTGTGGAGGAGGAGTTTAACTGGTTTTGATAGCTTGCTTTTGTTGCCTGTGATCCAGTTGTATTTCTTTGTGGCTGTGATTAGTCTTTTCCTCAGTTGTGATATGTGTAGTGACATGGTGAGTTTATTGTCTAGGTGTAGTCCCAGGTATTGGTGGTTTGTTTTATTGGTTATTTGGTGTCCATTAATTACTGGCATAGATGGCAAAGTCACGATGTTTAGTTTTTTTTCTTGAGAATAGTACGTGAGCCGTTTTAGTTTCGTTTATTGTTATGCCCCATTTCTTGGCCCAGGTGATAATATTATCGAGATATTTCTTGTTTCGTTGTATGGCTTCATTGGGTGTAGTGGATGATGTTAAGATGACCGTGTCATCAGCAAAGGTGGAAAGTATGGTGTTTTGGTCGTTATCATGTGTGTTTGCGTGGTAGTAGTGGTGGTGAGTCCAAGTGAGTTGTGATGGGAGGGGGCATGTCAGAGGTGTATATAATATATAATATTGGTCCAAGAACGCTGCCCTGGGGGCACCAAGTGCCAATAACCATGTCCCCGTCGTGTGTTGCTAAAAAAAAAAATTTTTTTTACACAAACTGACGACAATTAATTCTTGCACTGACCTCATGACCGCCTACGGACGCCCTAACCTGAAATAAAAAGAATAATAATAAATTAAAATATACACATAAACAATTAAAAACACTCACCTGCATGTAGTCCAATCCGGTCCAGTCCTCCGTGAAGCGACGCCAATACCTGACAAGAAATAAAAGAAAATATTAATAAACAATTGGAAAATATCCAACTGCATGCAGTGTTATAACTTGAAACAAAAAAATAATAAGAATCCAATTAAAAATATATAAACAACAAAAAACACTTACCTGCATGTTGTCCAGTCCAGTCCAGTCGTCCGTGATCCACCGCAAGTACCTGAAAAGAAAAAAATAAACAATAAATCAATATAAACAAATAACGATTTCAAAAATAATTCACACAAACCACAACACAATTATCGGCGATATATAAACAACGATAAATAACTAAAATCGGATAAGGAAAAAAATCGATCATATCGATAAACTGACTGGCGCCAAAAATAATACTGACAATCGGACAGTAATAAAATATAAATAAATAAATTGCATAAATAATATAAATAATAAAAATTAGTAAAATCAATTATTATAATTAATAACAAATATTATAACAGCAAATAAGCGTATTTAAAAATACGCTTAACCGCCACTTGACGCCCGCTTGGTCCGATTGGCCGCGCATACAGCCAATTGAGACCGAGTGCAAAAGCAATTAACTTTTACACAACAGCCACATAAATGACAAATACTGACCCGTACGACACTCGACGTATGCAATTAAATTAAAATAAAATCAAAATCAAAGAAATATAAAATGCCAATAAGTATGCACGCAAAATTGTGACGTCACAAAAGGACGCCCTTCAGGCGTGCATTGAGCAAAAGCCAATTAATTTCTATTTTAGAAATAGAAAATCAGCTAAAAATATTCATTTTACTGTCAATTTTAAGGACAAAGTTTTTTCAAAATGTATTTTATGTATTTTGTTTTTTGCACTTTGTCCATATCGTCCCAATATTTGTCAATCTCTGTTTCCCACCTGTTTGTACCAGTCGTTTTAAAGGCCATAAAAAGATTTGTATATGAACACTTGCTAGGCAAGGAAAAAATCTACAAATGGTCTACGTTTTGTAATGTCTCTCTAAATTGTAAGTGTTTGTTTTTCGTTTTTTAATCTTTTCACCCCCTTTGCCCCTCTGGACAAAAAATAAATTAACATAGAGCATCAGCAAATAATCATTTTGTAAAACATATCCGAATCCAATTGCTGAGCCGCGGCACCGCCTTTTATACGAGAGTGAGCAAAAAGGCGCAGCGTATGCCAAGCAGGTCCTACCCTTCACACTTGTCTTCACTCCCTCACGCACTACTTTCACTCTCTCTCTCTCTCTGCCTTTATCTCCTCTTCACTCTCTCTCTCTCGTTCTAGCTCATGCGAAGGCTTCGCATCCCATTGTATGCGTGTTGCTCTCTGACCCGAGCCGCGTTCGTGGGTCGGCGCTCACGGCCAACAATGGCGGCCGGCCGAAAAGAAAAACGACAGCAGAAATAGCTGTCCGTTTTTTCCTTCGGCCGATCGCTGGCCATGTTGACCGTGAGCGCCGCTCACACTCGCCCGCTAGCAGCGAAAACGTTTTTCCACTCGCTCTCTTGAGTGGAAACCGCTTTCGGTCTTAGATGGCGATGCGCTGCAAAGGTTAGAGATGACGCGCGTTGCACTGAGTATGCGTGAACCAGAGCATGAGTACATGAGTGAGTGAGTGAATGAGTGAGTGTGTTGGTAAGGGCGGGAGTAGGAGTGTGAGTGTGAGTGTGTGGGTATGAGCATGAGTGTGCGGGGGAATGCGCGGCCAGCTCAAACGGACGTGTTGGCTCTCCAGCCACTAGCAGTCGATTCGAGTCAAGCGGAAGGAACGGTCCACTCTGCTCCGCGTCACTTCTACTCCGCCCCGCGCCGAGTTCTGCTCTGCTCCGCCCGCGCCAAGTTCAGCCAAAACTTGCGCGCCATTTTAAATGCACTTGTGCAAAAAAAAAAAAAAAAAGGGAAGGTGAAGGTTAAAAAGTGAAGAAAAAACACAAAAGAAGACACGCAGCCAATAACTAATCTAAGAACAAACCCGACAACGCAACCCAAGCCAATCCTGTAACAAAAACGACCACGAAAGAAACGCAACTAACGAAATAAAGACCCCAGCTACAACCTGGGAAGAGAAGACGACCAAGGCTCAGCCAAGGCGGCGGCCACCTTTCTTCGACGAGCAGCTGAAAGCCTTCCTCAGCACGGGGGCAGCTGGAATAAAGAAGAAGAGACAAAATGACGCAGCCGCCGATGCTGTCACTACAATTGCTGCTGGCGCACCTAAGCGCAGGCTTAGCAGCAATTCCAGCAGCAACAGCCACAAACACAACAACAATAATCAAGCTGTTAATAATGCCACTGGCAATGGCACGCCAAGTAGAAGGCCAAATGTGAGCCCGACCTGGCGTTTGATCGCTTCCTGCTAGAGCAGTGGTGCCGTGGAATATTAAATTTAGCAGACTCATCATCAAATGGAATTTATTGGGTGACTTATTATAAAAGAGGATTGGAAGCATATATTTCGATAGTTTTGGAAATTTACAACTCCCTTGGAAGTAGTCAGATATTTAAGAAAAAAACATCAAGTATAATTATCAACGTTTCCAAATATTTGGGACTGTTAACTGTGGACACTTGTGCCTTTTTTTTATGCAACCCGACTCGTTTTACTAAAGCCTGTGTTTGATTCGTAAACACTGTACGTACTTTCTACAAACAACCTTGAGATTTTTTAAATGAACTGAAGTTTTATATGTCATCACTTGAAGAACATTTTTGTCAAACTAAATATAGATGGAAGGGGAAATTCTTTGTTCTGGTTGGGTATAAAATCGGGGAGCTCCTTGAAGAAAAATATCAGTTAGTGAACAACACTAGCAGTAACAGAACCAGTATCAATAGCATCATCAGCAGCAACGTCAGCATGAACATGAACTTCAACGCCAGCACCAGCACCAACACAATCATGACCAGTAGCAGCACCACTATGATCACCAATACCACTCCCACAATCGATGCACCAATCGATTTCGGATAGGTGGACATACCCATTGTAGAAATCACTCAGGAGGATTTCGATGCCCTCCTGAAGGACATGGAGGAGGATCACCTGATTAGCGCCTTTAAGTTAAGGCGCTTAAAGAGGAAACTGGCATTAAAGGAGCTGGGAGGAGGACTGAGTTGGAGGACTTTAACGTTTTCCTCCCCTCAAAGTTTGACGATATTGGTGACGATAGCCCTAAACACTTTGTATTAAAAAACTCGTATTTTTTAACAAAAACGAACGATGAATATAAATTTGTTATTAATTTCAATAGGTAATTGGGATCTTATTCAAATTTCAGCTTAAAAATAAAATAAATAAATAAAAAATATATATAATTCTTTTATTTGTGGGGTATATGGGTATTTTATTTTCAGAATTTACCAGACCTGCTCTATACAACCAGGCCTGTTTACCACACCTGATCTATAAAACCAGGTCCAGAGCCATTTACCAGACCTGGTCTATAAAACCAGGTTCGTTATATATATAGTGACGTATTCTCGTCCACACTACTTTTGCATTAGGACAACAACGGTCCAAGCCCTTTATTAAACTATTAAGTAAATAAACCATAACGCGACAGCTTCTGGGCTTCGCAATATTCAATTAGAGCACTCAAACTTAAATGAACGGAATCTTGATGGAGACGTGATTAGATTGTTGGGCTTGCCAAACATCGAGGATTGGCCCACCCTGAAGCAGAGATTAATTGGCGAATTCAAGCCGCAGACACCAAACTACAAGCTACTAGAGAACTTCGGTGAGACGCCTTACAAAAGAAATCTGCGAGCATTCTGAGAGGAATCTGAGAAACGACGTCAACTATTAATATGAAAATTACATCTAGAAGGTAAGAATACAGATCTTGTAATTTATATGCAGACCATAGAGATAGATTAAAATATTAATTCGAAAACTACCATATTTCCATTTTGGTACATCAATATCACAGATTTAAGAACTCTAATAAGCATTGCACAAAATGAAGGAATTTACGAAGAAAATACACACTTTAGTATATACAAATATAGTGGGAATAAAGATAAAAATAAAATCCCAATTCGAATTCAACTAATCAAACTAACTATAAACCAAGATATCCACAATATTCTCAGCCGTTACAACTAAATTTTCAATCACACCAGTACTCACCCAGCCCAATTATGACCCTCAAACATTTAATCAATGATGTACGGATATAACTTTATATATAATTTAACTCCAATAAAATCATGAATGCACAATAATCTGTGTCGAATAGAAATCCTTTTCCTCAAACATCACAACAAGCACCAATGTCTAACAATTCCAACTTTAACCCAAGACCAGCAATCAAACGACCTATACCATCGGACAGTAAACAAACAAAAATGTCTGTTGATGAGTTAAGACTACAAGATGCTCAAGAATACCAAAACAACGAATCGAATTATGACCAACAACTTTATGAACACAGAGACACAAAAATGCCTTTTAAAATCACACCCAAACCTGAACATTGTCGCGAAAAATTTGTGATAGATATTTATTCATCTGAAGATAAACATTACGTCAGTTGCATAGACGTTTATTCGCAATTTTCCACTCTTGAACAAATTAAAGCAAACAACTGGATAGAGTGTAAAAATGCACTTACGCGAATATTTAATCAATTGGGCAAACCTACACTGCTAAAGGCTCTCAAACGATGGCTCAAGAGTGAGGGAATTAAGTTACAACGTACAACAAAGAGGCCATTGGTCTACCTCCCCAACTGATGGTGCAAATTCAAATAATAATATTCCTCGGATAGCTGACATTTATTCAGTGAATTCTCCTGGCATCCGTAGGAGTCCATCAGGGAAGGAACGTAGATGCTAATCCAGTTGTTGGACATCTATGTGTGGAATGAGGCCGATCTTTTGGTAGTAAGACCGGCTTAGGCGTCCACATGTCGCATCAGCACAAAGACAGGCTTGATGAGCTTCGTACGCCTCTTGACGTGATAGCCAGGTGGTGTGAGGAAGAACTGGCCATGATGACGAGGAAGGAAATTGAGCTCATAGCAAATGGCGAAAGGTTCATTAATAAAAAGCTTACGATGCATTTGCCAACACGCAGCGTCGATGCTATTAAAAAGTGTCGACAGAGGGATAATTATAAAACCAAAACAGAGCAGTTAAGAGGACAAGCAGCTCTTAATGAATATCAACCCTTTACGCGTCGCCCTAGTCTAAATGGGCTCAATTCCTCACCCTCAATATCACGGACAGCTCCAATCACATCATCGATACATTCGGACGACGTTCTCATGCGGATGCTTCGGAGTTTACCTCCCGTTGAATGCAGACAAACGTGGAGAGTCGATGTTTTGCAATCCATCGTAGATGGTGCGCAAACTTCGGCCAAAAAAGCTCCAGTGTTTATCCAACTATCTCCTGGAAATTTTTCCGTCTCGAAACGAAAGTCTGGTTCAGTTTATCCTGAGCCTCGCAATAGGAGACAAAATAGAAGGCAGCAGTACGCTAGGGTCCAGCGTAACTGGGACAAGTACATAAGGCGATGCATTGGATCCTTGCTTGATGGACCCGACGAGTTGGCAATGCCAAGCCGAGAGATAATGGAACCATACTGGAGAAGAGCTAGGACGCAGCAGAGCCTATCCTCTTGCAATAGCGCTGTGCCTCACATGAGGCACTTGCTTGAGGGAGTATGGTCAGCTATTACTTTGAGGGTCCTGCAATTGCATAAAGTGACCATAACTTCTTCTCCCGGACTGGATGGAATATCTCCAAAAACTGCCAGGAGTATTTCAAGTGCTGTTATGCTTCGTATAATGAACCTAATTCTCTGGTGCGGCAAACTGCCTACGCTTTTCCGAATGGCTAGAATCGTTTTCATTTCGAAAACAGGGAAAGCATCCCGAGCAGACGAGTTTCGTCCGGTATCGGTGCCTTCCGTCATGGTTAGACAACTCAATGCCATCTTGGCATCCCGGTTGACCTCATCAATCGATTGGGATCCGCGTGGGCGGGGTTCCTTCCTACTGATGGTTGTGCTGATAACGCGACAGTAGTCGATCTTATTCTGCGGGACCACCATAGACGCTATGCGTCATGCTACATTGCGACATTGGATGTTAGCAAAGCATTTGACTCTGTGTCTCACGCTGCGGTGATTGACAATGATTGGGAGTGGGGGGGCCGCTTATGTTCAATCTGGACTTTGACGGATTACTCAGGTCTCTGCTAAGCGAGATCGGTGTCAGTGTCTGAAACGCTACGACAAAACGCAACCGCGTTCGCTGGATACGACGGTTGACTTCTTGTCTTCCGTCGGGCTTACCCTGAACGCTTATAAGTGTTTTACTGTTAGTGTCAAGGGGCAGCCGAAAGAGAAGTATACTGCGATTGAATCACGGAGCTTCTGCGTAGGTTCGCGCATGTGTCCAGCACTGAAGCGCTCGGAAGAGTGGAAGTATCTCGGCATCCAGTTCACTGCGGAAGAGAGGGCCTGATATATTCCAGCGAAGGACCACTGTCCGAAACTGGATATAATATCACGCCCACCCCTGAAAGCACATCAGAAGTTGACTGTCCTTATTCCACAGTTATATCTCAAGCTAACCCTTGGTAGTGTGACAATAGGCGTTTTGAGAAGTGTGCCACACTGGTACGGTCGGTAGTGAGAAGATGGTTAAATCTTCTTATGGATGTTTCAGTCGCATTCTTCCATGCCCCCCACGCTTGTGGGGTCTCGGTGTTCCCTCCGTTAGAAGGACAATCCCGATGATGCGCATAAAAAGGTTGGCTTGCATTAAATGGCCCCACCTCGAGCAACCCAAGGCGGCCAGCTCTATCCTTAGTGCGGAAATTCGGAGGGCACGGGATAGATGTAAGGCAATGGGAGTTAATGCACTGGTTTCATGCCATGAGATCGACTCGTACTGAGCGGACAGGTAGCACTCGTCTGTTGATGGAAGCGGGCTCCGTGAAGCAGGACGTTACACTCCGCAACACGGGTGGGTTGTTCAGCCCACGCGTTTGTTAACTGGGAAGGCTTGCCTAAACGGTATTAAGCTACGGATAAATGCCCGACCTACGCGGTCTCGTACCAGGCGGGGAAGGCATGAATTGGAGAGGCAGTGTCGTGCAGGATGTGATGCTCCCGAAACTGATTGTTATCCAATTCATGGACAAATTTTAAAATGAATCACAAAGAAAAAAATTCAAGAAAAAAAATCTTTAATGTCAATGAATGAGAACAGCAAACACACTCGATAGCCAAAACAACAACTAAAATTGGGGTGTAGTGATGCAAATACCTGCGTACAAACTACCCACTATTATTCAAATTAAAATTTGTTAACAATTGACAATAAATAATTTAAAAAAAAATCGTACAAAACAAAAATGGCTTCAGCTCGAAGCCGGCCATGCACACGGATATCAACGTATGCGAGCATCTAAATGCGCAAACGAGACATGCACAGCGCAACGAAATTCGCAAGCGCTTGTCATTCCGCTAACGATCTCCGACTGAAAAATTTTGTATTAGTCAATGCTGCGCGCAGCATTAGAACTCTCCCAATTCTCTGAAAAAGCACTCAACTTCTCTGCAGTCGAAATAATTTTTGTCTGGTCTTACTCTGTAAATTTGTACATCCGCTACACACAGGGTAGTGGGGTATTATTACTTTGTGGTCACAAAAAAAATTGGAACTTATTCAAGACACAGTTTTGTTTAAGAAAATCCATATGCAGCTGCACTTGCTGGACAATAACGCCGTGTATTTTATATTTTAAACTCAAATAGATTTTTGAACTTAATGGAAATCATATTTTTGTATATTTAAGTATTCGGAAACTACGGTGCGGGTATTTCACAGTCGAGCCAACTCAACTGTAGCTGTCTGTCGTATTTTGATTTCCTACAATGTTCTGTGTATGTGGGAAATGTACATATTTTATGTTACTGTGCCTAATAGGCGAATTGTTGTTGGATGTGGATTTCGCAGACCGTTATACAATGCTTGCAGCTTATTTCGCGACCCAGTGGTATTTTACGGCTCAGTGAGAATTCTTTAGTGATTTTGTAATCGACTCATGATGCGTTTTGTTTTAGTATGGTGTAACGTGGATATAATTATATTTTTTTCTTCTTATTTGCATAGACAGATACGCTGAATTGAAATGTGTGGAAATAGTAAGCTTCCTCTAATCATTTGGTAATTGATTCGTGCATGTGCGTATGTGAATAGTGACAAGAAAATGTCTGTATGACTGCGAAATGCATATGTATGTTTATTGAAGTGTAGGGCTTTGTGATAATTTCCCACCTTGTTGATAGAACTGTGCCGCGAGATATTTAAATGGATTTGGAATAAAATAAAATAATTCAATTCGTTTAACAACAGTACACACACAGTTGTTAGAAACATATGCTAATTTAATAATAAACAGTTTGTGCGATTTAATGTTATTAATACGGCTGACATGCTTGTGAACGTAGCCACAACCAATGCCGTTTTTGGGTGCGGCGATTGTAATAATTTTAAAGAGTGATTAATTATGTTAAATATTAATATTATGGGAAATCCGTTCTCTGTAAAAATGCCAGTCTCTCAACATATAGGAGTATTAAGTCGCAAAAACAATTCAGAATCCGAGGCTTCTTCAAAATATTGTCGATTTGTCTTATTTTTTTCTTATAAGTTATTGATACAGCTTTTAGTTTTGCACCAAATTTTAAATTAGCTATTTATATTTTCGGTTAAAATTTTGTTAATGATACTTTACTAGTTATTAAAAAACAATATATTTTCGGAAACAAAATATCAAAATTGAATGATGTTTAAATTAGTGTTTTTTCAATGCAAACGCAAATTTTACGCATTCGGTATTTTAAAAGGCAGTAAATAGTTATCGGCAACGTCCTCAATGAATAACTTTTGAATGATTTACTTCAACTCTCTTATTGTTCGAGGATTTCGCTTCGAGCACACTCGACTGTAGCTTTCTGACTTGTTAAAATACTAAACTTGTTTAGATTGTTTAAATAAGGTGTGGACCTGCTCAAAAATAACATTCATTACAAAACTTAACCTAATTTGAGTGATGTGCATATTGGGAGATATGAAGTGATCCACCATTTGCTGAAGATTGAAAATACTGGGAAAGCCCAGAGGAAATCCGTGAAGATATTTTTTTTTTAACTTGTAAAAAAATTCAAAATAAATAATAAAATCCACTTCAATTTCCTCAGTATATTCCCAGCTTGTTTCAAAGCTTCGTGAATCTGGTAGCAGGTAGTGGTTATGTTTGATATTATTTCTTTTCACAGCCCCTATCGCCTGCTATCCTGCTATGACGACATCACAGCAAAATTAATATATATGTTATGCATATGTTTTACTTTACATTACAACTATCAAGTATATATATACATATGAACATACCGTGGGGGGTGTTTGCATATTGTTATTTTTGGAACGAATGGTGAAGAAAACAGTAAAACAAATGAAAACAAGTCAGAAAGATATTGTCGAGTATGCTCGAAATAAAATAAACTTGAACTGCGTAGGACATACACCAATACTGGTACCAAGTTTGGAATCTCTAGCTCTCACAGTCTCTGAGATCTAATTGTTCATACAGACAGACAGACAGACGGGCAGATGGACATGGCTATATCGACTCGGCTGGTGACCCCGACCAAGAACATATATACTTTATGGGGCCGGAGATGCTTCCTTCTGCCTTTTATATACATTTCCTGAAGTCACAAAGCTATAATACACTTCTACCCTATGGGTAGCGGGTATAAAAAGCAGATACATAATGCGGAAAGACATATATTCACTATGTACATCATACAAACGCCATTAAACGAACTAAAAATACATATGTGCTAAACTACGTACATGCACATGCAAACGTACATACATACACGTAAACATACATACATACATACACATATATAGTGAGATATCTACATATCCACCACACCAGCTCTCTCCCCATTAGCCCAATCATAATGCGAGATATCCAATATCCAATTGTAAACATTCTCAGCTTCCCCATCAGACCAACTATAAACTTTCCCAGCTGACCAACAATAAACATTCCCAGCTCTCCCATTGGACCAGCAACAAGCATTCCCTATTAGACTAAACATAAACATTTCCAGGAACTCAGAGAGAGTCCTATTGCACAGTCCCAAAAATCACGTAACCAAAGTCCAAAGTTCATAAGAGCATAAATGAGGACTCAGCATATTTGTACACATACCAACACACTGAGCCTCACACCCATTACCCTTAAGTCGAAGAAGTTTCATGTAAGATCAAGACGCATTGTGAGTTAAGTTTTTAAAGTTACTTTCCTCAAGCCCGACGTTCAGCTCGCGGATACAATAAAGTTTAACTACTGCATTAAAAGTAAATAAAGCGTGTGTTTTACTATATATTTTTTTGCTCTTCGATCCCAAAGAAAATCTAATTATATATACATATGTAATGTGTGTCCTTCTACCTGTGTGAAGTATCTTGGCATGCACCTCGACCGCAGTCTAACATGGAAACTGCACATAAAAGCGAAATATCAAACACTGAAAATGTCCTGGTTACTGAATAGAAAATCACCAGCCACTTTATAAAACAAAATTCTCATCTACAATGCCATTTTGAATCCTGTTTGGACCTACGCTATTCAGCTCTGGGGAACAGCTAGCAATTCAAATATTGAAATACTTCAGTGCTACCAATCAAAAACATTGCGACAAATTGTTAACGTTCCATTTTAAGTATCCAATGCAAATATTCACAAAGATCTAAATATTCCAACTATAAAATAAGAGATTAACAAATATAGTAAGAAACATACAAATAGACTTCACAATCATGTAAATAATTAAGCCCTAGGTCTATTAGACAATAGATCAACTTATAGAAGACTCAAAAGATTTCACATTCTTGATCTCCCTGAAAGATAAATTTATGTAAACAAGAAGTTATATTTAATAGCAGGTTTCACTGGAAATCTGCAATTCCTGTTATGTAAATATTATTCATAAAATTTACTTATTGTCATAAGACAGATTGTAAATAAAAAAATTGAAGAAAAAAAGGTGTGCCCTTTATTCTGATTAATTTTACATTTAACAAAGACAATTTTCTGACATTTACAAACACGAGCAACAAGCTTACAAAGACAATAAGCAGCTCCAGCAACAACCCGACCAGCAACATAAGCGGCAGCATCCTCATCTTTGTCTTCATCGTCATCATATTATCATCATCGTCGTCATCACCGTCGGCATCATCAGCAGCAGAAGCAGTGAGAGCAGCAGCCATATCTGGCATCGAAAAAGGCGCCAAAGTCGGCATCAAAAACGATCGATACGACCAAGGGTCTTCTAAGGGGGCCATCTTTGATGCCACCGTTCGCGCCAAATTGTGATGCCATCGCTAGCAGAGGCAACGGCAGAGGCAACAACAACTACAGCAACAACATCAACAACAACGAGAACAATTCTGCCTACTTGACTAACTATGCTAAATTCCCAGCTAGTTTTTCAAGGCAGTCCGATGTTCGATCTCGTCGGCCGCCTCTGTTTCCGGCTCTGGCTCCGGCAGCCACATCTCGCCAATCGTGTCATCCATGGGCACCACAGCGACAACGGCAGTGCCATCGCCATCACCATCGCCATCAGTGGAGGCAGCAGCAGCAGCCGATCCTGTCGCAGCAGCAACAATAACAACAATGAGCCAGCCAATCCACAACGAGCCCGTAAATGATAATCAGCAGACTATTAAAGAGTCGGGCGCCAAGGCCAAGCAGCAGATCCTGGAAGCGCTCGACTCCTCCGTGGCATCCATGCTCTCGTCCTCTCGTTTTGCCTACAATTAGTCCTTTGATGAGCAGCTGAAAGCTGTCCTCAGCAGGGGGGAACCCGTAACTAAGAGGCAAAATGTCGCAGCCACAGCCACAACCGACGCCGCCACTACAACTGCTGCTGGCCCAGCCAAGTGCAGCCTTAGCAGCAATTGCAGCAACAGCAACCACAACACCATTAATGCCACTGCCACTGGCACTAGCACTGCCAGCGACAAAAAGCTGCCGGCCAAAAAGAAGGCCAAATACGAGCCCAGGAAGCCATTCGCCTGGGCAAGACAAAGGACGGAGCCAATCCTGCTGGCGAGCCCAGCAAAACGATCAGCGAGTGCCTCTCACTGATCGGCAGTATCAGCCAGCTGATCGAGCGCCTACGCACTCAAGTGTGTGCAGAACGGGGCGATCCGTCTGCAAGCAAACGACTTGGCCAATTCTCTTCGTGGCCAAGTCGAAATGCACACACACCAGGTGCGGCTTCAGGATGGTCATCCACCACCTCCACCCATCGATAGACACGTAGTGGATTCACGCACAGCTGGCTGCATGCCTAGCCGCACGCCACTACAACCACCACTACTACTACAACGGCCACTGCGACGAATAATGCTGCCAATTCGCAGCCATCGAAACGCGCCGCCTCTGGCCCAGCAAGTCGACACTTGCAACGGGTCCAGGAGTGGCTGCGTAACGAGCAGAAGCAGCATCAATAACAACATCCGCAGCAGCAGCAGGAGCAGCAGCAGACACCGAGCCAACATCAGCCAGACCCAGCAGCAGCAGCCACTACAAACGGCCAAATTGCTGCCCATGCCATATATCCACTGCCAATACCTGAAAAGAAAAAATTGACTTTAGAGCATGCGCACATATTAACGACACTCGCCTCTTCTCTGCCATGCCCCTTTTGACGCAAATAACAAGAGCTGTAAAAAGACATAAGAAATTGATTAGAGTACAAATTTGAATATACGACAGGCAGCCAATATAGACAACAAATTATACTCACATTTTATTTATTTTACTCATCAATCTGACGACATTTCTGAAATAATAAGGAATAAACAAATTAATTAGACAACAATACTCACATTTACAAAATACATTAGTTCTGCAACGGAAAACGCAATTCAAATAAGTTATCGATAGCCTCTCGGACAGCGAAAACTAGCATGTGCGTCAAGATAGCTTCGCGTCACATATCGATATAAAAATAACGGCTAAAAAACAATTTTTAAAAATTAACAAAATTAATAAAAAATAATATGCAATTTGATAAAAAATTTAATTTACTTTCTATTCAAACTACTTTTGTGAATTTATATGCAGTATTAATACTCTAATTTTGCGTTCGAAAAATGGGGGTAACAACATTTTGGCCAATATATCAGATCTGAAGACTTGTCGCCCAAATCGGCTAATGACAGGTTATAGAGCACATCTTTGAGAATATATCTCCAAAGTATCATCAAAATCGCTAAAGTCGTTTTTGAGATATTTGGGGAAACGTTCAGCAAACTCGTTTCCAGCCCCATACAAAATTAACCAAAATTGATAATGTTGCCGATTAACGGCTATAACTTTTTCCAACCATCTTGTCAGCCAGTTCGCGCATTGTGTATTGGTTGACACGTATCTTTGGAAGGTACACATCAATTTTGTTCGGCATTCTTAGAGCCGTTTATTAGAAAATAGATAATATCTCATCCCACCTACACTAGTTCATTTTACAGGTGTATCATGCAGCTGGAACCAGTCCGGAACTAATTTAGTGTTAGAAAGCGCGAACATACTTCAAATAACAAATATGGTCCAATAACACTAAATTACACAATTAAACTATGTATTTAAAAAAATTATTGTGATTTTATTGATATTTTATATATATATTTATTATGTCATAGATGTTTATTCAACATATTAACTTTTTAAGTAATCGTCCAGCGTCACCCACCAACCAATAGGTGAACTATTAAAACATAATATTGCCCATATATATAATGAACTTGTCGCAAATTGTGCGCAATTTCAATCTATTTGATTCAAATAGAAATCTATGTTGCTTTTTTTTCTAAAATCGCTAAAGCCATTCTTGAGAAAATCTAATTTTAGTGATTTGTGACCAAATTTTTCAAAAAGCTCGCTATTCAACAACGCACCCATATTGTCTTTCACTCCTTTTCTACGAAACCAATATCAATGCCAATCTTCAAAAATGGCGATCTTCCAGATTATTTACTTTTAATATATCCCCATCTTGTCGCCTTAGGCGCGCATTTCCGTCTATGCGAATCAAACGGACAATCATATTGCTTTTTGTTTTATCAAAATCGCTAGAGCCATTTTCGAGAAAATCATATTTTGGTGCTATTTGCTAAAATTAATAACCAACTCATTTTAATGTGATAATAACACTTATAAAACGCTAAAAAGTTTAAGATCATCATTGCACTAACCATAGAATACATAGATGTGTCAACTCATAGAGCGAAGTGGTTTCATTTGCAACAGCGTTATTGCGACCCCAGAGAAGCCGAGCGCTGCGATTAGAACCCCAGAGCCTTCGGCTCGTTTCGAAATTCGAAGTTCGAACACAGCGCACAGCGAACGTCACAAACGCTGTTCAGTCGTAGATCGATGGTTGTATTTCGTTGCTCTGTGCTCTCGTTTTTATGTATGTGTATGCCATGCTTGTGCACATAAGTGTGTATACGTATGAAAATTAGCAACAGCGCAACCAGAAGTTAGCGCAAGTCGTTTTTCTTATTTAGCGACGAAAGCCTCAAAATTTATATTTCTTTTGCCATACAAGCTGAGAATTTCCTAACGTCCACGCAAGCGGTGTTTGTGCATTATTTTCAGTTGTGATTCGCAATTCGAGGAGTGAACTTACAGTTTAAGTTGCAATCGAAAGTCATCATGTTGACCTTTAAGGAAAATCGTTGTCTGGTCTACGCTGTCAACGCTCTCGTCGTGTGCTTCATAATTGTAGTTGTTCTATGGCTTATATACCACCAGACGTAACTTTATTGCCTTGTTAGTAGCTACAACTATATTTTTGTATATTATGTATATGCAGTCTGTTGATAATCGCGTTTCAAGCAAACATTACCACATATTTATATGTTTCATTGCATTTCGTTTAGTAGACGCAGTGTCACCACAAACTCTCAAACACACCTTGGCTGACAACATGCATCACAATTGGACTCACGCGGATGACTGACTGAGTATATCGAATGTTGCCTTTGTGAATCAATGATCGACTTTCTCGGAAATGTAAACCGAATGCAATAAATAAAATGTTCAATTGAATTAACCGACTACAAACAAGTTATGGTTTGTTACTTATGATATGCACATTGATTCATCGAGGGGTGAGGAGGTGGGTGTGTAAATGAGACGACAGCGACTATTGCGTACTCTGTTCTCTCTGATAATGACCTTTATTTGTTTTTGATAGCCAAAAAGAAACATTGTTTCCACTGTTCTTTGTATTAGAGAAATTTGTGGGTCTGCTTTTTAAAAGTATGGGCAGAAATAATTGAAACATTTAGTTCAGTCACATTTTTGCTTAAAGCTCAAATAGTTCAATGTGGTTGGTTACAAAGAGATCGCTTTGAATGCAGCCCATATGCAAAGTATTCACAAGTGATGGAAAGAAATTCTTATTTTCAAACAATTGACGAGTTTTTTCGTCACTAGCAAGAGAAGACTTTCTTTGTATTTACACCATTGCAGAGTCGTCTTAAATGACACTTTTTACTTACAGGAAAGATAATTAAAATGCAAAAATTTCAAATTTGTTAGATTAAACATAAACTCTTTTCTTTATTCAATATTGTTTATATATTTTGTATTATATGCTGATGTCATCTCTATTTCGGTAAGGAATGAGCACACAAATCCAAACAAAGAGACCCAAGCCGCCAATGCTCTCTTGACTCTACAATAGCGTTGCCACCTTTCGCGAGAAAGCATGAGAGCGCAGCGCAAAAGTATATGCGTCAAGATAGCTTCGCAACTTTATGTGCGTCAATATAGCTACGCAACTTAGCGTCACATATCGATATAAAAACCAATTTTTTCGCTTAATTTGATCAAAAATTAATAAAAATAATATGCTAGAAAATTCGATAGAAAATTTAATTTACTTTCTATTAAAACTACTTTTCTGAATTTATATGCAGTATTTATACCCTAATTTTGCGTTCGAAAAATTGGGGTAACAACATTTTGGCCAATATATCAGATCTGAAGACTTGTCACCCAAATCGGCTAATAACAGGTTATAGAGCACATCTTTGAGAATATATCCCCAAAGTATCATCAAAATCGCTAGAGTCCTTTTTGAGATATTTGGGGAGACGTTCACCAAACTCGCTTCCAGCCCCATACAAAATGAACCAAGATTAACAATGTTATTAATATTAAAAGTAAATAATCTGGAAGATCGCCATTTTTGAAGATTGGCAATGTTTGGTTTCGTAGGAAAAGGGTGAAAAACAACATGGGTTCTTTCATTTTTTTTTGATGTGGGGGGTTGGTGGGGGGTGGGGGGGGGGGGGGGGGAGGGATGGGTTGGTATTGATGATGTTTGTTTGTCTCTGTTCTTTCCCTTTTTAAGGGAGGGGGAGGTTTAAATGTTTGGGTTCGAAAATTATAAAAAATACACATATTCCCCCCCTTTTTCGGCAAAATAAAATGGGATAAGGGTGTTTTTTTATTTTATTTTATTATTATTATTATTGTTTTTTGGTTGGGGGGGTGGGGGGGGGGGGGAGGGGTGAAGGCATATATGAAAGAGATAGGGGGTGAGTTGGGGGGGAGGTGGTTGTGGGGGATAGAATTAGGGGTTGGGGGGGGGGAGATGGATAATGGGAGAATGTGTTATTTGGGGGGAAATAGGGGTAAATAGTAAATAAATAAAAAAGGTATTTAAAAAAAATAAATTTTTTTTTTTATTAATTTTTTTTATTTTTTTATTTATTTTTTTGGAGAATAGAAATGAAAAAATTAGTTTGTTTGTGGGGGGGGGGGGGGGGGGGGGGGGGGGGGGGGGGGGGTGGTGTGTGAAAAAAAAAAAAATATACAGTGTCATTTAAGACGACTCTGCAATGGTGTGAGTACAAAGAAAGTCTTCTCTTGCTAGTGACGAAAAAACTCGTCAATTGTTTGAAAATAAGAATTTCTTTCCATCACTTGTGAATACTTTGCATATGGGCTGCATTCAAAGCGATCTCTTTGTAACCAACCACATTGAACTATTTGAGCTTTAAGCAAAAACGTGACTGAACTAAATGTTTCAATTATTTCTGCCCATACTTTTAAAAAGCAGACCCACAAATTTCTCTAATACAAAGAACAGTGGAAACAATGTTTCTTTTTGGCTATCAAAAACAAATAAAGGTCATTATCAGAGAGAACAGAGTACGCAATAGTCGCTGTCGTCTCATTTACACACCCACCTCCTCACCCCTCGAAGAATCAATGTGCATATCATAAGTAACAAACCATAACTTGTTTGTAGTCGGTTAATTCAATTGAACATTTTATTTATTGCATTCGGTTTACATTTCCGAGAAAGTCGATCATTGATTCACAAAGGCAACATTCGATATACTCAGTCAGTCATCCGCGTGAGTCCAATTGTGATGCATGTTGTCAGCCAAGGTGTGTTTGAGAGTTTGTGGTGACACTGCGTCTACTAAACGAAATGCAATGAAACATATAAATATGTGGTAATGTTTGCTTGAAACGCGATTATCAACAGACTGCATATACATAATATACAAAAATATAGTTGTAGCTACTAACAAGGCAATAAAGTTACGTCTGGTGGTATATAAGCCATAGAACAACTACAATTATGAAGCACACGACGAGAGCGTTGACAGCGTAGACCAGACAACGATTTTCCTTAAAGGTCAACATGATGACTTTCGATTGCAACTTAAACTGTAAGTTCACTCCTCGAATTGCGAATCACAACTGAAAATAATGCACAAACACCGCTTGCGTGGACGTCAGGAAATTCTCAGCTTGTATGGCAAAAGAAATATAAATTTTGAGGCTTTCGTCGCTAAATAAGAAAAACGACTTGCGCTAACTTCTGGTTGCGCTGTTGCTAATTTTCATACGTATACACACTTATGTGCACAACCATGGCATACACATACATAAAAACGAGAGCACAGAGCAACGAAATACAACCATCGATCTACGACTGAACAGCGTTTGTGACGTTCGCTGTGCGCTGTGTTCGAACTTCGAATTTCGAAACGAGCCGAAGGCTCTGGGGTTCTAATCGCAGCGCTCGGCTTCTCTGGGGTCGCAATAACGCTGTTGCAAATGAAACCACTTCGCTCTATGAGTTGTATTCTATGTATTCTATGGTTAGTGATCATGGCAACTCTAAAATTTAGCGGAATATTCTACATTCTGCGAAATTGCTCTAAACGATTTAGATTGAGTGGCGCATTTTTAAAGAGTTAGAAAGTTGTGTTCAGAAGTAAACAAATTTTGAAAGAATTCAAATATTCATGGAAAATATATTGGAATCCACCAAATCTTAAGAATATCATATGAAACATACCGATGCAAGACTATACGGTGAAGTGCGTACAGGCAGCGAGCTAATAACGACAGTGCAGTGCCTGGTACCCAGGAAAACACAGTTTATTTCGAAGTGACGTAAAAAAATGAGTTTGGAATGAAATGGATATAAGGATGCTATCCTGGAGGCGATTTCTGTGGGATTTATTTCTGGAAGCACACTTTCGTCGTCGGAGTATGAACTACTCGTTGATAAAATCAATTCGAATCAGCTTAATAAAAAGCAAGTAACTCGATTGGGCAATAATTCGAAGACTCGATATGCTTTGCTTAAGTGCTTCAAACGTGTAAGTAAAAAGTATTAAAAGTGTAAACAAAGTCTGTTCCTGATGTTGTTTTCAATTTCAATTGAAATTTTTATTTTAGTTTAGCTGCAGGCAAAAACCGCTGATATGTCGGATGGAGTTGCTAGCTATAACCATAATTCTAATTCTAAGTTATTTTCAAGTATGTATACATTCAAATGACATTTCCATTGAGCCGGCAGACGAAACATTGATTGAAGAGAATTTAAAATGTTTTCGAAAAAATGCCACAATGGAAATGTAAGTTTGAATCGATTAGCCCTCTTAGTTGACAATATGAAAAGCCCTCGTGCAGCGTTTTCATATTGCAACTATGAGGATTGTGAATTTAAGGTACACGATTTTAAAAATATTATTAACATTTTGACTAAAAAGTTCTCTGCTTCGAAAAGTTTAGAACACGTGGTTAGAGAAGCTTACAGTTCTCACAATAACGCGAGCGTCTTGTACTTTAAGATGCTTAGAATTAACAAATTTAATTTTGTTGTATATGGATATTGTAAGGATCCACCTTGCAATAGTTTTAAAATACCATTACCATTAAAAGACCCATTACTTTTGTTGGTCTTGTATAAGTATTTACAAGCAGCGATCAAATTACTCATACTAAGTATTTAAAACAAGTCTGAAAGCTACAGTCGAGCGTGCTCGACTGTGATATACCCGTACCAAGTTTGGAGTCTCTTGCTCTTATAGTCTCTGAGATCTATGTGTTCATACAGACAGGCAGACAGACGGACAGACGGGCATGGCTATGTTGACTGGGCTGGTGACCCTGACCAAGAATATATATACTTTATGGGGTCGGAAATGCTTCCTTCTGCCTGTTACATACATTTCCTGAAGTCACAAAGCTATAATACCCTTCTACCTTATGGGTAGCGGGTATAAAAACGTCAATTTTTCAAAATTACTACATAAATTTACCCAGCACTTCATATACCGTAACTAAAATACCTCATGATACGCAATTTGACATTGACAAATATTGCCAAAAATGTCATTACAGTGAATCACAAAAGTACATTATTTGCAAATTGTGTCAAATGTCCGACGCGTAAATGTGTGTCTATCTGCTTATTAATTTAATTTATTCTATTTGAAGAACAACCGTGCGTCTGATAGTTAATTGTCAAATAATTTTGATTTTTATTAATTTTATTTTACTTTCATATTTAATACTTGTTATTTCATTTCAGATTCTGGTGAAACAAGTTTCGACTTGGTGCTCATGTGGGCCACTTGATCGTACTATGTACGTCAACGTCCAACATTTCTTCTCCGGTGCTACAAGCTTTGCCGTATATAAATGATGCTCTTCCATTTTTCCTTACGAAGTCATCAAGGATCACGATATGTAATTCTTTCTTTATATACATACATATGTATGTATCCATGTATATAAATATAGCATTGTTAAAATTAATGGATTACCTGCTTGCTTGTCACTAAAAATCAGTTCAGTGTTTTATAAGTAGCGCTAGTAATATTAAATGTTATATAAAAACCATTTAAACAAAAAAAAACTTAATTTTTCTTCGTTTCCACCCAAATTTATTTTGCAAAGTATGTTGACAAATCAAAACATTTTGATTCAGATGCTCCAAAACACCTTATCAAAATAATCAATGGCTCCCCTGCGCATTGCTCTGTGGAATGCCAACGGTGTTTCACGTCTTAAACTTGAGCTATCACAATTTATGAATGACAATGAAATCGACGTTACTTGCCGAAACTCACCTTACTAACAAATACAACTTCCAAATCATGCACCACTTCCACAACACGTTTGCTACTAATTACCTGCAAATCACATTTATCAACATACAGTTGGATTGTTACAATCTAGCTTTAGCAGCGGTATACTGTCCTCCCTGATTCACGATATCCGAAGCCCAATTTATCGACTACTTCAATTCGCTAGGCAAATACTTTATAGCAGCAGGAGACTATAACGAAAAGCATACGCACTGGGGATCTCGCCTCGTGACGCAAAAAAGTAGACAAAAAACCGAGCAATAAACTTGACTGCGTTTCCCCTGGTTCACCTACATACTGGCCTAGTGACCCCATAAAACTGCCGGACTTGATTGACTTCGCAGTTGCAAAAAACATCCCTCTAAATCTGATCAGCGCCAGTTGTCTCTCAGATCTGCCCACCTTCAAAATGTGCTCCAGCCAAATCCAGCAACAAATGCTTGTAATGCAAAATCGCCAACAGAGGACGACTTTCCTATTGCCGAACCAATTGTATTTCAACCATGCGAACTCATAAAAATTATGACAAGACTGGGATACTTCCTAAAGAGGTGGAAAAAGTCAATCATCATAATGATACCAAAACCTGGGAACGACCGCACGCTCACCTCCACATACAGACCAATAAGTTTACTTTCGTGTCTATCAAAACTCTTCGAAAAATGCCTTCTAACCCGGTTTTTGCTTTGACCATTCCTAGAATTTTTGCATGCACTTGAATAGGGACAGACTTGATTTCTTCATTCTGAGCAAAGTTGCATGCGAAGAAGTTTATTATTTGTCAACTGACACAACTTTTGAATATAAATAAATCGCAATGGGCCGCGCCAAAGCTCTAACTGCTGTCGAAAAAGGCAAAATAATAGCGTATAAGGAATGAAATCTTACATCCAGGCAAATTGCTAAAAAATTGGAAAAAACAAAAATGTTATTTGCAATTTCCTTAAAAACCCTGAAAATTACGGGAATAAGATGAAAGGATGCACCAAAAAAGTCCTTTCATCTACTGCAGAGCGCCGAATTGTTCGAGAAGCGTTAAACTCACATTGTTCTGCTTCGAAAATTCATTCAAAACTACATTTAAATGCAAGTGTTGATACAGTATGGAGAGTAATACGACAAGCTGATAATCTGAAAAGACTAAAATTAAAAAAAAACCTCCATTAAATAACCAACGAAAGGATTCTCGCCTCATCTTTGCACGTTGTCATATGACTTGGCAGAAGGAATGGCATACCGTTGTGTTTTCGGATGAAAAGCGCTTCAATTTGGATGGACCTGATGGTTTTTCATATTACTTTCATGGTATGTGAAAAGAAGAACACTTTTTGTCCCGACATCATAGCCGTGAGAAAGATGTAATGGTATGGGGTGCTATAACATACTATGGGACATGCAAGCTGCAGATTGTGTCTTCTAAAATGAACGTAACGTATTACAAAGGCTTGCTCCAGGAAGCGTTTCTTGATGCCAACAACATCTTTCAATCAATATCGTGGACCTTCCAACAGGATAATGCCCCAATCCAGACAGTACGAGTGCTTGGATTCGGGAGCAAAACGTGGATCTTATGGAGTGGCCTCCATATTCTCCGGATCTCAATATAATTGAGAATGTGTGGGGATGGATGACCAAAAAAGTTTATGAATCTGGGAGACAATTCGAAGACATACAGGCATTAACAGATGCTATTAACACAGCCTGGAGTCAAATATCCTTAAATTTTATAAAGGCACTACATGACTCTGTTTCTAATAAGATTAATGAAGTTATATCTAAACATGGTGGCCACACACATTATTAAAATAGTTTAATTTGACACATTTTTAATAAATAAGCTTTAAAGTTAATAAAATGTTCTATATAATTTGTTAAACATCAACTTTTAGTTCCTGTCCATATTCAAGTGCATGCGAAAAAGTACAGCATTCTAGGAATGGTCGAAGCAAAACCGAAAAAAAAAGTTTGCCTTATTCCCTTCTTCAGAAAACAGCAAAGCATATGCCAATAGCTATAGTAGATTAATGAGAATTAGATGAAACGAAACATAAACAAATACTTGTCCCTATTCAAGTCCACAGCAGTGTAATAGTATCCCAGCACACCAATTCGGTTTTCGCGAAAAACATGGAACTATCGAGCATAACATCGGAAATTCGAAGTGCATTTGAAAATTGGGAATACTGCACTGCGGTATTCTTGGACGTCTTCGAAGCATTCGACAGAGTATGGCTTGATGGCCTAATGCATAAAATCAAAATAATGCCTCCTAATAACACGCATAAACTCTTAAAGTCTTATCTCTACAACAGGATTTTTTTTTGTGATAGACAATAGTTTCACAAGGTAGCGTTCTCGGGCCAACTTTATACCTACTTTACACTTCTGATAGCCCTACGAGCAGTCAACTGACTATGTCTACGTTTGCTGACGACACCGCGATTCTTAGCTGATCTAAATGTCCACAACAAGCTTCAGCCCAACTTCTGACTTCTTCCCAGCTGGAAACTTTATGCCTCGCTTCTGATGTCGTGGCGTCAGCCAGTCGTTTACTTATAGCGGTTTCTATGTGCGGCGCCAATCGATCGCCGAGTTTCTGCATAAGTGCATTGACGAAAAATTGGTGTGTGCCAGTCGCTTCGTTGTTCCAGGAATGTGCTGCTTGTTAATGATCGCTGAGCTTCTACATAAGCACATAGACGAAATATTAGTGTCTGCCAGTCGCTTCGTTGTTCCAGGAATGTGCGTCTTGTCAATGATCGCTGCGCATTTTCGGCGTCTGCCTGTCGGTTTTCGCTACATCAAGAGTGTGTGGCTTGCTGTACAGCAGGAGGGGTCGGGGAAGATATGATAACTCCTCCCCCCTAGTGTGGAGAGAAAGCCATACTGAGGACATGGCGAGATCGACAAGTAGCGGGGATGGGGCAGGCCGCTGGAGACAAGCCGTGGTCGTCCTATTGCAAAGGCTGCTAATAGGTAGAAGCACTACACCCGTTGTAAAATGGCGTCCAAGATTTATTAATTCATGCAGGAATCCAAGTGGTCCATCCTCCCGACCATCGTTCAGTTATGCAGTGGGAGATGATGGAGCTGTCTATTTGGGCATCGTCCCGGTCTTCATGACATTCAGCCTCTTTTCGATCGACAACTGTCGTTTTCAACAGGGATATATGTACATATGTATGTGTTCTCCCGACACTAGCATTCCTTTTATAACCGGTGTATACCGCTACTGTTCTGATGATACATTGGAACTTAATTATAGGTTGCAGGACAGTATGAATAAATGTCATAGAGAACAATTTGTGAGGGCTCTGATAAATGTACATATATAGTTGTTTATGGATAATTAAACGTAAAATTATAATTTTTCAATAGTATTACAAAACGATAATATTAGGTTATAGACATATTTGTTTAGTTGTATATCCGCACATTGTTGAACGAATACGTGCATGAATTTTGGGATTAGTCCCAACTTACTGACTAAAATCGAAATGCGATTGAAAGGTTTGTTAGTTGTTAGTGTTCGTGTCTTGGGTTTGGGGATTTCTATTCCTCCTAATGATTTCTCTAATTTTTTTTATGGAGTTTCTGACCTCTGGTGGTTTTGCTCTTTCGATCTGTCGTGGTTACGATCTCGCTGTTGTCTGTTTTAGTAAAAGAAGCTTTGTTCCATCTTTCCGTATTCATAAGCTTCCTCTATTGTCGCTGGATTTCGGGTTCTGATTATTGTGCTTGGTGAGTCTTTCAGCCCGACGATAAATGCGTTAAGACAGATATCGTCATATAGAGCACGTTTGGCTGTTAGACCGTAATCATTGTGGTCTACATCTTTAGCTAATGTCATTAATTAACTTCTCAATTGGATAATTGTAAAGAACAACTTTTCCATCGTGAGCCCGTCTGGGAGGGTCTGGATTTCCCTAAGTAACATGGCTTCAGTTATCTTATTGGTATAAAGGAGTTTAAGGTTTGTTTTAATATCATCCAAGTTCAGTCGTGTGTCACAAAGGATTAAGGTCTCATCGTCTTTGCCTATAATTTTGTTTCGGACGGCTCTTAGGAGAAGTTGTCCATAAGGTGTCTGGTCCGTTGGTGTAATCAATAAGAGTAGTTCTTTTACGTAAGTTATAAATTTTTCGAGGTTTTCAGAGGGGCCTTCGAATTTAGGGAGCTGTTCGACAAAGGCCAATATGTCAGTTGGGTTAAGATTAGTGTTTATGAGGGGTGTCGAGTTACTGCATGTGGTACTTAGGTTATCTGATGAGTTGACTGAATCCGTATTGTTTTTATTGATTGGTTGTTTGACTTCTTCGAATGCCCCTATCTCAGGAAGATTGTCACCGCTTCTTAAACCAAGTCTGCTTCTAATCTTATTACCAATACGGCCTGTTTTTGACATTGGTAATGATATTATTATGCTGTAGTGTAGTAGTATTGGCTTAAAATGCTGTTAATATAAATGCGTGTTCTTCTTTCCATTAGGTGAGTGTGGTATTGATTTAAACTCCAAATTTAACTGTAATATACATGTTTTAATAATAATATTAAAAAAATTATATTGTATAGGGGTAGGTCAGCGAACACTCGGCAATATTGCAATGTTTTACGTTTGTGTATGTATATCTCTTTATTGTGCATATTTAATACTTTATATATAATAAGTACATGTATATGTTACATGTACATGGTTAAATACGCAGCATAGCTTGCGGTGGTTGCTGTGCAGTTCAAATTCCAGTGTTCAACAGAATAACGCAGCACGGTTTGAAGCATCAAGTCCGCCCCTCCCAGTCGAGTCTGCAGTTTTCGACACATAAAGACGTTCTTGAATTCCACATAGACCAGTACAGAGGAGAGTGGGCATTTACTCGATATTTCACTGGACTGAACAGTTTCACAATGCATGGATTAAGTGTTTAAATATATTGAGATTTAATTTGTTATTTTTTTATTATGTTAAGTGATCCCGGTGCCTTATCAGCGTTTGATGTACACATATTCGGTCATTACAAATTGGTTGCTTGAGGAGTATGGTAATGTTAATAAATATATATAATACAATTAAGTATTATACATGCCACCCTCCAGTGAACAAATAATACCCCAAGCTTAAATTGTATGAACCGCACGCTCTCAACGTCAGAATAGAAGTGAACGAGAATATCGAGAAAAAAAAAGACCGACGGGTAGATGAGATGAAAAAGCATGATGGTACCGTTACTGTTAGTGGTTTTCTTTAGCTCATCGGAATATGCGTCTACTTCTTGTAGACGCATTCATGCATTCATGCAAACATGAATGTATGCGTGCACATTAATCCATGTGACTTTTGTACATTTGTACATGCAAATTCCAACACGCCGCCTCAAAAGTTACATTTATTATCACTTCAATTCTTGACATGAGTTTGTGCTTTAGTTTTAATTTGTTCATTTCATTTTTGAATTTTAATTCAACCAACTACAGTTTAATGGTTCGTAGTTGGTATATTCAGACAGTCCGACAGTCAGACAGTAATAGCTTCGTCAATATGTCTGCTAGTTGCTGATCTGTGGGAATATACTTTACACAAATTGGTTTCTTCTCAATTTGTTCTCTTGTAAAGTGATAGTTAATATGCTTTGTTCTCCTATGGCAAGTGGGATTATTTGCAATACTTATACAACCTTTGTTGTCTTCAAAAATATCTATTGGGCCACTTAATTCTAGATTATTCTCATTTATTAGTAATTTTAGCCAAAGATCGTCTCTTACACCTTCAAACAAGGCCATGTATTTTGCTTCAGTAGATGAAGCAGAAACCGACTTTTGCTTCATTGTATTCCATAAAACCAAACAATTTTCAAACATTTTAAAAAGATACCCAGTGGTACTTCTTCCGTCAGTTTCAGTTCCAAAAAAAATATAAGCTTGATATTAACATTTCCCTTCAGATATCTAAGAACTCTTTTAAGACATTGCCATGGTTCTTATTGTTGTTGTTTGTATATCTGCTTAGAATACTTATTGAAGTACTTAAGTCGGGCCGTGTACATAACATAATCAACATCATACAACCAATTAAATTTCTACACGGTGCATTACATAATTCTTCTGATTGCAGAGCTGTATTGTTTAACTTGCTTGGGAGGGGAGTACTAACTGAATTACAATCTTCCATATTACATTTTCTCAATACATTTTTAATATATGCTGATTGACTAAGACAAATCTCTCCATCAGTTCTATCAGTTTTTTTGCCAATAAAGTATCTAACATTTGAAACTTGTCATGAAGGTAAGATTTCAAATTGGACATTGTATATGATTTGTTTGTAACAATTACTACATCATCCACATATAACAAGATATATATATTTCTCGAAATATCTCCCTTATCCAAAATATAAATACACCGATCAACTCCTAAGTTTTCAAATCCAACATCCATCAATACACTTTCAAAAACTTCGAACCAACATGCTTAGGACTATATAAAGCTTTATTAAGTTTGCATACTTTATTCTCATAAGAGTGATTCGAACCTTTTGGAACGCTCATGTAGATTTCATCCTTTAGAGTTCCGTTTAAAAATGCAGTTTTTACGTCCATATGATGAACCATTAAATCGTATTGATTTGAGAGTGCCAACAATAATCTAGAACTGGAAATTCGTGCATCTGGTGCAAATGTCTCATCGTAATCAGTCACATATTCTTGAATGAAGCCTCGCGCTACAAGTCTGGCTTTATACTTCACTAAGTTCCCATATTCATCTAGTTTTGTACTAAATGCCCATCTGCAGTCAATTATGTTTTTATTTTCTGGCTCGTGCACTAAGGACCAAGTCTTGTTTTGAAAATGAGAATTTCGTTTATCTTGTATAGCTTTCTCCCAGAAAGATCTGTCCTCACGAAATTTAATTTCATCAAAGGTATTAGGAATATCATTTAAGCATATTTGAGTATTCATGAGACATCTTTCTAAAAATCGATATGATAATTTGGGTTTAATTTTAATTCTTTCACTGCGTCTGATGTCTTCTTCATTTTTATTTTCTTTTAATTTATCACCAGTTTCAAAAACTGGATCAGCATACTCTAGACATGTGGAATTTTCATTAAGTTGTTCACTTAACTCAGAATCAACAGATTCATTATTTTCCACCAAAGGGAAACCCAACTGTTAATTTTCTCTACTTAAAGATTCATTATTTTGTTCAACAATATTACTTTGGACCTCAGAATCTTCTTCATGTAAAACTCTTGATTTTAACATGCTTATTTCATCCACCACAACATCCCTTGCCATCATAAATTTCCTCGATTCCTCAATCCAGAATTTATAACCATTTGGTTCATATCCAACAATTTAATTGACTATTCGTCAAACTTTCTTTTTCGTACTTTATTTAAAGCATATACCGTCGAAACAAATATCTTAAGATATTTAAATTATCTTTTGCAATGCCCTAATAGGTTGCTGTTAAAACAGCCTCACCCCAAAAGTTCTTATTTAGTTTAGCACAACTTATCCTAGATCGAGCCTTTTCGGTGATAGTTCGAATCATCCGTTCTGATACACAATTCAATTGTGGAGTATGAGGAACCGTTAAATGATAGCTGATGCCTTTTTCGACACAGAAAAAACTCGTTTGAAAGATATTCCCTTCCATTATCGATATATTAATTCACAATTTTTAAATTGGAGTGAGCCTCGCTCTTCGCTACAAAGTCTTTTAAAAAGAAAAACACATCCAACTTATAAGTTATTGAATAGGTCACACAGTAATGTGTATACTGATTAATAAAAACTACATAGTAGTTCTTATTATCAATAGAAGAGGGCATTATTGGACCACAGACATCTGAATGGACAACAAACAATGGGTGTAATATTTTCTTTTTTTATTTGTTGATCGCATAATTCATGGTTTAAATCAATACTGTTTAAAATATTAGTATCTTCAAAAAGACTATTTCGTTTTATTTCTAAAATTTTCCTACACTTATGTGGCCTAATCTTTCATGCCATAATCGATACTCAGCACTATTCGAAATTTTAGACGTAAAATTGTTACTGTTCAATTGAAATTTTATAATAGGTACATTGTACTTGCATATTCTATTAAAGGCCAATTTACCATTTTTAAATACTTTTACCTGCATCCTGGATTTTCTTTACCGATAGTAGGTTGTGTGTTGTCACCTTCTAATTTCATGGCTAAAAGTTTCTTTCGCAGAGATAGTTGCGATGCTAAGCTTCTTCTCTCGTAAATTGAATCTAAATTTGGAAAAAATCTGCTTAGCAGTGATTTCAATGTTAGCGTAAGATAAGAAAGTATCACTCAAATATTCAATCATTACGCTTTTTGCATTCCATTCTGCCTTTTTTATCTCATCGGTCACTTCTGCTTGAGTTTCATTTATAACCCTCAAAAGATCGTGCTCTTCTAACAGCGCTCTCACTATAAACTTCCATATTGAATATTTTTCTTCGTCAAACGGTTTGATATTCCTTTTCCCTTTATCCATTGTATGGTTCTCTATCAAAAAACAGTACCGCAATAACTATCTGGCAACTCTCCGTAGCAACACCGAAGAGCAACCTTCCACAGCAACAACTCCGCAACAACAACTCTTCACAGAAACATTCAGCAACAGCGGCCAGCAACCCGCAGTAGCATTAACGTTGCTCAACAATATCCAGCAACAATGTCTTTCAGCAGCAGCGCTGTCTGGCAACACTGTCCTGTCGCAGTGTGGAGATTTGCGGCAAAAACGTTTGTGTCGAAAACGTTTGTGTGTGTGTGTGTTTTCGGGGAATTCGTAAATGTGCTAGAAATATCACGGAAAATTGGTGATGTGTATGTAGCTTCTTCCTGGAAATAGAAAAAAAAATGTTGCATCGAATTTTTCGCAGCCGTTATACATGAAACCAATTTAATCCTCTTTGTTGTTCAGGAATTGCTCCTTGTTGTTCATGAACCACCTCATGTATGTACATACATATATGTACATATTCGTATGCACACACACACAAATCATTAGTTCACTTTATGCGTTTTCACATTGTAACGGTCAAAGCACCATTATTTATTCACTGCAATTGTGATTGGGCCCATAACCTATGGTAATAAATAAATACATATATAAATATATATACTATACACCAACCAGAAAAAGTCTGCGTACACACTTAACTCTAAAATTTGATGTTGTATATAAGATATTGCCCAAATTTTTTGTATATTAACAACACATCTATTTTCAAAAATTATAGCTGGTCTTTATTTATTAAATTCAGCAACTTATTTAATTAAAATTAAAAATCAAAAAATGTACACGTTTTTGAGCAAGAAAAAGTCTGCATACAAACTTAAAGCAATATAAAGAAGCAACTTATTGATATGGAATTATTAAACTTAGTATGAAGTAGGATACCACTTCCTCTTTATTGTTTCAGTCAATCGTTTTGGCATCGACTGAACCAATTTTTTGGTGAAAGCAAGTGGTATTTTGCTCCACTCATCCAAGATAACCTCCTTCAACATATCCTTGGAGGTAATTGTTCGCAGGCGAATCTTGCGTTCCAGAAAATCCCATAAATGCTCTATGAGATTGAGATCCGGCAACTGCGGCGGAGAGTGCAGCTGATGTTTTGTGTTGTAGACCACAGCTTTACATTGTGCGCAGTGTGCTTGGGGTCATTGTCTTGTTGAAAACAGAAGTCATCAGCCAGACCCAATTTTGCTGCGCTCTGGTGCAAATTGTCATTAAGGATGTTCATGTAGGCTTTGTGGTCCATTGTAGAGTCAATAAAAACAATGTTGCCAACTCCACTTGCCGCCATACAATCCCAGACCATCACACCGCCACCACCGTGCTTTACTCTTGGCGCAAGGTTTTGCACATCAAGGGCTATACCAGGTTTACGCCACACTAGTTTTCGCCCTTTTATGCCAAATATGCAGAATTTGCTCTCATCACTAAAAAAGACCTTATTCCAAAACGCTGCTCTTCGATGAATTTTATAGCAATATCTAAGAGCTTCTGTTTATTGGCGGGCGATATTAGTGGCTTCTTCCGAGCAACACAGGCATGCAAGTCCTCTTTTTTCAACATTTATCGGACTGTGTCGTCACGTAAGTCCTTCTTGTACTTCTCCTTTATGTCCTGACTAATTTTTGCGGCCGTTATTATGGGATTAAGCCTTACCGTCTTCAAAAGGTCCTGCTGCTCTCGATCGGTCAGCTTTGACTTGACCATGCCGGTTTCATTAAAATTTTGTATAACTCTTTGAATGATGGAATGTGTTTTGTCAACAATTTGGCCAATTTCCCGCAAGGTTTTCCCCTCACGACGAAGTTTGACAATAGTTTTCCTCAAATTGGGATCAATTTCATTCCTCTTCTTGTATCTTGCGATGTGTGGAATGCAATGTCGAAATTCATTAAAACAAAAAGCGAAATTTGTAATGCTTTTAATACAGTTATTTATCATCTAACGGTACCTAAAGCTGCATAAAAACCCTTTTCACACTGAGTGTAAAATTTGTATGCAGACTTTTTCTTGCTCAAAAACGTGTATATTTTTTTTTTAATTGTAATTAAATAAGTTTTTGAATTAATAAATGCAGACGAGCTATAATTATACCCGCTACCCATAGGGTAGAAGGGTATTATAGCTTTGTGACTTCAGAAAATGTATGTAAGAGGTAGAAGGAAGTATTTCCGACCCCATAAAGTATATATATTCTTGGTCAGGGTCACCAGCCGAGTCGATACAGCCATGTCCGTCTGTCCCACTGTCCGTCTGTCCGTCTGTTCGTCTGTCTGTCTGTATGAACACCGAGATCTCAGAGACTATAAGAGCTAGAGATTCCAAACTTGGTACCAGTATTGGTGTATGTCCTACGCAGATCAAGTTTATTTTAGATTTTCGCCACGCCCTTTTTCGCCCCCTAAAATCGAAAAAATCGATTTACTAGCGCAATTTTAAAGGTAGAGTCCCCAGTTTTGGTATATATGAAGATAATAACATTATCTTCTTGATGATTCTCAGTCTTTGGTCACGATCGGATGAAAAACTTGGAAGTTATTCAGAAAACAGTTTTGTATGGGAAATTCCATAGGCAGCTGCACGTGGAGTGTTTCTAGTGAACAATGTGACCGTGCATGGTATATTTTATACTTTATGCGTTATTTAGGATGTGATGGAATATGAATGTACAAATATACCAAATACCAAAATATCGAGCACACTCGACTGTATCTTTCTTGTTTGTTTTTAAAATGGATGTGTTGCTAATATAAAAAACAAGTAAGAAAGCTACAATCGAGTGTGCTCGACTGTAATATACCCGCTACCCAGCTCAAATATACTAAAATATACCAAAAAGTATTTTTGGTATATTTGTACATTCATATTCCATCACACCCTAAATATGTCGAAGATATGATAACTAGCTCACCTAAGGCTGAAGGCAAACAGTCTGTATCAGCTTATAAACTTCCGCTACCCCCTCAGCCTGGTACAGTACAAGGTCCTCCTCTACAACTCCGTTTTTAAACCAATCTGGACTTATGGCTCCCAGTTGTGGGGGAGCGCCAGCAACAGCAACGTATAAATCGTGCAGACAGCCCAAGCAAAGATTCTGAGAACTATCACCGGGGCACTATGGTACGTTCGAAATGGAAACCATTCAGACAGACCTGAATATTCTCCCCGTGCGAGATGTAATAGCACAACACATGGAAAATTACTACACAAAGCTGTTAACCCATCCAAACCACCTCGCTAGAGCATTAACGTTGGTGTATAGCCGTTCCCGCCTTCGACCGTCCCATCCAGCGACAATTATTGGACAGCCCATCATAAATACAGTTTAACAAACTGTTAGAATAAAGTAGTACTTTAAGATTTAAACACATTTTGTTAGTCTCGTAAGAGAAGCTCCAAAATAAACAACCAAAGTATAAAAAAAAAAAATAATATTGTCCGTTTGATTCGCATAGATTGAAAATGCGCGCCTAAGGCGACAAAATGTGGTCATATTAAAAGTAAATAATCTGGAAGATCGCCATTTTTGACGATTGGCAATGTTGGTTTCGTAGAAAAAGGGTGAAAAACAATATGGGTGCATTGTTGAATGGCGAACTTTTTGAAAAATTTGGTCATGAACCACTCAAATTAGATTTTCTCAAGAACGGCTTTAGCGATTTTAGAAAAAATAAAAGCAACATGGTTTTCTATTTGAATCAAATAGATTGAAATTGCGCGCCATTGGCGACAAGTTCATTATATATGGGCAATATTATATTTTAATAGTTCACCTATTGGTTGGTGGGTGACGCTGGACAAATTACTTAAAAAGTTATTATGTTGAATAAACATATATGACATAATAAATATATATATAAAATATCAATAAAATCACAATATTTTTTTAAATACATAGTTTAATTGTGTAATTTAGTGTTATTGGACCATATTTGTTATTTGAAGTATGTACATTTCCCGCCACGCTGTGTTCGCGCTCTCTAACACTAAATTAGTTCTGGACTGGTTTCAGCTGCATGATACACCTGTAAAATGAACTAGTGTAGGTGGGGTGATATATTATCTATTTTCTAATAAACGGCTCTAAGAATGCCGAACAAAATTGATGTGTACCTTCCAAAGATATGTGTCAACCAATACACAATGCGCGAACTGGCTGACAAGATGGTTGGAAAAAGTTATAGCCGTTAATCGGCAACATTGTCAATTTTGGTTCATTTTGTATGGGGCTGGAAGCGAGTTTGGTGAACGGCTCCCCGAATATCTCAAAAACGACTTTAGCGATTTTGATGATACTTTGGAGATATATTCTCAAAGATGTACCCTATAACCTGTCGTTAGCCGATTTGGGCGACAATTCTTCAGATCTGATATATTGTTGTTACGCCAATTTTTCGAACGCAAAATTAGGGTATAAATACTGCATAGAAATTCTAATAATTCCGCTCCAATTGTAGTAGCAAGAAAAGTTGCTCTTTCTTTTCTTTTTCGCCGTCACACTAAGAGAAAAATTCGAAATGAAAAATTAACTTAAATATTAAATAGAATTGAAAGAAACGAAAGTTAAAAAAAAAAAAATATAGACTATAAAAGAGAACATGCGAGAAGAGAAAAATATGTTTCTTGTACTAGAGCCGAAAGCGAAGCAGTATTAAAGGAACGGTCGAAATATAAAAAGAAATAAATAAATGTCAATATTATTAAAGAAATATAATTAAGTCGAGAATACGTATATACATTGAATGGTAAAAGCCTCTAGGGTAACCATTCCTTCTTTGTTATATTTTACTTAAGCCTTTAAAAAAAAATGTATTTAATCAGTGATCCAGTAATCTTAAGTAGGGCGAGCCACAGGCTTAACAACATCGGCGTCTCGTTTGCTGAATTTTCTTTACTCTTTTATTTTCCGCTTTTCTTAGTTAATCAAATTCTTTATTGGAATTAATTTGCATTCTCCCGGTTTCTCTCCCCTATCTACGATTTAATTTCGTATGTCGTCGCAAGCACGCTCAATTTCTTGATTTAATAATATTAGCAAAATACCAGATCCGAATTAGCAAGACCTCCACCCCCAAAGCCGACGAGCTAGAGCCGAATACTATAGCGTGCCCTGCGAAGTCAAATCTTCGTTCAATACTGGGCAACATAAGGTTGCATGTTACAACAGGAAGTACTGTACTGCAGCGTTTCTGGAGATAAAGCAGGCTTTTGATCGTGTCTGGCATCTACTCTTGCTTTACAAGCTCAAGTCCATGCTGCCAACCCCATTCTTCCTGCTTCTTAAATCCTACTTACATACGCGCCTATTCTATGTCAGATGCGAATGGGCTGAGTCCGAAATCTTCGAAGTAAAAGCAGGTGTTCCCCAGGGAAGCGTGTTAGGCCCTATTATGCAGACATTCCAGTGCTTGAAGGGAGGATCTCGTCATTGCAACATTCGCCAACGACACAGCATTTCTAGCCACCTCATCGAACCATGCAGTTGCATCAGCAATCCTGCAACTACAGCTCACAAAACTGGAACCGTGGAAGACTGCGAAGACTGGCCAAAGCACCTTATTACGTAAGAAACCAGATGATCCATAAGGACCACGAGATTCCAAGTGTAACCGAAGAGGTTAAAAGGGGCGCTTTAAAATACCAGGAGAGACTGGATCGACACTGTAACCCCCTGGCCGTCAACCTGCTAGATAATAGACAACATCGCTGACGCCTGAAAAGGCATCACCCCCTTGACCTTCCCTTTAAGACACCCAACGAGTGGTAGTAAACTTTTCCCTGTCAATATCCCCTATATGTTAAAAATACAACATTTTCTGTCATTCCATTCGTCGTAGCATTTACTTATTATCTTTAAATATATAGATTGTAAATATAAAAAAAAAATATGACACTAGAAAAATCGATAATATCGATACATTTGACTGGCGCAAAAAAAAATATACTGACAAACGGACAGTAGCTAAACATCAATTAATAACATGCGTAAATAAATAATAATATAAATATTACTAAAATAAATTACTATAAATCATATACACAAACATAACGGCAAGTAAGCATTCTAACTAATATGCATCACCGCCCTTTGACGCCCGCTTGATCAAATTGGCTGGTCATGCATTAGATTTCACAAACAGACACTAATTTGACACATATTTACACGCATGAGACTCGAAGAAGACAATTAATCGAAAATATAATAAAAATAAATAATTTATAAGTTTTGTTTAATTTTTTTACATTATGGTAATGTTAATAAATATATATAATACAATTAAGTATTATACATGCCACCCTCCAGTGAACAAATAATAACGCAAGCTTAACGCCAGAATAGAAGTGAACGAGAATACCGAGAGAACAAAAGAAGCCGATCGCTAGCTCGTTGGCTGCGCGCCGCAGTCTCGCATTCGCATCGAAGATGTCTTTCCATTTGCTCTTGAGTGAGTTTGTGAATAAACGTCGTCTTTGTAACTTGTAACTGGATCGTAGATTGTAGCCGCGAAACGCGAAAAGCTTGCCAATTATTGATCAAATCATTTAAACAAATTAAAATCAAAATTAAAATTAAACAAATTAAAATTAAAAAACTAAAAGCTAACAAGCAGCCGTGGGCCCAATCACCCAGTATCGTAATTGTGAAAACCAAATGTCTTTTCGTCTTTTCGTCGTCGTCAATCAAAAGTGAAAGGAAAAATACAAGAAAAACCGAGCCACTAATAATAAATAAATAAATCCCAACTAAATAAACCAACTAAATAAACTGAGCAAATAAAAATAAAATTAAATTAAAAAATGGCTCAATCAGTTATCGCATCGCACGGCTTACACCATTAAACGACACTAATCTGACCGACTTCTACTATCCCTCTATCAGACGGATGACGTACGACAGCAGCGCATTCTCCTTGGAGCAATTGTACGGAATCTTGATGGAGACGTGACTAGATCGATGGGCTTGCCAAACATCGAGGATTGGCCCAATTTGAAGCAGAGATTAATTGGCAAATTTAAGCCGCAGACACCAAACTACAAGCTACTAGAGAACTTCCGTGAGACGCCTTACAAAGGAAATTTGCGAGCATTCTGCGAGCATTCTGCGAGGAATCTGAGAAACGATAACAACTATTAATATCACAACTACATCTAGATGGTAAGAATAGAGATCTTGTAGTTTATCTACTAATTCGAAAACTATCATCTACCATATTTTCCATTTTGGTACATCACAATATACAGATTTAGGAAATGAAGGAATTTACGAAGAAAATACACACTTTAGTACATACAAATATATACACTGACGAGCAAAACTGTAACACGAGTTCATTGTTTCAACTTCAAAGGTCTGTATCTTTTTTTCTAATGCACGCATTTTGAAGATCTTAGTCTTGTTTTGTAGGTGATATCATTTAATACTATTAAGTAAGATTACAAGCCATTTGATATCAGTTAAAGAAAATGACACGCCAAACTGTAAAAAAAGTCAAATGTTACAGTTTTGCACTCGCAATGGCAAAGCATCTAATTAGTGACGCGTATGAATGGATTAACGAGATTCCTACTGTCCCTATCTACTCAGTCTGGTTTCAACTGTTGAGCTGAACAGACGTGTTAGCGGGTGCCTGCGCATTTTCGGTTTCATAACTGTGAACAGTTATTTGATAGGCAAAGTAACGGTGTGTCTTTCGTGAGTTTGTTTTGTGTCGCTTATTCGCTGTGTGCGTGTAAGCGATAACGACCACGAGTTGTGTGTATGTGTGTACAGTAGCCGCTGATTAACTGTTGTTTAAAACGGTAGTTACTTAATTTGGTAAGTTCAGTGTGAATTTATTCAAATTTTGGTGGTGTACCTTGGTGTCATGCCAGCGTGCAAACCAGCCGCAGTAGCGGGGGGGAGTGGTGCGTCGACGGACGACCTCTCTGCCGTTACTTGTGGTAAGTTGAAGCGGGGGAGGGGAGGTGCTGTGGCCGCGAGGAAATTAAAGAAGGCAGCTTCTTTAACTTCCTTTTTGGATGCCGCTAATGCTGCGAGTGTGGGATCTGTTGGGGGCGGCGTAAGCGCTGCCTCTAGCATAATCAGCATGACAGAGGAGGAGCTGGTTTCGGCAGCTTCGACCCCAATGTGCTCATTGGGTAATGTAAATGGTGTTTTAGAGGCTGAGAAGGCGGCAGAGGCGTTGGCTGCTCCATTGAGCAACCAGGGGCCAAAGATGCGCTTAGGAAGCCCAATTGAGCGGATGAAGGCAATCAGCAGGGACATGCTGATGCATGTTGTTGCTGATTGCAATGTGCAAGGCAAGGCGCTGGGTGACTTGGTGGGCTACCTCAGCGAACTTGAGACGCTGTTGTTCGCACAGGTTGCGGAGAATGAGCGGCTCAAGGGGCGTCTGGAGGAGGTTCGCTCTCAGGTGAGCAGTGGCCCGTCGGGCCACTTTCAGGTTCCAGCGCCGGTAGGTGGTACTCTGCAGCGTGCGCTCGTGCCCAAAGGGGGTCCCAAGTCGGCATTGCCGTCTACCCCGGAGACGCCGAGGCCTAAACCAGTGGAGACATGGTCCCTGGTGGTTCGCAGCAAGAATGCTGCGAAGACCTCCAAGGAAGTGGTAGAGCAGGTGGTGAAGGAGGTAGGGCCAACCCTGGGTGTGCGAGTGCATGAGGTGCGTCCTCTGCGTGACGGTGGGGCGATTATTCGCACACCGTCGGTAGCTGAGCGCAGAGCAATTGTGGGAAACGCCAAATTTAAGGAAGTAGGTTTAGAGGTCAGCGTGAATGTGAAACTGGGGTCAAAAATTGTAGTGCAGGGTGTTCACTCGCAGATTACTCCTGACGAGTTCATGAGTGATCTGTACGAGATGAACCTCAAAGACTCCATGTCTCTTGAGGCCTTCAAGAAAGGCATCCCCATGGTGAGCAAGCCATGGCCTGTAAATGGCGGGTCGGCGGTCAATGTTGTGCTGGAGGGCGATGGCATGGCCATCCAATCTCTGCTGGATGTTGGCCGCTGCTACATCAAGTGGTTTTCTTTCCACTTGCGGAACTTTGACCCGGTTCTGAGCTGCTTCCGTTGCTTGGGATTCGACCACAAAGTTGCGGATTGCAGGGCCAAGCACGATATGTATGTCGTCGCTGTGGCCAGGTGGACCATCGGGTAGCTAAGTGTGTTAACGCACTTAACTGCCGGAATTGCGCGTTTAAGGGGCAGCCATCAGAGCATCTAATGATGTCTCAGGCCTGCCCAATATACAGCGCGATTGTCGCGAGGGCCAACGCTAGACATTAATATGTCTTGCAAAGTCCTTCAGTTGAATTGCCAGCGATCGTACGCAGTCATGTGTGACGTAGGCAATATGATGTGTGAAAGGGGCAGTGTTGTGGCCCTGCTGCAGGAGCCGTATGCAACTAATGGTTGTGTACATGGCCCGCAAGCATGCGCGTTTTTACGGACAGCGGGGCCAAAGCTGCGGTTGTTGTGAATGATATTGGTATCGAATGCACTTTAATATGTTCGACCAACTGGGGTGTGTGTGTGTGCCTTAATGGCAAGTTTGGCAGGTTGCTGGTTGCGAGTGTTTACTGTGCGTTCGGGGAATCCCTCGAACCGTACATTGCGTACATGGATGAGGTGCTACTACTGGCGAGTAGCGATCCAATCATCCTTGGTAGGAAGGCGGCAGAGGCGTTGGCTGCTCCATTGAGCAACCAGGGGCCAAAGATGCGCTTAGGAAGCCCAATTGAGCGGATGAAGGCAATCAGCAGGGACATGCTGATGCATGTTGTTGCTGATTGCAATGTGCAAGGCAAGGCGCTGGGTGGCTTGGTGGGCTACCTCAGCGAACTTGAGACGCTGTTGTTCGCACAGGTTGCGGAGACTGAGCGGCTCAAGGGGCGTCTGGAGGAGGTTCGCTCTCAGGTGAGCAGTGGCCCGTCGGGCCACTTTCAGGTTCCAGCGCCGGTAGGTGGTACTCTGCAGCGTGCGCTCGTGCCCAAAGGGGGTCCCAAGTCGGCATTGCCGTCTACCCCGGAGACGCCGAGGCCTAAACCAGTGGAGACATGGTCCCTGGTGGTTCGCAGCAAGAATGCTGCGAAGACCTCCAAGGAAGTGGTAGAGCAGGTGGTGAAGGAGGTAGGGCCAACCCTGAGTGTGCGAGTGCATGAGGTGCGCCCTCTGCGTGACGGTGGGGCGATTATTCGCACACCGTCGGTAGCTGAGCGCAGAGCAATTGTGGGAAACGCCAAATTTAAGGAAGTAGGTTTAGAGGTCAGCGTGAATGTGAAACTGGGGCCAAAAATTGTAGTGCAGGGTGTTCACTCGCAGATTACTCCTGACGAGTTCATGAGTGATCTGTACGAGATGAACCTCAAAGACTCCATGTCTCTTGAGGCCTTCAAGAAAGGCATCCGCATGGTGAGCAAGCCATGGTCTGTAAATGGCGGGTCGGCGGTCAATGTTGTGCTGGAGGGCGATGGCATGGCCATCCAATCTCTGCTGGATGTTGGCCGCTGCTACATCAAGTGGTTTTCTTTCCGCTTGCGGAACTTTGACCCGGTTCTGAGCTGCTTCCGTTGCTTGGGATTCGACCACAAAGTTGCGGATTGCAGGGCCAAGCACGATATGTATGTCGTCGCTGTGGCCAGGTGGACCATCGGGTAGCTAAGTGTGTTAACGCACTTAACTGCCGGAATTGCGCGTTTAAGGGGCAGCCATCAGAGCATCTAATGATGTCTCAGGCCTGCCCAATATACAGCGCGATTGTCGCGAGGGCCAACGCTAGACATTAATATGTCTTGCAAAGTCCTTCAGTTGAATTGCCAGCGATCGTACGCCGTCATGTGTGACGTAGGCAATATGATGTGTGAAAGGGGCAGTGTTGTGGCCCTGCTGCAGGAGCCGTATGCAACTAATGGTTGTGTACGTGGCCTACCCGCAAGCATGCGCGTGTTTACGGACAGAGGGGCCAAAGCTGCGGTTATTGTGAATGATGTTGGTATCGAATGCACTTTGATGTGTTCGACCAACTGGGGTGTGTGTGTGTGCCTTAATGGCAAGTTTGGCAGGTTGCTGGTTGCGAGTGTTTACTGTGCGTTCGGGGAATCTCTCGAACCGTACATTGCGTACATGGATGAGGTGCTACTACTGGCGAGTAGCGATCCAATCATCCTTGGTATTGATGCGAATGCGTCGTCCCCCGCGTGGTTCAGCAAGATGTCTAGACAATCGTCTAGATATCTGAACCACAGTCGGGGTGAAACGCTAGCCGAGTGGGCCGTGTCCCAAGATGTGCGGGTCGTTAACGAACCCAGTGTGTGGTATACCTTTGATGGTCCGATGGGTAAAAGTGACATTGATGTCACCCTTGCGAATGAGGCAGCGATGCGTGTCCTGGGTGGGGAAGGTGTAAGTGATCACAATCCTATTGAGATTGTGTTAGCATACACTCCCACAAGGAATGAAAGTGTTTTGGGTAATTCGTGGTGCACTCGCGGTGTGAATTGGGCCCAATATGGGTTGTACATATGTGAGGCGGCCAAACTGTAAAAAAAGTCAAATGTTACAGTTTTGCACTCGCAATGGCAAAGCATCTAATTAGTGACGCGCATGAATGGATTAACGAGATTCCTACTGTCCCTATCTACTCAGTCTGGTTTCAACTGTTGAGCTGAACAGACGTGTTAGCGGGTGCCTGCGCATTTTCGGTTTCATAACTGTGAACAGTTATTTGATAGGCAAAGTAACGGTGTGTCTTTCGTGAGTTTGTTTTGTGTCGCTCATTCGCTGTGTGCGTGTAAGCGATAACGACCACGAGTTGTGTGTGTGTGTGTACAGTAGCCGCTGATTAACTGTTGTTCAAAACGGTAGTTACTTAATTTGGTAAGTTCAGTGTGAATTTATTCAAATTTTGGTGGTGTACCTTGGTGTCATGCCAGCGTGCAAACCAGCCGCAGTAGCGGGGGGGAGTGGTGCGTCGACGGACGACCTCTCTGCCGTTACTTGTGGTAAGTTGAAGCGGGGGAGGGGAGGTGCTATGGCCGCGAGGAAATTAAAGAAGGCAGCTTCTTTAACTTCCTTTTTGGATGCCGCTAATGCTGCGAGTGTGGGATCTGTTGGGGGCGGCGTAAGCGCTGCCTCTAAAATGATCAGCATGACAGAGGAGGAGCTGGTTTCGGCAGCTGCGACCCCAATGTGCTCATTGGGTAATGTAAATGGTGTTTTAGAGGCTGAGAAGGCGGCAGAGGCGTTGGCTGCTCCATTGAGCAATCAGGGGCCAAAGATGCGCTTAGGAAGCCCAATTGAGCGGATGAAGGCAATCAGCAGGGACATGCTGATGCATGTTGTTGCTGATTGCAATGTGCAAGGCAAGGCGCTGGGTGACTTGGTGGGCTACCTCAGCGAACTTGAGACGCTGTTGTTCGCACAGGTTGCGGAGAATGAGCGGCTCAAGGGGCGTCTGGAGGAGGTTCGCTCTCAGGTGAGCAGTGGCCCGTCGGGCCATTTCCAGATTCCAGCGCCGGTAGGTGGTACACTGCAGCGTGCGCTCGTGCCCAAAGGGGGTCCCAAGTCGGCATTGCCGTCTACCCCGGAGACGCCGAGGCCTAAACCAGTGGAGACATGGTCCCTGGTGGTTCGCAGCAAGAATGCTGCGAAGACCTCCAAGGAAGTGGTAGAGCAGGTGGTGAAGGAGGTAGGGCCAACCCTGGGTGTGCGAGTGCATGAGGTGCGTCCTCTGCGTGACGGTGGGGCGATTATTCGCACACCGTCGGTAGCTGAGCGCAGAGCAATTGTGGGAAACGCCAAATTTAAGGAAGTAGGTTTAGAGGTCAGCGTGAATGTGAAACTGGGGCCAAAAATTGTAGTGCAGGGTGTTCACTCGCAGATTACTCCTGACGAGTTCATGAGTGATCTGTACGAGATGAACCTCAAAGACTCCATGTCTCTTGAGGCCTTCAAGAAAGGCATCCGCATGGTGAGCAAGCCATGGCCTGTAAATGGCGGGTCGGCGGTCAATGTTGTGCTGGAGGGCGATGGCATGGCCATCCAATCTCTGCTGGATGTTGGCCGCTGCTACATCAAGTGGTTTTCTTTCCGCTTGCGGAACTTTGACCCGGTTCTGAGCTGCTTCCGTTGCTTGGGATTCGACCACAAAGTTGCGGATTGCAGGGCCAAGCACGATATGTATGTCGTCGCTGTGGCCAGGTGGACCATCGGGTAGCTAAGTGTGTTAACGCACTTAACTGCCGGAATTGCGCGTTTAAGGGGCAGCCATCAGAGCATCTAATGATGTCTCAGGCCTGCCCAATATACAGCGCGATTGTCGCGAGGGCCAACGCTAGACATTAATATGTCTTGCAAAGTCCTTCAGTTGAATTGCCAGCGATCGTACGCAGTCAGTGTGACGTAGGCAATATGATGTGTGAAAGGGGCAGTGTTGTGGCCCTGCTGCAGGAGCCGTATGCAACTAATGGTTGTGTACGTGGCCTACCCGCAAGCATGCGCGTGTTTACGGACACCGGGGCCAAAGCTGCGGTTATTGTGAATGATGTTGGTATCGAATGCACTTTGATGTGTTCGACCAACTGGGGTGTGTGTGCCTTAATGGCAAGTTTGGCAGGTTGCTGGTTGCGAGTGTTTACTGTGCGTTCGGGGAATCCCTCGAACCGTACATTGCGTACATGGATGAGGTGCTACTACTGGCGAGTAGCGATATCATCCTTGGTATTGATGCGAATGCGTGTCCCCCGCGTGGTTCAGCAAGATTCTAGACAATCGTCTAGATTAGAACCACAGTCGGGGTGAAACGCTAGCCGAGTGGGCGGTCCAAGATGTGCGGGTCGTAACGAACAGGTGTGGTATACCTTGTGGTCGATGGGTAAAAGTGACATTGATGCACCCTTGCGAATGAGGCAGCGATGCGTGTCCTGGGTGGGGAAGGTGTAAGTGATACAATCCTTGAGATTGTGTTAGCATACACTCCCACAAGGAATGAAAGTGTTTTGGGTAATTCGTGGTGCACTCGCGGTGTGAATTGGGCCCAATATGGGTTGTACATATGTGAGGCGGCCAAACTGTAAAAAAGTAATGTTACAGTTTTGCACTCGCAATGGCAAAGATTAATAGTGACGCGTGAATGGATTAACGAGATTCTATGTCCCTATCTACTCAGTCTGGTTTCAACTGTTGAGTGAACAGACGTGTTAGCGGGTGCTGCGCATTTTCGGTTTCATAATGTGAACAGTTATTTGATAGGCAAAGTAACGGTGTGTCTTTCGTGAGTTTGTTTTGTGTCGCTCATTCGCTGTGTGCGTGTAAGGATAACGACCACGAGTTGTGTGTGTGTGTGTACAGTAGCCGCTGATTAACTGTTGTTCAAAACGGTAGTTACTAATTTGGTAAGTTCAGTGTGAATTTATTCAAATTTTGGTGGTGTACCTTGGTGTCATGCCAGCGTGCAAACCAGCCGCAGTAGCGGGGGGAGTGGTGCGTCGACGGACGACCTCTCTGCCGTTACTTGTGGTAAGTTGAAGCGGGGGAGGGGAGGTGCTATGGCCGCGAGGAAATTAAAGAAGGCAGCTTCTTTAACTTCCTTTTTGGATGCCGTTAATGCTGCGAGTGTGGGATCTGTTGGGGGCGGCGTAAGCGCTGCCTCTAGCATGATCAGCATGACAGAGGAGGAGCTGGTTTCGGGAGCTTCGACCCCAATGTGCTCATTGGGTAATGTAAATGGTGTTTTAGAGGCTGAGAAGGCGGCAGAGGCGTTGGCTGCTCCATTGAGCAACCAGGGGCCAAAGATGCGCTTAGGAAGCCCAATTGAGCGGATGAAGGCAATCAGCAGGGACATGCTGATGCATGTTGTTGCTGATTGCAATGTGCAAGGCAAGGCGCTGGGTGACTTGGTGGGCTACCTCAGCGAACTTGAGACGCTGTTGTTCGCACAGGTTGCGGAGAATGAGCGGCTCAAGGGGCGTCTGGAGGAGGTTCGCTCTCAGGTGAGCAGTGGCCCGTCGGGCCATTTCCAGATTCCAGCGCCGGTAGGTGGTACACTGCAGCGTGCGCTCGTGCCCAAAGGGGGGTCCCAAGTCGGCATTGCCGTCTACCCCGGAGACGCCGAGGCCTAAACCAGTGGAGACATGGTCCCTGGTGGTTCGCAGCAAGAATGCTGCGAAGACCTCCAAGGAAGTGGTAGAGCAGGTGGTGAAGGAGGTAGGGCCAACCCTGGGTGTGCGAGTGCGTGAGGTGCGTCCTCTGCGTGACGGTGGGGCGATTATTCGCACACCGTCGGTAGCTGAGCGCAGAGCAATTGTGGGAAACGCCAAATTTAAGGAAGTAGGTTTAGAGGTCAGCGTGAATGTGAAACTGGGGCCAAAAATTGTAGTGCAGGGTGTTCACTCGCAGATTACTCCTGACGAGTTCATGAGTGATCTGTACGAGATGAACCTCAAAGACTCCATGTCTATTGAGGCCTTCAAGAAAGGCATCCGCATGGTGAGCAAGCCATGGCCTGTAAATGGCGGGTCGGCGGTCAATGTTGTGCTGGAGGGCGATGGCATGGCCATCCAATCTCTGCTGGATGTTGGCCGCTGCTACATCAAGTGGTTTTCTTTCCGCTTGCGGAACTTTGACCCGGTTCTGAGCTGCTTCCGTTGCTTGGGATTCGACCACAAAGTTGCGGATTGCAGGGCCAAGCACGATATGTATGTCGTCGCTGTGGCCAGGTGGACCATCGGGTAGCTAAGTGTGTTAACGCACTTAACTGCCGGAATTGCGCGTTTAAGGGGCAGCCATCAGAGCATCTAATGATGTCTCAGGCCTGCCCAATATACAGCGCGATTGTCGCGAGGGCCAACGCTAGACATTAATATGTCTTGCAAAGTCCTTCAGTTGAATTGCCAGCGATCGTACGCCGTCATGTGTGACGTAGGCAATATGATGTGTGAAAGGGGCAGTGTTGTGGCCCTGCTGCAGGAGCCGTATGCAACTAATGGTTGTGTACGTGGCCTACCCGCAAGCATGCGCGTGTTTACGGACAGCGGGGCCAAAGCTGCGGTTATTGTGAATGATGTTGGTATCGAATGCACTTTGATGTGTTCGACCAACTGGGGTGTGTGTGTGTGCCTTAATGGCAAGTTTGGCAGGTTGCTGGTTGCGAGTGTTTACTGTGCGTTCGGGGAATCCCTCGAACCGTACATTGCGTACATGGATGAGGTGCTACTACTGGCGAGTAGCGATCCAATCATCCTTGGTATTGATGCGAATGCGTCGTCCCCCGCGTGGTTCAGCAAGATGTCTAGACAATCGTCTAGATATCAGAACCACAGTCGGGGTGAAACGCTAGCCGAGTGGGCCGTGTCCCAAGATGTGCGGGTCGTTAACGAACCCAGTGTGTGGTATACCTTTGATGGTCCGATGGGTAAAAGTGACATTGATGTCACCCTTGCGAATGAGGCAGCGATGCGTTTGTTTGCTTTTGTATGGAGTGTCCTGGGTGGGGAAGGTGTAAGTGATCACAATCCTATTGAGATTGTGTTAGCATACACTCCCACAAGGAATGAAAGTGTTTTGGGTAATTCGTGGTGCACTCGCGGTGTGAATTGGGCCCAATATGGGTTGTACATATGTGAGGCGGCAACGCAAGTTCCGCTTGGCACCTTCAGTGCCATGAATGTGGATGAGCAAGTCGTGTGTGTGAATAGGTGGATAACGAGTGTGAATGATCGCATGCTTCAGAGACACCGCAAGGTGAATCTTAGGCGTGTGAAGTGGTGGACGAGTGAGTTGAGTGCCAAGCGGAGGATGGTTCGAACTCTGCGGAAGCGATTCCAAAGAGCTAGAATATCCGACGCCGATGGCGCTGCCCAGCTCAGGCGGGAGTATGGTAGGTGTTTGAATGAGTACAAGCAAATGCTTGTAAGTGTGAAAGAGGATGAATGGCGTTCATTCGTTGATCGCAATAAGCACGATCCCTGGGGTCGTGTTTATCAAATAGCGAGAGGGAAAGGCAGAGAGTTTAGCCTAGGGAACCTCAATGTCGGAGGCCTTCAGCTGACGGCGTGGAGGGATTGTATGAATGCTCTGTTGAATGTGTTTTTCCCTAGGGCTGATGGACAGGATGTTCCACTTTATGTGGAGCAGCCGGTTCAACAGCTCAGGGAGTGTGAATTGGGTGCGGCTTTTAAGAGGTTAAAGTCGAGAAAGTCGCCCGGTATGGATGGATTTACTGGGAAATGTGTAAATGTGTCTGGAACTCGATTCCAGAATATATGAATGTGTTGTATGGAAGGTGTGTGAGTGATGGATATTTCCCTAGTGAATGGAAATGTGCGAAAATGGTAGTGCTCTTGAAGTCGCCCGATAAGGTCAGGAGCAATCCTCGATTCTATAGGGGCATCAGTCTCTTGCCAGTACTTAGAAAAGTGCTGGAAAGAGTCATGATAGAAAGGCTTCTTGAGGTAGTTGAAGACCAGATGTCTGATAGACAGTATGGCTTCACTAAGGGTAGATGTACGGAGGATGCATGGCAATATGTCCGCGACTCAGTTGAGTCAAGCAACTCCAGGTACATACTAGGTATTTTCGTAGATTTCAAGGGTGCATTTGACCACTTGAGCTGGGCTAGTGTGATGAGGAAATTGAGTGAATGTGGCTGCCGAGAGGTGGCTCTGTGGCAGAGCTACTTCTCTGGCAGGAGTGCGATAGCAGTAGGGCGGTGTGAGAGTGCCACTGTAGATGTGGTACGCGGCTGTCCACAGGGATCCATCTGTGGTCCATTTATATGGATTCTGATGATGGACTCTTTGTTGCGACAGCTCGAGGCGGTCTGCAAGTGTTGTGCGTATGCGGACGATTTGCTCATATTGGTTGAGGGGCAATCGCGCTCTGTGATTGAGGCAGGTGCTAGGGAGTGCTTGCGCATTGTTTGCGAATGGGGCGACAGTGCCGGCGTCAGTTTGGCAACGGATAAGACGGTAACAATGTTGCTCAAGGGCACATTGTCTGCCAGTCGACCTCCTGTTGTCAGACTTAATGATGCGAGCTTGAATTATGTCATTGTCGGTGAATGGTTGTGCTTTATGCCACATCTCACCGGTCTCAGAGTACGGTTGCTTGGTGTGGTTGGGCAAGTGCGCCGCATTTTGAGGAGTGACTGGGGCCTCAGCAGGCGTGCTGTGCGTACCATATATAGCGGACTATTTGTTGCATGTGCAGCATATGGGTCGTCTGTGTGGTATGAGGCAGCTATGACTGTTGTTGGCAGAAAGAAAGTGCTGGCTTGCCAGAGAGTGATTCTGCTGGGTTGTATGCCTGTGTGCCGCACTGTTTCCACGGAAGCTTTACAGGTGCTGTTAGGTGCAGCCCCTCTTGACTTGGAGGTGAGGCGAAGAGCCTTGATTTTCAAGATCAAAAGGCGGCTGCCATTGCAGCAGAATGAATGGTTATATGGTAGTGATGTGGAGAGTTTAGGAGTGGATAGGTGTAAGAGTTTGCTGAAAGAGTGTGTTCTGTCTGACTGGCAGGTCAGATGGGATGCAAGTATGAATGGGCGGGTGACTTACGAATTTATTCGTAATGTTAATTTCACAGCTGACCGTGCAGACTTCGGATTTAATCTGAGTCTAGGTTTCCTGTTGACTGGCCATGGTTCTCTCAATGCATTCTTGCATTTGAGAAACCTGAGCGAAGGTCCGGAATGCCGTTGCGGTTCGGCAGCAGAGACTGCCAAGCATGTGTTGTGTGAGTGCCCACTGTATGGCGACATACGTGTGCTGAATGACTTAGGCATTAGGCAGACTGGGGGGGAATTTGACGTGAGTCAATCGCTCTCCACAAGCGAAAGAGTAGGGAACTTGAATGTGTTTGCCCGCACCATTTTTGCGAGACGACGTTTGTGCGTTCGTGAAGGCACGAATGAATGATAGTATGCCACGTGTGTGTGTGAATGTGTATGTAGGGAGTATTCTTGTGATACGAAACCTGACCGGAGGTTTTCTGGTACCACGGGAACCAGGTGCCCGCGGACTTATGTCCGTCCTGGTGTTTGGTTGCGGCCCTTCGGGGAGTATCGTGGTGGCTGTGGTTTAATATCCAAATGCGGAAGAGCTGTGCTCGACGTGGAGTTGCGTAATACAACCGGATGCCGTGATACCATAGATCGGCAGAGGTATTAGATAGGCCTCGCTCCACACATAGGAGGAAGTGACAACCCAAACAGTTGTTTTTTCAATGTGTACCTGCGGATATATTCCAAAGGGACGCTGATCAACGCTTAATTTGATTCCTTTGTGCTGGGCACCGTGGGATTGGGCCATCATGGCAGGTGCTTACGTTAAAAATCGTTAATTCCTGTCCCTATCTACTGAGTCTGGTTTCAACTGTTGAGCTGAACAGACGTGTAGCGGGTGCCTGCATATATATTTGTGTTCGTAACTCAAAGCAGTTATTTGTTTTGTGTCGCTTATTCGCTGTGTGCGTGTGAGCGATAACTATCGCGAATTGCGTGTGTGTGAGAATTTTTAGCTGCTGTGTAACTGTTGATTGAACATTATATGAAAATAGGTGCGTCGACGGACGACCTCTCTGCCGTTACTGACGGTAAGGTAAAGCGGAAGGGGGGTGCAGTGGTTGCGAAGAAGTTAAAGAAGGCAGCTTCTTTAAGTTTATTTCTGGACGCCGCTAGTGCGAGCATGGGAGCTGTTGGGGGCGGTGTTAGCGCTGCTTCTTCTAGCATGCTCAGTATGGCAGAGAAGGAACTGGATTCAGTGGCTTCGACCCCAATGTGCTCATTGGGAAGCATAAGTGGTTTTGAGGCTTAGAAGGCGGCAGAGGCGTTGGCTACTCCATTGAGCATTGTGTACTAAAAAAAACTGATTGTTGTCGAGTTCATGGACAAATTTCAATATGAACAAAAAAAAAAATCAAGAAAAAAATCTTTAATGTCAATATGAGAACAGCTATCACATTCGATGGCCGTATTCCAAAATTCCTACTAAAATTGCGAACAAAGCTGTGATAATTTCCCACCCTGTTGGGTGGCTTGCGGCTGCGCCGCGTGGTATACACTGCTGGTCTTAGGTTAGACGCACCCACTTTTATTTTAAATAAAATGCTATATTTATAATAATGCTTATTCTAATTGCCCAAAAAGCTTTTCTTATCAGAGTTCGAATCTTGTTCGAAAAATATTTGGTCACAGCTGGTTGATTTGCGAAAAAATAACTGTAGATTCGAAGATTTCAGAAAGCTCTATTGCAATCACGCGTGTTTTCGGTTGGTCAATGAAATAGACGCACTTTAGATTTCTTTGTCTTGCGTAAACAAGTGCAGTTTTTTGTATTGAGAAAATATTAAAAATAAACAAATAAATTGTTTAAGATCTATATTTAAAGTAAAAATGGGAAAAGCTAGTGTTATGAGCTTATTAGAACGTCAAAAAGTAGACTTTTTTCACTCGCAAGGACTGTCCAATCGAAACATTGCCAAAAAGATAAATCGGAGCTCCAGGACTGTTGATAGGTATTTGAAAGATCCAGAGGAATATGGAAAAAACTTCAAAGGAAAAAAAAGAGTACTATCTGAACAAGCAGTACGCAAAATTGTTAGAATTGCATCAAATTCGACCAAGTCCGCAGCTAAGATTAAGGAATTAGCCGGAGTAAAAGCAAGCCTTTCAACTGTTCAGCGTACAATCAGAAATGCAGAACACCTAAAGCGTCTAAAAATAAAGAAAAAACCTCCTCTGAATGCAATACGCAAAGAAAAACGGCTTCAATTCGCGAAAGAATACATGACGTGGAATGTTCAAACCGACACTCGGCTTAATGATTGGCGTTCTGTTGTTTTTACTGATGAAAAACGTTTTAATTTAGATGGCCCCGATGGTTTTCAATATTATTATCACGATTTGCGAAAAGATGAGATATATTTAAGTCGCCACCACAGCCGAGAAGGTGGAGTAATGGTGTGGGGTGCTATCACGTTTTATGGAACAATTGACTTGATTTTTATCGATCAGAAGATGAACGGCGATCGCTTCAAAACATTGTTGGAGTCCGTATTTCCAAAATTAAATGATCTCTTTGGACCAATTCCTTGGATTTTTCAACAGGACAATGCTCCAATTCATAACGCTCGAGTAGTAAAGTCGTTTATTTCGAGTCAAAACGTTAATATCATGACCTGGCCACCATATTCTCCAGATCTTAACGTAATTGAAAATGTTTGGGGCTGGCTAGCGCGGAAGGTATACGAAGGAGGAAAGCAATACGAAGATAAGGAAACATTATCTGCAGCTATTAAACGTGCTTGGAGCGAGATTTCGTTGAAATACATAGATTCCCTGTATGATTCTATGAAGGACCGGGTATATGAAGTTATTACCAACAAAGGAGGCAGTACTCATTACTGAAATGTTTTTTTTTTATTTCTAATAAATCAAATATTAACACCGTAAAAGTATGTAAAAAACCCAAGTGAGGCTCTGTTGCTTGACCATGCCCACTAGGAGATCCGTGTCATACAATTTCTTACTCTCCCCTTTGAGGCAAATATGGCACTTATTCTTTTGTAATTATGCACACATCTAATAGAATGATCAGAGTACCAGAAGTTTACGTTTTCAGTTCATTATAATTTTCTATTAATAAGTTTCAATGTGAGAACAGCAATAAAATTCGATAGCCGTCTTCAAAAATTCCAACTAAAATTTGCTTAAGGAGAAGCATAAGCCGTTTTAATTCACGTGCGAAGCTGCGTGCAAATTTCCCGCTATTTTACAAATAAATAATTAACATTAAAAATAAATAATTCTTTATAAAATCGAGCAAAACAAAAATAGCTTGATCTCGATGCCGGCCATCCACACGGATATCAACGTATGCGAGCATCTACACTAGTCGGCATAATTATTTTGACGAAACTTTTTTTGACTCTTGAACTTAGGCGCAAAACAAAGAATCTATTTTTAGCTATGTGCATGCCAAATTTTATTTCGTTTACCTTTTGTATTCTCTTTCCGCTGATAAGAATGCATGCAGACAACGGCTTTTTGCGTGGCACAAGTATTTTGACAGCATCTTTATCGAAATATTTTTACACTTCTAAGCACGCGAGAATCAATGAAGTTCAGTGTTTAACTTTGAGCAATATTAATGGTTGTTATTAAAAGAGAAAGTTATTAAAAATTATTAACTATCATGGGTAAAACGGCTGAGCTAAGTTTGGTTACCAGATCTTCAATGGTAGCAAAGTTTAATGCTGGAATAGCAGTCAAAGACATTGCCAATGAGTATAATGTGTCGCGTCCAGATTTAAATATAATTGAAAACATCGGTCTCTTATGAAACGTAAAAGAACAGTATCGTTAAATAAAACCAGAGATGAGACAATTTCTGAGATCAATTCCCTTTGGAAAGAGATATCTCCAGAGATCATCCAAAATTTAATCGATTCAGTACCGGAACGCCTGGAAAAAGTTATTGAAACTAAAGGAAATTATATATTTTACTAAATACCTTTTTTCCGTTTAGTTTTGTTTAAGTTTGAACTTTGTTACTCATATTAAAATACACTTGTAAAAATACTTATGCCACCACTTGAAAATTACAAAGTCTTATATTTTTCCAAGTTCATATGATAAAATGTTGGATTCATTATTATACCCGCTACCCATAGGGTAGAAGGGTATTATAGCTTTGTGACTTCAGGAAATGTATGTAACAGGCAGAAGGAAGCATTTCCTACCCCATAAAGTATATATATTCTTGGTCAGGGTCACCAGCCGAGTCGATATAGCCATGTCCGTCTGTCTGTATGAACACCTAGATCTCGGAGACTATAAGAGCTAGAGATTTCAAACTTAGTACCAGTATTGGTGAATGTCCTACGGAGACCAAGTTTATTTTAGATTGTTTCCACACCCCTTTCCGCCCTCTAAAATCGAAAAAAAAAACGATTTACTAGCGCAATTTTAAAGATAGAGTCTCGAGTAGTCTTTGGTACATATGAATATAGTAACAGTCTTGATGATTCCCAAAAATTTGGTTACGATCGGATGAAAAACTTGGAAGTTATTCAGGAAACAGTTTTGTATGGGCAAATCCATAGGCAGCTGCACGTGGCGTGTTTCTGGTGATCAATGTGACCGTGCTTCGAATATTTTATACTTTATGCGATATTTAGGATGTGATGGAATATGAATGTAGAAATATACCAAAAATAATTTTTGATATATTTTAGTATATTTGAACTGGGTAACGGGTATATCACAGTCGAGCACACTCGACTGTAGCTTTCTTACTTGTTTTTAAGTTTGTATTAGCACTAAGTAAAACAGCAAAAAAAATCATTAAGTTAAACTTGAACCATTTGTTTTTCGTCAAAATAATTATGCCGACTAGTGTACATGCGCAAAGGAGACATGCATAGCGCAACGAAATCCGCACGTGCTTACCATTCCGCTACGTTGCGGGTATTTCACAGTCGAGCCAACTCAACTGAAGCTATCTGTCGTATTTTTATTTCCAACAATGTTCAGTGCATGTGGTAAAATGTACACATTTTATGTTGCTGTGTCTAATAGGCGAGTTGTTGTTGGATGTCGATTTCGCACACCGTTATACAATGCTTGCCGCTTATTTCGCGACCCAGTGGTATTTTACGGCCCAGTGAGAATTCTTTAGTGATTTTGTAATCGACTCATGATGCGTTTTATTTTGGTATGGTGTAACGAGGATATAATTATATATGTGCGTATGTGAATAGTGACAAGAAAATGTCTGTATGACTGCGAAATGCATATGTTTATTGAAGTGTAGGGCTTTGTGATAATTTCCCACCTTGTTGTAAACAATGTGTACTATGTGATAGAACTGTACCGCGAGATATTTAAATGAATTTAAAATAAAATAAAATAATTCAATTCGGTGAACAACAGTACAAATGACATATGTTCATTTGCTGCTGAGTACTTTAATGTTATTAATACTGACAGGCTTGTGAACGTAGTCACAACCAATGTCGTTCTTGAGTGCGGCGATTGTAATAATTTTAAAGAGTGATTAATTATGTAAAATATTATTATTATGGGAAATCCGTACTCTGTAAAAATGTCAGTCTCTCAACACATGGGTGTATTAAGTCGCAAAAACAATTGAGGATCCGAGGTTTCTTCTAAATCTTGTCGGTTTATCTTATTTTTTTTTTTTATTTTTTTTTCCTACAAGTTATTGAGACTGCTTTTAGTTTTCAACCAAATTTTAAATTAGCTATTTATATTCTCAGTTTTTTAATCAATGTGGAATTCGATTTTGCTATTCATTATTTTAATAAATTGATACAAAAAAATACAAATATTTATAACAGCGAAAACGAGATACTTTATTAATTATTAAATAAAAACTATTTTCGGAAACAAAATATCAAAGTTTAATGATGTTTAAATTAGTGATTTTTCAATGCAAACCCTAATTTTCCGCATTAGTTATTTTAAAAGGCAGTAAATAGCTTTCGACAACATCCTCAATGAATAACTTTTGAATGATCTACTTCAACTCTCTCATTGTTTGCGGATTTCGTTTCGAGCATACTCGACTGTAGCTTTCTGACTTGGTAAAATACTAAAATTGTTTAGATTGTTTAAATAAGGAGTGGGTCTGCTCAAAAATAAGATTCATTACAAACTTAACCTAATTTGACTGATGTGCATGTTGGGAGATATTAAGTGATCCAGCATTTGCTGCAGATTGATGATACTGGGAAAGACCAGAGAAAACCAGTGAAGATAATTTCTAATGACTTCATTTTTTTTAAGTTGTATAAAAATTCAAAATAAATAATGAAATCCACTTCAATTTCCTCAGTATGTTCCCAGCTTGTTTCAAAGCTTCGCGAATCTGGTAGCAGGTAGTGGTTAGGTTTTGATATTATTTCTTTTCACAGCCCCTACAGCCTGCTATCCTGCTATGACGACATCGCACCAAAATTAATATATATGTATATGTTCTACTCTAGATTACAACTGTCAAGTATATGTGTACATATGACCATACCATGGGGAGTGTTTGCATAACTATATGACTTCAGGAAATGTATGTAAAAGTCAGATGGAAGCATCTCCGATCCCATAAAGTATATATATTCTTGGTCAGGGTCACCAGCCGAGTCGATATAGTTATATCTGTCTGTCCGTCTGTCTATCTGTTTGTATGAACAGCTAGATCTCAGAGACTGTGACAACTGGAGATTCCAAACCAGTATTTGTAGCGTGTGTGTAGCCCTTGTGTTGAGAGTGAAATACTCTACCTGGCACTCGGGTGCATAGACAATATTAGAGGTCGTGCACTTCTTGACTATGTCTCTTTAGACAGAGCTCGCCGGATGGGGTGTGGGTTTATTTGATCTAATAATCTAATATCTGCTTACACTGCACACTATCATAATGTTAAGTGCACGAAAAGAACAAAATTTATAAGTCGAACAAAAATTATGCTGTCGGAATTAATATCAAAAAAATTAAGAAAAATGGTACGGACAAGAGTTTTCGGATTGTGGATGTAGGACAATTAGGTGTAATTTAGTCCTACCGTCTTTACCCTCCCAACGTGGTGACTCGAGCTTTTAATTTCTTGAGGTCACCCCTTAAAGAATATCTTCTACTCTTCCGTTATGCGCACATTGAGCCGATTAGTACCGGCGACGAACCAAGAAAATTTAAATTAAAGCTTCATGATTATTTACCAGCTATTTAAATTTATTTCGAACAATATTCTTGTAAACTCCATTTTAATAACTAACTCCAAAATTTAACATTATTACAATATTATTACTACTTGATAAGAAATTAACCTATGATGCATAGGGACACTCCATGTATAATAATTCAGTTAATTATTAATTAAATATATATGTATATATTTCAAGCCTCTCTTATTGGGGTTTGAAGTGTTTATAAAAAAAAATATTATAATAATAGAACCAGCCAAAAGAGTGAATAAGAATGATCAAAAAAATATTACTCTCTCTGAGATTTTAATCCCTCGATGCGTACGATGGGCCCATTGTAGCAGCGAAGCTGTAGTGAAATTTGTTTTTGGCGGTTTTGCTATAGTTGAGTTTAATAGGGCACACAATAAACGAGGGTTAGAAATTACACTTAAACCTCTTTTTTTTCTTTTTTTTTTTTAATCGGTCAGACTCTGACAATTTTTTTTTTTTATGTACTCGAAAATTTAGATATTAATCACAAAAAAAAAATACTTATTATTTTGTTATTTTACATTGCCTTCCCTTCATGGTTTAGTCGAAACTTTATATTAGCAGTACTCAAGCAAGCAAAGATAATTAAAAAAAAAAATTATATACACTGCTCGCCACTTGAAAAGGACACCTCTAAACTCAACTTAATAACGTTAATTTCTGCCAAGCCAATCCATCTAGAAACATAATTTTATTTTTTTTGTCAAGTTAATTTAAATCTAGTAGTGTTGCAAAAATTACAATATTTTTCAAAAGTTGTAATTATAAAAAAAAAATTGTTAAACAATTCGTAACCAATTGTGCAGGCTTCATTTTGCACCACTTGAATAGGACACTTTCCCAAAAAAAATTTTTAGAATTTTCAAACTTTATTCAAACATTAATATTACTTAATATATTCTAGTTTAAGGTATTTTGTAACAAAAAAAATTTTTTTAATAATGTGTTGAGCCACCTTTGTTTTCCAAAACTTCACACATTCGGTTTGGAAGGGATGCGTACAATTTTTCCAAATAACTCAACGTAATCGAGTCCCATGCTAATTTGATAGCTGCCATAAGCTCGGGAACGCTCGAATATTGCTGTCCGGATCCATATACTTCACGTGTTAGCCATCCCCACACATTCTCAATGATGTTTAAGTCCGGCGAATATGGTGGCCACTTTAGTACCTCCACGTCTTGGCTTCTTATATACGAATTAACTATCCGGGCCGTATGTATTGGGGCATTATCGTGTTGATAAATCCATTTTAAATTTGCGAAAAGTGTTTGGAAGTGGGGAAAGTCCTCTTTCAATATTGCATTATAGCTTAATGCATTCATGGTAGTTTGAACAAATTTAAGCTGACAGGTGTCATAATAAGAAATGGCCCCCCACACCATAATACCTCCAGCACTGCTGTGCAACTTATCAAGATGGTGTGGTTCTTTTCGAAGATCATGAAAATAGTAGCTGTAGCCATCTGGACCCTCCAAATTAAACTTTTTTTCGTCTGAAAAGACGACACGATGCCACTCCGAAGTCCAGGTCACATGTGCGCGAGCGAAATCAAGGCGTTACAGCTTCCGAACCGGGTTAAGAGGTGGCTTCTTCTTGATTTTTAGTCTCTTCAGGTGTGGAACATTATTGATGACTCGACGCATGGTTGTCAAACTTGCTTTGACGTCACGTTTTTGCCTTATCTTTGCCAAAGAGTCGTGCGAATTGGAAGCTTCTCTTATTATAAGTCGCTTGTCCGCGCTAGTAAGTACACTGTGAGTGCGGCCCTTCATGTTTTTGCCATAATTATCCTCATTATTTAAAAAATTGGTTACCACGTGACGGCTCCTGTCGATTTTTTTTAGCTATTTTGGCAATAGATAAGCCAGAATCCTTGTAGGCTTGGATTTTGCCTTTCTCCGCCTCAGAAAGAAAAAAATTGGATTTTTTTTTTATTTTTAACACAATTACGAATTGTTCGGAGCGGTTCTTTCGAGTTCTTTCGGGTTTATTTTTCTTTCATTATATGACGGGTTCGTCGGCGCTGAAGTGATGGGCCAGAATAAAATATGCGATCAAGTCAAAAGTTCTCTCTCAAAAAAAAACTTCCGCCTGCCCTTTTATGCTGCTTCTGCCGCTGCGCCGTCGCGAGCTATATGACGAAGCTCAGCTGGGACAGTGGCGCAGTATAGAAGTCTCAATAGGCGGTTTCTTCTATTAACGACGGTGTCGGCCGCCGGCAACCATAAACCCAAGATGGCCCCTTTCTTACTTCTCGCTTCGGACCTTGTCTCTAATTCCTCCGTGACCGGCCGGACGGATCCTATTAGAAAACAAATGATTTGATATAACCTTTTAGAATTTCCAAAAACTAATAAAATTTTGGCCACCGTTTTGCTAATTGATGCGCGCCGAATGTAAGCTAATCGCTGCTTATACTCGCGAGAGTCAAAGGTGTTGACTTGTGGCCGTCCGAAAAACAATTGACTGATTAATTCGTCCGAGCAGCTAGATATAGGTCATGGGCTGGTTTCGCCAGTGAAATTTTCCATTCGCTTAACCTTCACCCAATAACTTTTCCGCAAACAAATCTATGCACATGCAGGGTGATGCTTAGGTTTCTAGCAGTACAGTGGGATGCAAACTATGCTGCGCCAGCTGGACACTACACATTGGTGTATGTCCCATTTCGGCCCCCTCAAATCGAAACAAAAAGATTTACTAGCGCAATTTTAAAGATCGAACATTCTGAGTCATTCACATTCTACGCGGAAGCTACGCTTAAGCTATCAAAAACATTTACGCGAATTCCGAAAACAAAACAAAAAGTGTGACGACGAAGACGACATATCGCCTTGGAGCTGATAAAGTATAAAACCTGAGTCAAACGGAACTAAGAGACTAAACCAAGTTTCTCCGATTCTCCTAAATAAAAAATTTGCATTGGACACCGGATCTAGCACTAGCTGCAATAAATTCGCTATTTTAACGGAACTCTCACGAACTGAAAAAGGTAATGATGCAGACGAAAACGAAGCTCTGGACATGATAGATGAAGACAACATTGGTGGACCTGCCAGGCCGCCACCTATCTTCTTATCGGATGTTAGTGATAAAAGTAGTATGCTAGCCTACATCGAAAAGAAAATTAAAAAACAAAAATTTCTCAACGAGATGTATAAGTGAGAGTTATGGTTAAGTCTATTGATGAATACAGGTCCCTCGTTAAAATTCTTGCTAGTGATTTTGTCAAGTTCCACACATACCAGCTTAGACATGAAAGAGCATTTAGGGTCGTTATAAAGAATTTGCACTTCTCCACGGATATTGAAGTAATTAAACAAGATAATAAATTCTAAACAAAAAAATCATTACACAGATAAATTCGAGGAGGATTACAGTAAAAACGAAAAGAACCCGCATAAACTCAATTTTGCACGTTTCTAGAAGTTTTAATTATTAAAATAATATTAATATTTTGTCCGAAGACCTTTATTTGAGATAACTTCCTGTACACGGTCAGGCATGCTCTCTACCAAATTTTCAATAATATCTTTGGGAATACGTCTCCATTCAGCTTCAACACGCTCCCAAAGGTTGCCCATATTTGATGGAGCTGCTTCGTATTGCCCGAGCCGTCTTTTCACGATTTTCAATCGGATTGATGTCGGGACTTTGTGCTGGCCATTCCATTAATTTAAAAGATTGCTTTTCAATCCATCCCTTAACAATTTTGGCCGTGTGCTTCGGATCCCCATCTTGTTGAAAAACAATTTCCTTTTCGGGATAAGCACATTTCTCAATAAAATTGGGAAGATTGGTCTGTAAGACTTGTAGGTAGTCCTCCTTCCGCATAATACCTTCTATTAACTGTAGAGGGCCAACATGCCACCACGTGAAGCATCCCCACATAATACTTCCACCACCATGTTTTACATGGTGTCTTTGGATACGATCTCCGGGTCTACGCCAGCAAAATTGCTTACCGTCGGACTGAAAACGGTTAAATTTGGATTCGTCAGACCAGACAACACGTTTCCAATCATCCACAGTCCAATTTTTGTGTGCCCTTGCAAATTTCAATCGCGCTTTAACATTTTTAACGGATAATGCAGGTTTGTTTTTTTTCACTTTTGCAATATACCCAATGTCTCGCAGCTCTCTTCTAGCTGTCCATTCGCTAACACTCTTGTTGATAGCCAAGGAAGCACCCTTTGGTGTTAGAAGCTTGTTCTTCCTCATTTCCGACATCATCAGTCGAGTATCTGAATCCTTCAATAATTTTTTGCGACCTGCGACTTGCGCTTTGGAAGTCACATTCCGCCTCTTTTGAACAGCGATTATCGCCGATTGGCTTATACCAAGCCTCTTGGAAATTACACGCGATGTACAACCATTCTCGGTCAGGCTAACTACATTATTTTCGATATCTTCAGATAATTTTCGCATTTTCATGCTCGCAAATTTTCAACAATTTATTTATAATTACGAGCTAGTCCGAAGCACGTTTTAATCTGTGCTACTAACATCAAGAATAATAGAAAATCAAAAATAACGGTGAATCTTTCAGCTCTGGAAAGCTGGGTTGGGTTAAGTGAGATATTTGAAAAAAAAAACATCTGCGATCGTTTGTCCAGGATTGCCCAAGAACAGTTTCGTTTGCCCACCTTTAGTTTCAAAATTACAAAAGTTTCGAAAATTTTCGAAAATTAAAAAAAATTTTTTTTTGAATTTTTTCAATTCAAATCCCTAAATAATCGTTTGCCCACGTTTGCCCATCTTTTAGAATTTTGAAAAAAATTTCATTTTTAAAGATATTCAACATTGAAAATTTTGTCATTTCTCACCTCATAAAATTTCAAAATCTAAAAATGATTACGATTTTTGAACTCAAATCGATTGCCCATCGTTTGCCCACGTTTGCCCACCCCCTAAAATTTGAAAATTTTGCAAAATAAAAATTTTTCACAAAAATCGTTTGCCCACGTAGCTCACCTAATAAAATTTCCTCTTTGTCTTTGATAAATCGGTCAAATTATGACAGGGAGTGATTTATGGCTTGAAATTCCTGACATTCAAGAAATCTACCAAAACTGATTCCATTCTTAAAACTATTCTTGTCCTTTACCACAAAGTCATACAACAGGTGCGTCCATAAAACCAGTTATAGATATTCCTTAAAACATCTACCATTGAAATGTTACAATAATGGGTTAAACCAAAACAGGTAGATTTTATTCACAAGTAAGGAACTTAGGTGTGAATGGGGGTTTCCATTTATTTTATCGATGCTCACAGATGAGGTAAAAATTAAATTTCAATTTTCTGAATCTGTGCTATATAGTAACTTAGGTAAGAATAGATGTAGGTCAATAAAGTCCCAAACACCCTCTTCCCATTGGTTAATTCATAATTTTCATAATTCTACCTATATGTATTTATGCAATTTTTTGCTTTAACACGATAACCCCAATAAAAAAATACATGTACTTGTTGTTCAACAGTCAAATATAAGTCGTTGACAATCCTTACTTCGTTAGTTCGATTGATGCGTTACGTGTGATGGGTTACCTCTGCAGCATAAAAATTAATATTACAATTTTTAAAACGTGATTGTCATTACGAATATTAATTATTTAACGTGTTGTGAACGGTTAACTCTTTAATATACAAATTAATATTGAAATTTTTAAAACGTAATTTTCATTACGAATATTAATTTGTTAACGTATTGTGAACGTGTTTGATAATTTCTCAATATTCTGAGCGATTAGTGTTGTGCCAAAACAAAGTGAAAAAGCGTTAAAAACCTTTACTGAGACGATGCCATCAATTCCGAAATTTGAGGTCGCTGAGTTAGTGGATGCACTCTGCTCTGCCAATATTTTTATAAATGAATTCCGAAATTCTAAAGCCTCGGACCGATATTGTGTGGATAGAAGTTAGTGACCGTTTAGGAGGAATTATTAGTGCGAAGACTATAAACTTCTACGTCAGGATAAATCGCAACAACATCTTGGCTGAAATAAAACAACGTTGTTGCATTGCGGACAGCCAGGTTAAATATAGCCAAAACTCCACACTACCCGAAGATGATCCAGAATACAGTATTAACGAAGCTTCGAAAAACGGACCTTTGCCAATGTTGTATTTTTCTTTGGAACAGGGCGATGAAATGTGGAAATCGATTGCGCCCAATAAAGAAAATGATGACACCGGAAAAGGCTTGCGATAGAAGAACTACTTACAAAAGGATTGGACGGATATTATTGCACGGGAGGTGTACAAAAAAATTCCCCTTCCATGTGCCTTCAATTTTAAGAAGGCAAAAATATCGCACAAGGAAGACAATATCTGGCTCCGGATTGAGGCATACTGCAATGAATGCAGTTCTATTCTTAAAGAACATTGTCTGGTGGAACCTGATGCTGATTGTGGAATCAGCATTTCAGTTACAGTACCAGAAATGTGCTATAAAAAAGCATCATTATGGAGGAAGGAAGCCACAAAGGATATAAAAGATGACGACCCCGAACCAAGTTTCATCCCAAAATTGCCAAAGTTGAGGAAATTACGAGAAGAGGCCATAAATAGAAATCTTGGAAGCACCACAGACCATGACCCAATTTCTTCTTTATACCTCAAGAAATATGACGGCGACTTGGCAGGATATATTTTGGACATTGGGCTGGATGAGTTTTATTGTATTTACTGTACTGGCGCTCAATTAAAGATGTATCTTTCTTTAATTAAAAAAATTAGGAAAATTTCTGTGGATGCCACTGGATCTGTCGTTTTGCCAATAATGAAGCCCAATGGAGATACAAGCTATGTCTTTTTGTGCCAAATTGTGATGAAAGGTGATGACGGCATCCTGACAGTATTTCAAATGCTATCCGCCAAGCATGATACGGCCAGCATTCAATTCTGGCTTAGCAGATTTATCACAAAGTCTGGATACTTTCCCTTAGAGATTGTATGCGATTTTTCTTTGGCTCTTCTAAATGCAATAAGTTTGAGCTTCAACGAATGTCGCCTTAACACATACTTATTTTCGTGCTTCAAGTGTCTAACAAATCGGGAATCGGAATTGCCACGATGCTTCATACGCCTGGACATGGCACATCTAATAAAAATGATGTGTCGCAAAAATGTGTTCAGAGGAAAGCTGCCAAGTGTCAAGGACTTTTATATAAGATGCTTTGGAGTAGCCACTACATGCGCTTCAAAGAACAGTTTCGGGAAAATGCTTCGCTCCATGCTGATTGTTGCAATCAGTGAATCGTCTGCGCAAACGAAAACAGGTGAATATCTGAAAAGTCAGCAAGAGGAGAACTATTTAATGAACAAAATTGCAACATTTTCAGCTCCAGAAGGTGAAGACAATGATGAAACTTTAAATGAGTGGCCATTAAAAGAGGCGGACGAAGTTGAGGAGGATTTTCAAAATTTCATCAACGATATTAAAATATCCGCCGAGAAGGAAGCCGCAACATGCAACTCTGCAAAAGATCGTCCAAATCCATATTTTCTGTCGGAATTTACTGATCCTCTTCTAAAGTTGTCTCGATATTTTGTATTACGGACTAATGTTGTTAAAGAACAATTCGGCTCGACATACGATGTTGGATCTTCTGCTTTAGTCGAAGCCTATTTTAAAGATCTCAAAAACTCTGACCTAAGCACATTCAACAGGCCTGTGCGAGCGGATAAGTTTGTGGTGCAACATATTCGATGCATCGAAGCAGCCTGCAAACTGGAGCAGGCTTCTATGAAACGTCGTACCAACAAAGTCCCGAGTTTTATTAAGGAAAAAGTAATGAAGATTAATGAAAAGGAAACAAATTATAAAGATACAACGGAATTGGAAACAGAAAATAGTGTGGAATACCTTACTAACGAAGAAAATTGGAGAATTAAAAACAACACAATGCTGAACTATTTGGATATGAACGCCGGAACACAAGAAAGTCATCACAAGGCCGTTTGGAGCGAGGGACCCGACGGATCTAAACTGGATAAAAACACCAGGGGGAAGTATTTAAAAAAATGCCCCAACATTGAGATGATCCATAACCGACCCCATAGACGAAGGAAGGACGCAATACTATAAAATGGCGGTGCAGTTGGACCAGTCTACATCGGAAAGAAACGTATACAACTTAAGAACACTTGCCCATTCGACTCGCTTGTTGAAATACTTTCGACAGCATATATAGACAACATGCACTACAAGGAGCACCTTGATAGTAATTACACTGACAACTTTTTTTGAGGTTTTCGAAAATTTTTTTTGGGTGGGCTACGTGGGCAAACGATTTTTGTGAAAAATTTTTATTTTGCAAAATTTTCAAATTTTAGGGGGTGGGCAAACGTGGGCAAACGATGGGCAATCGATTTGAGTTAAAAATTCGTTAGAAATTTGGAGATTTTCGAAAATTTTTTGGCTGGGCTGCAGTGGGCAAAGGGTTTTAGTGAAAAAATCGTTTAAAACTTTCATTTTGCAAAATTTTCAAATTTTATGGGGTGGGCAAACGAAGACCAACGATGGGCAAACGATTTGAATTGAAAAATCGTGAAAATTTTTAGATTTTGAAATTTTATGAGGTGAGAAATGACAAAATTTTCAATGTTGAATATCTTTAAAAATGAAAATTTTTTCAAAATTCTAAAAGTTGGGCAAACGTGGGCAAACGATTATTTAGGGATTTGAATTGAAAAAATTCAAAAAAATTTTTTTTTGAATTTTCGTAAATTTTCGAAATTTTGAAACTAAAGGTGGGCAAACGAAACTGTTCTTGGGCAATCCTGGGCAAACGATTGCAGATGTTTTTTTTTCAAATATCTCACTTTACCCAACCCAGCTTCTCAGAGCTGAATCTTTCCGATTTGTTCTGATAAGAAGAGTAAGAAAGCGAAAATAGGCGAAAAAGTGCCTACGTGCAAAATTGAGTTTATGCGGGTTTTTTTCGTTTTTACTGTAATTCTCCTCGAATTTATCTGTGTCATGATTGAATTTCATTAAGAATTAAATCAAAATAAAACAAACTTTTTTTGGATTATCTTGTGTGGTTATGATTTTGTGGGTGACGAAAGTCTGAGTTCTGAACATGCACTCAATTTTCCTCGCCACTGTATATAAAATGAAGCACATTAGTGACGCAATTGTTAAAATAGAACCGCCTCATAAAGCAAAAGACATTGTTCAGTGCCACCGTTGTCAGGAATTCGGGCACACAAAATCCTATTGCTTTAAACTCATAGGTGCGTAAAAAGCTCTCGTAAGCATCCCAGCGATCTATGTCCAAAAGATAAAGAACAAGCTTCTGGTCGAAAACAGATGCATTATAAGGGCCATACTAAAAATGATTCTGCAATATTTCAATCACCTATTGTGCCGACCTAACAACCAAAAGACTATCAATCATTCGCCCTAGTTGCTGCAGGAAATAATAATACAAATACCTCTCTAGAAACAATATAACATCTCTTAGAAAAGCAATTTGAACTCACAAATAACTTACTTAACATGGTAATGTTACTGGTCAATAAATAATGTAAGTAAGTCTAAACTTAGGAACCTGGAACGCCAATGGGCTTTCCAACCATGTTAATAAAATATCTCTATTTTTAAAAACAAATTCAATCGACATCATGCTTGTTTCTGAAACACACTTCACCAGTAAATCCTTTTTTACAGTATTTGGATATGACACAATAAGAGCTGATCATCCGTCTGATAGAGCCCATGGAGGCGCAGCAATTCTTGTTAAGAAGGGTCTGAAATTCAGAATTATGGACAGCATTACAGAAAATGCTATGCAGGCTGTCACAATTATGATTAAATGCATGCAGATGTCTTAATCTCAGCAATAACAATGTTATAGCTCCCACCAAGTTGTTATAAATCTTGGTTGAGCTCGATTTTAAGAAATTTTTCCAAGGACTGGGGACAAAGTTTATTGTTGAAGGCGACTTCAATGACAAACATCCATCGTTGGGCTCCAGACTAATTAACCCAAAGGGATCCGAATTAAATAATTGCAACCGGTACGCTTACATACTGGCCTACAGATACTCCAAAAACTCCAGACTTGATTGATTTCATAACATTTCTCCGGTATCCCACAAACACACATGCGCTTAATGAAAAGTTTCAAGCCCTATAAAGTCATCTCTGCTTCCACAGACACTAACGCGTTTCAAAACTACTAGAAGATTGTACATAAATACGAATCACACCCACAGAAACCAACAACCAAACCAATTGTACCTTTCCACTGATATTCGAGAAAAGATTTAACACAAAAGGGACTTGAGAAAACGTTGGCAAGAAACTTACTATCCTGCTGACAAAAGGTTATACAACAAAGCTGCATCTGAGCTTAGACAATTAATGTCTAACTTACGAAATGAATCTCTAGCGGCATATTTGAGAAATTTAGACCCTAATTCTAGCAACAAAGAGTATAACCTGTGGGGAGCAACAAAATATCTAAAGAGACCAGCAAAAAGAAACTTAATCATCCGCAAAAACATTGGAAATTGGTGTAGATCTGACGATGAACAAGCTGAGACATTTGGACAACACTTTCACTCTGTGTTCCAGACCAACGACATTAACAATCCTATGACAGAAGCTGAAATAGAAATCTTTCTTGGGTCACCCCGTCAAATGAGCTTTTGCCTATTAAAAGAATTCACTTTGACGAAGTCGTGCCATAAATTAAATGCTTAAACAATAAAAAATCACCAGGCCTGGATAAGATAGACGGCATCACTCTTACAACTCTACCCTTAAAATGCATACGATTTCTCACGCTAGTATTCAATGCTATTCTTAGGATAGACCAATAATGGAAATGTGCAGAAATCATTATGATCCTTAAACCAAACAAGCCAGAAACTGAACTAGCATCTTACCGTCCCATTAGTCTGTTGACAATATTCTCGCCAGAAGAAGAAATGGCTACCTGCCCCATACTATCTATTACTGAGATCCTACTTGTCTACGTGCAGCAGAGAAATGAAACGTCAACACTATGTCATAAACGCAGGCGATCCTCAAGGGAGTGTACTGGGACCAGTTCTTTACACTCTATACACGGCAGATATGCCAGCAACAAACAACTGCACCATTGCAACATATGCTGACGATACAGCCATTCTCGCAACAAGCTCATCTCGAGACGAAGCATCTCAAGTCTAGCAATGTGAGCTCAGTCTGATTGAAGACTGGTTTCTTCGCTGGAAAATTAAAATTAATTCCCTGAAGTCTGTCAAAATAACTTTTGCACTAAGACCAGGAAGATGCTGAAATGTCAAACTTTAGTATACGGCTCAGAAATTCCACAAGATACCTGTGTAAAGTATCTTGGCTTGCACCTCGACCGCAGTCTGTCATGGAAACCGCACATAAAAGCGAAATATCAGATCAAAATAAAACAAGTAAGAAAGCTACAGTCGAGTGTGCTCGACTGTGATATACCCGCTACCCAGCTAAAATATACTAAAATATACCAAAAAGTATTTTTGGTATATTTGGTATATTTGTACATTCATATTCCATCACATCCTAAATATCGCGTTAAGTATAAAATATACCAAGCACGGTCCCATTGTTCACCAGTAACACTCCACGTGCAGTTGCCTATGGATTTTCCCATACAAAACTGTTCTCTGAGTAACTTCCAAGTTTTGCATCCGATCGTGACCAAATTCTCGGGAATCATCGAGACTGTGATTATCTTCATACATATGTACCAAAACTGGAGACTCTATCTTTAAAATTGCGCTAGTACATTTTTTTTTTATTTTAGGGGGCAGAAAAGGGCGTGGCCAAAAACCTAAAATAAACTTGATCTGCGTGTGAAATACACCAATACTGGTTTGGAATCTCCAGTTCTCACAGTCTCTGAGATCTAGCTGTTCATACAATCAGACAGACAGACAGACGGACAGACAGATATGACAGATATGACAGATATCGACTTGGCTGGTGACCCTGACCAAGAATATATATACTTTATGGGACGGAAATGCTTCATTCTGCCTGTTACATACATTTCCTGAAGTCACAAAGATATAATACCCTTCTAGCCTATGGGTAGCGGGTATAAACACTGAAAATGTCCTGGTTACCAGTAGAAAATCAGCAACCATTTTGGAAAAAAAAATTCTCATCTACAAAACCATTTTGAATCCTGTTTGGACCTACGCTATTCAGCTCTGGGGAACAGGTAGCAATTCAAATATTGAAATACTTCAGCGCTACCAATCAAAAACATTGCGACAAATTGTTAACGCTCCATTTTATGTAACCAATGCAAATATTCACAGAGATCTAAATATTCCAACTATAAAAGAAGAGAAAATCAAATATAGTAAGAAATATATAGACAGACTTCACAATCATGTTAATAATTTAGCCCTAGGTCTATTAGACAATAGCTCAATTTATTGAAGACTCAAAAGATTTCACATTCTTGATCTTGCTGATAGGTAAATTTAAGTAAACAGGAAGTTATATTTAATAGCAGGTTTCACTGGAAATCTGCTATTCCTTATGTTATGTAAATATTAGTCATAAAATTTACTTATTGTCATAAGATAGATTGTAAATAAATATTGAAATAAAAAAAAATTAAAGATCAAGACGCATTGTCAGATTAGTTTTTAAAGTTACTTTCCTCAAACCTGACGTTCAGCTTTTGCATACAATAAGGTTTAACTACTGCAATAACAATAAATAAAGCGTGTGTTTTATTTTATATTTTTTTTGCTCTTCGCTCCCAACGAAAATCTAATTATATATACATATGCTATGTGTGTCCTTTATTGTGTCAATAGAAACGTTCTTCTCGGCGTACATTTTACTTAATTTTACATTTAATTTAAATTGTGATGCCATCGCCAGCAGCACCAACGGCAGAGGCGGCAACAACTACAACAACAGCAAGAACAATTCGGACTACTTGAATAACTATGCTAAATTCATAGCTAGTTTCTTAAGGCCGATGGTTCCCCTGAAGTTGATCTTATCACTATCTCGTCGACCGCCTCTGTGTAGCATGTGTACATATAACTTTGTATAAGTGAGAAACACATTGTAACACTTTGTTGCAATGTTTAGGTAAACAAGTTGGCCCAAGCATATTTCAAGTGGCATGTAATATGATCGCACAAATTGGGAAGTTCCCAATGGGCACATTATAAGTGCTGCGTCGGTATATTCCATACAGCCGACGGCACATGTAACCATCCTCTCTTACGCTCACGCTGTCACCAGCGCTGAGTAAATAGATATACATATATATAAGATATACATATGTGAGTCGCTGCGCTGCCGCCGCAGCTGCAGCCTTATATATAAGAACCTTATGTACTTGGGCTAAGCAAAAGGAATTATCAAGTGAATAAAGCAGTCTAAAACCAAGATCCAAACAGTACTGACGTGCTAGTGTTTTCGATTCCACAAAGTACTCGCGCTAATGTTCTCTCTGTACATCTATCTCCGGCTCCGGCTCCGGCTCCGGCAGCCACATCTCGCCAATCGTAGCAGTAGTAGCAGCCGATCCAGTCGCAGCAGCAACAACAACAACAATGAGCCAGCCAATCCACAACGTGCCTGTAAACGATAATCAGCAGACTATTAAAGAGTCGGGCAAGCCAAATGCCAAGCCAAACCCTGCCAATCTGCCACTGGTCCAACAAGCGCAAACCAAAAGTGCGCTACAGCGCCTAGGCCGAGCAGTGGATCCTGGAAGCGCTCGACTCCTCCGTGGCATCCATGCTCCATGCAGTGGATTCACGCACAGCTGGTTGCCAATGGATACATGCCGCGTTTCATCCAGAATGTCTTCCAAGTGGAGCTCCAGCCACAGCCGAACGGAGCCAACGACGGCATTCTGGAAATGAAGCAGCTTGGCAGCCAGTATGTGCGTGTGGAGCGCAAGAGGAAGTCAATCGAGCCAGCGCAGTGTCATCGATGCCAGGCCTTCGGGCACACGAAGAACTACTGCCGCCGCCAATTCATATGCTTGAAATACGCAGAGCACCATGCGACGCATTTGTGCACCAAGGCAGCCCGCATGCCAGCAACTTGTGCCAATTGCCGAGGTGCGCATATTTCTTCATACAAGGGCTCCAGCGCATACAAGCAGGAGCGCGCCAAGCTGGCCACTGATAAGGCGAGGGCAACAGTGGCACAGCTGTTGCAGCAGCCATCACAGCTGCTAACAAAATTACCATTTGCCAGGCCGATACAGCGACAACACCAACAATAACAGCCACAACAACTGCCGAGTAGTGGCATTACGCAGCATCGGTCATGGCAGTCGCAGTCCCAGTCACAGCAATGGCAGCAGCCGGCACAGCATATCATCAGCCCCAGCATCAGCAGCATCAACAGCAGCAGGACGAGCAACAGGAGTCAAATCGCCGCCAACTTCAGCAGCAGCCGAATAGCCAGCGAAATGTGCAACTGTTGCCCGACCGTCACGGCCGACACAACTACAACAACAGCCGCAGTCGCAACAACAGCCGCAACAATAACCACATGGTTGTTACCAGCCAGCCAGCTGATATGCAGCCGATGTCTGCCCGATTGATGAGCAGACAACAGCAGCAGCAGCAACAATATAGAGACGACTGAAAACAAAAAGACAAAGTAAATACTAACATACTATTACATATATATACACATACTCACGCGCACAATTGACCCAGTAAACATTCAAATATAAAAGCCTCGAGTCATATAAGCATACAAAGAGCACATCATTAGTGCACTAATTGTATGCACGTGCAAGTATGCTAAATCCATGCCAATACCTGAAAAGAAAAATAGAGTTTAGAGCATGCACACATATTAACATGTCCATCGGCCACAACGACACTCGCCTCTTCCCTGCCATGCCCCTTTTGACCCAAATAAGATCTGTAAAAAGACAAAAGAAATTGATGAGAGTACAAATTTGAATATACGACAGGCAGCCAGTATAAACAACAAATTATACTCACATTTTATTTATTTTACTCATCAATCTGACGACATTTCTGAAATAATAAGGAATAAACAAATTAATTGGACAGTGAACTAATATAATTAGACAAGAAAACTCACATTTACAAAATACATTAGTTCTGCAACGGAAAACGCAAATCAAATAAGTTATCGAAAGCCTCTCGGACAGCGAAAACTAGCTCATATGAGAGTCTATCGATAACAAATTCCAATTAGCAAATTCAACTGACAACGATATACGTTACCAGTTCAATTTGCCAAATTAGCCTGAATACGTACACGCATATATAAGTTAATTATTTTGTTTTAAATAATTACAAAAAAATTTGATTTCAGATTCCGATTTGGAACCGTTCTTTATTCAATCAAATTAGAGACTAAAAACTAATTCTGAAGCTAGCTCTATATAAACCTGTGAGTTTCAGCAGCGGCGTTGACTGCGCTGCTTCTGATTTGCGAATTGGTGCAGTTCGCGATATTCTTGGAACTACTTGCATCGGCATGTGGCGGATGTGTTGGGCAACTTGGCTTGGTCTTCTTGGAATCTTGCAGGTGCACTTGGCGTGTGCAGGAAATTGGGCAGACGCTGAGTCTGCATATTGGACTTGTGGGATTTGTGGCTTGAAATGTTTTGTGTGTTAACTCTTCCCCCTCAAATTCATGCTTGTCCCCAAGCCATCTTCGTTCAAAAGTATGGGATGTTGTTGAACTGAGGCAGTGGGGTTTTCCGTAGATCCTCTTGCTTGCGAAGAGATGGTTCTAAAGTTTCTGACGGGGCTGGTGTTGGTCCGAGCTGAAGAGTAATGGTTTTCTTCTTCCGACTGCAAGCATGGAGACTTAATGCACCAATCATGATAATGCCGAAGAGTGTTAACAATGTAATGCTATTGACCATGGAGTGCGTCTGTATGTTTTGTAGCTTGTCGGTGTTGTTAAGATGGAGCGCTTCCAGTGCTTCGAGGGATAGGATCCTTAGTCGTTCGGTCTCCTCTGGTGTCATTTGTGCGGATGGCGCTTCTGGTTGCATAATGAGTGGCTCCATATTGTTGAATAATTGCTCGTTAATTTGTATTGTATCATTGAGAAGGTGGATTAGGAACGTTCCTTCTATATGATTTTTAGTTCTATTCCAGACCAAATTGCCGTTGAAGTCATTGAGGAGAATTAATCCATTGTCGATTTCCTCTATTTCCGGGATGTGATCCGCGTTGCTGAAACTACACAGTGCTTTCTCTCCCTTTACTAATTTCGGAATACAATGTTTTTGACTTATATCAATAACGTTCTTTTTTTCACAAATTTTTATGTCTAAGTACGTTTTACAGTTTTTCGGTATGCCATATACTATATTGTTATACAAATATATTTGACTTATGTCTAGGTGTACAATTACGTTATTTTTTACTATTGGTTTTAACAAAATATCTTGATAATTAGTTTCTTCAAGGTTTGGAATTTTAACAATGTACAAAAGTGTGGTTTTATTACGAAGCATTGATATTTCTGCAAATTCCATTATCTCTTCTAATGACAATTGTGGCATGTTGCCCTTTTTAAATATATTTCCTATTTCTGTTAGTTCGTTATCATTAAGTAGCAGAGTGTTTGCAATGTTTAGTTTAGCCCACTGAGTGGCATACTTGATATTTATTATCTCTTCTTTTAATAATCTGATTTCATTATGAAGGCTAATGGCTACCTCGTTACTTAGAGAACTACTTTTTTGTATCGAATTCGTTAGGGAGTTTGATATAGAGGTGAGTGTATTGATTCTTTTCTCCAGTTGTGTATTAACTATGATCTGCTGATTATTATTGTTAATAAGATTATTGAGGTTTTCTTTTAGCATGACGAGATCGTCATGATCTGGGCTGCCTGCTATATATTTCCAGCCTGAACCTAACCAGTTTAGAGACCTGGCTTCTCGTTTGCTTGAGGAATCTGATATTGTTTTGAGCGCATTAAAAGTCGTAACTATTTCATGATGTATTGTCGAGTATAACGGGCTACGCTTTAAACCCTCTTCAGTGTGTCCGTTTATTAGGTCCAGTGCATTTTGGATTTGGGTCAGGTCTATTACGTGTACTAGTTTCGTTGTGGATGTCTGTATCTTTCCTAGCCCCCTATGAATAGTCACTGTCTGAGCGTTCGTGTAGTCTGTAATGTCCATCGTAGCTTCGGTCATTGTCCATAATAGTACTCTGTAAATATTAAGATTTAATGTTGCTTTTGTGCACTATTTTCCCAGATTCTGTTAGGATGCTCGTATTTTTATCTTCTTTAACAACTTCTTTCTTGAATCTAGAGGAAAGTTTTGAACCTAAACGAGTGTTTATTTTTACGTAAATTTCTTGTCCTGGCTGATAAGTTATTATTTCGTTTCTATTTTTATTATGAAATTGTAAGTTTTTGTTCTGTGTTAATTTGAGTCTTTCAATATTGTCTTGTCTGGTCTGTTCGTACTGGTCTGGGTTTGTCGTGACTGTCCTTCCGAAGAATACCTCTAATGGTCGCCTTTTCGTTGTGGAATGGAAAGAGTGGTTATATTCGTATACGGCTCTATCTAGGAGTTCTTCAAAGGTCCTATAGTGATTTTCTTTCTTCAAGCATCTCATCACTTCGGAGAGTGTCGAATGGAACCTTTCTACTTGACCGTTAACCGTACTCTTATATGGCGGTGCGGTGTAAATTGTAATATTTAATTGGTCCTCAAGCATGAACTTTATGGACCTTGAATTGAGAGATTTTTCATTATCTATTACAACAAACTTAGGTACTCCATAGTAGAAAATAATGTCCCTAAGTGGTATTCGAATATCTTCTATTGCTTTAGATTTGATTGTACGTGCCTGTGCTAATTTTGAGAATTTATCTATTGCTGTGAGAACTAAATGGCCTTTGGTTGAGTAAATGTCAACGTGAATAATGTGACCTGGGTATTCCGGTATTGGAGTTCTTCTTAATTCCGGGTTAGGAGGATGTCTGTCGTATTTGGATTCCTTACAAATTTTACATTGCTTTACCATGTCGCTTATTTTTTGTTTCATTCTAGGGAAGTAGAATTTTCCTGCCAATTGAATTTTATTTTCCTCGGCATTGCGGTGTGCTCTATTATGTACTTTGAGGATTTCTTCCTCTTGTCTATATTCGTTAGTGAGGTCTTCGGTCATTGATTGGGAGAATCGAGTTTTGATATTTTTGAAATGATTGGGATATAGTAGTTGTATTTTCCCCATTATATCCTCGGTTGTTTGAATGCAATTTATTACTGAAGGGTTGAGGTATTTTTTAAGGATTTCTACTAGCTTAATTTCGCTGAATTCTTTTTGATATATTTCGTGTCGGTGAAACGTGGGGAATGGTATAGAGAATTTATAATCAGTTTTGTCCGATTTGTGAAGAAATATTTGGTTCTTAAAGACGTTAATGGGAACTTCCATGCTGGGTGTTAACTCATGACTTGAGCTTTCCGCACTATGCTGAGTTGAGGCTATGGAATTTATTTGAACTGTTGGTATTCTTGAAAGTGCGTCAGCTACGACGTTCTCTTTCCCTGGCTTGTAGAATATTTCGTAATCATATTCTTCCAGGTACGATTTCCATCTTTTTATTCTGGCGTTTCCGTTCCAACTGCTCAAAGAATGTGTTAAGGGTTGGTGGTCTGTAAATATTTTGACTTTAGCTTTCCCATACAAGTAATTTTTGAGAGCTTTTAATGACCAGATGATGGCCAACATTTCTTTTTCATTAGCAGCATAGTTTTCTTCTGCTTTCGAAAGTGTTCTTGAAAGGAACGAAATTGGTTGGTTATTTTGTGATAGGACTGCTCCTATTGCATAATTAGATGCGTCTGTTGTTAAATGAAATTCTCTAGTGAAATCTGGATAACGAAGGATTATTTCCTTCGAGATAAGACAACTTCGCAATTTCTTAAAGGCTTCCAATGCTTCAGTGTTAAGCATAATTGATTTTTTTGATGACATATTTTTGGACACGTGTCCATCTTCCCCTCTTAAAAGAGACGTAAGGGGTTTTGCCAGTTTGGCATAACTTTGAATGAATCTTCGGTAATAACCGGAGAGTCCAAGAAAGGACCTAAGTTCCTTCAATGTTTTTGGGCAGGGATAATTAGCTATCGCTGCGACTTTACTTGGATTTGTCTCGATACCTTTATCGGAAATGACAAAGCCTAAGAATTCGACTTTGTTCTTCATGAACTCACATTTGTCCAACTGACATTTCATGTTGGCTTCTTGTAGAGTTCGAAAAATTAATTCCAAGTTTCTATAGTGGGATTCATCATCTTTGCTGAATATGATGATGTCGTCTATATAGATGAAGCATATCTTACCGATATGTTCATGAAGTATGTCATCTAAAGCTCGCTGAAATATAGCGGGCGCGTTTTTGAGACCGAAGGGGAGTCGTGTAAACTCAAACTTTCCGTTGTTTACGGAGAATGCGGTCTTTTCAATATCCGATGGTTTCAAAGGGATTTGATGGAAACCACTTTTAAGATCTAGAACGGAGAATACCTTATTATTACCTAACTGTGCAAGTACTTCACCTATCTCAGGAATGGGATATTTATCCGCGATAGTTACTCTGTTTAACTTGCGATAGTCTATTACGACGCGATATTTTTTTACCCCTGAAGCATCAGCTTTTTTGGGTCCGTCTTCTAAAAGCTCTTTGATTTGTTTATTCACTTCGTCTTTCAGTGTCATTGGATACTGATAAAACTTGGAATAAACAGGGGTGTCTGATGATGTTCGTATTGTCGCTTGTATGTTCGTGGTGTATGTTAACTTCTGATTTGGGTTAGCAAAGAGATTGGGAAAATTTTCCAAGATTTGGTTTAGCTTTGATTTTTGGGTTTCTGAAAGGTGGGTTGTTCTTGGGACTATCGTGTTTACTGCCTCGAATATTTGTTCTTTTAACGGGATTTTTATAGTGTTCCTAACAGTCATCAAGTTTTTACTCGGGTTGATTTCTGCTCCTAGTTCTTTTAAGGTGTCGATACCTAAAATAGCGTCAAAGGTTTCCAGATCTTTTAATAAGAAGAATTTTACTTCAACATCTGTAACATTGAATAAATTTGCAATTTTGTGGTGAGTTACGAGGGTGTTGCCTCCTATGGAGACGGCATAAAAAGGTTTTTGATTTTGAACTGGGTTTTCTACGAATTTTGGTTTTATGTAATTTCTGTTCGATCCGGTGTCGATAAGAATTTTAATTATTCTGCCGTTCCTCAATCTACACGTAAAGTATGGAAGAGAGGAACTCTTTATTCTAAAAAATGTAGTGCAGAATAATCGAAAAATTCGCAAGTGTCGTCATATGTGTTGTCGTAGTGTTCTAGTTGTCATTATGTCTCTCGTGTTCAGCCACGGCTTGCTCATAGCTAGTTGTGGTAGCGTATGTTTCTGCAGAGGCTTCTAAAGTATTGTCGTCGTCTGTTTGTATATTAAAATTTCTTTGTCTTTTCTGTCCGTCTGGTATAGGACCGGGGGGTCTTTTTCCTGTTTCGAATCTTGGTCTGTTCATGTAATTTACGAATCTTGTTTGTACGCTAGGATCCACATCCATAGGTTCTGGACGTGGGAGCGGTTTTGGGGCCATTGGCCTAGGTGGTGCAACCTGTTGAGAGTCTGTGGCAACGGTGTATTGCCGTGGGTTAGCTATTGGCTGGTACCCAGTATTCGGAAAATATCGTCTTGGTAGTGGAATCGGTGGTTGTTGTCCGTAGTGCATGTATGGTCGAGTCTGTTGTTGTCTAAAGGGAATTGGCGGAAGTTGTCTATTAACATTGCGTGGGGCTGGAATAGGCCTACCACTAGTGTTCCTGAAATGTGTCGATGGTACTTTGAAAGCTGCATGCTTTGACCTGAAGGCCTGATTCTCCATTTTTAAGCAGAAGTGGAGTGCAGTGGGTAAGTCTGCTGGCTCTTTCATGCCTAATAGTCGAGGCAAGTCACCTTGTAGACCTCGAATGAATGTGTCTAGTGCCTTGTCTCTGTATAACTTCGTCAACATCGCTTCTCCGTTTCTGTCAATGTCCATGCTACCTGTTTTGTTCAATATCAAGGACAGATGTCTGTAGACATCTTTGTGGAAATCTTCCACTGACTGATTCGGGCCTTGTACCAGTGTAGTCATTTCATATTCTAGGGTGGCAATGTCGCGTTTATCTGCATAATGCAGCGAAAGACATTTGCACATAGCGTCCCAGTTGAGTGGCACCTTATATGCCTCTAATGCCTGGTCTGCTCCCTTCGTTATTTTATCTCGTATCGTATGTAGAATGTTGTGGTACTTTGGAGTACCCTGATACGAGTTATACGCTTGTAAGACACGCTCTACGCTTTTTTTCCATGAACTAAATTCTTCTGGGTTTCCGCTAAACTCGCGTAAACCCTTAGCTATGTCGGGTACCCTGTCTAAGTCTGTCAAATTCCTTTGGTGTTCCGGGGCAATGACATGGTCCGGGAGATTTAAAAAGTCTTGTATTGGATTGGTATGCTGTCTTAAAAGTCTTGGCAGTTGTTCGGCCAATATTTCGCTTATAGTGGCTGTTAAAACGGCTCTGTTGTCCTCGTTCATGGTGGGTCTATTCTGTTGGTGATCTATCTGTCTATTATTTTGTCTTTCTATAGCACGCAATCTTTGTGCCTCGCTAATTTGTTCTATTTCTTCAGGATCTAATAATCGTGGCCGAATTAGATTATTACGATTGGCCATAAGAGATAGGGATGAATCAATCACTATGTTACTTCTTTTCTCTTTGTCTTTCAATTATGTTTTAATTTATAACCAATGGATGGTTTTTTCCTTCTACTTTGGAGGGTCCCTTGGGAATCGCAAAGTTGGAATAGATTATATCACCGTTGTGATCTTTTTATTTGGTTTATCGTTTTACACAGATTTATGTATTTTTATTTGTCTTATGTACTATAATTGAGCTTCGTATGCTTCATAATTTCTCTTTTTTAAAATTTTATTTCTAATTTAATTTCACTTTGGTTTCGTGTATTCGTTTTTAGTTCTTGTAATTTCTGTTTGTGATTTTCGTTTCACTTTTGATTTCCTTTATTCTTGTTCTTGTTCTTGTTTTTATTCTGATTTCATATAAATTTTCTTATTTCTAACTTACATTAATAATGATGTGGCCACCTTTCCCGATGGGACGGGGTTGTTCCTTTTTGCTGCTGCTACTCGGGCTCCGTGATCCATACCTCCTGGAGAGTATTCTGAGAACGGATCTTGCAGAATGTGTGGTCCACCGATGCAGTTCTTATAATCTCACCCAACCGCTAACTTAATGGCTTTGGTATGGGTTTTTGTTGGCTAACTTAATTGCCGAGATTGGTTGAACTGTGCCTTCAAGTGACTAACTTAATGGTCGAAGGCTTCGCAAAATTAATTGCTTTGTAACACTTGAACAAATTAATGTCCTTTGTTGCACTGAACAAATTAATGTTCTTTGGCTAGTTATTTCCCAGTGATTTTTTTAAGATCACGAGTCTCTGTTGGGATAATAACATTGGTTGAATCGCGCACTTAGTATACCGTTTTGCACTGTCGTTACGCTCTTCGATTTCACGCACTTAGAAACTGTTTTGTTCTGTCGATACGTGATTTTGATTTCGCGCACTTAGAAACTGTTTTGTTCTGTCGATACGCGATTTTGACCGAAATGTTCTTTGGCGCACTTAGAAACTGTTTTGCTCTATCGATACGCGAACTTTCCGGTCCCTGCTCGGGCGCCAGTTAATTATTTTGTTTTAAATAATTACAAAAAAATTTGATTTCAGATTCCGATTTGGAACCGTTCTTTATTCAATCAAATTAGAGACTAAAAACTAATTCTGAAGCTAGCTCTATATAAACCTGTGAGTTTCAGCAGCGGCGTTGACTGCGCTGCTTCTGATTTGCGAATTGGTGCAGTTCGCGATATTCTTGGAACTACTTGCATCGGCATGTGGCGGATGTGTTGGGCAACTTGGCTTGGTCTTCTTGGAATCTTGCAGGTGCACTTGGCGTGTGCAGGAAATTGGGCAGACGCTGAGTCTGCATATTGGACTTGTGGGATTTGTGGCTTGAAATGTTTTGTGTGTTAACTTATATGTGCGTGGCGGGTTTGCGTCCACGCATTCACAATTGCAAGCTCACATAATAGCGTGTAGCGTGACGTGTGCAGATCCGCTCGTGCACTTATATAAGTTAATTATTTTGTTTAAATAATTACAAAAAAATTTGATTTCAGATTCCGATTTGGAACCGTTCTTTATTCAATCAAATTAGAGACTAAAAACTAATTCTGAAGCTAGCTCTATATAAACCTGTGAGTTTCAGCAGCGGCGTTGACTGCGCTGCTTCTGATTTGCGAATTGGTGCAGTTCGCGATATTCTTGGAACTACTTGCATCGGCATGTGGCGGATGTGTTGGGCAACTTGGCTTGGTCTTCTTGGAATCTTGCAGGTGCACTTGGCGTGTGCAGGAAATTGGGCAGACGCTGAGTCTGCATATTGGACTTGTGGGATTTGTGGCTTGAAATGTTTTGTGTGTTAACTCTTCCCCCTCAAATTCATGCTTGTCCCCAAGCCATCTTCGTTCAAAAGTATGGGATGTTGTTGAACTGAGGCAGTGGGGTTTTCCGTAGATCCTCTTGCTTGCGAAGAGATGGTTCTAAAGTTTCTGACGGGGCTGGTGTTGGTCCGAGCTGAAGAGTAATGGTTTTCTTCTTCCGACTGCAAGCATGGAGACTTAATGCACCAATCATGATAATGCCGAAGAGTGTTAACAATGTAATGCTATTGACCATGGAGTGCGTCTGTATGTTTTGTAGCTTGTCGGTGTTGTTAAGATGGAGCGCTTCCAGTGCTTCGAGGGATAGGATCCTTAGTCGTTCGGTCTCCTCTGGTGTCATTTGTGCGGATGGCGCTTCTGGTTGCATAATGAGTGGCTCCATATTGTTGAATAATTGCTCGTTAATTTGTATTGTATCATTGAGAAGGTGGATTAGGAACGTTCCTTCTATATGATTTTTAGTTCTATTCCAGACCAAATTGCCGTTGAAGTCATTGAGGAGAATTAATCCATTGTCGATTTCCTCTATTTCCGGGATGTGATCCGCGTTGCTGAAACTACACAGTGCTTTCTCTCCCTTTACTAATTTCGGAATACAATGTTTTTGACTTATATCAATAACGTTCTTTTTTTCACAAATTTTTATGTCTAAGTACGTTTTACAGTTTTTCGGTATGCCATATACTATATTGTTATACAAATATATTTGACTTATGTCTAGGTGTACAATTACGTTATTTTTTACTATTGGTTTTAACAAAATATCTTGATAATTAGTTTCTTCAAGGTTTGGAATTTTAACAATGTACAAAAGTGTGGTTTTATTACGAAGCATTGATATTTCTGCAAATTCCATTATCTCTTCTAATGACAATTGTGGCATGTTGCCCTTTTTAAATATATTTCCTATTTCTGTTAGTTCGTTATCATTAAGTAGCAGAGTGTTTGCAATGTTTAGTTTAGCCCACTGAGTGGCATACTTGATATTTATTATCTCTTCTTTTAATAATCTGATTTCATTATGAAGGCTAATGGCTACCTCGTTACTTAGAGAACTACTTTTTTGTATCGAATTCGTTAGGGAGTTTGATATAGAGGTGAGTGTATTGATTCTTTTCTCCAGTTGTGTATTAACTATGATCTGCTGATTATTATTGTTAATAAGATTATTGAGGTTTTCTTTTAGCATGACGAGATCGTCATGATCTGGGCTGCCTGCTATATATTTCCAGCCTGAACCTAACCAGTTTAGAGACCTGGCTTCTCGTTTGCTTGAGGAATCTGATATTGTTTTGAGCGCATTAAAAGTCGTAACTATTTCATGATGTATTGTCGAGTATAACGGGCTACGCTTTAAACCCTCTTCAGTGTGTCCGTTTATTAGGTCCAGTGCATTTTGGATTTGGGTCAGGTCTATTACGTGTACTAGTTTCGTTGTGGATGTCTGTATCTTTCCTAGCCCCCTATGAATAGTCACTGTCTGAGCGTTCGTGTAGTCTGTAATGTCCATCGTAGCTTCGGTCATTGTCCATAATAGTACTCTGTAAATATTAAGATTTAATGTTGCTTTTGTGCACTATTTTCCCAGATTCTGTTAGGATGCTCGTATTTTTATCTTCTTTAACAACTTCTTTCTTGAATCTAGAGGAAAGTTTTGAACCTAAACGAGTGTTTATTTTTACGTAAATTTCTTGTCCTGGCTGATAAGTTATTATTTCGTTTCTATTTTTATTATGAAATTGTAAGTTTTTGTTCTGTGTTAATTTGAGTCTTTCAATATTGTCTTGTCTGGTCTGTTCGTACTGGTCTGGGTTTGTCGTGACTGTCCTTCCGAAGAATACCTCTAATGGTCGCCTTTTCGTTGTGGAATGGAAAGAGTGGTTATATTCGTATACGGCTCTATCTAGGAGTTCTTCAAAGGTCCTATAGTGATTTTCTTTCTTCAAGCATCTCATCACTTCGGAGAGTGTCGAATGGAACCTTTCTACTTGACCGTTAACCGTACTCTTATATGGCGGTGCGGTGTAAATTGTAATATTTAATTGGTCCTCAAGCATGAACTTTATGGACCTTGAATTGAGAGATTTTTCATTATCTATTACAACAAACTTAGGTACTCCATAGTAGAAAATAATGTCCCTAAGTGGTATTCGAATATCTTCTATTGCTTTAGATTTGATTGTACGTGCCTGTGCTAATTTTGAGAATTTATCTATTGCTGTGAGAACTAAATGGCCTTTGGTTGAGTAAATGTCAACGTGAATCATGTGACCTGGGTATTCCGGTATTGGAGTTCTTCTTAATTCCGGGTTAGGAGGATGTCTGTCGTATTTGGATTCCTTACAAATTTTACATTGCTTTACCATGTTGCTTATTTTTTGTTTCATTCTAGGGAAGTAGAATTTTCCTGCCAATTGAATTTTATTTTCCTCGGCATTGCGGTGTGCTCTATTATGTACTTTGAGGATTTCTTCCTCTTGTCTATATTCGTTAGTGAGGTCTTCGGTCATTGATTGGGAGAATCGAGTTTTGATATTTTTGAAATGATTGGGATATAGTAGTTGTATTTTCCCCATTATATCCTCGGTTGTTTGAATGCAATTTATTACTGAAGGGTTGAGGTATTTTTTAAGGATTTCTACTAGCTTAATTTCGCTGAATTCTTTTTGATATATTTCGTGTCGGTGAAACGTGGGGAATGGTATAGAGAATTTATAATCAGTTTTGTCCGATTTGTGAAGAAATATTTGGTTCTTAAAGACGTTAATGGGAACTTCCATGCTGGGTATTAACTCATGACTTGAGCTTTCCGCACTATGCTGAGTTGAGGCTATGGAATTTATTTGAACTGTTGGTATTCTTGAAAGTGCGTCAGCTACGACGTTCTCTTTCCCTGGCTTGTAGAATATTTCGTAATCATATTCTTCCAGGTACGATTTCCATCTTTTTATTCTGGCGTTTCCGTTCCAACTGCTCAAAGAATGTGTTAAGGGTTGGTGGTCTGTAAATATTTTGACTTTAGCTTTCCCATACAAGTAATTTTTGAGAGCTTTTAATGACCAGATGATGACCAACATTTCTTTTTCATTAGCAGCATAGTTTTCTTCTGCTTTCGAAAGTGTTCTTGAAAGGAACGAAATTGGTTGGTTATTTTGTGATAGGACTGCTCCTATTGCATAATTAGATGCGTCTGTTGTTAAATGAAATTCTCTAGTGAAATCTGGATAACGAAGGATTATTTCCTTCGAGATAAGACAACTTCGCAATTTCTTAAAGGCTTCCAATGCTTCAGTGTTAAGCATAATTGATTTTTTTGATGACATATTTTTGGACACGTGTCCATCTTCCCCTCTTAAAAGAGACGTAAGGGGTTTTGCCAGTTTGGCATAACTTTGAATGAATCTTAGGTAATAACCGGAGAGTCCAAGAAAGGACCTAAGTTCCTTCAATGTTTTTGGGCAGGGATAATTAGCTATCGCTGCGACTTTACTTGGATTTGTCTCGATACCTTTATCGGAAATGACAAAGCCTAAGAATTCGACTTTGTTCTTCATGAACTCACATTTGTCCAACTGACATTTCATGTTGGCTTCTTGTAGAGTTCGAAAAATTAATTCCAAGTTTCTATAGTGGGATTCATCATCTTTGCTGAATATGATGATGTCGTCTATATAGATGAAGCATATCTTACCGATATGTTCATGAAGTATGTCATCTAAAGCTCGCTGAAATATAGCGGGCGCGTTTTTGAGACCGAAGGGGAGTCGTGTAAACTCAAACTTTCCGTTGTTTACGGAGAATGCGGTCTTTTCAATATCCGATGGTTTCAAAGGGATTTGATGGAAACCACTTTTAAGATCTAGAACGGAGAATACCTTATTATTACCTAACTGTGCAAGTACTTCACCTATCTCAGGAATGGGATATTTATCCGAGATAGTTACTCTGTTTAACTTGCGATAGTCTATTACGACGCGATATTTTTTTACCCCTGAAGCATCAGCTTTTTTGGGTACGATCCATACGGGAGAATTGTATGGGGACCGAGATGGTCGAATAATTCCGTCTTCTAAAAGCTCTTTGATTTGTTTATTCACTTCGTCTTTCAGTGTCATTGGATACTGATAAAACTTGGAATAAACAGGGGTGTCTGATGATGTTCGTATTGTCGCTTGTATGTTCGTGGTGTATGTTAACTTCTGATTTGGGTTAGCAAAGAGATTGGGAAAATTTTCCAAGATTTGGTTTAGCTTTGATTTTTGGGTTTCTGAAAGGTGGGTTGTTCTTGGGACTATCGTGTTTACTGCCTCGAATATTTGTTCTTTTAACGGGATTTTTATAGTGTTCCTAACAGTCATCAAGTTTTTACTCGGGTTGATTTCTGCTCCTAGTTCTTTTAAGGTGTCGTTACCTAAAATAGCGTCAAAGGTTTCCAGATCTTTTAATAAGAAGAATTTTACTTCAACATCTGTAACATTGAATAAATTTGCAATTTTGTGGTGAGTTACGAGGGTGTTGCCTCCCATGGAGACGGCATAAAAAGGTTTTTGATTTTGAACTGGGTTTTCTACGAATTTTGGTTTTATGTAATTTCTGTTCGATCCGGTGTCGATAAGAATTTTAATTATTCTGCCGTTCCTCAATCTACACGTAAAGTATGGAAGAGAGGAACTCTTTATTCTAAAAAATGTAGTGCAGAATAATCGAAAAATTCGCAAGTGTCGTCATATGTGTTGTCGTAGTGTTCTAGTTGTTCTACGTAGTCGTCCATGGTTTGTTCTATGTCATTATGTCTCTCGTGTTCAGCCACGGCTTGCTCATAGCTAGTTGTGGTAGCGTATGTTTCTGCAGAGGCTTCTAAAGTATTGTCGTCGTCTGTTTGTATATTAAAATTTCTTTGTCTTTTCTGTCCGTCTGGTATAGGACCGGGGGGTCTTTTTCCTGTTTCGAATCTTGGTCTGTTCATGTAATTTACGAATCTTGTTTGTACGCTAGGATCCACATCCATAGGTTCTGGACGTGGGAGCGGTTTTGGGGCCATTGGCCTAGGTGGTGCAACCTGTTGAGAGTCTGTGGCAACGGTGTATTGCCGTGGGTTAGCTATTGGCTGGTACCCAGTATTCGGAAAATATCGTCTTGGTAGTGGAATCGGTGGTTGTTGTCCGTAGTGCATGTATGGTCGAGTCTGTTGTTGTCTAAAGGGAATTGTCGGAAGTTGTCTATTAACATTGCGTGGGGCTGGAATAGGCCTACCACTAGTGTTCCTGAAATGTGTCGATGGTACTTTGAAAGCTGCATGCTTTGACCTGAAGGCCTGATTCTCCATTTTTAAGCAGAAGTGGAGTGCAGTGGGTAAGTCTGCTGGCTCTTTCATGCCTAATAGTCGAGGCAAGTCACCTTGTAGACCTCGAATGAATGTGTCTAGTGCCTTGTCTCTGTATAACTTCGTCAACATCGCTTCTCCGTTTCTGTCAATGTCCATGCTACCTGTTTTGTTCAATATCAAGGACAGATGTCTGTAGACATCTTTGTGGAAATCTTCCACTGACTGATTCGGGCCTTGTACCAGTGTAGTCATTTCATATTCTAGGGTGGCAATGTCGCGTTTATCTGCATAATGCAGCGAAAGACATTTGCACATAGCGTCCCAGTTGAGTGGCACCTTATATGCCTCTAATGCCTGGTCTGCTCCCTTCGTTATTTTATCTCGTATCGTATGTAGAATGTTGTGGTACTTTGGAGTACCCTGATACGAGTTATACGCTTGTAAGACACGCTCTACGCTTTTTTTCCATGAACTAAATTCTTCTGGGTTTCCGCTAAACTCGCGTAAACCCTTAGCTATGTCGGGTACCCTGTCTAAGTCTGTCAAATTCCTTTGGTGTTCCGGGGCAATGACATGGTCCGGGAGATTTAAAAAGTCTTGTATTGGATTGGTATGCTGTCTTAAAAGTCTTGGCAGTTGTTCGGCCAATATTTCGCTTATAGTGGCTGTTAAAACGGCTCTGTTGTCCTCGTTCATGGTGGGTCTATTCTGTTGGTGATCTATCTGTCTATTATTTTGTCTTTCTATAGCACGCAATCTTTGTGCCTCGCTAATTTGTTCTATTTCTTCAGGATCTAATAATCGTGGCCGAATTAGATTATTACGATTGGCCATAAGAGATAGGGATGAATCAATCACTATGTTACTTCTTTTCTCTTTGTCTTTCAATTATGTTTTAATTTATAACCAATGGATGGTTTTTTCCTTCTACTTTGGAGGGTCCCTTGGGAATCGCAAAGTTGGAATAGATTATATCACCGTTGTGATCTTTTTATTTGGTTTATCGTTTTACACAGATTTATGTATTTTTATTTGTCTTATGTACTATAATTGAGCTTCGTATGCTTCATAATTTCTCTTTTTTAAAATTTTATTTCTAATTTAATTTCACTTTGGTTTCGTGTATTCGTTTTTAGTTCTTGTAATTTCTGTTTGTGATTTTCGTTTCACTTTTGATTTCCTTTATTCTTGTTCTTGTTCTTGTTTTTATTCTGATTTCATATAAATTTTCTTATTTCTAACTTACATTAATAATGATGTGGCCACCTTTCCCGATGGGACGGGGTTGTTCCTTTTTGCTGCTGCTACTCGGGCTCCGTGATCCATACCTCCTGGAGAGTATTCTGAGAACGGATCTTGCAGAATGTGTGGTCCACCGATGCAGTTCTTATAATCTCACCCAACCGCTAACTTAATGGCTTTGGTATGGGTTTTTGTTGGCTAACTTAATTGCCGAGATTGGTTGAACTGTGCCTTCAAGTGACTAACTTAATGGTCGAAGGCTTCGCAAAATTAATTGCTTTGTAACACTTGAACAAATTAATGTCCTTTGTTGCACTGAACAAATTAATGTTCTTTGGCTAGTTATTTCCCAGTGATTTTTTTAAGATCACGAGTCTCTGTTGGGATAATAACATTGGTTGAATCGCGCACTTAGTATACCGTTTTGCACTGTCGTTACGCTCTTCGATTTCACGCACTTAGAAACTGTTTTGTTCTGTCGATACGTGATTTTGATTTCGCGCACTTAGAAACTGTTTTGTTCTGTCGATACGCGATTTTGACCGAAATGTTCTTTGGCGCACTTAGAAACTGTTTTGCTCTATCGATACGCGAACTTTCCGGTCCCTGCTCGGGCGCCAGTTAATTATTTTGTTTTAAATAATTACAAAAAAATTTGATTTCAGATTCCGATTTGGAACCGTTCTTTATTCAATCAAATTAGAGACTAAAAACTAATTCTGAAGCTAGCTCTATATAAACCTGTGAGTTTCAGCAGCGGCGTTGACTGCGCTGCTTCTGATTTGCGAATTGGTGCAGTTCGCGATATTCTTGGAACTACTTGCATCGGCATGTGGCGGATGTGTTGGGCAACTTGGCTTGGTCTTCTTGGAATCTTGCAGGTGCACTTGGCGTGTGCAGGAAATTGGGCAGACGCTGAGTCTGCATATTGGACTTGTGGGATTTGTGGCTTGAAATGTTTTGTGTGTTAACTTATATGTGCGTGGCGGGTTTGCGTCCACGCATTCACAATTGCAAGCTCACATAATAGCGTGTAGCGTGACGTGTGCAGATCCGCTCGTGCACTTATATAAGTTAATTATTTTGTTTAAATAATTACAAAAAAATTTGATTTCAGATTCCGATTTGGAACCGTTCTTTATTCAATCAAATTAGAGACTAAAAACTAATTCTGAAGCTAGCTCTATATAAACCTGTGAGTTTCAGCAGCGGCGTTGACTGCGCTGCTTCTGATTTGCGAATTGGTGCAGTTCGCGATATTCTTGGAACTACTTGCATCGGCATGTGGCGGATGTGTTGGGCAACTTGGCTTGGTCTTCTTGGAATCTTGCAGGTGCACTTGGCGTGTGCAGGAAATTGGGCAGACGCTGAGTCTGCATATTGGACTTGTGGGATTTGTGGCTTGAAATGTTTTGTGTGTTAACTTATATGCACTTGTACATTTCAGCCAATACTTACCCATACACGCCCCAATCCTTGTTCCCCACTCTGTCAAACCTGTAAAAAATAAATGAATTAATTAGATATTTATAAATTGACAATTACAGAGGCCAATAATTATACTTACGCGTTTGTTTAGTCCTCCGTGGATAGCCAGCAGTCAGTACCTAAAAAGAAAAAGCAATATAGATTAATTAGTCATAGGATATAATATACATTTAATAGTTAGTAAATATATTATTATACCAACTTGACAAATTTGAACTTGGTTATGTAGTCCCGTCCGGCAGCCAGTACCTGAAAAGAGAAAGAATAGAATAATTAGTCGAAATATGCAATATAATTTATAGATAGGTAAATTAAATGACAAATATATATAGACAAATTAATACGCTTACCGGGCCAAAATACGCCAACGTCCGACTACACGTTTTAGGCCAATAATCTGTAATACAAATTAAAGAATTAATAAATGCATATTATACATTTGCTCTATGGCGAATGTATAATATGTCCTTGACAAGAATTCAACTCACCAGTGTCCATTCAGTCCGTTGCAGTTGACTTCGCTAAACCTGAAACAAAAAATAATCGATAGTTTAAAAAAATGTTATAGAAATTATTTAGCCAAATAAATTATTGACGTATACAATTCTTTTAACGATGATTATACTCACCTAGTTTTAGCACCTTCCAACTGTGATAAGTAGTACATTTTACTACATATATAACAGATTATTAGAAATCCTCTATACTCACACAGAAATTAATCCAGTCCAAAACCGACAGCCATGTACCTGAAAACAATAGAGTAAAATTGGACAATTATTAACGTAAATACATAAATATAAATAATAACAAATACACTCATTGGTACAGAGCTTTATCCCAGTCTCCTTAAAAAGCGACGCCAATGCCTGTAAGAAAATAGAATAGAATAAATTAGCTATACAATATCATACATTTATAGACGTAAAAAATCTGTCAAGCAATCAGCGATTCCGTAATGCAAATATTCGCCGCCATTCATTGGAACACAAAATCCATCTTTAGGTGTTTTTTTTAAGATCTTGAATCCAATCGCAAATCAGGTGATATATGCCGCAAGATCTTAAGAAGATCATTTAAAGCCGAGCAAGAAATATTGAATATAACAGCCCAACAAGACAATTTATCTCGAAGAGATTTTTACTTTGTACTTACTTACCATCGTTCCGAATACGCTCATACATAAGAGCTTTCTATGAGCCTAGGTGTGAGAGCACAAAAAACCCTCCGAAAACGCTTTTATTTATGTGCCTACTCCGAAAACACTCTAAAACGCGGCTCTTTAGTGCGCTCCTAACTTTGCTGGCTGGGGTATACGCATGCAGGTTGTGTGTGTGAGTGAGTGCGCGCATACGTGAATTAACAAAAGTGTTTCGAGCTTTTGTTTAAAAAAAAGCTTGTGCTTTATTGTCGTACTAATTTAGAACTATCTTTATTAGAATGATAAGACTTAAAATGTAAACTCGCTGCTGCTGTCGTTGCTGCTGTCGTTGCTGCTGTTGTTGCTGTTGGGATTCCGCGTTGCGCAAGGGTCCCACGATCGGTGTTTTGCAGACGTAGGGCTCGTGGCGGATATGTTGGGTTTTCTGCCGTGGTTGCGCAGGTATTCTATGTTCGATGTACTGCTGGCCCACGGCATGTGGCGGATGTACTGTAGACTTTGCAGATGTTGCAATGCTGGGTGCATTTTAGGTGTTGATGCACTTAGCCGTTGTTATGTCAACGTTGTTGTTAACTCCTCCCCTCCTCGGACGCGATGTAGAAGCGTTTGTAGTTTCGTCTTCTTGCGCTTTTTTGGCTACTTGTAATTCTGTAGCGGATTTGCGCTTCCATGCTAATATGGCCAGTATAATGAAAGTTGTCATCAAAATTCCAGAAAGTCCAAAGTTGATGGAGTTTGCCTTGAAGTTGTCTTCTTTTAACAAATCCAAACTTCGAGTGTTGTTTATGTTTATTTCTTTCAGCATTTGTAGTGAATGAACCTCTTCAGTTAGTGATTTCTGGGCCATTAGTTGGAAACGTGGAGGGGTTGCTTCCGCGTACTTTGCATCAATTGCCTCATATTTATCCTCGTCAACATGTATTGTAGAATTTTGGAACTGTATTATATAAGTTCCTTCTAGCTCCATTTCCTCTTCGTCGATCTTGATCCTTCCATTGAAGTTATTGAGAAGAATGGTGCCGGTCACTAATTCCTGGTGGTCTGGGATGTGTTGATTGTTGATCGTTTTACAATTCGGTTTCTTATTTTGCAGGAGCGGTGCTATGCAGGAGTCATTGTTAATGTTAATAATGTTGTTATTATTACAAATCGTCTTATCACTAATTGTTTCGCATATTTGTATTATAGCATATATGGATTGATTACAAATCAATATGTTTTCGTACTCAATTTCATTTATTACATTTTTTTGTTTAACTGCTTTTATTGTCATTGAGTTACAGGATTGTTTTCCAACTAAAGGTATGTTTTTCATATAGAGCATATTATTCCCGTCTCTCGTTATCTTTATCTTTGCAAATTCGAGTAATTCTTCTATATTGATAAACATGCCTTTTTCATTACTTAAGATATTTTCTTTTTTAGTTACTTCTATTTCGGATAATATAATACAGTTTACAGTATTAGTTTTTGCCCAATTTATTGAGTTTATCAAATTATTTAAATCATTTTTGAAAAGTTGGATTTAATATTTAAAAACTGATACAACATTTTCTGTACTATCTAGTGCATTAATTGTATTTTTTAATATTTTATTTGACATTTGACTTAATTTATTAATTTGATTTTCAACATTCTATCATTAATTAACTGAATTACTTCGTTGAGCTCATGTAGTTGTATTGAGTTAGATGCTAGTGTGTCAAGAGAGTTTTAGATACTTGTACGCTGAGCCTACAATATTGAATAATCCTCGTTTTATTCGTATTTGTTTGTGAATAATTATGCCTGTCAGTTCTTTTTGCATTTTATTGTCGGTATTCGGTTCGAATACCCAAGCTCAACTAACTATTGCATACACGCTCACGTCATAAACTCACTCAAGTCGAGCGTATACAGCCATCTCTGTCTTTCTCAAGACTCTTGGTATCTTACCATTGAACCTCACTCAGCAGCAGAGCGTCTCTGTCTTTGCTGCCGTGCTTTCGCTCAATATCAACGAGTAAAGCAGAAGCAGGTGATTCCCCGAATTTCCAAATTACCAGAATGCTACATTTACTGGGAATCACACTGCGACACGGCCTTCCTGACCTATCACACGTCCTCGTGTGTTTAGTTTTCAATACCACGAGACTCAATTTCACTTTAAACTTTTCTTTATTTTTAAACAGATATTTTTATTTCATGTATTGGACAAAAGCTTTCAAAATAAAAATCACTTATATAAATATCAAATCTTCTGTATTCATATAATTTCTTCAATTAAACATAATCTTATTAATTCATTTAGTTATTCTTTAATAACATTATTCTCTTTTGTAAAATAAAATATTTGTGCATTTCCTTTGACACATTTTAACAATTGAGTAATTCCTGTAACACATCTTACAATATAACATTAGTGTAGTTCCTTAAACACATTACAATAACATTAGTGTAGTTCCTTAACAATTTTTTTTTTTTTTATGATTCTCTTTCTTGATTGTCAAACGCATCTTCCATCGTGCCGTCTCTATCTTCGCGTATTAGCTCATTATTCGGCAAAGCTCTTAAGAATTCATGGGAGTATTTGTATTTTTTATTCTGAACACTATTTTCCTCAGGTATTTTATTTTGATCATTATTTTTCTCAGGCACTGGATTCCGAGATAGACAATCTACGTGCGCCATTCGTTCACCCTTTCTGTACTCTAAGTCAAAGTCAAACGATTGCAAAAATGCCCACCACCTATGTACCCTCGGCGTTAAGTCGAGTTTTGTGCGACTAGCCTTCAAAGAATTGCATTCTGTATATACGACAAATTTACGTCCCTGCAAGTAATGGCGGAAATGTCGGATACCGTTAACCGCTAGCGTCTCTAATTCATAAGAATGATATTTTGACTCGGCAGGAGACGTGCAAATTAACAAAATTGATTAAATTTTGTTTTTTTTTAAAAAAGCCACATGCTTTATTGTGGAGTTGGATTAGAACTAAAACTTAAACAATCTACATTATGCTAAGAAGCCGCTGCTGCTGCTGCCGCTGCTGTTGTCGCTGCTGCCGCCGCTGTTGCCGTTGTCGCTTCCGTTGTCGCTGCCGTTGTCGCTGTGGCTGTTGTTGTAGCCGCTGGTGTCGGGTGTCCCTTGGAGTTGCGCGTGGTGCGGGCAATCAAGGTGCATTGGTTGAAGTGCTGATCCAGCGATCCCACGGATGGGCGGAAAAGTCTGGGCATTGCACTTGTGGAGTCGCGCAAATGTTGCTGGACTAAAAGTGCCGACGCAACGCACGTGTCGTTGGGCATGAGAAAGGTTCATGGCAACCGACTTTGTGGTGGACATGACTTCGTAGAATGTCTGGCTTTAACTCCTCCCCCTTTAAATGCGGACGTCCTCGGCCGCCATTTGAACTTGACTTTGATTTGTTGGTGGACTGTTTACTGGGTTGATGATTACTTTCGCTGCTCTTGATTTTAGAGCTCGAATTGCCAGTATGATTATGGACATCAGCAAGAAGATGTAAATACCAATGTTGGTGATTGTATTTATCTTTTGGTCGTCCTCCATAAGCTGGATTTTTGCAGTGTTGTTAAAGTTGAGTTCCTTCACCATTTCCAGCGAAAAGACTTGTTCTATCTCGGTCTTGTTGCCAACGATTTGTAGCATGGGTGGTAAGGGATCAACGTGGACGTACTCTCTATTTGTATAAGAGGTTCCTTTTATTGTGATCGATGCATTTTTGGTTTGGACAAGGTAAGATCCATGCAGATGTAGTTGTTCTTGGTCAATGTTGATTGTTCCATCAAAGTCGTTCAATAAGATGATTCCGGGTAGGATTTCGTCATGTTCCGGGATGTGTTGACTATTTATTCGCAGACAATTGGGTTGTTTCATTTGCAGTAGTGCAGCTTCGCAGGTATTGTTACTTAGGTCTATTAAATTTTCTCGTTTACATATTGACTTATCATTAATTGTTTCGCAAGTTTTTTTGATTCCAAATATTGTTTCATTACATTGAATTATTAGGTCGAACTTTATTTTATTAATTACATTTTCTTTTCTTATTGGTTTTATTAAAATTCTTTGACAAAGGTTTTCTTCTATTGTGGGCAGACTGATAATATAAAAAATGTCTTTTCCGTTTGAAGCTACTTTAATTTTTGCGAATTCAAGTAATTCCTCTATATTTATGAACAAATTGTTGAATTTTTCACTAACTTTTCAATGAATTGAATTTCGATAGTTGATAGTAGAATGGAATTTATTATATTTGTCTTAGCCCAATTAATTGCATAAATCATATTTGTAAGTTCTTCTTTAAAAATTTTCAATTTGTATTTTAGAGTTTCTATTTCGATATTATTGTTTGATTGACTTTCTTTCGTTAATTTGTGCTGTCATTTGTGCTTTCTCGAATTTCTTTAATTTTGTCGCTATGGACCGTTGCTGAAGATGAGTTTTTATCTCGTGTTTTGCTGGTGTTCTAGACAATGCGTCTGCTACAACGTTAGAAGTGCCAGGCTTGTATTTTAACTCGTAGTTAAATTCTTCCAGGTAACTTTTCCAACGCTTAAGCTTTCCGTTATGGTTTTTGTTGCTTAGTGCAAAGGTGAGAGGTTGGTGATCTGTGAATATCAGAACCTTAGCAGTACCATATAGGTAAGCTCTCAAGCTTTGCAATGCCCATACGATTGCTAGCATTTCTTTCTCGTTAACGGCGTAATTTTCTTCCGTTTTTGACAAGGTACGAGAAATAAACGTGATTGTTTACCCTCTTGCTCTAGTACAGCTCCGATTGCGAAGTTAGATGCATCTGTTGTCAGATGAAATTCCTTCTGGAAATTCGGATAACTTAGGATAACATCTGCTGAACTAAGAGATAATTTAAGTTTGTTGAAAGCTTGGATGGCTTCTTGGTTTAGTTGAATCTTTACTTTATCGGATATTCTTGTTGAGACTCGACCGCCATCTCCTCTGAGAAGTGCGGTAAGAGGCTTTGCTAATTTGGCATAGTCTCTTATGAAACGTCGGTAATATCCAGACAAACCTAAGAATGATCTTAATTCTTTTAGGGAATTGGGTATAGGGAACTCGGAAATAGCCTTTACTTTTTCCGGATTCGTCTTAACGCCATTTTAAGATATTGTGAATCCCAAGAAATTGACTTGTTTCTTAAAAAATTCACACTTATCCATTTGGACTTTCATGTTCGCGCTTTGCAGCGTTAAAAAGACTTGTCCTAAATGGTTTGCATGTTCCTCCTCTGTTTTGCTAAAGATGATTATATCATCTATATAAACATAACAGGTCTTCCCGATATGATCTCTTAGAATGTCGTCCAGAGCTCTTTGGAAGATGGATGGTGAATTTTTAAGTCCGAAGGGAAGGCGAGTGAACTCGAACTTTCCTCCATTGACTGCGAATGCTGTCTTTTCAATATCTTGTTCTCTTAACAGAATTTGGTGAAACCCGCTCTTTAGGTCGAGCACTGTGAAGAACTTGTTGCTCCCTAACTGCGCGATGATTTCTCCTATCTCAGGCATTGGGTATCGGTCAGAAATTGTTTCGGCGCTTAGCTTACGGTAATCAATTACAATTCTGTATTTTCTCCTTCCCGAAGCGTCTGCTTTCTTTGGTACAACCCAAACTGGGGCATTGTACGGGGATCTAGAAGGTCTGATTATACCGTCGTCTAACATCTCTTGAAGCTGCCTTTCAACTTCTTGTTTGAGCGATATAGGGTATGGGTAGTGCTTGGTGTGAATTGGCTTATCTGACGAAGTTCGAATTTCTCCAACTACTTTAGTGGAGTATGTCAATTTTTCGTCTGGCTCTGCAAATAGAGTTTTGTAGTTTGCGGCCAATTTGTTTATTATTGTCCTTTGATTTTCGGACATATGGTCGGTACGAATTTTGATATTATTTACTGATTGAGCTGGAAGTTGCTGAATGCGAAATTGTCTGTCACCATTTACTCTAAGAATGTCGTTTCTGACATCAATAACAACGTTAAGTTGTTTCATGGTATCGTTGCCAAGGATAGCATGGAAGGTTTTTAGAGTTGGTAGTAAAAAGAATCGAATTGGAATATCGGGAAGGCCAAACAGGTTTAAGAATGTGTGGTGAGTGATCGCTATTTGACCTCCTATGGAGTTTGCGAAAAATGTTTCAATAGTCAATATACTGTTGCTCTTCAGCGTACTGTTCTGTTGGTTCTCCTGTATTGATATGGAATTGCCGTTGGAATTTTCGAGGTGGTCCCGAAAGTGGAGGGGGACGTTTTCCAGCGGTAAAGTCTTGTTGTGGGCGATTCATATAATTTACCCTACCTGAATGGATTGAACCATCGACTTCCATTGGGATTGGTTTTGGTTCTGGCTTTGGAGCTAGTAGGCGCGGAGGCGCTAAGTATAGTGGTCTATACTGAAACTGCTGTTGTGGTAATTGAGAAAAAGGTCTTGCCTGATTGGAATTTGATTGATATTGTTGGTTAGCGGGACGCGGTCCATAATAAAGTCTTGGATCGAAATTTCGCCATTGACTCTGATTGTTGTTATGCATCGGTTTGATCGCTGTATGCTTAGCAAACGTTTGGCTTGTAAATTGCCTAGGTGGTATTGGTAGCGCTGGGTGCCTACCTTTTGACAAGAAAGCATTTCTGTGATCCTAATTGTCGAGTAGGTTGCACAGATACAATGCGTGGCTAAGGTCTCGAGGTTCCTTAACGGCTAAATGACGGGGTAAATCTCCGTTGAGACCTCGTACGAAAGGATCAAGGGCTTTGCTTCGGTAACTGTTCGTCAAAGCTCTTATGGAGTCTGCAGAATCTTCTTGTACGCTAACTTGATTGAGTATCAACGATAGTTGGTGGTACACTGCTTGGTAATATTCCATAATGGACAATCTGCCTTGGGTTAACGAGAACAATTGGTATTCGAGAGTCTTTAGATCTCGCTTATCCGCGTAGTGTTCTGTTAAGCATTTGGAAATAGCTTTCCAATTCAAGGGAGTGTTGTATGATTCCAACACAGTTTCCGCTTCGCCTACTACTTTCATACGTACGGCTAACGTAACTAAGTAGTATCTTTGCTTACGCTCTTGTCCTGTGAACATATCCATAATTCTGTCGACATTTTTCTTCCAAGATCCGCAAGAAGTTCTGTCTCCCGAAAATTCTTTGATTAGACGCGTTACGTCTGGTACTTTCTCTAACTCACCATTCTGAGTGGGGCTTACGTACGGTATGTCAGTTAATGGTTCCTCTGCCTCTACTCCTAAAGCTCGTCTAATGACTTGACCTCCCTGAAGGGTGTCGGTAATCATGGTTCTTATAACCTCCCTTATCTCTGGAGTGGCTATAGGTGTGCTGGCCATGATCGGAACAGCTTTCGGTCGACTAGTGCCTGCAATACCTAACCCTGCCATTGCTTCGGACAGATCTTCTTGCATTTTCTCTCGGTTATTTTTTGAACAATTAAGAGGAAGAATACGAATAGCACGATTGATGATATCGATGAAGGTGAGATGTGGTTTATGGTTAGGTTTATGCGTTTCTAATTGAGACAGTGTATAATTTTTTATTTTTATTTTAAAACCAGTGGCTGGTTTGCTGCCTCTATCTTCGAGGGTCCCGTAGGAATCGCAAGATTGGAGTTTGTTATGAGGGTTTTATATTTTGTTATCTTTTTTACTTTTATTGATATTTTGTTTTTAAAACTAATTTAGTTTTGTCGTGTGTTTAGCACGTTATAAAAAATTGTTTCTATTAATTACTTAGTATTAAATTTTTCTCTCAAATATTTCTTATTTTAATTTTAATTTTGATTTGATTATTTAATTTTTCTTTGTTTTCAAATATTTCTTTTGTTTGACTTTTAGCTTTATATTTTTTTAATAAATTCAATTTTCATTTTCTTTTTCGTTATGTTATTTTCTTTGCGTGTTGCTTGTTTTGTTTTTTTCACATTTGTATTTGTATTTAATATTTCTTTAATCACTTAATCACTATGCTTACGCTAAAAGATACATCCGGTGAATCTCCCACGACGGTCCTCTGGGTGAATCCTTTTTATACTGTGGCGACAGCTACTTGCGGATTACTAGGGTCCCTCGGTGACACTTTCTTCGTGGTGTCCTGCGGACGGGCACAACAGGACGTCAGCGGCAAAGTTTTATTTGGACCACGTTCGATTTTTCGCGGCACCGTTTTTTTGTATCGGCACTATTACTCGCGGTTGTTAACTAGCGGCTAGTTGAGGCGCTCTCACTTTAACAACTTTACTTTGACGACGCGATGAACGTGTCCCTGCTCGGGCGCCAATTAACAAAATTGATTAAATTTTGTTTTTTTAAAAAAGCCACATGCTTTATTGTGGAGTTGGATTAGAACTAAAACTTAAACTGCTGTTGTCGCTGCTGCCGCCGCTGTTGCCGTTGTCGCTTCCGTTGTCGCTGCCGTTGTCGCTGTGGCTGTTGTTGTAGCCGCTGGTGTCGGGTGTCCCTTGGAGTTGCGCGTGGTGCGCGCAATCAAGGTGCATTGGTTGAAGTGCTGATCCAGCGATCCCACGGATGGGCGGAAAAGTCTGGGCATTGCACTTGTGGAGTCGCGCAAATGTTGCTGGACTAAAAGTGCCGACGCAGCGCACGTGTCGTTGGGCATGAGAAAGGTTCATGGCAACCGACTTTGTGGTGGACATGACTTCGTAGAATGTCTGGCTTTAACTTATATGTTATATAAGGAAGTTTCGCTGTGGACGGTGGCTGCATCTGATTGCGGCTCGTCTTGTAAAGCGTTAATGTTTTGTCGAGATAAGGCATCTGCCACGAAGTTTTCTTTCCCTGGCTTGTAATGAAGTTGTGCATTATGCTCTTCAATAAAAGCCTTCCACATTTGATTTTAGCGTTAGTGTTCTTTTCAGATACAGCAAACGTTAGCGGGTGTTGGTCTGTGTAAATGTGCAGTTCCCTGGTACCGTACCGATAATTCTGTAACTTACCGAGAGCCCATACAATGGCCAATAGCTCCCTTTCATTGGTAGCGTAATGGGACTCACATTGCTGTAAAGTCCGGGATATCATGGTGATAGGCCTCCCACTTGAGATAGTAGTGCACCAGCGGAAGCGTCCGTGGTCAAATCAAACGGTTTTTTGAAGTCTGGGTACATGAGCATGACATCCTCTGATGCCAATATATTTCTCAAACGATTGAAGGCATCACTTTGTGAATCGTCGAATTCTACCGGCGTTTTATTCGACATATGTTTACTGATTGTCCCATTTTGACCTTTTAGAATGTTGGTCAAGGGCCTCGCTATTGCCGAGAAGTTTTTAACAAATACTCTATAGTAACTGGCAAGGCCAAGAAATGATCTTAGAGAAAATAAGTTTCTTGGCTCGACATATTCTTGGATCGCTTTAACTTTCTCAGGATCTGTTTTGGCTCCTTCGCTAGTAACAACGAAACCTAAGTATTCGACATTTTCTTTAAAGAATTTTGTCTTTTCTTTAGAGACTCTCATGTTAGCGTCGTAAAGGCGCTGGAGTACTCTGTCAATATGTCGGATATGGTCGGCTTTATTCTCGTAAAATATTATTACGTCATCAACATAGACGTAACATATCTTGCCAATTTGCTCTCGGAGTATGTCGTCGATTGCTCTTTGGAATATGCTCCCGGCATTCTTCAAGCCGAAAGGCAAACGACAAAACTCATATTTTCCGCCGTTCACTAAGAAGGAAGTTTTCTCCCGATCTTTTTCAGCTAGATAAATCTGGTGATATCCGGATTTCATATGTGGTGAAAAATTTTGCCTTTTCACGATTCGCAAGAATCATTGGAATATTTGGCATTGGATAACGGTCGGCTATAATTCGCTCATTCAGTTTCCTGAAGTCGATGACGAGGCGATGGTTTTTGTTGCCATTGGCGTCTAACCCTTTCTTATCAACGACCCATGCTGGGCTGTTGTAAGCAGACCTTGACGGCCTTATGATGCCGTAATTGAGCGATTTCGTTGTTCACGAAATCTGTTACCCCTATTGGGTATGGGTACAGTTTTGAATATACCGCCTCGACGATTGAAGTGTTGAAGGGCAGGTCGAAAATGCCTTGATTCTCTTCAGAATCATCTTTTTAAATTCGTTCCTGACGATATCGGGGACTACTATGTCGTCCACACGTGTGAAATTCACGTTGTCGCATAAATGATGTTTCAACATTTCTGCCTTGTTACCGTAGGGAATGTTGTTATTGAAAAGATTCAAAGTTACACCAGCCTGCGTTAGCAGGTCAATACCTACGATAGCATCAAATGTGTTAAGGGTGTCTAATATGAAGAACGTGGCGATCTTTCCAAAAATTTTAATTGAACATTTCTGTTTGATTTTACTGGATCCGTGTATGAAATTCACAGTAAATGGGGTGTCAACATTTGTTACGTTTTTTAACTCCTTTACGGGTCTAACGTAATTTTTTGCTGCCCCAGTGTCGATTAGAATTTTTAGTTTTCCGTCATCCAATTGTCGCTCAATGAACGGCAATTGGGAGCGTTCCCTAAAAAATTGAACGAGTCAATGCCTGCTGATGAATCGCTTTCATCTTCGATATCATTAGCTGCCGCCTCAGCAACGTTTGCATAATCCTGTTCTTCTTGGCTAAAAGCCATTTGGGTAACGTTACTGACCCTTTGTCGTCTTTGGCCTGAACTATGCTCTGACGTATTCTGCCTTTTCTGGGTTTCGCCATGCGTGGCGTTACCTTGCGGCTTCCAATTAGTGGGTTGTCTAAACTTGGAGACCGATGGATCGACATCCATGGGTTGGACCTGGTTTTGCACTGAGGCCTCTTTGTCGTTTGACCTTGGTACAGATTCACTATGTTTGTTCTGTCGCTGTCTAGCTACAAAATGCGGATTCTTTTTAAAGCTTTTTACCTGCCTAGCTTGGGTGCTTTTTCCATGCTTATTACTTTCGCTTGCATGGTTTTTGTCCTCAATTGCTTTAGCATATGTTGCAGCGAACACGCTTCTTTCGTTACTGTTTTCAGCCTCACGAGCCAACGCTAATACTGATGGCAAATCTTTGGGCTGTGCTGGTATAACGTACGATTTTATAGACCTCTTTCTTTATTGAGAATGGCCGCTGCCTGTTCGTCATGAGTCGTGATTATTTTGTTTGTGACGAGAGTGAGTTTTCTCTCGACTTCGTCATAATAGCTCATGAGATCTAAGTCACCTTGCCTAACCATTTCCAGTTGCTACCTAAGCACTCGCAGTGATGTCTTGTCTGCGTACGTGCAATCGAGTCTGGCTATGATCGCATCGAAGTTAAGGACTGTATTGTGTGATGATAGCACTGATCGTGCTGCACCACAAATTTTATTTTTCAAAATTACAACGGCTTCGTAGTGTGTCTCACTGCCGACGTATCTTTTGAAATCTTCATATGAGTCCACGGCTGCTTGTCGCCAAGACACATAATCTTCGTGATTCCCGTCAAATGTTGGAACCGATTTCACTATTTCTAGCTTCACGTCACATTTTATATTTGGGTCACAAGTTACTCTTTGATAGACCTCCACTTGAGGTGCTTCTACTCTTAAGGTGTCAACCTGATTTCTTACGGCCGCAATTTCTGTATGGAATTCACTTCTAAGACGCTGCTCTTGTTCGAGTAGGGCTGCGTTAACTGCGCCCTCGATTAAAGCTTTTAGTTGCATGGGGTCCATTTTGGTCTGAGTGTGTTCTTGGGGGCAAAATCCTGTTTCTTCACTATCACTATCTTCATGAGCAGTCGGACAATTGGTTATTTAACTTTTCTTTTTTTTTCTTCACAACACAAATCAAATACCCGCCAACGTAGGATCAAATTTAATAAAAGCCAAATATCAAATTATGCTTTTTTAAATATCGCACTGCTCAGTTTCGCGCTGCTTATTTATTAACTTTTTGTTTGTGATTTTTGTCAAATTTTTATTGAACAGTCACTTACATGTTGTAGGGCTGTGAATTCTATTCTTAAGTTGAACTTAATTCCATTGGGCGCCAATTATTAGGTCCAGTTCTCCTTCGTCTCGTCGTCTCCAGGTTGCTGGTGCGATCGCTCAATTTAGAAGATTAGGAAGGTTATGGTGGGGAGGATTTCTCTCTCCTTGTTACTTGCCTTCTGGCAGAAACAATGATAAATCGTTAATTGTTATAATACGGCGTTGGCCGGAGTAAAATATATTTCACAAGTCTTTGCTTGCCTTTGTCAAATATTAAACTGAATTACATTTCAAAGTGGGAATGGATCTAAAGCTAAATACATAAGTCAAAATGATACATAAGTAAATGGATCTACAGCTAAGTACATAAATGGGAAAATGCTGGCCATCGCATTTGATCGTCGGCGAGCCGACTCAGCGTAACTGCAATAATAATAATAAGCATAATCTGCGACAACGACGGCTGGCTGTTGTTTCCATCCATCGACGTTCCCAGAGATTCCTGCTGCATCAGAAATTTCGAGGCGATGGCCGCTTGAGAAGTTTTAGTTGTTAACTTGTACATGAATGCTTTAGTCTATTTCTTTTGAGAGAGCGCGTCACTCTCATCCATGCCGTCGCTCTCCGCCTCCGATAGAACGTAAAAAATATGTAAAGCAATAATGCGGGTTAAAAAATTTCACATGTGAAATTCATATACAGTGTCTCAACTAATCATGGTTGTATGTAAATTGTGAATATGTATTTATAAAAGAAAAACATTTGATTTTAATTATGTTTGGTATATTTGTACATTCATATTCCATCACATCCTAAATTGTAGAATTGAAAAAGAGATGTCTCTTCATGTTCAATGTCTTTATTCAAATGAATTCTTATTTTCTTACATTAAGGCTTGCTAGCTGCCGGCGCAGCGGCAGAGCAGCCGTTTTATATATTTTGTATACTATATATATATCGTAACAATATGTAAGCATGTAGAGAGAAAGAGTTATGCGCGCACATATGTATGTATACATAGCGACGATCAAGCGTTAGCCATTTGGGCGGTCGCTGCTATCAAGTGCGTATCATATATCGAATGCACTTAAATATGTGCAGAGGGCACTTAGCGTTAGCGACAAAGTCGCTGTTAATGTAAACATTGTTGCATAACAACGAAGTGTTGTGTGTTATTTATATGTATGTATATACATACATATGTATGCATGCTACATCTCCCTCCTTTTGAAAAATAATGTAATTATATGTAGTTATTTATTTATTTTTTTTTATTATTTGTTTTTATAAAATTTTTTTTTTTAAATCATTCTTAATAACGATAAAGAAAAATAAAATTAATGAAAAAATATTTTTATATTAAAGATATTTATATAAATATATGTAAGATTAATAATAGTTTTATTTAATATAGGTGTCTTGGTGTGAGTTTTGTAATATAAAAATACACGTTTAAGTTTAAATGTTTCGAATTGTGACAACTTAAATCTCCGACGGCCGTTTTGCTTGCGACTTGCTTCTATCTTGTTCTTTTCGACTCTCCTCTCCTCTCATTCCTGTCTGACCGTCCTCTGCGTAGCCTTTAATACCACACCTTGCTGCTGCGGTCTGGTAGGGCGTCTACATACTACTTCACATTCGGCCCTCCTGATCCTCATCATCCGTCTCGGATGATAACAGCTCTTCATCCTCTGCCACGAACTTCCACAGCTTCATGTTGTCGCAGCTTGTCGCTGTGATGTTTGTTCCTTCGACGTTAGTTGCTGATTTCTTTACATCATATCGACCGTTGCGCTTCACATTTACGATCTTGTATGGACCAAGGAATTCGCTCGCTAATTTACGCCCTGCTACGAATTGTGTTCTTTTGATGGCAACGAGGTCACCAAGTTGTCAGCGTAGTTGGCCTTGTAGCTTGCTTGAGCTTTCTCAATGTTGCGTTTGGCTTCGGCACGCAAAGATTGACGTTCTTCGTTAAATTGTTCCACTAACTCTCGATTCAGCAGCTCCAGTAATTTATCGTCGACCTTATTACGAATCTTGGTACCAAACATTATCTCAAATGGGGATGCGTGTGTAGACGAATTCACGAGCGAATTTATAGTCCTTTGCACGTGCCTTTGGATACGTGCTTAAACCATTTGGATGGCATTTGCGATAATCGAAAGAATGGTGCGATTGACCCTTTCGATTTGACCATTGCCACCAAACGTGCTCCACCATATTAGCACTTGCAAACTCCGCAAATCCATTTGACGTGAAGGCGACACCTCTGTCGCTAACGATGCGCATTGGGAAACCGAAAATGCTTGCCCATTCGGTTAGCTTCTTTACAACTTCTTCGTATCCTGTTGACTTAACTGGGAAAAGCCAGACGAACTTGGAGAATGCATCGACAACTGCTAGTATAAACTTGTAGGCTTTTGATGTCGCATCCATGGGGCCTAGATGGTCGATTGGTCGATTGTCTTATCGGATCCAGGCCAGATCCTTCCATTTTCTACCATATGCCCCAAAAAACATATGCGCTGCTCCAGGAAACTGCATTTCTTCCATTTTATTTTTAAGTCGAACTCGGCTGCTGTTTCCAGTACTCTTTTTGTCTTTTCCATGCATTCGTTCACGGTTTTGGAAAATACGACAATGTCATCCATATATAACTGCATCACGTCTTCGTTTATAAGCTTCTGAAATATATGGTTCACGAACCGTATAAGGGCTGCTGGTGAGTTCCTGAACCCGAATGGCGCTTTATTAAATTCAAATAAGCCTTCTCGTGTTACAAAAGCGGTGAACGGTTTGCTGGCCTCGTCGACGGGCACGTGGAAAAACACATTTTCCAGATCCATGATTGTGAAATACTTAGCGGCTTGCAGCTTTTCTAGAACGTCTTCAATGAGTGGCACCGGGAATTGATCTTGCAACACCATACTGTTCAATTTGCGATAATCGACACAGACCCTTAGCGTTTGATCTTTTTTTTAACAACAACGATTCTACTAGCTACGTGTGAAGACGATTCACGCACAATACCTTTTTCTAGCCATTCGCTTACTTGATTCATAACTGCTTCTGCTTCATCTGCGGATAAGCGACTTGGCGACTGACGAAAAGGTTTTATAACTCCATCTGGCGTGATGCTCTACGCGATTGGGCACTGCTTTCGTGTGCCTGTAGCGTCTGAAGCGATGAGGATAAATAGTCGATCCTAAAATTATACTTTTAAAAAGCCAAGTCCAAGCCGGTTTAGCCTAAAAGTATACTATAGGAGGAATGGGTATATGCAAGTGCAGTGAAAGCTCTGGGAGTAGGGCCAGCTGATTAGGTTAAAGCTGAGCTTTGGCTCGGCGGCAGCGCAGGCAACTTAATTAGCCCCGTTTCCGGCTTGAACCCTTTTCTTCAAACCGGCGGCGCTTACAGACGCTAAATTTCAGAAGTTATTAATCCTGAGGCATCAAGGCCTGATAAGAGATTTTTTTTGCTACTTTCGCTATTTTTGGTAAGATAAACTATTTTTCTTCTCAGAGCTGGGGGTATTTATTAATAAAAAATTGTTTTCCTTGGTCACTCCGGCACCCGTCTACCTTGCTCAGAGGAACACCCCTTGTAGTGTCCAGAGGAGCACTCTTCTACCGTGCTCACAGGAGCATCCCTTGTAAGGTGCTCACAGGAGCATCCCTTGTAAGGTGTCCAGAGGAGCACCCTTCTGCCGAGCTCAGCGGAGCTCTCCTTTTAAGGTGCTCAGCGGAGCACCCCTACCGTAGGGTCCAGGAGCGGACTTCTTAGAGCCAGCAAAGCGTAGCCCCTTCGCCAGAGTCCAGCGGGGCACCCCTTTGAGAGTGCCACGCGGAGTAACATTTCGTCCAGTGTGTAGTAATGAATACTTATTGTTAAAAAGAGAAAAAGAAGTGAAATGAATTCGGCCTAAGTGGAGCCTACAAAGTCGTCAAAAATAAAGTCAAGGCTGTACAAAAAAAAAATAGAAATGTGGGTCTCAGTCCTTAAGACTAACGAAGTCAAGGAGTTAAGTTACGTTCAAAGTCTGACTTCAAAGAGTTAAAGGAAAAAAAGACGAAGTCTTCCAATGTCCAATCATGAATGATCAGACGAAATGAAAAGAATATGTGTACAATTAAAAGCCGTGAGATACGCGAACAATAAGAAAATCAAAGTCAATGATAAAGAAAAAAAAATTGTTACAAGTTTGGAAAAATTTAGATCGTAAATTATACGATGTAATTCCGTATTTAAAACAAAGAAAAGCTTAGGGTAAAATTTTATAAAAAAAACGTAAACGAAGAATGAAAAAAATGTATATTATGTAACAAAGTGCGAAGAATTATGACAGTGCGGTTTAAAGGTTGTCTATTAGTTTTTTTTATAAATCATTATTTAGCGCAACCTCATTCTCCGCGGGAAGATCGATCGGCCGTAGCGGAGCATGAACGTAAGTCCACCATTAATTTCTTTTTGGTTTTGAAATAAAGCACAATTCTTGCACTAGAAAAATTATAATTTCAAAAGAATTAAAACAAGAAGAAAGAAAAATATTATAAATGTTTAAATCGTAAAGAGTTTGTAAATATTTAATTGCATTGAAGCTTTATATACTTTGTATGAATTAATTGAAAACAAAAAAAATAATATATACTTTATCTTAAGTATTACTTATATCTTAAGTATTCCCTTCAGTCAAAATATTTAGTGTTAAGATAGTAGGTGATTAAAAAAAGATGAATATGAATTAATTTTATTTTTTTTTATTAGCCGAACCAAACCAAGGGGACCACAGTCATAGGGTGTTAAGGGATCACCAGAGATAATCTCTGATGCTGTTGTCATCGGTAGGGCGGGGACTTAGTCACATGTCACCAGTGACTCCTCTGCTAAGGCTCTCTCTCTCTCTCTCTCTCTCTCTCTCTCTCTCTTTCTCTCTCTCTCTCTTTCTTTACCTTTTTAGCAGGACTTTATTTGTTTTTCGTTATTTCTCTCGGCTGTTTATCTAGCACTTTATGTTTTTTTTTGTCGCAGTACGCTCAAGTCTGGACTTATTAATAATAATGCATAACGAAAAGAAGAGACATTGAGTGTTGGCAAGACCACCACCCCCAAAGCCGACGAGAGCCGGAAACTAAAGCGTGCCCCGCACACACAAATGTCTGGTTAAAGAAATAGTTTCTATCGTTACACGTTACAGTTATAATTAATTATTATTAATAAGAAAAGTGGCGCCCAACGTGGGGCCTTGTTGAGTTTACTCACTCACTAGGATTCCGATTAAAGAAATTCGAAGATTTGTTTATGCTACTAAATTTTCTCTTTCCTTCACACTAATTTTTAAATTCTTCAAAAATTCAAAATTTACTTTAAATATCTTTAGGAATACAAAATTATCAGTCATAGATGATTGTTTTGGCCAAGGAATAAATAGAGTGGGTTTTCTGAATTTGTCTTCTTCTTTACCTAACCAATGCTAAAGTTTTAATAAATCAGGAATACCGAATTATTCAATTACGATTGATTTTCTTGGCCGATTTAGAGAAATTCTACTTTATTGGTTGGTGGAGTATTTAACTATTGATTTTCGTTAAAATCTTTTCGGCTCGGAATTTGTAGGCACTTTTTGCGTTAGGAAGTGACTCAACCCCAAAGGATAAGCGAATTTTCAAATGTTAACGGAATGTTACAGCAGATTTGGTTGGAATACAACAGAAGAAATTTCAATAATTTTGTTGACCACAAATCAGTGTAAATAAATTGAGTACATTCCTTTATGTATATACTTACGTAGAGTCGAATAAATGACCGGGCAAAATAGCCTAAGGTCAACGCCGAATATAACAAAATTTTTAAAGACACGAGAGTGAATTGCGATACTTGTGCTTTATTGAAATATCAGCTTAAGACTAACTGTACAGAGTGTTCTGTATTCTTAAGGTCTGGTTGAATTCTGCTATGATCAGCACTTAGGGCTGATCGTACATTGTTATGTGTGTTACTTTGTATTCATGTGTTTGTGTGGTCATGCGCTCGTTTCATATTTCAGCATGCACGAATTTTTTTACCTGGCTTACGTAAAATGTCTGTGTATAAATGTGTAAGTGAATATGCGGTTTATATGTAAGCATAATATGTTAGTCATAATATGCTACTTCCCTCCCCTTAAAAGGGAAGCTCATGCTTCTGTTGAGCTTGTTGGATATAGTCTTGGTAATGCAGTTGGGGTTACATCCTGCATTTTGTTGGTTGAGTTAATCTTAATCTTTAGGTATATGCAAACAATACAAATTGCAATACTTATAGTTATTACTACTATGTAAACTATGTAGTTATTGTTCGATATTAACTTTTCAATATCTTTGTGTTCTATTGGCTTAATTTTTGTTATTTCTAGAGGTGTATACAATGGTGTTAAGTTAATTTCGGGGTTTAGATTATTTTCGCTTAGTGTTATTTTCTCTATCTTTATTTTACATTGTTTTATTGTTATTATCTTATTGCCTTGGATAGTTAAGTTTGTATTTATTTCTTTGCAATTTTGTTCAACATCAGTTTTACTTATATTCCAAGTCAAGATAATATTTGGCTCTACATATTTGATTATTTGTCTTGCTGTTACAGGTACAAAATTACAAATTGGATTGTCTCGGGTTAATATTTTTTTTATGCAATCATTATATATTTCTTTTTGCTCTTGGTTGTAAATTTTTCCTTGATCCTCAAAATATGTGTCTTTTTCTAAATGGTCTAGCTGGTAGCCATTATTATCCGGGTATGGTATTATGTTAGTGGTGTGGATGGTTCTTTGTTTAGTGGGAATATGTGAAATAATAAGGATTTCGTTAGTGTTAATCCAGGTTGATGTTTTAGTCATTAGTATGTTGCTACTGTCTATATTTTCTAATTTGTCGTAGTTTAATAATTTTGGGTTGAATAATCCTAATCTTGAAAGTTGCATACCCATAGCAATGTCTTCTATGTACTCGGTAAACTGTATCAACTCGTATAACAACTGTTCTCTGACGATCTGTGTGTCTTCAAAATTTTTTATTTTATTCATGTTGTCGTTGATGAGTTGAACTATATCGTCCATTTCATGAACATTGATCGAGTTTGTTGCTACAGATTCTATTTGTGTTTGAATTTTTAATTGGTCGTCATTATCTAAAGTGCCAAATAGGTATTTGAAAGCGGACCCCACAACGTTTATTAACCCTCTTTTCTGTCTGTTTATTTTATGTATAGTTATTCCGTTAAGTTCCTTTAGCATTTTGTTGTGTAAGTACTGGATTTGGGGAATATGTGTATAATTGGTTAGTTTTACGTTAAAATAATCTATGGTGCTATCAATATTACTAAGGTTAATACGAATACAATGATGTTCGTATTCTGAGGGGATGTTTACGGGTTGACTGGAGAAAAGGAGATATCCGTGGTTAGTGTCTATGTTGCTGATTTGTATTTGCTGAGTCTGGCACAGTTTTATACAAATCAAAAGGATAGTTAAGATGATCCATGGGCCTGTGGGATAGGAATTTGGTTAATTTTCTTTTTTCTTTTGAACTGTGTTTTGTAATAGTGTGTTTCTCTGTTCCTATTGGTTATTTTATAATGGTCTTCATCTACCTGTTCTATGTTTTTTGTTACTTTAAAAGGGTTTTCTAATTTGCCCTTTTGAAGTGGTCCTTTCCTGTATTTGGTGTCTATTTCAAATTCTACTCTGTCTTTATTTATTTCATTAATTCTTTTCTCTTTGTTCAGTTGGGTGTCTAGTGTTGGTTGTCCGGCGTAAAGGAAGATGTGGGCGGGGGTTTGTCCAGTAGTATCGTGCTTTGTTTTGTGGTTGTAAATATAAAGGATAGTTTCTATTTTACTCAGCTTTGCTTCATTATCATCTGAGTTTTTTATAATGCGAATTTTTTCGTTGATGGTTTTATGGAGTCTTTCTATATCTGCAACACCTGTTTTCGTGGTATTGAGTTGTAATTCAATCTCTTCGCTCTCGAGCCATCGTTTAAGAGCTAAGCTCGAGAATGCGCCATCTCTATCTGCTTTTAACAACATGGGCTTTCCTAATTGGTTGAAGATACGCATGAGAGCGTTCTTACATTCTAACCAATCTTTTGTTTTTATTTGTTCAAGAGTGGCGAACTTAGAGAAAACATCCATGCAACTTAGATAATGGTTGCCTTCGGAAGAATAGATATCTATTACGAATTTATCGCGACAGTGTTCGGGTTTGGGGGTGATTTTCATGGGCATTTGGGTATTCCTGTGTTCTGTTTTAGCTACGTTACATACTTGACATTCATTAATTATATTTTGGATTAGGAGTTGACTTTTGGGGAAATAGTACATTTCACTGAAAAGTTTGGTGGTTTTCTGAATTCCTGGATGCAAGAGCTTTTCGTGGGTTGTTAGGATAAGTTCTTTGAAATTGGCATAAGTGGGTATGTTTTTTAGTAAAACTAGGCTTCGGACGATCTTTGTATGTTTAGGATTCATTGTTTCTCTATAGACTTTTTGGATTGTTTCGAAGTCTGAGTCGCTATCTATGTACAAGGCGCTGGTCTTGGAGCAAAAATGATCAAGCAGATGTTGTTTGGCAGATTCTAAAGTCATTTTTTCGTAAGATATGTGAATGATTTGTTTTTTGAAATAGGTCTCATGTTGTATACCAACGGAACCTTTTGAGAATATGATCTGACGTTTATGGTGATTGATCGGTTTCTCAGACAATTCTATTAAATCACTACTATCCTCTTCCGCACTATGTTGTGTGGATTCTCCAAAAAATGTCTGCTCTATGATGACCCTTGATAGAGCATCTGCGACGTGGTTTTCCTTTCCTTTGATATATTTAATATCGAAGTCATATTCGGAAAGTTTAATACGCCACCTAGTCAATTTTGCGTTGGGCTCTTTCAATTTATGTAACCAACATAATGGTTGGTGATCAGATGCTATTTCAAAGTGTCGCCCTAACAGGTAATGTCTGAAAATTTTGGTCGCCCACACTATGGCTAACAGTTCCTTTTCTATTGCGCTATAGTTGATCTCATGTTCATTCAATGTTCTGCTAATATAACTGATCGGATGTCCATCCTGTGAGAGAACAGCCCCCAAAGCTATGTTACTAGCGTCAGTGGTCAATATGAACTTTCTCTCGAAGTCAGGTATTCTGAGGATTGGATCTTCGGAAATCAGTAATTGCAATTTTCGAAAGGCTTGCCTATACTCAGGTTGTTTGATATCTATCTTGGCTCCTTTCTTTAGACATTTAGTGAGAGGTTTTGCGATGTCTGCAAAGTTGGGGATGAATTTCCTATAATAACCCGTGAGTCCTAAGAATGCTTTTATCTCCTTAGTTTTTCTTGGTAATGGGTACTTTTGAATAGCTCTGATTTTCTCCGGATTTGGTTTGATACCTTCTTTTGTGATGACGTGTCCCAAAAACGTGGTCTCTTGTTTTAAGAACTCGCATTTGTCTAATTGCAGCTTCAGATTTGCTTGAGAAAGTTTCTCGAATACTGCTTGCAAAGATAGTAAGTGTTCTTCCAAGGATGTGGAAAACACTATAATATCGTCTAAATATACTAGACAATGCTTATTCAAGAGTGGGCGAAGCAAGTTATTCATGCAACGTTGGAAAGTTGCGGGGGCGTTTTTAAGCCCGAATGGCATTCGCGTATACTCATAATGACCATGTTTGGTCGAAAATGCTGTTTTGGGCATCGATTCGGTTTCCATTTCTATCTGATGGAAGCCCTTAGCGAGGTCTATAGTAGTGAAATAGCTACATTTACCTAGCTTACCCAATATTTCATCCATATTTGGGATAGGGTACCTATCACTTACTGTGATCTCGTTTAGTTTTCTGTAATCGATCACAATACGGAACTTCTTTTGTCCGGAAGCATCTGGTTTCTTGGGTACAACCCAGATGGGGCTACAATATGGTGAGTTACTTTCTTTGATTATTCCCTGTTCTAACATGTCCTGAATTTGCCGTTCTACTTCTTTTTCATAAGTTTGTGGATAGCTGTATACTTTTGAGTAAACTGGTATATTGTGCGTAGTGTTGATGGTGTGTTTTACCTGATTTGTAAAAGTGAGGTTGTCGCCCTCGCGGTATTGAATGTTTCGAAATTTTTTCAGTAGACGGGTCAACCTAGACCTTTCTTCTGCGTTCAAGTGGTCGAGTCGAAACTGGCCTTCTTGAAGCGTTGAAATTTCCAGAAGTATGGGGTCTTGTTGGAGTGGGGGATCTGTTTGGATGTGGTTCTGCTCGACTTGATGAGTGGCATTAATTAACTTATAATTTTTATTGAACATACTAACTGTATTCTTCTGATAGTCAATTATGGCTTTGCCTTTAGACAGCATCTTGCGTCCAATGAGCATATCATATTGATCAGAGAATGGGTGGATTAAAAAATCTTGCGAGACGGGGAAATAGTTATTTGGTGGTACTCTAGTGCTTTCATTTATAGTTAGTGAACCGTTGCTTGTGTAAATCAGGTGATTTGTTTGTCGGGTCGGGGTCTTGAAAATGTTTCGAGTCATCATGTTTACGGTGGAACCCGTATCAATGAGGCACCTCAAAGCTGCATCATTATGTTTAATGATTACATATTGACTTGTTCCGAGGCCAATAGCCGAAAATTTTCTTCTTGTCCCAGGTCAGGCTGTTCGTTAGCTTCGGATGGGGTTTCTCCTTCTTCGGTTTGATTAGGATGGGTTGAGGGGTCAGGGTAAGTATGGGTCGACTCAGGGTTATCATAAGTTTGGGAATAGTAATGGTCTTCCTGTGGATACATTGGGTAGTCTACATAATAGGACTGATACATATATTCAGGAGGAACTGCCATTCCTTCTTGACATCTTAGTTCATCTATACTCATCCTAGATTGTCCACTATCTGATGGTCTCTGTCTCTTGAGGTTATTGGTAATCGGGGGGCCATTTGTTGGAACTCCCTGATAACTTGGTCTGAACCTGTTCTGATCGAATAGATATTGTCTATTGAATTGTGGGTTCGGTCGATGTGTGAAGTTATTCGGTTGTTGGTAAGCATATGTAGCTTGGTTCTGGGGAAGTGGATTAGGGTTATTTCTTGCCATATGAGGTGTTGTGTAAAACTGTGGTCGATAGTTAGAGTTAACTACTGGCATGTGAGGTGGTGCATGCATTTGTGGTCGATAATAAGGTTGGTGGATAGGATTATATGAAGGTTGGAATGGAGTAATTAATTCTCTATGATTATTTATAAGCTTATTGTGTATATTATTTGGCTTAACCGAACTTGATGTTGGTTTCTCATGATATTTATTTAAAATTGGTGTTTCATATAAGCCTTTTTCTTGCAGTATATTGATCAAGGATCTTAAATTCGTAATATTGCAGTTGATTATTCTGATGTAAACATGATTGGGTAATTTTTGGGCTAATGTTTCGATACTTGTTTGTATCAATCTATTATACAGTATAGTTTCATTCATATCATTTTCTAATTCCAACTTACTGGTGAGTGTTTGACGTTTTCTTTCGGCTTCTTCTAAGAACTGGCGAATGTTCCCTCTGTATTGAGTGTTCCTGAAGTCCTCCAATAGCTGGTGATTTGGTGTTTGTGGTTTGTAATTTAAGATGAGTTGAGTCCTTAATTCTGTCCAGTGGGTTAAGTTGGTTACTCCGATAGCACGGATTACTTCGTTGCTGATATTCCTCTCGATGTGTCCGAAAATGATCAGTTTTTGTCGTTCGTCTTGCGTCTGATATAACGCCAAGATAAAATCGATGCGGCTGATGAATGTATACAAAGTGCCTGGGTCTCCGTTGAAATTTTCCACAGCATGAATCTGTCTTTCGACCTGGATCATATCCTGCTCGGAAAGTTTGACTGGGGGTGGTGCTGCTACTGCCATTGTTTTGAGTTGGATTATTATTTCGGTGCGAGTTCTTGTTGAATTTAAAGTGGTTTGAGTTTTCACTGAGCGTTGTTTGGATTTCGGTTGTTGTCTTTGATTATTTTGGTAGGGTTTGAGTTTTAACTGAGTTTATGTTGGTTTCGAATAGTGTCTTTGGTTATTTTGAGAAGTGTCTTTGATTATTCTCAGAAGGTTTGTGTTTATGTTGGGTTCGGTTTGTGTATTTGATTATTGTGAGAAGTATCTTTGATTATATTATTATTATTTTTTTTTTTTTTTTTTTTTTTTTTTTTTTTTTTTTTTTTTTGTTTAATTAATTATTTTCTCCACTTAGTTTATTCCTATATTGTTTGGTTGATGTGTTTGTTTGGTTTTCACTTATTTATTTATTTTTTATTTTTTTCTTAGGTCTGTTTTCTTTCACTTAGTTTAATCTTACATTTATTACATGCACTTAGCTATTTCGCTTCCGTGAGAGCAACCTTTTGTGGATTTATAACTCTCGCGAATTCTAAGGCGTTTTCGTTATTCACTCGGATTTCGGTGTTTAATTCACTGTCTAGGTTCACACTGAGCAAACTTGAATCACTGTTACCGATCGCGAGGTTCTTAAGCGGATGTCAATTATCACGTTAACAATTGAACATCCTACCGGCTGCGCCACTTACGTAGAGTCGAATAAATGACCGGGCAAAATAGCCTAAGGTCAACGCCGAATATAACAAAATTTTTAAAGACACGAGAGTGAATTGCGATACTTGTGCTTTATTGAAATATCAGCTTAAGACTAACTGTACAGAGTGTTCTGTATTCTTAAGGTCTGGTTGAATTCTGCTATGATCAGCACTTAGGGCTGATCGTACATTGTTATGTGTGTTACTTTGTATTCATGTGTTTGTGTGGTCATGCGCTCGTTTCATATTTCAGCATGCACGAATTTTTTTACCTGGCTTACGTAAAATGTCTGTGTATAAATGTGTAAGTGAATATGCGGTTTATATGTAAGCATAATATGTTAGTCATAATATGCTACTATATACATACATATGTAAATGCATGCTACATCTCCCTCCTTTTGAAAAATAATGTAATTATATGTAGTTATTTATTTATTTTTTTTATTATTTGTTTTTATAAAATTTTTTTTTTTTTAAATCATTCTTAATAACGATAAAGAAAAATAAAATTAATGAAAAAATATTTTTATATTAAAGATATTTATATATATATATATGTAAGATTAATAATAGTTTTATTTAATATAGGTGTCTTGGTGTGAGTTTTGTAATATAAAAATACACGTTTAAGTTTAAATGTTTCGAATTGTGACAACTTAAATCTCCGACGGCCGTTTTGCTTGCGACTTGCTTCTTTCTTGTTCTTTTCGACTCTCCTCTCCTCTCATTCCTGTGTGACCGTCCTCTGCGTAGCCTTTAATACCACACCTTGCTGCTGCGGTCTGGTAGGGCGTCTACATACTACTTCACATTCGGCCCTCCTGATCCTCATCATCCGTCTCGGATGATAACAGCTCTTCATCCTCTGCCACGAACTTCCACAGCTTCATGTTGTCGCAGCTTGTCGCTGTGATGTTTGTTCCTTCGACGTTAGTTGCTGATTTCTTTACATCATATCGACCGTTGCGCTTCACATTTACGATCTTGTATGGACCAAGGAATTCGCTCGCCAATTTACGCCCTGCTACGAATTGTGTTCTTTTGATGGCAACGAGGTCACCAAGTTGTCAGCGTAGTTGGCCTTGTAGCTTGCTTGAGCTTTCTCAATGTTGCGTTTGGCTTCGGCACGCAAAGATTGACGTTCTTCGTTAAATTGTTCCACTAACTCTCGATTCAGCAGCTCCAGTAATTTATCGTCGACCTTATTACGAATCTTGGTACCAAACATTATCTCAAATGGGGATGCGTGTGTAGACGAATTCACGAGCGAATTTATAGTCCTTTGCACGTGCCTTTGGATACGTGCTTAAACCATTTGGATGGCATTTGCGATAATCGAAAGAATGGTGCGATTGACCCTTTCGATTTGACCATTGCCACCAAACGTGCTCCACCATATTAGCACTTGCAAACTCCGCAAATCCATTTGACGTGAAGGCGACACCTCTGTCGCTAACGATGCGCATTGGGAAACCGAAAATGCTTGCCCATTCGGTTAGCTTCTTTACAACTTCTTCGTATCCTGTTGACTTAACTGGGAAAAGCCAGACGAACTTGGAGAATGCATCGACAACTGCTAGTATAAACTTGTAGGCTTTTGATGTCGCATCCATGGGGCCTAGATGGTCGATTGGTCGATTGTCTTATCGGATCCAGGCCAGATCCTTCCATTTTCTACCATATGCCCCAAAAAACATATGCGCTGCTCCAGGAAACTGCATTTCTTCCATTTTATTTTTAAGTCGAACTCGGCTGCTGTTTCCAGTACTCTTTTTGTCTTTTCCATGCATTCGTTCACGGTTTTGGAAAATACGACAATGTCATCCATATATAACTGCATCACGTCTTCGTTTATAAGCTTCTGAAATATATGGTTCACGAACCGTATAAGGGCTGCTGGTGAGTTCCTGAACCCGAATGGCGCTTTATTAAATTCAAATAAGCCTTCTCGTGTTACAAAAGCGGTGAACGGTTTGCTGGCCTCGTCGACGGGCACGTGGAAAAACACATTTTCCAGATCCATGATTGTGAAATACTTAGCGGCTTGCAGCTTTTCTAGAACGTCTTCAATGAGTGGCACCGGGAATTGATCTTGCAACACCATACTGTTCAATTTGCGATAATCGACACAGACCCTTAGCGTTTGATCTTTTTTTTAACAACAACGATTCTACTAGCTACGTGTGAAGACGATTCACGCACAATACCTTTTTCTAGCCATTCGCTTACTTGATTCATAACTGCTTCTGCTTCATCTGCGGATAAGCGACTTGCCGACTGACGAAAAGGTTTTATAACTCCATCTGGCGTGATGCTCTACGCGATTGGGCACTGCTTTCGTGTGCCTGTAGCGTCTGAAGCGATGAGGATAAATAGTCGATCCTAAAATTATACTTTTAAAAAGCCAAGTCCAAGCCGGTTTAGCCTAAAAGTATACTATAGGAGGAATGGGTATATGCAAGTGCAGTGAAAGCTCTGGGAGTAGGGCCAGCTGATTAGGTTAAAGCTGAGCTTTGGCTCGGCGGCAGCGCAGGCAACTTAATTAGCCCCGTTTCCGGCTTGAACCCTTTTCTTCAAACCGGCGGCGCTTACAGACGCTAAATTTTAGAAGTTATTAATCCTGAGGCATCAAGGCCTGATAAGAGATTTTTTTTGCTACTTTCGCTATTTTTGGTAAGATAAACTATTTTTCTTCTCAGAGCTGGGGGTATTTATTAATAAAAAATTTTTTTCCTTGGTCACTCCGGCACCCGTCTACCTTGCTCAGAGGAACACCCCTTGTAAGGTGTCCAGAGGAGCACCCTTCTACCGTGCTCAAGAGGAGCACCCTTCTACCGTGCTCAGAGGAGCACCCCTTGTAAGGTGTCCAGAGGAGCATCCCTTGTAAGGTGTCCAGAGGAGCACCCTTCTGCCGAGCTCAGCGGAGCTCTCCTTTTAAGGTGCTCAGCGGAGCACCCCTACCGTAGGGTCCAGGAGCGGACTTCTTAGAGCCAGCAAAGCGTAGCCCCTTCGCCAGAGTCCAGCGGGGCACCCCTTTGAGAGTGCCACGCGGAGTAACATTTCGTCCAGTGTGTAGTAATGAATACTTATTGTTAAAAAGAGAAAAAGAAGTGAAATGAATTCGGCCTAAGTGGAGCCTACAAAGTCGTCAAAAATAAAGTCAAGGCTGTACAAAAAAAAAATAGAAATGTGGGTCTCAGTCCTTAAGACTAACGAAGTCAAGGAGTTAAGTTACGTTCAAAGTCTGACTTCAAAGAGTTAAAGGAAAAAAAGACGAAGTCTTCCAATGTCCAATCATGAATGATCAGACGAAATGAAAAGAATATGTGTACAATTAAAAGCCGTGAGATACGCGAACAATAAGAAAATCAAAGTCAATGATAAAGAAAAAAAAAAATTGTTACAAGTTTGGAAAAATTTAGATCGTAAATTATACCATGTAATTCCGTATTTAAAACAAAGAAAAGCTTAGGGTAAAATTTTATAAAAAAAACGTAAACGAAGAATGAAAAAAATGTATATTATGTAACAAAGTGCGAAGAATTATGACAGTGCGGTTTAAAGGTTGTCTATTAGTTTTTTTTATAAATCATTATTTAGCGCAACCTCATTCTCCGCGGGAAGATCGATCGGCCGTAGCGGAGCATGAACGTAAGTCCACCATTAATTTCTTTTTGGTTTTGAAATAAAGCACAATTCTTGCACTAGAAAAATTATAATTTCAAAAGAATTAAAACAAGAAGAAAGAAAAATATTATAAATGTTTAAATCGTAAAGAGTTTGTAAATATTTAATTGCATTGAAGCTTTATATACTTTATATGAATTAATTGAAAACAAAAAAAATAATATATACTTTATCTTAAGTATTACTTATATCTTAAGTATTCCCTTCAGTCAAAATATTTAGTGTTAAGATAGTAGGTGATTAAAAAAAGATGAATATGAATTAATTTTATTTTTTTTTTATTAGCCGAACCAAACCAAGGGGTCCACAGTCATAGGGTGTTAAGGGATCACCAGAGATAATCTCTGATGCTGTTGTCATCGGTAGGGCGGGGACTTAGTCACATGTCACCAGTGACTCCTCTGCTAAGGCTCCTCTCTCTCTCTCTCTCTCTCTCTCTCTCTCTCTCTCTTTCTCTCTCTCTCTCTCTTTCTTTACCTTTTTAGCAGGACTTTATTTGTTTTTCGTTATTTCTCCCGGCTGTTTATCTAGCACTTTATGTTTTTTTTTGTCGCAGTACGCTCAAGTCTGGACTTATTAATAATAATGCATAACGAAAAGAAGAGACATTGAGTGTTGGCAAGACCACCACCCCCAAAGCCGACGAGAGCCGGAAACTAAAGCGTGCCCCGCACACACAAATGTCTGGTTAAAGAAATAGTTTCTATCGTTACACGTTACAGTTATAATTAATAAGAAAAGTGGCGCCCAACGTGGGGCCTTGTTGAGTTTACTCACTCACTAGGATTCCCGATTAAAGAAATTCGAAGATTTGTTTATGCTACTAAATTTTCTCTTTCCTTCACACTAATTTTTAAATTCTTCAAAAATTCAAAATTTATCTTTAATTATATCTTTAGGAATACAAAATTATCAGTCATAGATGATTGTTTTGGCCAAGGAATAAATAGAGTGGGTTTTCTGAATTTGTCTTCTTCTTTACCTAACCAATGCTAAAGTTTTAATAAATCAGGAATACCGAATTATTCAATTACGATTGATTTTCTTGGCCGATTTAGAGAAATTCTACTTTATTGGTTGGTGGAGTATTTAACTATTGATTTTCGTTAAAATCTTTTCGGCTCGGAATTTGTAGGCACTTTTTGCGTTAGGAAGTGACTCAACCCCAAAGGATAAGCGAATTTTCAAATGTTAACGGAATGTTACAGCAGATTTGGTTGGAATACAACAGAAGAAATTTCAATAATTTTGTTGACCACAAATCAGAGTAAATAAATTGAGTACATTCCTTTATGTATATATATACGAAATTAAAGGATAAACTCAAGCCTAGCTACTATCCCTATCCATTTATTGTGAGAATCTTGGCAGATTATAGTGTTTTATCCTATGACTTGTGTGACGTCAGGTGTTGTGTTCGGCTAATAATAATTTCTGATACCTTCTATTATACATTTCAATTTTTATTTTTATCCGCGTTATTTTTTTTTATTTTGGTTTGTTACCGTTTTTTTTTTTTTTGTTTTATCAAATTATTTTACTGGTTATATATTTTTTTTTTTTGTTAAGTTGGTTATCGATTGAATTTAGACGTTATTCTTAAGAATTATAGTATACTTCAAAAAAAAAAAACGAGTGTCGCCCGATCACCAAATATAGGAGTCATGGACAAACCAAACTCCGTTTGTCTATTATGCAAGACTTAGGTGAAGTCCGGTGCAGACGTTTTTAGAACCTCGTGCAATCCCGAATTTCACAAAAAGTGTATCGAAGTACATTTTAAAAAGAGCGAAAATGTCCTTTCTGCCAGCTGGTGTGTAGACCAGTGCCTGACAAGGCGAGTCAAGGTTTGCAAACTAGGTCACAATCTAGAAGCCGCCATGTGGAAGAACAAAGGTTGTTAGATGACGTGGCTAGCACATCGCAAAGCGCGTTAAGTTCACGAGGCAGGGATGTAGAACACCCGGAAGCTGAAGGCGCTCTGTCATTACTCTCGATGGAGAGAAGGTTACTCTCAACTCTAACAGAGAAAATTACCGAGATTATTCAAAGTTCGGTAATAGAGAGTGTCCAAAGGCTAGTAGCAACTCCCGCACCAGGCGAAAATATAATAATTCCTCTATCCCCCGGGCCTAGTTGCCAGTTGACATCAGGTCCTTTTATAGTATTAGGAATGACCGCGATACTGGCATGGGGGTGGGCAATTCTGGTTCTCCTAGTTCGCATGTATCGGATTTATTAAATAGGCCCGACAAAGTCGTGCAGATTCTGAATGGATGGAAGATGAAATTTTCCGGAACGGGAGTGTCTGTTGAAAATTTTATATATAGAGCAGAAGCTCTCACTCACCAGACGTTAGGGGGAAATTTTGGGGCCCTGTGTAAGAATGCTAGTGTTCTTTTCGAGGGAAAAGCTCTTGAATATTATTGGCGATATCACAAGACAGTAGGTGAAGTCCGCTGGGATAGCTTGTGCGCGGCCCTGCTGTCGCAATTTCGAATTGCTAGATACGATTGTGATATCGAAGAACTCATTCGCAATAGAAAGCAAAAGCCAAATGAGTCGTTTGACAATTTTTTTTAAGGTATATCAGTCTTGATAGATCAGTTAAAAGTTCCGTGGTCTCCGGTTAAAATAGTACGGGTGTTAAAGAACAATTTAAGGCCTGAGATAAGGCATGAGATACTGAACGTTGAGGTGAGAGGAGTCTCAGAATTGCGAGACATCTGTCGTCGGCGAGTAACATTCTATGACGACGTAAAAAGATCGCACGGATATGTGAGAGGCACTCCATTTAGACGGGAAGTTGGCGAGCTACTGCAAGATGAGGGACACGAGGATGATAGTGAAGTTGAGTCAGTAAAAGATTTAGAGGTTGAAGCCCTTTCTTTAATATGCTGGAATTGTCGTTAAGAGGGGCATCGATATCAAGATTGTGGCGGAGAGGAGAGTTTTTTGTTATGGCTGTAGAGCCACAAACACTTATAAACCAAGTTGAAAAAAGTGTTCAAAAAACTCGAAATTCGGCACGTCGAAGTCAGCGTTCAAACCGAAGACTCCGAGTGCCTCCCGAAGCCAAGCCACTATGACCGACGAATAGTGGAAGGTTCTATACTCCCACTACTTATTCACCCGGACGGGCAAAAATGCGATGATAGCTCACTGCTTCATTGCAAAATTGACAAGCTGAGTAAATTACATGTACAGGGAAAAGTAATATCAGATAATGCGATAGTAAAATCGAGGAGTGCAGGACGCATGAAATCCTTTTGGCAACAAGTTAAAAAGTGTGCACTAGGGCTAGCATATATATCTGCTTCACAATCAGGGTCTTTTGATCCACGGCCGTTCTTGCCAGCCAGGTTGTTGGACCGCACTATGTTTGGGTTGCTGGACTCGGGTGCGTCAATAAGCTTCTGTGGAGGTAGTCTAGCTCGAGAGATCGTTGAGAAGAAGATTAGCTTTAAACCCATTAGGAAAAACGCAACCACAGCAGACGGAAGTCCACAGCAAGTTATAGGGCGTTTGAAGGTCGAGGTGGAATATGGAAATGTTAATAAGTACATAGATTTCTATATAGTGTCATCCTTGAAACAAGATCTATACTTGGGTATAGATTTTTGGAAGACATTTAATCTCTTGCCTAAAAATTTAGAGCTGGCGAGCCTGAGCAATACGCCTAATTCAGTCCAGGAAAGCGTCAGTGTAGACAAGCACGAGTTATCTATTGGCGACAAAGCTAGATTGGATAAGGTGATAAGCGGTTTTCCCTCTTTTTCGCAAGAAGGACTAGGGAAGACAAATTTGATTATGCACTCTATAGAGGTGGGTAATGCGAAGCCGATAAAGCAGCGGCATTTCCCAGTCTCGCCGGCAGTAGAAAAGTCTATGTATGCCGAAATAGACAGGATGTTGCAGCTCGGGGTGATTGAAGAATCGGAAAGTGCGTGGTCCTCGCCAATAGTGATGGTGACAAAGCCAGGCAAGGTGCGTATTTGCCTCGATTGTCGCAAAATAAATAGTGTAACGGAAAAGGACGCTTACCCGCTCCACCAAATTAACGGAATTTTAAGTCGGCTGCCAAAAGCGGTATACATAACCAGTTTAGATTTGAAAGATGCTTATTGGCAGGTACCACTAGAACTTCGATCCCGAGATAAGACAGCTTTTACTGTGCCAGGAAGGCCACTTTATCAATTCAAAGTGATGTCATTTGGTCTATGTAATGCGGCTAGTACGATGTCGCGATTGATGGATAAAGTGGTTCCCGCTCATCTTAGAAATGAAGTTTTCGTGTATCTTGATGTTTTATTGATTGTTTCGTCTAGTTTTGAAGGTCATTTGGATGGGTTGCAACAAATAGCTCTTCAGATTAAGCGTGCAGGGCTGACAATCAACATTGACAAAAGTCAATTCTGCATGCCACGTGTACGCTATTTGGGCCACATCATAGGGGACGGCCATATTAGAACCGACCCGAGAAGGTCAAGGCAATTCGTGATTTCCCGGTTCCGAAAACTTTACGAGGCTTGAGAAGTTTTATGGGTTTATGTGGTTGGTACCGAAAATTCGTGCCGAATTTTGCAGCTCTGGCTTCTCCTTTGTCGGATTTGATGACTACTAAGCGTAGGTTCAGCTTGACACCCGAAGCAATGAAGGCCTTTGACTTATTGAAAATGCATCTCAACGAAGCTCCGGTGTTATGTAGTCCTGATTTTTCTAAACCGTTTGCTATACATTGTGATGCCAGCAAGACGGGTGTGGGGGCAGTTTTAGTGCAAGTAGCAGAAGGTGGAGATGAGCGTCCGGTAGCATTTATATCGAAGAAGTTAAACAAGGCTCAACGAAATTATACAGTTACCGAGCAAGAGTGTTTAGCAGCAATCGTAGCTCTCAAAAACTTTCGGGCGTACGGGAAAGGGCACGAATTTACTATTGTGACCGATCACGCTTCTTTAAAGTGGCTTATGTCCAACCACGACCTTAACTCTCGATTAGCTCGGTGGGCCCTAGCGTTGCAGAGATATCGATTTAAAATCGAGCATCGAAAAGGGTCGCTAAATGTGGTACCGGATTCATTATCGCGAGTTAATGAAGAGGGGTTGGCAGCGCTCGATCTGCAAGAGGGTTTTCTCGTCGATTTAAAGTCCCACCATTTCAAACCTGTGGTTCCTAAAGGATTGGTTCCTGAGATCCTTTTCCAAGTGCACAATACTCCCTTGTGCTCTCATGGGGGCATTCATAAGACCATAGAAAGAGTACGGAGGTATTATTTCTAGCCTGGTCTGGTGCCCGATGTCAAAGCTTATGTTAACGCTTGCGAGGTGTGCAAAACCACGAAATCGGCAAACTGTTCTCTGAGACCACCATTGGGAAAAGCTCCTGAGACTCAGCGGTTTTTCCAACGCCTTCACGTGGATTTTCTGGGGCCGTATCTGCGCTCAAGGAGTGGTAATATTGGGATATTCATTGTACTGGATCATTTCTCAAAATATGTATTTTTAAAACCGGATAAAAAAATGAACAGTTCACTGGTAGTTAACTATCTCGAATTGACACTCTTTCGAGTGAATTATTTATGACGTTCGGTGTGCCAGAAACCATTGTTTCTGACAATGGCGCGCAGTTCCGTTCGGAAGAATTTAAAAAGTTAGTTCGGCAGTATGGAATAAGCCATACGTTCACCGCAGTTCATTCGCCTCAGGCAAATGCTGCCGAGCGAGTAAATCGGTCTGTCATAGCTGGTATTAGAGCATACTTGCGGCCAGATCAGAAAGATTGGGATGAAAGTCTAAGTAGAATATGTTATGCTTTGCGATCCTCTGTGCACTCTAGCATTGGGACTTCGCCCTATTACATGGTTTTCGGGCAGCATATGGTTACCGCAGGGTCGACTTATTCATTATTAAGAAAATTGAATAGGCTCGACGATCGTTCCTTAATGTTTAGTCGCCAAGACTCTTTGGATATGGTTCGGGAGGAGGCGTGTAAGCAGATGGTGAGAAAGCATGAGCTAAATGAGAAAAGATATAATTTGTTCGAGATTAGTGACCTTTGCGGTGGGTCAGGAGGTGTTTCGCCGGAACTTTAAGCATAGTTGTTTCCAGACCGGATACAATGCTAAGTTTTTGAAGGCTCGAGTTCGTAAGAAGTTAAGGAGTTGATATTATGAGCTTGAGGACTTGCAAGGGCGAGTCTTAGGTAATTATCACGCCAAAGATATTCGTAAATTCGTTTCAGTCGGTATCAGTCTAGGGTATCTGTTAAAAGATAGTACCCTAGCCTGATTCTAGGGGGGGGGGGGGGGGTTTTGTAGCGTCTGAAGCGATGAGGATAAATAGTCGATCCGAAAATTATACTTTTAAAAAGCCAAGTCCAAGCCGGTTTAGCCTAAAAGTATACTATAGGAGGAATGGGTATATGCTAGTGCAGTGAATGCTCTGGGAGTAGGGCCAGCTGATTAGGTTAAAGCTGAGCTTTGGCTCGGCGGCAGCGCAGGCAACTTAATTAGCCCCGTTTCCGGCTTGAACCCTTTTCTTCAAACCGGCGGCGCTTACAGACGCTAAATTTTAGAAGTTATTAATCCTGAGGCATCAAGGCCTGATAAGAGATTTTTTTTGCTACTTTCGCTATTTTTGGTAAGATAAACTATTTTTCTTCTCAGAGCTGGGGGTATTTATTAATAAAAGATTTTTTTCCTTGGTCACTCCGGCACCCGTCTACCTTGCTCAGAGGAACACCCCTTGTAAGGTGTCCAGAGGAGCACCCTTCTACCGTGCTCAGAGGAGCACCCTTCTACCGTGCTCAGAGGAGCACCCCTTGTAAGGTGTCCAGAGGAGCACCCCTTGTAAGGTGTCCAGAGGAGCACCCTTCTACCGTGCTCACAGGAGCATCCCTTGTAAGGTGTCCAGAGGAGCACCCTTCTGCCGAGCTCAGCGGAGCTCTCCTTTCAAGGTGCTCAGCGGAGCACCCCTACCGTAGGGTCCAGGAGCGGACTTCTTAGAGCCAGCAAAGCGTAGCCCCTTCGCCAGAGTCCAGCGGGGCACCCCTTTGAGAGTGCCACGCGGAGTAACATTTCGTCCAGTGTGTAGTAATGAATACTTATTGTTAAAAAGAGAAAAAGAAGTGAAATGAATTCGGCCTAAGTGGAGCCTACAAAGTCGTCAAAAATAAAGTCAAGGCTGAACAAAAAAATAAATAGAAATGTGGGTCTCAGTCCTTAAGACTAACGAAGTCAAGGAGTTAAGTTACGTTCAAAGTCTGACTTCAAAGAGTTAAAGAAAAAAAAGACGAAGTCTTCCAATGTCCAATCATGAATGATCAGACGAAATGAAAAGAATATATGTACAATTAAAAGCCGTGAGATACGCGAACAATAAGAAAATCAAAGTCAATGATAAAGAAAAAAAAATTTGTTACAAGTTTGGAAAAATTTAGATCGTAAATTATACATATGTAATTCCGTATTTAAAGCAAAGAAAAGTTTAGGCTAAAATTTTATAGAAACGAAGTGCGAAGAATTGTGGCAGTGCGGTTTAAACGTTGTCTATTAGTTTTTTTTTATAAATCATTATTTAGCACAACCTCACTCTCCGCGGGAAGATCGATCGGCCGTAGCGGAGCATGAACGTAAGTCCATCATTAATTTCTTTTTGGTTTTGAAATAAAGCACAATTCTTGCACTAGAAAAATTATAATATCAAAACAATTAAAACAAGAAGAAAGGAAAATATTATAAATGTTTAAGTCGTAAAGAGCTTGTAAATATTGAATTGCATTGAAGCTTTATATACTTTATATGAATTAATTGAAAACAAAAAAAAATAATATATACCTCTTAAGTATTCCCTTCAGTCAAAATATTTAGTGTTAAGATAGTAGGTGATTAAAAAAAAAAAAAGAATATGAATTAATTTTATTTTTTTTTTATTAGCCGAACCAAACCAAGGGGTCCACAGTCATAGGGTGTTAAGGGATCACCAGAGATAATCTCTGATGCTGTGGTCATCGGTAGGGCGGGGACTTAGTCACATGTCACCAGTGACTCGTCTGCCAAGGCTCTCTCTCTCTCTCTCTTTCTCTACCATTTTAAGCAGGACTTTATTTGTTTTTCATTTCTCCCGGCTGTTTATCTAGCACTTTTTTTTTTTTGTCGCAGCACGCTCAAGTCTGGACTTATTAATAATAATGCATAACGAAAAGAAGAGACATTGTGTGTTGGCAAGACCACCACCCCCAAAGCCGACGAGCTAGAGCCGGAAACTAAATCGTGCCCGCACACACAAATGTCTGGTTAAAGAAATAGTTTCTATCGTTACACGTTACATGCTTACTCTTTGAAAACTGTTATCGATTAATTCAATTACCTTCTCTTTGTATTGGGGCGCCACTACAATGTCATTGTGTTCCTCGAATACGCTGAGAACGTTACCTGAATATTCCACTAAGCACTTTTGCTCAGAAACAAGGCTTTCGAATATGAATCCATTGGTATCAGCTGAGAGCTTGAATTTCTTGATAAAGTCATATCCCAGCAGCGCACTATACTCCATCGCACCATTTGGCACCACCAAAAATTTGTGCTCTGTGTGCAGCTGGTCGATCTTTACACGCGCATTGAAAAAGCCTATTGGCTTCGTGCTCTTATTGCCTAAGCCACGCAAGGTAGATGCACTTTTAAACATGTCAACATTGTTCATCTTTTTCATCACGTTTTCATTTACGATAGTGACGTCAGAGCCAGTGTCGACAAGACAGTCAACGTGCACATCATTTATAAGAATTGTTTTTAGACGGCCCAGATCTGCAACAATGTGTACTTTGTTTTTACCTTGAGTACAATTGCGGGATATATGCCCATTCTCATTGCAACGGAAACACTTGACTTCGGCTTTGCATTCGTTTCGTTTATGATCTGGTGAACCGCAATTATAACAAAGCTCTTTACGTGATTTGCTTACTGCATCTTTGCTAGTACAGCCCACTGAACTTGAGTCACTGTTCTTCTTCTCGTTACTTTTCTTTTCAGGTTCTTGTGTCAGTTCATAGATTTCGTACTCTGCCTTAAGTGCCTTATACACTAGTGCATTTTGACGAGAAACAAATGGTTCAAGTTTTTAAGTAACTTTGCAATGGTTTAATATAACTTATTGAATTTTTTTGCTGTTTTACTTAGTGCTAATACAAACTTAAAAATAATGAATTCACCACTTGGAAAAATATAAGCCTATGTAATTTTCAAGTGGTGGCATAAGTATTTTGTCAAGTGTATTGTAATATGAATAACAAAGATTAAACTTAAACAAAACTAAACGGAAAAAAAGTATTCAGTAAAATATTTAATTTCCTTTAGTTTCTATAACTTTTTCCAGACGTTTCGGTACTGAATCGATTAAATTTTGGATGACCTCTGGAGATATCTCTTCCCAAAGGGAAGTGACCTCAGAAATTGTCTCCTCTCTTTTATTTAACGATACAGTTCTTTTACGTTTCATAAGAGACCAGACGTTTTCAATTATGTTTAAATCTGGACTTTGAGGTGGCCAGTCCAAAGTGGTAACAGCAACATCCTTCAAAAATGTTGTTATCATCTTGGCTTTGTGGCATGGGGCGTTATCCTGCTGCAGTATAAACGATTGTCCAATAAGCCTGTCTCCAGAAGTAAATGCATTATCATTTAAAACCCGTAAATTTTGGCCTTGGTTCATCGAGCCAGTGACAGGAACGAAGTCACCCAGTCCATTATACGCTACACATCCCCAGAACATCACAGAGCCTCTACCATGGCTCACTTTTTGGCAAACGGGCCGCCTTTTCTGCCTTTGTGCCCTTGGTAATCTTACAAAAAATTTATTTTTTGATGAATTGTACTCAAAGGAGCTTTCATCTGTCCATAGAACGCTCCTCCAGAACTTCTTTGGCTTATTAACATATTCCTTTGCAAATGACAGTCTTTTGAGCTTGTTTGCTTTTGTTATATATGGCACTTCTTTGACTTTATAAGTCTTAAAATCATATTCTTTTAATCGTCTGCGGACTGTGCGCTCACTAATTGGCGTCTTAGCTGACAAATTAAATGTATCTGCTGCGGATTGGGGCTTTAGTAAAACATTTTTTTAAAATTCGCGTAAAAGAACTCGGTCTTCACTGAGATCTGTTTTGCGCTTAGCTCCTGATCTTCTTAAATTACTCATGTCATTATGCTATATAAACTTTTTGATTTGATAGTGCACAGTTTGACGCGACACATTATACTCATTGGCAATGTCTTTGACTGCTATTCCAGCGTTAAACTTGGCTACCATTGAAGATCTGGTAACCAAACTTAGCTCAGCCGGTTTACCCATGATATTTAATAATTTTTAATAACTTTGTATTTGAATAATAACTATTAATATTGCTCAAAGTTACACACTGAAGTTCATTGATTCTCGCGTGCTTAAAAGTGAAAAAATATTTCCATAAAGATGCTGTCAAAATACTTGTGCCACGCAAAAAACCGTTGTCTGCAGAAAGAGAATACAAAAGGTAAACGAAATAAAATTTGACATGCACATAGCTAAAAATAGATTCTTTGTTTTGCGCCTCATTTTCACACCGTTATTTGATTTTAAGCAACGGTAAGTTCAAGAGTCAAACAAAGTTTCGTCAAAATAATTATGCCGACTAGTGTATGTCTTGCACCGGTACATAGCACATTTGTACTCGCTTTTATCTGTAGGCCATTAACAATGTGACGTAACACTGCTGCCTCCTCGACATCGCCTGTACTTGCCAGCTTTTTCATTCGGAGAATATAAATTATTAGGTCCTGTTCTCCTTCGTCTCGTCGTCTCCAGGTTGCAGAAGTTTTGTCCGTTTACGATTGGGCATTTGTGGTTTAGCGAGTAAGCGTCGTTGTTTGTATCATTATAAACTAGGTAATTAGGAGCTATTATGAATTGTGTATTATTTATAGGTAATGGGATTAATCTTGCCATTTTATAATTCGTTTGCTTAAATATAGAGATTTCGACATTGAAAATGATTTTTTCTTTGTGGCTTAGTGTGTTTATTTTGATTAAACTGTAAATTTGTTGTTCTGTTTTAATTGGGAATTTTTTGATCTTCGAATATGCATTTAATTTTTGTTATTTCTTCTTCTTTCTATTTAATATTAATTTTGGAATTACATTAATAATTTTCAAGTAAAGTACTTTCAAGAATATTGTTTAAATGATTAAGTAGTAGTTCAATATTATAATTTAATCTGTTCATGTATTGTAGTTTCTTAATTTGTTCTTCATTTTCATTAAATTCTTTATAAACAGTGTTTTGATAGTTATTGAAGAACTTGCTAATTAAGAGTTGCTCATTATTAATATGATTTGTGATATTTTGGAAACGGATTAATATTTCATTATTAATGGTGTTCTGTACTTTGAGGTTTTTGGATGTTTCTATTGATTTAATTTTTAGTTGTTGGATATCTTTATCGATTTGGGCTGCGTCATTGGCGTCCATAGTCCGTTTATAAGACCTCTTTTATGTCTTTCTAAAGGGATAAGTGTATGGATTTTGTTTTGTGCTTGTGCGAGTTTTGCATTTAACACATATATTGAATCGGTTAGGGTCCTATCGTCTTGAAGGGTTTTAACAGTGTTACGTAACTTTTCAACACATTGGGTATACTCGTTAAGGTCAATGATGCGGCTTATTTTCTTGTAATTTTCTATTACAAATGTCTGTCCCAATTGGATTTTTGCTAGGAGTTTGGACTCATCAAATTTGTGGATGCTGATGGATTGATGTGCCCCATGGGCGAGTCTGGAATGCAATTGGTAAATTCTGGTCAGTTTGGTGGTTTTGTGATTTTCCTAATTTTTGATTTGTGTAACTTCTGTCTTTTGATTGTTGTTAGAGTCTTGCCATGGTCTCGTAGGACTTTATGTAAGGAGAATCGGGGTGTAACCTTATTTCTTCTGTTCTCTTTCCTAAATATGCTTGTATTGGGGTCTAGTTGCATGGGTTCAATTCTGTTCTCGTTTAGTTTTCCTATTCTCTGTTGTGTTTTGTTGGTTAACAATTCTTTTACCTCCGAGCATAGTTTGTCTCTAAATACGTTTAGTTTCTGTAAATAGTCATGTTCGTTGTTGAATTCTGTTGTCTGGCAAAACGAGTGAGTTCTGTTAGTTTAGTGGTGGAGTGGATCGCATTGTTATAAGTAGTTACCGTTTCAGACATCATTTCTTCGTGATCAAGTGGTAGATTATGTCGTTTCCGAATGAAGTCGTTCTACTGGCGAATTGCTTGATGATTGTTGGAAGGAAGTGACGTGTAGTGAAATATTAAATTTGGAACAAAAGCTATGGAATATTTCGCTCGAGAATTCTACTCCCTGATCGCACACGAGTTCTTTCGGAATTCCGAACTGGCTAAGGAAGTGTTGCAAGGATTTTATGCAGCTGATACTGTTTCTACTGGGAATAGGGTAAACAGAAGCGAATTTTGAAAATTTGTCGATTATTGTTAAATTGAAATTATTGTTGATCGTGTAGATATCTATGTGAATTATGTCGAGTGGTCCTTTAGGAGTTTTTGGTATTTCGAAAGCGATTTTCTGGGGTTGTCTATCGTATTTAAATTTCAAACAAGTTTCGCAGTTCTTGATTAACTTAGAAATTTTGTTTTTCATGTTTGGGAAGTATACGTCCCGTTTGAGGTGGGAAAATGTCTCATCAATGCCTCTATGATTGCTCTTTAAGTGGTAGTCGTTAATAAGTATTTCTTGTTCTGGTATATTTATAATATCAGGGAGAAGAGTTTTGCATCTGATAAGTTTAAATTTTCCCTGCGCGAAATATGTTGAGAAGGCTTGTTCGATAAGTAAGGTAGTCGGGTCGGATGCAAGGAAGGCGTATACTCTGTTGGGTTTTAAGGTTTGTACTAGAATAGATCGAAGGATGGTTGGGTATATTCTTTCCTAATTTTATTTTTAAAGGTGGCAAATAGTTCCTGTAGAGGGTCCTTCATTTCCATCGTTACTCTGCTGTAGGGGTGTCTCGTTATGATTCAAGCTCGGGTCTATTCTGCTTAATGCATCTGCTATTACGTTTTGAGAGCCTTTCTTGTGTATTATTTCGAAATCGTATTCAAGGAGTTGTAGTCGCCATCCAATTATCTTTGAGTTGGGCTCTTTAAAGTTCATAAGCCAAGTTAATGGTTTATGGTCTGTGATTATGGTGAACTTTATTCCGAAAAGGTAGGGTTTGAAGTATTTAAGTATTACACTACGTGTCACTATTTTATGTTAATTTGTTCATAATTGTTTGTATGTATGTGTGATGTTGGCACTCGACTTGCTATGTAGCGGTGATTATCAGCGTTTGATTTCACACGAGCACACTACGTATTTTGTTAAGCTGGAGTCGCACATTTGTACTTTTACTTCTTTCACAATAACTTACAGAAATGTACTAATTAAGAGATAGATCTCCATTCCAGTTTCCGGCTGCGCCAGTTATCCCTCGGAGCTTAAAGGACGTCGTCTTGACCGAGGTTTTCCAGTTAGGTTAGTTATATGTATTTTTTTAAATAATAAGGCGTTGCGTTTATATATAAATTAACAAAATTGATTAAATTTTGTTTTTTTAAAAAAGCCACATGCTTTATTGTGGAGTTGGATTTGAACTGAACTTAAACAATCTATTGACTTAAAATTATACTTCTGCTGCCGCTGAAGCTTGCCGTTGCTGCCGCTGTCGCTTGTCGCTGTCGCTGCCGGATGTAGCCGCTGCAGTTGTCGCTAAAGGTGTCGGGTGTCCAGCACCTGGTCCCACGGTTTGGGCGTTACGCAAGGTGCTGATCGTCCAAGTTGATTCTGCTGATGCAGCGCACGTGGAGATGGTTATGTGTGACCAATATTTGGTCGTTGCTCCCATGGTGTCTTCTGCTGAATCGTTGCGCGTGTTGTTACGGTGCGTTTAGGTGCATTGGCACTGGCGATGTATGGGCGCGGTAATGTGTGGCCTTAACTCCTCCCCCTTTAAATGCGGACGTCCTCGGCCGCCAGTTGAACTTAACTTTGATTTGTTGTTTCGCTGTTCACTGCGTAATGACGACTTTAGCTGTTCTTGATTTTATAACTTTGATTGGCAGCGCAATTATGAGCGTCAGTAATAAGATGTAGATACTGATGTTAGTGATTGCCTTTGTATCTTGGTCTTCCTTCATGAGTTGGATTTTTGCCGTACTATTGAAGTTTAGTTCTTTTATCATTTCTAATGATAGAACTTCTTCTACCATGCTTTTATTATTAACGATTTGTAGCACTGGTGGTAATGGGTCGGCGTGTACATACTCTTTGTTTGTGTAGGAAGTTCCTTTTATATCAATCGATGCATTCTTGGCTTGGATAGTATAAGTTCCGTGTAAATTTAGTTTCTCTTCGTCAATAGTGACTGTTCCATTAAAGTCATTCAACAGTATTGTTCCGGGCAGGATTTCCTCGTGTTCCGGGATGTGTTGGCTGTTCATTTGCAAGCAGTTTGATTGATTTGATTTCAGAAGTGCAGCTTCGCAGGTATTATTGCTTAGATCTATTAGGTTTTCTCTTTTACATAAAGTCTTATCATTAATGGTTTCGCAAACTTCATTGATTCCGAATTCTGTTTCTTTACATTGAATTATTAAATCAAATTTTATTTTATTAATTACATTTCTTTTCTTTATAGGTTTCATTATAATTTTTTGACATAGATTTTCTTCTATTTTGGGCAGACTGATAATGTACAGAATATCTTTTCCATTAGAAGATACTTTAATTTTGGCGAACTCAAGTAATTCCTCTATATTAATAAACAAATTGTTGGAATTTTGTACCAACTTTTCTATTAGTTGAATTTCGATAATTGATAATAAAATGGAATTAATTGTGTTCGTCTTAGCCCAATTTATTGCGTAGATCATATTTGTTAGGTCTTCTTTGAAGATTTTCAGTTTGTATTTTAATATTTCGATTTCTATATTATTAATTGATTCTTTTTCTTGAGTGAATTTCAATATAGCATTTGTGCTTTCTCTTATTTCTTTAATCTTGTCACTTAGAAGTCTGTTTATTATGACTAGTTTGTTGTTGTTTTCTAGTTGTTCATTCATTTTACTTAAAATTATTTCGTGATCATGATGATCTGGGATTCCAGCTAGCCATTTCCAGGCAGAGCCGAGCATATTTAATGATCTTCTAGATCTTATGTTTTTAGGTCTTAATCTATTTAAATCGTCTCTGATTTGGTTTAGTTCTAATGAAATGATTGGTGCGAGATGATTGGGTAGTGATGAGTTTATGGAATTTTCGAGCACTTGTAATGCTTCTTCATATTTTTGGATATTAAAAACGTGTATAATTTTGACTGAGCTGTTCTGAATAGCTGCGGGGCCAATTTTTATGGTTACTAATTGAGAATTCGTGTAATCTAGTATGGTTGCCTTCCCGAGACATGAAGGTAAAAACAATAATCTGTAAATTGTAGTTAATTTTTTAAATTATTCTTGTGTACTATTTTCCCTGACTTAGTTTTAATGGTGGAGTTACCATTTTCTGCGACTATTTCTTTTTTATATCTTGGGGATGCTTTCGAGCCTAGTCTTTTGTTTATTTTAACGTAAACTTCTTCTCCTAGTTCGTATGATCGGGGGTTGTCTTTCTTTGCGTTGTGATAATTCATATCAGATATTTGTGTGCCTATTATTTTGTTCTTAATTTCTTCCCTTTTCTTTTCTATTGCTTCTGGAGTGTTTGCTATGTTACATCTAAAAAATGTTTCGATGGGTTTTTCTCTAGTTACTGAGTGTATTGATTGATTATATTCTTGGGTCGCTTTGAATACTAGATCTGTGAAGCTAAGTTCGTTATAATCTTTCTTGAGACATCTAATGATTTCAGTAAGAGTAGAGTGGAAACGTTCTACCTGTCCATTGCTGGTTGAAGAGTACGGTGGTGTCGTAAATACGGATATATTTAGTTGGTTTTCCAACATGAATTTAATAGATGCTGAGTTTAAAGATCTTTCGTTGTCCATTACGACTATTTTGGGCATTCCAAAAGCTATCAGCATTTCCTTTAATGGGATCATAATGTCTTCTGAAGCTCTGGATTTCAAGATTTTTATTTGGGCGTATTTGGAAAATTTATCGATGCCTTTCAAAACATTAAGTTTTTCTGTGATGTAAATGTCGATGTGTATCAACTGTCCGGGGTATTGTGGTATTGGAGTCGATTGTATAGCTCCTTTTGGTGGATGTCTGTCGTATTTTGATTCCTTACATGTTAAACATGTCGTGGCTATTGTGCTTATCTTTTTGTTCATTTGGGGGAAAAAATATTTTCGGAGGATTTGTTCCTTATTTTCTTTGGCGTTGCGATGCGCTCTTTTATGTTCCTGTACTATTACTTCATTTTGTCTTTCCTCTGAATCAATGTCTTCTACTATACCTTGTGCAAAGCGGATTTTATATAAATTGAAATGCAGTGGGTAGATATTTTGTATCTTACCCATGATATTCTCAGATATATGGATACCATTTATTATTTTAGGGTCTAGTCTATGTTTCATTATTTCGATTGGTTCTTTTTCTAAATACGATGCACTATATGCCTATGGTAAGTGGGATGTTGAATTTCGAAATTATATGATGGAGTGTCTTCTATAAGTAAGAATAATTTATTCTTAAGCACGTTAATCGGGCTTTCTACTGAATAGATGAGGTTATGGGATGAACTTTCATCACTATGAACTGTTGCTGAAGATGAGAGAGTGTTAACTTCATTTCTGATAGGGATCCTGGATAATGCATCTGCTACTACGTTAGATGTACCTGGTTTATATTTCAACTCGTAGTTAAATTCTTCTAAATAACTTTTCCAACGTTTTAGCTTTCCATTATGATTTTTCGTGTTTAAAGCAAAAGTAAGGGGCTGATGATCTGTGTAGATTATTACTTTCGCCGAACCGTAAAGGTATGTTCTTAAACTTTGTAAAGCCCATACTATAGCTAACATTTCCTTTTCATTTGTAGCGTAGTTCTCTTCTGTCTTCGACAGAGTGCGAGATATGAAAGTAATGGGTTTGTTTTCTTGTTCGAGCACTGCTCCAATTGCAAAGTTTGATGCGTCTGTGGTAAGGTGGAAATCTTTCGAAAAATTTGGATAACTTAACATAACGTCAGCCGACCTATGTGTGTTTTTAAGTTTGCTGAAGGCTTCGATCGCTTCATTGTCTAAATGAATCTTAACTCTTTCTGATGTTCTTGTCGTCGTTCTACCGGCTTCTCCTCTGAGTAGTCGAGTAAGTGGCTTCGCTAGTTTTGCATAATCCCTTATAAATCGTCGATAATATCCGGAAAGACCTAAGAATGATCTTAGTTCTTTAAGAGAAGTAGGAGTTGGGAATTCAGAAATTGCTTTTACTTTATCGGAATTAGTTTTTACTTCTTTGTCTGAAATTGTAAAGCCTAAGAAATTGACTTCGTTTTTGAAGAATTCGCATTTGTCTATTTGGACCTTCATGTTAGCGTTCTGAAGGGTTGCAAATACCTGCTTTAGATGATGAGCATGTTCGTCTTCAGTTTGACTGAATACAATAATGTCATCAATGTAGACATAACAAATTTTTCCAACATGATCTCTTAGAATATCGTCTAGAGCTCTTTAGAATATTGATGGTGAATTTTTCAAGCCAAAAGGGAGTCGATTAAATTCATACTTCCCTCCGATGACGGCAAATGCTGTCTTCTCTCTATCCTCTTTCTTTAGCAAGATTTAATGGAATCCGCTTTTTAAATCGAGAACAGAAAAAAACTTATTGTTTCCTAACTGAGCGATTATTTCTCCAATTTCGGGCATGGGGTAACGGTCGGATATAGTAACTATATTTAACTTGCCATAATCAATAACAATTCGATACTTTCTTTTCCCTGATGCATCCAATTTTTTTGGTACAACCCAAACTTGTGCATTATACGGAGATCGAGAGGGTCTTATGATTTCGTCGTTTAACATTTCCTTAAGTTGCCTTTCGACTTCTTGTTTCAGAGATACTGGGTATTGGTAATGCTTTGTGTAAATTGGAATATCTGAAGAAGTTCTTATTTCTCCAATTACATTAGTAGTGAAAGTCAGTTTTTGGTCTGGATCAGCAAAGAGTGATTTGAAGGTAAACGATAGGTTGTTTATAATCGCTTTCTGGCTTTCGGACATGTGATTGGTTCTCACTTTAATATTATTAACAGACTGAGTTTGAAGTTGTTTAATACGGAATTGCCTATCACCATTGACTCTAAGAATGTCATTTCTGACATCGATAACAATGTTAAGCTGTTTCATGGTATCATTACCAAGAATAGGATGAAAAGTTTTTAGAGTTGGTCGTATGTCGTGTAGACCAAAAAGATTTAGAAAGGTATGATGGGTAATTGGTATTTGGCCTCCTACCGAATTTGCATAAAAAGTTTCTTTGTTAGGTTTCGGATTTTCTATTAGAGATGGTTGAATGTAGTTTTGGTTGGAGCCTGTATCTATTAAAAAGTTCCGTCCGTGTTTTCCGTCCCTCGTTCTACATTGGAAATACGGTAGAGAGGAACGATTTAGACTAAAAAATTGACATCTGACATATCGGTTATTTCCGTGCCGGATTTGTCAAGATATGCTTGCATTTCGTCATCATATGGGTTTGAAAACCCTTCTGATTCTGGCATTGCATAATAATTATCTTCGCTTCTATAACTGAAGTCTTGTTCTGGATGAATATTGAAGTCGTATTGATCTGTTTCAAATTGTTCTACTGGGTTACCAGTGTTAATGTAAAAATTTCTTTGGAACTTGGGAGGTGGTCCAGAAAGTGGAGGTGGACGCTTGCCTGCAAAATTATTGCGAGGATTCGGATGATTCATATAATTTACACTAGCAGATCTTATGGATCCATCAACTTCCATGGGTATGGGAGCTGGTTGTGGCTTTGGTGCTAAAGGTCTAGAAGGTGCTTGGAATGTTGGTCTATATGTAGAGAATTGTTGTGGGCCTGTTTGACGTTGAGGTGGTTGGTAGAAATTTCTGGTCTGATTGGGTATTGTTCTATAGATATCGGGACGCGGTGTGTAATAGAGTTTTGGGTTGAAGTTCTTCCATTGATTTGGATTGTTTTGGTGAACTGGTTGTCTTACTTGAATTGGATTAGTTTGTTGCCTTGGTGGAATAGGTGGTGGATAATGCTTTACCCTAGGTAAGAATGCGTTTCTATGGTCTTGATTGTCAAGCAAATTGCATAAGTGTAATGCATGACTGAGATCTCTTGGTTCTTTCACTGCTAAAAGGCGTGGTAGATTCCCATTGAGTCCTCGTACGAAGGTATCAAGAGCCTTGCTGCGGTAATTATTAGTCAATGCTCTTATGGAATCGGCCGAGTCTTCTTGTACGCTGACCTGGTTAAGGATCAGTGATAATTGATGATAGACTGCCTGATAGAATTCCATGATAGTTAACCGACCTTGGGTTAATGAGAACAGTTGGTATTCGAGAGTCTTTAGATCTCGTTTATCAGCATAATCTTCCGTTAAACATTTGGAAATTGCTTTCCAATTCATCGGAGTGTTGTACGATTCTAACACTGTTTCAGCTTCACCTACTATCTTTGTACGTACTACTAGTGTCACTAGATAGTACCTATGCGTGTATTTTTGGCATTCAAAGATTGCCATGATTCTATCTACGTTCTTTTTCCAGGAGCCAAAAGAAGTTCTTTCTCAAGAGAATTCTTTTATTAGTCGTGTAACGTCCGGTACCTTTTCAGGTTATTGTTCGAGTGGAGCTACGTATCTAGCATCTGACAATGGTTCTTCAGAGCCTACTCCTAATACTTGTTTGATATATTCTCCTCCCTGAAGAGTATCCCTAATTAACAAGACTATTACAACCTTGAGTTCTGGGCTTGCTATTGGTGTACTAGCTACGTGTGTTGGTCTAGGACGATTAGTTCCTGCTGAACCTAATCCCATAGCTGCCATTGCATCTGATAGGTTTTCTTGCATTTTATTTCTTTGGGTATATTTAGTGCAATTAAGTGGAAAAATACGAATTATGTGATTTATGAAATTGATGAAAGATGAATGTGGTTTATGGGTGCGTTTGTGTTTTTCTAATTGAGACGATATATTTCTTTTTGTTTAAAACCAGTGGCTGGTTTGCTCCTTCTACCTTGGAGGGTCCCGTAGGAATCGCAAGATTGGAGTTTGTTATAATGGGATTTTGTATTGAGTTATCGTTTTACTTTTGTTAAAATTGTTGTATTCTTTGTTTTTTTTCTTGACTTAGTATCTATTTTAACTTTTGTTTTAAATTTCTTTCACTTAATTAGTTTAATTTTTTTCTTTAAAATTGTTTTTGTTTTTTTTTTTAATTGCTTTCTTTGTTTTAAAAATTTCTTTCGCTTTGTTAAATTGATTTCTTAATCACTAAACTTACAGTTAAGTTACAATTATTATATTCGGTGCTCGCATCGCCGACTTCTTAGACTGGGTCCCTTTTCTCCAACGTTGGGGCTACTCGGGAGTCCTTGAGAGTACTTCTGGCGAAGGATCCTACGAACGGATCTTATAGGATCGGCAGCGATTGGTTGTGAACCCCGTTCGAATTTTCGCGGTACCGTTGGTTTTCGGCACTATTATTCGCGGTTATTAACTAGCGGCTACTTAAGGCGCTCTCACGTTAATAACTTGACCTTCGGGCAATTTTTTCGCGACGCGATGAACGGGTCCCTGCTCGGGCGCTAATTAACAAAATGGATTAAATTTTGTTTTTTTAAAAAAGCCACATGCTTTATTGTGGAGTTGGATTAGAACTGAACTTAAACAATCTATTGACTTAAAATTATACTTCTGCTGCCGCTGAAGCTTGCCGTTGCTGCCGCTGTCGCTTGTCGCTGTCGCTGCCGGATGTAGCCGCTGCAGTTGTCGCTAAAGGTGTTGGGTGTCCAGCACCTGGTCCCACGGTTTGGGCGTTACGCAAGGTGCTGATCGTCCAAGTTGATTCTGCTGATGAAGCGCACGTGGAGATGGTTATGTGTGACCAATATTTGGTCGTTGCTCCCATGGTGTCTTATGCTGCATCGTTGCGCGTGTTGTTATGGTGCGTTTAGGTGCATTGGCACTGGCGATGTATGGACGCTTATATATACTCAAGCAAAACAATCAATATAAAACTAATTTATAGTGCTCTATTGTTAATACATGAAAAACACTACAACACATTATCGGTCCATCACACACTACCCAATTGTGCTAACACAATTCGCAAGTATAAGAAATATTCACTGAACCTTGAGGCATGTAACAACTTTGATATTTCATTCCAGAATCCAACCCATTGTCCACATAAAACGGCGAGTAAAGCCATTAAGTTAATAAACTAAGCTACCTTTAAGACACACACACACACTCACACGCATTTATATATAGATATACACACACATTTTGAACACAAATTAATTCGACTAAAAGATCAGTACTCGGACGCCTTTTTTTTAATGGCGACAATCAAAGGCAAACTTTTACCTAGTATCAGATCCAGAGCAACGAGCAAAGTGCCCGAAAATAGTACACCAAACCCTAATCAGGACCTAGTATCTAGGGCACCTAGCGATACTTCCAACATGAACTCTTCCTCCAGTTCCCCACCACCCAGCCAGAATATGACAATGGACCGACCAGCCGACATTTTTCAATCCTTGCGCGTCCCAGACCAAATTAGATTTTTGAAGGTTTTTGATGGTAAACCCGAGGATCTCAACGACTTCATATCAAATGTAGAAGAGATCCTATTGTTCATCGGGGGAACTGATCAGACCCCCTACGGGCGAATGCTTCTCAGGGCAATTAGGAACAAAATTGAAGGGAAAGCCAACGACATTCTGAAGGAGGTAGGAACGACATTGAACTGGGATGATATTAGAGAAACATTGTTAATCCACTGTACGGACAAGAGAGACGAACCAACGCTTATGAGCGAACTGCATGGATTGGCTCAAAAGAACCCTTGTAATGCAGCACTTCATAGGTTGGTAGAAAACAAAGAGTCCGAACCATCATTGATTAAGATTAAGAAACAAATGTTTTCCAGTGCAAGTCTGCACGTATTTCTGGCGGGTCTTAGAGGTCCACTTGGAGGCACGATTAGGTCTATGAGACCAGAGAATCTCAGAGAAGCTTATAGATTGGCAATTAAGGAAAGGGATATTTACCTTCGGCAAAGACAAGACAGTTCTGGAAAGCGGAACTGGAATAGTGCTAATCCAGCCTCAAACGCTAACACAAACAACAACCACATTAGAAAGTGGGGATATAATCAACTGGGAAATAATCAGCACAAACAGAATTCAACAACGAACATGACTTTTTAAGGGAATTAAACGAATTTAGAGCCAAACTATACCCAGAAATAGCACTAAAGGCCCAAGAAAGGGTCAAAATTAGAACAGACAAACTCAACCTGAACAGGGAAGACCCTATTTCTGTAGAACAAGATGACATAATATTTAGGAAAGAAAACAGAAGGAACAAACTAACACCTAGGTTTTCTCAACATAAAGTGTCAAAAAACAATGGGGTCACAATTGACACCACTAAAGGGCAAAAACTACACAAAGACAAGATTAGGAGAAGAACTAAGAAGAAAAGTGACTAATCTAATTCCCATCTCGGTAGTTTAGTTAAGATCATTACAGGCAATATGGATGCCGCGAATGAAACTAAAATCAATAACAAATTCTAAGAGATAGAAGGATTAGAAAATAATTTGAGTAATACCATTAAGAATCAACTTATAATTAATAATAATATAATCGATAGATTTAAGAATATTACTGAACACATAAGTAATGAACAAAACACCATCAACACATTTGTAAACAATTTCAAAGATAACGTATATACTAAGATAACACAAGAACATAAAGAAATACACAATTTGTAGTACTTCCTAAGTTTTATTGTTCAGTCCAAAATTTAAATTTATGTACTTAGAATCTAAATGTCCTAAAATTCATAATTTGTACTTTGTAATAATGCGGAGTTTGGGCGGACGAGCAATGGAGACTGCATCAGGAACATTTTGGAGGGATGGCCTGCTACCTGCGACATGCAAGAATCTGGAAACGACGAAAATATAATTGAGCCGGAAATTGGACACATTATCATCATGAAGGCCATGAACGTCAACATCAACTCTTCGTGCGGCTCTTATACTACTATCAACGGCACAGCGATTATTAGCTATAAAAACTGCACCGTAGAGATACATAATATCACCTATGACGATTCCGAAGTTAATAATATAATGTGAAGATCTCCTTACCCAACCCAAGCCTAATACTGGTTAAGAATAACACAAGAAAACTTAATCTACGTCACCTAGAGCTGCAAAATCTGAACAACACTCAAGAAATTTTAGACGTCGAGACGCAACAACACGCCGTTCCGACCGTTCCTTTGTCCTGGCCGTCACTATATTCCAGGGGGGGAGGAGTTACCACCACTGCTTCTTCCCCTACCTCCGTCTCGCTTCCGCCCAACAAAACCGCCACGAGCAACTCATACCTAAGTGACTGCATAATAAAAATTCATTCCAAAAACAGCAACTCAACGGAGAAGTCTATTCTTTCTCTGAGCTCAGCCTTTAATTTTCACCAAATATTGGGACTCCAAGTTCGAAGTCCGAGTTCGAGTTGAACTCAAACTCAAGCTCGAGCCTGAGAGTGAGCAAAATTGCTGTGTGTTTAAGCAGGTTTTCCCTTTCCACACTTACTTTCATCCTTTCACGGTGTCTTTCCCTTTCTCCCTTTCCCCCTCCCTCTCTCTCTCTATCACTCTCTCTCTCTCTCTTTCTCTGCCGCGTTCACTCTCTGGCCCGAACCGCGATCGTGGGCCGGCGCTCACGGCTAACAATGGCGGCCTACCGGCCGAAACCTCAGCAGCGTTGCTGTCGTTTCTCGGTCGATCGTTATCTCGTTGGCTGAGCGCCCCACTCTCGCATTCGCAACGAAGATGGGTTTCCATTTCCTCTTGAGTGAGTTTGCAAACAAACTCGCTCTCTTCAGTGGGGCGAGGGCGGAAGAGGGGTTTTTGAGTCTGAGTATTGAGTGTGAGTGTGAGTGCGATCCGTCGGCCAGAGCGGCCGTGTTGACTCTCCGGCCAGCCTAGATTCTAGAGTCTCCTCGTCTAGAGAGTGAATCGTCGCCTTTGTAACTTGTAACTGGATCATAGATTGTCGCCGCGACGCGCGAAAAGCGAACCAGTTATTGATCAAATCATTTAAACAAATTAAAACTAAAAAACTAAAAGCCAACAAGCGGTCGCCAAGCATCGTAATTGTGGAAACCAAATGTATTTTCGTCTTTTCGTCGTCGTCAATCAAAAGTGAAAGGAAAAAACAAGAAAAACCGAGCCACCAATTTTAACCAAACGAAACGCAAACTGCTAAATAAATCCCAACTAAATAAACTGAACAAATAACAAGTAAGTGAGCTACAGTCGAGTGTACTCGACCGTGATATACCCGCTACCCAGCTCAAATATACTAAAATATACCAAAAAGTATTTTTAGTATTTTTTGGTATATTCGGTATATTTGTACATTCATATTCCATTACATCCTAAATATCGCATAAAGTATGAAATATACCATGCACGGTCACAGAAACAAGCCACGTGCAGCTGCCTATGGATTTTCCCATACAAAACTGTTTCTTGAATAACTTCCAAGTTTTTCATCCGGTCGCGAATAAATTCTCGTGAATCATCGAGACTGTTGTTATCTTTGTATGTGCCAAAACTCGAGACTGTCCTTAATTTTTCGTTTTGTTTGACATGGACATGGCTATATCGACTCGGCTGGTGACCCTGACCAAGAATATATATACTTTATGGGGTCGGAAATGCTTCCTTCTGCCTGTTACATACATTTTCTGAAGTCACAAAGCTATATTACCCTGCTACCCTATGGGTAGCGGTAAAAAAAATTGTTCATATGGATATCTATACAAATTCAAAATGTAATTTTCTAACTTTTATTGATCGATTTTCAAAATTTACTACTGCCTCTTATCTTGAGCATCGCAATAATCAAACTATTATCGAAAAAATGCGCTTGTACAAGTCCCAAAGAGGAAGTTTTGAAAAATTAATAACTGATAATGAATTTAATAATGTAAATATACAGAATATTTAAGAAATGAGAATATATATATACATGCAGGTGAGTGTTTTTAATTGTTTATGTGTATATTTTAATTTATTATTATTCTTTTTATTTCAGGTTAGGGCGTCCGTAGGCGGTCATGAGGTCAGTGCAAGAATTAATCAGTCGTCAGTTTGTGTAAAAAATTTTTTATTTTAGCAACACACGACGGCAACATGGTTATTGGCACTTGGTGCCCCCAGGGCAGCGTTCTTGGACCAATATTATATATTATATACACCTCTGACATGCCCCCTCCTATCACAACTCACTTGGACTCACCACCACTACTACCACGCAAACACACATGATAACGACCAAAACACCATACTTTCCACCTTTGCTGATGACACGGTCATCTTAACATCATCCACTACACACAATGAAGCCATACAACGAAACAAGAAATATCTCGATAATATTATCACCTGGGCCAAGAAATGGGGCATAACAATAAACGAAACTAAAACGGCTCACGTACTATTCTCAAGAAAAAAACTAAACAACGTGTCTTTGCCATCTATGCCAGTAATTAATGAACACCAATTAACCAATAAAACAAACCACCAATACCACCAATAAAGACTAATCACAGCCACAAAGAAATACAACTGAATAACAGGCAACAAAAGCAAGCTATCAAAACCAGTTAAACTCCTCCTCCACAAGCAACTAATAGAGCCCCTATGGCGCTACGCAATGCCCATATGGGGATCAATTGCTAGCAACACCCAGTTTAACCGGCTAGCCACCTGCAATAACCGCATTATCCGCAAAATAGCCATGGCCACCAGATACACCAGAAATAACACCATTAGACAGAAATACAACATTAAGACAGCCAACGAAATATATAACCAGGCATGTCATAAACTAACAGATACCCTAGCCCTACACCCAAACATAGAGGCACGACTACTATTAGCTAAACCCTTCACACCAATGGGACTAAGCTGGCCAAGATACGCAGATCAACTAACAAAATACACACTCCCAGCTAAGGCCCTACTAGCGGACCAACCACTGAGTCAACCCCCCTAAATCTCTACACTCCTACAAAAACTAATTGAAGACAATAAAAAAGCCAAACTCCAAGAGAAACTAAAAAGACATGAACGACTACGGAATAGGCAAAGACAAACATCAATACCCATGCTGGAGGAATACCACATTAACGCACTGAGGAGAGGACTCATTAATGGAACCTTCACTCGCGAAGAAATCATAGAATCAATTGAAGGACGACACTGGCAGATACAACAACTAATCCTACCTGACCTACACCCAAATAGAGAAAGCCTTTTTTTTTTTTTTTTTTTTTTTGCACAAGTGCATTTAAAATGGCGCGATGGCTGCTTTTGGCTGAACTTGGCGCTGGCGGAGCAGAGCAGAACTCGGCGCGGGGCGGAGCAGAGTGGACCGTTCCTTCCGCTTGACTCGAATCGACTGCTAGTGGCTGGAGAGCCAACACGTCCGTTTGAGCTGTCCGCGCATTCCCCCGCCCACTCATGCTCATACCCACACACACACTCACACACACACTCACACTCAGGGGGCCAAGGGGGTGGAGATCGCCAGGTGAAAGCGTCTGATTGCTTCAACCTGGTGAAGCCAGCGTGATACAGGTAGATACCATCCCAAGTCAACTTGCACGCTGGCCATGCCAGCGCTCCCACCGATTTGGTGGTGGGAGCCTCCACGCGGTCGCACATGGGCACCCAACTACCATCCGGTAGAAGGATGGCGAATGCAAGAGGCGAATTGAGTTGCCGAGCCCAGTAGGCAACTCAATGATAGACGAACTGGACCTATGTTATGGAATAGACGACATGGGCTGACGAGTCGCAGTATTCCAGCACCTGAGTAGGCCGAGTGACATCGCGCCGAAATGGCTGCTGGGGTAATGCTGCGCCTGCCCCCGCCCTGTTAAAACATTGGCAGGCCTTGGGAAACGCTTGCTACTCGTAGCCACTAAGCTGGCTGTGCAGGTTCAGTTGAGACCATCCTGATCAATGCTGTCCTGGCTCTGAATCCAGCATCTCATAAGGACCTGGGTCAACCCTTGCGTGGACCTCACCCCTTGGAAAGGGACCCACGGGGGCATAAAGGCGACTGCACGTCACGGGTAGCAATAACGGTCTCAAGGGGGGCCCAATAAAATGAGCATCAAACCAAAAATACCGGGAGACCTTCCTCCTAACTCAACGAAGGAACCAGCAGAAGCTCGTACCATCTTCGCGACTTGCAGGAAGATGTTAAGGACTCCACCGGAGACCGCACCGACCTCGGCGCCAGCGGCGCTTAGAAGGAACCCTCAAGTCGTAGTGACTGAGGATGATGGAAGCGACACGCCGAAAAGAGGGAGGTGCGACACGAGCCCCAGCGGCTCGCCACGAAGAACGCCCCCAAAAAGGGTGAAAAGCAGCGAACAGACTTGCATGTCAAAGGTGACGCAACTAGACTGCATCCTCGATGAGCTACTTTTCATCACGAACGAGAAGATGCCCATAGTGAGGCATATAAACCAGGCGATGAAGGACTCGCTGGCTCAGATGAAGAGAATACAGACGGCGCTATGTGAACAGCTGCAGGAAATGGGTAGCCAACACAACTCATGCCAAGCCTGCATCCACAACGGAGATGAGGCCCCAACACAAAAGAAGAATGCATCTACGTCGCCATTGGGAACGGAGATTGCTCTTAAGGAGAAGCCAGCCAGTTCACGCGCGCCACCGAATGCCCCTAGACGCAGGAAGGAGGCGCCAAAGTCATCAATGGAAAAGCCAGCAAACCCACGTGCGGCACCGAGTGCGCCCGCTGTGAAGAGCGGAGGAAAACGGCAAACCACACCAAGCCAGGTTAGAGAGGACAAGTCGGATGAAGGCACATGGAAGACAGTAAAGCCCCGACCGCGTCCCTCTGCCAGACAAAGAGGCAGCAGGCCAGACGCTCTTCTGGTAAAGTGCAAGGACAGCACTTCCTATGTCGCGGTCCTTACGGCTGTGCAGACGGATTCTACCTTATAGGACTACAAGGAGAAGGTGTGCAAAATAAGACGCACGGCAGCGGGCGAAGTGCTATTGCAGCTTGAGAAGGTCGGAGATGACTCCACAAGCATGTTGCTTGAGGCGGTGCAGAAGACGGTCGGTGGAATTGCGTAGGTCAAGTCCATTTCGGAAAGATCCGAGCTGGAGATAAGGGATATCTCAGAATGGCTGTGGTCAGCCGAGGATGTCCTCCAAGCAATAGCGGTGAAACTCGCCATTAACATCACTGACGAGTTTTCAGCTAAGTTACGAGCAGCCTACGGGGCGTGTTGATACAAAACCAGGCAGGCGGCGCTGCCATATGGAGTTGTGGTTGCCCGCCCTCCCAGATGACGGACAGGCACGCGGAACTAGGTTTCTCCAGAGCGAAAATCGCAGGCATTTACTGGTATAGCTGCTATTTGGCTCCAAGTCTGCCCCTAGATGAGTACACCCGTATACTGGACCGTTTGATCACCGATGTACGCGGTCGACACCCAGTGGTCATCGCCGGAGATTTTAACGCATGGGCTCTAGAGTGGGGAAGTCGCAGTACAAACGCAAGAGGGAATGCACTTCTGGACGCGTTTGCATCCCTCGAAATACTGTTGCTGAACTCCGAACGTGAGAACACCTTCTCCAAGGCGGGCTACGGATCCATAGTGGACCTGACGTTTGCTAGTCCTCAACTCGCAAGGGTCGCACAATGGCACGTGTCTCAAATATATACGCACAGTGATCATCGTGCGTTAGTCACGAACATTACCCGGACGCGGCCGACAGCTCCCCAGGCCCCCGCCCACACGGTATGGGATTCAAAATTACTTGACGTGGACTCGCTGACAGCAGTGTTCAACCATCACATAACCTCGGGACCCGTGGACGACCTGGTTAGACAACTGATGGAAGCCATTACGAATGCATGTGACGCAGCGATGCCAAGAAAACGACAAGGCGCAAGAAGGCAAAAACCCGTTCACTGGTGGAACGCCGAAATTCGGTCGGCCCGCACAGACTACCACTCAGCCAGGAGGCAGTACCAACGGGTGATGAGGCAGGCGGGGGGCAGCCGGATAACCACCAACTGCAAATGCGTGGCATCGATACTCGACTTACGTACCGCAGCAAACGCTTGACACTGGCAAAAATTATTAAGAAGAGCAAATCTGAGTATTGGGAACGGCTTTGCGCAGAAGCCGACAATCAACCGTTCGGACTGGCCTACAAGTTGGTAATGGGGAAGCTTGCTAGGAGCCCGCCACCTCAATGCCCAGAGCTATTGGGCAATATTGTAGAGACTTTATTCCCTGCGCAGCCAGCAGTGCAAATCGACCCAATCGTGGACACAGCCTCGGTTCTAAGGATTAAAATCAGTGAAGTTAATGAGGCACTGAAGAAAACCAAGAGCGGCAAGGCCCCAGGTCCGGATGGTATTCCCTCAGTGGCGCTCAAGACGTTAGCTGATGCCCGACCAGACAAGTTTGCTGAAGTATTTGACGAGTGCGTACAACGCATGATATTTCCTACCTGTTGGAAAACGCAGGGACTGGTCCTTCTACCGAAACCCGGTAAGGACCCAGGAGACCCCTCTGCATACAGACCCCTCTGCATGTTGGACGTGACGGGCAAATTGCTCGAGCGAATAATTTGTAACAGAATAGAAGGTAACCTTACTGACCTGCGCGGATTATCCGAGCAACAATTTGGGTTCCGCAAGCGCAGGAGCACGGTTGACGCGATCACCAAAGTTGTGGAGCAAGCCAGGGACGCAATAGGAGGCACGAGATGGAGTGGCGGAGACAAGGAGTATTGCCTTGTAATCACCCTGGATGTGCAGAACGCGTTCAACTCTGCAAGATGGCCAAAAATATTGCAAGCGTTGAAAGAGCTGGACATGCCGGGATACCTCGTCAACCTAGTGGCGAGTTATTTCAAGGACAGGGTGCTATATTATGACACTGCGGAAGGCCGCCAAAGACACTCAATCTCAGGAGGCGTTCCACAAGGCTCAGTACTAGGACCACTACTATGGAACATTATGTACGATGGCATACTCCGGCTGGACACGCCGCCTGGTTGCACAATCATCGGCTTCGCTGATGACGTCGCCATAGTAGTGGTAGCAAAGGAGCTACGACATGCGGAGGAATTGACGAACTTGACCATTAGACTTGCCATACAGTGGCTCACTGACAATGGCCTGAAGCTCGCAGCGCACAAAACTGAAGCATTGCTTATAAGCAGTAGAAAACAGGTTGAACGGGCCCAAATAACCGTGGGCACTAGCGCGATAGTTTCATCCCCAGCCATCCGATACCTTGGAGTCATGCTAGACCACCGGTTGAATTTCCGCTATCACCTCAAGCAAGTGGGTGTAAAGGCAGGCGGTGCTGCTTGTGCGCTGTCCAGGATGATGGCGAACACTAAGGGACCGCGACAGCGCAGCAGGCAATTGATATGCAACGTCGTCAGGTCAATCCTGCTATATGCAGCGCCGGTCTGGGCACCAGCAATGACGATCCCCACATACGGCCGCAGCTGCAAATTGGCGTACAGGAGATGCGCGCAACGAGTTACGAGCGCATTCCGAACGGTGTCGGAAGACGCATCCCTAGTGCTCGGAGGGATGCCGCCGCTGGACCTACTCGCACAGGAGGACAAAAACAATCGCGCACAAACGATGGAGCAGTGGCAGCAGCGTTGGAGGAACGCCACAAACGGAAGTTGGACGCGTACGATCATACCGGACGTACGAAAATGGTCGAACAGGCGTCACGGACAGTCGGACTATTACATGACGCAGCTAATGCTTTAAATCATACCTATATAGATTTAAGCACGAGACGGACCCGTTTTGCACACACTGTGCGCGGGCCACTGAAGCCGCTGAGCATGTCTTTTTTGTCTGTCCAAGATTCTCTGATATTCTAAGCTCAGAAACGAATTGGAACGCAGTGTCCACAATGGCAGCAGATATCGGTAAATCCCTGCGTCGCGCTGAAAGACAGCGAAACAGAAGTTCAAATCCTAGATAGTACCTAGTGACGGCTTTCATGCCTTCTCCCCCTCGCGAAGTAATACCTAACGGTGGTGCCACGGGTGAGATGCGGAGAGTAGGCGTAGGAGTAGGTTTTTACTGGGTGCATGTCCCAGACTCAGGCTTTATATGCTTTTCCCCCTATACAAAAAAAAAAAAAAAAACACACTCACACTCCTACACCCGCCCTCACCAACACACTCACTCATTCACTCACTCACTCATGTACTCATGCTCTGGCTCACGCATACTCAGTGCAACGCGCGTCACCTCTAACCTTTGCAGCGCATCGCCATCTAAGAGCGAAAGCGGTTTCCACTCAAGAGAGCGAGTGGAAAAACGTTTTCGCTGCTAGCGGGCGAGTGTGAGCGGCGTTCACGGTCAACATGGCTAGCGATCGGCCGAAGGGAAAAACGGACAGCTATTTCTGCTGTCGTTTTTCTTTTCGGCCGGCCGCCATTGTTGGCCGTGAGCGCCGACACACGAACGCTGCTCGGGTCAGAGAGCAACACGCATACAATGGGATGCGAAGCCTTCGCATGAGCTAGAACGAGAGAGAGAGAGAGAGTGAAGAGGAGATAAAGGCAGAGAGAGAGAGAGAATGAAAGTAGGTCGTGAAGGAGCTGCTTGGTTGGCATACGCTGCGCCTTTTTGCTCACTCTCAGGCTCGAGCGTTTTTCACACTCTGGCTCGAGAGCGGGCGCAGGGCAGCGTATAAAAGGCGGTGCCGCGGCTCAGCAATTGGATTCGTGTGCGAATATGTTTTACAAAATGATTATTTGCTGATGCTCTATGTTAATTTATTTTTTGGCCAGAGGGGCAAAGGGGGTGAAAAGATTAAAAAACGAAAAACAAACACTTACAATTTAGAGAGACATTACAAAACGTAGACCACTTGTAGATTATTTCCTTGCCTAGCAAGTGTTCATATACAAATCTTTTTATGGTCTTTAAAACGACTGGTACAAACAGGTGGGACACAGAGATTGACAAATATTGGGACGATATGGACAAAGTGAAAAAAAAAACAAAATACATAAAATACATTTTGAAAAAACTTTGTCCTTAAAATTGGCAGTAAAATGAATATTTTTGGCTGATTTTCTATTTGTAATATAGAAATTAATTGGCTTTTGCTCAATGCACGCCTGACGGGCGAGATCTGCATCTGCATCTTGCAGATAGAGTTCAATGAACTGTGCCTGGCCTACTTGTTGTCGTAGGTCAGGCACAACTGATAGTTACACGTACGCTCATACTCACTCACACACACACATTTCATGCGCATGTGTATTACACTTTGTAAAGTTTTGACTGCTTATTGTGTCTAAATGGCTGCATGTCATTTGCTCAAATTTGGCATAGTTATAGAAGGGCATGTAATTAATTATGTGCCCCTGCTGTCATGTTGCCAATTCGCTGCCGCGAATTTATGATGTTTTCTAGGGGTGGGCAAATTGGCTTGCACACAAGTACGCACATATCTATCGGCCACTACGATAGTTTGGGATTTTTTAGTGCGTCATTTTGTGACGTCACAATTTTGCGTGCATACTTATTGGCATTTTATATTTGTTTGATTTTGATATTATTTTAATTTAATTGCATACGTCGAGTGTCGTACGGGTCAGTACTTGTCATTTATGTGGCTGTTGTGTAAAAGTTAATTGCTTTTGCACTCAGTCTCAATTGGCTGTATGCGCGGCCAATCGGACCAAGCGGGCGTCAAGTGGCGGTTATGCGTATTTTTAAATACGCTTATTTGCCGTTATAATATTTGCTATTAATTATAGTAATTGGTTTTACTAATTTTTATTATTTATATTATTTATGCAATTTATTTATTTATATTTTATTACTGTCCGATTGTCAGTATTATTTTTGGCGCCAGTCAGTCTATCGATATGATCGATTTTTTTTCCTTATCCGATTTTAGTATATTTATCGTTGTTTATATATCGCCGATAATTGTGTTGTGGTTTGTGTGAATTATTTTTGAAATTGTTATTTGTTAATATTGATTTATTGTTTATTTTTTTCTTTTCAGGTACTTGCGGTGGATCACGGACGACTGGACTGGACTGAACAACATGCAGGTAAGTGTTTTTTGTTGTTTATATATTTTTAATTGGATTTTTATTATTTTTTTATTTCGAGTTATAACACTGCATGCAGTTGGATATTTTCCAATTGTTATTAATATTTGCTTTTATTTCTTTTCAGGTATTGGTGCGCTTCACGGAGGACTACATGCAGGTGAGTGTTTTTGATTGTTTATATGTATTATTTAATTAATTATTATTCTTTTTTTATTCCAGTTAGAAAATGACCTAGGCGGTCATACAAGTCAGTGTGAGTATTAATTGTCGTCAGTTATAATTGCAATGTGCAATTGCCTAGTTTTTTATTGTTTATTAATTAGTAGTCTTTTTATTTCAGGTTATGCCGACGATGGACTGAGACGGGGACAAGTTCTGCTTGTCTGTTTGTTTACATTCGTTTGCACGTATGTAAACAAACTGAGATTAATTATAAAACTAATTCTATTTGTATTTCTTTTTCAGGTACTGGCTTGCCACAATGGGCTAAATCTTCTGTGTGAGTATATAGAACTGATTTCTAGTCAATTTATACTCAAATGTTTACTATATAAATACTTTTTATACACTAACTAATTGCAATTTTGTTCTAATTCTTTTCACAGGTACTGGCTTCGCGTCGCATGGACTGAACTGGTTTAGAAGAAGCGAGTATGTACAAGTTAACTAAAGTAAGCACTCATGTGCAGTTAACCAAGATCAGCATTTATATGCTGACGAAAGACGATGCCGGTCATAATGTTTACATAAACATTGCGACGGACGACGTTGTCTTATGCATAGCCGGCAAACACGACATATTTGCGTGGCCGCTGATGTGGGCATTCTCTTTTTGAATTTTGTTAGCCTTAAGCTTATATTGTGCACCCTTTAGTTTTCAGTCTGATTTTGATTATTGGAAGCGACACATCTGTCCTTCCATAAATAAAGAACTAAATCTACTCATCACTTGTATAATTTTTATGTGGGCACTCAACGGGCCGCATGGAAATACATAGTATAACCAGCATTACATTAATTTACATATTTGTTTATGTAAATTTGCATGTCTGCAAATATATTAATAATTGTTAATTTCTCAAACTTCTTTTCAGGTACGTGGTTGTCAATAAGGACTGGAGTATAAATGGTGAGTATAAATTTTAAATATTCTAGTCAATTGAATATTATACATATAGTATACTACTAATAATTTACTAACTATAAATTTTTCTATATATATTCTTTACTAATTATTTAATTTTTATTCTCTTTTCAGGTGCTGGCGTCTCTACCCTAAGGACTGGATTGGGCTCCGCGCAAGTATATTTGTCATTATGGTCAATGTCATTAATTTGTGAGCTTGCAATTGTGAGTGTTCGGCGAGCGCATGCCCGGCCGCGCACATATATATGCTTGTACTTAAACTGGCTTAATTGGCAAATTCAACAGGCTGCGTATAACGCAGACAGTTGAATTTATTTATTTCAATTTGAATTTGAATTTGTTATCGATAGGCTCTCACACAGTGGAAACTAGTTCACTATTTTCGCTGTATGAGAGCCTATCGATAACTTATTTGAATTGCTATAATTTTCGTTGCAGGTTTGCCATGGTGGAGAAAATTGCTGAACTAAAAAGTTTTTTATTTTTTGAATGTGAGTATTTTTAATTATTTATCTAGTTCATTGTCTAATTGTTTTTATTATCTACCATCTTTTCAGAAATGGCGTCTATTTTTTTTAATATAATTAATTAATGTGAGTATAAATTTTTTGTCTGATTGGGTGCCTGTTATGTTCAAATTTATACTAATCAAATTTCATTTTCTATTGGAGGTCTTATTATTGTATCGTAGTGGCCGTTGACATGCTAACTTGTGTGCATATACTAATTTCTTTTTCATTGCAGGAATTGGATTTAATATATATGACAAGGGCAGCAAATTGGCAGCAGATTATCGGCATAGGGAAAGAGCATACTTGCGGATGCATGCAGCTAGAGCCCTAATAAGGTCTATTACATGCATATGCAAGTATGCTTGTATTGACTAGTGGCATGTATTTTATGATAATTTAATGGTCAATTGTTTGTGCGTGAGTATGTGGTATATATATATATATATATATGTATTAGTATTTACTTGTCATTTATTGTTTTCAGTCCGCTACTGCTGTTGTCTGCTGCTCCTGATGTTATCTGCTGAGCTGGTTGCTGCCATCAAAGGGTTGAGTTGGCGAGGAGGATCACGTTGCGGCCGCACTGCGACTACGCCACTACTGGCCGCGTGGACATGGCCAGCAGCGACGCAATCACCTCAAGGGCGGCATCCAACTTTTGGGTCAGCGTCGCAAGTGTTTGCGAGTGTTGGCTGACCATTAGTTGGATGTCGCTTTCGAGGCCGGTTTTTGTTGTTGTTGTTGTTGCTGCTGCTAGCTGATGACTGCTTGTTGTCTGCTTCTGCTGCTGCTGCTTCTGCTGCTGCTGATGCACGATGTTGCTGGTGCTGATGCTGCTCATTGCGCAGCCGCTCCTGGACCCGTTGCAAGTATCTTGCTGGTACGTTTCGATGACTGGATGCTGGCCGCTTTGTCTGTTTTTGCGGTGGCAATTATGGTGATCGTGGATGCTGATCTCTTTACTGCTGTTGGATACAGTGGTATTGAATGTTGATGCCAGCAATAAGGACTATAATGACAATTTTTTTGTGCTGAAATCGCTTATGTTGCTGGATTAGTGCTGCTGCTGCTTGTTGTACTTTTTTTTTTTTTTTTTTCGTCATCGTCATCTGAGATAGTGATGATGTTTGATGGTTGAATGTTTGGCAGCCTACTGCTAACTGGGCCGTGTTGCGCTCTTCACCTTTGGCGAAGATCCCGCCTGCTGAGCCAATTAGTGGGGAGGGTTCTTTCTCTATTTGGGTGTAGGTCAGGTAGGATTAGTTGTTGTATCTGCCAGTGTCGTCCTTCAATTGATTCTATGATTTCTTCGCGAGTGAAGGTTCCATTAATGTGTCCTCTCCTCAGTGCGTTAATGTGGTATTCCTCCAGCATGGGTATTGATGTTTGTCTTTGCCTATTCCGTAGTCGTTCATGTCTTTTTAGTTTCTCTTGGAGTTTGGCTTTTTTAATGTCTTCAATTAGTTTTTGTAGGAGTGTAGAGATTTAGGGGGTTGACTCAGTGGTTGGTCCGCTAGTAGGGCCTTAGCTGGGAGTGTGTATTTTGTTAGTTGATCTGTGTATCTTGGCCAGCTTAGTCCCATTGGTGTGAAGGGTTTAGCTAATAGTAGTCGTGCCTCTAAGTTTGGGTGTAGGGCTAGGGTATCTGTTAGTTTATGACATGCTTGGTTATATATTTCGTTGGCTGTCTTAATGTTGTATTTCTGTCTAATGGTGTTATTTCTGGTGTATCTGGTGGCCATGGCTATTTTGCGGATAATGCGGTTATTGCAGGTGGCTAGCCGGTTAAACTGGGTGTTGCTAGCAATTGATCCCCATATGGGCATTGCGTAGCGCCATAGGGGCTCTATTAGTTGCTTGTGGAGGAGGAGTTTAACTGGTTTTGATAGCTTGCTTTTGTTGCCTGTTATCCAGTTGTATTTCTTTGTGGCTGTGATTAGTCTTTTCCTCAGTTGTGATATGTGTAGTGACATGGTGAGTTTATTGTCTAGGTGTAGTCCCAGGTATTGGTGGTTTGTTTTATTGGTTATTTGGTGTCCATTAATTACTGGCATAGATGGCAAAGTCACGATGTTTAGTTTTTTTTCTTGAGAATAGTACGTGAGCCGTTTTAGTTTCGTTTATTGTTATGCCCCATTTCTTGGCCCAGGTGATAATATTATCGAGATATTTCTTGTTTCGTTGTATGGCTTCATTGGGTGTAGTGGATGATGTTAAGATGACCGTGTCATCAGCAAAGGTGGAAAGTATGGTGTTTTGGTCGTTATCATGTGTGTTTGAGTGGTAGTAGTGGTGGTGAGTCCAAGTGAGTTGTGATGGGAGGCGCATGTCAGAGGTGTATATAATATATATTGGTCCAAGAACGCTGCCCTGGGGGCACCAAGTGCCAATAACCATGTCCCCGTCGTGTGTTGCTAAAATAAAAATTTTTTTACACAAACTGACGACAATTAATTCTTGCACTGACCTCATGACCGCCTACGGACGCCCTAACCTGAAATAAATAAAATAATAATAAATTTAAATATACACATAAACAATTAAAAACACTCACCTGCATGTAGTCCAATCCGGCCCAGTCCTCCGTGAAGCGACGCCAATACCTGACAAGAAATAAAAGAAAATATTAATAAACAATTGGAAAATATCCAATTGCATGCAGTGTTATAACTTGAAACAAAAAAATAATAAAATAACAAATAAATAATAAAGAATCCAATTAAAAATATATAAACAACAAAAAACACTTACCTGCATGTTGTTCAGTCCAGTCCAGTCGTCCGTGATCCACCGCAAATACCTGAAAAGAAAAAAAAAACAATAAATCAATATAAACAAATAACAATTTCAAAAATAATTCACACAAACCACAACACAATTATCGGCGATATATAAACAGCGATAAATAACTAAAATCGGATAAGGAAAAAAATCGATCATATCGATAAACTGACTGGCGCCAAAAATAATACTGACAATCGGACAGTAATAAAATATAAATAAATAAATTGCATAAATAATATAAATAATAAAAATTAGTAAAATCAATTACTATAATTAATAACAAATATTATAACGGCAAATAAGCGTATTTAAAAATACGCATAACCGCCACTTGACGCCCGCTTGGTCCGATTGGCCGCGCATACAGCCAATTGAGACTGAGTGCAAAAGCAATTAACTTTTACACAACAGCCACATAAATGACAAATACTGACCCGTACGACACTCGACGTATGCAATTAAATTAAAATAAAATCAAAATCAAAGAAATATAAAATGCCAATAAGTATGCACGCAAAATTGTGACGTCACAAAAGGACGCCCTTCAGGCGCGCATTGAGCAAAAGCCAATTAATTTCTATTTGAGAAATAGAAAATCAGCCAAAAATATTCATTTTACTGCCAATTTTAAGGACAAAGTTTTTTCAAAATGTATTTTATGTATTTTGTTTTTTTTTTGCATTTTGTCCATATCGTCCCAATATTTGTCAATCTCCACCTGTTTGTACCAGTCGTTTTAAAGACCATAAAAAGATTTGTATATGAACACTTGCTAGGCAAGGAAAAAATCTACAAATGGTCTACGTTTTGTCTCTCTGTCTCTCTAAATTGTAAGTGTTTGTTTTTCGTTTTTTAATCTTTTCACCCCCTTTGCCCCTCTGGCCAAAAAATAAATTAGCATAGAGCATCAGCAAATTCATTTTGTAAAACATATTCGCACACGAATCCAATTGCTGAGCCGCGGCACCTCCTTTTATACGCTGCCCTGCGCCCGCTCTCGAGCCAGAGTGTGAAAAACGCTCGAGCCTGAGAGTGATCAAAAAGGCGCAGCGTATGCCAAGCAGCTCCTTCACGCACTACTTTCACTCTCTCTCTCTCTCTGCCTTTATCTCCTCTTCACTCTCTCTCTCTCTCTCATTCTAGCTCATGCGAAGGCTTCGCATCCCATTGTATGCGTGTTGCTCTCTGACCCGAGCAGCGTTCGTGGGTCGGCGCTCACGGCCAACAATGGCGGCCGGCCGAAAAGAAAAACGACAGCAGAAATAGCTGTCCGTTTTTCCCTTCGGCCGATCGCTAGCCATGTTGACCGTGAGCGCCGCTCACACTCGCCCGGTAGCAGCGAAAACGTCTTTCCACTCGCTCTCTTGAGTGGAAACCGCTTTTGCTCTTAGATGGCGATGCGCTGCAAAGGTTAGAGGTGACGCGCGTTGCACTGAGTATGCGTGAGCCAAAGCATGAGTACATGAGTGAGTGAGTGTGTTGGTGAGGGCGGGAGTAGGAGTGTGAGTGTGAGTGTGTGTGTGGGTATGAGCATGAATGTGCGGGGGAATGCGTGGCCAGCTCAAACGGACGTGTTGGCTCTCCAGCCACTAGCAGTCGATTCGAGTCAAGCGGAAGGGACGGTCCACTCTGCTCCGCGTCACTTCTACTCCGCCCCGCGCCGAGTTCTGCTCTGCTCCGCCCGCGCCAAGTTCAGCCAAAAGCAGCCATCGCGCCATTTTAAATGCACTTGTGCAAAAAAAAAAAAAAAGGGAAGGTGAAGGTTTAAAAGTGAAGAAGAAAAAGACACGCAGCCAATAACTAATCTAAGAACAAACCCGACAACGCAACCCAAGCCAATCCTGTAACAAAAACGACCACGAAAGAAACGCAACTAACGAAATAAAGACCCCAGCTACAACCTGGGAAGAGAAGACGACCAAGGCTCAGCCAAGGCGGCGGCCATCTTTCTTCGACGAGCAGCTGAAAGCCTTCCTCAGCACGGGGGCAGCTGGAATAAAGAAGAAGAGACAAAATGACGCAGCCGCCGATGCTGTCACTACAATTGCTGCTGGCGCACCTAAGCGCAGGCTTAGCAGCAATTCCAGCAGCAACAGCCACAAACACAACAACAATAATCAAGCTGTTAATAATGCCACTGGCAATGGCACGCCAAGTAGAAGGCCAAATGTGAGCCCGACCTGGCGTTTGATCGCTTCCTGCTAGAGCAGTGGTGCCGTGGAATATTAAATTTAGCAGACTCATCATTAAATGGAATTTATTGGGTGGCTTATAATAAAAGAGGATTGGAAGCATATATTTCGATAGTTTTGGAAATTTGCAACCCCCCTTAGAAGTAGTCAGATATTTAAGAAAAAACATCAAGTATAATTATCAACGTTTCCAAATATTTGGGACTGTTAACTGTGGACACTTGTGTCTTTTTTTTTATGCAACCCGACTCGTTTTACTAAAGCCTGTGTTTGATTCGTAAACAATGTACGTACTTTCTACAAACATACTTGAGATTTTTTGAATGAACTGAAGTTTTATATGTCATCACTTGAAGAACATTTTTGAACCAGTATCACTAGCATCATCAGCAGCAACGTCAGCATGAACATGAACTTCAACGCCAGCACCAGCACCAACACAATCAAGACCAGTAGCAGCAGCACTATGATCACCAATACCACTCCCACAATCGATGCGCCAATCGATTTCGGATAGGTGGACATACCCATTGTAGAAATCACTCAGGAGGATTTCGATGCCAGGTCTGTTTACCACACCTGACCTATAAAACCAGGTCCAGAGCCATTTACCAGACCTGGTCTATAAAACCAGGTTCGTTATATATATAGTGACGTATTCTCGTCCACACTACTTTTGCATTAGGACAACAACGGTCCAAGACCTTTATTAAACTATTAAGTAAATAAACCATAACGCGACAGCTTCTGGGCTTCGCAATATTCAATTAGAGCACTCAAACTTAAATGAACGGAATCTTGATGGAGACGTGATTAGATTGTTGGGCTTGCCAAACATCGAGGATTGGCCCACCCTGAAGTAGAGATTAATTGGTGAATTCAAGCCGCAGACACCAAACTACAAGCTACTAGAGAACTTCGGTGAGACGCCTTACAAAAGAAATCTGCGAGCATTCTGAGAGGAATCTGAGAAACGACGTCAACTATTAATATGAAAATTACATCTAGAAGGTAAGAATACAGATCTTGTAATTTATATGCAGACCATAGAGATAGATTAAAATATTAATTCGAAAACTACCATATTTCCATTTTGGTACATCAATATCACAGATTTAAGAACTCTAATAAGCATTGCACAAAATGAAGGAATTTACGAAGAAAATACACACTTTAGTATATACAAATATAGTGGGAATAAAGATAAAAATAAAAAAAACTCAAAATGCAAATCCCAATTCGAATTCAACTAATCAAACTAACTATAAACCAAGATATCCACAATATTCTCAGCCGTTACAACTAAATTTTCAATCACACCAGTACTCACCCAGCCCAATTATGACCCTCAAACATTTAATCAATGATGTACGGATATAACTTTATATATAATTTACCTCCAATAAAATCATGAATGCACAATAATCTGTGTCGAATAGAAATCCTTTTCCTCAAACATCACAACAAGCACCAATGACTAACAATTCCAACTTTAACCCAAGACCAGCAATCACAAACAACACAGAGACACAAAAATGCCTTTTAAAATCACACCCAAACCTGAACATTGTCGCGAAAAATTTGTGATAGATATTTATTCATCTGAAGATAAACATTACGTCAGTTGCATAGACGTTTATTCGAAATTTTCCACTCTTGAACAAATTAAAGCAAACAACTGGATAGAGTGTAAAAATGCACTTACGCGAATATTTAATCAATTGGGCAAACCTACACTGCTAAAGGCTCTCAAACGATGGCTCAAGAGTGAGGGAATTAAGTTACAACGTACAGCAAAGAGGCCATTGGTCTACCTCCCCAACTGATGGTGCAAATTCAAATAATAATATTCCTCGGATAGCTGACATTAATTCAGTGAATTCTCCCATGGCATCCGTAGGAGTCCATCAGGGAAGGAACGTAGATGCTAATCTAGTTTTTGGACATCTATGTGTGGAATGAGGCCGATCTTTTGGTAGTAAGACCGGCTTAGGCGTCCACATGTCGCATCAGCACAAAGACAGGCTTGATGAGCTTCGTACGCCTGTTGACGTGGTGCCACGTACGAAGCTTATCAAGCCTGTCTTTGTGCTGATGCGTGGTGCACCACCTGCCAGGTGGTGTGAAGAACTGGTCATGATGGCGAGGAAGGAAATTGAGCTCATAGCAAATGGCGAAAGGTTCATTAATAAAAAGCTTACGATGCATTTGCCAACACGCAGCGTCGATGCTATTAAAAAGTGTTGACAGAGGGATAATTATAAAACCAAAACAGAGCAGTTAAGAGAACAAGCAGCTCTTATCCCCGAAATTAATGAATATCAACCCTTTACGCGTCGCCCTAGTCTAAATGGGCTCAATTCCTCACCCTCAATATCACGGACAGCTCCAATCACATCATCGATACATTCGGACGACGTTCTCATGCGGATGCTTCGGGGTTTACCTCCCGTTGAATGCAGACAAACGTGGAGAGTCGATGTTTTGCAATCCATCGTAGATGGTGCGCAAACTTCGGCCAAAAAAGCTCCAGTGTTTATCCAACTATCTCCTGGAAATTTTTCCGTCTCGAAACGAAAGTCTGGTTCAGTTTATCCTGAGCCTCGCAATAGGAGACAAAATAGAAGGCAGCAGTACGCTAGGGTCCAGCGTAACTGGGACAAGTACATAGGGCTATGCATTGGATCCTTGCTTGATGGACCCGACGAGTCGGCAATGCCAAGCCGAGAGATAATGGAACCATACTGGAGAAGAGCTAGGACGCAGCAGAGCCTATCCTTTTGCAATACCGCTGTGCCTCACATGAGGCACTTGCTTGAGGGAGTATGGTCAGCTATTACTTTGAGGGTCCTGCAATTGCATAAAGTGACCATAACTTCTTCTCCCGGACTGGATGGAATATCTCCAAAAACTGCCAGGAGTATTTCAAGTGCTGTTATGCTTCGTATAATGAACCTAATTCTCTGGTGCGGCAAATTGCCTACGCTTTTCCGAATGGCTAGAATCGTTTTCATTTCGAAAACAGGGAAAGCATCCCGAGCAGACGATTTTCGTCCGGTATCGGTGCCTTCCGTCATGGTTAGACAACTCAATGCCATCTTGGCATCCCGGTTGACCTCATCAATCGATTGGGATCCGCGTGGGCGGGGTTCCTTCCTACTGATGGTTGTGCTGATAACGCGACAGTAGTCGATCTTATTCTGCGGGACCACCATAGACGCTATGCGTCATGCAACATCGCGACTTTGGATGTTAGCAAAGCATTTGACTCTGTGTCTCACGCTGCGGTGATTGACAGCCGCTTATGTTCAATCTGGACTTTGACGGATTACTCAGGTCTCTGCTAAGCGAGATCGGTGTCAGTGTCGGAAACGCTACGACAAAACGCAGCCGCGTTCGCTGGATACGACGGTTGACTTCTTGTCTTCCGTCGGGCTTACCCTGAACGCTTATAAGTGTTTTACTGTTAGTGTCAAAGGGCAGCCGAAAGAGAAATATACTGTGATTGAATCACGGAGCTTCTGCGTAGGTTCGCGCATGTGTCTAGCACTGAAGCGCTCGGAAGAGTGGAAGTATCTCGGCATCCAGTTCACTGCGGAAGAGAGGGCCTGATAAATTCCAGCGAAGGACCCCTGTCCGAAACTGGATATAATATCACGCTCACCCCTGAAACCACATCAGAAGTTGACTGTCCTTATTCCACAGTTATATCTCAAGCTAACCCTTGGTAGTGTGACAATAGGCGTTTTGAGAAGTGTGCCACACTGGTACGGTCGGTAGTGAGAAGATGGTTAAATCTTCTTATGGATGTTTCAGTCGCATTCTTCCATGCCCCCCACGCTTGTGGGGTCTCGGTGTTCCCTCCGTTAGAAGGACAATCCCGATGATGCGCATAAAAAGGTTGGCTTGCATTAAATGGCCCCACCTCGAGCAACCCAAGGCGGCCAGCTCTATCCTTAGTGCGGAAACTCGGAGGGCACGGGATAGATGTAAGGCAATGGGAGTTAATGCACTGGTTTCATGCCATGAGATCGACTCGTACTGAGCGGACAGGTAGCACTCGTCTGTTGATGGAAGCGGGCTCCGTGAAGCAGAGCGTTACACTCCGCAACACGGGTGGGTTGTTCAGCCCACGCGTTTGTTAACTGGGAAGGCTTGCCTAAACGGTATTAAGTTACGGATAAATGCCCGACCTACGCGGTCTCGTACCAGGCGGGGAAGGCATGAATTGGAGAGGCAGTGTCGTGCAGGATGTGATGCTCCCGAAACATTGAATCACATTCTGCAAAAGTGTCACCGTTCGCACGTGAGGCGGGTGGCTAGACACAGAAGTAGCTGGTGGAGAGTGGGTTAGTATTTATATTTACTTTCCTCATATAAGTCAACTACCTAGACCAACATCTTAAGGGTACAAAGAAAATAGGAAAACAGTCATGTGACGCATCATCCTGTGTGATGTTGTTGCGTGGGCAAATGCATTTCCTACAGTAAATTAGTCGTCAATTAGTGGCGCGATAACTGGATTAACGAGATTCCTACTACTCAGTCTGGTTTCAACTGTTGACTGTAAACACTGTAAACAGTTATCTGAAGAGTAGAGTAACTATGTGTTTTTCATGAGTTTGTTTTGTGTCGCTTATACGCTGTGTGCGTGAGAGCGATAACGACCGCGAATTGAGTGTGTGTTAGTATTTGTAGCCGCTGTTTAACCCGTTTCTGGAACGGTTATTACCTTATCTGGTGAGTTCGATCGGAATTTCATCCCAATTTGGTTGTTGGTTGGTGTTTGATGCCAGCGTGCAGGCCAGCCGCAGTAGCGGGAGGGAATGATGCGTCGGCCATTACTGACGGTAAGGTGAAGCGGAAGGAGGGTGCGGTGGCTGCGAGGAAGTTAAAGAAGGCAGCTTCATTAACCTCTTTTCTGGATGCCGCTAGTGCGAGCATGGGAGCTGTTGGTGGCGTTAACGCTGCCTCCAGCGTGCTCAGTATGGTAGAGGATTCGACGGATTCGACCCCAATGTGCTCATTGGGAAGTGTGGTTTTGAGGCTGAGAAGCCGACAGAGGCGTTGCCTACTCCATTGAGCATTGTGTACTAAAAAAAACTGATTGTTGTTCAGCTCATGGACAAATTTTAAAATGAATCACAAAGAAAAATATTCAAGAAAAAAAATCTTTAATGTCAATGAATGAGAACAGCAAACACACTCGATAGCCAAAACAACAACTAAAATTGGGGTGTAGTGATGCAAATACCTGCGTACAAACTACCCACTATTATTCAAATTAAAATTTGTTAACAATTGACAATAAATAATTTAAAAAAAAATCGTACAAAACAAAAATGGCTTCAGCTCGAAGCCGGCCATGCACACGGATATCAACGTATGCGAGCATCTAAATGCGCAAACGAGACATGCACAGCGCAACGAAATTCGCAAGCGCTTGTCATTCCGCTAACGATCTCCGACTGAAAAATTTTGTATTAGTCAATGCTGCGCGCAGCATTAGAACTCTCCCAATTCTCTGAAAAAGCACTCAACTTCTCTGCAGTCGAAATAATTTTTGTCTGGTCTTACTCTGTAAATTTGTACATCCGCTACACACAGGGTAGTGGGGTATTATTACTTTGTGGTCACAAAAAAAATTGGAACTTATTCAAGACACAGTTTTGTTTAAGAAAATCCATATGCAGCTGCACTTGCTGGACAATAACGCCGTGTATTTTATATTTTAAACTCAAATAGATTTTTTGAACTTAATGGAAATCATATTTTTGTATATTTAAGTATTCGGAAACTACGGTGCGGGTATTTCACAGTCGAGCCAACTCAACTGTAGCTGTCTGTCGTATTTTGATTTCCTACAATGTTCTGTGTATGTGGGAAATGTACATATTTTATGTTACTGTGCCTAATAGGCGAATTGTTGTTGGATGTGGATTTCGCAGACCGTTATACAATGCTTGCAGCTTATTTCGCGACCCAGTGGTATTTTACGGCTCAGTGAGAATTCTTTAGTGATTTTGTAATCGACTCATGATGCGTTTTGTTTTAGTATGGTGTAACGTGGATATAATTATATTTTTTTCTTCTTATTTGCATAGACAGATACGCTGAATTGAAATGTGTGGAAATAGTAAGCTTCGTGCATGTGCGTATGTGAATAGTGACAAGAAAATGACTGTATGACTGCGAAATGCATATGTTTATTGAAGTGTAGGGCTTTGTGATAATTTCCCACCTTGTTGATAGAACTGTGCCGCGAGATATTTAAATGGATTTGGAATAAAATAAAATAATTCAATTCGTTTAACAACAGTACACACACAGTTGTTAGAAATATATGCTAATTTAATAATAAACAGTTTGTGCGATTTAATGTTATTAATACGGCTGACATGCTTGTGAACGTAGCCACAATCAATGCCGTTTTTGGGTGCGGCGATTGTAATAATTTTAAAGAGTGATTAATTATGTTAAATATTAATATTATGGGAAATCCGTTATCTGTAAAAATGCCAGTCTCTCAACATATGAGAGTATTAAGTCGCAAAAACAATTCAGAATCCGAGGCTTCTTCAAAATCTTGTCGATTTGTCTTATTTTTTTCTTATAAGTTATTGATACGGCTTTTAGTTTTCAACCAAATTTTAAATTAGCTATTTATATTTTCGGTTAAAATTTTTTTAATGATACTTTACTAGTTATTAAAAAACAATATATTTTCGGAAACAAAATATCAAAATTGAATGATGTTTAAATTAGTGTTTTTTCAATGCAAACGCAAATTTTACGCATTGGGTATTTTAAAAGGCAGTGAATAGTTATCGGCAACGTCCTCAATGAATAACTTTTGAATGATTTACTTCAACTCTCTCATTGTTTGCGGATTTCGTTTCGAGCATATTCGACTGTAGCTTTCTGACTTGTTAAAATACTAAAATTGTTTAGATTGTTTAAATAAGGAGTGGATCTGCTCAAAAATAACATTCATTACAAAACTTAACCTAATTTGAGTGATGTGCATGTTGGGAGATATTAAGTGATCCAGCATTTGCTGCAGATTGAAAATACTGGGAAAGCCCAGAGGAAACCCGTAAAGATAATTTCTAATGACTTCATTACAATAAAATCCACTTCAATTTCCTCAGTATATTCCCAGCTTGTTTCAAAGCTTCGTGAATCTGGTAGCAGGTAGTGGTTATGTTTGATATTATTTCTTTTCACAGCCCCTATCGCCTGCTATCCTGCTATGACGACATCACAGCAAAATTAATATATATGTTATGCATATGTTTTACTTTACATTACAACTATCAAGTATATATATACATATGAACATACCGTGGGGGGTGTTTGCATATTGTTATTTTTGGAACGAATGATGAAGAAAACACTAAAACAAATGAAAACAAGTCAGAAAGATATTGTCGAGTATGCTCGAAATAAAATAAACTTGAACTGCGTAGGATATACACCAATACTGGTACCAAGTTTGGAATCTCTAGCTCTCACAGTCTCTGAGATCTAATTGGTCATACAGACAGACAGACAGACGGGCAGATGGACATGGCTATATCGACTCGGCTGGTGACCCCGACCAAGAACATATATACTTTATGGGGCCGGAGATGCTTCCTTCTGCCTTTTATATACATTTCCTGAAGTCACAAAGCGGGTATAAAAAGCAGATACATAATGCGGAAAAACATATATACACTACGTACATCCATCGTACATCATACAAACGCTATTAAACGAACTAAAAATACATATGTGCTAAACTACGTACATGTACATGCAAACGTACATACATACACGTAAACATACATACATACATACACATGTATAGTGAGATATCTAGATATCCACCACACCAGCTCTCTCCCCATTAGCCCAATCATAATGCGAGATATCCAATATCCAATTGTAAACATTCTCAGCTTCCCCATCAGACCAACTATAAACATTCCCAGCTCCCCCATCAGACCAACTATAAACATTCCCAGCTGAGCAACAATAAACATTCCCAGCTCTCCCATTGGACCAGCAACAAGCATTCCCTATTAGACTAAACATAAACATTTCCAGGAACTCAGAGAGAGTCCTATTGCACAGTCCCAAAAATCACGCCACCAAAGTCCAAAGTTCATAAGAGCATAAATGAGGATTCAGCATATTTGTACACAAGTTAACAACAATGTTGGCGAAAAGCCGAAATGTCGCTGAGCGCATTGACACCTGCAATGCACTCAGCTAATTCTGCAAACGCGGCAAAGTCTGCAATACATCCGCCACACCGATCGTGGGACACTTGCGCAAGCCAGAAGCCCAGCGTATCCGCCACGTGCGCTGCATCAGCAGAATATGGATCGGGGGACACTTACGCAACCGTCACCAACGTGGGACAGCCAGCAGCGACGGCAGCAGAAGCAGCGGCAGCAAGTCTTCATTTTTAAGTTGTAGCATTGTCTTAAGTTAGTTCTAATTTGGAATTCAATAAAGAAGCAACTTGCTTTTTTTTATAAATCGAGCAAAACGATTTATTAATTGGCGCCCGAGCAGGGACCCGTTCATCGCGTCGCGAAAAAATTGACCGAAGGTCAAGTTGTTAACGCCAAAGCGCCTTAAGTAGCCGCAAGTTTATAACCGCGAGTAATAGTGCCGTCAAAACGAACAGCACCGCGAAAAAATAGAACGTGGTCCAACAACAAAAAAAAAAAATCGCTGACGTCCTGTAGTGTTAGTCCGCAGGACACCACGAAAAAAAGGTATCACCGAGGGTCCCCAGTAAACCCCAGTTGCAATCGCCGCGGGATAAAAAGGATACACCCAGAGGATCGTCGTGGGAGATTCACCGATGTACATCTCAATGTAAGCATAGTGAATAAGAAAAAATAAATTGTGAAAATAAACGAATCAATCAAGAAAGTGAAGTAAAGTAAAAATAAGAAAAGAATAAATTGCGAAATAAATAATTCAAGAAAGTAAAGTAAAGTAAAAATAAGAAAAGAATAAATTGTGAAATAAATAATTCAAGAAAGTAAAGTAAAGTAAAAACCTATTAACGAGTAAGAAACGAAAATTATCAAACCATTCAAAGGCAAAAGGAAAAACTTAAATTAAAATTAAGTAAAGAAAAAAAACTAAGATAATATTAAGAATATCAAAACATTTTAAAAGAAGAAGAAAAATTTAAAAACTAGATATTAAGTAAAGAAAAGAATTGAAATAGATACTAAGCGAAGTAAAAATTAAAACGGTTATTAAGTGAAGGAAAATTCGCAAAGGAAAGCTCTCCAAAAATACACTAAGAATAATACAACTGTGTTTCGTGATCATAAAAAAGAAAATAGTGAAACTGTCCTTCCGATAAAATAAAATATAAAACCAGCACAATGGCAACAGCAAATGACCTAGCAGAGTCAATTAGTAACCTCCAAATAGGACAAAGCAGGCAAGGCAGGCCAAGGACTAGTACTCCAGTCACTAGCCCAGAGCTTAGGGAAGCCATTACCGGAATAATCAATGAAGTGCTTGGCGATGGTAGGATCATTAGACAGGTAGTTAATGCCAACGAAAGACCAGAACTCTTAGCAGATTTACCAGTTGTTAGACCCGGTCCAGGGGAAGAGGACCACAAAGTACCAGATACTATTCGCTTGATTAGGGAATTCTCTGGAGATAGAACCACGTTTGGTAGCTGGAAAAAGAATGTCGAAAGAGTTCTTGCTCTTTATGAAGGACAAGAAAACACTCATAAATATTACCTCCTTATGGTTGCAATCCGAAACAAGATTGTTGGCGAGGCAGAAGCTGTGTTGAATTCCTACAACACCCCTCTCAACTGGAAAGCAATATCTAAATGCCTCACAGCACACTTTGCTGATAAACGGGATTTGAAAACATTAGACTATCAAATGTTCTCACTTATGCAAGGACGCATGACTGTAACCGAATATTATAGAGTTGTGTATCACCACTTGTCTCTAATACTCAATCAGATAAGCGCACAGGAAGAATCACCTGAAGTAATTAGAACTCTAACCAATACTTATCGTGATAAGGCATTAGATACCTTTATGCGCGGTCTGAACGGCGACATGCCACGACTATTGGCCATTAAAGAGCCAAGAGACCTGAGCCATGCCCTGCACCTGTGCAGCCTAGTAGAAAATCAAGAACACCGAAATTCTTTTGCTCCTAGATCTCGGCAAATACCACCTCCACTGCCACCTAGACAGGTGCAACCGCAACAAAACTTCAGACAATCTAATTCGAGACCAGTAATGTACCAATTACCGAATACTGGACATAGATTTGAACCAAGTTTATATTATCCACCCGGTTCGAGACCAAATTGGGGAAATCGACCACAATATTCTTGGACAAATACAGCCCCCCAACCGAGCCCTTATGTTCCATTTGCTTCAAGACAATATGCCCCTCCAACACAACAAGGAGCCATGTATAGACCAAACTTCAATCCACCACCACGGCCATTCGCTCAAAAACCAGAGCCCAAACCAGTGCCAATGGAAGTGGATCCGTCTATTCGAACCAGACATGTCAATTATATGAATAGACCCCAAAATAATGATATGACTGGGAAACGGCCACCTATGTCTGTACAGCATGGGCCGCCACAGAAATTGCAAAGGCATTTCAATATCGAGACTGGTGCCTTCGAAGACGATCCAGAAATCGAAGCAAATGTGGGAGAGGAACAGGAATACTTTGATCAAGTAGGTCTAGAAGGAATTACTGACTGGGACGATCTGAACCCAAAAGAAGAGAAATACGGGTCTGATACAAACCCAGCAGACGCGTCAGATGTTTATTTTTTAGATTAAATAGTTCTTCATTGCCGTACATCCAATGCGTGATGAAGGACGGGACTAGATTGAAATTTTTGATAGATACAGGATCCAACCAGAATTACGTCCAACCTCATTTAGTAAAAAATCCAAAGGTCAATAATAATCCATTCTTTGCAAGTTCAGTAGGAGGGAAAATGGAAATAACACACCATACCCTCTTAAAACTATTTGACATTAAAAGTCCAACATTCAAATTCTTTATTTTGCCCACATTAAAAACATTTCACGGCATAATAGGGAACGACACCTTAAAACAACTCGATGCAATAATTGATATAAAAACTGACACATTAAGCATAAAAGGCGGACGGAAAATAAAAATTCTACCACTGAAAACACAAGACGTAAACAATATTCATATTCGGTGCGATCACATGACTCCTGCACAAAAACAAACCATGTCTCGACTAACAAATAAGCATTCAGAACTATTCGCGAACCCAGACAAAAAACTGACCTACACCACAAGAGTTGTGGGTGAAATTAGAACCAACTCTGACACGCCAGTGTACAGCAAACATTACCCGTACCCCGCTTCTTTACGAACAGAAGTAGAAACCCAAATTCAAGAATTGCTACGAGATGGCATAATTAGACCCTCACGGTCCCCATATAATGCACCCGTTTGGGTGGGGCCAAAAAAATTAGACGCATCTGGTAAAAACAAGTTTAGAATAGTTATCGACTACCGAAAACTTAACAGCGTAACCATTCCGGATCGTTACCCGATCCCAGAAATTGGCGAAATAATCGCACAATTAGGCGAAAACAAATTCTTTTCAGTTTTAGATCTGAAAAGCGGTTTTCACCAAATTCCGTTGTCCGAAAGAGACATAGAAAAAACAGCATTCGCTGTTAATGGAGGGAAATTCGAGTTCACAAGACTACCATTTGGTCTAAAGAATTCACCCTCAATATTCCAACGCACACTAGACGACATATTAAGAGACCACACCAGCAAGATATGCTACGTCTACATCGATGACATAATTGTGTTCAGTAAAACTGAAACCGATCATGCTAACGACTTAGAGAAAGTCTTCACGACTCTACAAGATGCGAACATGAAAGTTCAACTCGACAAGTGCGAGTTCTTCAAAAAAGAAGTTAACTTCTTGGGTTTCACCATATCAGCGGAAGGGATAAAAACTAATGTCGATAAAGTCAAAGCAATACAGGAATTCCCCAAACCACAAACACTAAAAGACCTCCGGTCATTTTTAGGGTTATCTGGTTACTATAGAAGATTCATAAGAGATTATGCAAAGTTAGCGAAACCTCTAACCACACTCCTAAGAGGCGAGCCAGGTAGACTTTCGAAAAATATCTCAAGCAAAATTAAATTAACATTAGACAAAGAGGCAATGGAATCATTCGAAAAGATAAAGCGAACACTTACTTCAGATGACGTGTTACTAGCCTATCCAGACTTTAAAAAGGAATTCCATCTAACAACTGACGCCTCTAATTTTGCTATAGGAGCGGTACTAGAGCAGGAAGGTAAACCGATTACTTTCATATCGCGAACCCTCGCCAAAGCCGAAGAGAACTATGCAGCCAATGAAAAAGAAATGTTAGCAATAGTATGGGCTTTGCAGAATCTTCGTATGTACCTATATGGCGCATCAAAGGTGATAATCTTCACCGATCATCAACCTCTGACTTTCGCCCTTAGTAACAAAAACCATAATGGAAAACTGAAAAGATGGAAAAGCTATCTCGAAGAGTTTAACCATGAACTTAGGTACAAACCCGGAACATCAAATGTGGTAGCAGATGCGTTATCACGAAATCCACCAATTTATTTTACGGAGAGTTCAGCTGCAACAACACACAGTGACGAAAGTTCTTCACACAATCTCATCCAAGGAGTAGAAGCTCCAATAAATGTTTTTAAAAATCAAATTTTCCTACTAACTTCAGACAAAGATTCCTATACTTTTGAATTACCATTCCCGAGTTACCATAGACACATAATTTCAAAAACACACTACACAGACGAAGATTTAATAGAAATTCTTAAAAAAAGACTAGACCCCAAATTAGTAAATGGACTATTCACTTCAGAACGATTATTGGGCCAGATTCAAGAAATATACCCTAACCATTTTTATAACTATAAAATAAGATATACATGGAGGCAAGTAATAGATGTTCCGAATGAAAACGAACAGAATGAGATAGGAACCAAGGAACACGTACGAGCACACAGAAACGCAACAGAAAATAAACAACAAATTTTAAATAAATACTTCTTTCCTGCATTAGCCAAGAAAATTACCTCAATAGTCAGAAACTGCGAAACATGCAAACTCACTAAATACGACAGACACCCACAACAGGGGGAAATACAACCCACACCTATTTCAAATATCCAGGCGAAATAATTCATCTAGACTTGTATCTAACGCAAAAGCAAATTGCACTCACAGCCATAGATAAGTTCTCAAAATACGCCCAGGTGAAGATATTGAAATCAAAAGCGGCCGAAGACCTAAAGCACCCTCTACGCGAAATCATGATAGCATTTGGCATGCCACGATTAGTTGTAATGGATAACGAAAAAGCGTTGAACGCAGCGTCTATCAAATTTCTGTTAAAAGACCAACTCAAGGCGGAGGTATACACGACACCACCCTATCACTCCACAAGTAATGGGCAGGTGGAAAGATTCCATTCTACTCTCTCAGAAATTATGAGATGTTTTAAAAGGGAAAACGATTCAATAGATTTCGAGAACTTAATTTTCAAAGCAGTACAGGAATATAACGGTTCAATTCATTCAACCACAAAAAAGAAACCAATTGAAGTGTTTTTCGGAACAAGAAAAATAACCAATCCACTAGAATTAGAAGAAGCTAGAAATCAGATTAGTAACGATATCAAAAGAAAACAAGAGGAAGATTTATTGTATCATAATTCAAAAAAGAAATTAATAAAAACCTATACGAAAGGAGAAGTTATTTACGCTAAAATAGACAAAAGGCTAGGATCAAAGTTATCACCAAAGTTTAGAAAAGAAATAGTATCAGAAGACAGGAACACAACTGTAAAAACACAATCAGGCAAATTAATACACAAAAATAATATCAAAACATAATATCCGTTCACAGATTTTTCTTGCCGTTATGTCACGGTTTAGCCACAATTTTAGACTATTCAAACTCGCAGTTGATCCCTATAAAGACTGGGGTAGCAGCAATACAGAATGGCGCATTCAGGGTCATTCATATTTTCAATATAGAAGAGTATGAAAATACCGCATGGAAACTAGAAGAAACACTGGGAAATGTGAGCCACAGCCACCAGCTCTGCCCATTTCTAAAATATGAATTGAACAAAATTAAAATCGACTTGCGTCGACTCAAACCTAGGAGAAAAACATCAAGATCCATAGATTTCCTAGGGACAGCTTGGAAATGGTTGGCCGGCACGCCGGACCGAAATGATCATGAAATAATAACAGCTAAAATAAACGAACAACTTGAAAACAACAATAGACAGGTGGTAATAAATAAAGAATTAAATGTAAGAATAAATGAATTAAGCATGAGATCTAATGCTATACTAAAAACAACTTTAGAACATAAGGAATTTCAAGAACAAATAATAGCTGTATTAAAATACAAAATTCAAATTTTTAAAAACGAAGTAAATAATCTCATACACGCAATCGAATGGGCAAAAACTAACACCATAAACTCTGTAATTTTATCAGAATTAGAAGTAAATAAAATCGAACAGATATTAGAAATCGAAAAGATAATGTTTATAAACGTTGAAGAACTATTAGAATTTGCAAAATTAAAAATAGCCTCAAACGGCAAAGAAATATTGTACATGATAAGCATACCACTGTTAGAAAATCAAATTTGTAATTCAATAAAGATAAAACCAATAAAAAAGGAAAGAGTGATAAATGTAATTAAGTACGAAAATATTATTAAATGCAGTAATATCTTGTATGCCCAGAAAAACGATTGTGAATCCCATAACGATAAGATGATTTGTCATAGAGATAATATTGTAGATTTAAGCAACGATACTTGTATAACCCCTTTGCTGAACCACTCCAAACCCTACTGCAATACTGTAAACAGCCAACATGTTCCAGACCACGAAGAAGTATTGACAGGTACAATCCTCCTAAACGACTTCACCGGCAGCATAAAGATAGACCAAGATGAAGTGGACTTAAAAGGAAGCTACCTCATACAATTCGAAAACTCCACAATAAAAATTGGCAACGAAGAATATGAAGCCAGGGAGGCAAGATTCGCAGAGGCAATACCACCACTCTTCCAGATGATGGCAGAAAAAACCAGATCCGAGGAAATACTATCACTACAGATGTTAGAAGAACTTAACATCAACAACACTCGAAGACTGGATATGCTACGAACCGACAACTTCGAAGCAAACTCCTTCAGTTTTGCACTTTCCGGTGCATTGGTTATAACTTTTACTATACTGGTTGTATTGGCATGGAAGCTCAAATCCACTCCAAAATCAGAGAAAGCCACAGAAGTCCAGGAAGATGAAAAACCAAACAATGAAACGCGAAAACGCTTCTACATTGCGTCCGAGGACGTACGCGTTTAAAGGGGGAGGAGTTAACAACAATGTTGGCGAAAAGCCGAAATGTCGCTGAGCGCATTGACACCTGCAATGCACTCAGCTAATTCTGCAAACGCGGCAAAGTCTGCAATACATCCGCCACACCGATCGTGGGACACTTGCGCAAGCCAGAAGCCCAGCGTATCCGCCACGTGCGCTGCATCAGCAGAATATGGATCGGGGGACACTTACGCAACCGTCACCAACGTGGGACAGCCAGCAGCGACGGCAGCAGAAGCAGCGGCAGCAAGTCTTCATTTTTAAGTTGTAGCATTGTCTTAAGTTAGTTCTAATTTGGAATTCAATAAAGAAGCAACTTGCTTTTTTTTATAAATCGAGTAAAACGATTTATTAATTCACATACCAACACACTGAGCCTCACACCCATTACCCTTAAGTCGAAGAAGTTTCATGTAAGATCAAGACGCATTGTGAGATAAGTTTTTAAAGTTACTTTCCTCAAGCCCGACGTTCAGCTCGCGGATACAATAAAGTTTAACTACTGCATTAAAAATAAATAAAGCGTGTGTTTTACTTTATATTTTTTTGCTCTTCGATCTAAATCTAATTATATATACATATGTAATGTCTGTCCTTCTACCTGTGTGAAGTATCTTGGCATGCACCTCGACCGCAGTCTAACATGGAAACCGCACATAAAAGCGAAATATCAACAGCTCAAAATAAAAACACTGAAAATGTCCTGGTTACTAAATAGAAAATCACCAGCCACTTTGGAAAACAAAATTCTCATCTTGAATCCTGTTTGGACCTACGCTATTCAGCTCTGGGGAACAGGTAGCAATTCGAATATTGAAATACTTCAGCGCTACCAATCAAAAACATTGCGACAAATTGTTAACGTTCCATTTTAAGTATCCTATGCAAATATTCACAATGATCTAAATATTCCAACTATAAAATAAGAGATTAACAAATATAGTAAGAAATATACAAATAGACTTCACAATCATGTAAATAATTTAGATAATATTTTTATAGAAGACTCAAAAGATTTCACATTCTTGATCTCCCTGAAAGATAAATTTAAGTAAACAAAAAGTTATATTTAATAGCAGGTTTCACTGGAAATCTGCTATTCCTGTTATGTAAATATTAGTCATAAAATTTACTTATTGTCATAAGACAGATTGTAAATAAAACAATTAAAGAAAAAAAAGGTGTGCCCTTTATTGTGATTAATTTTACATTTAACAAAGACAATTTTCTGACATTTACAAACACGAGCAACAAGCTTACAAAGACAATAAGCAGCTCCAGCAACAACCCGACCAGCAACATAAGCGGCAGCATCCTCATCATCGTCTTCATCGTCATTATCATTGCCATCATCGTCGTCATCACCGTCGGCATCATCAGCAGCAGAAGCAGTGAGAGCAGCAGCCATATCTGTCATCGAAAAAGGCGCCAAAGTCGGCATCAAAAACGATCGATACGACCAAGGGTCTTCTAAGGGGGCCATCTTTGATGCCACCGTTCGCGCCAAATTGTGATGCCATCGCCAGCAGAGGCAACGGCAGAGGCAACAACAACTACAGCAACAACATCAACAACAACGAGAACAATTCGGCCTACTTGACTAACTATGCTAAATTCACAGCTAGTTTTTCAAGGCAGTCCGATGGTTCCTCTGAAGTTGATGTTGTCACCATCTCGTCGGCCGCCTCTGTTTCCAGCTCTGGCTCCGGCAGCCACATCTCGCCAATCGTGTCATCCATGGGCACCACAGCGACAACGGCAGTGCCATCGCCATCACCATCGCCATCAGTGGAGGCAGCAGCAGCAACAATAACAACAATGAACCAGCCAATCCACAACGAGCCCGTAAACGATAATCAGCAGACTATTAAAGAGTCGGGCGCCAAGGCCAAGCAGCAGATCCTGGAAGTGCTCGACTCCTCCGTGGCATCCATGCTCTCGTCCTCTCGTTTTGCCTACAATTAGTCCTTTGATGAGCAGCTGAAAGCTGTCCTCAGTAGGGGGGCACCTGTAACTAAGAAGAGGCAAAATGTCGCAGCCACAGCCACAACCGACGCCGCCACTACAACTGCTGCTGGCCCAGCCAAGTGCAGCCTTAGCAGCAATTGCAGCAACAGCAACCACAACACCATTAATGCCACTGCCACTGGCACTAGCACTGCCAGCGGCAAAAATAGCGACAAAGAGCTGCCGGCCAAAAAGAAGGCCCAGGAAGCCATCCGCCTGGGCAAGACAAAGGACGGAGCCAATCCTGCTGGCGAGCCCAGCAAAACGATCAGCGAGTGCCTCTCACTGATCGGCAGTATCAGCCAGCTGATCGAGCGCCTACGCACTCAAGTTCTGAATGTTCTCTTCGTGGCCAAGTCGAAATGCACACACACCAGGTGCGGCTTCAGGGTGATCATCTGCCACCTGCACCCATCGATAGACACGTAGTGGATTCACGCACAGCTGGCTGCATGCCTAGCCGCACGCCACTACAACCACCACTACTACTACAACGGCCACTGCGACGAATAATGCTGGCAATACGCAGCCATCGAAACGCGCCGCCTCTGGCCCAGCAAGTCGACACTTGCAACGGGTCCAGGAGTGGCTGCGTAACGAGCAGAAGCAGCATCAATAACAACATCCGCAGCATCAATAACAACATCCGCAGCAGCAGCAGGAGCAGCAGCAGACACCGAGCCAACATCAGCCAGACCCAGCAGCAGCAGCCACTACAAACGGCCAAATTGCTGCCCATGCCATATATCCACTGCCAATACCTGAAAAGAAAAAATTGACTTTAGAGCATGCGCACATATTAACGACACTCGCCTCTTCCCTGCCATGCCCCTTTTGACGCAAATAACAAGACCTGTAAAAAGACATAAGAAATTGATTAGAGTACAAATTTGAATATACGACAGGCAGCCAATATAGACAACAAATTATACTCACATTTTATTTATTTTACTCATCAATCTGACGACATTTCTGAAATAATAAGGCATAAACAAATTAATTAGACAACAATACTCACATTTACAAAATACATTAGTTCTGCAACGGAAAACGCAATTCAAATAAGTTATCGATAGCCTCTCGGACAGCGAAAACTAGCATGTGCATCAAGATAGCTTCGCGTCACATGTCGATATAAAAATAACGGCTAAAAAACAATTTTAAAAATTAATAAAAAATAATATGCAATTTGATAAAAAATTTAATTTACTTTCTATTAAAACTACTTTTGTGAATTTATATGCAGTATTAATACTCTAATTTTGCGTTCGAAAAATGGGGGTAACAACATTTTGGCCAATATATCAGATCTGAAGACTTGTCGCCCAAATCGGCTAATGACAGGTTATAGAGCACATCTTTGAGAATATATCTCCAAAGTATCATCAAAATCGCTGGAGTCGTTTTTGAGATATTTGGGGAAGCGTTCAGCAAACTCGCTTCCAGCCCCATACAAAATTAACCAAAATTGATAATGTTGCCGATTAACGGCTATAACTTTTTCCAACCATCTTGTCAGCCAGTTCGCGCATTGTGTATTGGTTGACACATATCTTTGGAAGGTACACATCAATTTTGTTCGGCATTCTTAGAGCCGTTTATTAGAAAATAGATAATATCTCATCCCACCTACACCAGTCCGGAACTAATTTCGTGTTAGAAAGCGCGAACAGGGTGTGGCGGGAAATGTACATACTTCATAACAAATATGGTCCAATAACACTAAATTAAACAATTAAACTATGTATTTAAAAAAAATATTGTGATTTTATTGATATTTTATATATATATATATATATTTATATATATATTTATTATGTCATATATGTTTATTCAACATAATAACTTTTTAAGTAATTTGTCCAGCGTCACCCACTAACCAATAGGTGAACTATTAAAACATAATATTGCCCACATATAATGAACTTGTCGTCAATGGCGCGCAATTTCAATCTATTTGATTCAAATAGAAATCCATGTTGCTTTTTTTTCTAAAATCGCTAAAGCCGTTCTTGAAAAAATTTTATTTTAGTGGTTCATGACCAAATTTTTCAAAAAGTTCACCATTCAACAATCCACCCAAATTGTTTTTCACCCTTTTCCTACGAAACCAACATTGCCAATCTTCAAAAATGGCTATCTTCCTGATTATTTACTTTTAATATATCCCCATCTTGTCGCCTTAGGCGCGCATTTTCGTCTATGCGAATCAAACGGACAATCATATTGCTTTTTGTTTTATCAAAATCGCTAGAGCCGTTTTCGAGAAAATCATATATTGGTGATAAGTGCCAAAATGAATATCCCATAGACTTTAACCTAGTGGCAGCACCTAACTGTCGCGGTGCTAGTACAAAGTTAGCGTCGAATTTTTCTTTTAGTTATAATTCAACATTTTGACTATGTAGCTAAATGCGAGATGTCTTAAAAAATATATAATTAATATATGTATCATTCCTCAACTGATGTCATACAACAAATTATCACAGTTTCCTTAAAAAACCAATATTCATTTTATTTTTTCATATATTCGCTTTCCTCGACTTTGTCAGGGAAAACGCGCTAATATAACTATACAAAATACAAACAGTTTGCAATTTATTTTATTAAAATCGCTAGAGCCGTTCTTGAGAAAATCTAATTTTAGTGGTTCATTACCAAATTTTTTCAAAAAGTATTGTTTTTCACCCTTTTCCTACGAAACCAACATTGCCAATCTTCAAAAATGGCTATCTTCCAGATTATTTACTTTTAATATATCCCCATCTTGTCGCCTTAGGCGCGCATTTCCGTCTATGCGAATCAAACGGACAATTATATTGCTTTTTGTTTTATCAAAATCGCTAGAGCCATTTTCGAGAAAATCATATTTTGGTGCTATTTGCTAAAATTAATAACCAACTCATTTTAATGTGGTAATAACACTTATAACACTTTAAGATCATCATTGCACTAACCATAGAATACATAGATGTGTCAACTCATAGAGTGTCAACTCATTTGCAACAGCGTTATTGCGACCCCAGAGAAGCCGAGCACTGCGATTAGAACCCCAGAGCGTTCGGCTCGTTTCGAAATTCGAAGTTCGAACACAGCGTACAGCGAACGTCACAAACGCTGTTCAGTCGTAGATCGATGGTTGTATTTCGTTGCTCTGTGCTCTCGTTTTTATGTATGTGTATGTATGTGTATGCCATGTTTGTGCACATAAGTGTGTATACGTATGAAAATTAGCAACAGCGCAACCAGAAGTTAGCGCAAGTCGTTTTTCTTATTTAGCGACGAAAGCCTCAAAATTTATATTTCTTTTGCCATACAAGCTGAGAATTTCCTGACGTCCACGCAAGCGGTGTTTGTGCATTATTTTCAGTTGTGATTCGCAATTCGAGGAGTGAATTTACAGTTTAAGTTGCAATCGAATGTCATCATGTTGACCTTTAAGGAAAATCGTTGTCTGGTCTACGCTGTCAACGCTCTCGTCGTGTGCTTCATAATTGTAGTTGTTCTATGGCTTATATACCACCAGACGTAGCTTTATTGCCTTGTTAGTAGCTACAACTATATTTTTGTATATTATGTATATGCATATAAAGTCTGTTGATAATCGCGTTTCAAGCAAACATTACCACATATTTATATGTTTCATTGCTTTTCGTTTAGTAGACGCAGTGTCACCACAAACTCTCAAACACACCTTGGCTGACAACATGCATCACAATTGGACTCACGCGGATGACTGACTGAGTATATCGAATGTTGCCTTTGTGAATCAATGATCGACTTTCTCGGAAATGTAAACCGAATGCAATAAATAAAATGTTCAATTGAATTAACCGACTACAAACAAGTTATGGTTTGTTACTTATGATATGCACATTGATTCATCGAGGGGTGAGGAGGTGGGTGTGTAAATGAGACGACAGCGACTATTGCGTACTCTGTTCTCTCTGATAATGACCTTTATTTGTTTTTGATAGCCAAAAAGAAACATTGTTTCCACTGTTCTTTGTATTAGAGAAATTTGTGGGTCTGCTTTTTAAAAGTATGGGCAGAAATAATTGAAACATTTAGTTCAGTCACATTTTTGCTTAAAGCTCAAATAGTTCAATGTGGTTGGTTACAAAGAGATCGCTTTGAATGCAGCCCATATGCAAAGTATTCACAAGTGATGGAAAGAAATTCTTACTTTCAAACAATTGACGAGTTTTTTCGTCACTAGCAAGAGAAGACTTTCTTTGTGTTCACACCATTGCAGAGTCGTCTTAAATGACACTTTTTACTTACAGGAAAGAACAGGAACATACATTTCAAATTTGTTAGATTAAACATAAACTCTTTTCTTTATTCAATATTGTTTTAATATATATTGTATTTCGGTAAAGAATGAGCACACAAATCCAAACAAAGAGACCCAAGCCGGCAATGCTCTCTTGACTCTACAATAGCGTTGCCACCTTTCGCGAGAAAGCATGAGAGCGCAGCGCAAAAGTATATGCGTCAAGATAGCTTCGCAACTTTATGTGCGTCAAGATAGCTACGCAACTTTAGCGTCACATATCGATATAAAAAACAATTTTTTTTTCGCTTAATTTGATCCAAAATTAATAAAAATAATATGCAAATTCGATAGAAAATTTAATTTACTTTCTATTAAAACTACTTTTCTGAATTTATATGCAGTATTTATACCCTAGTTTTGCGTTCGAAAAATTGGGGTAACAACATTTTGGCCAATATATCAGATCTGAAGACTTGTCGCCCAAATCGGCTAATGACCGGTTATAGAGCACATCTTTGAGAATATATCCCCAAAGTATCATCAAAATCGCTAAAGTCGTACTTGAGATATTTGGGGAGACGTTCACCAAACTCGTTTCCAGCCCCATACAAAATGAACCAAAATGAACAATGTTATTAATATTAAAAGTAAATAATCTGGAAGATTTTTGAAGATTGGCAATGTTGGTTTCGTAGGAAAAGGGTGAAAAACAACATGGGTGGATTGTTGAATTGTGAACTTTTTGAAAAATTTGGTCATGAACCACTAAAATTAGATTTTTTGAAGAGCGGCTCCAGCGCTTTTAGTAAAGTAAAAAGCAATGGGGGGGAAGCCTGCGGTCACTGATATTGAAGTGCCATAGATTGGGGTTCGTGGATCATAATCTTCAGAGTCTGTGCTTGAGCCAGCTAACAGACTCGAGAAATGATCCCTCCATAACCTCAGCACAAACTCTGCTTCTGTGACAAGATTTCCATCATCGTCCCTGCACGCTGCTCCTCCAGCCTTAAATCCTTGGGTCAGACGCTGACCCTCTGGTAGAAGTTACGAGCTTCATCTTGCGTCTGAAAAGGCGTTTTTCGTCTCTTCTTCTCGACCTGTAGACATCCACAATAGCCCGTGTCGCCCCAGCCTGCAGTGTTCTACTATAGGCGGCGTCCTTTGCAGCTGTTGCGTCATGACACTCCTGATCGCCCACATATCGCTTATGTCTTCAGCTTCTTCGGCTTATTAGCCCCGAGGCGTGAGTGGAGAATGCATTCTTCACCTGTTGTGATTGCAGCTTTCCGATGTCCAGCCTTCTTAACGTACTTCGACGTGCAATCTTCGCCACACATAGCCGTGTGCGAATCCTAGCTGCAACAAGATAATGGTCGGAGTCGATGTTGGTACCACGACAGGATCGCGCGTCGAGTACATTAGATGCGTGCCTTGCATCGATCACAACATGATCGATCTGATTTCTGGTCAGTCGATCAGGAGAGAGCCAAGATGCCTTATGGATGTCCAAATGACGGAATCCAGTACTACGAACTACCATATTATGCGCAGCTGCAAAGCCTATTAATCTGAGACCATTGGTCGAGGTGGTCTCATGTAGACTAAATCGCCAACGGTGGCACCAAAGATGTCTTCTCGTCCTACCTTGGCATTAAAATCCCCGAGTAGAATTTTAATGTCATGGGAGGGGCAGCGGCCATAAGCCCGGTCGAGCTCCGTATAGAAAGCATCCTTGGTGGCATCGTCCTTTTCCTCCGTTGAGGCATGTGCGCATATCAGGCTGATGTTAAAGAATTTGGAAGTAATTCGGATCGTTGCAATTCTCTCGTTTGTTGGCAGAAAGTGAGAGACTCGGCGCCGCAGCCTGGCACCTACAACGAAACCACAACCAATTTCATGCAGTTCCGGATGGCAGCTGTAGTAAATGTTACAGTCCTTCTTCTTTATGCAGCCTTCTCCTATCCATCGCATTTCCTGGATGGCAGTGATGTCAGCCCGACATTTCTTGAGGGTATCCAGGTGCATACTCTCAAATCATTGTCCTTTTTACGCTTGCTATGGTCGTCAACGTTAGATGGGTTCCTTTCCGAGGCTTCTCTTGCTTCCTTCATTGAAATTGTGCTTTAGATGGGTGGATTTCAAGTCCTACGCCAAAACCTCGTCGCGCGCTTTAGTTTGCCACTCAACGGCTGTTAAGTGACAATCCAGGGAGAACCACGTGAAGGTAGTGCGTCGGCTTGAACAAAGCAGTGACAGGAATCATGCTGGCATTCATTAAGTTGAATGCAATCAGACACTTTGATCTGTATGCTACCCCCCATTGCTTTTTACTTTACTAAACGCGCTAGAGCCGCTCTTCAAAAAATCTAATTTTAGTGGTTCATGACCAAATTTTTCAAAAAGTTCACAATTCAACAATCCACCCATGTTGTTTTTCACCCTTTTCCTACGAAACCAACATTGCCAATCTTCAAAAATCTTCCAGATTATTTACTTTTAATATTAATAACATTGTTAATTTTGGTTCATTTTGTATGGGGCTGGAAGCGAGTTTGGTGAACGTCTCCCCAAATATCTCAAAAACGACTTTAGCGATTTTGATGATACTTTGGGGATATATTCTCAAAGATGTGCTCTATAACCTGTCATTAGCCGATTTGGGCGACAAATCTTCAGATCTGATATATTGGCTAAAATGTTGTTACCCCAATTTTTCGAAGGCAAAATTAGGGTATAAATACTGCATATAAATTCACAAAAGTAGTTTTAATACAAAGTAAATTAAATTTTCTATGCATATTATTTTTATTAATGTTGGATCAAATTAAGCGAAAAAGTGTAAAAATATAAATTGTTTTTTATATCGATATGTGACGCTAAAGTTGCGTAGCTATCTTGACGCACATAAAGTTGCGAAGCTATCTTGACGCATATACTTTTGCGCTGCGCTCTCATGCTTTCTCGCGAAAGGTGGCAACGCTATTGTAGAGTCAAGAGAGCATTGTCGGCTTGGGTCTCTTTGTTTGCATTTGTGTGCTCATTCCTTACCGAAATAGAGATGACATCAGCATATAATACAAAATATATAAACAATATTGAATAAAGAAAAGAGTTTATGTTTAATCTAACAAATTTGAAATTTTTGCATTTTAATTATCTTTCCTGTAAGTAAAAAGTGTCATTTAAGACGACTCTGCAATGGTGTGAATACAAAGAAAGTCTTCTCTTGCTAGTGACGAAAAAACTCGTCAATTGTTTGAAAATAAGAATTTCTTTCCATCACTTGTGAATACTTTGCATATGGGCTGCATTCAAAGCGATCTCTTTGTAACCAACCACATTGAACTATTTGAGCTTTAAGCAAAAACGTGACTGAACTAAATGTTTCAATTATTTCTGCCCATACTTTTAAAAAGCAGACCCACAAATTTCTCTAATACAAAGAACAGTGGAAACAATGTTTCTTTTTGGCTATCAAAAACAAATAAAGGTCATTATCAGAGAGAACAGAGTACGCAATAGTCGCTGTCGTCTCATTTACACACCCACCTCCTCACCCCTCGAAGAATCAATGTGCATATCATAAGTAACAAACCATAACTTGTTTGTAGTCGGTTAATTCAATTGAACATTTTATTTATTGCATTCGGTTTACATTTCCGAGAAAGTCGATCATTGATTCACAAAGGCAACATTCGATATACTCAGTCAGTCATCCGCGTGAGTCCAATTGTGATGCATGTTGTCAGTCAAGGTGTGTTTGAGAGTTTGTGGTGACACTGCGTCTACTAAACGAAATGCAATGAAACATATAAATATGTGGTAATGTTTGCTTGAAACGCGATTATCAACAGACTGCATATACATAATATACAAAAATATAGTTGTAGCTACTAACAAGGCAATAAAGTTACGTCTGGTGGTATATAAGCCATAGAACAACTACAATTATGAAGCACACGACGAGAGCGTTGACAGCGTAGACCAGACAACGATTTTCCTTAAAGGTCAACATGATGACTTTCGATTGCAACTTAAACTGTAAGTTCACTCCTCGAATTGCGAATCACAACTGAAAATAATGCACAAACACCGCTTGCGTGGACGTCAGGAAATTCTCAGCTTGTATGGCAAAAGAAATATAAATTTTGAGGCTTTCGTCGCTAAATAAGAAAAACGACTTGCGCTAACTTCTGGTTGCGCTGTTGCTAATTTTCATACGTATACACACTTATGTGCACAACCATGGCATACACATACATAAAAACGAGAGCACAGAGCAACGAAATACAACCATCGATCTACGACTGAACAGCGTTTGTGACGTTCGCTGTACGCTGTGTTCGAACTTCGAATTTCGAAACGAGCCGAACGCTCTGGGGTTCTAATCGCAGCGCTCGGCTTCTCTGGGGTCGCAATAACGCTGTTGCAAATGAAACCATCTATGAGTTGACACATCTATGTATTCTATGGTTAGTGATCATGGCAACTCTAAAATTTAACGGAATATTCTACATTCTGCGAAATTGCTCTAAACGATTTAGATTGAGTGGCGCATTTTTAATGAGTTAGAAAGTTGTGTTCAGAAGTAAACAAATTTTGAAAGAATTCAAATAATCATGGAAAATATATTGGAATTCACCATATGAAACATACCGATGCAAGACAATAAGGTGAAGTGCGTACAGGCAGCGAGCTAATAACAACAGTGCAGTGGCCAGGAAAACACAGTTTATTTCGAAGTGACGGAAAAAAATGAGTTTGGAATGAAATGGATATAAGGATGCAATCCTGGAGGCGATTTCTGTGGGATTTATTTCTGGAAGCACACTTTCGTCGTCGGAGTATGAACTACTCGTTGATAAAATCAATTCGAATCAGCTTAATAAAAAGCAAGTAACTCGATTGGGCAATAATTCGAAGACTCGATATGCTTTGCTTAAGTGCTTCAAACGTGTAAGTAAAAAGTATTAAAAGTGTAAACAAAGTCTGTTCCTGATGTTGTTTTCAATTTCAATTGAAATTTTTATTTTAGTTTAGCTGCAGGCAAAAACCGCTGATATGTCGGATGGAGTTGCTAGCTATAACCATAATTCTAATTCTAAGTTATTTTCAAGTATGTATACATTCAAATGACATTTCCATTGAGCCGGCAGACGAAACATTGATTGAAGCGAATTTAAAATGTTTTCGAAAAAAGTGCCACAATGAAAATGTAAGTTTGAATCGATTAGCCCTCTTAGTTGACAATATGAAAAGCCCTCGTGCAGCGTTTTCATATTGCAACTATGAGGATTGTGAATTTAAGGTACACGATTTTAAAAATATTATTAACATTTTGACTAACAAGTTCTCTGCTTCGAAAAGTTTAGAACACGTGGTTAGAGAAGCTTACAGTTCTCACAATAACGCGAGCGTCTTCTACTTTAAGATGCTTAGAATTAACAAATTTAATTTTGTTGCATATGGATATTGTAAGGATCCACCTTGCAATAGTTTTAAAATACCATTACCATTAAAAGACCCATTACTTTTGTTGGTCTTGTATAAGTATTTACAAGCAGCGATCAAATTACTCATACTAAGTATTTAAAACAAGTCTGAAAGCTACAGTCGAGTGTGCTCGACTGTGATATACCCGACAGGAAAATATAAAAATTATTTTTGGTTTTTTCGTTTGTAAAAGGCGGTTGGTTTCAAATAAATTTTGTTTTTCGCGGGGAGTGAGGGTTATTTGTTGGATGGGAAAAAGTACCAAGTTTGGAGTCTCTTGCTCTTATAGTCTCTGAGATCTAGGTGTTCATACAGACAGGCAGACAGACGGACAGACGGACATGGCTATGTTGACTGGGCTGGTGACCCTGACCAAGAATATATATACTTTATGGGGTCGGAAATGCTTCCTTCTGCCTGTTACATACATTTCCTGAAGTCACAAAGCTATAATACCCTTCTACCTTATGGGTAGCGGGTATAAAAACGTCAATTTTTCAAAATTACTACATAAATTTACCCAGCACTTCATATACCGTAACTAAAATACCTCATGATACGCAATTTGACATTGACAAATATTGCCAAAAATGTCATTACAGTGAATCACAAAAGTACATTATTTGCAAATTGTGTCAAATGTCCGACGCGTAAATGTGTGTCTATCTGCTTATTAATTTAATTTATTCTATTTGAAGAACAACCGTGCGTCTGATAGTTAATTGTCAAATAATTTTGATTTTTATTAATTTTATTTTACTTTCATATTTAATACTTGTTATTTCATTTCAGATTCTGGTGAAACAAGTTTCGACTTGGTGCTCATGTGGGCCACTTGATCGTACTATGTACGTCAACGTCCAACATTTCTTCTCCGGTGCTACAAGCTTTGCCGTATATAAATGATGCTCTTCCATTTTTCCTTACGAAGTCATCAAGGATCACGATATGTAATTCTTTCTTTATATACATACATATGTATGTATCCATGTATATAAATATAGCATTGTTAAAATTAATGGATTACCTGCTTGCTTGTCACTAAAAATCAGTTCAGTGTTTTATAAGTAGCGCTAGTAATATTAAATGTTATATAAAAACCATTTAAACAAAAAAAAACTTAATTTTTCTTCGTTTCCACCCAAATTTATTTTGCAAAGTATGTTGACAAATCAAAACATTTTGATTCAGATGCTCCAAAACACCTTATCAAAATAATCAATGGCTCCCCTGCGCATTGCTCTGTGGAATGCCAACGGTGTTTTAAACTTGAGCTATCACAATTTATGAATGACAATGAAATCGACGTTACTTGCCGAAACTCACCTTACTAACAAATACAACTTCCAAATCATGCACCACTTCCACAACACGTTTGCTACTAATTACCTGCAAACCACATTTATCAACATACAGTTGGATTGTTACAATCTAGCTTTAGCAGCGGTATACTGTCCTCCCTGATTCACGATATCCGAAGCCCAATTTATCGACTACTTCAATTCGCTAGGCAAATACTTTATAGCAGCAGGAGACTATAACGAAAAGCATACGCACTGGGGATCTCGCCTCGTGACGCAAAAAAGTAGACAAAAAACCGAGCAATAAACTTGACTGCGTTTCCCCTGGTTCACCTACATACTGGCCTAGTGACCCCATAAAACTGCCGGACTTGATTGACTTCGCAGTTGCAAAAAACATCCCTCTAAATCTAATCAGCGCCAGTTGTCTCTCAGATCTGCCCACCTTCAAAATGTGCTCCAGCCAAATCCAGCAACAAATGCTTGTAATGCAAAATCGCCAACAGAGGACGACTTTCCTATTGCCGAACCAATTGTATTTCAACCATGCGAACTCATAAAAATTATGACAAGACTGGGATACTTCCTAAAGAGGTGGAAAAAGTCAATCATCATAATGATACCAAAACCTGGGAACGACCGCACGCTCACCTCCACATACAGACCAATAAGTTTACTTTCGTGTCTATCAAAACTCTTCGAAAAATGCCTTCTAACCCGGTTTTTGCTTTGACCATTCCTAGAATTTTTGCATGCACTTGAATAGGGACAGACTTGATTTCTTCATTCTGAGCAAAATTCCATGCGAAGAAGTTTATTATTTGTCAACTGACACAACTTTTAAATATAAATAAATCGCAATGGGCCGCGGCAAAGCTCTAACTGCTGTCGAAAAAGGCAAAATAATAGCGTATAAGGAATGAAATCTTACATCCAGGCAAATTGCTAAAAAATTGGAAAAAACAAAAATGTTATTTGCAATTTCCTTAAAAACCCTGAAAATTACGGGAATAAGATGAAAGGATGCACCAAAAAAGTCCTTTCATCTACTGCAGAAGCGCCGAATTGTTCGAGAAGCGTTAAACTCACATTGTTCTGCTTCGAAAATTCATTCAAAACTACATTTAAATGCAAGTGTTGATACAGTATGGAGAGTAATACGACAAGCTGATAATCTGAAAAGACTAAAATTAAAAAAAACCTCCATTAAATAACCAACGAAAGGATTCTCGCCTCATCTTTGCACGTTGTCATATGACTTGGCAGAAGGAATGGCATACCGTTGTGTTTTCGGATGAAAAGCGCTTCAATTTGGATGGACCTGATGGTTTTTCATATTACTTTCATGGTATGTGAAAAGAAGAACACTTTTTGTCCCGACATCATAGCCGTGAGAAAGATGTAATGGTATGGGGTGCTATAACATACTATGGGACATGCAAGCTGCAGATTGTGTCTTCTAAAATGAACGTAACGTATTACAAAGGCTTGCTCCAGGAAGCGTTTCTTGATGCCAACAACATCTTTCAATCAATATCGTGGACCTTCCAACAGGATAATGCCCCAATCCAGACAGTACGAGTGCTTGGATTCGGGAGCAAAACGTGGATCTTATGGAGTGGCCTCCATATTCTCCGGATCTCAATATAATTGAGAATGTGTGGGGATGGATGACCAAAAAAGTTTATGAATCTGGGAGACAATTCGAAGACATACAGGCATTAACAGATGCTATTAACACAGCCTGGAGTCAAATATCCTTAGATTTTATAAAGGCACTACATGACTCTGTTTCTAATAGGATTCATGAAGTTATATCTAACCATGGTGGCCACACACATTATTAAAATAGTTTAATTTAACACATTTTTAATAAATAAGCTCTATATAATAAATGTTCTATATAATTTGTTAAACATGAACTTTTAGTTCCTGTCCATATTCAAGTGCATGCGAAAAAGTACAGCATTCTAGGAATGGTCGAAGCAAAACCGAAAAAAAATGTTTGCCTTATTCCCTTCTTCAAAAAAAAAGCAAAGCATATACCAATAGCTGTAGTAGATTAATGAGAATTAGGTGAAACGAAACATAAACAAATACTTGTCCCTATTCAAGTCCACAGCAGTGTAATAGTATCCCAGCACACCAATTCGGTTTTCGCGAAAAACATGGAACTATCGAGCATAACATCGGAAATTCGAAGTGCATTTGAAAATAGGGAATACTGCACTGCGGTATTCTTGGACGTCTTCGAAGCATTCGACAGAGTATGGCTTGATGGCCTAATGCATAAAATCAAAATAATGCCTCCTAATAACACGCATAAACTCTTAAAGTCTTATCTCTACAACAGGATTTTTTTTTGTGATAGACAATAGTTTCACAAGGTAGCGTTCTCGGGCCAACTTTATACCTACTTTACACTTCTGATAGCCCTACGAGCAGTCAACTGACTATGTCTACGTTTGCTGACGACACCGCGATTCTTAGCTGATCTAAATGTCCACAACAAGCTTCAGCCCAACTTCTGACTTCTTCCCAGCTGGAAACTTTATGCCTCGCTTCTGATGTCGTGGCGTCAGCCAGTCGTTTACTTATAGCGGTTTCTATGTGCGGCGCCAATCGATCGAAATATTAGTGTCTGCCAGTCGCTTCGTTGTTCCAGGAATGTGCGTCTTGTCAATGATCGCTGCGCAATTTCGGCGTCTGCCTGTCGGTTTTCCCTACATCAAGAGTGTGTGGCTTGCTGTACAGCAGGAGGGGTCAGGGAAGATATGATAACTCCTCCCCCGCTAGTGTGGAGAGAAAGCCATACTGAGGACATGGCGAGATCGACAAGTAGCGGGGATGGCAGGCCGCTGGAGACAAGCCGTGGTCGTCCTATTGCAAAGGCTGCTAAGGAGTAGAAGCACTACACCCGTTGTAAAATAGGCGTCCAAGATTTATTAATTCATACAGGAATCCAAGTGGTCCATCCTCCCGACCATCATTCAGTTATGCAGTGGGTGATGACGGAGCTGTCTATTTGGGCATCGTCCCGGTCTTCATGACATTCAGCCTCTTTTCGATCGACAACTGTCGTTTTCAACAGGGATATACATATGTATGTGTTCTCCCGACACTAGCATTCCTTTTATAACCGGTGTATACCGCTACTGTTCTGATGATACATTGGAACTTAATTATAGGTTGCAGGACAGTATGAATAAATGTCATAGAGAACAATTTGTGAGTGCTCTGATAAATGTACATATATAGTTGTTTATGGATAATTAAACGTAAAATTATAATTTTTCAATAGTATTACAAAACGATAATATTAGGTTATAGACATATTTGTTTAGTTGTATATCCGCACATTGTTGAATGAATACGTGCATGAATTTTGGGATTAGTCCCAACTTACTGACTAAAATCGAAATGCGATTGAAAGGTTTGTTAGTTGTTAGTGTTCGTGTCTTGGGTTTGGGGATTTCTATTCCTCCTAATGATTTCTCTAATTTTTTTTTATGGAGTTTCTGACCTCTGGTGGTTTTGCTCTTTCGATCTGTCGTGGTTACGATCTCGCTGTTGTCTGTTTTGGTAAAAGAAGCTTTGTTCAATCTGTCCGTATTCGTAAGCTTCCTCTATTGTCGCTGGATTTCGGGTTCTGATTATTGTCCTTGGTGAGTCTTTCAGCCCGACGATAAATGCGTTAAGACAGATATCGTCATATAGAGCACGTTTGGCTGTTAGACCGTAATCATTGTGGTCTACATCTTTAGCTAATGTCATTAATTAACTTCTCAATTGGATAATTGTAAAGAACAACTTTTCCATCGTGAGCCCGTCTGGGAGGGTCTGGATTTCCCTAAGTAACATGGCTTCAGTTATCTTATTGGTATAAAGGAGTTTGAGGTTTGTTTTAATATCATCCGAGTTCAGTCGTGTGTCACAAAGGATTAAGGTCTCATCGTCTTTTCCTATAATTTTGTTTCGGACGGCTCTTAGGAGAAGTTGTCCATAAGGTGTCTGGTCCGTTGGTGTAATCAATAAGAGTAGTTCTTTTCGAGGTTTTCAGAGGGGCCTTCGAATTTAGGGAGCTGTTCGACAAAGGCCAAAATGTCAGTTGGGTTAAGATTAGTGTTTATGAGGGGTGTCGAGTTACTGCATGTGGTACTTAGGGGATCTGATGAGTTGACTGAATCCGTATTGTTGTTATTGATTATTGGTTGTTTGACTTCTTCGAATGCCCCTATCTCAGGAAGATTGTCACCGCTTCTTAAACCAAGTCTGCTTCTAATCTTATTACCAATACGGCCTGTTTTTGACATTGGTAATGATATTATTATGCTGTAGTGTAGTAGTAAAAAATTAACATAACTAAAAGTTTAGACAAATGCAATTAAACAGGAATATACACTTGATTCAATTACTTAAGATTATGTAAATATGGAAATTGAAATTAATCACAACTTCATGAGATCCATTTCATGTTAGGCTTCTAAAGGCGATGGATTTTTAGCTACAGTTTAATGGTTCGTAGTTGGTTTATTCAGACAGTCCCAGCTGGCTTCTCAGAGAAATAAACCGTGCAGATGGTAATAGCTTCGTCAATATGTCTGCTAGTTGCTGATCTGTGGGAATATACTTTACACAAATTGGTTTCTTTTCAATTTGTTCTCTTGTAAAGTGATACTTAATATCTATGTGCTTTGTTCTCTTATGGCAAGTGGGATTATTTGCAATACTTATACAATCTTGGTTGTCTTCAAAAATATCTATTGGGCCACTTAATTCTAGATTATCTCATTTATTAGTAATTTTAGCCAAAGATCGTCTCCTACACCTTCAAACAAGGCCATGTATTTTGCTTCAGTAGATGAAGCAGCAACCGACTTTTGCTTCATTGTATTCCATGAAACCAAACAATTTTCAAACATTTTTAAAAGATACCCAGTGGTACATTCAGTGTCAGTTTTATATCCAGCCCAATCGGAATCTACATATCCTGTAAAAATATTATTAAAATTACCTACTTTCTTGAATATAAGCTTGATATTAACATTTCCCTTCAGATATCTAAGAACTCTTTTAAGACATTGCCATGGTTCTTATTGTTGTTGTTTGTATATCTGCTTAGAATACTTATTGAAGTACTTAAGTCGGGCCGTGTACATAACATAATCAACATCATACAACCAATTAAATTTCTACACGGTGCATTACATAATTCTTCTGATTGCAGAGCTGTAAAGTTTAACTTGCTTGGGAGGGGAGTACTAACTGAATTACAATCTTCCATATTACATTTTCTCAATACATTTTTAATATATGCTGATTGACTAAGACAAATCTCTCCATCAGTTCTATCAGTTTTTTTGCCAATAAAGTATCTAACATTTGAAACTTGTCATGAAGGTAAGATTTCAAATTGGACATTGTATATGATTTGTTTGTAGCAATTACTACATCATCCACATATAACAAGATATATATATTTCTCGAAATATCTCCTTTATCCAAAATATAAATACACCGATCAACCCGTAAGTTTTCAAATCCAACATCCATCAACACACTTTCAAAAACTTCGAACCAACATGCTTAGGACTATATAAAGCTTTATTAAGTTTGCATACTTTATTCTCATAAGAGTGATTCAGACCTTTTGGAACGCTCATGTAGATTTCATCCTTTAGAGTTCCGTTTAAAAATTCAGTTTTTACGTCCATATGATGAACCATTAAATCGTATTGATTTGAGAGTGCCAACAATAATCTAGAACTGGAAATTCGTGCATCTGGTGCAAATGTCTCATCGTTGTCAGTCACATATTCTTAAATGAAGCCTCGCGCTAAAAGTCTTGCTTTATACTTCACTAAGTTCCCATATTCATCTAGTTTTATACTAAATGCCCATCTGCAATCAACTATGTTTTTATTTTCTGGCTTATGCACTAAGGACCAAATCTTGTTTTGAAAATGAGAATTTCGTTTATCTTGTATAGCTTTCTCCCAGAAAGATCTGTCCTCACGAAGTTTAATTTCATCAAAGGTATTAGGAATATCATTTAACCATATTTGAGTATTCATGAGACATCTTTCTAAAAATCGATATGATAATTTGGGTTTACTTTTAATTCTTTCACTGCGTCTGATTTCTTCTTCATTTTTATTTTCTGTTAATTTATCACCAGTTTCAAAAACTGGATCAGCATACTCTAGACATGTGGAATTTTCATTAAGTTGTTCACTTAACTCAGAATCAACAGATTCATTATTTTCCACCAAAGGGAAACCCAACTGTTAATTTTCTCTACTTTAAGATTCATTATTTTGTTCAACAATATTACTTTGGACCTCAGAATCTTCTCCATGTAAAACTCTTGATTTTAACATGCTTATTTCATCCACCACAACATCCCTTGCCATCATAAATTTCCTCGATTCCTCAATCCAGAATTTATAACCATTTGGTTCATATCCAACAATTTAATTGACTATTCGTCAAACTTTCTTTTTCGTACTTTATTTAAAGCATATACCGTCGAAACAAATATCTTAAGATATTTCAATTATCTTTTGCAATGCCCTAATAGGTTGCTGTTAAAACAGCCTCACCCCAAAAGTTCTTATTTAGTTTAGCACAATTTATCCTAGATCGAGCCTTTTCGGTGATAGTTCGAATCATCCGTTCTGATACACAATTCAATTGTGGAGTATGAGGAACCGTTAAATGATAGAAAGATATTCCCTTCCATTATCGATATATTAATTCACAATTTTTAAATTGGAGTGAGCCTCGCTCTTCGCTACAAAGTCTTTTAAAAAGAAAAACACATCCAACTTATAAGTTATTGAATAGGTCACACAGTAATGTGTATACTGATTAATAAAAACTACATAGTAGTTCTTATTATCAATAGAAGAGGGCATTATTGGACCACAGACATCTGAATGGACAACAAACAATGGTCGTGTAATATTTTCTTTATTCTTAAATTTTTGAAACTTTATTTTAGATTGATTGACTTTTATACAAGCCTCGCATAATTCATGGTTTAAATCAATACTGTTTAAAATATTAGTATCTTCAAAAAGACTATTTCGTTTTATTTCTAAAAATTTTCCTACACTTATGTGGCCTAATCTTTCATGCCATAATCGATACTCAGCACTATTCGAAATTTTAGACGTAAAATTGTTACTGTTCAATTGAAATTTTATAATAGGTACATTGTACTTGCATATTCTATTAAAGGCCAATTTACCATTTTTAGATACTTTTACCTGCATCCTGGATTTTCTTTACCGATAGTAGGTTGTGTGTTGTCACCTTCTAATTTCATGGCTAAAAGTTTCTTTCGCAGAGATAGTTGCGATGCTAAGCTTCTTCTCTCGTAAATTGAATCTAAATTTGGAAAAAATCTGCTTAGCAGTGATTTCAATGTTAGCGTAAGATAAGAAAGTATCACTCAAATATTCAATCATTACGCTTTTTGCATTCCATTCTGCCTTTTTTATCTCATCGGTCACTTCTGCTTGAGTTTCATTTATAACCCTCAAAAGATCGTGCTCTTCTAACAGCGCTCTCACTATAAACTTCCATATTGAATATTTTTCTTCGTCAAACGGTTTGATATTCCTTTTCCCTTTATCCATTGTATGGTTCTCTATCAAAAAACAGTACCGCAATAACTATCTGGCAACTCTCCGTAGCAACACCGAAGAGCAACCTTCCACAGCAACAACTCCGCAACAACAACTCTTCACAGAAACATTCAGCAACAGCGGCCAGCAACCCGCAGCAGCATTAACGTTGCTCAACAATATCCAGCAACAATGTCTTTCAGCAGCAGCGCTGTCTGGCAACACTATCCTGTCGCAGCGTGGAGATTTGCGGCAAATTTGTCGAAAACGTTTGTGTGTGTGTGTGTTTTCGGGGAATTCGTAAATGTGCTAGAAATATCACGGCAAATTGGTGATATGTATGTAGCTTCTTCCTGGAAATAGAAAAAAAATGTTGCATCGAATTTTTCGCAGCCGTTATACATGAAACCAATTTAATCCTCTTTGTTGTTCAGGAATCGCTCCTTGTTGTTCATGGACCACCTAATGTATGTACATACATATATGTACATATTCGTATGCACACACACACAAATCATTAGTTCACTTTATGCGCATTCACATTGTAACGGTCAAAGCACCATTATTTATTCACTGCAATTGTGATTGGGCCCATAACCTATGGTAATAAATAAATACATATATAAATATATATACTATACACCAACCAGAACACACTTAACTCTAAAATTTGATGTTGTATATAAGATATTGCCCAAATTTTTTTGTATATTAACAAAAATTATAGCTAGTCTTCATTTATTAAATTCAGCAACTTATTTAATTAAAATTAAAAATCAAAAAATGTACACGTTTTTGAGCAAGAAAAAGTCTGCATACAAACTTAAAGCAATATAAAAAAGCAACTTATTGATATGGAATTAATAAACTTAGTATGAAGTAGGATACCACTTCCTCTTTATTGTTTCAGTCAATCGTTTTGGCATCGACTGAACCAATTTTTTGGTGAAAGCAAGTGGTATTTTGCTCCACTCATCCAAGATAACCTCCTTCAACATATCCTTGGAGGTAATTGTTCGCAGGCGAATCTTGCGTTCCAGAAAATCCCATAAATGCTCTATGAGATTGAGATCCGGCGACTGCGGCGGAGAGTGCAGCTGATGTTTTGTGTTGTAGACCACAGCTTCACATTGTGCGCAGTGTGCTTGGGGTCATTGTCTTGTTGAAAGCAGAAGTCATCAGCCAGACCCAATTTTACTGCGCTCTGGTGCAAATTGTCATTAAGGATGTTCATGTAGGCTTTGTGGTCCATTGTAGAGTCAATAAAAACAATGTTGCCAACTCCACTTGCCGCCATACAATCCCAGACCATCACACCGCCACCACCGTGCTTTACTCTTGGCGCAAGGTTTTGCACATCAAGGGCTATACCAGGTTTACGCCACACTAGTTTTCGCCCTTTTATGCCAAATATGCAGAATTTGCTCTCATCACTAAAAAAGACCTTATTCCAAAACGCTGCTCTTCGATGAATTTTATAGCAATATCTAAGAGCTTCTGTTTATTGGCGGGCGATATTAGTGGCTTCTTCCGAGCAACACAGGCATGCAAGTCCTCTTTTTTCAACATTTATCGGACTGTGTCGTCACGTAAGTCCTTCTTGTACTTCTCCTTTATGTCCTGACTAATTTTTGCGGCCGTTATTATGGGAGCCTTACCGTCTTCAAAAGGTCCTGCTGCTCTCGATCGGTCAGCTTTGACTTGACCATGCCGGTTTCATTAAAATTTTGTATAACTCTTTGAATGATGGAATGTGTTTTGTCAACAATTTGGCCAATTTCCCGCAAGGTTTTCCCCTCACGACGAAGTTTGACAATAGTTTTCCTCAAATTGGGATCAATTTCATTCCTCTTCTTGTATCTTGAGATGTGTGGAATGCAATGTCGAAATTCATTAAAACAAAAAGCATCACGAAATATGCTTTTAATACAGTTATTTATCATCTAACGGTACCTAAAGCTGCATAAAGAACTTTTTCACACTGAGTGTAAAATTTGTATGCAGACTTTTTCTTGCTCAAAAACGTGTACATTTTTTTTTTTAATTTTAATTAAATAAGTTGTTGAATTTAATAAATGAAGACGAGCTATAATTATACCCGCTACCCATAGGGTAGAAGGGTATTATAGCTTTGTGACTTCAGGAAATGTATGTAACAGGCAGAAGGAAGTATTTCCGACCCCATAAAGTATATATATTCTTGGTCAGGGTCACCTTTTCGCCCCCTAAAATCGAAAAAACGATTTACTAGCGCAATTTTAAAGGTAGAGTCTCCAGTTTTGGTATATATGAAGATAATAACATTATCTTCTTGATGATTCTCAGTCTTTGGTCACGATCGGATGAAAAACTTGGAAGTTATTCAGAAAACAATTTTGTATGGGAAATTCCATAGTCAGCTGCACGTGGAGTGTTTCTAGTGAACAATGTGACCGTGCATGGTATATTTTATACTTTATGCGTTATTTAGGATGTGATGGAATATGAATGTACAAATATACCAAATACCAAAATATCGAGCACACTCGACTGTATCTTTCTTGTTTGTTTTTAAAATGGATGTGTTGCTAATATAAAAAACAAGTAAGAAAGGTACAATCGAGTGTGCTTGACTGTGATATACCCGCTACCCAGCTCAAATATACTAAAATATACCAAAAAGTATTTTTGGTATATTTGTACATTCATATTCCATCACACCTTAAATATGTCGAAGATTTGATAACTAGCTCACCTAAGGCTGAAGGCAAACAGTCTGTATTAGCTTATAAACTTCCGCTACCCCCTCAGCCTGGTACAGTACAAGGTCCTCCTCTACAACTCCATTTTGAAACCAATCTGGACTTATGGCTCCCAGTTGTGGGGGAGCGCCAGCAACAGCAACGTAGAAATCGTGTAGAGAGCCCAAGCAAAGATTCTGAGAACTATCACCGGGGCACTGTGGTACGTTCGAAATGGAAACCATTCAGACAGACCTGAATATTCTCCCCGTGCGAGATGTAATAGCACAACACATGGAAAATTACTACACAAAGCTGTTAACCCATCCAAACCACCTCGCTAGAGCATTAACGTTGGTGTATAGCCGTTCCCGCCTTCGACCGTCCCATCCAGCGACAATTATTAGGACAGCCCATCATAAATACAGTTTAACAAACTGTTAGAATAAAGTAGTACTTTAAGATTTAAACACATTTTGTTAGTCTCGTAAGAGAAGCTTCAAAATAAGCAACCAAAGTATAAAAAAAAAAAAAATAATATTGTCCGTTTGATTCGCATAGATTGAAAATGCGCGCCTAAGGCGACAAAATGTGGTCATATTAAAAGTAAATAATCTGGAAGATCGCCATTTTTGACGATTGGCAATATTGGTTTCGTAGGAAAAGGGTGAAAAACAATATGGGTGCATTGTTGAATGGTGAACTTTTTGAAAAATTTGGTCATGAACCACTCAAATTAGATTTTCTCAAGAATGGCTTTAGCGATTTTAGAAAAAAAAGCAACATAGATTTCTATTTGAATCAAATAGATTGAAATTGCGCGCAATTTGCGACAAGTTCATTATATATATGGGCAATATTATGTTTTAATAGTTCACCTATTGGTTGGTGGGTGACGCTGGACAAATTACTTAAAAAGTTATTATGTTGAATAAACATATATGACATAATAAATATATATATAAAATATCAATAAAATCACAATATTTTTTTAAATACATAGTTTAATTGTGTAATTTAGTGTTATTGGACCATATTTGTTATTTGAAGTATGTACATTTCCCGCCACGCTGTGTTCGCGCTCTCTAACACTAAATTAGTTCTGGACTGGTTCCAGCTGCATGATACACCTGTAAAATGAACTAGTGTAGGTGGGGTGATATATTATCTATTTTCTAATAAACGGCTCTAAGAATGCCGAACAAAATTGATGTGTACCTTCCAAAGATATGTGTCAACCAATACACAATGCGCGAACTGGCTGACAAGATGGTTGGAAAAAGTTATAGCCGTTAATCGGCAACATTGTCAATTTTGGTTCATTTTGTATGGGGCTGGAAGCGAGTTTGGTGAACGGCTCCCCGAATATCTCAAAAACGACTTTAGCGATTTTGATGATACTTTGGAGATATATTCTCAAAGATGTGCCCTATAACCTGTCGTTAGCCGATTTGGGCGACAATTCAGATCTGATATATTGTTGTTACCCCAATTTTTCGAACGCAAAATTAGGGTATAAATACTGCATAGAAATTCTAATAATGCCGCTCCAATTGTAGTAGCAAGAAAAGTTGCTCTTTGTTTTCTTTTTCGCCGTCACACTAAGAGAAAAATTCGAAATGAAAAATTAACTTAAATATTAAATAGAATTGAAAGAAACGAAAGTTAAAAAAAAAATAAAATATAGACTATAAAAGAGAACATGCGAGAAGAGAAAAATATGTTTCTTGTACTAGAGCCGAACGCGAAGCAGTATTATTATAAATGTCAATATTATTAAAGAAATATAGTTAAGTCGAGAATACGTATATACATTGAATGGTAAAATCCTCTAGGGTTCCCATTCCTTCTTTGTTATATTTTACTTAAGCCTTTAAAAAAAAAATGTGTTTAATCAGTGATCCAGTAATCTTAAGTAGGGCGAGCCACAGGCGTAACAACATCGGCGTCTCGTTTGCTGAATTTTCTTTACTCTTTTATTTTCCCCTTCTCTTAGTTAATCAAATTCTTTACTGGAATTGATTTGCATTCTCCCGGTTTCTCTCCCTTATCTACGATTTAATTTCGTATGTCGTCGCAAGCACGCTCAATTTCTTGATTTAATAATATTAGCAAAGTACCAGATCCGAATTAGCAAGACCACCACCCCCAAAGCCGACGAGCTAGAGCCGAATACTATAGCGTGCCCTGCGAAGTCAAATCTTCGTTCAATACTGGGCAACATAAGGTTGCATGTTACAACAGGAAGTACTGTACTGCAGCGTTTCTGGAGATAAAGCAGGCATTTGATCGTGTCTGGCATCTACTCTTGCTTTACAAGCTCAAGTCCATGCTGCCAACCCCATTCTTCCTGCTGCTTAAATCCTACTTACATACGCGCCTATTCTATGTCAGATGCGAATGGGCTGAGTCCGAAATCTTCGAAGTAAAAGCAGGTGTTCCCCAGGGAAGCGTGTTAGGCCCTATTATGCAGACATTCCAGTGCTTGAAGGGAGGATCTCGTCATTGCAACATACGCCAACGACACAGCACCTCATCGAACCATGCAGTTGCATCAGCAATCCTGCAACTACAGCTCACAAAACTGGAACCGTGGAAGACTGCGAAGACTGGCCAAAGCACCTTATTACGTAAGAAACCAGATGATCCATAAGGACCACGAGATTCCAAGTGTAACCGAAGAGGTTAAAAGGGGCGCTTTAAAATATCAGGAGAGACTGGATCGACACTGTAACCCCCTGGCCGTCAACCTGCTAGATAATAGACAACGTCGCTGACGCCTGAAAAGGCATCACCCCCTTGACCTTCCCTTTAAGACACCCAACGAGTGGTAGTAAACTTTTCCCTGTCAATATCCCCTATATGTTAAAAATACAACATTTTCTGTCATTCCATTCGTCCTAGCATTTACTTATTATCTTTAAATATATAGATTGTAAATATAAAAACAAAATATGACACTAGAAAAATCGATAATATCGATACATTTGACTGGCGCAAAAAAAAATATACTGACAAACGGACAGTAGCTAAACATCAATTAATAACATGCATAAATAAATAATAATATAAATATTACTAAAATAAATTACTATAAATCATACACACAAACATAAAGGCAAGTAAGCATTCTAACTAATATGCATCACCGCCCTTTGACGCCCGCTTGATCAAATTGGCTGCTCATGCATTAGATTTCACAAACAGCCACTAATTTGACACATATTTACACGTATGAGACTCGAAGAAGACAATTAACCGAAAATATAAAAAAATAAATAATTTATAAGTTTTGTTTAATTTTTTTACATTATGGTAATGTTAATAAATATATATAATACAATTAAGTATTATACATGCCACCCTAAAGTGAACAAATAATAACGCAAGCTCAACGCCGGAATAGAAGTGAACGAGAATAAGCCGATCGCTAGCTCGTTGGCTGAGCGCCGCAGTCTCGCATTCGCGTCGAAGATGTCTTTCCATTTGCTCTTGAGTGAGTTTGTGAATAAACGTCGCCTTTGTAACTTGTAACTGGATCGTAGATTGTAGCCGCGAAACGCGAAAAGCTTGCCAATTATTGATCAAATCATTTAAACAAATTAAAATCAAAAATTAAAATTAAAAAACTAAAAGCTAACAAGCAGCCGTGGGCCCAATCACCCAGTATCGTAATTGTGAAAACCAAATGTCTTTTCGTCGTCGTCAATCAAAAGTGAAAGGAAAAATACAAGAAAAACCGAGCCACTAAATAATAAATAAATAAATCCCAACTAAATAAGCCAACTAAATAAACTGAGCAAATAAAAATAAAATTAAATTAAAAAATGGCTCAATCAGTTATCGCATCGCACGGCTTACACCATTAAACGACACTAATCTGACCGACTTCTACTATCCCTCTATCAGACGGATGACGTACGACAGCAGCGCATTCTCCTTGGAGCAATTGTACGGAATCTTGATGGAGACGTGACTAGATCGATGGGCTTGCCAAACATCGAGGATTGGCCCAATTTGAAGCAGAGATTAATTTGGAAATTTAAGCCGCAGACACCAAACTACAAGCTACTAGAGAACTTCCGTGAGACGCCTTACAAAGGAAATCTGCGAGCATTCTGCGAGGAATCTGAGAAACGATAACAACTATTAATATCACAACTACATCTAGAAGGTAAGAATAGAGATCTTGTAGTTTATCTACTAATTCGAAAACTATCACCTACCATATTTTCCATTTTGGTACATCACAATATACAGATTTAAGAAATGAAGGAATTTACGAAGAAAATACACACTTTAATACATACAAATATATACACTGACGAGCAAAACTGTAACACGAGTTCATTGTTTCAACTTCAAAGGTCTGTATCTTTTTTTCTAATGCACGCATTTTAAAGATCTTAGTCTTGTTTTGTAGGTGATATCATTTAATACTATTAAGTAAAATTACAAGCCATTTGATATCAGTTTAAGAAAATGACACGCCAAACTGTAAAAAAAGTCAAGTGTTACAGTTTTGCACTCGCAATGGCAAAGCATCTAATTAGTGACGCGCATGAATGGATTAACGAGATTCCTACTGTCCCTATCTACTCAGTCTGGTTTCAACTGTTGAGCTGAACAGACGTGTTAGCGGGTGCCTGCGCATTTTCGCTTTCATAACTGTGAACAGTTATTTGATAGGCAAAGTAACGGTGTGTCTTTCGTGAGTTTGTTTTGTGTCGCTCATTCGCTGTGTGCGTGTAAGCGATAACGACCACGAGTTGTGTGTGTGTGTGTACAGTAGCCGCTGATTAACTGTTGTTCAAAACGGTAGTTACTTAATTTGGTAAGTTCAGTGTGAATTTATTCAAATTTTGGTGGTGTACCTTGGTGTCATGCCAGCGTGCAAACCAGCCGCAGTAGCGGGGGGAGTGGTGCGTCGACGGACGACCTCTCTGCCGTTACTTGTGGTAAGTTGAAGCGGGGGAGGGGAGGTGCAGTGGCCGCGAGGAAATTAAAGAAGGCAGCTTCTTTAACTGCCTTTTTGGATGCCGCTAATGCTGCGAGTGTGGGATCTGTTGGGGGCGGCGTGAGCGCTGCCTCTAGCATGATCAGCATGACAGAGGAGGAGCTGGTTTCGGCAGCTTCGACCCCAATGTGCTCATTGGGTAATGTAAATGGTGTGTTAGAGGCTGAGAAGGCGGCAGAGGCGTTGGCTACTCCATTGAGCAACCAGGGGCCAAAGATGCGCCTAGGAAGCCCAATTGAGCGGATGAAGGCAATCAGCAGGGACATGCTGATGCATGTTGTTGCTGATTGCAATGTGCAAGGCAAGGCGCTGGGTGACTTGGTGGACTACCTCAGCGAACTTGAGACGCTGTTGTTCGCACAGGTTGCGGAGAATGAGCGGCTCAAGGGGCGTCTGGAGGAGGTTCGCTCTCAGGTGAGCAGTGGCCCGTCGGGCCACTTCCAGGTTCCAGCGCCGGTAGGTGGTACTCTGTAGCGTGCGCTCGTGCCCAAAGGGGGTCCCAAGTCGGCATTGCCGTCTACCCCGGAGACGCCGAGGCCTTAACCAGTGGAGACATGGTCCCTGGTGGTTCGCAGCAAGAATGCTGCGAAGACCTCCAAGGAAGTGGTAGAGCAGGTGGTGAAGGAGGTAGGGCCAACCCTGGGTGTGCGAGTGCATGAGGTGTGTCCTCTGCGTGACGGTGGGGCGATTATTCGCACACCGTCGGTAGCTGAGCGCAGATCAATTGTGGGAAACGCCAAATTTAAGGAAGTAGGTTTAGAAGTCAGCGTGAATGTGAAACTGGGGCCAAAAATTGTAGTGCAGGGTGTTCACTCGCAGATTACTCCTGACGAGTTCATGAGTGATCTGTACGAGATGAACCTCAAAGACTCCATGTCTCTTGAGGCCTTCAAGAAAGGCATCCGCATGGGCCTTGCTTGAGCAAGCCATGGCCTGTAAATGGCGGGTCGGCGGTCAATGTTGTGCTGGAGGGCGATGGCATGGCCATCCAATCTCTGCTGGATGTTGGCCGCTGCTACATCAAGTGGTTTTCTTTCCGCTTGCGGAACTTTGACCCGGTTCTGAGCTGCTTCCGTTGCTTGGGATTCGACCACAAAGTTGCGGATTGCAGGGCCAAGCACGATGTATGTCGTCGCTGTGGCCAGGTGGGCCATCGGGTAGCTAAGTGTGTTAACGCACTTAACTGCCGGAATTGCGCGGGCAGCCATCAGAGCATCTAATGATGTCTCAGGCCTGCGCAATATACAGCGCGATTGTCGCGAGGGCCAACGCTAGACATTAATATGTCTTGCAAAGTCCTTCAGTTGAATTGCCAGCGATCGTACGCAGTCATGTGTGACGTAGGCAATATGATGTGTGAAAGGGGCAGTGTTGTGGCCCTGCTGCAGGAGCCGTATGCAACTAATGGTTGTGTACGTGGCCTACCCGCAAGCATGCGCGTGTTTACGGACAGGGGGGCCAAAGCTGCGGTTGTTGTGAATGATGTTGGTATCGAGTGCATTTTGATGTGTTCGACCAACTGGGGTGTGTGTGTGTGCCTTAATGGCAAGTTTGGCAGGTTGCTGGTTGCGAGTGTTTACTGTGCGTTCGGGGAGTCCCTCGAACCGTACATTGCGTACATGGATGAGGTGCTACTACTGGCGAGTAGCGATCCAATCATCCTTGGTATTGATGCGAATGCGTCGTCCCCCGCGTGGTTCAGCAAGATGTCTAGACAATCGTCTAGATATCAGAACCACAGTCGGGGTGAAACGCTAGCCGAGTGGGCCGTGTCCCAAGATGTGCGGGTCGTTAACGAACCCAGTGTGTGGTATACCTTTGATGGTCCGATGGGTAAAAGTGACATTGATGTCACCCTTGCGAATGAGGCAGCGATGCGTTTGTTTGCATTTGTATGGAGTGTCCTGGGTGGGGAAGGTGTAAGTGATCACAATCCTATTGAGATGTGTTAGCATACACTCCCACAAGGAATGAAAGTGTTTTGGGTAATTCGTGGTGGACTCGCGGTGTGAATTGGGCCCAATATGGGTTGTACATATGTGAGGCGGCAACGCAAGTTCCGCTTAGCACCTTCAGTGCCATGAATGTGGATGAGCAAGACGTGTGTGTGAATAGGTGGGTAACGAGTGTGAACGATCGCATGCTTCAGAGACACCGCAAGGTGAATCTTAGGCGTGTGAAGTGGTGGACGAGTGAGTTGAGTGCCAAGCGGAGGATGGTTCGAACTCTGCGGAAGCGATTCCAAAGAGCTAGAATATCCGACGACGATGGCGCTGCCCAGCTCAGGCGGGAGTACGGTAGGTGTTTGAATGAGTACAAGCAAATGCTTGTAAGTGTGAAAGAGGATGAATGGCGTTCATTCGTTGATCGCAATAAGCACGATCCCTGGGGTCGTGTTTATCAAATAGCGAGAGGGAAAGGCAGAGAGTTTAGCCTAGGGAACCTCAATGTCGGAGGCCTTCAGCTGACGGCGTGGAGGGATTGTATGAATGCTCTGTTGAATGTGTTTTTCCCTAGGGCGGATGGACAGGATGTTCCACTTTATGTGGAGTAGCCGGTTCAACAGCTCAGGGAGTGTGAATTGGGTGCGGCTTTTAAGAGGTTAAAGTCGAGAAAGTCGCCCGGTATGGATGGACTTACTGGGGAAATGTGTAAATGTGCCTGGGACTCGATTCCAGAATATATGAATGTGTTGTATGGAAGGTGTGTGAGTGATGGATATTTCCCTAGTGAATGGAGATGTGCGAAAATGGTAGTGCTCTTGAAGTCGCCCGATAAGGTCAGGAGCAATCCTCGATCTTATAGGGGCATCAGTCTCTTGCCAGTACTTGGAAAAGTGCTGGAAAGAGTCATGATAGAAAGGCTTCTTGAGGTAGTTGAAGACCAGATGTCTGATAGACAGTATGGCTTCACTAAGGGTAGATGTACGGAGGATGCATAGCAATATGTCCGCGACTCAGTTGAGTCAAGCAACTCCAGGTACATACTAGGCATTTTTGTAGATTTCAAGGGTGCATTTGACCACTTGAGCTGGGCTAGTGTGATGAGGAAATTGAGTGAATGTGGCTGCCGAGAGGTGGTAGCTCTGTGGCAGAGCTACTTCTCTGGCAGGAGTGCGATAGCAGTAGGGCGGTGTGAGAGTGTCACTGTAGATGTGGTACGTGGCTATCCACAGGGATGGATTTATGTGGAACCTGATGATGGACTCTTTGTTGCGACAGCTCGAGGCGCTCTGCAAGTGTTGTGCGTATGCGGACGATTTGCTCATATTGGTTGAGGGGCAATCGCGCTCTGTGATTGAGGCAGGTGCTAGGGAGTGCTTGCGCATTGTTTGCGACTGGGGCGACAGTGCCGGCATCAGTTTGGCAACGGATAAGACGGTAACAATGCTGCTCAAGGGCACATTGTCTGCCAGTCGACCTCCGGTTGTCAGTCTTAATGATGTCAGCTTAAAGTATGTCAATGTGGTTAAATACCTGGGCATAACTTTCAGTGAGAGGATGTGCTTTATGCCACATCTCACCGGTCTCAGAGTACGGTTGCTTGGTGTGGTTGGGCAAGTGCGCCGCATTTTGAGGAGTGACTGGGGCCTCAGCAGGCGTGCTGTGCGTACCATATATAGCGGACTATTTGTTGCATGTGCAGCATATGGGTCGTCTGTGTGGTATGAGGCAGCTATGACTGTTGTTGGCAGAAAGAAAGTGCTGGCTTGCCAGAGAGTGATTCTGCTGGGTTGTATGCCTGTGTGCCGCACTGTTTCCACGGAAGCTTTGCAGGTGCTGTTAGGTGCAGCCCCTCTTGACTTGGAGGTGAAGCGTAGAGCCTTGATGTTCAAGATCAAAAGGCGGCTGCCATTGCTGCAGAATGAGTGGTTATATGAGAGTGATGTGGAGAGTTTAGGAGTGGATAGATGTAAGACATTGCTGAATGAATGTGTTCTGTCTGACTGGCAGGTCAGATGGGATGCAAGTATGAATGGGCGGGTGACTTACGAATTTATTCGTAATGTTAATTTCACAGCTGACCTTCGGATTTAATCTGAGTATAGGTTTCCTGTTGACTGGCCATGGTTCTCTCAATGCATTCTTGCATTTGAGAAACCTGAGCGAAGGTCCGGAATGCCGTTGCGGTTCGGCAGCAGAGACTGCCAAGCATGTGTTGTGTGAGTGCCCACTGTATGGCGACATACGTGGGCTGGATGACTTAGGCATTAGGCAGACTGGGGGGAATTTGACGTGAGTCAATCGCTCTCCACAAGCGAAAGTGTAGGGAATTTGAATGTGTTTACCCGCACCATTTTTGCGAGACGACGTTTGTGCGTTCGTGAAGGCACGAATGAATGATAGTATGCCACGTGTGTGTGTGAATGTGTATGTAGGGAGTATCCTTGTGATACGAAACCTGACCGGAGGTTTTCTGGTACCACGGGAACCAGGTGCCCGCGGACTTATGTCCGTCCTGGTGTTTGGTTGCGGCCCTTCGGGGAGTATCGTGGTGGCTGTGGCTTAATATCCAAATGCGGAAGAGCTGTGCTCGACGTGGAGTTGCGTAATACAACCGGATGCCGTGATACCATAGATCGGCAGAGGTATTAGATAGGCCTCGCTCCACACATAGGAGGAAGTGACAACCCAAACAGTTGTTTTTTCAATGTGTACCTGCGGATATATTCCAAAGGGACGCTGATCAACGCTTAATTTGATTCCTTTGTGCTGGGCACCGTGGGATTGGGCCATCATGGCAGGTGCTCACGTTAAAAATCATTAATTCCTGTCCCTATCTACTGAGTCTGGTTTCAACTGTTGAGCTGAACAGACGTGTAGCGGGTGCCTGCATATATATTTGTGTTCGTAACTCGAAGCAGTTATTTGTTTTGTGTCGCTTATTCGCTGTGTGCGTGTGAGCGATAACTATCGCGAATTGCGTGTGTGTGAGAATTTTTAGCTGCTGTGTAACTGTTGATTGAACATTATTATTGAAAATTTGGGGTGCGTCGACGGACGACCTCTCTGCCGTTACTGACGGTAAGGTAAAGCGGAAGGGGGGTGCAGTGGTTGCGAAGAAGTTAAAGAAGGCAGCTTCTTTAAGTTTATTTCTGGACGCCGCTAGTGCGAGCATGGGAGCTGTTGGGGGCGGTGTTAGCGCTGCTTCTTCTAGCATGCTCAGTATGGCAGAGAAGGAACTGGATTCAGTGGCTTCGACCCCAATGTGCTCATTGGGAAGCATAAGTGGTTTTGAGGCTTAGAAGGCGGCAGAGGCGTTGGCTACTCCATTGAGCATTGTGTACTAAAAAAAAACTGATTGTTGTCCAGTTCATGGACAAATTTCAATATGAAAAAAAAAAAAAAAATCAAGAAAAAAATCTTTAATGTCAATATGAGAACAGCTAACACATTCGATAGCCGTATTCCAAAATTCCAACTAAAATTGGGGTGTAGTGATGCAAATGTCGTTTCAAATTACGAACAACGCTGTGATAATTTCCCACCCTGTTGGGTGGCTTGCGGCTGCGCCGCGTGGTATATGTAAAAAACCCAAGTGAGGCTCTGTTGCTTGACCATGCCCACTAGGAGATCCGTATCATACAATTTCTTACTCTCCCCTTTGAGGCAAATATGACACTTATTCTTTTGTAATTAGGCACACATCTAATAGAATGATCAGAGTACCAGAAGTTTACGTTTTCAGTTCATTATAATTTTCTATTAATAAGTTTCAATGTGAGAACAGCAATACAATTCGATAGCCGTCTTCAAAAATTCCAGCTAAAATTTGCTTAAGGAGAAGCATAAGCCGTTTTAATTCACGTGCGAAGCTGCGTGCAAATTTCCCGCTATTTTACAAATAAATAATTAACATTAAAAATAAATAATTCTTTATAAAATCGAGCTAAACAAAAATAGCTTGATCTCGATGCCGGCCATGCACACGGATATCAACGTATCCGAGCATCTACACTAGTCGGCATAATTATTTTGACGAAACTTTTTTTGACTCTTGAACTTAGGCGCAAAACAAAAAATCTATTTTTAGCTATGTGCATGCCAAATTTTATTTCGTTTACCTTTTGTATTCTCTTTCCGCTGATAAGAATGCATGCAGACAACGGCTTTTTGCGTGGCACAAGTATTTTGACAGCATCTTTATGGAAATATTTTTACACTTCTAAGCACGCGAGAATCAATGAACTTCAGTGTTTAACTTTGAGCAATATTAATGGTTGTTATTAAAAGAAAAAGTTATTAAAAATTATTAACTATCATGGGTAAAACGGCTGAGCTAAGTTTGGTTACCAGATCTTCAATGGTAGCAAAGTTTAACGCTGGAATAGCAGTCAAAGACATTGCCAATGAGTATAATGTGTCGCGTCCAGATTTAAATATAATTGAAAACATCTGGTCTCTTATAAAACGTAAAAGAACAGTATCGTTAAATAAAACCAGAGATGAGACAATTTCTGAGATCAATTCCCTTTGGAAAGAGATATCTCCAGAGATCATCCAAAATTTAATCGATTCAGTACCGGAACGCCTGGAAAAAGTTATTGAAACTAAAGGAAATTATATATTTTACTAAATACCTTTTTTCCGTTTAGTTTTGTTTAAGTTTGAACTTTGTTACTCATATTAAAATACACTTGTAAAAATACTTATGCCACCACTTGAAAATTACATAGTCTTATATTTTTCCAAGTTCATATGATAAAATGTTGGATTCATTATTATACCCGCTACCCATAGGGTAGAAGGGTATTATAGCTTTGTGACTTCAGGAAATGTATGTAACAGGCAGAAGGAAGCATTTCCTACCCCATAAAGTATATATATTCTTGGTCAGGGTCACCAGCCGAGTCGATATAGTCATCTCCGTCTGTCTGTATGAACACCTAGATCTCGGAGACTATAAGAGCTAGAGATTTCAAACTTAGTACCAGTATTGGTGAATGTCCTACGCAGACCAAGTTTATTTTAGATTGTTTCCACACCCCTTTCCGCCCTCTAAAATCGAAAAAAAACGATTTACTAGTACACGATTTACTGGTACATATGAGGATAGTAACAGTCTTGATGATTCCCAAAAATTTGGTTATGATCGGATGAAAAACTTGGAAGTTATTCAGGAAACAGTTTTGTATGGGCAAATGAATAGGCAGCTGCACGTGGTGTGTTTCTGGTGATCAATGTGACCGTGCTTCGAATATTTTATACTTTATGCGATATTTAGGATGTGATGGAATATGAATGTATAAATATACCAAAAAAACTTTTTGGTATATTTTAGTATATTTGAACTGGGTAACGGGTATATCACAGTCGAGCACGCTCGACTGTGGCTTTCTTACTTGTTTTTCTTGTTTTTAAGTTTGTATTAGCACTAAGTAAAACAGCAAAAAAAATCATTAAGTTAAACTTGAACCATTTGTTTTTCGTCAAAATAATTATGCCGACTAGTGTACATGCGCAAAGGAGACATGCATAGCGCAACGAAATCCGCACGTGCTTACCATTCCGCTACGTTGCGGGTATTTCACAGTCGAGCCAACTCAACTGAAGCTATCTGTCGTATTTTTATTTCCAACAATGTTCAGTGCATGTGGTAAAATGTACACATTTTATGTTGCTGTGTCTAATAGGCGAATTGTTGTTGGATGTCGATTTCGCACACCGTTATACAATGCTTGTCGCTTATTTCGCGACCCAGTGGTATTTTACGGCCCAGTGAGAATTCTTTAGTGATTTTGTAATCGACTCATGATGCGTTTTATTTTGGTATGGTGTAACGAGGATATAATTATATATGTGCGTATGTGAATAGTGACAAGAAAATGTCTGTATGACTGCGAAATGCATATGTTTATTGAAGTGTAGGGCTTTGTGATAATTTCCCACCTTGTTGTAAACAATGTGTACTATGTGATAGAACTGTACCGCGAGATATTTAAATGAATTTAAAATAAAATAAAATAATTCAATTCGGTGAACAACAGTACAAATGACATATGTTCATTTGCTGCTGAGTACTTTAATGTTATTAATACTGACAGGCTTGTGAACGTAGTCACAACCAATGTCGTTCTTGAGTGCGGCGATTGTAATAATTTTAAAGAGTGATTAATTATGTAAAATATTATTATTATGGGAAATCCGTACTCTGTAAAAATGTCAGTCTCTCAACACATGGGTGTATTAAGTCGCAAAAACAATTGAGGATCCGAGGTTTCTTCTAAATCTTGTCGGTTTATCTTATTTTTTTATTTTTTTTTTCCTACAAGTTATTGAGACTGCTTTTAGTTTTCAACCAAATTTTAAATTAGCTATTTATATTCTCAGTTTTTTAATCAATGTGGAATTCGATTTTGCTATTCATTATTTTAATAAATTGATAAAAAAAAATACAAATATTTATAACAGCGAAAACGAGATACTTTATTAATTATTAAATAAAAACTATTTTCGGAAACAAAATATCAAAGTTTAATGATGTTTAAATTAGTGATTTTTCAATGCAAACCCTAATTTTCCGCATTAGTTATTTTAAAAGGCAGTAAATAGCTTTCGACAACATCCTCAATGAATAACTTTTGAATGATCTACTTCAACTCTCTCATTGTTTGCGGATTTCGTTTCGAGCATACTCGACTGTAGCTTTCTGACTTGGTAAAATATTAAAATTGTTTAGATTGTTTAAATAAGGAGTGGGTCTGCTCAAAAATAAGATTCATTACAAACTTAACCTAATTTGACTGATGTGCATGTTGGGAGATATTAAGTGATCCAGCATTTGCTGCAGATTGATGATACTGGGAAAAACCAGAGAAAACCAGTGAAGATAATTTCTAATGACTTCACTTTTTTTAAGTTGTATAAAAATTCAAAATAAATAATGAAATCCACTTCAATTTCCTCAGTATGTACCCAGCTTGTTTCAAAGCTTCGCGAATCTGGTAGCAGGTAGTGGTTAGGTTTTGATATTATTTCTTTTCACAGCCCCTACAACCTGCTATCCTGCTATGACGACATCGCACCAAAATTAATATATATGTATATGTTCTACTCTAGATTACAACTGTCAAGTGTATGTGTACATATGACCATACCATGGGGAGTATTTGCATAACTATATGACTTCAGGAAATGTATGTAACAGTCAGATGGAAGCATCTCCGATCCCATAAAGTATATATATTCTTGGTCAGGGTCACCAGCCGAGTCGATATAGTTATATCTGTCTGTCCGTCTGTCTATCTGTTTGTATGAACAGCTAGATCTCAGAGACTGTGACAACTGGAGATTCCAAACCAGTATTTGTAGCGTGTGTGTAGCCCTTGTGTTGAGAGTGAAATACTCTACCTGGCACTCGGGTGCATAGACAATATTAGAGGTCGTGCACTTCTTGACTATGTCTCTTTAGACAGAGCTCGCCGGATGGGGTGTGGGTTTATTTGATCTAATAATCTAATATCTGCTTACACTGCACACTATCATAATGTTAAGTGCACTAAAAGAACAAAATTTATAAGTCGAACAAAAATTATGCTGTCGGAATTAATATCAAAAAAATTAAGAAAAATGGTACGGACAAGAGTTTTCGGATTGTGGATGTAGGACAATTAGGTGTAATTTAGTCCTACGGTCTTTACCCTCCCAAGGTGGTGACTCGAACTTTTAATTTCTTGAGGTCACCCCTTAAAGAATATCTTCTACTCTTCCGTTATGCGCACATTGAGCCGATTAGTACCGACGACGAACCAAGAAAATTTAAATTAATGCTTCATGATTATTTACCAGCTATTTAAATTTATTTCGAACAATATTCTTGTAAACTCCATTTTAATAACTAACTCCAAAATTTAACATTATTACAATATTATTACTACTTGATAAGAAATTAACCTATGATGCATAGGGACACTCCATGTATAATAATTCAGTTAATTATTAATTAAATATATATGTATATATTTCAAGCCTCTCTTATTGGGGTTTGAAGTGTTTATAAAAAAAATATTATAATAATAGAACCAGCCAAAAGAGTGAATGATCAAAAAAATATTACTCTCTCTGAGATTTTAATCCCTCGATGCGTACGATGGGCCCATTGTAGCAGCGAAGCTGTAGTGAAATTTGTTTTTGGCGGTTTTGCTATAGTTGAGTTTAATAGGGCACACAATAAACGAGGCTTAGAAATTACACTTAAACCTCTTTTTTTTCCTTTTTTTTTTTTAATCGGTCTGACAATTTTTTTTTTTTTATGTACTCGAAAATTTAGATATTAATAACAAAAAAAAAAACTTATTATTTTGTCATTTTACATTGCGTTCCCTTCATGGTTTAGTCGAAACTTTATATTAGCAGTACTCAAGCGAGCAAAGATAATTTTAAAAAAAAATTATTTACACTGCTCGCCACTTGAATAGGACACCTCTAAACTCAACTTAATAACGTTAATTTCTGCCAAGCCAAGCCATCTAGGAACATAATTTTATTTTTTTAGTCAAGTTAATTTAAATCTAGTAGTGTTGCAAAAATTACAATATTTTTCAAAAGTTGTAATTATAAAAAAAAATTGTTAAACAATTAGTAACCAATTGTGCAGGCTTCATTTTGCACCACTTGAATAGGACACTTTCCCAAAAAAAATTTTTAGAATTTTCAAACTTTATTCAAACATTAATATTACTTAATATATTCTAGTTTAAGGTATTTTGTAACAAAAAAAAATTTTTTTAATAATGTGTTGAGCCACCTTTGTTTTCCAAAACTTCACAAATTCGGTTTGGAAGGGATGCGTACAATTTTTCCAAATAACTCAACGTAATCGAGTCCCATGCTAATTTGATAGCTGCCATAAGCTCGGGAACGCTCGAATATTGCTGTCCGGATCCATATACTTCACGTGTTAGCCATCCCCACACATTCTCAATGATGTTTAAGTCCGGCGAATATGGTGGCCACTTTAATACCTCCACGTCTTGGCTTCTTATGTACGAATTAACTATCCGGGCCGTATGTATTGGGGCATTATCGTGTTGATAAATCCATTTTAAATTTGCGAAAAGTGTTTGGAAGTGGGGAAAGGCCTCTTTCAATATTGCATTATAGCTTAATGCATTCATGGTAGTTTGAACAAATTTAAGCTGACAGGTGCCATAATAAGAAATGGCCCCCCACACCATAATACCTCCAGCACTGCTGTGCAACTTATCAAGATGGTGTGGTTCTCTTCGAAGATCATAAAAATAGTAGCTGTAGCCATCTGGACCCTCCAAATTAAACTTTTTTTCGTCTGAAAAGACGACACGATGCCACTCCGAAGTCCAGGTCACATGTGCGCGAGCGAAATCAAGGCGTTGCAGCTTCCGAACCGGGTTAAGAGGTGGCTTCTTCTTGATTTTTAGTCTCTTCAGGTGTGGAACATTATTGATGACTCGACGCATGGTTGTCAAACTTGCTTTGACGTCACATTTTTGCCTTATCTTTGCCAAGGAGTCGTGTGAATTGGAAGCTTCTCTTATTATAAGTCGCTTGTCCGCGCTGGTAAGTACACTGTAAGTGCGGCCCTTCATGTTTTTGCCATAATTATCCGCATTATTTAAAAAAATTGGTTACCACGTGACGGCTCCTGTCGATTTTTTTAGCTATTTTGGCAATAGATAAGCCAGAATCCTTGCAGGCTTGGATTTTGCCTTTCTCCGCCTCAGAAAGAAAAAAATTGGATTTTTTTTTATTTTTAACACAATTACGAATTGTTCGGAGCGGTTCTTTCGAGTTCTTTCGAGTTGTTTCGGGTTTATTTTTCTTTCATTATATGACGGGTTCGTCGGCGCTGAAGTGATGGGCCAGAATAAAATATGCGATCAAGTCAAAAGTTCTCTCTCAAAAAAAAACTTCCGCCTGCCCTTTTATGCTGCTTCTGCCGCTGCGCCGTCGCGAGCTATATGACGAAGCTCAGCTGGGACAGTGGCGCAGTATAGAAGTCTCAATAGGCGGTTTCTTCTATTAACGACGGAGCAGGGGGGGGTATTCCAACGACGGTGTCGGCCGCCGGCAACCATAAACCCAGGATGGCCCCTTTCTTACTTCTCGCTTCGGACCTTGTCTCTAATTCCTCCGTGACCGGCCGGACGGATCCTATTAGAAAACAAATGATTTGATATAACCTTTTAGAATTTCCAAAAACTAATAAAATTTTGGCCACCGTTTTGCTAATTGATGCGCGCCGAATGTAAGCTAATCGCTGCTTATACTCGCGAGAGTCAAAGGTGTTGACTTGTGGCCGTCTGAAAAACAATTGACTGATTAATTCGTCCGAGCAGCTAGATATAGGTCATGGGCTGGTTTCGCCAGTGAAATTTTCCATTCGCTTAACCTTCACCCAATAACTTTTCCGCAAACAAATCTATGCACATGCAGGGTGATGCTTAGGTTTCTAGCAGTACAGTGGGATGCAAACTATGCTGCGCCAGCTGGACACTACACATTGCTGTATGTCCCATTTCGGCCCCCTCAAATCGAAACAAAAAGATTTACTAGCGCAATTTTAAAGATCGAACATTCTGAGTCATTCACATTCTACGCGGAAGCTACGCTTAAGCTATCAAAAACATTTACGCGAATTCCGAAAACAAAACAAAAAGTGTTGTCGTCAACATGAGCGACGAAGAAGACGACATATCGCCTTGGAGCTGATAAAGTATAAAACCTGAGTTTAACGGAATTAAGAGACTAAACTAAGTTTCTCCGATTCTCCTAAATAAAAAATTTGCATTGGACACCGGACCCAGCACTAGCTGCAATAAATTCGCTATCTTAACGGAACTCTCACGAACTGAAAAAGGTAATGATGCAGACGAAAACGAAGCTCTGGACATGATAGCTGAAGACAACATTGGTGGACCTGTCAGGCCGCCACCTATCTTCTTATCGGATGTTAGTGATAAAAGTAGTATGCTAGCCTACCTCGAAAAGAAAATTAAAAAACAAAAATTTCCTTTATAAATCTCAACGAGATGTATAAGTGAGAATTATGGTTAAGTCTATTGATGAATACAGGTCCCTCGTTAAAATTCTTGCTAGTGATTTTGTCAAGTTCCACACATACCAGCTTAGACATGAAAGAGCATTTAGGGTCGTTATAAAGAGTTTGCACTTCTCCACGGATATTGAAAAAATTAAACAAAAAAAAAACATTACACAGATAAATTCGAGGAGGATTACAGTAAAAACGAAAAGAACCCGCATAAACTCAATTTTGCACGTTTCTAGAAGTTTTAATTATTAAAATAATATTAATATTTTGTCCAAAGACCTTTATTTGAAATAACTTCCTGTACACGGTCAGGCATGCTCTCTACCAAATTTTCAATAATATCTTTGGGAATACGTCTCCATTCAGCTTCAACACGCTCCCAAAGGTTGCCCATATTTGATGGAGCTGCTTCGTATTGCCCGAGCCGTCTTTTCACGATTGACCAAAGATTTTCAATCGGATTGAGGTCGGGACTTTGTGCTGGCCATTCCATTAATTTAAAAGATTGCTTTTCAATCCATCCCTTAACAATTTTGGCCGTGTGCTTCGGATCCCCATCTTGTTGAAAAACAATTTCCTTTTCGGGATAAGCACATTTCTCAATAAAATTGGGAAGATTGGTCTGTAAGACTTGTAGGTAGTCCTCCTTCCGCATAATACCTTCTATTAACTGTAGAGGGCCAACATGCCACCACGTGAAGCATCCCCACACCATAATACTTCCACCACCATGTTTTACATGGTGTCTTTGGATACGATCTCCGGGACTACGCCAGCAATATTGCTTTCCGTCGGACTGAAAACGGTTAAATTTGGATTCGTCAGACCAGAAAACACGTTTCCAATCATCCACAGTCCAATTTTTGTGTGCCCTTGCAAATTTCAATCGCGCTTTAACATTTTTAACGGATAATGCAGGTTTGTTTTTTTTCACTTTTGCAATATACCCAATGTCTCGCAGCGCTCTTCTAGCTGTCCATTCGCTAACACTCTTGTTGATAGCCAAGGAAGCACCCTTTGGTGTTAGAAGCTTGTTCTTCCTCATTTCCGACATCATCAGTCGAGTATCTGAATCCTTCAATAATTTTTTGCGACCTGCGACTTGCGCTTTGGGAGTCACATTCCGCCTCTTTTGAACAGCGATTATCGCCGATTGGCTTATACCAAGCCTCTTGGAAATTACACGCGATGTACAACCATTCTCGGTCAGGCTAACTACATTATTTTCGATATCTTCAGATAATTTTCGCATTTTTATGCTCGCAAATTTTCAACAATTTATTTATAATTACGAGCTAGTCCGAAGCACGTTTTAATCTGTGCTACTAACATCAAGAATAATAGAAAATCAAAAATAACGGTGAATCTTTCAGCTCTGGAAAGCTGGGTTGGGTAAAGTGAGATATTTGAGAAAAAAACATCTGCGATCGTTGCCCAGGATTGCCCAAGAACAGTTTCGTTTGCCCACCTTTAGTTTCAAAATTACAAAAGTTTCGAAAATTTTCGAAAATTAAAAAAAATTTTTTTTTGAATTTTTTCAATTCAAATCCCTAAATAATCGTTTGCCCACGTTTGCCCATCTTTTAGAATTTTGAAAAAATTTCATTTTTAAAGATATTCAACATTGAAAATTTTGTCATTTCTCACCTCATAAAATTTCAAAATCTAAAAATGTTTACGATTTTTGAACTCAAATCGATTGCCTATCGTTTGCCCACGTTTGCCCACCCCCTAAAATTTGAAAATTTTGCAAAATAAAAATTTTTCACAAAAATCGTTTGCCCACCTAATAAAATTTCCTCTTTGTCTTTGATAAATCGGTCAAATTATGACAGGGAGTGATTTATGGCTTGAAATTCCTGACATTCAAGAAATCTACCAAAACTGATTCCATTCTTAAAACTATTCTTGTCCTTTACCACAAAGTCATACAACAGGTGCGTCCATAAAACCAGTTATAGATATTCCTTAAAACACATACCATTGAAATGTTACAATAATGGGTTAAACCAAAACAGGTAGATTTTATTCACAAGTATTTGGGTATTCCATTTTCTGAGTTTTCCCAATTTTAAAACTAAGGAACTTAGGTGTGAATGGGGGTTTCCATTTATTTTATCGATGCTCACAGATGAGGTAAAAATTAAATTTCAATTTTCTGAATCTGTGGTATAGTAACTTAGGTAAGAATAGATGTAGGTCAATAAAGTCCCAAACACCCTCTTCCCATTGGTTAATTCATAATTTTCATAATTCTACCTATATGTATTTATGCAATTTTTTGCTTTAACACGATAACCCCAATAAAAAAATACATGTACTTGTTGTTCAACAGTCAAATATAAGTCGTTGACAATCCTTACTTCGTTAGTTCGATTGATGCGTTACGTGTGATGGGTTACCTCTGCAGCATAAAAATTAATATTACAATTTTTAAAACGTGATTGTCATTACGAATATTAATTATTTAACGTGTTGTGAACGTGTTTGATAATTTCTCAATATTCTGAGCGATTAGTGTTGTGCCAAAACAAAGTGAAAAAGCGTTAAAAACCTTTACTGAGACGATGCCATCAATTCCGAAATTTGAGGTCGCTGAGTTAGTGGATGCACTCTGCTCTGCCAATATTTTTATAAATGAGTCCGGAATTCTAAAGCCTCGGACCGATATTGTGTGGATAGAAGTTAGTGACCGTTTAGGAGGAATTATTAGTGCGAAGACTATAAACTTCTACGTCAGGATAAATCGCAACAACATCTTGACTGAAATAAAACAACGTTGTTGCTTTGCGGACAGCCAGGTTAAATATAGCCAAAACTCCACACTACCCGAAGATGATCCAGAATACAGTATTAACGAAGCTTGGAAAAACGGACCTTTGCCAATGTTGTATTTTTCTTTGGAACAGGACGATGAAATGTGGAAATCGATTGCGCCCAATAAAGAAAATGATGACACCGCAAAAGGCTTGCGATCGAAGAACTACTTACAAAAGGATTGGACGGATATTATTGCACGGGAGGTGTACAAAAAAATTCCCCTTCCATGTGCCTTCAATTTTAAGAAGGCAAAAATATCGGACAAGGAAGACAATATCTGGCTCCGGATTGAGGCATACTGCAATGAATGCAGTTCTATTCTTAAAGAACATTGTCTGGTGGAACCTGATGCTGATTGTGGAATCAGCATTTCAGTTACAGTACCAGAAATGTGCTATAAAAAAGCATCATTATGGAGGAAGGAAGCCACAAAGGATATAAAAGATGACGACCCCGAACCAAGTTTCATCCCAAAATTGCCAACATTGAGGAAATTACGAGAAGAGGCCATAAATAGAAATCTTGGAATCACCACAGACCATGACCCAATTTCTTCTTTATACCTCAAGAAATATGACGGCGACTTGGCAGGATATATTTATTGTATTTACTGTACTGGCGCTCAATTAAAGATGTATCTTTCTTTAATTAAAAAAATTAGGAAAATTTCTGTGGATGCCACTGGATGTCGTTTTGCCAATAATGAAGCCCAATGGAGATACAAGCTATGTCTTTTTGTACCAAATTGTGATGAAAGGTGATGACGGCATCCTGCCAGTATTTCAAATGCTATCCGCCAAGCATGATACGGCCAGCATTCAATTCTGGCTTAGCAGATTTATCACAAAGTCTGGATACTTTCCATTAGAGATTGTATGCGATTTTTCGTTGGCTCCTCTAAATGCAATAAGTTTGAGCTTCAACGAATGTCGCCTTAACACATACTTATCTTCGTGCTTCAAGTGCTTCATACGCCTGGACATTACACATCTAATAAAAATGATGTGTCGCAAAAATGTGTTCAGAGGAAAGCTGCCAAGTGTCAAGGACTTTTATATAAGATGCTTTGGAGTAGCCACTACATGCGATTCAAAGGACAGTTTCGGGAAAATGCTTCGCTCCATGCTGATTGTTGCAATGAGTGAATCGTCTGGGCAAACGGAAACAGGTCAATATCTGAAAAGTCAGCAGGAGGAGAACTATTTACTGCATAATATTGCAAAATTTTCAGATCCAGAATGTGAAGACAATGATGAAACTTTAAATGAGTGGCCATTAAAAGAGGCGGACGAAGTTGAGGAGGATATTCAAAATTTCATCAACGATATTAAAATATCCGCCGAGAAGGAAGCCGCAACATGCAAGTCTGCAAAACATCGTCCAAATCCATATTTTCTGTCGGAATTTACTGATCCTCTTCTAAAGTTGTCTCGATATTTTGTATTACGGACTAATGTTGTTAAAGAACAATTCGGCTCGACATACGATGTTGGATCTTTTGCTTTAGTCGAAGCCTATTTTAAAGATCTCAAAAACTCTGACCTAAGCACATTCAACAGGCCTGTGCGAGCGGATAAGTTTGTGGTGCAACATATTCGATGCATCGAAGCAGCCTGCAAACTGGAGCAGGCTTCTATGAAACGTCGTACCAACAAAGTCCCGAGTTTTATTAAGGAACAAGTAATGAAGATTAATGAAAAGGAAACAAATTATAAAGATACAACGGAATTGGAAACAGAAAATAGTGTGGAATACCTCACTAACGAAGAAAATTGGAGAATTAAAAACAACACAATACTGAATTATATGGATATCAACGCCGGAACACAATAAAGTCAACATCACAAGACCGCTTGGAGCAAGGGACTCGACGGATCTAAACTGGATAAAAAAACCAGGGGGAAGTATTTAAAAAATGCCCCAACAACGAAGACCAACGATGGGCAAACGATTTGAATTGAAAAATCGTGAAAATTTTTAGATTTTGAAATTTTATGAGGTGAGAAATGACAAAATTTTCAATGTTGAATATCTTTAAAAATGAAAATTTTTTCAAAATTCTAAAAGATGGGCAAACGTGGGCAAACGATTATTTAGGGATTTGAATTGAAAAAATTCAAAAAAAAAATTTTTTGAATTTTCGTAAATTTTCGAAATTTTGAAACTAAAGGTGGGCAAACGAAACTGTTCTTGGGCAATCCTGGGCAAACGATTGCAGATGTTTTTTTTTCAAATATCTCACTTTACCCAACCCAGCTTCTCAGAGCTGAATCTTTCCGATTTGTGCTGATAAGAAGAGTAAGAAAGCGAAAATAGGCGAAAAAGTGCCTACGTGCAAAATTGAGTTTATGCGGGTTTTTTTTCGTTTTTACTGTAATTCTCCTCGAATTTATCTGTGTCATGATTGAATTTCATTAAGAATTAAATCAAAATAAAACAAACTTTTTTTGGATTATCTTGTGTGGTTATGATTTTGTGGGTGACGAAAGTCTGAGTTCTGAACATGCACTCAATTTTGCTCGCCACTGTATATGAAATTAAGCACATTAGTGACGCAATTGTTAAAATAGAACCGCCTCATAAAGCAAAAGACATTGTTCAGTGCCACCGTTGTCAGGAATTCGGGCACACAAAATCCTATTGCTTTAAACTCATAGGTGCGTAAAAAGCTCTCGTAAGCATCCCAGCGATCTATGTCCAAAAGATAAAGAACAAGCTTCTGGTCGAAAACAGATGCATTACAAGGGCCATACTAAAAATGATTCTGCAATATTTCAATCACCTATTGTGCCGACCTAACAACCAAAAGACTATCAATCATTCGCCCTAGTTGCTGCAGGAAATAATAATACGAATACCTCTCTAGAAAGAATATAACATCTCTTAGAAAAGCAATTTGAACTCACAAATAACTTACTTAACATGGTAATGTTACTGGTCAATAAATAATGCAAATAAGTCTAAACTTAGAAACCTGGAACGCTACCATGTTAATGAAATATCTCTATTTTTAAAAACAAACAGACGAAAACGAAGCTCTGGACATGATAGCTGAAGACAACATTGGTGGACCTGTCAGGCCGCCACCTATCTTCTTATCGGATGTTAGTGATAAAAGTAGTATGCTAGCCTACCTCGAAAAGAAAATTAAAAAACAAAAATTTCCTTTATAAATCTCAACGAGATGTATAAGTGAGAATTATGGTTAAGTCTATTGATGAATACAGGTCCCTCGTTAAAATTCTTGCTAGTGATTTTGTCAAGTTCCACACATACCAGCTTAGACATGAAAGAGCATTTAGGGTCGTTATAAAGAGTTTGCACTTCTCCACGGATATTGAAAAAATTAAACAAAAAAAAACCATTACACAGATAAATTCGAGGAGGATTACATTAAAAACGAAAAGAACCCGCATAAACTCAATTTTGCACGTTTCTAGAAGTTTTAATTATTAAAATAATATTAATATTTTGTCCAAAGACCTTTATTTGAGATAACTTCCTGTACACGGTCAGGCATGCTCTCTACCAAATTTTCAATAATATCTTTGGGAATACGTCTCCATTCAGCTTCAACACGCTCCCAAAGGTTGCCCATATTTGATGGAGCTGCTTCGTATTGCCCGAGCCGTCTTTTCACGATTGACCAAAGATTTTCAATCGGATTGAGGTCGGGACTTTGTGCTGGCCATTCCATTAATTTAAAAGATTGCTTTTCAATCCATCCCTTAACAATTTTGGCCGTGTGCTTCGGATCCCCATCTTGTTGAAAAACAATTTCCTTTTCGGTATAAGCACATTTCTCAATAAAATTGGGAAGATTGGTCTGTAAGACTTGTAGGTAGTCCTCCTTCCGCATAATACCTTCTATTAACTGTAGAGGGCCAACATGCCACCACGTGAAGCATCGCCACACCATAATACTTCCACCACCATGTTTTACATGATGTCTTTGGATACGATCTCCGAGTCTACGCCAGCAATATTGCTTTCCGTCGGACTGAAAACGATGCATCGAAGCAGCCTGCAAACTGGAGCAGGCTTCTATGAAACGTCGTACCAACAAAGTCCCGAGTTTTATTAAGGAACAAGTAATGAAGATTAATGAAAAGGAAACAAATTATAAAGATACAACGGAATTGGAAACAGAAAATAGTGTGGAATACCTAACTAACGAAGAAAATTGGAGAATTAAAAACAACACAATGCTGAACTATTTGGATATGAACGCCGGAACACAAGAAAGTCATCACAAGGCCGTTTGGAGCGAGGGACCCGAAGGATCTAAACTGGATAAAAACACCAGGGGAAATTTTTTTTTGGGTGGGCTACGTGGGCAAACGATTTTTGTGAAACATTTTTATTTTGCAAAATTTTAAAATTTTAGGGGATGGGCAAACGTGGGCAAACGATGGGCAATCGATTTGAGTTCAGAAATCGTTAGAAATTTGGAGATTTTCGAAAATGTTTTGGCTGGGCTGCAGTGGGCAAAGGGTTTTAGTGAAAAAATCGTTTAAAACTTTCATTTTGCAAAATTTTCAAATTTTATGGGGTGGGCAAACGAAGACCAACGACGGGCAAACGATTTGAATTGAAAAATCGTGAAAATTTTTAGATTTTGAAATTTTATGAGGTGAGAAATGACAAAATTTTCAATGTTGAATATCTTTAAAAATTAAAATTTTTTCAAAGTTCTAAAAGATGGGCAAACGTGGGCAAACGATTATTTAGGGATTTGAATTGAAAAAATTCAAAAAAAATTATTTTTTTGAATTTTCGAAAATTTTCGAAATTTTTGTAATTTTGAAACTAAAGGTGGGCAAACGAAACTGTTCTTGGGCAATCCTGGGCAAACGATCGCAGATGTTTTTTTTTCAAATATCTCACTTTACCCAACCCAGCTTCTCAGAGCTGAATCCGATTTTCCGATTTGTTCTGATAAGAAGAGTAAGAAAGCGAAAATAGGCGAAAAAGTGTCTACGTGCAAAATTGAGTTTATGCGGGTTTTTTTCGTTTTTACTGTAATTCTCCTCGAATTTATCTGTGTCATGATTGTTTTTGCTTAAAATTCATTAAGAATTAAATAATCAAAATAAAACAAAATTTTTTTTTGGATTATCTTGTGTGGTTATGATTTTGTGGGTGACGAAAGTCTGAGTTCTGAGCATGCACTCAATTTTGCTCGCGACTGTATATGAAATTAAGCACATTAGTGACGCAATTGTTAAAATACAACCGCCTCATAAAGCAAAATACATTCTTCAGTGCCACCGTTGTCAGGAATTCGGGCACACAAAATCCTATTGCTTTAAACTCATAGGTGCGTAAAAAGCTCTCGTAAGCATCCCAGCGATCTATGTCCAAAAGATAAAGAACAAGCTTCTGGTCGAAAACAGATGCATTACAAGGGCCATACTAAAAATGATTCTGCAATATTTCAATCACCTATTGTGCCGACCTAACAACCAAAAGACTATCAATCATTCGCCCTAGTTGCTGCAGGAAATAATAATACAAATACCTCTCTAGAAACAATATAACATCTCTTAGAAAAGCAATTTGAACTCACAAATAACTTACTTAACATGGTAATGTTACTGGTCAATAAATAATGCAAATAAGTCTAAACTTAGAAACCTGGAACGCTACCATGTTAATGAAATATCTCTATTTTTAAAAACAAATTCAATCGACATCATGCTTGTTTCTGAAACACACTTAACTAGTAAATCCTTTTTTACAGTATTTGGATATGACACAATAAGAACTGATCATCCGTCTGATAGAGCCCATGGAGGCGCAGCAATTCTTGTTAAGAAGGGTCTGAAATTCAGAATTATGGACAGCATTACAGAAAATGCTATGCAGGCTGTCACAATTATGATTAAATGCATGCAGATGTCTTAATCTCAGCAATAACAATGTTATAGCTCCCACCAAGTTGTTATAAATCTTGGTTGAGCTCGATTTTAAGAAATTTTTCCAAGGACTGGGGACAAAGTTTATTGTTGAAGGCGACTTCAATGACAAACATCCATCGTTGGGCTCCAGACTAATTAACCCAAAGGGATCCGAATTAAATAATTGCAACCGGTAAGCTTACATACTGGCCTACAGATACTCCAAAAACTCCAGACTTGATTGATTTCATAACATTTCTCCGGTATCCCACAAACACACATGCGCTTAATGGAAAGTTTCAAGCCCTATAAAGTCATCTCTGCTTCCACAGACACTAACGCGTTTCAAAACTACTAGAAGATTCTACATAAATACGAATCACACCCACAGAAACCAACAACCAAACCAATTGTACCTTTCCACTGATATTCGAGAAAAGATTTAATACAAAAGGGACTTGAGAAAACGTTGGCAAGAAACTTACTATCCTGCTGACAAAAGGTTATACAACAAAGCTGCATCTGAGCTTAGACAATTAATGTCTAACTTACGAAATGAATCTCTAGCGGCATATTTGAGAAATTTAGACCCTAATTCTAGCAACAAAGAGTATAACCTGTGGGGAGCAAAGAGACCAGCAAAAAGAAACTTAATCATCCGCAAAAACATTGGAAATTGGTGTAGATCTGACGATGAACAAGCTGAGACATTTGGACAACACTTTCACTCTGTGTTCCAGACCAACGACATTAACAATCCTATGACAGAAGCTGAAATAGAAATCTTTCTTGGGTCACCCCGTCAAATGAGCTTTTGCCTATTAAAAGAATTCACTTTGACGAAGTCGTGTCATAAATTAAATGCTTAAACAATAAAAAATCACCAGGCCTGGATAAGATAGACGGCATCACTCTTACAACTCTACCCTTAAAATGCATACGATTTCTCACACTAGTATTCAATGCTATTCTTAGGATAGACCAATAATGGAAATGTGCAGAAATCATTATGATCCTTAAACCAAACAAGCCAGAAACTGAACTAGCATCTTACCGTCCCATTAGTCTGTTGACAATATTCTCGCCAGAAGAAGAAATGGCTACCTGCCCCATACTATTTATTAATGAGATCCTACTTGTCTACGTGCAGCAGAGAAATGAAACGTCAACACTATGTCATAAACGCAGGCGATCCTCAAGGGAGTGTACTGGGACCAGTTCTTTACACTCTATACACGGCAGATATGCCAGCAACAAACAACTGCACCATTGCAACATATGCTGACGATACAGCCATTCTCGCAACAAGCTCATCTCGAGACGAAGCATCTCAAGTCTAGCAATGTGAGCTCAGTCTGATTGATGACTGGTTTCTTCGCAAATAACTTTTGTACTAAGACCAGGAAGATTCTCAAATGTCAAACTTTAGTATACGGCTCAGAAATTCCACAAGATACCTGTGTAAAGTATCTTGGCTTGCACCTCGACCGCAGTCTGTCATGGAAACCGCACATAAAAGCGAAATATCAGATCAAAATAAAACAAGTAAGAAAGCTACAGTCGAGTGTGCTCGACTGTGATATACCCGCTACCCAGCTAAAATATACTAAAATATACCAAAAAGTATTTTTGGTATATTTGGTATATTTGTACATTCATATTCCATCACATCCTAAATATCGCGTTAAGTATAAAATATTCGAAGCACGGTCACATTGATCACCAGAAACACGCCACGTGCAGTTGCCTATGGATTTTCCCATACAAAACTGTTTCTTGAATAACTTCCAAGTTTCTCTTCCGATCGCGACCAAATTCTCGGGAATCATCGAGACTGTGATTATCTTCATACATATGTACCAAAACTGAAGACTATCTTTAAAATTGCGCTAGTACATTTTTTTTTATTTTAGGGGGCAGAAAAGGGCTTGGCCAAAAACCTAAAATAAACTTGATCTGCGTGTGAAATACACCAATACTGGTTTGGAATCTCCAGTTCTCACAGTCTCTGAGATCTAGCTGTTCATACAAACAGACAGACGGACAGACAGATATGTCTATATCGACTCGGCTGGTGACCCTGACCAAGAATATATATACTTTATGGGTCGGAAATGCTTCATTCTGCCTGTTACATACATTTCCTGAAGTCACAAAGCGATAATACCCTTCTAGCCTATGGGTAGCGGGTATAAACACTGAAAATTTCCTGGTTACCAGTAGAAAATCAGCAACCACTTTGGAAAACAAAATTCTCATCTACAAAGCCATTTTGAATCCTGTTTGGACCTACGCTATTCAGCTCTGGGGAACAGCTAACAATTCAAATATTGAAATACTTCAGCGCTACCAATCAAAAACATTGCGACAAATTGTTAACGCTCCATTTTATGAAACCAATGCAAATATTCACAGAGATCTAAATTTTCCAACTATAAAAGAAGAGAAAATCAAATATAGTAAGAAATATATAGACAGACTTCACAATCATGTTAATAATTTAGCCCTAGGTCTATTAGACAATAGCTCAATTTATTGAAGACTCAAAAGATTTCACATTCTTGATCTTGCGGATAGGTAAATTTAAGTAAACAGGAAGTTATATTTAATAGCAGGTTTCACTGGAAATCTGCTATTCCTGTTATGTAAATATTAGTCATAAAATTTACTTATTGTCATAAGACAGATTGTAAATAAATATTGAAATTAAAAAAAAAAAATTAAAGATCAAGACGCATTGTCAGATTAGTTTTTAAAGTTACTTTCCTCAAACCGGACGTTCAGCTTTTGAATACAATAAGATTTAACTACTGCAATAAAAATAAATAAAGCGTGTGTTTTATTTTATATTTTTTTTGCTCTTCGCTCTCAACGAAAATCTAATTATATATACATATGCTATGTGTGTCCTTTATTGTGCCAATAGAAACGTTCTTCTCGGTGTACATTTTACTTAATTTTACATTTAACAAAGACAATTTTCTGACATTGACAAACACAAGCAACAAGCTTACAAAGACAATAAGCAGCAGCAGCAACAACCCGACCAGCAACATAAGCGGCAGCATCTTCATCATCGTCTTCATCGTCATCATATTGTCATCATCGTCGTCATCGCCGTCGGCATCAGCAGCAGCAGCAGTAAGAGCGGCACCAGCGAGAGCAGCAGCAGCGGTGAGAGCAGCAGCCATATTTTGCGCCAAAGTCGGCATCAAAAATAGTCGATACGACCAAGGGTCAGCCAAGGGGGCCAACTTTGACGCCACCGCTCGCGCCAAATTGTGATGCCATCGCCAGCAGCAGCAACGGCAGAGGCGGCAACAACTACAACAACACCAAGAACAATTCGGACTACTTGAATAACTATGCTAAATTCATAGCTAGTTTCTCAAGGCAGGCCGATGGTTCCCCTGAAGTTGATCTTATCACTATCTCGTCGACCGCCTCTGTGTAGCATGTGTACATATAGAGTACATACAGTACTTTGTATAAGTCAGAAACACATAATAATTCTTTGTTGCAATGTTTAGGTAAACAAGTTGGCCCAAGCATATTTCAAGTGGCATGTAATATGATCGCACAAATTGGGAAGTTCCCAATGGGCACATTATAAGTGCTGCGTCGGTATATTCCATACAGCCGACGGCACATGTAACCATCCTCTCACTGAGTAAATATATATATATAAGATATACATATGTGAGTCGCTGCGCTGCCGCCGCAGCTGCAGCCTTAGATATAAGAACCTTATGTACTTGGGCTAAGCAAAAGGAATTATCAAGTGAATAAAGCAGTCTAAAACCAAGATCCAAACAGTACTGACGTGCTAGTGTTTTCGATTCTACAAAGTACTCGCGCTAATGTTCTCTCTGTACATCTATCTCCGGCTCCGGCTCCGGCTCCGGCTCCGGCAGCCACATCTCGCCAATCGTATCATCCATGGGCATGGATTTCGACAACACATTTGGCGGGAGCGATTCCTCTTTCTCGTCGGTCGAATCCAGGCTCCGGTGGCCCCCACAGCGACAACGGCAGTGCCATCGCCATCAGTGGACGCAGCAGTAGCAGCAGCCGATCCAGTCGCAGCAGCAACAACAACAACAATGAGCCAGCCAATCCACAACGTGCCTGTAAACGATAATCAGCAGACTATTAAAGAGTCGGGCAAGCCAAATGCCAAGCCAACACTTACCCTGCCAATCCGCCACTGGACCAAGGCCGAGCAGCGGATCCTGGAAGCGCTCGACTCCTCCGTGGCATCCATGCTCCATGCAGTGGATTCACGCACAGCTGGTTGCCAATGGATACATGCCGCGCTTCATCCAGAATGTCTTCCAAGTGGAGCTCCAGCCACAGCCGAACGGAGCCAACGACGGCATTCTGGAAATGAAGCAGCTTGTGTCATCGATGCCAGGTCACGAAGAACTACGCATATGTGCACCAAGGCAGCCCGCATGCCAGCAACTTGTGCCAATTGCCGAGGTGCGCATATTGCTGCATACAAAGCTGGTCACTGATAATGCGAGGACAACAGTGGCACAGCTGTTGCAGCAGCCATCACAGCTGCTAACAAAATTACCATTTGCCAGGCCGATGCAGCGACAACACCAACAACAACTGCCGTGGCAGTCGCAGTCCCAGTCACAGAAATGGCAGCAGCCGGCACAGCAGCAGTATCATCAGCCCCAGCATCAGCAGCATCAACAGCAGCAGGACGAGCAACAGGAGTCAAATCGCCGCCAACTTCAGCAGCAGCCATCATGGCCGACACAACTACAACAGCTGCAGTCGCAACAACAACAACAACAGCCGCAACAACAGCCGCAACAACAACCACATGGTTGTTACCAGCCAGCCAGCTGATATGCAGCCGATGTCTGGCCGATTGATGGCAGCAACAGCATCGCAGCAGACAACAGCAGCAGCAGCAACAATATAGAGACGACTGAAAACAAAAAGACAAAGTAAATACTAACATACTATTACATATATATACACATACTCACGCGCACAATTGACACAGTAAACATTCAAATATAAAAGCCTCGAGTCATATAAGCATACAAAGAGCACATCATTAGTGCACTAATTGTATGCACGTGCAAGTATGCTAAATCCATGCGTTCATACTGCTGCCAATTTGCTGCCCATATAAACTGCCAATACCTGAAAAAAATAGAGTTTAGAGCATGCACACATATTAACATGTCCATCGGCCACAACGACACTCGCCTCTTCCCTGCCATGCCCCTTTTGACCCAAATAACATCTGTAAAAAGACAAAAGAAATTGATGAGAGTACAAATTTGAATATACGACAGGCAGCCAGTATAAACAACAAATTATACTCACATTTTATTTGTTTTACTCATCAATCTGACGACATTTCTGAAATAATAAGGAATAAACAAATTCATTAGTCAGTGAACTAATATAATTAGACAACAATACTCACATTTACAAAATACATTAGTTCTGCCATTCGTATCAGGTGCACCTGCAACGGAAAACGCAATTCAAATAAGTTATCGATAGCCTCTCGGACAGCGAAAACTAGCTCATATGAGAGTCTATCGATAACAAATTCCAATTAGCAAATTCAACTGATAACGATATACGTTACCAGTTCAATTTGCCAAATTAGCCTGAATACGTACACGCATATATATGTGCGTGGGCGGGTTTGCACGCATCCACGCATTCACAATTGCAAGCTCACATAATAGCGTGTAGCGTGACGTGTGCAGATCCGCTCGTGCACTTATATATGCACTTGTACATTTCAGCCAATACTTACCCACACACGCCCCAATCCTTGTTCCCCACTCTGTCAAACCTGTAAAAAATAAATGAATTAATTAGATATTTATAAATTGACAATTACAGAGGCCAATAATTATACTTACGCGTTCGTTTAGTCCTCCGTGGATAACCTGAAAAGAAAAAGCAATATAGATTAGTTAGTCATAGGATAAATTATACATTTAATAGTTAGTAAATATAGTATTATACCAACTTGACAAATTTGAACTTGCCTTACGTAGTCCCGTCCGACAGCCAGTACCTGGAAAAAAAGAAAAGAATAATTAGTTGATATATACAATATAATTTATGGATAAATTAAATGACAAATATATATAAACAAATTAATACACTAACCGAGCCAAAATACGCCAACGTCCGACTACACGTTTTAGGCCAATAATCTATAATACAAATTAAAGAATTAATAAATGCATATTATACATTTGCTCTATGGCAAGTGTATAATATGTCCTTGACAAGAATTCAACTCACCTGTATCCATTCAGTCCGTTGCAGTTGACTTCGCTAAACCTGAAACAAAAAATAATCATTAGTTTAAAAAAATGTTATACAAATTATTTAGCCAAATAAATTATTGACGTATACAGTTCTTTTAACGATGATTATACTCACCTAGTTTTACAGTCGCTGGTACAGAGCTTTATCCCAGTCTCCTTAAAAAGCGACGCCAATGCCTGTAAGAAAATAGAATAGAATAAATTAGCTATACAATATCATACATTTATAGACGTAAAAAATCTGTCAAGCAATCAGCGATTCTATAATGCAAACATTCGCCGCCATTCATTGGAACACAAAAACCACCTTTAGGTGTTTTTTTAAAGGTTGCGTGGTTGCGCAGGTATTCCATGTTCGATGTACTGCTGGCCCACGGTATGTGGCGGACGTAGTATAGACTTTGCAGATGTTGCAGCTGGGTATTCGGGTGTTCGGCTGGGTGCATTTTAGGTGTTGATGCACTTAGCCGTTGTTATGTCAACGTTGTTGTTAACTCCTCCCCCTTTAACGCGGACGTCCTCGGACGCGATGTAGAAGCCTTTGTAGTTTCGTCTTCTTGCGCTTTTTTGGCTACTTGTAATTCTGTAGCGGATTTGCGCTTCCATGCTAATATGGCCAGTATAAGAAAAAGTTGTCATCAAAATTCCAGAAAGTCCAAAGTTGATGGAGTTTGCCTTGAAGTTGTCTTCTTTTAACAAATCCAAACTTCGAGTGTTGTTTATGTTTATTTCTTTCAGCATTTGTAGTGAAAGAACCTCTTCAGTTAGTGATTTCTGGGCCATTAGTTGGAAACGTGGAGGGGTTGCTTCCGCGTACTTTGCATCAATTGCCTCATATTTATCCTCGCCAACATGTATAGTAGAATTTTGGAATTGTATTATATAAGTTCCTTCTAGCTACATTTCCTCTTCGTCGATCTTGATCCTTCCATTGAAGTTGTTGAGAAGAATGGTGCCGGTCACTAATTCCTGGTGGTCTGGGATGTGTTGATTGTTGATCGTTTTACAATTCGGTTTCTTATTTTGCAGGAGCGGTGCTATGCAGGAGTCATTGTTAATGTTAATAATGTTGTTATTATTACAAATCGTCTTATCACTAATTGTTTCGCATATTTGTATTATAGCATATATGGATTGATTACAAATCAATATGTTTTCGTACTCAATTTCATTTATTACATTTTTTGTTTAACTGCTTTTATTGTCATTGCGTTACAGGATTGTTTTCCAACTAAAGGTATGTTTTTCATATAGAGTATATTATTCCCGTCTGTCGTTATCTTTATCTTTGCAAATTCGAGTAATTTTTCTATATTGATAAACATGCCTTTTTCATTACTTAGGATATTTTCTATTTTAGTTACTTCTATTTCGGATAATATAATACAGTTTACAGTATTAGTTTTTGCCCAATTTATTGAGTTTATCAAATTATTTAAATCATTTTTGAAAAGTTGGATTTAATATTTAAAAACTGATACAAAATTTTCTGTACTATCTAGTGCATTAATTGTATTTTTTAATATTTTATTTGACATTTGACTTAATTTATTAATTCCAGCAGTTAATTTTTTACTGATTATAACTAGTCTGTTATTATTTTCTAGTTGTTCGTTTACTTTTGCTATTAAAATTTCGTCCGGTGTACCGGCCAGCCATTTCCATGCTGTTCCTAAAGCATATATGGATATAATTTTTCTTGTTGGTGATTTTAACTTGCGTAAATTGCTTTTTATTAAGCTTACACTCGTACTCTAAGTATGGATATCATTGATGTGAAGAACTGACGTTTTTTATGATTCTTCTAATTTTGAGGTCATTTCCGTGTATTTTTTTATATTGAAGACATGGATAAGTCTAAAAGTGCCTTCCTGGATTTCAGCGATTCCCGTTTTTATCGGGATTAACTGTGAATGTGAATAGTCCAATACGGTTGCCAATCCGTAGCACAATGGCAAAGAGAACCTGACGACTTTTCCTGAATGTATTTTAATTGTTGTGTTGTTATCAATTGCTACTATTTCTTTTCTATATCTGGGGGTTATTTTTGACCCTAATCTTTTGTCAATTCTAACATATATTATATCTTCTTGCTCGTATTTCCTTCTTTGGTCTCGTTTTTGGTTATGGTAGATAAGGTCTTCCTCCTGATGATACTATCGCCTATCTGTTTTCTGAGATTCTCAAGTTCTGTAGGGTTGGAAGTGAATTGGTTGGCAAAAAATATTTCTATGGGTTTCTTTTTTACGGTTGGATTTACTGATTGTATTCTCTTTCTGATTTAAATATTAAATCTTCAAAAGTTGCTGTAGTGTAGAGTTAGAAGATATGACTTTTCCAGTTGAGTGTCTTTATTCGAATGTTCTCTTGTTTTCTTACACTAAGGCTTGCTAGCTGTTGGCGCAGCGGCAGAGCATGTAAGTAAAGTAACAGTAAGTAAAACGGGCAGAAAGTTATGCATGCACATATGTATATAAGCGGTCAGCATGGGTACCATGCTCGGCTCTAAGAGGTGAATGCTCTAAGTGCATAACATATTACGTATGCACTTGAAATGTGTTTGGGCACTTTGCACGCTGTCGCTGAGTGACAAAGGCTATGCCCTGTGTGTAGTGACTTCGGCTAACAAAGTGTTGCCGCTCAATATTTATGTTGTGTAATAAGATCTCATATGTGCATACACCACATCTCCCTCCTTTTGAAAAATAACGCGATTTCATGGAGTTATTTTAATTCTTACTATATATACATTTAAAAAAAATATATTTTTTTTTGTACTTGGTACCGCTTGGATTGTACTTGAAACTGCTGGAAAGTTCTGTTCTTTATTGATTCGTACTCAGCTTAAGACTAAATTTGGATTTCAAAGTACAATACTTGGGTTCATAATTTTTAGAATGTATAATATGCTGAATCTACATTTATGGGTTTGCAATTGTAGCAATGTATAATATGCTGACTTTACATTTGTGAACATAAGGAAATGGATGTATGATCCCTTAAAGAGAAGCGTCTGCTTTAGCGGCGCTCGATGGGTAAAGCTTGGGTAAGGGTATTTTATTGGCGGTACCACTTTCTATTTGTAAGTTGTTGGTATTTGTGTTTTGTTCACTTTGCTTATTTGATTGTTTTGTTATATGAATATACAGAGTTTTAAGTGCGTTGAATTTTACGTATCTTAGGTACAAATACAAAAGTATTAAACATTTGATTATTATAGTTATAATTATGTATAGGGTATTATTATTTTTTGTGATTAGATGTACAATATCTTTTGTTTGAATTGTTTTTATTTTTGTGATCTTTAGTGGGCTGTATAAGGGTGTGATTTCTAATTTTGGTGTAAACTGATTTTCGCTTAATACTATATTTTTTACTTCGATTTTACATTCGGTGATTTGAATTATTTTGTTTCCTTTTATTTTTATTTGGGAATTAACATTTCGACAATTTTGACTTAAGATAGTTTCGGTTAAATTCCAGGTTATTAATGTATTTGGTTCTATATATTTAATAATTTCTTGAGTTTGTATGGGTATAAAATTACAGATTGGATTTTTCTTTTTTAATATACTGATAATGCAATCGTTTTTTATTTCAATATTTTCATTATTATAAATGTTGCCTTCTTTTTCAAAATAACTGTGAGTATCTGTATGTTCTAATTGATAGCCATCTTCATCAGGATAAGGTATGATTTTAATAGTGTTAAGTGATTCTTGTTGAGTAGGTATGTGTGAAATGATTAGTAATAAATTTTCTTGGATATTCAACCAAGTAGAGGTTTTAATTGATAGAATGGCTATTGACATTGTCGACTTTATCATAATTTAGTAATTTGGGATTGAAGAGTCCAAGGCGCGACAGTTGCATGCCCATTTCTAAATCAATATATATTTGAAATGGTATTCAATATATTCTGTAAATTGTAGGAGCTCGTAAATAAATTTTTCTATCTTATTATGCTCATCGTCTGATTCTTTGATTTTCATCATTCTATCATTAATTAACTGAATTACTTCGTTGAGCTCATCCAAGGGTATGTTATCCATGTTGATGCTTTTATTGATTTACGCAGCTGCACAGCGAGTTCCGATCGATTCGAATACCCAAGCTCAACTAACTATTGCATACACGCTCACGTCATAAACTCACTCAAGTCGAGCGTATACAGCCATCTCTGTCTTTCTCAAGACTCTTGGTATCTTACCATTGAACCTCACTCAGCAGCAGAGCGTCTCTGTCTTTGCTGCCGTGCTTTCGCTCAATATCAACGAGTAAAGCAGAAGCAGGTGATTCCCCGAATTTCCAAATTACCAGAATGCTACATTTACTGGGAATCACACTGCGACACGGCCTTCCTGACCTATCACACGTCCTCGTGTGTTTAGTTTTCAATACCACGAGACTCAATTTCACTTTAAACTTTTCTTTATTTTTAAACAGATATTTTTATTTCATGTATTGGACAAAAGCTTTCAAAATAAAAATCACTTATATAAATATCAAATCTTCTGTATTCATTACATTTCTTCAATTAAACATAATCTTATTAATTCATTTAGTTATTCTTTAATAACATTATTCTCTTTTGTAAAATAAAACATTTGTGCATTTCCTTTGACACATTTTAACAATTGAGTAATTCCTGTAACACAGTGTAGTTCCTTTAACACTTTTTAACATTTGTGTAGTTCCTTTAACACATTACAATAATATTAGTGTAGTTCCTTTTTTTTTTTTTTTTTTTTATGATTCTCCTTCTTGATTGTCTGACGCATCTTCCATCGTGCCGTCTCTATCTTCGCGTATTAGCTCATTATTCGGCAAAGCTCTTAAGAATTCATGGGAGTATTTGTAAGTTCGCTTACTTGTTAAGGACTTTAACAGATATCTATCTCCATCTAGTATTTTGACAATCTCAAACGGCCCTTTAAATTTAGGGTCAAGCTTAGTTTGATGACGCTCCTCATTCTTAATCAATACGTGATCGCCTAAACTATGTTTAATAATTTTCGCCTTATTACTATCAAACCTGCGCTTATCATATCGTGCGCCGTCTTCCATATTTTGTTTGGCTTGTTTTCTTAGATTTTCTCTGTCTATTTTGTCATCAACTTTTTCATCTATTGGTAGTAAGCCAAAAGGTCTAGCTTCCTTACCAATTAACAATTCGAACTAAACTTAGTTACTCTATTCGCCGTACAATTCATTGCCAATTGCACCTCGGCCAACGCATCCTGCCACGATCTCTGACCGGGTTCCACAGCCGTCAACATACTTTTGAGTGTACTCATTACTCGCTCGACCTGACCATTAATTTTTTGAGAGGAACAAAACTCACGAAAATCTGAACTTGCAAAACAACGACCTTGATCCGCTATAATTCGGGTAGGCAAGCCAAATAAGGAAACAACTGATCTTACGGCCTTAACACAACTTTCCGTATCTATTTTCAAAGTGTGGTAAAAATAAACAAATTTTGTAAATGCGTCTATTAAGACAAAAACGTATGCCACGGTATATCTATTTTGGGAATAGAATGTAACTCTGCCTGCACTTTACCTACGGGTGGCTTCGATAGTTTACAAGTGATACAGTTTTCTACGAACCGACGCACATATTTTGACATGTTTTCAAACCAATAATAGCTATAAACCTTATCTAATGTCTTATCCCATCCCAAATGCATTATTGATTCGTGGACATGATTGATAATTGCCCATCTAAATGACCTTGGAATTACCGGTAGACATTTAGTTTTACCATTTCGCTGTATTTTCCTATGCAAAATACATTTTCGTAATTCATAGGTTTTATCTAAATTATCTGGTAATTCATTATTTCTTAATTTAGTTGATATATCTAAAATCTCACTATCACGCTGTTGCTCCGAAATTAACCAGTTGTCGGTTACCTCAGTCAAATTTATTCGTTTCTCAGGTATTTTATTCTGAACACTATTTTCCTCAGGTATTTTATTTTGATCATTATTTTTCTCAGGCACTCATCTCAGGATTCCGAGATAGACAATCTACGTGCGCCATTCGTTCACCCTTTCTGTACTCTAAGTCAAAGTCAAACGATTGCAAAAATGCCCACCACCTATGTACCCTCGGCGTTAAGTCGAGTTTTGTGCGACTAGCCTTCAAAGAATTGCATTCTGTATATACGACAAATTTACGTCCCTGCAAGTAATGGCGGAAATGTCGGATACCGTTAACTACCGCTAGCGTCTCTAATTCATAAGAATGATATTTTGACTCGGCAGGAGACGTGCAAATTAACATAATTGATTAAATTTTGTTTTTTTTTTAAAAGCCACATGCTTTATTGTGGAGTTGGATTAGAACTAAAACTTGAACAATCTACATTATGCTAAGAAGCCGCTGCTGCTGCTGCCGCTGCTGTTGTCGCTGCTGTCGCCGCTGTTGCCGTTGTCGCTGCCGTTGTCGCTGCCGTTGTCGCTGCCGTTGTCGCTGCCGTTGTCGCTGCCGTTGTCGCTGCCGTTGTCGCTGCCGTTGTCGCTGCCGTTGTCGCTGCCGTTGTCGCTGCCGTTGTCGCTGTGGCTGTTGTTGTAGCCGCTGGTGTCGGGTGTCCCTTGGAGTTGCGCGTGGTGCGCGCAATGCACCTTGGTTGAAGTGCTGATCCAGCGATCCCACGGATGGGCGGAAAAGTCTGGGCATTGCACTTGTGGAGTCGCGCAAATGTTGCTGGACTAAAAGTGCCGACGCAGCGCACGTGTCGTTGGGCATGAGAAAGGTTCATGGCAACCGACTTTGTGGTGGACATGACTTCGTAGAATGTCTGGCTTTAACTCCTCCCCCTTTAAATGCGGACGTCCTTGGCCGCCATTTGAACTTGACTTTGATTTGTTGGTGGACTGTTTACTGGGTTGATGATTACTTTCGCTGCTCTTGATTTTAGAGCTCGAATTGCCAGTATGATTATGGACATCAGCAAGAAGATGTAAATACCAATGTTGGTGATTGTATTTATCTTTTGGTCTTCCTTCATAAGCTGGATTTTTGCAGTGTTGTTGAAGTTGAGTTCCTTCACCATTTCCAGCGAAAAGACTTGTTCTATCTCGGTCTTGTTGCCAACGATTTGTAGCATGGGTGGTAAGGGATCAACGTGGACGTACTCTCTATTTGTATAAGAGGTTCCTTTTATTGTGATCGATGCATTTTTGGTTTGGACAAGGTAAGATCCATGCAGATGTAGTTGTTCTTGGTCAATGTTGATTGTTCCATCAAAGTCGTTCAATAAGATGATTCCGGGTAGGATTTCGTCATGTTCCGGGATGTGTTGACTATTTATTCGCAGACAATTGGGTTGTTTCATTTGCAGTAGTGCAGCTTCGCAGGTATTGTTACTTAGGTCTATTAAATTTTCTCGTTTACATATTGACTTATCATTAATTGTTTCGCAAGTTTCTTTGATTCCAAATATTGTTTCATTACATTGAATTATTAGGTCGAACTTTATTTTATTAATTACATTTTCTTTTCTTATTGGTTTTATTAAAATTCTTTGACAAAGGTTTTCTTCTATTGTGGCCAGACTGATAATATAAAAAATGTCTTTTCCGTTTGAAGCTACTTTAATTTTTGCGAATTCAAGTAATTCCTCTATATTTATGAACAAATTGTTGAATTTTTCACTAACTTTTCAATGAATTGAATTTCGATAGTTGATAGTAGAATGGAATTTATTATATTTGTCTTAGCCCAATTAATTGCATAAATCATATTTGTAAGTTCTTCTTTAAAAATTTTCAATTTGTATTTTAGAGTTTCTATTTCGATATTATTGTTTGATTGACTTTCTTTCGTTAATTTTAGTATTGCATTTGTGCTTTCTCGAATTTCTTTAATTTTGTCGCTATGGACCGTTGCTGAAGAGGATAGAGTGTTTATCTCGTGTTTTGCTGGTGTTCTAGACAATGCGTCTGCTACAACGTTAGAAGTGCCAGGCTTGTATTTTAACTCGTAGTTAAATTCTTCCAGGTAACTTTTCCAACGCTTAAGCTTTCCGTTATGGTTTTTGTTGCTTAGTGCAAAGGTGAGAGGTTGGTGATCTGTGAATATCAGAACCTTAGCAGTACCATATAGGTAAGCTCTCAAGCTTTGCAATGCCCATACGATTGCTAGCATTTCTTTCTCGTTAACGGCGTAATTTTCTTCCTTTTTTGACAAGGTACGAGAAATAAACGTGATTGTTTACCCTCTTGCTCTAGTACAGCTCCGATTGCGAAGTTAGATGCATCTGTTGTCAGATGAAATTCCTTCTGGAAATTCGGATAACTTAGGATAACATCTGCTGAACTAAGAGATAATTTAAGTTTGTTGAAAGCTTGGATGGCTTCTTGGTTTAGTTGAATTTTTACTTTATCGGATATTCTTGTTGAGACTCGACCGCCATCTCCTCTGAGAAGTGCGGTAAGAGGCTTTGCTAATTTGGCATAGTCTCTTATGAAACGTCGGTAATATCCAGACAAACCTAAGAATGATCTTAATTCTTTTAGGGAATTGGGTATAGGGAACTCGGAAATAGCCTTTACTTTTTCCGGATTCGTCTTAACGCCATTTTAAGATATTGTGAATCCCAAGAAATTGACTTGTTTCTTAAAAAATTCACACTTATCCATTTGGACTTTCATGTTCGCGCTTTGCAGCGTTAAAAAGACTTGTCCTAAATGGTTTGCATGTTCCTCCTCTGTTTTGCTAAAGATGATTATATCATCTATATAAACATAACAGGTCTTCCCGATATGATCTCTTAGAATGTCGTCCAGAGCTCTTTGGAAGATGGATGGTGAATTTTTAAGTCCGAAGGGAAGGCGAGTGAACTCGAACTTTCCTCCATTGACTGCGAATGCTGTCTTTTCAATATCTTGTTCTCTTAACAGAATTTGGTGAAACCCGCTCTTTAGGTCGAGCACTGTGAAGAACTTGTTGCTCCCTAACTGCGCGATGATTTCTCCTATCTCAGGCATTGGGTATCGGTCAGAAATTGTTTCGGCGCTTAGCTTACGGTAATCAATTACAATTCTGTATTTTCTCCTTCCCGAAGCGTCTGCTTTCTTTGGTACAACCCAAACTGGGGCATTGTACGGGGATCTAGAAGGTCTGATTATACCGTCGTCTAACATCTCTTGAAGCTGCCTTTCAACTTCTTGTTTGAGCGATATAGGGTATGGGTAGTGCTTGGTGTGAATTGGCATATCTGACGAAGTTCGAATTTCTCCAAATACTTTAGTGGAGTATGTCAATTTTTCTTCTGGCTCTGCAAATAGAGTTCTGTAGTTTGCGGCCAATTTGTTTATTATTGTCCTTTGATTTTCGGACATATGGTCGGTACGAATTTTGATATTATTTACTGATTGAGCTGGAAGTTGCTGAATGCGAAATTGTCTGTCACCATTTACTCTAAGAATGTCGTTTCTGACATCAATAACAACGTTAAGTTGTTTCATGGTATCGTTGCCAAGGAGAGCATGGAAGGTTTTTAGAGTTGGTAGTAAAAAGAATCGAATTGGAATATCGTGAAGGCCAAACAGGTTTAAGAATGTGTGGTGAGTGATCGCTATTTGACCTCCTATGGAGTTTGCAAAAAAGGGTTTCTTTATTTGGTTTAGGGGAATCTATTAACGACGGCTGAATGTGGTTCTGATTGGAGCCGGTATCTATTAAGAAATTAAGGTGTCTTCCGTCCCTCGTTCTACATTGAAAGTATGGTAGTGAGGAACGGTTTAAACTAAAAAATTAACATCAGACAAGTCTGTCGTTCCTATTTCGGATTCATGACGGGTTTGTTCCATATCGTCGTATGAGTCAGAGAAACCTGCTGATTCCATGCATGCGTAATATTCTTGTTCACCACTGTTGTAAGCATATGCGTCTGCATTTAATTCTTGTTCTGTTGGGTAGTCAATATACTGTTGCTCTTCAGCGTACTGTTCTGTTGGTTCTCTTGTATTGATATGGAATTGCCGTTGGAATTTTCGAGGTGGTCCCGAAAGTGGAGGGGGACGTTTTCCAGCGGTAAAGTCTTGTTGTGGGCGATTCATATAATTTACCCTAGCTGAAGGGATTGAACCATCGACTTCGGGATTGGTTTTGGTTATGGCTTTGGAGCTAGTAGGCGCGGAGGCGCTGAGTATAGTGGTCTATACTGAAACTGCTGTTGTGGTAATTGAGAAAAAGGTCTTGCCTGATTGGAATTTGATTGATATTGTTGGTTAGCGGGACGCGGTGCATAATAAAGTCTTGGATCGAAATTTCGCCATTGACTCTGATTGTTGTTATGCATCGGTTTGATCGCTGTATACTTAGCAAACGTTTGGCTTGTAAATTGCCTAGGTGGTATTGGTGGCGCTGGGTGCCTACCTTTTGGCAAGAAAGCATTTCTGTGATCCTGATTGTCGAGTAGGTTGCACAGATGCAATGCGTGGCTAAGGTCTCGAGGTTCCTTAACGGCTAAAAGACGGGGTAAATCTCCGTTGAGACCTCGTACGAAAGGATCAAGGGCTTTGCTTCGGTAACTGTTCGTCAAAGCTCTTATGGAGTCTGCAGAATCTTCTTGTACGCTAACTTGATTGAGTATCAACGATAGTTGGTGGTACACTGCTTGGTAATATTCCATAATGGACAATCTGCCTTGGGTTAACGAGAACAATTGGTATTCGAGAGTTAAGCATTTGGAAATAGCTTTCCAATTCAAGGGAGTGTTGTATGATTCCAACACAGTTTCCGCTTCGCCTACTACTTTCATACGTACGGCTAACGTAACTAAGTAGTATCTTTGCGTACGCTCTTGTCCTGTGAACATATCCATAATTCTGTTTACATTTTTCTTCCAAGATCCGAAAGAAGTTCTGTCTCCCGAAAATTCTTTGATTAGACGCGTTACGTCTGGTACTTTCTCTAACTCACCATTCTGAGTGGGGCTTACGTACGGTATGTCAGTTAATGGTTCCTCTGCCTCTACTCCTAAAGCTCGTCTAATGACTTGACCTCCCTGAAGGGTGTCGGTAATCATGGTTCTTATAACCTCCCTTAACTCTGGAGTGGCTATAGGTGTGCTGGCCATGATCGAAACAGCTTTCGGTCGACTAGTGCCTGCAATACCTAACCCTGCCATTGCTTCGGACAGATCTTCTTGCATTTTCTCTCGATTATTTTTTGAACAATTCAGAGGAAGAATACGAATAGCACGATTGATGATATCGATGAAGGTGAGATGTGGTTTATGGTTAGGTTTATGCGTTTCTAATTGAGACAGTGTATAATTTTTTATTTTTATTTTAAAACCAGTGGCTGGTTTGCTCCCTCTATCTTCGAAGGTCCCGTAGGAATCGCAAGATTGGAGTTTGTTATGAGGGTTTTATATTTTGTTATCTTTTTACTTTTATTGATATTTTGTTTTTAAAACTAATTTAGTTTTGTGGTGTGTTTAGCACGTTATAAAAAATGTTTTCTATTAATTACTTAGTATTAAATTTTTCTCTCAAATATTTCTTATTTTAATTTTAATTTTGATTTGATTATTTATTTTTTCTTTGTTTTCAAATATTTCTTTTGTTTGACTTTTAGCTTTTGTTTTTTTAAAAAAGCCACATGCTTTATTGTGGAGTTGGATTAGAACTAAAACTTAAACAATCTACATTATGCTAAGAAGCCGCTGCTGCTGCTGCCGCTGCTGTTGTCGCTGCTGCCGCCGCTGTTGCCGTTGTCGCTTCCGTTGTCGCTGCCGTTGTCGCTGTGGCTGTTGTTGTAGCCGCTGGTGTCGGGTGTCCCTTGGAGTTGCGCGTGGTGCGCGCAATGCACCTTGCTTGAAGTGCTGATCCAGCGATCCCACGGATGGGCGGAAAAGTCTGGGCATTGCACTTGTGGAGTTGCGCAAGTGTTGCTGGACTAAAAGTGCCGACGCAGCGCACGTGTCGTTGGGCATGAGAAAGGTTCATGGCAAGCGACTTTGTGGTGGACATGACTTCGTAGAATGTCTGGCTTTAACTTATATGTCAAGGAAGTTTCGCTGTGGACGGTGGCTGCATCTGATTGCGGCTCGTCTTGTAAAGCGTTAATGTTTTGTCGAGATAAGGCATCTGCCACGAAGTTTTCTTTCCCTGGCTTGTAATGAAGTTGTGCATTATGCTCTTCAATAAAAGCCTTCCACATTTGATTTTAGCGTTAGTGTTCTTTTCAGATACAGCAAACGTTAGCGGGTGTTGGTCTGTGTAAATGTGCAGTTCCCTGGTACCGTACCGATAATTCTGTAACTTACCGAGAGCCCATACAATGGCCAATAGCTCCCTTTCATTGGTAGCGTAATGGGACTCACATTGCTGTAAAGTCCGGGATATCATGGTGATAGGCCTCCCACTTGAGATAGTAGTGCACCAGCGGAAGCGTCCGTGGTCAAATCAAACGGTTTTTTGAAGTCTGGGTACATGAGCATGACATCCTCTGATGCCAATATATTTCTCAAACGATTGAAGGCATCACTTTGTGAATCGTCGAATTCTACCGGCGTTTTATTCGACATATGTTTACTGATTGTCCCATTTTGACCTTTTAGAATGTTGGTCAAGGGCCTCGCTATTGCCGAGAAGTTTTTAACAAATACTCTATAGTAACTGGCAAGGCCAAGAAATGATCTTAGAGAAAATAAGTTTCTTGGCTCGACATATTCTTGGATCGCTTTGACTTTCTCAGGATCTGTTTTGGCTCCTTCGCTAGTAACAACGAAACCTAAGTATTCGACATTTTCTTTAAAGAATTTTGTCTTTTCTTTAGAGACTCTCATGTTAGCGTCGTAAAGGCGCTGGAGTACTGTGTCAATATGTCGGATATGGTCGGCTTCATTCTCGTAAAATATTATTACGTCATCAACATAGACGTAACATATCTTGCCAATTTGCTCTCGGAGTATGTCGTCGATTGCTCTTTGGAATATGCTCCCGGCATTCTTCAAGCCGAAAGGCAAACGACAAAACTCATATTTTCCGCCGTTCACTAAGAAGGAAGTTTTCTCCCGATCTTTTTCAGCTAGATAAATCTGGTGATATCCGGATTTCATATCTAGTGTGGTGAAAAATTTTGCCTTTTCACGATTCGCAAGAATCATTGGAATATTTGGCATTGGATAACGGTCGGCTATAGTTCGCTCATTCAGTTTCCTGAAGTCGATGACGAGGCGATGGTTTTTGTTGCCATCGGCGTCTAACCCTTTCTTATCAACGACACATGCTGGGCTGTTGTAAGCAGACCTTGACGGCCTTATGATGCCGTAATTGAGCGATTTCGTTGTTCACGAAATCTGTTACCCCTATGGGGTATGGGTACAGTTTTGAATATACCGCCTCGACGATTGAAGTGTTGAAGGGCAGTGCCCCGTTAGAGGTCGAAAATGCCTTGATTCTCTTCAGAATCATCTTTTTAAATTCGTTCCTGACGATATCGGGGACTACTATGTCGTCCACACGTGTGAAATTCACGTTGTCGCATAAATGATGTTTCAACATTTCTGCCTTGTTACCGTAGGGAATGTTGTTATTGAAAAGATTCAAAGTTACACCAGCCTGCGTTAGCAGGTCAATACCTACGATAGCATCAAATGTGTTAAGGGTGTCTAATATGAAGAACGTGGCGACCTTTCCAAAAATGTTAATTGAACATTTCTGTTTGATTTTACTGGATCCGTGTATGAAATTCACAGTAAATGGGGTGTCAACATTTGTTACGTTTTTTAACTCCTTTACGGGTCTAACGTAATTTTTTGCTGCCCCAGTGTCGATTAGGATTTTTAGTTTTCCGTCATCCAATTGTCGCTCAATGGACGGCAATTGGGAGCGTTCCCTAAAAAATTGAACGAGTCAATGCCTGCTGATGAATCGCTTTCATCTTCGATATCATTAGCTGCCGCCTCAGCAACGTTTGCATAATCCTGTTCTTCTTGGCTAAAAGCCATTTGGGTAACGTTACTGACCCTTTGTCGTCTTTGGCCTGAACTATGCTCTGACGTATTCTGCCTTTTCTGGGTTTCGCCATGCGTGGCGTTACCTTGCGGCTTCCAATTAGTGGGTTGTCTAAACTTGGAGACAGATGGATCGACATCCATGGGTTGGACCTGGTTTTGCACTGAGGCCTCTTTGTCGTTTGACCTTGGTACAGATTCACTATGTTTGTTCTGTCGCTGTCTAGCTACAAAATGCGGATTCTTTTCAAAGCTTTTTACCTGCCTAGCTTGGGTGCTTTTTCCATGCTTATTACTTTCGCTTGCATGGTTTTTGTCCTCAATTGCTTTAGCATATGTTGCAGCGAACACGCTTCTTTCGTTACTGTTTTCAGCCTCACGAGCCAACGCTAATGCTGATGGCAAATCTTTGGGCTGTGCTGGTATAACGTACGATTTTATAGACCTCTTTCTTTATTGAGAATGGCCGCTGCCTGTTCGTCAAGAGTCGTGATTATTTTGTTTGTGACGAGAGTGAGTTTTCTCTCGACTTCGTTATAATAACTCATGAGATCTAAGTCACCTTGCCTAACCATTTCCAGTTGCTGCCTAAGCACTCGCAGTGATGTCTTGTCTGCGTACGTGCAATCGAGTCTGGCTATGATCGCATCGAAGTTAAGGACTGTATTGTGTGATGATAGCACTGATCGTGCTGCACCACAAATTTTATTTTTCAAAATTACAACGGCTTCGTAGTGTGTCTCACTGCCGACGTATCTTTTGAAATCTTCATATGAGTCCACGGCTGCTTGTCGCCAAGACACATAATCTTCGTGATTCCCGTCAAATGTTGGAACCGATTTCACTATTTCTAGCTTCACGTCACATTTTATATTTGGGTCACAAGTTACTCTTTGATAGACCTCCACTTGAGGTGCTTCTACTCTTAAGGTGTCAACCTGATTTCTTACGGCCGCAATTTCTGTATGGAATTCACTTCTAAGACGCTGCTCTTGTTCGAGTAGGGCTGCGTTAACTGCGCCCTCGATTAAAGCTTTTAGTTGCATGGGGTCCATTTTGGTCTGAGTGTGTTCTTGGGGGCAAAATCCTGTTTCTTCACTATCACTATCTTCATGAGCAGTCGGACAATTGGTTATTTAACTTTTCTTTTTTTTTCTTCACAACACAAATCAAATACCCGCCAACGTAGGATCAAATTTAATAAAAGCCAAATATCAAATTATGCTTTTTTAAATATCGCACTGCTCAGTTTCGCGCTGCTTATTTATTAACTTTTTGTTTGTGATTTTTGTCAAATTTTTATTGAACAGTCACTTACATGTTGTAGGGCTGTGAATTCTATTCTTAAGTTGAACTTAATTCCATTGGGCGCCAATTATTAGGTCCAGTTCTCCTTCGTCTCGTCGTCTCCAGGTTGCTGGTGCGATCGCTCAATTTAGAAGATTAGGAAGGTTATGGTGGGGAGGATTTCTCTCTCCTTGTTACTTGCCTTCTGGCAGAAACAATGATAAATCGTTAAGTGTTATAATACGGCGTTGGCCGGAGTAAAATATATTTCACAAGTCTTTGCTTGCCTTTGTCAAATATTAAACTGAATTACATTTCAAAGTGGGAATGGATCTAAAGCTAAATACATAAGTCAAAATGATACATAAGTAAATGGATCTACAGCTAAGTACATAAATGGGAAAATGCTGGCCATCGCATTTGATCGTCGGCGAGCCGACTCAGCGTAACTGCAATAATAATAATAAGCATAATCTGCGACAACGACGGCTGGCTGTTGTTTCCATCCATCGACGTTCCCAGAGATTCCTGCTGCATCAGCAATTTCGAGGCGACGGCCGCTTTAGAATGCTTTAGTCTATTTCTTTTGAGAGAGCACGTCACTCTCATCCATGCCGTCGCTCTCCGCCTCCGATACAACGTAAAAAATATGTAAAGCAATAATGCGGTTTAAAAAATTTCACATGTGAAATTCATATGCAGTGTCTCAACTAATCATGGTCGTATGTAAATTGTGAATATGTATTTATAAAAGAAAAACAAGCTTTGATATCTCAACTTTTCTTATTGATTTTGTTTATTTAAGTTGTTATTAGTTATAAACAAGTAAGAGAGCTACAGTCGAGTGTGCTCGACTGTGATATACCCGCTACCCAGCTCAAATATACTAAAATGTACCAAAAAGTATTTTGGTATTTTTTAATTATGTTTGGTATATTTGTACATTCATATTCCATCACATCCTAAATTGTAGAATTGAAAAAGAGATGTCTCTTCATGTTCAATGTCTTTATTCGAATGAATTCTTATTTTCTTACATTAAGGCTTGCTAGCTGCCGGCGCAGCGGCAGAGCAGCCGTTTTATATATTTTGTATACTATATATATATCGTAACAATATGTAAGCATGTAGAAAGAAAGAGTTATGCGCGCACATATGTATGTATATGTCGAATCGCTATTAATTTTTGTTAAAAGAAAACAACATGTGACAATATTGTCATCTCTATTGAATATTGTCATCTCTGTTAAATAAAATGTGAATGCCATTTTTATCTCCGTCTTCTGTTTATTGTAAGAGCGAGTTCAGCAGAGTTCTCTGTTTCGCGTAGCCTCGGCGTGACAACGTGTTAGAAAGAGAGGAAGAGAACAATCGCGGCGAATTCGATCAGCTGCGTTTCAGACAATGCTTGGATGATGCAAGATTGTGAAATAGGCAGTAGTTGCTGAGCGTCATAGAAGAGTGGTCACGAAATGTCACGGCCGAGGAAATGCACAACTCGCAGCAATAATTCAGAGGCGGCTTTAATAATGGATAACCACAACTCCACTCCGACATCAGAAGTGGGATCGCCTCAGCCCCAAGTCAATCCTGATGACCGTTTGTGCGCCTTGCTGGAAATGCAGCACCGCAATCTAATTGAAGTACTTAGTGCCGTGAAAAATGCGCAGGCGGCACCAAGCGCGTCCAAATCAGTTACGTTCCCGAAGTTCAACCCTGATTCCGCTGGTTCCAGTGCATCCACCTGGTGTTCTACGGTGGACCTTATTGTAGGGGAAAATCCTCTGGACGGCAGTGCTTTGCTTATAGCGCTAACCAAATCCTTGGAGGGTGGTGCTTCCAACTGGCTCTCACAAATCTGCTTTGCAGGAATGACATGGATTCAATTTAAAGAAATGTTTCTACAACAGTTTGAAGGCAATGAAACGCCAGCAGCGACGGTATTTAATGTTTTAAACAGCCGCCCAAAGGACGGCGAATGCCTGGCGCTGTATGGAAGCCGATTGGTGACTACTCTTATGGCAAAATGGAAGACAATGACACCAGAAGAAATTGCAGTGTCGGTAGCCTTATCGCATTCGGCAACCATAGATGCTCGGTTGCAACGCACGTTGTTTACAACCACTATTAAGACGCGCAACGAGTTGCAAAATGAGCTAAGGGCATTTTCGTTTGCTAAGCGAAAGGAGCATTCCGATCCGGAAAATTTTGTAAGCAAGAAAGTGCGCCTGCAGACACCGGTTAAATGTCATTTCTGCGGAAAAATGGGTCATAAAATAGCCGACTGCCGCTCCAGGAAAAATAACATGAAGCCACAAGGACCAAGTTCGAGTTCTGCACGTTCATCCGAGTCAAAAGCTGGACCAATTACTTGCTACAGATGTGGAAACGAGGGGCATATTGCATCAGCGTGCCCTAAACGACAGCCGATGGGAAGCCAAAGCAAAACGGACGAAAAACGCGTTAACCTATGCCATGTTGCTGAGCCAATTGGAACATTGATCTCATCCGGTGAGTCGTATCCATTTTGCTTCGATTCTGGAGCCGAGTGCTCACTCGTAAGGGAATCTGTGTCTATGAAACTCTCAGGCACACGAGTTAATAACATCGTTACATTAAAGGGTATTGGAAATAATACTGTCACTAGTACATTACAAATTTTGTCAAAAGTGATTATAAGTGAATACTGTCTTGAAGTCCTTTTTCACGTAGTACTTAACAGTTGCATTAATTACAATATAATAATTGGTCGAGAAATATTAAGTCAGGGATTTAGTGCTACGATAACAAATGATGAAATCAAATTATGTAAGACTAAGTCTGTACATACCCTTTCTGCTTTGAAAAATAATGTCAATCTTGCTAATGTGGATACCGAATTGTGTGGTGTAGATAAAGAAAATTTATTAGATATTTTAAATGAATTTTCAAAATCATTTATAGACGGATTTCCGAAAAGCCGCGTCACAACTGGCGAGTTAGAAATACGTTTAATTGACCCAATTAAAACTGTACACAGACGACCATACAGGCTTAGTATAGAAGAAAAAGAAATCGTGAGAAATAAAATTAAGGAATTGCTATTATCCAATATAATTCGCCCCAGTAGTTCCCCATTTGCCAGTCCTATGCTACTCGTTAAAAAAAAAATGGATCAGATCGTCTTTGTATAGATTACCGCGAGCTAAATGCAAACACAGTTGCTGAAAAATATCCCTTGCCGCTAATTAGCGATCAAATATCTAGGCTACGTGGAGCAAGATTCTTTAGTTGTTTGGATATGGCCAGCGGGTTCCACCAGATCCCTATTAATCCAAATTCGATTGAGCGTACAGCGTTTGTGACTCCAGAGGGCCAATACGAATTCCTAACTATGCCGTTTGGGTTAAGAAATGCTCCATCAGTATTTCAGCGGGCAATTATAAAAGCGTTAGGTGAGATTGCCTATTCATACGTAATCGTCTATATGGACGACATCATGATTATTGCACAAACCAAAGAGGAAGCATTAACAAGGCTAAGAACGGTTTTAAAAATGTTATCGCGGGCTGGGTTTTCTTTCAATATTTCCAAATGCTCATTCCTTAAGTCAAGCATTGAATATCTTGGGTTTCTTGTTAGTGAGGGTGAAATCCGACCAAATCCACGCAAAATACAAGCATTGGTCGCCTTACCCCCTCCACAGTCCGTGACCCAAGTAAGACAATTTATTGGCCTTGCCTCTTATTTTCGGCAATTTGTGTCAAAATTTTCAGAAATCATGAAACCATTATACTGTTTGACCTGTAAGAATAAAACATTTGAATGGAAACATGAACACGAGCAAATACGACAAAAAATCATCAAAACATTAATAGATGAACCCGTTCTTATTATATTTGATCCTCAGTATCCCATTGAGCTGCATACTGATGCCAGTATAGATGGCTATGGCGCTATTCTACTCCATAAAATAGATAATAAACCTCGCGTTATCGAGTATTATAGCAAACAAACGTCTCCTACGGAGTCACGATATCATTCATATGAGCTTGAAACTTTAGCTGTGTATAATTCCCTGAAACATTTTCGGCACTATTTACATGGCCGACGTTTCGTCGTATTGACTGACTGTAATTCGCTAAAAGCCACTCGCACTAAAGTTGAACTAACGCCAAGAGTGCACCGTTGGTGGGCATATATGCAGTCATTCGACTTTGACATCCAGTATAGGCCAGGTGCCAAAATGGCTCATGTTGATTTTTTTTCGCGTAATCCCATATGTAAGCCGGCTAAGACAATTGCTCATACAGGTATAGAAAAGAAGCATATCCTATTAGCTGAAATTACAGATAACTGGCTTCTTGCTGAGCAACAAAAAGATTCAGAGATTTCAACTATTGCATCTAAAATTCAAAACAATAAACTCGAGGAGAATTTAGCAAGAAGTTATGAATTGCGCTCAAAAACTCTTTTCCGTAAAATTCAGCGAAACGGCAAAACTAGATGTCTTCCAGTTGTCCCTAGAGCTTTCAGATGGTCGGTAGTAAACCATGTGCATGAAGCAATCGTACACTTAGGATGGGAAAAAACGTTAGACAAAATGTACGAATTTTATTGGTTTGAGCATATGGCCAAGTACGTCCGTAAATTTGTAGACAATTGCATTACTTGTAAACTAACTAAACCTCCTTCGGGAAAGTTGCCAATCGAACTCCACCCAATACCCAAGGTAGAGATTCCATGGCACACGATCCATATGGATATTACGGGCAAATTAAGTGGCAAGAAGGATCAGAAGGAGTATATTATCGTACAAATAGACGCATTTACGAAATTTGTTTATTTGCACCACACGGTAAATATTAATAGTGAAAGCTGTATAAACGCTTTAAAATCAGCAATATCTATATTTGGAGTACCAACACGAATCATCGCAGATCAGGGTAGATGCTTTACAGGCTCATGTTTTAGTGATTTCTGTTCCATGCAACAAATCCAATTACATCTAGTTGCAACAGGAGCTAGTCGAGCAAATGGACAGGTGGAGCGCATTATGAGTGTGCTAAAACGCATGTTAACTGCCATTGAAAGTAGCCAGCGTTCTTGGCAAGATGCCTTAGGCGACATACAATTGTCTATAAATTGTACAACAAATCGAGTAACAAAAGCTAGTCCTCTTGAATTACTAATTGGAAAAGAAGCCAGACCTTTTAACATGTTACCAATATGTGAAGATAATAATAAAGTTGATGTAAATTTTGTAAGAAATATGGCAAAAGAAAATATGAAGAAAAATGCATTGTATGATAAAGCTAGATTTGACAAGAACAAAGCTAAATTTAAAAATTTTAATGTTGGCGATTATGTTCTACTCAGAAATGAAGAGAGACACCAGACAAAGTTAGACCAAAAATTTAAAGGTCCATTCCTGGTGACAGAGGTGCTGGAGGGAGATCGGTATGCTATAAAGTCTTTGGTGAATAAGCGGACATATAAGTATGCGCATGAAGCTTTAAGGAGCATGCCGACAGAAGAGATTCCTAAGGAATTGGATATGTGTGATGTGTCTGAAAACGTTGAAAGAGACGTTAGAGATTCATTGGTGGATTCCAATGAGAGCGAAAACGTTGAAAGAGACGTTAGAGATTCATTGGTGGATTCCAATGAGAGCGAAAACGTTGAAAGAGACGTTAGAGATTCATTGGTGGATTCCAATGAGAGCGAAGACGTTGAAAGATACGTCAGAGATTCGTTGGTGGATTCCAATGAGTTAGAAGACGCGCAAAGAGACGACACGAATCCGTTTGAGGACTCAGACGAATAATCTGCGTTGATGGATTTCAATGCGTTAGTTGGGACGCCAAACCCTTAGGTGGGCCACATGTCGAATTGCCAGTGCTAATAGGTACACGAGTTAATGTGTTGACTTATGTGATATCTGGTGATCGGCATTGCGGTAAGCCGATGGGCTGTCCTGGTACAAAGTTAGCATATCTTTGGAATCCGCAGTCAGTCTTCGTAGTATGGGTTTCCTTCTCGCTTCTGTCAGTTAGGTTGGTCTGCATATTAATAATAATAGTTGTAATGTATGAAAAGTTACGTTTAACTAATACTTTTGATTTATTTTGGATGGACTCTTTTCAGACTGAGTTACTTTATTTCTTTAATCTTTTGTTACACACTAGGACGTGTGATCGTCAGGAAGGCCGTGTCGAATCGCTATTAATTTTGTTAAAAGAAAACAACATGTACCAATATTGTCATCTCTATTGAATATTGTCATCTCTGTTAAATAAAATGTGAATGCCATTTTTATCTCCGTCTTCTGTTTATTGTAAGAGCGAGTTCAGCAGAGTTCTCTGTTTCGCGTAGCCTCGGCGTGACAACGTGTTAGAAAGAGAGGAAGAGAACAATCGCGGCGAATTCGATCAGCTGCGTTTCAGACAATGCTTGGATGATGCAAGATTGTGAAATAGGAGTAGTTGCTGAGCGTCATAGAAGAGTGGTCACGAAATGTCACGGCCGAGGAAATGCACAACTCGCAGCAATAATTCAGAGGCGGCTTTAATAATGGATAACCACAACTCCACTCCGACATATGCATGCTACATCTCCCTCCGTTTGAAAAATAATGTAATTATATGTAGTTATTTATTTATTTTTTTTTATTATTTGTTTTTATAAAATTTTTGAAAATTAATGAAAAAATATTTTTATATTAAAGATATTTATATATATATATGTAAGATTAATAATAGTTTTATTTAATATAGGTGTCTTGGTGTGAGTTTTGTAATATAAAAATACACGTTTAAGTTTAAATGTTTCGAATTGTGACAACTTAAATCTCCGACGGCCGTTTTGCTTGCGACTTGCTTCTTTCTTGTTCTTTTCGACTCTCCTCTCCTCTCATTCCTGTGTGACCCTCCTCTGCGTAGCCTTTAATACCACACCTTGCTGCTGCGGTCTGGTAGGGCGTCTACATACTACTTCACATTCGGCCCTCCTGATCCTCATCATCCGTCTCGGATGATAACAGCTCTTCATCCTCTGCCACGAACTTCCACAGCTTCATGTTGTCGCAGCTTGTCGCTGTGATGTTTGTTCCTTCGACGTTAGTTGCTGATTTCTTTACATCATATCGACCGTTGCGCTTCACATTTACGATCTTGTATGGACCAAGGAATTCGCTCGCCAATTTACGCCCTGCTACGAATTGTGTTCTTTTGATGGCAACGAGGTCACCAAGTTGTCAGCGTAGTTGGCCTTGTAGCTTGCTTGAGCTTTCTCAATGTTGCGTTTGGCTTCGGCACGCAAAGATTGATGCGCATTGGGAAACCGAAAATGCTTGCCCATTCGGTTAGCTTCTTTACAACTTCTTCGTATCCTGTTGACTTAACTGGGAAAAGCCAGACGAACTTGGAGAATGCATCGACAACTGCTAGTATAAACTTGTAGGCTTTTGATGTCGCATCCATGGGGCCTAGATGGTCGATTGGCAAAGTGTGGAGGGGTACATCTCCCTTGTCAATGCTGTGCAAAAAGCCCTCTTGCTTGTCTAACTTCTTGCTGTGTATGATACAACGGATACAATTAGAAATGAATTTTGACACCTTACCCTCCAAGTGTGGTATAAAATACTGCTGCTTAATGCTATGCATTGTCTTCTGTACAGCGAAATGGCCATCTTCGTGGGCGTTGGCTATCACCTCACACTCCATCATCTTTGGAACCACCAAAAGCTCGTTTCCAGCGAATTCTTTAAAGAGTAGACCTCCTTTCATCTTGTAGTCTTCGTACGGTCCTGCTTGAAGGCTTTGAACAACTGCCTTAACATGTTCATCCTCTTGCTAAGCCTTCACCAAGCGGGCAGAAAGTTCCGTTGACACCATAAGGACATTCTGTGGGTGGCGACTTAGATGATCTACGTGTTTCATCTTTTCTCCAGCACGGTGTTCTATATCGGGAGTAAAGCCTTGTATGTAAAGCACCCATTGCTGCACATCTCTTGGAACATCTTCTTTGGTCGTTGCTTGCTTAAAAGCTGCACAGTCGGTTACTAACTTGAGCCGGATTCCTAGCAGATAATGACGGAATTTCTTCAATGCTAAGTATGCGGCTTTAATTTCCAAACAGTACCTGTGCTTTTTAGATTCAGCTTCGGACGCCTTTTTGCTCCAGAAGTGGACGGGGTGAAGCTTTCCATCGAACCCCTGCATCAGCATTGCTCCGAATCCATCTTTGGATGCGTCAGTGTGTAACTCAGTATCAGCATCTCTCGCGTATATGTGCAAGATCGGTTCACAAGTTAGCAGCTTTTTTAACGATTTTATTGACTCAATCTGTGCAGGACCAATCTTAAATTCGGGGTCTTTCTTCAATTAGTTAGTTAGTGGTCGAACGACTTCAGCGTACCGTGGAATAAACTTTCTGAAAAAACCTGTCAGGCCAAGAAACGACTGAATGTGTTTGATGTTTTTGGGAGTTGCGAAATGGCTAACAGCCTTTGTCTTATCGGATCCAGGCCAGATCCTTCCATTTTCTACCATATGCCCCAAAAAACATATGCGCTGCTCCAGGAAACTGCATTTCTTCCATTTTATTTTTAAGTCGAACTCGGCTGCTGTTTCCAGTACTCTTTTTGTCTTTTCCATGCATTCGTTCACGGTTTTGGAAAATACGACAATGTCATCCATATATAACTGCATCACGTCTTCGTTTATAAGCTTCTGAAATATATGGTTCACGAACCGTATAAAGGCTGCTGGTGAGTTCCAGAACCCGAATGGCGCTTTATTAAATTCAAATAAGCCTTCTCGTGTTACAAAAGCGGTGAACGGTTTGCTGGCCTCCTCGACGGGCACGTGGAAAAACCCATTTTCCAGATCCATAATTGTGAAATACTTAGCGGCTTGCAGCTTTTCTAGAACGTCTTCAATGAGTGGCACCGGGAATTGATCTTGCAACACCATACTGTTCAATTTGCGATAATCGACACAGACCCTTAGCGTTTGATCTTTTTTTTAACAACAACGATTCTACTAGCTACGTGTGAAGACGATTCACGCACAATAGCTTTTTCTAGCCATTCGCTTACTTGATTCATAACTGCTTCTGCTTCATCTGCGGATAAGCCACTTGGCGACTGACGAAAAGATTTTATAACTCCATCTGGCGTTGGGCACTGCTTTCGTGTGCCTGTAGCGTCTGAAGCGATGAGGATAATTAGTCGATCCTAAATTATACTTTTAAAAAGCCAAGTTCAAGCCGGTTTAGCCTAAAAGTATACTATAGGAGGAATGGGTATATGCAAGTGCAGTGAAAGCTCTGGGAGTAGGGCCAGCTGATTAGGTTAAAGCTGAGCTTTGGCTCGGCGCGAGCGCAGGCAGCTTAATTAGCCCCGTTTCCGGCTTGAACCCTTTTCTTCAAACCGGCGGCGCTTACAGACGCTAAATTTTAGAAGTTATTAATCCTGAGGCATCATGGCCTGATAAGAGATTTTTTTTGCTACTTTCGCTATTTTTGGTAAGATAAACTATTTTTCTTCTCAGAGCTGGGGGTATTTATTAATAAAAGATTTTTTTCCTTGGTCACTCCGGCACCCCTTCTACCGTGCTCAGAGGAACACCCCTTGTAAGGTGTCCAGAGGAGCACCCTTCTGCCGAGCTCAGCGGAGCTCTCCTTTTAAGGTGCTCAGCTCCTTAGAGCCAGCAAAGCGTAGCCCCTTCGCCAGAGTCCAGCGGGGCACCCCTTTGGGAGTGCCACGCGGAGTAACATTTCGTCCAGTGTGTAGTAATGAATACTCATTGTTAAAAAGAGAAAAATAAGTGAAATGAATTCGGCCTAAGTGAAGCCTACAAAGTCGGCAAAAATAAAGTCAAGGCTGTACAAAAAAAAATAGAAATGTGGGTCTCAGTCCTTAAGACTAACGAAGTCAAAGGAGTTAAACGTTAATTTACGTTCAAAGTCTGACTTCAAAGAGTTAAAAAAAAAGACGAAGTCTTCCAATGCCTTCCAATCATGAATGATCAGACGAAATGAAAAGAATATGTGTACAATTAAAAGCCGTGAGATACGCGAACAATAAGAAAATAAAAGTCAATGATAAAGAAAAAAAAAATTGTTAAAAGTTTGGAAAAATTTAGATCGTAAATTATACATATGTAATTCCGTATTTAAAACAAAGAAAAGTTTAGGGTAAAATTTTATAAAAAAAAAACGTAAGCGAAGAATGAAAAAAAATGTATATTATGTAACGAAGTGCGAAGAATTGTGGCAGTGCGGTTTAAACGTTGTCTATTAGTTTTTTTATAAATCATTATTTAGCGCAACCTTATTCTCCGCGGGAAGATCGATCGGCCGTAGCGGAGCATGAACGTAAGTCCACCATTAATTTCTTTTTGGTTTTGAAATAAAGCACAATTCTTGCACTAGAAAAATTATAATTTCAAAACAATTAAAACAAGAAGAAAGAAAAATATTATATATGTTTAAATCGTAAAGAGCTTGTAAATATTGAATTGCATTGAAGCTTTATATACTTTATATGAATTAATTGAAAACAAAAAAAAATAATATATACTTAATCTTAAGTATTACTTATATCTTAAGTATTCCCTTCAGTCAAAATATTTATTGTTAAGATAGTAGGTGATTAAAAAAAAAATGAATATGAATTCATTTTATTTTTTTTTTATTAGCCGAACCAAACCAAGGGGTCCACAGTCATAGGGTGTTAAGTGACTCCTCTGCCAAGGCTCTCTCTCTCTCTCTCTTTCTCTCTCTCTCTCTTTCTCTACCTTTTTAGCAGGACTTTATTTGTTTTTCGTTATTTCTCCCGGCTGTTTATCTAGCACTTTATTTTTTTTTTTGTCGCAGCACGCTCAAGTCTGGACTTATTAATAATAATGCATAACGAAAAGAAGAGACATTGTGTGTTGGCAAGACCACCACCCCCAAAGCCGACGAGCTAGAGCCGGAAACTAAAGCGTGCCCCGCACACACAAATGTCTGGTTAAAGAAATTGTTTCTATCGTTACACGTTACAGTTCTAATTAATTATTATTAATACGAGAAGTGGCGCCCAACGTGGGGCCTTGTTGAGTTTACTCACTCACTAGGATTCCCGATTAAAGAAATTCGAAGATTTGTTAATGCTACTAAATTTTCTCTTTCCTTCACACTAATTTTTAAATTCTTCAAAAATGCAAAATTTACTTTAAATATCTTTAGGAATACAAAATTATCAGTCATAGATGATTGTTTTGGCCAAGGAATAAATAGAGTGGGTTTTCTGAATTTGTCTTCTTCTTTACCTAACCAATGCTAAAGTTTTAATAAATCAGGAATACAGAATTATTAAATTACGATTGATTTTTTTGGCCGATTTAGAGAAATTCTACTTTATTGGTTGGAGGAGTATTTAACTATTGATTTTCGTTAAAATCTTTTCGGCTCGGAATTTGTAGGCACTTTTTGCGTTAGGAAGTGACTCAACCCCAAAGGATAAGCGAATTTTCAAATGTTAACGGAATGTTACAGCAGATTTGGTTGGAATACAACAGAAGAAATTTCAATAATTTTGTTGACCACAAATCAGTGTAAATAAATTGAGTACATTCCTTTATGTATATATATACGAAATTAAAGGATAAACTCAAGCCTAGCTACTATCCCTATCCATTTCTTGTGAGAATCTTGGCAGGTATTGACTTGTGTGACGTCAGGTATTGTGTTCGGCTAATAATAATTTCTGATATCATCTATTATACATTTCAATTTTTATTTTTATCCGCGTTATTTTTTTTTATTTTGGTTTGTTACAATTTTTTTTTTTTTTTGTTATATCAAATTATTTTACTGGTTATATTTTTTTTTTTTGTTAAGTTGGTTATCGATTGAATTTAGACGTTATTCTTAGCAATTATAGTATACTTAAAAAAAAAAATGAGTGCCGCCCGATCACCAAATAAAGGAGTCATGGACAAACCAAACTCCGTTTGTCTATTATGCAAGACTTAGGTGAAGTCCGGTGCAGACGTTTTTAGAACCTCATGCAATCACGAATTTCACAAAAAGTGTATCGAAGTACATTTTAAAAAGAGCGAAAAATTTCCCTTCTTCCAGCTGGTGTGTAGACCAGTGCCTGACAAGGCGAGTCAAGGTTTGCAAACTAGGTCACAATCTAGAAGCCGCCATGTAGAAGAACAAAGGTTGTTAGATGACGTGGCTAGCACATCGCAAAGCGCGTTAAGTTCACGAGGCAGGGATGTAGAACACCCGGAAGCTGAAGGCGCTCTGTCATTACTCTCGATGGAGAGAAGGTTACTCTAAACTCTAACAGAGAAAATGGCCGAGATTATTCAAAGTTCGGTAATAGAGAGTGTCCAAAGGCTGTTAGCAACTCCCGCACCAGGCGAAAATATAATAATTCCTCCATCCCCCGGGCCAAGAGTTGACAACAGGTCCTTTTATAGTATTAGGAATGACCGCGATACTGGCATGGGGGTGGGAAATTCTGGTTCTCCTAGTTCGCATATATCGGATTTATTAAATAGGCACGACAAAGTCGTGCAGATTCTGAATGGATAGAAGATGAAATTTTCCGGAACGGGAGTGTCTGTTGAAAATTTTATATATACAGCAGAAGCTCTCACTCACCAGACGTTAGGGGGAAATTTTGGGGTTCTGTGTAAGAATGCTAGTGTTCTTTTCGAGGGAAAAGCTCTTGAATATTATTGGCGATATCACAAGACAGGTGAAGTCCGCTGGGACAGCTTGTGCGCGGCCCTGCGGTCGCAATTTTGAATTGCTAGAGACGATTGTGATATCGAAGAACTCATTCGCAATAGAAAGCAAAAGCCAAATGAGTCATTTGACAATTTTTTTGAAGGTATAGCGGTCTTGATAGATCAGTTAGAAGTTCCGTGGTCTCCGGTTAAAATAGTACGGGTGTTAAAGAACAATTTAAGGCCTGAGATAAGGCATGAGATAATGAATGTTGAGGTGAGAGGAGTCTCAGAATTGAGAAGCATTCTTTGACGACGTAAAAAGATCGCACGGATATGTGAGAGGCACTCCATTTAGACGGGAAGTTGGCGAGCTGCTGCAAGATGAGGGACACGAGGATGATAGTGAAGTTGAGTCAGTAAAAGATTTAGAGATTGAAGCCCTTTCTTTAATATGCTGGAATTTTCGTAAAGAGGGGCATCGATATCAAGATTGTGTGGCGGAGAGGAGAGTTTTTTGTTATGGCTGTGGAGCCACAAACACTTATAAACCAAGTTGTAAAAAGTGTTCAAAAACTCGAAATTCGGCACGTCGAAGTCAGCTTTCAAACCGAAGACTCCGAGTGCCTCCCGAAGCCAAGCCACTATGACCGACGAATAGTGGAAGGTTCTATACCTTCACTACTTATTCACCCGGACGGACAAAAATGCGATGATAGCTCACTGCTTCATTGCAAAATTGACAAGCTGAGTAAATTACATGTACAGGGAAAAGTAATATCAGATAATGCGATAGTAAAATCGAGGAGTGCAGGACGCATGAAATCCTTTTGGCAACAAGTTAAAAAATGTGCACTAGGGCTAGCATATATATCTGCTTCACAATTGTTATTGGACCGCACTATGTTTGGGTTGCTGGACTCGGGTGCGTCAATAAGCTGCTGTGGAGGTAGTCTAGCTCGAGAGATCGTTGAGAAGAAGATTAGCTTTAAACCCATTAGGAAAAACGCAACCAGAGCAGACGGAAGTCCACAGCAAGTTATAGGGCGTTTGAAGGTCGAGGTGGAATATGGAAATGTTAATAAGTACATAGATTTTTATATAGTGCCATCCTTGAAACAAGATCTATATTTGGGTATAGATTTTTGGAAGACATTTAATCTCTTGCCTAAAAATTTAGAGCTGGAGAGCCTGAGCAATACGCCTAATTCAGTCCAGGAAAGCGTCAGTGTAGACAAGCACGAGTTATCTATTGGCGACAAATCTAGGTTGCATAAGGTGATAAGTGGTTTTCCCTCTTTTTCGCAAGAAGGACTAGGGAAGACAAATTTGATTATGCACTCTATAGAGGTGGGTAATGCGAAGCCGATAAAGCAGCGGCATTTCCCAGTCTCGCCGGCAGTAGAAAAGTCTATGTATGCCGAAATAGACAGGATGTTGCAGCTCGGGGTGATTGAAGAATCGGAAAGTGCGTGGTCCTCGCCAATAGTGATGGTGACAAAGCCAGGCAAGGGGCGTATTTGCCTCGATTGTCGCAAAATAAATAGTGTAACGGAAAAGGACGCTTATCCGCTCCCCCAAATTAACGGAATTTTAAGCCGACGTGTACGCTATTTGGGCCACATCATAGGGGACGGCCATATTAGAACCGACCCCGAGAAGGTCAAGGCAATTCCTGATTTCCCGGTTCCGAAAACTTTACGAGGCTTGAGAAGTTTTATGGGTTTATGTGGTTGGTACCGAAAATTCGTGCCGAATTTTGCAGCTCTGGCTTCTCCTTTGTCGGATTTGATGACTACTAAGCGTAGGTTCTGCTTGACACCCAAAGCAATGAAGGCCTTTGACTTATTGAAAATGCATCTCAACGAAGCTCCGGTGTTATGTAGTCCTGATTTTTCTAAACCGTTTGCTATACATTGTGATGCCAGCAAGACGGGTGTGGGGGCAGTTTTAGTGCAAGTAGCAGAAGGTGGAGATGAGCGTCCGGTAGCATTTATATCGAAGAAGTTAAACAAGGCTCAATGAAATTATACAGTTACCGAGCAAGAGTGTTTAGCAGCAATCGTAGCTCTCAAAAACTTTCGGGCGTACGTGGAAGGGCACGAATTTACTATTGTGACGCTTCACGTCACGCTTCTTTAAAGTGGCTTATGTCCAACCACGACCTTAACTCTCGATTAGCTCGGTGGGCCCTAGCGTTGCAGAGATATCGATTTAAAATCGAGTATCGAAAAGGGTCGCTAAATGTGGTACCGGATTCATTATCGCGAGTTAAAGAAGAGGGGTTGGCAGCGCTCGATCTGCAAGAGGGTTTTCTCGTCGATTTAAAGTCCCACCATTTCAAATCTGTGGTTCCTAAAGGATTGGTTCCTGAGATCCTTTTCCAAGTGCACAATACTCCCTTGTGCTCTCATGGGGGCATTCATAAGACCATAGAAAGAGTACGGAGGTATTATTTCTGGCCTGGTCTGGTGGCCGATGTCAAAGCTTATGTTAACGCTTGCGAGGTGTGCAAAACCACGAAATCGACAAACTGTTCTCTGAGACCACCATTGGGAAAAGCTCCTGAGACTCAGCGGTTTTTCCAACGCCTTCACGTGGATTTTCTGGGGCCGTATCCGCGCTCGAGGAGTGGTAATATTGGGATATTCATTGTACTGGATCATTTCTCAAAATATGTATTTTTAAAACCGGATAAAAAAATGAACGCTTCACTGGTAGTTAACAGTGAATTATTTATGACGTTCGGTGTGCCAGAAACCATTGTTTCTGACAATGGCGCGCAGTTCCGTTCGGAAGAATTTAAAAAGTTAGTTCGGCAGTATGGAATAAGCCATACGTTCACCGCAGTTCCCTCGCCTCAGGCAAATGCCGCCGAGCGAGTAAATCGGTCTGTCACAGCTGGTATTAGAGCATACTTGCGGCCAGATCAGAAAGATTGGGATGAAAGTCTAAGTAGAATATGTTATGCTTTGCGATCCTCTGTGCACTCTAGCATTGGGACTTCGCCCTATTACATGGTTTTCGGGCAGCATATGGTTACCGCAGGGTCAACTTATTCATTATTAAGAAAATTGAATAGGCTCGACGATCGTTCCTTAATGTTTAGTCGCCAAGACTCTTTGGATATGGTTCGGGAGGAGGCGTGTAAGCAGATGGTGAGAAAGCATGAGCTAAATGAGAAAAGATATAATTTGCTCGAGATTAGTGCCCTTTGCGGTGGGTCAGGAGGTGTTTCGCCGGAACTTTAAGCATAGTTGTTTCCAGACCGGATAAAATGCTAAGTTTTTGAAGGCTCGAGTTCGTAAGAAGTTAGGGAGTTCATATTATGAGCTTGAGGACTTGCAAGGGCGAGTCTTAGGTAATTATCACGCCAAAGATATTCGCTAGTACATTCGCTTCAGTCGGTATCAGTCTAGGGTATCTGTTAAAAGCTAGTACCCTAGCCTGATTCTAGCGGGGGGGTATTGTAGCGTCTGAAGCGATGAGGATAAATAGTCGATCCTAAAATTATACTTTTAAAAAGCCAAGTCCAAGCCGGTTTAGCCTAAAAGTATACTATAGGAGGAATGGGTATATGCAAGTGCAGTGAAAGCTCTGGGAGTAGGGCCAGCTGATTAGGTTAAAGCTGAGCTTTGGCTCGGCGCGAGCGCAGGCAGCTTAATTAGCCCCGTTTCCGGCTTGAACCCTTTTCTTCAAACCGGCGGCGCTTACAGACGCTAAATTTTAGAAGTTATTAATCCTGAGGCATCATGGCCTGATAAGAGATTTTTTTTGCTACTTTCGCTATTTTTGGTAAGATAAACTATTTTTCTTCTCAGAGCTGGGGGTATTTATTAATAAAAGATTTTTTTCCTTGGTCACTCCGGCACCCCTTCTACCGTGCTCAGAGGAACACCCCTTGTAAGGTGTCCAGAGGAGCACCCTTCTGCCGAGCTCAGCGGAGCTCTCCTTTTAAGGTGCTCAGCGGAGCACCCCTACCGTAGGGTCCAGGAGCGGACTTCTTAGAGCCAGCAAAGCGTAGCCCCTTCGCCAGAGTCCAGCGGGACACCCCTTTGGGAGTGCCACGCGGTGTAACATTTCGTCCAGTGTGTAGTAATGAATACTTATTGTTAAAAAAAGAAAAAGAAGTGAAATGAATTCGGCCTAAGTGAAGCCTACAAAGTCGGCAAAAATAAAGTCAAGGCTGTACAAAAAAAAAATAGAAATGTGAGTCTCAGTCCTTAAGACTAACGAAGTCAAAGGAGTTAAACGTTAATTTACGTTCAAAGTCTGACTTCAAAGAGTTAAAAAAAAAGACGAAGTCTTCCAATGTCTTCCAATCATGAATGATCAGACGAAATGAAAAAAAATATGTGTACAATTAAAAGCCGTGAGATACGCGAACAATAAGAAAATCATGTCAATGATAAAGAAAAAAAAAATTGTTAAAAGATTGGAGAAATTAAGATCGTAAATTATACATAAGTAATTCCGTATTTAAAACAAAGAAAAGTTTAGGGTAATTTTATAAAAAAAAACGTAAACGAAAAATGAAACAAAAATATATATTATGTAACAAGGTGCGAAGAATTGTGGCAGTGCGGTTTAAACGTTGTCTATTAGTTTTTTTTATAAATCATTATTTAGCGCAACCTTATTCTCCGCGGGAAGATCGATCGGCCGTAGCGGAGCATGAACGTAAGTCCACCATTAATTTCTTTTTGGTTTTGAAATAAAGCACAATTCTTGCACTAGAAAAATTATAATTTCAAAAGAATTAAAACAAGAAGAAAGAAGCTTTATATACTTTATATGAATTAATTGAAAACAAAAAAAATAATATATACTTAATCTTAAGTATTACTTATATCTTAAGTATTCCCTTCAGTCAAAATATTTAGTGTTAAGATAGTAGGTGATTAAAAAAAAAATGAATATGAATTAATTTTATTTTTTTTTTATTAGCCGAATCAAACCAAGGGGTCCACAGTCATAGGGTGTTAAGTGACTCCTCTGCCAAGGCTCTCTCTCTCTCTCTCTCTCTCTCTTTCTCTACCTTTTTAGCAGGACTTTATTTGTTTTTCGTTATTTCTCCCGGCTGTTTATCTAGCACTTTATTTTTTTTTGTCGCAGCACGCTCAAGTCTGGACTTTTTAATAATAATGCATAACGAAAAGAAGAGACATTGTGTGTTGACAAGACCACCACCCCCAAAGCCGACGAGCTAGAGCCGGAAACTAAAGCGTGCCCCGCACACACAAATGTCTGGTTAGAGAAATAGTTTCTATCGTTACACGAAAACTGTTATCGATTAATTCAATTACCTTCTCTTTGTATTGGGGCGCCACTACAATGTCATTGTGTTCCTCGAATACGCTGAGAACGTTACCTGAATATTCCACTAAGCACTTTTGCTCAGAAACAAGGCTTTCGAATATGAATCCATTGGTATCAGCTGAGAGCTTGAATTTCTTGATAAAGTCATATCCCAACAGCGCACTATACTCCATCGCACCATTTGGCACCACCAAAAATTGGTGCTCTGTGTGCAACTAGTCAATCTTTACACGCGAGTTATCCCTCGGACCTTAAAGGACGTCGTCTTGACCGAATTTTTCCAGTTAGGTTTTCCAGTTATATGTATTTGTTGAAATAATAAGGCGTTGCGTTTATATATATATTCGATTGTTATAAGACGTTTTATTAAAGCGTGTGTTCTCTTTTTCAGTCAAATCAGAAGTGAGTTTTATTTCAAGCAACTGAAGCTAACATGTAGTTCAAAAATGTATATATAAGTATTTCTCAATGTGCTGACGCTTACTCTAAGAGCTAACATTGTTGTGCAAAATGTATACATAAATATTTCTTGATATGCTGACGCCTACTCTAAGACCACCAAAGTGCTGGCTCTGCAGCAAGCCGGATGCATGTGTAGCATGGTTTCTTGCAACATCGTTGTCATTGCCCTCTTGGTGTTGTAATGCTGATCGCTCTAGTTGTAGGTGCGGGGTGGCTTGGCTGGAGGGGTGGTGTATGATACCGATGGGTCGGTAACTCGTGCATTGAAAAAGCCTATTGGCGTCGTGCTCTTATTGCCTAAGCCACGCAAGGTAGATGCACTTTTAAACATGTCAACATTGTTCATCTTTTTCATCACGTTTTCATTTACGATAGTGACGTCAGAGCCAGTGTCGACAAGACAGTCAACATGCACATCATTTATAAGAATTGTTTTTAGACGGCGCAGATCTGCAACAATGTGTACTTTGTTGTTACCTTGAGTACAATTGCGGGATATATGCCCATTCTCATTGCAACGGAAGCCTTCGTTTCGTTTATGATCTGGTGAACCGCAATTATAACAACGCTCTTTACGTGATTTGTTTACTGCATCTTTGCTAGTACAGCCCACTGAACTTGAGTCACTGTTCTTCTTCTCGTTACTTTTCTTTTCAGGTTCTTGTGTCAGTTCATAGATTTCGTACTCTGCTTTAAGTGCCTTATATGTCTTGCACCGGTACATAGCAGATTTGTACTCGCTTTTATCTGTAGGCCATTGACAATGTGACGTAACACTGCTGCCTCCTCGACATCGCCTGTACTTGCCAGCTTTTTCATTCGGAGAATATAAATTATTAGGTCCTGTTCTCCTTCGTCTCGTCGTCTCCAGGTTGCAGAAGTTTTGTCCGTTTACGTTTGGGCATTTGTGGTTTAGCGAGTAAGCGTCGTTGTTTGTATCATTATAAACTAGGTAATTAGGAGCTATTATGAATTGTGTATTATTTATAGGTAATGGGATTAATCTTGCCATTTTATAATTCGTTTGCTTAGAAATAGGGATTTCGACATTGGAAATGATTTTTTCTTTGTGGCTTAGTGTGTTCATTTTGATTAAACTGTAAATTTGTTGTTCTGTTTTAATTGGGAATTTTTGATCTTCGAATATGCATTTAATTTTTGTTATTTCTTCTTCTCTCTATTTAATATTAATTTTGGAATTACATTAATAATTTTCAAGTAAAGTACTTTCAACAATATCGTTTAAATGATTAAGTAGTAGTTCAATATTATAATTTAATCTGTTCATGTATTGTAGTTTCTTAATTTGTTCTTCATTTTCATTAAATTCTTTATAAACAGTGTTTTGATAGTTATTGAAGAACTTGCTAATTAAGAGTTGCTCATTATTAATATGATTTGTGATATTTTGGAAACGGATTAATATTTCATTATTAATGGTGTTCTGTACTTTGAGGTTTTTGGATGTTTCTATTGATTTAATTTTTAGTTGTTGGATATCTTTATCGATTTGGGCTGCGTCATTGGCGTCCATAGTCCGTTTATAAGACCTCTTTTATGTCTTTCTAAAGGGATAAGTGTATGGATTTTGTTTTGTGCTTGTGCGAGTTTTGCATTTAACACATATATTGAATCGGTTAGGGTCCTATCGTCTTGAAGGGTTTTAACAGTGTTACGTAACTTTTCAACACATTGGGTATACTCGTTAAGGTCAATGATGTGGCTTATTTTCTTGTAATTTTCTATTACAAATGTCTGTCCCAATTGGATTTTTGCTAGGAGTTTGGACTCATCAAATTTGTGGATGCTGATGGATTGATGTGCCCCATGGGCGAGTCTGGAATGCAATTGGTAAATTCTGGTCAGTTTGGTGGTTTTGTGATTTTCCTAATTTTTGATTTGTGTAACTTCTGTCTTTTGATTGTTGTTAGAGTCTTGCCATGGTCTCGTAGGACTTTATGTAAGGAGAATCGGGGTGTAACCTTATTTCTTCTGTTCTCTTTCCTAAATATGCTTGTATTGGGGTCTAGTTGCATGGGTTCAATTCTGTTCTCGTTTAGTTTTCCTATTCTCTGTTGTGTTTTGTTGGTTAACAATTCTTTTACCTCCGAGCATAGTTTGTCTCTAAATACGTTTAGTTTCTGTAAATAGTCATGTTCGTTGTTGAATTCTGTTGTCTGGCAAAACGAGTGAGTTCTGTTAGTTTAGTGGTGGAGTGGATCGCATTGTTATAAGTAGTTACCGTTTCAGACATCATTTCTTCGTGATCAAGTGGTAGATTATGTCGTTTCCGAATGAAGTCGTTCTACTGGCGAATTGCTTGATGATTGTTGGAAGGAAGTGACGTGTAGTGAAATATTAAATTTGGAACAAAAGCTATGGAATATTTCGCTCGAGAATTCTACTCCCTGATCGCACACGAGTTCTTTCGGAATTCCGAACTGGCTAAGGAAGTGTTGCAAGGATTTTATGCAGCTGATACTGTTTCTACTGGGAATAGGGTAAACAGAAGCGAATTTTGAAAATTTGTCGATTATTGTTAAATTGAAATTATTGTTGATCGTGTAGATATCTATGTGAATTATGTCGAGTGGTCCTTTAGGAGTTTTTGGTATTTCGAAAGCGATTTTCTGGGGTTGTCTATCGTATTTAAATTTCAAACAAGTTTCGCAGTTCTTGATTAACTTAGAAATTTTGTTTTTCATGTTTGGGAAGTATACGTCCCGTTTGAGGTGGGAAAATGTCTCATCAATGCCTCTATGATTGCTCTTTAAGTGGTAGTCGTTAATAAGTATTTCTTTGTCTGGTATATTTATAATATCAGGGAGAAGAGTTTTGCATCTGATAAGTTTAAATTTTCCCTGCGCGAAATATGTTGAGAAGGCTTGTTCGATAAGTAAGGTAGTCGGGTCGGATGCAAGGAAGGCGTATACTCTGTTGGGTTTTAAGGTTTGTACTAGAATAGATCGAAGGATGGTTGGGTATATTCTTTCCTAATTTTATTTTTAAAGGTGGCAAATAGTTCCTGTAGAGGGTCCTTCATTTCCATCGTTACTCTGCTGTAGGGGTGTCTCGTTATGATTCAAGCTCGGGTCTATTCTGCTTAATGCATCTGCTATTACGTTTTGAGAGCCTTTCTTGTGTATTATTTCGAAATCGTATTCAAGGAGTTGTAGTCGCCATCCAATTATCTTTGAGTTGGGCTCTTTAAAGTTCATAAGCCAAGTTAATGGTTTATGGTCTGTGATTATGGTGAACTTTATTCCGAAAAGGTAGGGTTTGAAGTATTTAAGTATTACACTACGTGTCACTATTTTATGTTAATTTGTTCATAATTGTTTGTATGTATGTGTGATGTTGGCACTCGACTTGCTATGTAGCGGTGATTATCAGCGTTTGATTTCACACGAGCACACTACGTATTTTGTTAAGCTGGAGTCGCACATTTGTACTTTTACTTCTTTCACAATAACTTACAGAAATATACTAATTAAGAGATAGATCTCCATTCCAGTTTCCGGCTACGCCAGTTATCCCTCGGAGCTTAAGGGACGTCGTCTTGACCGAGGTTTTCCAGTTAGGTTTCCCAGTTATATGTATTTTTTGAAATAATAAGGCGTTGCGTTTATATATAAATTAACAAAATTGATTAAATTTTGTTTTTTCAAAAAAGCCACATGCTTTATTGTGGAGTTGGATTAGAACTGAACTTAAACAATCTATTGACTTAAAATTATACTTCTGCTGCCGCTGAAGCTTGCCGTTGCTGCCGCTGTCGCTTGTCGCTGTCGCTGCCGGATGTAGCCGCTGCAGTTGTCGCTAAAGGTGTCGGGTGTCCAGCACCTGGTCCCACGGTTTGGGCGTTACGCAAGGTGCTGATCGTCCAAGTTGATTCTGCTGATGCAGCGCACGTGGAGATGGTTATGTGTGACCAATATTTGGTCGTTGCTCCCATGGTGTCTTCTGCTGAATCGTTGCGCGTGTTGTTACGGTGCGTTTAGGTGCATTGGCACTGGCGATGTATGGGCGCGGTAATGTGTGGCCTTAACTCCTCCCCCTTTAAATGCGGACGTCCTCGGCCGCCAGTTGAACTTAACTTTGATTTGTTGTTTCGCTGTTCACTGCGTAATGACGACTTTAGCTGTTCTTGATTTTATAACTTTGATTGGCAGCGCAATTATGAGCGTCAGTAATAAGATGTAGATACTGATGTTAGTGATTGCCTTTGTATCTTGGTCTTCCTTCCTTTTTGCCGTACTATTGAAGTTTAGTTCTTTTATCATTTCTAATGATAGAACTTCTTCTACCATGCTTTTATTGTTAACGATTTGTAGCACTGGTGGTAATGGGTCGGCGTGTACATACTCTTGTTTGTGTAGGAAGTTCCTTTTATATCAATCGATGCATTCTTGGCTTGGATAGTATAAGTTCCGTGTAAATTTAGTTTCTCTTCGTCAATAGTGACTGTTCCATTAAAGTCATTCAACAGTATTGTTCCGGGCAGGATTTCCTCGTGTTCCGGGATGTGTTGGCTGTTCATTTGCAAGCAGTTTGATTGATTTGATTTCAGAAGTGCAGCTTCGCAGGTATTATTGCTTAGATCTATTAGGTTTTCTCTTTTACATAAAGTCTTATCATTAATGGTTTCGCAAACTTCATTGATTCCGAATTCTGTTTCTTTACATTGAATTATTAAATCAAATTTTATTTTATTAATTACATTTCTTTTCTTTATAGGTTTCATTATAATTTTTTGACATAGATTTTCTTCTATTTTGGGCAGACTGATAATGTACAGATTATCTTTTCCATTAGAAGATACTTTAATTTTGGCGAACTCAAGTAATTCCTCTATATTAATAAACAAATTGTTGGAATTTTGTACCAACTTTTCTATTAGTTGAATTTCGATACTTGATAATAAAATGGAATTAATTGTGTTCGTCTTAGCCCAATTTATTGCGTAGATCATATTTGTTAGTTCTTCTTTGAAGATTTTCAGTTTGTATTTTAATATTTCGATTTCTATATTATTAATTGATTCTTTTTCTTGAGTGAATTTCAATATAGCATTTGTGCTTTCTCTTATTTCTTTAATCTTGTCACTTAGAAGTCTGTTTATTATGACTTGTTTGTTGTTGTTTTCTAGTTGTTCATTCATTTTACTTAAAATTATTTCGTGATCATGATGATCTGGGCTTCCAGCTAGCCATTTCCAGGCAGAGCCGAGCATATTTAATGATCTTCTAGATCTTATGTTTTTAGGTCTTAATCTATTTAAATCGTCTCTGATTTGGTTTAGTTCTAATGAAATGATTGGTGCGAGATGATTGGGTAGTGATGAGTTTATGGAATTTTCGAGCACTTGTAATGCTTCTTCATATTTTTTGATATTAAAAACGTGTATAATTTTGACTGAGCTGTTCTGAATAGCTGCGGGGCCAATTTTTATGGTTACTAATTGAGAATTCGTGTAATCTAGTATGGTTGCCTTCCCGAGACATGACGGTAAAAACAATAATCTGTAAATTGTAGTTAATTTTTTAAATTATTCTTGTGTACTATTTTCCCTGACTTAGTTGTAATGGTGGAGTTACCATTTTCTGCGACTATTTCTTTTTTATATCTTGGGGATGCTTTGGAGCCTAGTCTTTTGTTTATTTTAACGTAAACTTCTTCTCCTAGTTCGTATGATCGGGGGTTGTGTTTCAGATATTTGTGTGCCTATTATTTTGTTCTTAATTTCTTCCCTTTTCTTTTCTATTGCTTCTGGAGTGTTTGCTATGTAACTTCTAAAAAATGTTTCGATGGGTTTTTCTCTAGTTACTGAGTGTATTGATTGATTATATTCTTGGGTCGCTTTGAATACTAGATCTGTGAAGGTAAGTTCGTTATAATCTTTCTTGAGACATCTAATGATTTCAGTAATATCGGTCGGATATAGTAACTATATTTAACTTGCGATAATCAATAACAATTCGATACTTTCGTTTCCCTGATGCATCCAATTTTTTTGGTACAACCCAAACTGGTGCATTATACGGAGATCGAGAGGGTCTTATGATTTCGTCGTTTAACATTTCCTTAAGTTGCCTTTCGACTTCTTGTTTCAGAGATACTGGGTATTGGTAATGCTTTGTGTAAATTGGAATATCTGAAGAAGTTCTTATTTCTCCAATTACATTAGTAGTGTAAGTCAGTTTTTGGTCTGGATCAGTAAAGAGTGATTTGAAGGTAAACGATAGGTTGTTTATAATCGCTTTCTGGCTTTCGGACATGTGATTGGTTCTCACTTTAATATTATTAACAGACTGAGTTTGAAGTTGTTTAATACGGAATTGCCTATCACCATTGACTCTAAGAATGTCATTTCTGACATCGATAACAATGTTAAACTGTTTCATGGTATCATTACCAAGAATAGCATGGAAAGTTTTTAGAGTTGGTAGTAAAAAGAATCGGATTCGTATGTCGTGTAGACCAAAAAGATTTAGAAAGGTATGATGGGTAATTGGTATTTGGCCTCCTACCGAATTTGCATAAAAAGTTTCTTTGTTAGGTTTCGGATTTTCTATTGGAGATGGTTGAATGTAGTTTTGGTTGGAGCCTGTATCTATTAAAAAGTTCAGGTGTTTTCCGTCCCTCGTTCTACATTGGAAATACGGTAGAGAGGAACGATTTAGGCCAAAAAATTGACATCTGACATATCGGTTATTTCCATGCCGGATTTTTCGAGATATGCTTGCATTTCGTCATCATAAGGGTTTGAAAACCCTTCTGATTCTGGCATTGCATATTAATTATCTTCGCTTCTATAACTGAAGTCTTGTTCTGGATGAATATTGAAGTCGTATTGATCTGTTTCAAATTGTTCTACTGGGTTACCAGTGTTAATGTGAAAATTTCTTTGGAACTTGGGAGGTGGTCCAGAAAGTGGAGGTGGACGCTTGTCTGCGAAATTATTGCGAGGATTCGGATGATTCATATAATTTACTCTAGCAGATCTTATGGATTCATCAACTTCCATGGGTATGGGAGGTGGTTGTGGCTTTGGTGCTAAAGGTCTAGAAGGTGCTTGGAATGTTTGTCTATATGTAGAGATTTGTTGTGGGCCTGTTTGGCGTTGAGGTGGTTGGTAGAAATTTCTGGTCTGATTGGGTATTGTTCTATAGATATCGGGACGCGGTGTGTAATAGAGTTTTGGGTTGAAGTTCTTCCATTGATTTGGATTGTTTTGGTGAACTGGTTGTCTTACTTGAATTGGATTAGTTTGTTGCCTTGGTGGAATAGGTGGTGGATAATGCTTTACCCTAGGTAAGAATGCGTTTCTATGGTCTTGATTGTCAAGCAAATTGCATAAGTGTAATGCATGACTGAGATCTCTTGGTTCTTTCACTGCTAAAAGGCGTGGTAGATTCCCATTGAGTCCTCGTACGAAGGTATCAAGAGCCTTGCTGCGGTAATTATTAGTCAATGCTCTTATGGAATCGGCCGAGTCTTCTTGTACGCTGACCTGGTTAAGGATCAGTGATAATTGATGATAGACTGCCTGATAGAATTCCATGATAGTTAACCGACCTTGGGTTAATGAGAACAGTTGGTATTCGAGAGTCTTTAGATCTCGTTTATCAGCATAATGTTCCGTTAAACATTTGGAAATTGCTTTCCAATTCATCGGAGTTTTGTACGATTCTTACACTGTTTCAGCTTCACCTACTATCTTTGTACGTACTGCTAGTGTCACTTGATAGTACCTATGCGTGTTTTCTTGACCTTCAAAGATAGCCATGATTCTGTCTACGTTCTTTTTCCAGGAGCCAAAAGAAGTTCTGTCTCCAGAGAATTCTTTTATTAGTCGAGTAACGTCCGGTACCTTTTCAGGTTCTTGTCCAAATGGAGCTACGTATCTAACGTCTGACAATGGTTCTTCAGATCCTACTCCTAATGCTTGTCGGATAACTTCTCCTCCTTGGAGAGTATCTCTAATTAATGAAACTATTACGTCTCTGAGTTCTGGACTTGCTACTGGTGTACTAGCTACGTGTGTTGGTCTAGGATGATTAGTTCCTGCTGAACCTAATCCCATAGCTGCCATTGCATCTGATAGGTTTTCTTGCATTTTATTTCTTTGGGTATATTTAGTGCAATTAAGTGGAAAAATACGAATTATGTGATTTATGAAATTGATGAAAGATGAATGTGGTTTATGGGTGCGTTTGTGTTTTTCTAATTGAGACGATATATTTCTTTTTGTTTAAAACCAGTGGCTGGTTTGCTCCTTCTACCTTGGAGGGTCCCGTAGGAATCGCAAGATTGGAGTTTGTTATAATGGGATTTTGTATTGAGTTATCGTTTTACTTTTGTTAAAATTGTTGTATTCTTTGTTTTTCTTGACTTAGTATCTATTTTAACTTTTGTTTTAAATTTCTTTCACTTAATTAGTTTAATTTTTTTCTTTAAAATTGTTTTTGTTTTTTTTTTTAATTGCTTTCTTTGTTTTAAAAATTTCTTTCGCTTTGTTAAATTGATTTCTTAATCACTAAACTTACAGTAAAGTTACAATTATTATATTCGGTGCTCGCATCGCCGACTTCTTAGACTGGGTCCCTTTTCTCCAACGTTGGGGCTACTCGGGAGTCCTTGCGAGTACTTCTTGGCGAAGGATCCTACGAACGGATCTTATAGGATCGGCAGCGATTGGTTGTGAACCCCGTTCGAATATTCGCGGCACCGTTGGTTTTCGGCACTATTATTCGCGGTTATTAACTAGCGGCTACTTAAGGCGCTCTCACGTTAATAACTTGACCTTCGGGCCAATTAACAAAATGGATTAAATTTTGTTTTTTTAAAAAAGTCACATGCTTTATTGTGGAGTTGGATTAGAACTGAACTTAAACAATCTATTGACTTAAAATTATACTTCTGCTGCCGCTGAAGCTTGCCGTTGCTGCCGCTGTCGCTTGTCGCTGTCGCTGCCGGATGTAGCCGCTGCAGTTGTCGCTAAAGGTGTTGGGTGTCCAGCACCTGGTCCCACGGTTTGGGCGTTACGCAAGGTGCTGATCGTCCAAGTTGATTCTGCTGATGAAGCGCACGTGGAGATGGTTATGTGTGACCAATATTTGGTCGTTGCTCCCATGGTGTCTTATGCTGCATCGTTGCGCGTGTTGTTATGGTGCGTTTAGGTGCATTGGCACTGGCGATGTATGGACGCGGTAATGTGTGGCCTTAACTTATACAACGAATAATAAACATGCTTATATATACTCAAGCAAAACAATCAATATAAAACTAATTTATAGCGCTCTATTATTAATACATGAAAAACACTACAACACATTATCGGTCCATCACACACTACCCAAGTGTGCTAACACAATTCGCAAGTATAAGAAATATTCACTGAACCTTGAGGCATGTAACAACTTTGATATTTCATTCCAGAATCCAACCCATTGTCCACATAAAACGGCGAGTAAAGCCATTAAGTTAATAAACTAAGCTACCTTTAAGACACACACACACACTCACACGCATTTATATATAGATATACACACACATTTTGAACACAAATTAATTCGACTAAAAGATCAGTACTCGGACGCCTTTTGTTTAATGGCGACAATCAAGGGCAAACTTTTACCTAGTATCAGAACCAGAGCAACGAGCAAAGTGCCCGAAAATAGTACACCAAACCCTAATCAGGACCTAGTATCTAGGGCACCTAGCGATACTTCCAACATGAACTCTTCCTCCAGTTCCCCACCACCCAACCAGAATATGACAATGGACCGACCAGCCGACATTTTTCAATCCTTGCGCGTCCCAGACCAAATTAGATTTTTGAAGGTTTTTGATGGTAAACCCGAGGATCTCAACGACTTCATATCAAATGTAGAAGAGATCCTATTGTTCATCGGGGGAACTGATCAGACCCCCTACGGGCGAATGCTTCTCAGGGCAATTAGGAACAAAATTGAAGGGAAAGCCAACGACATTCTGAAGGAGGTAGGAACGACATTGAACTGGGATGATATTAGAGAAACATTGTTAATCCACTGTACGGACAAGAGAGACGAACCAACGCTTATGAGCGAACTGCATGGATTGGCTCAAAAGAGCCTGTCTATCCAAAACCTATATGATCAAATTTCAAGTTGTAATGCAGCACTTCATAGGTTGGTAGAAAACAAAGAGTCCGAACCATCATTGATTAAGATTAAGAAACAAATGTTTTCCAGTGCAAGTCTGCACGTATTTCTGGCGGATCTTAGAGGTCCACTTGGAGGCACGATTAGGTCTATGAAACCAGAGAATCTCAGAGAAGCTTATAGATTGGCAATTAAGGAAAGGGATATTTACCTTCGGCAAAGACAAGACAGTTCTGGAAAGCGGAACTGGAATAGTGCTAATCCAGCCTCAGACGCTAACACAAACAACAACCACATTAGAAAGTGCGGATATAATCAACAGGGAAATAATCAGTACAAACAGAATTCAACAACGAACATGACTTTTTAAGGGAATTAAACGAATTTAGAGCCAAACTATACCCAGAAATAGCACTAAAGGCCCAAGAAAGGGTCAAAATTAGAAGAGACAAACTCAACCTGAACAGGGAAGACCCTATTTCTGTAGAACAAGATGCCATAATATTTAGGAAAGAAAACAGAAGGAACAAACTAACACCTAGGTTTTCTCAACATAAAGTGTCAAAAGACAATGGGGTCACAATTGACACCACTAAAGGGCAAAAACTACCCAAAGACAAGATTAGGAGAAGAACTAAGAAGAAAAGTGACTAATCTAATTCCCATCTCGGTAGTTTAGTTAAGATCATTACAGGCAATATGGATGCCGCGAATGAAACTAAAATCAATAACAAATTCTAAGAGATAGAAGGATTAGAAAATAATTTGAGTAATACCATTAAGAATCAACTTATAATTAATAACAATATAATCGATAGATTTAAGAATATTACTGAACACATAAATAATGAACAAAACACCATCAACACATTTGTAAACAATTTCAAAGATAACGTAAATACTAAGATAACACAAGAACACAAAGAAATACACAATTTGTAGTACTTCCTAAGTTTTATTGTTCAGTCCAAAATTTAAATTTATGTACTTAGAATCTAAATGTCCTAAAATTCATAATTTGTACTTTGTAATAATGCGGAGTTTGGGCGGACGAGCAATGGAGACTGCATCAGGAACATTTTGGAGGGATGGCCTGCTACCTGCGACATGCAAGAATCTGGAAACGACGAAAATATAATTGAGCCGGAAATTGGACACATTATCATCATGAAGGCCATGAACGTCAACATCAACTCTTCGTGCGGCCCTTATACCACTATCAACGGCACAGCGATTATTAGCTATAAAAACTGCACCGTAGAGATACATAATATCACCTATGACGATTCCGAAGTTAATAATATAATGTGAAGATCTCCTTACCCAACCCAAGCCTAATACTGGTTAAGAATAACACAAGAAAACTTAATCTACGTCACCTAGAGCTGCAAAATCTGAACAACACTCAAGAAATTTTAGACGTCGAGACGCAACAACACGCCGTTCCGACCGTTCCTTCGTCCTGGCCGTCACTATATTCCAGGGGGGGAGGAGTTACCACCACTGCTTCTTCCCCTACCTCCGTCTCGCTTCCGCCCAACAAAACCGCCACGAGCAACTCATACCTAAGTGACTGCATAATAAAAATTCATTCCAAAAACAGCAACTCAACGGAGAAGTCTATTCTATCTCTGAGCTCAGCCTTTAATTTTCACCAAATATTGGGACTCCAAGTTCGAAGTCCGAGTTCGAGTTGAACTCAAACTCAAGCTCGAGCCTGAGAGTGAGCAAAATTGCTGTGTGTTTAAGCAGGTTTTCCCTTTCCACACTTACTTTCATCCTTTCACGGTGTCTTTCCCTTTCTCCTTTTCCCACTCCCTCTCTCTCTCTATCACTCTCTCTCTCTCTTTCTCTGCCGCGTTCACTCTCTGGCCCGAACAGCGATCGTGGGCCGGCGCTCACGGCTAACAATGGCGGCCTACCGGCCGAAACCTCAGCAGCGTTGCTGTCGTTTCTTGGTCGATCGCTATCTCGTTGGCTGAGCGCCCCACTCTCGCATTCGCAACGAAGATGGGTTTCCATTTCCTCTTGAGTGAGTTTGCAAACAAACTCGCTCTCTTCAGTGGGGCGAGGGCGGAAGAGGGGTTTTTGAGTCTGAGTATTGAGTGTGAGTGTGAGTGCGATCCGTCGGCCAGAGCGGACGTGTTGACTCTCCGGCCAGCCTAGATTCTAGAGTCTCCTCGTCTAGAGAGTGAATCGTCGCCTTTGTAACTTGTAACTGGATCATAGATTGTCGCCGCGACGCGCGAAAAGCGAACCAGTTATTGATCAAATCATTTAAACAAATTAAAACTAAAAAACTAAAAGCCAACAAGCGGTCGCCAAGCATCGTAATTGTGGAAACCAAATGTATTTTCGTCTTTTCGTCGTCGTCAATCAAAAGTGAAAGGAAAAAACAAGATAAACCGAGCCACCAATTTTAACCAAACGAAACGCAAACTGCTAAATAAATCCCAACTAAATAAACTGAACAAATAACAAGTAAGTGAGCTACAGTCGAGTGTGCTCGACCGTGATATACCCGCTACCCAGCTCAAATATACTAAAATATACCAAAAAGTATTTTTTGGTATATTCGGTATATTTGTACATTCATATTCCATCACATCCTAAATATCGCATAAAGTATGAAATATACCATGCACGGTCACAGAAACAAGCCACGTGCAGCTGCCTATGGATTTTCCCATACAAAACTGTTTCTTGAATAACTTCCAAGTTTTTCATCCGGTCGCGACTAAATTCTCGTGAATCATCGAGACTGTTGTTATCTTTGTATGTGCCAAAACTCGAGACTGTCCTTAATTTTTCGTTTTGTTTGACATGGACATGGCTATATCGACTCGGCTGGTGACCCTGACCAAGAATAAAAAAAAAATTTTAAAAATTTAAATTTTCTAACTTTTATTGATCGATTTTCAAAATTTACTACTGCCTTCTATCTTGAGGATCGCAATAATCAAACTATTATTGAAAAAATGCGCTTGTACAAGTCCCAAAGAGGAAGTTTTGAAAAATTAATAACTGATAATGAATTTAATAATGTAAATATAACAGAATATTTAAGAAATGAGAATATATATATATTTATATATCGCCGATAATTGTGTTGTGGTTTGTGTGAATTATTTTTGAAATTGTTATTTGTTTATGTTGATTTATTATTTATTTTATCTCTTTTTTTATTATTTTTTTTTCAGGTTATAACACTGAATGCAGTTGGATATTTTCAAATTGTTTATTAATATTTTCTTTTATTTCTTGTCAGGTATTGGCGTCGCCTCACGGAGGACTGGACCGGATTGGACTACATGCAGGTGAGTGTTTTTAATTGTTTATGTGTATATTTTAATTTATTATTATTATTCTAATTTCAGGTTAGGGCGTCCGTAGGCGGTCATGAGGTTAGTGCAAGAATTAGTTATCGTCAGTTTGTGTAAAAAAAATTTTTTTTTTTAGCAACACACGACGGGGACATGGTTATTGGCACTTGGTGCCCCCAGGGTAGCGTTCTTGGACCAATATTATATATTATATACACCTCTGACATGCCCCTCCCATCACAACTCACTTGGACTCACCACCACTACTACCACGCAAACACACATGATAACGACCAAAACACCATACTTTCCACCTTTGCTGAGGACACGGTCATCTTAACATCATCCACTACACCCAATGAAGCCATACAACGAAACAAGAAATATCTCGATAATATTATCACCTGGGCCAAGAAATGGGGCTTAACAATAAACGAAACTAAAACGGCTCACGTACTATTCTCAAGAAAAAAAACTAAACATCGTGACTTTGCCATCTATGCCAGTAATTAATGGACACCAAATAACCAATAAAACAAACCACCAATACCTGGGACTACACCTAGACAATAAACTCACCATGTCACTACACATATCACAACTGAGGAAAAGACTAATCACAGCCACAAAGAAATACAACTGGATCACAGTTAAACTCCTCCTCCACAAGCAACTAATAGAGCCCCTATGGCGCTACGCAATGCCCATATGGGGATCAATTGATAGCAACACCCAGTTTAACTGGCTAGCCACCTGCAATAACCGCATTATCCGCAAAATAGCCATGGCCACCAGATACACCAGAAATAACACCATTAGACAGAAATACAACATTAAGACAGCCAACGAAATATATAACCAGGCATGTCATAAACTAACAGATACCCTAGCCCTACACCCAAACTTAGAGGCACGACTACTATTAGCTAAACCCTTCACACCAATGGGACTAAGCTGGCCAAGATACACAGATCAACTAACAAAATACACACTCCCAGCTAAGGCCCTAGTAGCGGACCAACCACTGAGTCAACCCCCTAAATCTCTACACTCCTACAAAAACTAATTGAAGACATTAAAAAAGCCAAGCTCCAAGAGAAACTAAAAAGACATGAACGACTACGGAATAGGCAAAGACAAACATCAATACCCATGCTTGAGGAATACCACATTAACGCACTGAGGAGAGGACACATTAATGGAACCTTCACTCGCGAAGAAATCATAGAATCAATTGAAGGACGACACTGGCAGATACAACAACTAATCCTACCTGACCTACACCCAAATAGAGAAAGCCTTTTTTTTTTTTTTTTTTTTTTGCACAAGTGCATTTAAAATGGCGCGATGGCTACTTTTGGCTGAACTTGGCGCTGGCGGAGCAGAGCAGAACTCGGCGCGGGGCGGAGCAGAGTGGACCGTTCCTTCCGCTTGACTCGAATCGACTGCTAGTGGCTGGAGAGCCAACACGTCCGTTTGAGCTGTCCACGCATTCCCCCGCACACTCATGCTCATACCCACACACACACTCACACACACACTCACACTCAGGGGGCCAAGGGGGTGGAGATCGCCAGGTGAAAGCGTCTGATTGCTTCAACCTGGTGAAGCCAGCGTGATACTGGTAGATACCATCCCAAGTCTACTTGGACGCTGGCCATGCCAGCGCTCCCACCGATTTGGTGGTGGGAGCCTCCACGCAGTGTCACATGGGCACCCAACTACCATCCGGTAGAAGGATGGCGAATGCAAGAGGCGAATTGAGTTGCCGAGCCCAGTAGGCAACTCAATGATAGACGAACTGGACCTATGTTATGGAATAGACGACATGGGCTGACGAGTCGCAGTATTCCAGCACCTGAGTAGGCCGAGTGACATCGCGCCGAAATGGCTGCTGGGCTAATGCTGCGCCTGCCCCCGCCCTGTTAAAACCTTGGCAGGCCTTGGGAAACGCTTGCTACTCGTAGCCACTAAGCTGGCTGTGCAGGTTCAGTTGAGACCATCCTGATCAATGCTGTCCTGGCTCTGAATCCAGCATCTCATAAGGACCTGGGTCAACCCTTGCGTGGACCTCACCCCTTGGAAAGGGACCCACGGGGGCATAAAGGCGACTGCACGTCACGGGTAGCAATAACGGTCTCAAGGGGGGCCCAATAAAATGAGCATCAAACCAAAAATACCGGGAGACCTTCCTCCTAACTCAACGAAGGAACCAGCAGAAGCCCGTACCATCTTCGCGACTTGCAGGAAGATGTTAAGGACTCCACCGGAGACCGCACCGACCTCGGCGCCAGCGGCGCTTAGAAGGAACCCTCAAGTCGTAGTGACTGAGGATGATGGAAGCGACACGCCGAAAAGAGGGAGGTGCGACACGAGCCCCAGCGGCTCGCCACGAAGAACGCCCCCAAAAAGGGTGAAAAGCAGCGAACAGACTTGCATGTCAAAGGTGACGCAACTAGACTGCATCCTCGATAAGCTACTTTTCATCACGAACGAGAAGATGCCCATAGTGAGGCATATAAACCAGGCGATGAAGGACTCGCTGGCTCAGATGAAGAGAATACAGACGGCGCTAAGTGAACAGCTGCAGGAAATGGGTAGCCAACACAATTCATGCCAAGCCTGCATCCACAACGGAGATGAGGCCCCAACACAAAAGAAGAATGCATCTACGTCGCCATTGGGAACGGAGCTTGCTCTTAAGGAGAAGCCAGCCACCGAATGCCCCTAGACGCAGGAAGGAGGCGCCAAAGTCATCAATGGAAAAGCCAGCAAACCCATGTGCGGCACCGAGTGCGCCCGCTGTGAAGAGCGGAGGAAAACGGCAAACCACACCAAGCCAGGTTAGAGAGGACAAGTCGGATGAAGGCACATGGAGGACAGTAAAGCCCCGACCGCGTCCCTCTGCCAGACAAAGAGGCAGCAGGCCAGACGCTCTTCTGGTAAAGTGCAAGGACAGCACTTCCTATGCCGCGGTCCTTACGGCTGTGCAGACGGATTCTACCTTGCAGGAGTACAAGGAGAAGGTGTGTTAAAATAAGACGCACGGCAGCGGGCGAGCTGCTATTGCAGCTTGAGAAGGCCGGAGATGACTCCACAAGCATGTTGCTTGAGGCGGTGCAGAAGACGGTCGGTGGAATTGCGTAGGTCAAGCCCATTTCGGAAAGATCCGAGCTGGAGATAAGGGATATCTCAGAATGGACCACAGCCGAAGATGTCCTCCAAGCAATAGCGGTGAAACTCGCCATTAACATCACTGATGAGTTTTCAGCTAAGTTACGAGCAGCTTACGGGGGTACTCAGACTGCCAGGGTGATACTGCCTGCGAATGCTGGAATCGCCCTATCAGAATTAAAGAAAATCAGAATCGGTTGGGCGGTTTGCCGAGTCAGGACGAAAGTAGAGCCTCGGAGATGCTTCAAATGCCTTGCATTTGGGCATGTAGCAGCAATATGCAGAAGCAAATGGGATATGGCCGGGAAGTGTTTTAACTGTGGAGGAGGAGACCACTCTTCAAAACCAAGGCAAAGCCAGCCTGCATTCTATGCACGCGCGCGGGCGAGGGAAATAGCAACCATAACACCCTCAGTAGGACATGCCCGATGTTCCTAAATGCCCTCAAAAATGCTGGACCAGGTTAATATTACAGCTGAATCTTAATCACTGTCGGGCAGCTCAGGATCTCCTGCTGCAGACAGTGAGAGAAACCGGAACGGACATCGCCTTGCTTAGTGAAGTCTATGCAAGTAGACCGGAAGGCGTGTGGATACAAAACCAGGCAGGCGGCGCTGCCATATGGAGTTGTGGTTGCCCGCCCTCCCAGATGACGGACAGGCACGCGGAACTAGGTTTCTCCAGAGCGAAAATCGCAGGCATTTACTGGTATAGCTGCTATTTGGCTCCAAGTCTGCCCCTAGATGAGTACACCCGTATACTGGACCGTTTGATCACCGATGTACGCGGTCGACACCCAGTGGTCATCGCCGGAGATTTCAACGCATGGGCTCTAGAGTGGGGAAGTCGCAGTACAAACGCAAGAGGGAACGCACTTCTGGACACGTTTGCATCACTCGAAATACTGTTTCTGAACTCCGGACGTGAGAACACCTTCTCCAAGGCGGGCTACGGATCCAGAGTGGACCTCAACTGGCAAGGGTCGCACAATGGCACGTGTCTGAAATATATACGCACAGTGATCATCGTGCGTTAGTCACGAACATTACCCGGACGCGGCCGAGAGCTCCCCACGGGCTTTGCGCAGAAGCCGACAATCAACCGTTCGGACTGGCCTACAAGTTGGTAATGGGGAAGCTTGCTAGGAGCCCGCCACCTCAATGCCCAGAGCTATTGGACAATATAGTAGAGACTTTATTCCCTGCGCAGCCAGCAGTGCAAATGGACCCAATCGTGGACACAGCCTCGGTTCCAAGGATTAAAATCAGTGAAGTTAATGAGGCACTGAAGAAAACCAAGAGCGGCAAGGCCCCAGGCCCGGATGGTATTCCCTCACTGGCGCTCAAGACGTTAGCTGATGCCCGACCAGACAAGTTTGCTGAAGCATTTGACGAGTGCGTACAACGCATGATATTTCCTACGTGTTGGAAAACGCAGCGACTGGTCCTTCTACCGAAACCCGGTAAGGACCCAGGAGACCCCCTCTGCATACAGACCCCTCTGCATGTTGGACGTGACGGGCAAATTGTTCGAGCGAATAATTTGTAACAGAATAGAAGGTAACCTTACTGACCAGCGCGGATTATCCCAGCAACAATTTGGGTTCCGCAAGCGCAGGAGCACGGTTGACGCGATCACCAAAGTTGTGGAGCAAGCCAGGGACGCAATAGGAGGCACGAAATGGAGAGGCGGAGACAAGGAGTATTGCCTTGTAATCACCCTGGATGTGCAGAACGCGTTCAACTCTGCAAGATGGCCAAAAATATTGCAAGCGTTGAAAGAGCTGGACATGCCGGGATACCTCGTCAACCTAGTGGCGAGTTATTTCAAGGACAGGGTGCTATATTATGACACTGCGGAAGGCCGCCAAAGACACTCAATCTCAGGAGGCGTTCCACAAGGCTCAGTACTAGGACCACTACTATGGAACATTATGTACGATGGCATACTCCGGCTGGACACGCCGCCTGGTTGCACAATCATCGGCTTCGCTGATGACGTCGCCATACTAGTGGTAGCAAAAGAGCTACGACATGCGGAGGAATTCACGAACTTGACCATTAGACTTGCCATACAGTGGCTCACTGACAATGGCCTGAAGCTCGCAGCGCACAAAACTGAAGTAGTGCTTATAAGCCGTAGAAAACAGGTTGAACGGGCCCAAATAACCGTGGGCACTAGCACGATAGTTTCATCCCCAGCCATCCGATACCTTGGAGTCATGCTAGACCACCGGTTGAATTTCCGCTATCACCTCAGGCAATTGATATGCAACGTCGTCAGGTCAATCCTGCTATATGCAGCGCCGGTCTGGGCACCAGCAATGACGATCCCCACATACGGCCGCAGCTGCAAATCGGCGTACAAGAGATGCGCGCTACGAGTTACGAGCGAATTCCGAACGGTGTCGGAAGACGCATCCCTAGTGCTCGCAGAGATGCCGCCGCTGGACCTACTCGCACAGGAGGACAAAAACAATCGCGCACAAACGATGGAGCAGTGGCAGCAGCGTTGGAGGAACGCCACAAACGGAGTTGGACGCGTACGATCATACCGGACGTACGAAAATGGTCGGACAGGCCTCACGGACAGTCGGACTATTACATGACGCAGCTACTGACGGGACATGGGTGCTTTAAATCATACCTATATAGATTTAAGCACGAGACGGACCCGTTTTGCGCACACTGTGCGCGGGCCACTGAAGACGCTGAGCATGTCTTTTTTGTCTGTCCAAGATTCTCTGCTGAACGTGAAGAGCTACGGGTAAAAATCGGGGGCTCATTCACAGTCGATGACTGTTTAAATATTCTAATAAGCTCAGAAACGAATTGGAACGCAGTGTCCACAATGGCAGCAGATATCGGCAAATCCCTGCGTCGCGCTGAAAGACAGCGAAACAGAAGTTCAAATCCTAGATAGTACCTAGTGACGGCTTTCATGCCTTCTCCCCCTCGCGAAGTAATACCTAACGGTGGTGGCACGGGTGGGATGCGGAGAGTAGGCGTAGGAGTAGGTTTTTACTGGGTACATGTCCCAGACTCAGGCTTTATATGCTTTTCCCCCCCTATACAAAAAAAAAAAAAAACACTCACACTCCTACACCCGCCCTCACCAACACACTCACTCATGTACTCATGCTCTGGCTCACGCATACTCAGTGCAACGCGCGTCACCTCTAACCTTTGCAGCGCATCGCCATCTAAGAGCGAAAGCGGTTTCCACTCAAGAGAGCGAGTGGAAAAACGTTTTCGCTGCTAGCGGGCGAGTATGAGCGGCGCTCACGGTCAACATGGCTAGCGATCGGCCGAAGGGAAAAACGGACAGCTATTTCTGCTGTCGTTTTTCTTTTCGGCCGGCCGCCATTGTTGGCCGTGAGCGCCGACCCACGAACGCTGCTCGGGTTAGAGAGCAACACGCATACAATGGGATGCGAAGCCTTCGCATGAGCTAGAACGAGAGAGAGAGAGAGTGAAGAGGAGATAAAGGCAGTGAGAGAGAGAAAGTGAAAGTAGTGCGTGAAGGAGCTGCTTGGCATACGCTGCGCCTCTTTGCTCACTCTCAGGCTCGAGCGTTTTTCACACTCGGGCTCGAGAGCGGGCGCAGGGCAGCGTATAAAAGGCGGTGCCGCGGCTCAGCAATTGGATTCGTGTGCGAATATGTTTTACAAAATGATTATTTGCTGATGCTCTATGTTAATTTTTTTTTTTGGCCAGAGGGGCAAAGGGGGTGAAAAGATTAAAAAACGAAAAGCAAACACTTACAATTTAGAGAGACAGAGAGACAAAACGTAGACCATTTGTAGATTTTTTCCTTGCCTAGCAAGTGTTCATATACAAATCTTTTTATGGTCTTTAAAACGACTGGTACAAACAGGTGGGACACAGAGATTGACAAATATTGGGACGATATGGACAAAATGCAAAAAAAACAAAATACATAAAATACATTTTGAAAAAACTTTGTCCTTTAAATTGGCAGTAAAATGAATATTTTTGGCTGATTTTCTATTTCTAAAATAGAAATTAATTGGCTTTTGCTCAATGCACTCGGTCTCAATTGGCTGTATGCGCGGCCAATCGGACCAAGCGGGCGTCAAGTGGCGGTTATGCGAATTTTTTAAAAACGCTTATTTGCCGTTATAATATAATATATAATATTCTTTTTTTATTCCAGTTAGAAAATGACCTAGGCGGTCATACAAGTCAGTGTGAGTATTAATTGTCGTCAGTTATAATTGCAATGTGCAATTGCCTAGTTTTTTATTGTTTATTAATTAGTAGTCTTTTTATTTCAGGTTATGCCGACGATGGACTGAGACGGGGACATGATTATTGGCACAGGTAAGTTCTGCTTGTCTGATTGTTTACATTCGTTTGCACGTATGTAAACAAACTGAGATTAATTATAAAACTAATTCTATTTGTATTTCTTTTTCAGGTACTGGCTTGCCACAATGGGCTAAATCTTCTGTGTGAGTATATAGAACTGATTTCTAATCAATTTATACTCAAATATTTACTATATAAATACTTTTTATGCACTAACTAATTGCAATTTTGTTCTAATTCTTTTCACAGGTACTGGCTTCGCGTCGCATGGACTGAACTGTTTTAGAAGAAGTGAGTATGTACAAGTTAACTAAAGTAAGCACTCATGTGCAGTTAACCAAGATCAGCATTTATATGCTGACGAAAGACGATGCCGGTCATAATGTTTACATAAACATTGCGACGGACGTTGTCTTATGCATAGCCGGCAAACACGACATATTTGCGTGGCCGCTATGAAAATGCTGATGTGGGCATTCTCTTTTTGAATTTTGTTAGCCTTAAGCTTATATTGTGCACCCTTTAGTTTTCAGTCTGATTTTGATTACTGGAAGCGACACATCTGTCCTTCCATAAATAAAGAACTAAATCTACTCATCACTTGTATAATTTTTATGTGGTCACTCAACGGGCCGCATGGAAATACATAGTATAACCAGCATTACATTAATTTACATATTTGTTTATGTAAATTTGCATGTCTGCAAATATATTAATAATTGTTAATTTCTCAAACTTCTTTTCAGGTACGTGGTAGTCAATAAGGACTGGAGTATAAATGGTGAGTATAAATTTTAAATATTCTAGTCAATTGTATAATATACTACTAATAATTTACTAACTATACATTTTTCTATATATATTCTTTACTAATTATTTAATTTTTATTCTCTTTTCAGGTGCTGGCGTCTCTACCCTAAGGACTGGATTGGACTCTGCGCAAGTATATTTGTCATTAATGTCAATGTCATTAATTTGTGAGCTTGCAATTGTGAGTGCTCGGCGAGCGCATGCCCGGCCGCGCACATATATATGCTTGTACTTAAACTGGCTTAATTGGTAATTGGTAATTTTCGCTGTATGAGAGCCTATCGATAACTTATTTGAATTGCTATAATTTTCGTTGCAGGTTTGCCATGGTGGAGAAAATTGCTGAACTAGTTTTTTTATTTTGAATGTGAGTATTTTTAATTATTTATCTAGTTCATTGTCTAATTGTTTTTATTATCTACCATCTTTTCAGAAATGGCGTCTATTTTTTTTAATATAATTAATTAATGTGAGTATACATTTTTTGTCTGATTGGCTGCCTGTTATGTTCAAATTTATACTAATCAAATTTCATTTTCTATTGGAGGTCTTATTATTGTATCGTAGTGGCCGTTGACATGCTAACTTGTGTGCATATACTAATTTCTTTTTCATTGCAGGAATTGGATTTAATATATATGACAAGGGCAGCAAATTGGCAGCAGATTATCGGCATAGGGAAAGAGCATACTTGCGGATGCATGCAGCTAGAGCCCTAATAAGGGCTATTACATGCATATGCAAGTATGCAATTATTGACTAGTGGCATGTATTTTATGATAATTTAATGGTCAATTGTTTGTGCGTGAGTATGTGGTATATATATATATATATATATATATATATATATATGTATTAGTATTCACTTGTCATTTATTGTTTTCAGTCCGCTACTGCTGTTGTCTGCTGCTCCTGATGTTATCTGCTGAGCTGGTTGCTGCCATCAAAGGGTTGAGTTGGCGAGGAGGATCATGTTGCGGCCGCACTGCGACTGCGCCACCACTGGCCGCGTGGACATGGCCAGCAGCGACGCAATCACCTCAAGGGCGGCATCCAACTTTTGGGTCAGCGTCGCAAGTGTTTGCGAGTGTTGGCTGACCATTAGTTGGATGTCGCTTTCGAGGCCGGTTGTTGTTGCTGCTGCTAGCTGATGACTGCTTGTTGTCTGATTCTGCTGCTGCTGCTTCTGCTGCTGCTGATGCACGATGTTGCTGGTGCTGATGCTGCTCATTGCGCAGCCGCTCCTGGACCCGTTGCAAGTATCTTGCTGGTACGTTTCGATGACTGGATGCTGGCCGCTTTGTCTGTTTTTGCGGTGGCAATTATGGTGATCGTGGATGCTGATCTCTTTACTGCTGTTGGATACAGTGGTATTGAATGTTGATGCCAGCAATAAGGACTATAATGACAAATTTTTTGTGCTGAAATCGCTTATGTTGCTGGACGGATTAGTGCTGCTGCTGCTGCTTGTTGTATTTTTTTTTTTTTTTTTCGTCATCGTTATCTGAGATAGTGATGATGTTTGGCAGCCTACTGCTAACTGGGCCGTGTTGCGCTCTCCACCTTTGGCGAAGATCCCGCCTGCTGAGCCAATTAGTGGGGAGGGTTCTTTCTCTATTTGCGTGTAGGTCAGGTAGGATTAGGTGTTGTATCTGCCAGTGTTGTCCTTCAATTGATTCTATGATTTCTTCGCGAGTGAAGGTTCCATTAATGTGTCCTCTCCTCAGTGCGTTAATGTGGTATTCCTCCAGCCTGGGTATTGATGTTTGTCTTTGCCTATTCCGTAGTCGTTCATGTCTTTTTAGTTTCTCTTGGAGTTTGGGTTTTTTATTGTCTTCAATTAGTTTTTGTAGGAGTGTAGAGATTGGGGGGGTTAAATCAGTGGTTGGTCCGCTAGTAGGGCCTCAGCTGGGAGTGTGTATTTTGTTAGTTGATCTGCGTATCTTGGCCAGCTTAGTCCCATTGGTGTGAAGGGTTTAGCTAATAGTAGTCGTGCCTCTAAGTTTGGGTGTAGGGCTAGGGTATCTGTTAGTTTATGACATGCCTGGTTATATATTTCGTTGGCTGTCTTAATGTTGTATTTCTGTCTAATGGTGTTATTTCTGGTGTATCTAGTGTATTGCAGGTGGCTAGCCGGTTAAACTGGGTGTTGCTAGCAATTGATCCCCATATGGGCATTGCGTAGCGCCATAGGGGCTCTATTAGTTGCTTGTGGAGGAGGAGTTTAACTGGTTTTGATAGCTTGCTTTTGTTGCCTGTGATCCAGTTGTATTTCTTTGTGGCTGTGATTAGTCTTTTCCTCAGTTGTGATATGTGTAGTGACATGGTGAGTTTATTGTCTAGGTGTAGTCCCAGGTATTGGTGGTTTGTTTTATTGGTTATTTGGTGTCCATTAATTACTGGCATAGATGGCAAAGTCACGATGTTTAGTTTTTTTTCTTGAGAATAGTACGTGAGCCGTTTTAGTTTCGTTTATTGTTAAGCCCCATTTCTTGGCCCAGGTGATAATATTATCGAGATATTTCTTGTTTCGTTGTATGGCTTCATTGGGTGTAGTGGATGATGTTAAGATGACCGTGTCCTCAGCAAAGGTGGAAAGTATGGTGTTTTGGTCGTTATCATGTGTGTTTGCGTGGTAGTAGTGGTGGTGAGTCCAAGTGAGTTGTGATGGGAGGGGCATGTCAGAGGTGTATATAATATATAATATTGGTCCAAGAACGCTGCCCTGGGGGCACCAAGTGCCAATAACCATGTCCCCGTCGTGTGTTGCTAAAAAAAAAATTTTTTTTACACAAACTGACGACAATTAATTCTTGCACTGACCTCATGACCGCCTACGGACGCCCTAACCTGAAATAAAAAGAATAATAATAAATTAAAATATACACATAAACAATTAAAAACACTCACCTGCATGTAGTCCAATCCGGTCCAGTCCTCCGTGAAGCGACGCCAATACCTGACAAGAAATAAAAGAAAATATTAATAAACAATTGGAAAATATCCAACTGCATGCAGTGTTATAACTTGAAACAAAAAAATAATAAGAATCCAATTAAAAATATATAAACAACAAAAAACACTTACCTGCATGTTGTCCAGTCCAGTCCAGTCGTCCGTGATCCACCGCAAGTACCTGAAAAGAAAAAAATAAACAATAAATCAATATAAACAAATAACGATTTCAAAAATAATTCACACAAACCACAACACAATTATCGGCGATATATAAACAACGATAAATAACTAAAATCGGATAAGGAAAAAAATCGATCATATCGATAAACTGACTGGCGCCAAAAATAATACTGACAATCGGACAGTAATAAAATATAAATAAATAAATTGCATAAATAATATAAATAATAAAAATTAGTAAAATCAATTATTATAATTAATAACAAATATTATAACAGCAAATAAGCGTATTTAAAAATACGCTTAACCGCCACTTGACGCCCGCTTGGTCCGATTGGCCGCGCATACAGCCAATTGAGACCGAGTGCAAAAGCAATTAACTTTTACACAACAGCCACATAAATGACAAATACTGACCCGTACGACACTCGACGTATGCAATTAAATTAAAATAAAATCAAAATCAAAGAAATATAAAATGCCAATAAGTATGCACGCAAAATTGTGACGTCACAAAAGGACGCCCTTCAGGCGTGCATTGAGCAAAAGCCAATTAATTTCTATTTTAGAAATAGAAAATCAGCTAAAAATATTCATTTTACTGTCAATTTTAAGGACAAAGTTTTTTCAAAATGTATTTTATGTATTTTGTTTTTGCACTTTGTCCATATCGTCCCAATATTTGTCAATCTCTGTTTCCCACCTTTTTGTACCAGTCGTTTTAAAGGCCATAAAAAGATTTGTATATGAACACTTGCTAGGCAAGGAAAAAATCTACAAATGGTCTACGTTTTGTAATGTCTCTCTAAATTGTAAGTGTTTGTTTTTCGTTTTTTAATCTTTTTCACCCCCTTTGCCCCTCTGGACAAAAAATAAATTAACATAGAGCATCAGCAAATAATCATTTTGTAAAACATATCCGAATCCAATTGCTGAGCCGCGGCACCGCCTTTTATACGAGAGTGAGCAAAAAGGCGCAGCGTATGCCAAGCAGGTCCTACCCTTCACACTTGTCTTCACTCCCTCACGCACTACTTTCACTCTCTCTCTCTCTCTGCCTTTATCTCCTCTTCACTCTCTCTCTCTCGTTCTAGCTCATGCGAAGGCTTCGCATCCCATTGTATGCGTGTTGCTCTCTGACCCGAGCCGCGTTCGTGGGTCGGCGCTCACGGCCAACAATGGCGGCCGGCCGAAAAGAAAAACGACAGCAGAAATAGCTGTCCGTTTTTTCCTTCGGCCGATCGCTGGCCATGTTGACCGTGAGCGCCGCTCACACTCGCCCGCTAGCAGCGAAAACGTTTTTCCACTCGCTCTCTTGAGTGGAAACCGCTTTCGGTCTTAGATGGCGATGCGCTGCAAAGGTTATAGATGACGCGCGTTGCACTGAGTATGCGTGAGCCAGAGCATGAGTACATGAGTGAGTGAGTGAATGAGTGAGTGTGTTGGTAAGGGCGGGAGTAGGAGTGTGAGTGTGAGTGTGTGGGTATGAGCATGAGTGTGCGGGGGAATGCGCGGCCAGCTCAAACGGACGTGTTGGCTCTCCAGCCACTAGCAGTCGATTCGAGTCAAGCGGAAGGGACGGTCCACTCTCGCTCCCAGCGGGGAAGGTGAAGGTTAAAAAGTGAAGAAAAAACACAAAAGAAGACACGCAGCCAATAACTAATCTAAGAACAAACCCGACAACGCAACCCAAGCCAATCCTGTAACAAAAACGACCACGAAAGAAACGCAACTAACGAAATAAAGACCCCAGCTACAACCTGGGAAGAGAAGACGACCAAGGCTCAGCCAAGGCGGCGGCCACCTTTCTTCGACGAGCAGCTGAAAGCCTTCCTCAGCACGGGGGCAGCTGGAATAAAGAAGAAGAGACAAAATGACGCAGCCGCCGATGCTGTCACTACAATTGCTGCTGGCGCACCTAAGCGCAGGCTTAGCAGCAATTCCAGCAGCAACAGCCACAAACACAACAACAATAATCAAGCTGTTAATAATGCCACTGGCAATGGCACGCCAAGTAGAAGGCCAAATGTGAGCCCGACCTGGCGTTTGATCGCTTCCTGCTAGAGCAGTGGTGCCGTGGAATATTAAATTTAGCAGACTCATCATCAAATGGAATTTATTGGGTGGCTTATTATAAAAGAGGATTGGAAGCATATATTTCGATAGTTTTGGAAATTTACAACTCCCTTGGAAGTAGTCAGATATTTAAGAAAAAAACATCAAGTATAATTATCAACGTTTCCAAATATTTGGGACTGTTAACTGTGGACACTTGTGCCTTTTTTTTATGCAACCCGACTCGTTTTACTAAAGCCTGTGTTTGATTCGTAAACACTGTACGTACTTTCTACAAACAACCTTGAGATTTTTTAAATGAACTGAAGTTTTATATGTCATCACTTGAAGAACATTTTTGTCAAACTAAATATAGATGGAAGGGGAAATTCTTTGTTCTGGTTGGGTATAAAATCGGGGAGCTCCTTGAAGAAAAATATCAGTTAGTGAACAACACTAGCAGTAACAGAACCAGTATCAATAGCATCATCAGCAGCAACGTCAGCATGAACATGAACTTCAACGCCAGCACCAGCACCAACACAATCATGACCAGTAGCAGCACCACTATGATCACCAATACCACTCCCACAATCGATGCACCAATCGATTTCGGATAGGTGGACATACCCATTGTAGAAATCACTCAGGAGGATTTCGATGCCCTCCTGAAGGACATTGAGGAGGATCACCTGATTAGCGCCTTTAAGTTAAGGCGCTTAAAGAGGAAACTGGCATTAAAGGAGCTGGGAGGAGGACTGAGTTGGAGGACTTTAACGTTTTCCTCCCCTCAAAGTTTGACGATATTGGTGACGATAGCCCTAAACACTTTGTATTAAAAAACTCGTATTTTTTAACAAAAACGAACGATGAATATAAATTTATTAATTTCAATAGGTAATTGGGATCTTATTCAAATTTCAGCTTAAAAATAAAATAAATAAATAAAAAATATATATAATTCTTTTATTTATGGGGTATATTGGTATTTTATTTTCAGAATTTACCAGACCTGCTCTATACAACCAGGCCTGTTTACCACACCTGATCTATAAAACCAGGTCCAGAGCCATTTACCAGACCTGGTCTATAAAACCAGGTTCGTTATATATATAGTGACGTATTCTCGTCCACACTACTTTTGCATTAGGACAATAACGGTCCAAGCCCTTTATTAAACTATTAAGTAAATAAACCATAACGCGACAGCTTCTGGGCTTCGCAATATTCAATTAGAGCACTCAAACTTAAATGAACGGAATCTTGATGGAGACGTGATTAGATTGTTGGGCTTGCCAAACATCGAGGATTGGCCCACCCTGAAGCAGAGATTAATTGGCGAATTCAAGCCGCAGACACCAAACTACAAGCTACTGGAGAACTTCGGTGAGACGCCTTACAAAAGAAATCTGCGAGCATTCTGAGAGGAATCTGAGAAACGACGTCAACTATTAATATGAAAATTACATCTAGAAGGTAAGAATACAGATCTTGTAATTTATATGCAGACCATAGAGATAGATTAAAATATTAATTCGAAAACTACCATATTTCCATTTTGGTACATCAATATCACAGATTTAAGAACTCTAATAAGCATTGCACAAAATGAAGGAATTTACGAAGAAAATACACACTTTAGTATATACAAATATAGTGGGAATAAAGATAAAAATAAAATCCCAATTCGAATTCAACTAATCAAACTAACTATAAACCAAGATATCCACAATATTCTCAGCCGTTACAACTAAATTTTCAATCACACCAGTACTCACCCAGCCCAATTATGACCCTCAAACATTTAATCAATGATGTACGGATATAACTTTATATATAATTTAACTCCAATAAAATCATGAATGCACAATAATCTGTGTCGAATAGAAATCCTTTTCCTCAAACATCACAACAAGCACCAATGTCTAACAATTCCAACTTTAACCCAAGACCAGCAATCAAACGACCTATACCATCGGACAGTAAACAAACAAAAATGTCTGTTGATGAGTTAAGACTACAAGATGCTCAAGAATACCAAAACAACGAATCGAATTATGACCAACAACTTTATGAACACAGAGACACAAAAATGCCTTTTAAAATCACACCCAAACCTGAACATTGTCGCGAAAAATTTGTGATAGATATTTATTCATCTGAAGATAAACATTACGTCAGTTGCATAGACGTTTATTCGCAATTTTCCACTCTTGAACAAATTAAAGCAAACAACTGGATAGAGTGTAAAAATGCACTTACGCGAATATTTAATCAATTGGGCAAACCTACACTGCTAAAGGCTCTCAAACGATGGCTCAAGAGTGAGGGAATTAAGTTACAACGTACAACAAAGAGGCCATTGGTCTACCTCCCCAACTGATGGTGCAAATTCAAATAATAATATTCCTCGGATAGCTGACATTTATTCAGTGAATTCTCCTGGCATCCGTAGGAGTCCATCAGGGAAGGAACGTAGATGCTAATCCAGTTGTTGGACATCTATGTGTGGAATGAGGCCGATCTTTTGGTAGTAAGACCGGCTTAGGCGTCCACATGTCGCATCAGCACAAAGACAGGCTTGATGAGCTTCGTACGCCTCTTGACGTGATAGCCAGGTGGTGTGAGGAAGAACTGGCCATGATGACGAGGAAGGAAATTGAGCTCATAGCAAATGGCGAAAGGTTCATTAATAAAAAGCTTACGATGCATTTGCCAACACGCAGCGTCGATGCTATTAAAAAGTGTCGACAGAGGGATAATTATAAAACCAAAACAGAGCAGTTAAGAGGACAAGCAGCTCTTAATGAATATCAACCCTTTACGCGTCGCCCTAGTCTAAATGGGCTCAATTCCTCACCCTCAATATCACGGACAGCTCCAATCACATCATCGATACATTCGGACGACGTTCTCATGCGGATGCTTCGGAGTTTACCTCCCGTTGAATGCAGACAAACGTGGAGAGTCGATGTTTTGCAATCCATCGTAGATGGTGCGCAAACTTCGGCCAAAAAAGCTCCAGTGTTTATCCAACTATCTCCTGGAAATTTTTCCGTCTCGAAACGAAGGTCTGGTTCAGTTTATCCTGAGCCTCGCAATAGGAGACAAAATAGAAGGCAGCAGTACGCTAGGGTCCAGCGTAACTGGGACAAGTACATAAGGCGATGCATTGGATCCTTGCTTGATGGACCCGACGAGTTAGCAATGCCAAGCCGAGAGATAATGGAACCATACTGGAGAAGAGCTAGGACGCAGCAGAGCCTATCCTCTTGCAATAGCGCTGTGCCTCACATGAGGCACTTGCTTGAGGGAGTATGGTCAGCTATTACTTTGAGGGTCCTGCAATTGCATAAAGTGACCATAACTTCTTCTCCCGGACTGGATGGAATATCTCCAAAAACTGCCAGGAGTATTTCAAGTGCTGTTATGCTTCGTATAATGAACCTAATTCTCTGGTGCGGCAAACTGCCTACGCTTTTCCGAATGGCTAGAATCGTTTTCATTTCGAAAACAGGGAAAGCATCCCGAGCAGACGAGTTTCGTCCGGTATCGGTGCCTTCCGTCATGGTTAGACAACTCAATGCCATCTTGGCATCCCGGTTGACCTCATCAATCGATTGGGATCCGCGTGGGCGGGGTTCCTTCCTACTGATGGTTGTGCTGATAACGCGACAGTAGTCGATCTTATTCTGCGGGACCACCATAGACGCTATGCGTCATGCAACATCGCGACATTGGATGTTAGCAAAGCATTTGACTCTGTGTCTCACGCTGCGGTGATTGACAGCCGCTTATGTTCAATCTGGACTTTGACGGATTACTCAGGTCTCTGCTAAGCGAGATCGGTGTCAGTGTCTGAAACGCTACGACAAAACGCAACCGCGTTCGCTGGATACGACGGTTGACTTCTTGTCTTCCGTCGGGCTTACCCTGAACGCTTATAAGTGTTTTACTGTTAGTGTCAAGGGGCAGCCGAAAGAGAAGTATACTGCGATTGAATCACGGAGCTTCTGCGTAGGTTCGCGCATGTGTCCAGCACTGAAGCGCTCGGAAGAGTGGAAGTATCTCGGCATCCAGTTCACTGCGGAAGAGAGGGCCTGATATATTCCAGCGAAGGACCACTGTCCGAAACTGGATATAATATCACGCCCACCTCTGAAAGCACATCAGAAGTTGACTGTCCTTATTCCACAGTTATATCTCAAGCTAACCCTTGGTAGTGTGACAATAGGCGTTTTGAGAAGTGTGCCACACTGGTACGGTCGGTAGTGAGAAGATGGTTAAATCTTCTTATGGATGTTTCAGTCGCATTCTTCCATGCCCCCCACGCTTGTGGGGTCTCGGTGTTCCCTCCGTTAGAAGGACAATCCCGATGATGCGCATAAAAAGGTTGGCTTGCATTAAATGGCCCCACCTCGAGCAACCCAAGGCGGCCAGCTCTATCCTTAGTGCGGAAATTCGGAGGGCACGGGATAGATGTAAGGCAATGGGAGTTAATGCACTGGTTTCATGCCATGAGATCGACTCGTACTGAGCGGACAGGTAGCACTCGTCTGTTGATGGAAGCGGGCTCCGTGAAGCAGGGCGTTACACTCCGCAACACGGGTGGGTTGTTCAGCCCACGCGTTTGTTAACTGGGAAGGCTTGCCTAAACGGTATTAAGCTACGGATAAATGCCCGACCTACGCGGTCTCGTACCAGGCGGGGAAGGCATGAATTGGAGAGGCAGTGTCGTGCAGGATGTGATGCTCCCGAAACTGATTGTTATCCAATTCATGGACAAATTTTAAAATGAATCACAAAGAAAAAAATTCAAGAAAAAAAAATCTTTAATGTCAATGAATGAGAACAGCAAACACACTCGATAGCCAAAACAACAACTAAAATTGGGGTGTAGTGATGCAAATACCTGCGTACAAACTACCCACTATTATTCAAATTAAAATTTGTTAACAATTGACAATAAATAATTTTAAAAAAAATCGTACAAAACAAAAATGGCTTCAGCTCGAAGCCGGCCATGCACACGGATATCAACGTATGCGAGCATCTAAATGCGCAAACGAGACATGCACAGCGCAACGAAATTCGCAAGCGCTTGTCATTCCGCTAACGATCTCCGACTGAAAAATTTTGTATTAGTCAATGCTGCGCGCAGCATTAGAACTCTCCCAATTCTCTGAAAAAGCACTCAACTTCTCTGCAGTCGAAATAATTTTTGTCTGGTCTTACTCTGTAAATTTGTACATCCGCTACACACAGGGTAGTGGGGTATTATTACTTTGTGGTCACAAAAAAAATTGGAACTTATTCAAGACACAGTTTTGTTTAAGAAAATCCATATGCAGCTGCACTTGCTGGACAATAACGCCGTGTATTTTATATTTTAAACTCAAATAGATTTTTGAACTTAATGGAAATCATATTTTTGTATATTTAAGTATTCGGAAACTACGGTGCGGGTATTTCACAGTCGAGCCAACTCAACTGTAGCTGTATGTCGTATTTTGATTTCCTACAATGTTCTGTGTATGTGGTAAATGTACATATTTTATGTTACTGTGCGTAATAGGCGAATTGTTGTTGGATGTGGATTTCGCAGACCGTTATACAATGCTTGCAGCTTATTTCGCGACCCAGTGGTATTTTACGGCCCAGTGAGAATTCTTTAGTGATTTTGTAATCGACTCATGATGCGTTTTGTTTTAGTATGGTGTAACGTGGATATAATTATATTTTTTTCTTCTTATTTGCATAGACAGATACGCTGAATTGAAATGTGTGGAAATAGTAAGCTTCCTCTAATCATTTGGTAATTGATTCGTGCATGTGCGTATGTGAATAGTGACAAGAAAATGTCTGTATGACTGCGAAATGCATATGTATGTTTATTGAAGTGTAGGGCTTTGTGATAATTTCCCACCTTGTTGATAGAACTGTGCCGCGAGATATTTAAATGGATTTGGAATAAAATAAAATAATTCAATTCGTTTAACAACAGTACACACACAGTTGTTAGAAACATATGCTAATTTAATAATAAACAGTTTGTGCGATTTAATGTTATTAATACGGCTGACATGCTTGTGAACGTAGCCACAACCAATGCCGTTTTTGGGTGCGGCGATTGTAATAATTTTAAAGAGTGATTAATTATGTTAAATATTAATATTATGGGAAATCCGTTCTCTGTAAAAATGCCAGTCTCTCAACATATAGGAGTATTAAGTCGCAAAAACAATTCAGAATCCGAGGCTTCTTCAAAATATTGTCGATTTGTCTTATTTTTTTCTTATAAGTTATTGATACAGCTTTTAGTTTTGCACCAAATTTTAAATTAGCTATTTATATTTTCGGTTAAAATTTTGTTAATGATACTTTACTAGTTATTAAAAAACAATATATTTTCGGAAACAAAATATCAAAATTGAATGATGTTTAAATTAGTGTTTTTTCAATGCAAACGCAAATTTTACGCATTCGGTATTTTAAAAGGCAGTAAATAGTTATCGGCAACGTCCTCAATGAATAACTTTTGAATGATTTACTTCAACTCTCTCATTGTTCGAGGATTTCGCTTCGAGCACACTCGACTGTAGCTTTCTGATTTGTTAAAATACTAAACTTGTTTAGATTGTTTAAATAAGGTGTGGACCTGCTCAAAAATAACATTCATTACAAAACTTAACCTAATTTGAGTGATGTGCATATTGGGAGATATGAAGTGATCCACCATTTGCTGAAGATTGAAAATACTGGGAAAGCCCAGAGGAAATCCGTGAAGATATTTTTTTTTTTAACTTGTAAAAAAATTCAAAATAAATAATAAAATCCACTTCAATTTCCTCAGTATATTCCCAGCTTGTTTCAAAGCTTCGTGAATCTGGTAGCAGGTAGTGGTTATGTTTGATATTATTTCTTTTCACAGCCCCTATCGCCTGCTATCCTGCTATGACGACATCACAGCAAAATTAATATATATGTTATGCATATGTTTTACTTTACATTACAACTATCAAGTATATATATACATATGAACATACCGTGGGGGGTGTTTGCATATTGTTATTTTTGGAACGAATGGTGAAGAAAACAGTAAAACAAATGAAAACAAGTCAGAAAGATATTGTCGAGTATGCTCGAAATAAAATAAACTTGAACTGCGTAGGACATACACCAATACTGGTACCAAGTTTGGAATCTCTAGCTCTCACAGTCTCTGAGATCTAATTGTTCATACAGACAGACAGACAGACGGGCAGATGGACATGGCTATATCGACTCGGCTGGTGACCCCGACCAAGAACATATATACTTTATGGGGCCGGAGATGCTTCCTTCTGCCTTTTATATACATTTCCTGAAGTCACAAAGCTATAATACACTTCTACCCTATGGGTAGCGGGTATAAAAAGCAGATACATAATGCGGAAAGACATATATTCACTATGTACATCATACAAACGCCATTAAACGAACTAAAAATACATATGTGCTAAACTACGTACATGCACATGCAAACGTACATACATACACGTAAACATACATACATACATACACATATATAGTGAGATATCTACATATCCACCACACCAGCTCTCTCCCCATTAGCCCAATCATAATGCGAGATATCCAATATCCAATTGTAAACATTCTCAGCTTCCCCATCAGACCAACTATAAACTTTCCCAGCTGACCAACAATAAACATTCCCAGCTCTCCTATTGGACCAGCAACAAGCATTCCCTATTAGACTAAACATAAACATTTCCAAGAACTCAGAGAGAGTCCTATTGCACAGTCCCAAAAATCACGTAACCAAAGTCCAAAGTTCATAAGAGCATAAATGAGGACTCAGCATATTTGTACACATACCAACACACTGAGCCTCACACCCATTACCCTTAAGTCGAAGAAGTTTCATGTAAGATCAAGACGCATTGTGAGTTAAGTTTTTAAAGTTACTTTCCTCAAGCCCGACGTTCAGCTCGCGGATACAATAAAGTTTAACTACTGCATTAAAAGTAAATAAAGCGTGTGTTTTACTATATATTTTTTTGCTCTTCGATCCCAAAGAAAATCTAATTATATATACATATGTAATGTGTGTCCTTCTACCTGTGTGAAGTATCTTGGCATGCACCTCGACCGCAGTCTAACATGGAAACTGCACATAAAAGCGAAATATCAAACACTGAAAATGTCCTGGTTACTGAATAGAAAATCACCAGCCACTTTATAAAACAAAATTCTCATCTACAATGCCATTTTGAATCCTGTTTGGACCTACGCTATTCAGCTCTGGGGAACAGCTAGCAATTCAAATATTGAAATACTTCAGTGCTACCAATCAAAAACATTGCGACAAATTGTTAACGTTCCATTTTAAGTATCCAATGCAAATATTCACAAAGATCTAAATATTCCAACTATAAAATAAGAGATTAACAAATATAGTAAGAAACATACAAATAGACTTCACAATCATGTAAATAATTAAGCCCTAGGTCTATTAGACAATAGATCAACTTATAGAAGACTCAAAAGATTTCACATTCTTGATCTCCCTGAAAGATAAATTTATGTAAACAAGAAGTTATATTTAATAGCAGGTTTCACTGGAAATCTGCAATTCCTGTTATGTAAATATTATTCATAAAATTTACTTATTGTCATAAGACAGATTGTAAATAAAAAAATTGAAGAAAAAAAGGTGTGCCCTTTATTCTGATTAATTTTACATTTAACAAAGACAATTTTCTGACATTTACAAACACGAGCAACAAGCTTACAAAGACAATAAGCAGCTCCAGCAACAACCCGACCAGCAACATAAGCGGCAGCATCCTCATCTTCGTCTTCATCGTCATCATATTATCATCATCGTCGTCATCACCGTCGGCATCATCAGCAGCAGAAGCAGTGAGAGCAGCAGCCATATCTGGCATCGAAAAAGGCGCCAAAGTCGGCATCAAAAACGATCGATACGACCAAGGGTCTTCTAAGGGGGCCATCTTTGATGCCACCGTTCGCGCCAAATTGTGATGCCATCGCCAGCAGAGGCAACGGCAGAGGCAACAACAACTACAGCAACAACATCAACAACAACGAGAACAATTCTGCCTACTTGACTAACTATGCTAAATTCCCAGCTAGTTTTTCAAGGCAGTCCGATGTCCGATCTCGTCGGCCGCCTCTGTTTCCGGCTCTGGCTCCGGCAGCCACATCTCGCCAATCGTGTCATCCATGGGCACCACAGCGACAACGGCAGTGCCATCGCCATCACCATCGCCATCAGTGGAGGCAGCAGCAGCAGCCGATCCTGTCGCAGCAGCAACAATAACAACAATGAGCCAGCCAATCCACAACGAGCCCGTAAATGATAATCAGCAGACTATTAAAGAGTCGGGCGCCAAGGCCAAGCAGCAGATCCTGGAAGCGCTCGACTCCTCCGTGGCATCCATGCTCTCGTCCTCTCGTTTTGCCTACAATTAGTCCTTTGATGAGCAGCTGAAAGCTGTCCTCAGCAGGGGGGAACCCGTAACTAAGAGGCAAAATGTCGCAGCCACAGCCACAACCGACGCCGCCACTACAACTGCTGCTGGCCCAGCCAAGTGCAGCCTTAGCAGCAATTGCAGCAACAGCAACCACAACACCATTAATGCCACTGCCACTGGCACTAGCACTGCCAGCGACAAAAAGCTGCCGGCCAAAAAGAAGGCCAAATACGAGCCCAGGAAGCCATTCGCCTGGGCAAGACAAAGGACGGAGCCAATCCTGCTGGCGAGCCCAGCAAAACGATCAGCGAGTGCCTCTCACTGATCGGCAGTATCAGCCAGCTGATCGAGCGCCTACGCACTCAAGTGTGTGCAGAACGGGGCGATCCGTCTGCAAGCAAACGACTTGGCCAATTCTCTTCGTGGCCAAGTCGAAATGCACACACACCAGGTGTGGCTTCAGGATGGTCATCCACCACCTCCACCCATCAATAGACACGTAGTGGATTCACGCACAGCTGGCTGCATGCCTAGCCGCACGCCACTACAACCACCACTACTACTACAACGGCCACTGCGACGAATAATGCTGCCAATTCGCAGCCATCGAAACGCGCCGCCTCTGGCCCAGCAAGTCGACACTTGCAACGGGTCCAGGAGTGGCTGCGTAACGAGCAGAAGCAGCATCAATAACAACATCCGCAGCAGCAGCAGGAGCAGCAGCAGACACCGAGCCAACATCAGCCAGACCCAGCAGCAGCAGCCACTACAAACGGCCAAATTGCTGCCCATGCCATATATCCACTGCCAATACCTGAAAAGAAAAAATTGACTTTAGAGCATGCGCACATATTAACGACACTCGCCTCTTCCCTGCCATGCCCCTTTTGACGCAAATAACAAGACCTGTAAAAAGACATAAGAAATTGATTAGAGTACAAATTTGAGTATACGACAGGCAGCCAATATAGACAACAAATTATACTCACATTTTATTTATTTTACTCATCAATCTGACGACATTTCTGAAATAATAAGGAATAAACAAATTAATTAGACAGTGAACTAATATAATTAGACAACAATACTCACATTTACAAAATACATTAGTTCTGCAACGGAAAACGCAATTCAAATAAGTTATCGACAGCCTCTGGGACATCGAAAACTAGCATGTGCGTCAAGATAGCTTCGCGTCACATATCGATATAAAAATAACGGCTAAAAAACAATTTTTAAAAATTAATAAAATTAATAAAAAATAGTATGCATTTTGATAAAAAATTTAATTTACTTTCTATTCAAACTACTTTTGTGAATTTATATGCAGTATTAATACTCTAATTTTGCGTTCGAAAAATGGGGGTAACAACATTTTGGCCAATATATCAGATCTGAAGACTTGTCGCCCAAATCGGCTAATGACCGGTTATAGAGCACATCTTTGAGAATATATCTCCAAAGTATCATCAAAATCGCTAAAGTCGTTTTTGAGATATTCGGGGAGCCGTTCACCAAACTCACTTCCAGCCCCATACAAAATGAACCAAAATTGACAATGTTGCCGATTAACGGCTATAACTTTTTCCAACCATCTTGTCAGCCAGTTCGCGCAATGTGTATTGGTTGACACATATCTTTGGAAGGTACACATCAATTTTGATCAGCATTCTTAGAGCCGTTTATTAGAAAATAGATAATATCTCATCCCACCTACACTAGTTCATTTTTCAGGTGTATCATGCAGCTGGAACCAGTCCGGAACTAATTTAGTGTTAGAAAGCGCCAACAGGGTGTGGCGGGAAATGTACATACTTCAAATAACAAATATGGTCCAATAACACTAAATTAAACAATTAAACTATGTATTTAAAAAAAATATTGTGATTTTATTGATATTTTATATATATATTTATTATGTCATAGATGTTTATTCAACATATTAACTTTTTAAGTAATTGTCCAGCGTCACCCACCAACCAATAGGTGAACTATTAAAACATAATATTGCCCATATATATAATGAACTTGTCGCAAATGGCGCGCAATTTCAATCTATTAGATTCAAATAGAAATCTATGTTGCTTTTTTTCTAAAATCGCTAAAGCCATTCTTGAGAAAATCTAATTTTAGTGATTTGTGACCAAATTTTTCAAAAAGCTCGCCATTCAACAACGCACCCATATTGTCTTTCACTCCTTTTCTACGAAACCATCAATGCCAATCTTCAAAAATGGCGATCTTCCAGATTATTTACTTTTAATATATCCCCATCTTGTCGCCTTAGGCGCGCATTTCCGTCTATGCGAATCAAACGGACAATCATATTGCTTTTTGTTTTATCAAAATCGCTAGAGCCATTTTCGAGAAAATCATATTTTGGTGCTATTTGCTAAAATTAATAACCAACTCATTTTAATGTGGTAATAACACTTATAAAACGCTAAAAAGTTTAAGATCATCATTGCACTAACCATAGAATACATAGATGTGTCAACTCATAGAGCGAAGTGGTTTCATTTGCAACAGCGTTATTGCGACCCCAGAGAAGCCGAGCGCTGCGATTAGAACCCCAGAGCGTTCGGCTCGTTTCGAAATTCGAAGTTCGAACACAGCGTACAGCGAACGTCACAAACGCTGTTCAGTCGTAGATCGATGGTTGTATTTCGTTGCTCTGTGCTCTCGTTTTTATGTATGTGTATGTATGTGTATCCCATGCTTGTGCACATAAGTGTGTATACCTATGAAAATTAGCAACAGCGCAATCAGAAGTTAGCGCAAGTCGTTTTTCTTATTTCGCGACGAGGGCCTCAAAATTTATATTCCTTTTGCCATACATGCTGAGTATTTCCTGACGTCCACGCAAGCGGTGTTTGTGCATTATTTTCAGTTGTGATTCGCAATTCGAGGAGTGAACTTACAGTTTAAGTTGCAATCGAAAGTCATCATGTTGACCTTTAAGGAAAATCGTTGTCTGGTCTACGCTGTCAACGCTCTCGTCGTGTGCTTCATAATTGTAGTTGTTCTATGGCTTATATACCACCAGACGTAACTTTATTGCCTTGTTAGTAGCTACAACTATATTTTTGTATATTATGTATATGCAGTCCGTTGATAATCGCGTTTCAAGCAAACATTACCACATATTTATATGTTTCATTGCATTTCGTTTAGTAGACGCAGTGTCACCACAAACTCTCAAACACACCTTGGCTGACAACATGCATCACAATTGGACTCACGCGGATGACTGACTGAGTATATCGAATGTTGCCTTTGTGAATCAATGATCGACTTTCTCGGAAATGTAAACCGAATGCAATAAATAATATGTTCAATTGAATTAACCGACTACAAACAAGTTATGGCTTGTTACTTATGATATGCACATTGATTCATCGAGGGGTGAGGAGGTGGGTGTGTAAATGAGACGACAGCGACTATTACAATAGCGTTGCCACCTTTCGCGAGAAAGCATGAAAGCGCAGCGCAAAGTATATGCGTCAAGATAGCTTCGCAACTTTATGTGCGTCAAGATAGCTACGCAACTTTAGCGTCACATATTGATATAAAAAACAATTTTTTCGCTTAATTTGATCCAAAATTAATAAAAATAATATGCAATTCGATAGAAAATTTAATTTACTTTCTATTAAAACTACTTTTCTGAATTTACATGCAGTATTTATACCCTAATTTTGCGTTCGAAAAATTGGGGTAACAACATTTTGGCCAATATATCAGATCTGAAGACTTGTCGCCCAAATCGGCTAATGACCGGTTATAGAGCACATCTTTGAGAATATATCCCCAAAGTATCATCAAAATCGCTGGAGTCGTACATGAGATATTTGGGGAGACGTTCACCAAACTCGCTTCCAGCCCCATACGAAATGAACCAAAATTAACAATGTTATTAATATTAAAACTAAATAATCTGGAAGATCGCCATTTTTGAAGATTGGCAATGTTGGTTTCGTAGGAAAAGGGTGAAAAACAATATGGGTGGATTGTTGAATGGTGAACTTTTTGAAAAATTTGGTCATGAACCACTAAAATTAGATTTTTTGAAGAGCGGCTCTAGCGCTTTTAGTAAAGTAAAAAGCAATGGGGGGTAGCATACAGATAAAAGTGTCTGATTGCATTCAACTTGGTGAATGCCAGCATGATTCCTGTCACTGTTTTGTTCAAGCCGACGCACTACCTTCACGTGGTTCTCCCTGAATTGTCACTTAACAGCCGTTGAGTGGCAAACTAAAGCGCGCGACGAGGTTTTGGCGTAGGACTTGAAATCCACCCATCTAAAGCACAATTTCAATGAAGGAAGCAAGAGAAGCCTCGGAAAGGAACCCATCTAACGTTGACGACCATAGCAAGCGTAAAAAGGACAATGATTTGAGAGTATGCACCTGGATACCCTCAAGAAATGTCGGGCTGACATCACTGCCATCCAGGAAATGCGATGGATAGGAGAAGGCTGCATAAAGAAGAAGGACTGTGACATTTACTACAGCTGCCATCCGGAACTGCATGAAATTGGTTGTGGTTTCGTTGTAGGTGCCAGGCTGCGGCGCCGAGTCTCTCACTTTCTGCCAACAAACGAGAGAATTGCAACGATCCGAATTACTTCCAAATTCTTTAACATCAGCCTGATATGCGCACATGCCTCAACGGAGGAAAAGGACGATGCCACCAAGGATGCTTTCTATACGGAGCTCGACCAAGCTTATGGCCGCTGCCCCTCCCATGACATTAAAATTCTACTCGGGGATTTTAATGCCAAGGTAGGAAGAGAAAACATCTTTGGTGCCACCGTTGGTCGATTTAGTCTACATGAGACCACCTCGAGCAATGGTCTCAGATTAATAGGCTTTGCAGCTGCGCATAATATTGTAGTTCGTAGTACTGGATTCCGTCATTTGGACATCCATAAGGCATCATGGCTCTCTCCTAATCGACTGACCAGAAATCAGATCGATCATGTTGTGATCGATGCAAGGCACGCATCTAATGTACTCAACGCGCGATCCTGTCGGGGTACCAACATCGACTCCGACCATTATCTTGTTGCAGCTAGGATTCGCACACGGCTATGTGTGGCGAAGATTGCACGTCGAAGTACGTTAAGAAGGCTGGACATCGGAAAGCTGCAATCACAACAGGTGAAGAATGCATTCTCCACTCACGCCTCGGGGCTAATAAGCCGAGCACCTTTAATACCTGAAGACATAAGCGATATGTGGGCGATCAGGAGTGTCATGACGCAACAGCTGCAAAGGACGCCGCCTATAGTAGAACACTGCAGGCTGGGGCGACACGGGCTATTGTGGATGTCTACAGGTCGAGAAGAAGAGACGAAAAACGCCTTTTCAGACGCAAGATGAAGCTCGTAACTTCTACCAGAGGGTCAAGCGTCTGACCCAAGGATTTAAGGCTGGAGGAGCAGCGTGCAGGGACGATGATGGAAATCTTGTCACAGAAGCAGAGTTTGTGCTGAGGTTATGGAGGGATCATTTCTCGAGTCTGTTAGCTGGCTCAAGCACAGACTCTGAAGATTATGATCCACGAACCCCAATCTATGGCACTTCAATATCAGTGACCGCAGGCTTCCCCCCATTGCTTTTTACTTTACTAAAAGCGCTGGAGCCGCTCTTCAAAAAATCTAATTTTAGTGGTTCATGACCAAATTTTTCAAAAACTTCACCATTCAACAATCCACCCATGTTGTTTTTCACCCTTTTCCTACGAAACCAAACATTGTCAATCTTCAAAAATGGCGATCTTCCAGATTATTTACTTTTAATATTAATAACATTGTTAATTTTGGTTCATTTTGTATGGGGCTGGAAGCGAGTTTGGTGAACGTCTCCCCAAATATCTCAAAAACGACTCCAGCGATTTTGATGATACTTTGGGGAAATATTCTCAAAGATGTGCTCTATAACCGGTCATTAGCCGATTTGGGCGACAAGTCTTCAGATCTGATATATTGGCCAAAATGTTGTTACCCCAATTTTTCGAACGCAAAATTAGGGTATAAATACTGCATATAAATTCAGAAAAGTAGTTTTAATAGAAAGTAAATTAAATTTTTTATCGAATTGCATATTATTTTTATTAATTTTGGATCAAATTAAGCGAAAAAATTGTTTTTTATATCGATATGTGACGCTAAAGTTGCGTAGCTATCTTGACGCACATAAAGTTGCGAAGCTATCTTGACGCATATACTTTGCGCTGCGCTTTCATGCTTTCTCGCGAAAGGTGGCAACGCTATTGTAATAGTCGCTGTCGTCTCATTTACACACCCACCTCCTCACCCCTCGATGAATCAATGTGCATATCATAAGTAACAAACCATAACTTGTTTGTAGTCGGTTAATTCAATTGAACATTTTATTTATTGCATTCGGTTTACATTTCCGAGAAAGTCGATCATTGATTCACAAAGGCAACATTCGATATACTCAGTCAGTCATCCGCGTGAGTCCAATTGTGATGCATGTTGTCAGCCAAGGTGTGTTTGAGAGTTTGTGGTGACACTGCGTCTACTAAACGAAATGCAATATAAATATGTGGTAATGTTTGCTTGAAACGCGATTATCAACAGACTTTATATGCATATACATAATATACAAAAATATAGTTGTAGCTACTAACAAGGCAATAAAGTTACGTCTGGTGGTATATAAGCCATAGAACAACTACAATTATGAAGCACACGACGAGAGCGTTGACAGCGTAGACCAGACAACGATTTTCCTTAAAGGTCAACATGATGACTTTCGATTGCAACTTAAACTGTAAGTTCACTCCTCGAATTGCGAATCACAACTGAAAATAATGCACAAACACCGCTTGCGTGGACGTCAGGAAATTCTCAGCATGTATGGCAAAAGGAATATAAATTTTGAGGCCCTCGTCGCGAAATAAGAAAAACGACTTGCGCTAACTTCTGATTGCGCTGTTGCTAATTTTCATAGGTATACACACTTATGTGCACAAGCATGGGATACACATACATACACATACATAAAAACGAGAGCACAGAGCAACGAAATACAACCATCGATCTACGACTGAACAGCGTTTGTGACGTTCGCTGTACGCTGTGTTCGAACTTCGAATTTCGAAACGAGCCGAACGCTCTTGGGTTCTAATCGCAGCGCTCGGCTTCTCTGGGGTCGCAATAACGCTGTTGCAAATGAAACCACTTCGCTCTATGAGTTGACACATCTATGTATTCTATGGTTAGTGATCATGGCAACTCTAAAGTTTAGCGGAATATTCTACATTCTGCGAAATTGCTCTAAACGATTTAGATTGAGTGGCGCATTTTTAATGAGTTAGAAAGTTGTGTTCAGAAGTAAACAAATTTTGAAAGAATTCAAATAATCATGGAAAATATATTGGAATTCACCAAATTCATATGAAACATACCGATGCAAGACAATAAGGTGAAGTGCGTACACGCAGCGAGCTAATAACAACAGTGCGGTGCCAGGAAAACACAGTTTATTTCGAAGTGACGGAAAAAAATGAGTTTGGAATGAAATGGATATAAGGATGCTATCCTGGAGGCGATTTCTGTGGGATTTATTTCTGGAAGCACACTTTCGTCGTCGGAGTATGAACTACTCGTTGATAAAATCAATTCGAATCAGCTTAATAAAAAGCAAGTAACTCGATTGGGCAATAATTCGAAGACTCGATATGCTTTGCTTAAGTTCTTCAAACGTGTAAGTAAAAAGTATTAAAAGTGTAAACAAAGTCTGTTCCTGATGTTGTTTTCAATTTCAATTGAAATTTTTATTTTAGTTTTCAATTGAAATTTAGTAAGTATTTACAAGCAGCGATCAAATTACTCACACTAAGTATTTAAAACAAGTCTGAAAGCTACAGTCGAGTGTGCTCGACTGTGATATACCCGCTACCCAGCGCAAATATACTAAAAATTATTTTTGGTATTTTTCGTATTTTGTCCACCAGAAACAAGCCATACTAAGTATTTAAAACAAGTCTGAAAGCTACAGTCGAGTGTGCTCGACTGTGATATACCCGCTACCCAGCGCAAATATACTAAAAATTATTTTTGGTATTTTTCGTATTTTGTCCACCAGAAACAAGCCACGTGCACCTGCCTATGGATTTTCACATACAAAATTGTTTCTTGAATTACTTCCAAGTTTTTCATCCGATCGCGACCAAATTCTCGGGAATCAACTCGAGTCAACTTGATCTGCATAGGACATACACCAATACAGGTACCAAGTTTGGAGTCTCTTGCTCTTATAGTCTCTGAGATCTAGGTGTTCATACAGACAGGCAGACAGACGGACAGACGGACATGGCTATGTTGACTGGGCTGGTGACCCTGACCAAGAATATATATACTTTATGGGGTCGGAAATGCTTCCTTCTGCCTGTTACATACATTTCCTGAAGTCACAAAGCTATAATACCCTTCTACCTTATGGGTAGCGGGTATAAAAACGTCAATTTTTCAAAATTACTACATAAATTTACCCAGCACTTCATATACCGTAACTAAAATACCTCATGATACGCAATTTGACATTGACAAATATTGCCAAAAATGTCATTACAGTGAATCACAAAAGTACATTATTTGCAAATTGTGTCAAATGTCCGACGCGTAAATGTGTGTCTATCTGCTTATTAATTTAATTTATTCTATTTGAAGAACAACCGTGCGTCTGATAGTTAATTGTCAAATAATTTTGATTTTTATTAATTTTATTTTACTTTCATATTTAATACTTGTTATTTCATTTCAGATTCTGGTGAAACAAGTTTCGACTTGGTGCTCATGTGGGCCACTTGATCGTACTATGTACGTCAACGTCCAACATTTCTTCTCCGGTGCTACAAGCTTTGCCGTATATAAATGATGCTCTTCCATTTTTCCTTACGAAGTCATCAAGGATCACGATATGTAATTCTTTCTTTATATACATACATATGTATGTATCCATGTATATAAATATAGCATTGTTAAAATTAATGGATTACCTGCTTGCTTGTCACTAAAAATCAGTTCAGTGTTTTATAAGTAGCGCTAGTAATATTAAATGTTATATAAAAACCATTTAAACAAAAAAAAACTTAATTTTTCTTCGTTTCCACCCAAATTTATTTTGCAAAGTATGTTGACAAATCAAAACATTTTGATTCAGATGCTCCAAAACACCTTATCAAAATAATCAATGGCTCCCCTGCGCATTGCTCTGTGGAATGCCAACGGTGTTTTATGATTTATGAATGACAATGAAATCGACGTTACTTGCCGAAACTCACCTTACTAACAAATACAACTTCCAAATCATGCACCACTTCCACAACACGTTTGCTACTAATTACCTGCAAATCACATTTATCAACATACAGTTGGATTGTTACAATCTAGCTTTAGCAGCGGTATACTGTCCTCCCTGATTCACGATATCCGAAGCCCAATTTATCGACTACTTCAATTCGCTAGGCAAATACTTTATAGCAGCAGGAGACTATAACGAAAAGCATACGCACTGGGGATCTCGCCTCGTGACGCAAAAAAGTAGACAAAAAACCGAGCAATAAACTTGACTGCGTTTCCCCTGGTTCACCTACATACTGGCCTAGTGACCCCAGAAAACTGCCGGACTTGATTGACTTCGCAGTTACAAAAAACATCCCTCTAAATCTCATCAGCGCCAGTTGTCTCTCAGATCTGCCCACCTTCAAAATGTGCTCCAGCCAAATCCAGCAACAAATGCTTGTAATGCAAGATCGCCAACAGAGGACGACTTTCCTATTGCCGAACTAATTGTATTTCAACCATGCGAACTCATAAAAATTATGACAAGACTGGGATACTTCCTAAAGAGGTGGAAAAAGTTAATCATCATAATGATACCAAAACCTGGAAACGACCGCACGCTCACCTCCACATACAGACCAATAAGTTTACTTTCGTGTCTATCAAAACTCTTCGAAAAATGCCTTCTAACCCGGTTTTTGCTTTGACCATTCCTAGAATTTTTGCATGCACTTGAATAGGGACAGACTTGATTTTTTCATTCTGAGCAAAGTTGCATGCGAAGAAGTTTATTATTTGTCAACTGACACAACTTTTGAATATAAATAAATCGCAATGGGCCGCGGCAAAGCTCTAACTGCTGTCGAAAAAGGCAAAATAATAGCGTATAAGGAATGAAATCTTACATCCAGGCAAATTGCTAAAAAATTGGAAAAAACAAAAATGTTATTTGCAATTTCCTTAAAAACCCTGAAAATTACGGGAATAAGATGAAAGGATGCACCAAAAAAGTCCTTTCATCTACTGCAGAGCGCCGAATTGTTCGAGAAGCGTTAAACTCACATTGTTCTGCTTCGAAAATTCATTCAAAACTACATTTAAATGCAAGTGTTGATACAGTATGGAGAGTAATACGACAAGCTGATAATCTGAAAAGACTAAAATTAAAAAAAAACCTCCATTAAATAACCAACGAAAGGATTCTCGCCTCATCTTTGCACGTTGTCATATGACTTGGCCGAAGGAATGGCATACCGTTGTGTTTTCGGATGAAAAGCGCTTCAATTTGGATGGACCTGATGGTTTTTCATATTACTTTCATGGTATGTGAAAAGAAGAACACTTTTTGTCCCGACATCATAGCCGTGAGAAAGATGTAATGGTATGGGGTGCTATAACATACTATGGGACATGCAAGCTGCAGATTGTGTCTTCTAAAATGAACGTAACGTATTACAAAGGCTTGCTCCAGGAAGCGTTTCTTGAGGCCAACAACATCTTTCAATCAATATCGTGGACCTTCCAACAGGATAATGCCCCAATCCAGACAGTACGAGTGCTTGGATTCGGGAGCAAAACGTGGATCTTATGGAGTGGCCTCCATATTCTCCGGATCTCAATATAATTGAGAATGTGTGGGGATGGATGACCAAAAAAGTTTATGAATCTGGGAGACAATTCGAAGACATACAGGCATTAACAGATGCTATTAACACAGCCTGGAGTCAAATATCCTTAGATTTTATAAAGGCACTACATGACTCTGTTTCTAATAAGATTAATGAAGTTATATCTAACCATGGTGGCCACACACATTATTAAAATAGTTTAATTTAACACATTTTTAATAAATAAGCTTTAAAGTTAATAAAATGTTCTATATAATTTGTTAAACATGAACTTTTAGTTCCTGTCCATATTCAAGTGTATGCGAAAAAGTACAGCATTCTAGGAATGGTCGAAGCAAAACCGAAAAAAAAAGTTTGCCTTATTCCCTTCTTCAGAAAACAGCAAAGCAAAATTAGATGAAACGAAACATAAAAAATGCTTGTCCCTATTCAAGTGCACAGCAGTGTAATAGTATCCCAGCACACCAATTCGGTTTTCGCGAAAAACATGGAACTATCGAGCATAACATCGGAAATTCGAAGTGCATTTCAAAATAGGGAATACTGCACTGCGGTATTCTTGGACGTCTTCGAAGCATTCGACAGAGTATGGCTTGATGGCCTAATGCATAAAATCAAAATAATGCCTCCTAATAACACGCATAAACTCTTAAAGTCTTATGTATCTCTACAACAGGATTTTTTTTGTGATAGACAATAGTTTCACAAGGTAGCGTTCTCGGGCCAACTTTATACCTACTTTACACTTCTGATAGCCCTACGAGCAGTCAACTGACTATGTCTACGTTTGCTGACGACACCGCGATTCTTAGCTGATCTAAATGTCCACAACAAGCTTCAGCCCAACTTCTGACTTCTTCCCAGCTGGAAACTTTATGCCTCGCTTCTGATGTCGTGGCGTCAGCCAGTCGTTTACTTATAGCAGTTTCTATGTGCGGCGCCAATCGATCGCCATCTGCATAAGTGCATTGACGAAAAATTGGTGTGTGCCTGTCGCTTCGTTGTTCCAGGAATGTGCTGCTTGTTAACGATCGCTGAGCTTCTGCATAAGCACATAGACGAAATATTAGTGTCTGCCAGTCGCTTCGTTGTTCCAGGAATGTGCGTCTTGTCAATGATCGCTGCGCAGTTTCGGCGTCTGCCTGTCGGTTTTCGCTACATCAAGAGTGTGTGGCTTGCTGTACAGCAGGAGGGGTCGGGGAAGATATGATAACTCCTCCCCCCTAGTGTGGAGAGAAAGCCATACTGAGGACATGGCGAGATCGACAAGTAGCGGGGATGGGGCAGGCCGCTGGAGACAAGCCGTGGTCGTCCTATTGCAAAGGCTGCTAAGGGGTAGAAGCACTACACCCGTTGTAAAATAGGCGTCCAAGATTTATTAATTCATGCAGGAATCCAAGTGGTCCATCCTCCCGACCATCGTTCAGTTATGCAGTGGGAGATGACGGAGCTGTCTATTTGGGCATCGTCCCGGTCTTCATGACATTCAGCCTCTTTTCGATCGACACTGTCGTTTTCAACAGGGATATACATATGTATGTGTTCTCCCGACACTAGCATTCCTTTTATAACCGGTGTATACCGCTACTGTTCTGATGATACATTGGAACTTAATTATAGGTTGCAGGACAGTATGAATAAATGTCATAGAGAACAATTTGTGAGAGCTATGATAAATGTACATATATAGTTGTTTATGGATAATTAAACGTAAAATTATAATTTTTCAATAGTATTACAAAACGACAATATTAGGTTATAGACATGTTTGTTTAGTTGTATATTTATATATGAAAGGTTTGTGTATGTATATATGAAAGGTTTGTTAGTTGTTAGTGTTCGTGTCTTGGGTTTGGGGATTTCTATTCCTCCTAATGATTTCTCAAATTTTTTTTTATGGAGTTTCTGACCTCTGGTGGTTTTGCTCTTTCGATGTGTCGTGGTTACGATCTCGCTGTTGTCTGTTTTGGTAAAAGAAGCTTTGTTCAATCTGTCCGTATTCATAAGCTTCCTCTATTGTCGCTGGATTTCGGGTTCTGATTATTGTCCTTGGTGAGTCTTTCAGCCCGACGATAAATGCGTTAAGACAGATATCGTCATATAGAACACGTTTGGCTGTTAGACCGTAATCATTGTGGTCTACATCTTTAGCTAATGTCATTAATTAACTTCTCATTTGGATAATTGTAAAGAACACTTTTCCATCGTGAGCCCGTCTGGGAGGGTCTGGATTTCCCTAAGTAACATGGCTTCAGTTATCTTATTGGTATAAAGGAGTTTAAGGTTTGTTTTAATATCATCCGAGTTCAGTCGTGTGTCACAAAGGATTAAGGTCTTTGCCTTAGGATTAGTCGTCTTTGCCTATAATTTTGTTTCGGACGACTCTTAGGAGAAGTTGTCCATAAGGTGTCTGGTCCGTTGGTGTAATCAATAAGAGTAGTTCTTTTCGAGGTTTTCAGAAGGTCCTTCGAATTTAGGGAGCTGTTCGACAAAGGCCAAAATGTCAGTTGGGTTAAGATTAGTGTTTATGAGGGGTGTCGAGTTACTGCATGTGGTACTTAGGGGATCTGATGAGTTGACTGAATCCTTATTGTTGTTATTGATTGGTTGTTCGACTTCTTCGAATGCCCCTATCTCAGGAAGATTGACACCGCTTCTTAAACCATGAATTCTATGGTTAGTGATTGTATGGTTCTCTATCAAAGGTTAGGCTTCTAAAGGCGATGGATTTGTAGCTACAGTTTAATGGTTCGTAGTTGGTTTATTCAGACAGTCAGACAGTAATAGCTTCGTCAATATGTCTGCTAGTTGCTGATCTGTGGGAATATACTTTACACAAATTGGTTTCTTTTCAATTTGTTCTCTTGTAAAGTGATACTTAATATCTATGTGCTTTGTTCTCTTATGGCAAGTAGGATTATTTGCAATACTTATACAATCTTGGTTGTCTTCAAAAATATCTATTGGGCCACTTAATTCTAGATTATTCTCATTTATTAGTAATTTTAGCCAAAGAGCGTCTCTTACACCTTCAAACAAGGCCATGTATTTTGCTTCAGTAGATGAAGCAGAAACCGACTTTTGCTTCATTGTATTCCATAAAACCAAACAATTTTCAAACATTTTAAAAAGATACCCAGTGGTACTTCTTCCGTCAGTTTCATTTCCATATAAGCTTGATATTAACATTTCCCTTCAGATATCTAAGAACTCTTTTAAGACATTGCCATAGTTCCTTATTGTTGTTGTTTGTATATCTGCTTAGAATACTTATTGAAGTACTTAAGTCGGGCCGTGTACATAACATAATGAACATCATACAACCAATTAAATTTTTACACGGTGCAATACATAATTCTTCTGATTGCAGAGCTGTATTGTTTAACTTGCTTGGGAGGGGAGTACTAACTGAATTACAATCTTCCATATTACATTTTCTCAATACATTTTTAATATATGCTGATTGACTAAGACAAATCTCTCCATCAGTCCTATCAGTTTTTTTGCCAATAAAGTATCTAACATTTGAAACTTGTCATGAAGGTAAGATTTCAAATTGGACATTGTATATGATTTGTTTGTAGCAATTACTACATCATCCACATATAACAAGATATATATATTTCTCGAAATATCTCCCTTATCCAAAATATAAATACACCGATCAACTCCTAAGTTTTCAAATCCAACATCCATCAACACACTTTCAAAAACTTCGAACCAACATGCTTAGGACTATATAAAGCTTTATTAAGTTTGCATACTTTATTCTCATAAGAGTGATTCATTATTTTCAGTGATGATTATTTTCTGGCTCATGCACTAAGGACCAAGTCTTGTTTTGAAAATGAGAATTTCGTTTATCTTGTATAGCTTTCTCCCAGAAAGATCTGTCCTCACGAAATTTAATTTCATCAAAGGTATTACTAATATCATTTAAGCATATTTGAGTATTCATGAGACATCTTTCTAAAAATCGATATGATAATTTGGGTTTAATTTTAATTCTTTCACTGCGTCTGATGTCTTCTTCATTTATATTTTCTTTTAATTTATCACCAGTTTCAAAAACTGGATCAGCGTACTCTAGACATGTGGAATTTTCATTAAGTTGTTCACTTAACTCAGAATCAACAGATTCATTATTTTCCACCAAAGGGAAACCCAAATGTTAATTTTCTCTACTTAAAGATTCATTATTTTGTTCAACAATATTACTTTGGACCTCAGAATCTTCTTATTTAAAACTCTTGATTTTAACATGCTTATTTCATCCACCACAACATCCCTTGCCATCATAAATTTCCTCGATTCCTCAATCCAGAATTCCAACAATATCCAACAATTTAATTGACTTTTCGTCAAACTTTCTTTTTCGTACTTTATTTAAAGCATATACCGTCGAAACAAATATCTTAAGATATTTCAATTATCTTTTGCAATGCCCCAATAGGTTGCTGTTAAAACAGCCTCACCCCAAAAGTTCTTATTTAGTTTAGCACAACTTATCCTAGATCGAGCCTTTTCGGTGATAGTTCGAATCATCCGTTCTGATACACAATTCAATTGTGGAGTATGAGGAACCGTTAAATGATAGCTGATGCCCATAAAGACGTTCTTGAATTCCACATAGACCAGTACAGAGGAGAGTGGGCATTTACTCGATATTTCACTGGACTGAACAGTTTCACAATGCATGGATTAAGTGTTTAAATATATTGAGATTTAATTTGTTATTTTTTTATTATGTTAAGTGATCCCGGTGCCTTATCAGCGTTTGATGTACACATATTCGGTCATTACAAATTGGTTGCTTGAGGAGTATGGTAATGTTAATAAATATATATAATGCAATTAAGTATTATACATGCCACCCTCCAGTGAACAAATGCGGTTCATACAATTTAAGCTTGGGGTATAGCTTAAAGCATATACCGTCGAAACAAATATCTTAAGATATTTCAATATTGGCTTTTTGTTATGCCACATCTCAAACGGTGTTTTATTTATCTCTTGCAATGCCCTAATAGGTTGCTGTTAAAACAGCCTCACCCCAAAAGTTCTTATTTAGTTTAGCACAACTTATCCTAGATCGAGCCTTTTCGGTGATAGTTCGAATCATCCGTTCTGATACACAATTCAATTGTGGAGTATGAGGAACCGTTAAATGATAGCTGATGCCTTTTTCGACACAGAAAAAACTCGTTTGAAAGATATTCCCTTCCATTATCGATATATTAATTCACAATTTTTAAATTGGAGTGAGCCTCGCTCTTCGCTACAAAGTCTTTTAAAAAGAAAAACACATCCGACTTATAAGTTATTGAATAGGTCACACAGTAATGTGTATACTGATTAATAAAAACTACATAGTAGTTCTTATTATCAATAGAAGAGGGCGTTATTGGACCACAGACATCTGAATGGACAACAAACAATGGTCGTGTAATATTTTCTTTATACTTAAATTTTTTAAATTTTAATTTAGATTGATTGACATTTATACAAGCCTCGCATAAGTCATGGTTTAAATCAATATTGTTTAAAATATTAGTATCTTCAAAAAGACTATTTCGTTTTATTTCTAAAAATTTTCCTACACTTATATGGCATAATCTTTCATGCCATAATCGATACTCAACACTATTCGAAATTTTAGACGTAAAATTGTTACTGTTCAATTGAAATTTTATAATAGGTACATTGTACTTGCATATTCTATTAAAGGCCAATTTACCATTTTTAGATACTTTTACCTGCATCCTGGATTTTCTTTACCGATAGTAGGTTGTGTGGAATATCCTTACAATACAAAACGTTTTGCAAGGTGATTTGCTTTCCGCAGCTGTTAAGATTGACTATTCCTTTGGCTGTAGCGTAGATAAACTCTCCGCGTTTGGCAATCTTGATGGCCACATTTGATTGCGAACGTTCATATTCGGAAAACAATGCTGTGTCATTTATAAGGTGGTCCGATGTTCCTGAGTCTAGGATAAACTCAGCCTCGCTTGTCTTTGAATTGGAAGTTGATTTTCTCAGCACGAAGGCAAAACTACGCTCTGGTTGAGTTGTTACTGCTGTTGGCATCTTCCTTTTGTTGTCACTAAAGTTCTGATTCGACTGTCTTTTCAAAAGGAAACAATCTTCCTTTAAATAACCTGGCTTACCGCAATGAAAACATTTTCGTTTCGGTTTGAAGTTTGGCTTAAACGCATTCTTCTTGAACTTCTGCATTGTATTACTTTTTAATTTTGTATCTTTTAATTCCCTTTTATTTACTGCTTGCAAGACTTTAACACTCGTATCCTTACTAATATTCCTAAGCTTAATCTCTTGGTCAAGATGTCGTGTTTTTACAAAAGCTAATGTTAAGTTGCTTTCAGATAGAGTCTCTATTGCGGTTATAACTCCGTCATAACTGGTTGGAATACTTAGGAGTAAATGGGAACTTTTACCCATATCATCTAGCTTTGCTGCTAATGAGGTCATCGAAGAAATTAAAATGATTGAGGAGTGAAGTGTCACCTTCTAATTTCATGGCTAAAAGTTTCTTTCGCAGAGATAGTTGCGATGCTAAGCTTCTTCTCTCGTAAATTGAATCTAAATTTGGAAAAAATCTGCTTAGCAGTGATTTCAATGTTAGCGTAAGATAAGAAAGTATCACTCAAATATTCAATCATTACGCTTTTTGCATTCCATTCTGCCTTTTTTATCTCATCGGTCACTTCTGCTTGAGTTTCATTTATAACCCTCAAAAGATCGTGCTCTTCTAACAGCGCTCTCACTATAAACTTCCATATTGAATATTTTTCTTCGTCAAACGGTTTGATATTCCTTTTCCCTTTATCCATTGTATGGTTCTCTATCAAAAAACAGTACCGCAATAACTATCTGGCAACTCTCCTTAGCACCACCGAAGAGCAACCTTCTACAGCAACAACTCCGCAACAACAACTCTTCACAGAAACATTCAGCAACAGCGGCCAGCAACCCGCAGCAGCATTAACGTTGCTCAACAATATCCAGCAACAATGTCTTTCAGCAGCAGCGCTGTCTGGCAACACTGTCCTGTCGCAGTGTGGAGATTTGCGGCAAATTTGTCGAAAACGTTTGTGTGTGTGTGTGTTTTCGGGGAATTCGTAAATGTGCTAGAAATATCACGGCAAATTGGTGATATGTATGTAGCTTCTTCCTGGAAATAGAAAAAAAATGTTGCATCGAATTTTTCGCAGCCGTTATACATGAAACCAATTTAATCCTCTTTGTTGTTCAGGAATTGCTCCTTGTTGTTCATGAACCACCTCATGTATGTACATACATATATGTACATATTCGTATGCACACACACACAAATCATTAGTTCACTTTATGCGCATTCACATTGTAACGGTCAAAGCACCATTATTTATTCACTGCAATTGTGATTGGGCCCATAACCTATGGTAATAAATAAATACATATATAAATATATATACTATACACCAACCAGAAAAAGTCTGCGTACACACTTAACTCTAAAATTTGATGTTGTATATAAGATATTGCCCAAATTTTTTTTGTATATTAACAAAAATTATAGCTAGTCTTCATTTATTAAATTCAGCAACTTATTTAATTAAAATTAAAAATCAAAAAATGTACACGTTTTTGAGCAAGAAAAAGTCTGCATACAAACTTAAAGCAATATAAAAAAGCAACTTATTGATATGGAATTATTAAACTTAGTATGAAGTAGGATACCACTTCCTCTTTATTGTTTCAGTCAATCGTTTTGGCACCGACTGAACCAATTTTTTGGTGAAAGCTAGTGGTATTTTGCTCCACTCATCCAAGATAACCTCCTGCAACATATCCTTGGAGGTAATTGTTCGCAGGCGAATCTTGCGTTCCAGAAAATCCCATAAATGCTCTATGAGATTGAGATCCGGCGACTGCGGCGGAGAGTGCAGCTGATGTTTTGTGTTGTAGACCACAGCTTCACATTGTGCGCAGTGTGCTTGGGGTCATTGTCTTGTTGAAAGCAGAAGTCATCAGCCAGACCCAATTTTACTGCGCTCTGGTGCAAATTGTCATTAAGGATGTTCATGTAGGCTTTGTGGTCCATTGTAGAGTCAATAAAAACAATGTTGCCAACTCCACTTGCCGCCATACAATCCCAGACCATCACACCGCCACCACCGTGCTTTACTCTTGGCGCAAGGTTTTGCACATCAAGGGCTATACCAGGTTTACGCCACACTAGTTTTCGCCCTTTTATGCCAAATATGCAGAATTTGCTCTCATCACTAAAAAAGACCTTATTCCAAAACGCTGCTCTTCGATGAATTTTATAGCAATATCTAAGAGCTTCTGTTTATTGGCGGGCGATATTAGTGGCTTCTTCCGAGCAACACAGGCATGCAAGTCCTCTTTTTTCAACATTTATCGGACTGTGTCGTCACGTTAGTCCTTCTTGTACTTCTCCTTTATGTCCTGACTAATTTTTGCGGCCGTTATTATGGGATTAAGCCTTACCGTCTTCAAAAGGTCCTGCTGCTCTCGATCGGTCAGCTTTGACTTGACCATGCCGGTTTCATTAAAATTTTGTATAACTCTTTGAATGATGGAATGTGTTTTGTCAACAATTTGGCCAATTTCCCGCAAGGTTTTCCCCTCACGACGAAGTTTGACAATAGTTTTCCTCAAATTGGGATCAATTTCATTCCTCTTCTTGTATCTTGCGATGTGTGGAATGCAATGTCGAAATTCATTAAAACAAAAAGCGAAATTTGTAATGCTTTTAATACAGTTATTTATCATCTAACGGTACCTAAAGCTGCATAAAAAACCTTTTCACACTGAGTGTAAAATTTGTATGCAGACTTTTTCTTGCTCAAAAACGTGTATATTTTTTTTTTTAATTGTAATTAAATAAGTTTTTGAATTAATAAATGCAGACGAGCTATAATTATACCCGCTACCCATAGGGTAGAAGGGTATTATAGCTTTGTGACTTCAGGAAATGTATGTAAGAGGTAGAAGGAAGTATTTCCGACCCCATAAAGTATATATATTCTTGGTCAGGGTCACCAGCCGAGTGGATACAGCCATGTCCGTCTGTCCCACTGTCCGTCTGTCCGTCTGTTCGTCTGTCTGTCTGTATGAACACCGAGATCTCAGAGACTATAAGAGCTAGAGATTCCAAACTTGGTACCAGTATTGGTGTATGTCCTACGCAGATCAAGTTTATTTTAGATTTTTGCCACGCCCTTTTTCGCCCCCTAAAATCGAAAAAATCGATTTACTAGCGCAATTTTAAAGGTAGAGTCCCCAGTTTTTGGTATATATGAAGATAATAACATTATCTTCTTGATGATTCTCAGTCTTTGGTCACGATCGGATGAAAAACTTGGAAGTTATTCAGAAAACAGTTTTGTATGGGAAATTCCATAGTCAGCTGCACGTGGAGTGTTTCTAGTGAACAATGTGACCGTGCATGGTATATTTTATACTTTATGCGTTATTTAGGATGTGATGGAATATGAATGTACAAATATACCAAATACCAAAATATCGAGCACACTCGACTGTATCTTTCTTGTTTGTTTTTAAAATGGATGTGTTGCTAATATAAAAAAACAAGTAAGAAAGCTACAATCGAGTGTGCTCGACTGTAATATACCCGCTACCCAGCTCAAATATACTAAAATATACCAAAAAGTATTTTTGGTATATTTGTACATTCATATTCCATCACACCTTAAGTATGTCGAAGATTTGATAACTAGCTCACCTAAGGCTGAAGGCAAACAGTCTGTATTAGCTTATAAACTTCCGCTACCCCCTCAGCCTGGTACAGTACAAGGTCCTCCTCTACAACTCCATTTTTAAACCAATCTGGACTTATGGCTCCCAGTTGTGGGGGAGCGCCAGCAACAGCAACGTATAAATCGTGCAGACAGCCCAAGCAAAGATTCTGAGAACTATCACCGGGGCACTATGGTACGTTCGAAATGGAAACCATTCAGACAGACCTGAATATTCTCCCCGTGCGAGATGTAATAGCACAACACATGGAAAATTACTACACAAAGCTGTTAACCCATCCAAACCACCTCGCTAGAGCATTAACGTTGGTGTATAGCCGTTCCCGCCTTCGACCGTCCCATCCAGCGACAATTATTGGACAGCCCATCATAAATACAGTTTAACAAACTGTTAGAATAAAGTAGTACTTTAAGATTTAAACACATTTTGTTAGTCTCGTAAGAGAAGCTCCAAAATAAACAACCAAAGTATAAAAAAAAAAAAATAATATTGTCCGTTTGATTCGCATAGATTGAAAATGCGCGCCTAAGGCGACAAAATGTGGTCATATTAAAAGTAAATAATCTGGAAGATCGCCATTTTTGACGATTGGCAATGTTGGTTTCGTAGAAAAAGGGTGAAAAACAATATGGGTGCATTGTTGAATGGCGAACTTTTTGAAAAATTTGGTCATGAACCATTCAAATTAGATTTTCTCAAGAACGGCTTTAGCGATTTTAGAAAAAATAAAAGCAACATGGTTTTCTATTTGAATCAAATAGATTGAAATTGCGCGCCATTGGCGACAAGTTCATTATATATGGGCAATATTATATTTTAATAGTTCACCTATTGGTTGGTGGGTGACGCTGGACAAATTACTTAAAAAGTTATTATGTTGAATAAACATATATGACATAATAAATATATATATAAAATATCAATAAAATCACAATATTTTTTTAAATACATAGTTTAATTGTGTAATTTAGTGTTATTGGACCATATTTGTTATTTGAAGTATGTACATTTCCCGCCACACCCTGTTCGCGCATTCTAACACTAAATGAGTTCCGGACTGGTTCCAGCTGCATGATACACCTGTAAAATGAACTAGTGTAGGTGGGATGAGATATTATCTATTTTCTAATAAACAGCTCTAAGAATGCCGAACAAAATTGATGTGTACCTTCCAAAGATATGTGTCAACCAATACACAATGCGCGAACTGGCTGACAAGGTGGTTGGAAAAAGTTATAGCCGTTAATCGGCAACATTGTCAATTTTGGTTCATTTTGTATGGGGCTGGAAGCGAGTTTGGTGAACGGCTCCCCGAATATCTCAAAAACGACTTTAGCGATTTTGATGATACTTTGGAGATATATTCTCAAAGATGTACCCTATAACCTGTCGTTAGCCGATTTGGGCGACAATTCTTCAGATCTGATATATTGTTGTTTCGCCAATTTTTCGAACGCAAAATTAGGGTATAAATACTGCATAGAAATTCTAATAATTCCGCTCCAATTGTAGTAGCAAGAAAAGTTGCTCTTTCTTTTCTTTTTCGCCGTCACACTAAGAGAAAAATTCGAAATGAAAAATTAACTTAAATATTAAATAGAATTGAAAGAAACGAAAGTTAAAAAAAAAAATATAGACTATAAAAGAGAACATGCGAGAAGAGAAAAATATGTTTCTTGTACTAGAGCCGAAAGCGAAGCAGTATTAAAGGAACGGTCGAAATATAAAAAAAGAAATAAATAAATGTCAATATTATTAAAGAAATATAATTAAGTCGAGAATACGTATATACATTGAATGGTAAAAGCCTCTAGGGTAACCATTCCTTCTTTGTTATATTTTACTTAAGCCTTTAAAAAAAAATGTATTTAATCAGTGATCCAGTAATCTTAAGTAGGGCGAGCCACAGGCGTAACAACATCGGCGTCTCGTTTGCTGAATTTTCTTTACTCTTTTATTTTCCGCTTTTCTTAGTTAATCAAATTCTTTATTGGAATTAATTTGCATTCTCCCGGTTTCTCTCCCCTATCTACGATTTAATTTCGTATGTCGTCGCAAGCACGCTCAATTTCTTGATTTAATAATATTAGCAAAATACCAGATCCGAATTAGCAAGACCTCCACCCCCAAAGCCGACGAGCTAGAGCCGAATACTATAGCGTGCCCTGCGAAGTCAAATCTTCGTTCAATACTGGGCAACATAAGGTTGCATGTTACAACAGGAAGTACTGTACTGCAGCGTTTCTGGAGATAAAGCAGGCTTTTGATCGTGTCTGGCATCTACTCTTGCTTTACAAGCTCAAGTCCATGCTGCCAACCCCATTCTTCCTGCTTCTTAAATCCTACTTACATACGCGCCTATTCTATGTCAGATGCGAATGGGCTGAGTCCGAAATCTTCGAAGTAAAAGCAGGTGTTCCCCAGGGAAGCGTGTTAGGCCCTATTATGCAGACATTCCAGTGCTTGAAGGGGAGGATCTCGTCATTGCAACATACGCCAACGACACAGCATTTCTAGCCACCTCATCGAACCATGCAGTTGCATCAGCAATCCTGCAACTACAGCTCACAAAACTGGAACCGTGGAAGACTGCGAAGACTGGCCAAAGCACCTTATTACGTAAGAAACCAGATGATCCATAAGGACCACGAGATTCCAAGTGTAACCGAAGAGGTTAAAAGGGGTGCTTTAAAATACCAGGAGAGACTGGATCGACACTGTAACCCCCTGGCCGTCAACCTGCTAGATAATAGACAACATCGCTGACGCCTGAAAAGGCATCACCCCCTTGACCTTCCCTTTAAGACACCCAACGAGTGGTAGTAAACTTTTCCCTGTCAATATCCCCTATATGTTAAAAATACAACATTTTCTGTCATTCCATTCGTCCTAGCATTTACTTATTATCTTTAAATATATAGATTGTAAATATAAAAACAAAATATGACACTAGAAAAATCGATAATATCGATACATTTGACTGGCGCAAAAAAAAATATAATGACAAACGGACAGTAGCTAAACATCAATTAATAACATGCATAAATAAATAATAATATAAATATTACTAAAATAAATTACTATAAATCATATACACAAACATAACGGCAAGTAAGCATTCTAACTAATATGCATCACCGCCCTTTGACGCCCGCTTGATCAAATTGGCTGCTCATGCATTAGATTTCACAAACAGACACTAATTTGACACATATTTACACGTATGAGACTCGAAGAAGACAATTAACTGAAAATATAATAAAAATAAATAATTTATAAATTTTGTTTTTTTTTTTACATTATGGTAATGTTAATAAATATATATAATACAATTAAGTATTATACATGCCACCCTCCAGTGAACAAATAATAACGCAAGCTTAACGCCAGAATAGAAGTGAACGAGAATACCGAGAGAACAAAAGAAGCCGATCGCTAGCTCGTTGGCTGCGCGCCGCAGTCTCGCATTCGCATCGAAGATGTCTTTCCATTTGCTCTTGAGTGAGTTTGTGAATAAACGTCGTCTTTGTAACTTGTAACTGGATCGTAGATTGTAGCCGCGAAACGCGAAAAGCTTGCCAATTATTGATCAAATCATTTAAACAAATTAAAATCAAAATTAAAATTAAACAAATTAAAATTAAAAAACTAAAAGCTAACAAGCAGCCGTGGGCCCAATCACCCTGTATCGTAATTGTGAAAACCAAATGTCTTTTCGTCTTTTCGTCGTCGTCAATCAAAAGTGAAAGGAAAAATACAAGAAAAACCGAGCCACTAATAATAAATAAATAAATCCCAACTAAATAAACCAACTAAATAAACTGAGCAAATAAAAATAAAATTAAATTAAAAAATGGCTCAATCAGTTATCGCATCGCACGGCTTACACCATTAAACGACACTAATCTGACCGACTTCTACTATCCCTCTATCAGACGGATGACGTACGACAGCAGCGCATTCTCCTTGGAGCAATTGTACGGAATCTTGATGGAGACGTGACTAAATCGATGGGCTTGCCAAACATCGAGGATTGGCCCAATTTGAAGCAGAGATTAATTGGCAAATTTAAGCCGCAGACACCAAACTACAAGCTACTAGAGAACTTCCGTGAGACGCCTTACAAAGGAAATTTGCGAGCATTCTGCGAGGAATCTGAGAAACGATAACAACTATTAATATCACAACTACATCTAGATGGTAAGAATAGAGATCTTGTAGTTTATCTACTAATTCGAAAACTATCATCTACCATATTTTCCATTTTGGTACATCACAATATACAGATTTAAGAAATGAAGGAATTTACGAAGAAAATACACACTTTAATACATACAAATATATACACTGACGAGCAAAACTGTAACACGAGTTCATTGTTTCAACTTCAAAGGTCTGTATCTTTTTTTCTAATGCACGCATTTTGAAGATCTTAGTGTTGTTTTGTAGGTGATATCATTTAATACTATTAAGTAAAATTACAAGCCATTTGATATCAGTTAAAGAAAATGACACGCCAAACTGTAAAAAAAGTCAAATGTTACAGTTTTGCACTCGCAATGGCAAAGCATCTAATTAGTGACGCGCATGAATGGATTAACGAGATTGCTACTGTCCCTATCTACTCAGTCTGGTTTCAACTGTTGAGCTGAACAGACGTGTTAGCGGGTGCCTGCGCATTTTCGGTTTCATAACTGTGAACAGTTATTTGATAGGCAAAGTAACGGTGTGTCTTTCGTGAGTTTGTTTTGTGTCGCTTATTCGCTGTGTACGTGTAAGCGATAACGACCACGAGTTGTGTGTATGTGTGTACAGTAGCCGCTGATTAACTGTTGTTTAAAACGGTAGTTACTTAATTTGGTAAGTTCACTGTGAATTTATTCAAATTTTGGTGGTGTACCTTGGTGTCATGCCAGCGTGCAAACCAGCCGCAGTAGCGGGGGGGAGTGGTGCGTCGACGGACGACCTCTCTGCCGTTACTTGTGGTAAGTTGAAGCGGGGGAGGGGAGGTGCTGTGGCCGCGAGGAAATTAAAGAAGGCAGCTTCTTTAACTTCCATTTTGGATGCCGCTAATGCTGCGAGTGTGGGATCTGTTGGGGGCGGCGTAAGCGCTGCCTCTAGCATGATCAGCATGACAGAGGAGGAGCTGGTTTCGGCAGCTTCGACCCCAATGTGCTCATTGGGTAATGTAAATGGTGTTTTAGAGGCTGAGAAGGCGGCAGAGGCGTTGGCTGCTCCATTGAGCAACCAGGGGCCAAAGATGCGCTTAGGAAGCCCAATTGAGCGGATGAAGGCAATCAGCAGGGACATGCTGATGCATGTTGTTGCTGATTGCAATGTGCAAGGCAAGGCGCTGGGTGACTTGGTGGGCTACCTTAGCGAACTTGAGACGCTGTTGTTCGCACAGGTTGCGGAGAATGAGCGGCTCAAGGGGCGTCTGGAGGAGGTTCGCTCTCAGGTGAGCAGTGGCCCGTCGGGCCACTTCCAGGTTCCAGCGCCGGTAGGTGGTACTCTGCAGCGTGCGCTCGTGCCCAAAGGGGGTCCCAAGTCGGCATTGCCGTCTACCCCGGAGACGCCGAGGCCTAAACCAGTGGAGACATGGTCCCTGGTGGTTCGCAGCAAGAATGCTGCGAAGACCTCCAAGGAAGTGGTAGAGCAGGTGGTGAAGGAGGTAGGGCCAACCCTGGGTGTGCGAGTGCATGAGGTGCGTCCTCTGCGTGTCGGTGGGGCGATTATTCGCACACCGTCGGTAGCTGAGCGCAGAGCAATTGTGGGAAACGCCAAATTTAAGGAAGTAGGTTTAGAGGTCAGCGTGAATGTGAAACTGGGGTCAAAAATTGTAGTGCAGGGTTTTCACTCGCAGATTACTCCTGACGAGTTCATGAGTGATCTGTACGAGATGAACCTCAAAGACTCCATGTCTCTTGAGGCCTTCAAGAAAGGCATCCGCATGGTGAGCAAGCCATGGCCTGTAAATGGCGGGTCGGCGGTCAATGTTGTGCTGGAGGGCGATGGCATGGCCATCGAATCTCTGCTGGATGTTAGCCGCTGCTACATCAAGTGGTTTTCTTTCCGCTTGCGGAACTTTGACCCGGTTCTGAGCTGCTTCCGTTGCTTGGGATTCGACCACAAAGTTGCGGATTGCAGGGCCAAGCACGATATGTATGTCGTCGCTGTGGCCAGGTGGACCATCGGGTAGCTAAGTGTGTTAACGCACTTAACTGCCGGAATTGCGCGTTTAAGGGGCAGCCATCAGAGCATCTAATGATGTCTCAGGCCTGCCCAATATACAGCGCGATTGTCGCGAGGGCCAACGCTAGACATTAATATGTCTTGCAAAGTCCTTCAGTTGAATTGCCAGCGATCGTACGCAGTCATGTGTGACGTAGGCAATATGATGTGTGAAAGGGGCAGTGTTGTGGCCCTGCTGCAGGAGCCGTATGCAACTAATGGTTGTGTACGTGGCCTACCCGCAAGCATGCGCGTGTTTACGGAGAGCGGGGCCAAAGCTGCGGTTGTTGTGAATGATATTGGTATCGAATGCACTTTGATGTGTTCGACCAACTGGGGTGTGTGTGTGTGCCTTAATGGCAAGTTTGGCAGGTTGCTGGTTGCGAGTGTTTACTGTGCGTTCGGGGAATCCCTCGAACCGTACATTGCGTACATGGATGAGGTGCTACTACTGGCGAGTAGCGATCCAATCATCCTTGGTATTGATGCGAATGTGTCGTCCCCCGCGTGGTTCAGCAAGATGTCTAGACAATCGTCTAGATATCAGAACCACAGTCGGGGTGAAACGCTAGCCGAGTGGGCCGTGTCCCAAGATGTGCGGGTCGTTAACGAACCCAGTGTGTGGTATACCTTTGATGGTCCGATGGGTAAAAGTGACATTGATGTCACCCTTGCGAATGAGGCAGCGATGCGTTTGTTTGCATTTGTATGGAGTGTCCTGGGTGGGGAAGGTGTAAGTGATCACAATCCTATTGAGATTGTGTTAGCATACACTCCCACAAGGAATGAAAGTGTTTTGGGTAATTCGTGGTGCACTCGCGGTGTGAATTGGGCCCAATATGGGTTGTACATATGTGAGGCGGCAACGCAAGTTCCGCTTGGCACCTTCAGTGCCATGAATGTCGATGAGCAAGTCGTGTGTGAACAGGTGGGTAACGAGTGTGAACGATCGCATGCTTTAGAGACACCGCAAGGTGAATCTTAGGCGTGTGAAGTGGTGGACGAGTGAGTTGAGTGCCAAGCGGAGGATGGTTCGAACTCTGCGAAAGCGATTCCAAAGAGCTAGAATATCCGACGCCGATGGCGCTGCCCAGCTCAGGCGGGAGTATGGTAGGTGTTTGAATGAGTACAAGCAAATGCTTGTAAGTGTGAAAGAGGATGAATGGCGTTCATTCGTTGATCGCAATAAGCACGATCCCTGGGGTCGTGTTTATCAAATAGCGAGAGGGAAAGGCAGAGAGTTTAGCCTAGGGAACCTCAATGTCGGAGGCCTTCAGCTGACGGCGTGGAGGGATTGTATGAATGCTCTGTTGAATGTGTTTTTCCCTAGGGCTGATGGACAGGATGTTCCACTTTATGTGGAGCAGCCGGTTCAACAGCTCAGGGAGTGTGAATTGGGTGCGGCTTTTAAGAGGTTAAAGTCGAGAAAGTCGCCCGGTATGGATGGATTTACTGGGAAATGTGTAAATGTGTCTGGAACTCGATTCCAGAATATATGAATGTGTTGTATGGAAGGTGTGTGAGTGATGGATATTTCCCTAGTGAATGGAAATGTGCGAAAATGGTAGTGCTCTTGAAGTCGCCCGATAAGGTCAGGAGCAATCCTCGATCTTATAGGGGCATCAGTCTCTTGCCAGTACTTGGAAAAGTGCTGGAAAGAGTCATGATAGAAAGGCTTCTTGAGGTAGTTGAAGACCAGATGTCTGATAGACAGTATGGCTTCACTAAGGGTAGATGTACGGAGGATGCATGGCAATATGTCCGCGACTCAGTTGAGTCAAGCAACTCCAGGTACATACTAGGTATTTTCGTAGATTTCAAGGGTGCATTTGACCACTTGAGCTGGGCTAGTGTGATGAGGGGAAATTGAGTGAATGTGGCTGCCGAGAGGTGGCTCTGTGGCAGAGCTACTTCTCTGGCAGGAGTGCGATAGCAGTAGGGCGGTGTGAGAGTGCCACTGTAGATGTGGTACGCGGCTGTCCACAGGGATCCATCTGTGGTCCATTTATATGGAACCTGATGATGGACTCTTTGTTGCGACAGCTCGAGGCGGTCTGCAAGTGTTGTGCGTATGCGGACGATTTGCTCATATTGGTTGAGGGGCAATCGCGCTCTGTGATTGAGGCAGGTGCTAGGGAGTGCTTGCGCATTGTTTGCGAATGGGGCGACAGTGCCGGCGTCAGTTTGGCAACGGATAAGACGGTAACAATGCTGCTCAAGGGCACATTGTCTGCCAGTCGACCTCCTGTTGTCAGACTTAATGATGCGAGCTTGAATTATGTCATTGTCGGTGAATGGTTGTGCTTTATGCCACATCTCACCGGTCTCAGAGTACGGTTGCTTGGTGTGGTTGGGCAAGTGCGCCGCATTTTGAGGAGTGACTGGGGCCTCAGCAGGCGTGCTGTGCGTACCATATATAGCGGACTATTTGTTGCATGTGCAGCATATGGGTCGTCTGTGTGGTATGAGGCAGCTATGACTGTTGTTGGCAGAAAGAAAGTGCTGGCTTGCCAGAGAGTGATTCTGCTGGGTTGTATGCCTGTGTGCCGCACTGTTTCCACGGAAGCTTTACAGGTGCTGTTAGGTGCAGCCCCTCTTGACTTGGAGGTGAGGCCAAGAGCCTTGATTTTCAAGATCAAAAGGCGGCTGCCATTGCAGCAGAATGAATGGTTATATGGTAGTGATGTGGAGAGTTTAGGAGTGGATAGGTGTAAGAGTTTGCTGAAAGAGTGTGTTCTGTCTGACTGGCAGGTCAGATGGGATGCAAGTATGAATGGGCGGGTGACTTACGAATTTATTCGTAATGTTAATTTCACAGCTGACCGTCCAGACTTCGGATTTAATCTGAGTCTAGGTTTCCTGTTGACTGGCCATGGTTCTCTCAATGCATTCTTGCATTTGAGAAACCTGAGCGAAGGTCCGGAATGCCGTTGCGGTTCGGCAGCATAGACTGCCAAGCATGTGTTGTGTGAGTGCCCACTGTATGGCGACATACGTGTGCTGAATGACTTAGGCATTAGGCAGACTGGGGGGAATTTGACGTGAGTCAATCGCTCTCCACAAGCGAAAGAGTGGGGAACTTGAATGTGTTTGCCTGCACCATTTTTGCGAGACGACGTTTGTGCGTTCGTGAAGGCACGAATGAATGATAGTATGCCACGTGTGTGTGTGAATGTGTATGTAGGGAGTATTCTTGTGATACGAAACCTGACCGGAGGTTTTCTGGTACCACGGGAACCAGGTGCCCGCGGACTTATGTCCGTCCTGGTGTTTGGTTGCGGCCCTTCGGGGAGTATCGTGGTGGCTGTGGTTTAATATCCAAATGCGGAAGAGCTGTGCTCGACGTGGAGTTGCGTAATACAACCGGATGCCGTGATACCATAGATCGGCAGAGGTATTAGATAGGCCTCGCTCCACACATAGGAGGAAGTGACAACCCAAACAGTTGTTTTTTCAATGTGTACCTGCGGATATATTCCAAAGGGACGCTGATCAACGCTTAATTTGATTCCTTTGTGCTGGGCACCGTGGGATTGGGCCATCATGGCAGGTGCTTACGTTAAAAATCATTAATTCCTGTCCCTATCTACTGAGTCTGGTTTCAACTGTTGAGCTGAACAGACGTGTAGCGGGTGCCTGCATATATATTTGTGTTCGTAACTCAAAGCAGTTATTTGTTTTGTGTCGCTTATTCGCTGTGTGCGTGTGAGCGATAACTATCGCGAATTGCGTGTGTGTGAGAATTTTTAGCTGCTGTGTAACTGTTGATTGAACGGTGCGTCGACGG